>CM066031.1:525859084-527078484 GCA_033557465.1 Ichthyophis bannanicus | reverse complement strand
GGCGGCGTTAATCCGGTCTCTGCGGGGACCGCGGGAGACCGTGGAGGCAGCGATCTTCAGCGAAAGCAACAGTTTTCAACTCCGGAGAGGAGTCAGGCCACGACCGGAGGAGAGTTTTGGAGCTCCCCGTTTTTGGCTCCACGTGGTGAGGCCTACCACGTGTAGAGCCAACGGGTGCACAGCTCTGAATCGCCCGGAACCTCAGCACAGCTCTGAAAACCGCAAGTACTCCTTGAGAAAGGAAATTAATTGCAGTTTTAATTTAACTGTATTTTAACTTTATTTTAACTCTAAATTGATTTTTCATTTAATTTTGAGTTAATTTATCTCAGTGTTTATTTATCCCATTGGCCCTCCCTTTATCTCAAGGTTTGCTTCCTTTGTTTCACTCTTGGGGGAAACTTTGGACCTGTGGGACAGGGAGGGAGCTATCTCCAGTTTAGAGGAGAGCCTCTACCAGCCGGGACTGGAGGCCTGGTACTAGAAGTTCCTTCACTCCAGGTCATGTCAACCAAGTCCCGCTGTCTTTCCTGTGGAATACGCAGGGGTACCTCCGCAGAGACAGGTATCTGCAGGAGCTGTACTGCCTTGGCGGTCTCATCGGAGCAAGACATTAATTTAACCATGGCCCACACCTCTCAGGGGTCAGACGAACTCCCAGTAGGGGAGGGGGGATCACAAGCCCCTCCCTCTACGGCCTCAGACTTGCCCACCCCTTCCCTATCCCTCTCCCCCCTCCTGACGGGGGAAGAGGGGGCAGGGGATTTCTTCTCCCCGGATTTCATCCTCTTACTCCACAAGGCATATTGCCTACGTAAGCAGAATTCAGGGGCAGGAGGTACTGCACCTCCGGCGGCGGAGGTCAAGCCAGCCAGACCCTCGAGGGCGGCCAATCCAGATTCCGATATCCCTCCTAAGCGTCCTCGGATGAGTGAAGAGGAGACCCTCTCCCAGGGATCCCCGGAGGAGATGCCCTCGGACAAGGACTTTGGCGAGGATGAAGAAGAGCTAGAAGAAGGGGAGATCCCAGAAGAAGACCAAGCTAGGATAATTAGAGTATTTCGTCGGGAGGAGCTCCCGGCACTGATTAATGAGTCCCTGAAAGCCCTCAATATGACCTCCGATACGCCTGCAGAGGAGGAAGCGTTGGAGGATCCATTGATTCAAGCCATTAGAAGATCCCAGAAGGTCTTTCCTGTACATAGGGTGGTGCGACAGATGATCCAGGAAGAATGGGACCAACCTGAGTCAAGTCTAAGGGGAGTCCGGTCCATGCTCCGTCTCTACCCTCTACCAGAGGCAGACAAAGAGCTGCTAAAGTCCCCCAGGGTGGATGCAGCAGTGTCAGCAGTCACCAAGAAGACCACTAACCCAGTGGAGGGCAGTGCAGCCCTAAGGGATCCCCAAGACAGAAAGTTGGATACCCTTCTGAAGCAAGCCTTTGACGTAAGCGCCCTCGCTTTGCAAGCCTCGGTCTCCGGAGCCTGGGTGGCTAGGGCCTGTTTAAGGTGGTCACAACAGTTACAGACAGACGAGAGCCCCACAGAGGAGACCCGGTCCAACGCGAACAGGCTGGAATCGGGAACAGCGTACCTGGCGGATAGCCAGTATGACCTCATCAGAAGCCTGGCAAAGAACATGGCATCGGTGGTGGCGGCCAGGCGATACCTGTGGTTACGCAATTGGGCAGCGGATACCTCCTCGAAGGCCCGCCTGAGTCGACTCCCCTTCAAGGGGAGACTGCTGTTCGGCGAGGATTTGGAGAAGCTGGTAAAGGATCTTGGCGAGTCCAAGGGAGGCAGGCTCCCGGAAGATAGACCGAAACAGAACCGCTCCCTCCCCCCGGCACGTACTCAGTCCAGGGACTCCCGGAGGTTTCGCCCCTCCAGATCTAGTTCCTTTTCCAGGGGGCGTTTCCCCCCTAGGGGCCAGGGCTTTCGAGGGTTTCGGGGAGCAGGTCGCGGATTCGGGGCGACCTCCTCCTTCTCCTCCTCATCGTCTCTTAGAAACAACAATGAAGCCGCGGGGGCCCAGGGGGACGAGCTGCCCATAGGAGGACGTTTAAGACAGTTTCTTCCCGCCTGGTCCCGGGTCACATCGGATCAATGGGTGCTAGAGGTGGTCAGAGAGGGCTATGCTCTCGAATTCTCAAAACGCATTCCCCCAGCCTTTGTTCTGTCCCCCTGCGGTACCCCTGCAAAGAGGTCCGCGGTGGAATCAACTCTCGCTCGCTTAATTGCACTCGGGGCCGTGTTACCAGTGCCTCCAGATCAACGCGGTTCAGGTCGATACTCGATTTACTTCGTGGTGCCAAAAAAGGAAGGCACCTTCCGACCAATCCTGGACTTAAAACAGGTCAACTGCTGTCTCAGGGTTCCTCACTTCAGAATGGAGACTCTGCGGTCAGTCATCGCAGCCGTAAGGAGAGGGGAGTTCCTATCAGCCCTCGACTTGACAGAGGCCTACTTGCATATCCCGGTCAGAAAGTCACATCAACAGTTCCTAAGATTCGCGGTACCAACGGGTCACTTCCAATTCCAGGCTCTCCCCTTTGGCCTAGCGACAGCTCCACGGACATTCACCAAGGTGATGGTGGTCGTAGCGGCCTTCCTCCGGAAGGAGGGGATTTTGGTCCACCCGTACCTAGACGATTGGCTGATCCGTGCAAAGTCGGAGGAGGAAAGTCGCGCGGCGACGGATACAGTAGTTCGCCTTCTAGAAGAGTTGGGGTGGGTGATCAACCGAGCAAAGAGCAGGTTGATCCCTTCCCAGAATCTCGAGTATCTCGGCGCAAGATTCGACACCAGCAGGGGCAGAGTGTTTTTGCCCTCATCCAGGGCCAGGGACCTAAGGCTACTGGTTACTCAGTTTCTGAACAGACGCAACCCCTCAGCATGGCATTATCTTCAGGTCCTGGGAACAATGGCGGCGGCGATAGAGGTAGTGCCTTGGGCCAGAGCCCACATGCGTCCATTGCAACGATCTCTACTGCGACGGTGGTCTCCACAACTCCATCCTCTGACAACACAGTTACCCTGCGCCCCGCGGACCAAGCGAGCTCTTCGCTGGTGGCAACAACCGAGAAACCTGGAACGGGGAATGCCCCTCGAGCCCCCCCAGTGGGTACTTTTGACGACGGATGCGAGCCTGTCAGGCTGGGGGGCCCACTGCAAGGACCAGTTCGTCCAGGGGCGATGGTCTCCAGTGGAATCTCAGTGGCCCATCAACAGACTGGAATTACGCGCCGTCACCCTTGCGCTCAGGAAGCTCGAGCCCCGGGTACGAAGAAAGGCAATCCGCGTCCTATCCGACAACGTCACCACAGTAGCTTACATCAACCATCAGGGCGGCACCAGCAGCCCTGCCCTGGAGAAAGAGGCGGACGTTCTCTTCCAGTGGGCGGAGGTCTACCTGGAAGCGCTGTCAGCCCAGCACGTGGCAGGCACGGACAATGTCACAGCCGATTACCTCAGCAGGCACAGGATAGACCACGGAGAGTGGGAACTGGAGCAGGTGATCTTCGACCAAATAGTGGCCCGGTGGGGTCTCCCAGTGATGGATCTCATGGCAAGATTCTCCTCGGCCAAGGTGGACCGATTCTTCAGTCGGCGAAAGGAAAGAATGTCCGAAGGTCTAGATGCCCTGTCTCAGAAGTGGCCGGCAGAGGGCCTTCTCTATGTGTTCCCTCCCTGGGCTCTGATCGGAAAGGTTCTTCAGCGAGTAGAATCCCACCAGGGCCTGGTAATCCTCATAGCTCCAGATTGGCCTCGCCGTCCCTGGTACGCGGACCTGGTGAGGCTGTTGGCCGACCAACCATGGCGGCTGCCCTGCAGGAGCGACCTACTCAGACAAGGTCCGGTTCAGATGCCTCACGTGGATCGGTTCTCGCTTACGGCCTGGCTCTTGAAAGGGCGCGGCTCCTGAAGCGAGGATATTCAGGTGCAGTAATCTCAACGCTGTTGAGCGCTAAGAAGCGCTCGACCTGTCTCGCCTATGTAAGAGTTTGGCGCATTTTCGAGGCATGGTGCGCGGAGCGCCGAAGTAAGCCCCTTGCGGCCTCAGTCCCGGAAATCCTGGAATTCTTACAAGCGGGGTTTGACAAAGGTTTAGCACACAGTTCACTACGGGTGCAACTAGCCGCTATCGCGTGCTATAGAGGAAAGGTCCACGGCAAGCCAGTAGGGGTCCACCCGGACGTCGCCAGGTTCCTCAGAGCAGTCCGACGTCTGCGTCCCCAGCGGAGGTCGGTCATCCCCCCCTGGAATCTCAACCTGGTATTAAATGCGCTGATAGGGGAGCCCTTCGAACCCGTGAAGAGGGCCTCCTTGAAGGACTTAACCTTGAAGACGGTCTTCCTAGTTGCGATCTGCTCGGCCAGGCGGGTCTCCGAGCTACAAGCACTTTCCTCCAGACCCCCCTTCCTGGCCTTCCTTAAGGACAAAGTCGTCTTGCGCACGGTGCCCTCCTTCCTCCCCAAGGTTATCTCTCCCTTTCATGTGAACCAGACAGTCACGCTCCCAGCCTTCCCAACAGAGGGTCTGGTAGGCAGGGATAACAGGCTTCGTTTACTAGACGTCCGAAGAGCCCTCAAACACTACCTCTCCCGCACAGCTCCGTTCCGGAAATCAGACCGGCTATTTGTCCAGTTCGGAGGTCCACACAGAGGGGAAGCGGCGGCCAAAGCTTCCATCTCCAGGTGGATTAGGGAAGCGATTGCTTCCGCCTACATTCTGAAGGGCAAGCAGGTACCGGGGGGGCTGCGGGCACATTCCACCCGAGCTCAGGCTACTTCTTGGGCAGAATTCAGCCTAGTCCCTCCGCTGGATATATGTAGGGCGGCGACTTGGTCCTCTCTGCATACCTTCACCAAGCACTACAGGCTAGACGTACAGAGTTCAGCGGACGCTCGGTTTGGCCTAGCGGTGCTTCAGTCCGGTTTGCCGAATCCCACCCAGATTTGAACTGCTCTGGTACTTCCCAGAAGTAAAGGGACTGGACTGGAGTGACGATAAGGAAGAAGTAATTAGATCTTACCTGCTAATTAGTGTTCCTGAAGGAACGACAGTCCAGTCCCTGATCCCACCCGGCTATACCGGGCCTGAAGCCCTGGCGGCGGAGGGCAGATCAGCGAACCGAGCGGGGAACCAGATCGGGGTGAGGGAGACCAGGAGCAAGTAGGCGGGGCGGTCCTCCTATGGCGCCTTCCCTCCCCCTCTACCCTTATTACCTATTCCCTATTTTCCAAAAAAAAAAAGTGTGGAACGGGTGGGTCGACTTCGTGCCACCCCTCCCAGAGTTTGCATGTTTGTTAGGTTTTGTTTTATAGTTGTTACAGAAGTTCATTTAGGCTGCTTTTTCAGTCAATTACTGGAGTTGGTGGGTGGTCTCAGTGGTATTTATACCGCCCCACCTCCAAAAAGGTTGGGCTCAGCCTCCAAGCTGCTGGAAGGGTTACGCAACCCAGAAGTAAAGGGACTGGACTGTCGTTCCTTCAGGAACACTAATTAGCAGGTAAGATCTAATTACTTCCTATTAGGAGGTCTCAAAAGGTTTTTTCTGGTCCACAGGGTGGTGCATCAGACGATCCAGGAGGAATGGGATCAACCAGAGTCAAGTTTGAGGGGTGTCCGGTCTATGGCTCGTCTATACCCTTTGCCGGAACTGGACAAAGAACTGCTGAAGTCACCCAGGGTGGATGCGGCGGTATCAGCAGTGACTAAAAAGTTGACTATCCCAGTCGAGGGCAGCGCTGCCCTGAGGGATTCTCAAGATAGAAAATTGGATACGCTGCTGAAGCAAGCCTTTGATGTGAGTGCTCTTGCCTTACAGGCCTCTGTGTCGAGGGCTTAGGTGGCTCGGGCCTGTTTGAGGTGGTCCCAACAACTTCAGTTAGCGGAAGGCTCCACAGACGACACACAAGCGACTACAGCCAGGTTGGAGTCCGGGGTGGCCTATCTGGCAGATAGTCAGTATGACCTCATCAGGAGTCTAGCAAAGAACATGGCCTCGGTGGTAGCAGCTAGGCGTTTTGTGGCTACGTAATTGGGCGGCCGATGCCTCTTCAAAGGCACGCCTGAGTCGTCTTCCTTTTAAAGGGAAGCTGTTATTTGGTGAGGACTTAGATAAGTTGGTAAAGGACCTTGGCGAATCTAAGGGAGGCAGGCTTCTGGAAGACAGACCAAAACAAGGGCGCTCCCTAGCTCCGGTACAGAACCAATCTAGGGATCCTCAGAGGTTTTGGCCAGCCAGGTCGAACCCCTTTCCTAGGGGCCGTTTCCCTTCAAGGGGTCAAGGCTTCAGAGGGTTTCGAGGAGCAGGTAGGGGTTTTGGGACCTCTTCCTCCTCCTCGGGGCCTAGAAAACCACAGTGAGATAACGGGGGTCCAGGGGGGCGAACTGCCGGTGGGAGGTCGATTAAGGCAGTTTCTCCCCGCCTGGTCCCGGGTCACGTCCAATCAATGGGTCCTAGAAGTGATCCGAGAGGGTTATTCTCTCGAATTCGTGAAGCAAATACTTCCAGCCTTTATTCAGTCTCCCTGCGGTTCTCCTGTAAAGAGGGCGGCGATAGAGGCAACTCTCTCTCGGCTCATAGCGCTCGGAGCAGTGGTCCCTGTGCCGCCAGACCATTGCGGTTCCGGTCGGTACTCGATTTATTTTGTGGTACCCAAGAAGGAAGGCTCCTTTCGCCCGATCCTAGATCTCAAGCAAGTCGATCGCTGTCTCAAAGTGCCTCATTTCCGGATGTAAACCCTAAGGTCGGTCATCGTGGCTGTAAGGGGTGGGGAGTTCCTGACTTCATTGGATTTGACGGAGGCCTATTTGCATATACCGGTCAGAAAGTCTCACCAACAGTTCCTGAGATTCGCGGTGCCAAGAGGTCACTTTCAATTCCAGGCTCTGCCCTTCGGTCTAGCTACGGCCCCAAGGACTTTCACCAAGGTGATGGTGGTAGTGGCTGCGGCCCTACGAAGAGAGGGAATACTAGTGCATCCCTATCTGGACGATTGGCTGATACGGGCAGAAGAGGAAAGTCGCTCGGCCACTGCCAGAGTGGTAGAAGTCCTGGAAGAGTTGGGTGGGTCATCAATCGCGTAAAGAGCAGGTTGATGCCCTCCCAGGAGCTCGAGTATCTCGGAGCAAGGTTCGACACCAACAGAGGCAGGGTGTTCTTATCCAAAATGAGATTAAGGGACCTAAGGATCTTGGTCACGCAGTTTCTGAGCAGGCGAAGCCCTACGGCGTGGCATTACCTTCAATTGTTAGGAACCATGACGGCAGCAATAGAGGTAGTACCATGGGCCAGGGCTCACATGCGGCCCTTGCAACGTGCCCTGTTGCGTCGTTGGTCCCCTCAGCATCATCCTTTGTCCATGCAGCTGCCCTGCGCCCCTCGAACCAAGAAGGCCCTCCAGTGGTGGCGGTGCCCGAAGAATCTGGATTGCGGGATGCCTCTCGAGCCCCCACAGTGGTTGCTGTTGATGACGGATGCCAGTCTAACTGGCTGGGGAGCTCATTGCGAGGACCAGTACGTCCAGGGCCACTGGACAGCGTTGGAGTCACAATGGGCCATCAACAGACTGGAATTACGGGCGGTAGCCCTTGCGCTCAGGGCACTCGAGTCCTTAGTGTTACGAAGAGCAATTCGCGTCCTCTCCGACAATGTCACCGCGGTGGCTTACATCAACCACCAGGGCGGCACAAGCAGTCCCGCCTTGGAGAAGGAGGCGGACGGCCTATTTCAATGGGCCGAGGTCCGGTTGGAGGCTCTTTCAGCTCAGCACGTGGCCGGCACGGACAACATTATGGCTGATTACCTCAGCAGGTTCAAGATAGACCACGGGGAGTGGGAGCTGGAGCAGGAGGTCTTCGACCAGATAGTAGCCCTTTGGGGCCCTCTAGTCATGGATCTCATGGCACGGTATTCTTCTGCCAAAGTAAGCCGATTTTTCAGTCGAAGGAAGGAAAGGATGTCCGAAGGCTTAGATGCTCTGGCCCAGAAGTGGCCTTCGGAGGGTCTCCTGTATGTGTTCCCCCCATGGGCTCTTATCGGAAAGGTTCTTCAGCGGGTGGAGGCTCACAAAGAGTTGATAATCCTCATAGCCCCGGATTGGCCGCGCCGCCCCTGGTATGCGGACCTGGTGAGGTTGATCGCCGACCGACCTTGGCGGCTTCCCTGCCGGAGGGATCTGCTGAGGCAGGGCCCGGTTCGGATGCCTCACGTGGATCGATTCTCGCTTACGGCCTGGATATTGAAAGGGCGCGGCTCCTGAAGCGGGGTTATTCGAGATCGGTAATCTCGACCATGTTGAGTGATAGGAAGCGCTCGACCTGTCTCTCCTATGTAAGAGTTTGGCGCATTTTCGAAGCATGGTGTGCAGAGCACCGGAGGAAACCTCTTTTGGCCTCTGTTCCAGAGGTTCTGGAGTTCTTGCAAGCGGGTTTTGACAAAGGCCTAGCGCACAGTTCCTTGCGAGTCCAGTTAGCAGCCATCTCTTGCTATAGAGGTAAGGTCCGCGGAAAGTCATTAGCGGCCCACGCGGACGTGTCCAGGTTCCTAAGGGCAGTTAGGCGTCTTCGCCCTCAGCGGAGATCGATCATCCCCCCGTGGGACCTTAACCTGGTACTAAATGCCTTGACCAAGGAACCTTTTGAGCCGGCAAAGGAAGCTTCGCTAAAGGATTTGACACTGAAGATGGTTTTCCTGGTCGCTATTTGCTCGGCCAGACGTGTTTCCGAACTGCAAGCACTGTCCTCCCAGCCCCCCTTTCTTTCATTCTTCAAGGATAAGGTGGTCTTACAGACGGTACCTTCTTTCTTGCCCAAAGTCTTCTCCCCCTTTCATGTGAACCAGTCGGTTATGCTCCCGTCCTTTGCAGCGGGGGGGACAAGAGGGGAGGGACAGGAAGCTGCGCCTTCTGGACGTTCAGAGAGCCTTGAAGCGTTATCTTTCCCACACTGTGCCTTTTCGGAAGACCGATCGTCTGTTCATTCAGTTTGGAGGGCCGCACAAGGGGGAGGCGGCGGCCAAGGCTTCCATCTCCAGGTGGATCAGGGAAGCTATTGCTTCCGCCTATATCCTCAAGGGGAAGCAGGTCCCAGGGGGGCTGCACGCTCATTCAACTCGGGCGCAGGCTACCTCTTGGACAGAGTATAGCTTAGTTCCGCCGCTGGACATTTGTAGGGCGGCTACCTGGTCCTCGCTGCATACCTTTACCAGACACTACAGACTGGACGTGCAGAGTTCAGCTGACTCTCGGTTTGGGGACGCGGTTCTTCGGTCCGGGATAACGGATCTCACCCAAGCTTGAACTGCTCTGTTACATCCCAGAAGTAAAAGGACTGGACTGGAGTGACGATAAGGAAGAAGTAATTAGACCTTACCTGCTAATTAGTGTTCCTGAAGGAACGACAGTCCAGTCCCTGATGCCACCCGGTTCTTCGATTGACCTATTAGACATGGGTGCATCAGCGGACCGAATGCAGGGCCAGGACTGAGGGGAAGGGCCCCCTGGTGCAGGTCCGGCGGGTCGGAGTGAAGGAGGACTCGGTCAGGCTCAGGTAAACCTCCTCCTTCCCTGCCCCTTACTCTTTTCTCCTTCTTGAATTTGAAAAAAAAAAAAAAATTTTGGGAAAGTTAGTTGTGTGGTTTGTGGTGGTGTTTTCACATAGGCTATTAATTTTCATTTAGTCTGCTTTTTCATTAGATTACTGGGATCTGTGGGTGGTACTAGTGGTATTTATACCACACCATCCTCAAAAAGGATGGGCTCAGCCTCCAAGCTGCTGGAAGGGTTGCGCAACCCAGAAGTAAAGGGACTGGACTGTCGTTCCTTCAGGAACACTAATTAGCAGGTAAGGTCTAATTACTTCTTTAACATCACCTTCTGTCGTCTGTCAGTCAACCAATTTCTGATCCAGTTCACCACTTTGGGACCCATTCCCAGGCTGGTCCATTTATGTTCTTGCATCACGTAAAGATTCCACCAGGCAGTCTTATGCTTTCAAGTGGCATAGGTTTGCCCTCTGGTGCTCCCTAAAAGGACTTTGACCCCTTTTCTTTCCTGGTGGAATCCCCTCTACAATATCTCTTCCACTGATCCTTAACAGATCTTAATACCAACTCAGTTAGAGTTCACCTTAGTGCAATTGCAGCCTCTCACAGAGCAGTGAATGGACAGTCTATCTCCTCACACCCCTTAGTAGCATGCTTCATGTGGGGTCTCCTGCTCTTAAAGCCACCCATTAAGCTGCCTCCGATGGTCTGGGATTTGAATGTGGTTCTGGCACAATTTCTGAAGCCGCCTTTTGAACCTTCAGCTACCATTTCATTAAAGTTTCTATCTTGGAAGGTCATCTTCGTTATTGCCCTCACTTCAGCTTACCGCATCAGTGAGCTGCAAGCTCTAGTGGCAGATCCCCCCCCCCCCCCAATACTCTGTTCCACCATGACAAGGTGGTTCTCTGTACCCATCCACACTTCTTCCTGAAGGTGATTTCCTCTTTCCTTCTAAAACCAGTTGGTAGTCCTCCCTATTTTCTTTCCTAGACCATGTGTGTCTCGGGCTGAAGCAGCACTACACACCTTAGCCTGCAATTGAGCTCTGGCCTGCTATTTGGATAGAACTAAAGATCACAGAAGATCCTCTCTTCATTTCCTTTGATCCTAGTCACCTCGGTCTACTGGTGATGAAACGTACTCTCTCTAGATGGATAGCAGATTGCATTTCTTTTGCTTATGCACAAGCAGGACTCTTTAGAGAGTCATGTCACCATTCATAATGTGCGGGCTATGGCACCCTCTGTAGCAATCTCAGTTCAGTATCCATTGAGTACATCTGCTAACAGCTACCTGGTCCTCCATTCATACTTTTTCTGCACACTGCTGTCTGGACAGAGACTGCCATTGGAATGCTGTCTTTGGCCAAACTGTACTCCAGCATATGTTTGGGACTTAAACTCAACTCCTACCCTCTGTCCCGGACTTCAGTAAGTTACCAGACTATTGGGGGAATATCGCCTCCTGGATTAGAGTCCAATGGTCCACAACTCTTCCAGACTCTTCGACTACTGTTTTTTTGCCTAAAGGATTGCACTGCTGTCCTCCCCCCTCACCCCCCCAATACCAGTCTAGTACCTGGGAGCTAGTGAGTCCCAAATGTGAAGACTGCATTTCTGCTTGTTCCTGGAGATAGCATAGTACTCACCTGTAACAGGTGATCTCTGGAACAGCAGGAATCTGTCTTCACAACCCGCCCTCCTCCTCTAGGAATTTTAGGGTTCTTTTAATTTCTGCTTCATCTCAGCTACAACTCAACTGAGGAGAGGAGTTGGGAAGGCAGGCACGCAGGCACAGCAGAGTCTCCCAAAGGCTTTCCTATTGGACACTGAGGAGTGTTCTTGCGCGGGCTCTGTCGATGAATTTCATCCATATGTGGACTGATTCCTGCTGTTCCCGGAGATCACCAGTTACAGTTGAGTAACTACGTTTTATTTATGAATTTTAACATTTTCCAAGCATTTACCACGTCTACAGAAATAAAGATGCAGAAAGGTAATAATATACAAAGAAAAATAAGCAAAGCTTAACTAAGCATTTTCCAGGAACAAGCGGGAAGTCAGTCCTCACATATGGGTGACGTCGGCACCGATGGAGCCCCCGCAGAAGCATCTCCCCAACTTTCATAGAAAGCCTTTGGGAGATGCCACCACACAAGTGTAGTCCCCTTCCCGCCCAAGGGTGCCGTCTTGCTCAGTCTCCTTTTTTCTGTGGAGCCCAACAGATGTATGTCCTATTTCCCTGGAAAAATCCTTGACAAAACCGTTCCTAAAACGTAGTTTTCTGGTAGGTGTACCGGTTCCTCTTTCCCCCTTGAGTTGGCGCTTCCTGGTGCTATTCTTGGCCCCTTTTTTTTTAATCGAGGTCTCCTTCGACCGGAATTTGTGCCTTTTTTCGCTCAGGGGTCATTGACCCTGTCTGGGTGTCTCCCACCATGTCTCCCTTTGGGTTCAAAAAGTGTGACTGCTGCAGTCAGACCATGCCCATTACTGACACCCATGACTGCTGCTTCTGCTGCCTGGGCCCGGACCATGACAGCACCTCCTGTGACCTGTGCCAGGCCATGTCAGCCAAAAACAAGAAGAAAAGGTCAGAGTTGCAGGGAAAGATGTTCTCTAGGTCCGACTTAGCACCTGCCCCCAGCACTGAGCTCCAAGCCCAGCACATCTTTTGATGCCCAGGCGTACTTTGAGTCCCACGGCCGCAGTGCCTCCGAGAAGACCTGGAGCCAGACAAGAAGTAGTCATCGAAGTCTGCTGAGATTACACTGGAGAAACCCAGTAAAACCCCATGGAAGGATTCGGGCGACTCCGAGAAGCGCCCTACCAAGGTCCTCAAGAACGAGTCCTCGGCCGGCGGAGACCATGCGAGGTCATAGTCCTTGTCAAGGATGCACTCCCCAGAGTGCCGGTGCTGGGCCCGAAATCCTAGTGCCTGTGCTGAAGACTGTGGAACCTTCTGGCTTGGAAACGAGAATGGTGGCCCTGGAGCAGAATATCACTGCTATCCTGGCCCTGCAGCAGGCGATGATGGCCGGTTCCTCTGCCTCATCTGCCCCGATGACCAGGCTCTCAACTGCGAGGGAGTCAATGGTCATCAAGCTGAGCATTGAGCACCCTTGGCCTTGAGAAAGTCCTCAGCACCAGTCGAGTTCCCGGTCCTGTTCATCGGGTATCTGGTCCTCGCCAGCCAGTATCCATGACTTGGATCCCAGGTCCTCTGCAGGCCGTCGGCCCTTCGGCACTGATCTCAACACAAGGAGTCACAGGGCCTTGGACACTTCATCACTGCTCTACTCTGAGTGGGAAACGGAGGACAAGGTGTCCCCGGACACCAGAAGTCACCGAGACATTCCCCCGGTGCCTTGTTGCCATTCTCCTTCTGAGGACGTAGCCTCCATGACTTCGTCAGGGATATGGCCAGGGCTGCCTTGGTGTAAACAGAGGCAGAGGAGGGACCTGTGCACCGAAAAGTTGGAGGTTCTCCAGTATGAGACTCCATGTCGAGAAACCCTTACGGTGCCCATACGGCCATTCCTTGAGAGGCTGCTACTCTGAATCTGTGCCGATAGTTAGCCGTAAGCTGTACGCTATGTACCGTGTCCAGAAAGGACCAGGGTTTCACAAACCCCAGCTCTTACACAATTCCATGGTCATAGAGTTGACCATGCAGAAGCTCAAGAGCCAGAAGACCCACTACTCTTAGGCCCGGGTCCTCGATGCCCTCGGGCATAAATATTATCAGGGCTAGATGCTGGGTTGCCGGTTCCAGGCCTATGAACTCTACATAGCTTTTTGGCCAGTGCCTTTAGATATATGCCTGTCGGGGTTTGCAGCAGGCCTTGTTGGGGAACCTCTCCAACGGTTCCAGACACTGACCTCGGGAGGGAAAGACTTCTCCAAGTTCCTCTCCCGGGCTGCCTATGATGGCTTTGAGTCTGTGGCTCAAGTTGTGGCGGCTGGCATCGGGGCTCGGCACCAGCTCAGGATGCAGTCCTCTGACCTCAAGCAGTGTGTCCAGGACAAACTGCTCGATGTCCCCTGTAGTTGAAAACCTCTTGGGCAAACCAGTGGCCGACAAAGCTGCCGAGATCAAGGCAGACTTTGTGACCCATCAGAGGCTCTCTAAAAAGACCTCATCCCATCCCTGCAAAAAATCATCAGGGAAAGGGACCCTTTTCCCAAGGGGAAAAAAAAGTGCCTTTGCACAGGGTCACCAGTACCAGCCCTACTCTGGCCATCAGCAAGATTCTCACGCCATGAGGCAGGGACATGGGGCTTAGAAGGCAAAAGCACCTAAGCCCCAGGCTCCAGCTCCCACACAGCCTGGGAGGAGCTTTTGACTCCCAGAGCAGGGTCTCCCCTCCCCCAGGAGACCTTCACCAGCCCACAGGGGGGCGCCTGGTGCTCTTTGCCCACAGATGGGCCTCAATCATCTCAGACCTTTGGGTACTGCAGGTGGTCAGGGAGGGATATCGCCTCCACCTGCAGCAGTTTCCACCGAGGTTTTTTCCCGGAGAGCCGGTATGGCCCCTCCTTCATCAGACCCTGCTGCTCACAGAACTTGCAGGTCTTCTCAGGGACAAAGCAGTAGAGCCTGTACCCAGACACCTGTGGGGCAAGGGCTTCTACTCCAGGTACTTCCTTGTCCCAACGAGGACTGGGGGCCTCAGGCCCATTCTAGATCTGCGAAACTTAAACAAGTTTCTGGTGAGGGAGAAGTTCAAGATGCTCTCCCTTTGAACACTGCTGCCCTACCTCTGCCAGGGAGTCTAGCTTTGCTCCTGGGACCTAAAAGATACATACACACACATCCTGATCCACCATCCCCACAGGCAGTACCTAAGGCTCGTGGTAGGAGGAGGATACTACCAAAACAGGGTCCTACCCTTCAGCCTGGCCTCCTCGCCAAGGGTCTTCACAAAGTGCCTAGCAGTGGTTGCTGCCCACCTGCATCTGCAAGGGGCCTTTGTTGTCCCATACCTCAACAACTGGCTCATCAGGGGCAGCAGGGCCGCAGAGGCCCATCAGGCCACAGGGCGCACAACCCTCCTGCTGCAGCACCTGGGGTTTATCATCAACTGCCCCAAATCTTATCTCACTCCAGCCCAGAGCCTGGAATTCATAGGTAGAAACCCTGCAGGCCAAGGTCTTTCTTCCCAGGGAAAGGGCAGACTGCCTCAGGGAGCTAGCGGCGAAGGTGCAGCACTTTTGCTCAGTGCCAGCCCATCTCCTCCTCTGCCTTCTGGGCCACATGGCCTCCATGTTCCATGTGACTCCGCTAGACCTCCTGCACATGCGGGCAGCTCAATGATGCCTCCACTCTTAGTGGACGCAAGCCACGGGCAGACTGTGGAACAGTATCAGGGTGACCCGCTTGCTGGCAGAGTCCCTTGACTGGTGGCAACTTCCCCACTACCTCAGGGCTGGGATGCCTTTCCAGGCAGCTGTGCCTCAGAGGGTCCTGACCATGGATGCCTCCCTCCTTAGTTGGAGGGCACATTGTGAGGACCGTCGCACACAAGGCAGCTGTTCCCAGGCAGAATCCCTGCTACAGATCAATCTTCTGGAACTCAGGGTGATATTCCTGGCCCTATGGGCATTCTGCCACCACCTGTGACCACCAGCCAGCGCAGATAGACAGACACACAACCAAGTCACCATGCTGTATGTCAACAACCAGGGAGGCATGGGGGTCATATCTCCAGGAACAAGCAGGAATGAGTCTTCACATATGGGTATCGTCGGTACCGACGGAGCCTGCGCGAGAACGCTCCCCAGCATCCAATAAGAAAGCTTTTGGGAGCATCCCACAGCGCCTGCGTGCTGCCTTCCCATCTTTCCCAACCGCCTCTCTCCAGTTCTTCTTTTCCGTGGAGCCAGCAGGTCGTGTTCCTGTCACCGCAGAAGAAGTTCTTTATTTTTTCTTAATTCTTTTGTGTCGCGTCTGCCTCCTTCAACGTCGGACTGGTACCGCCGGTCTTTTCTTTTCTTTCTTTCAAAAAACAACCAAAAAAACAATTTATCCTTTCGTCACTGTGCATTTTCAGTTTTTGGGCCTTAGGCCTAAAAATGTTTTTCCTCATGGAGAAGCCCGCCTCCGGGTTCAAAAAGTGCACAAAATGTGGCGGTACTATTTCTGTCACCGACACCCATGACTGGTGTCTAAAATGTTTGGGGCCTGACCATTCCATCACGGATTGTATGTCCTGTACCATGTCTAAAAGAGGTCGGCAGAACCGAGCAGCCAAACTCAGTACCCTGTTTCCCTCTGATACAGCTTCGGTGGCATCGATGTCTTCCAGGGCTGCTTCTTCCTCCCATGGATCTCAGGTAACCAAGCATAAATCTAGCCAGTCCTCGAAGGGTAGATCTCCCTCCAAGCATCGAGATGCCTCTGGGCTTGCCCTCGAGGATTCCGCACCGGCAAAATTACCCCAGCGGGAAGCTCCGGCTTCCAAAGCGTTATCTATGGGGTCACAGGTTGACATCGATGGCTTGGCCTCGACAGGTCACCTGTTGCCGTGTTCTGGGGTACCGGTGGCTCCCACTGGTACCGACATCCAGACATTGGTGGCGTCGATGGATCAGAAGATTCTGGCCAT
Source organism: Ichthyophis bannanicus (assembly GCA_033557465.1). NCBI lineage: Eukaryota > Metazoa > Chordata > Amphibia > Gymnophiona > Ichthyophiidae > Ichthyophis > Ichthyophis bannanicus. Next base: position 527,062,325 of record CM066031.1, on the reverse strand, counting down.
GCAGCGCACCCTGTCTGCATTCATACAGGCTGCGACGCCTCCGGTGCCGCAACAATCCCCATTGTCGGTACCGACTCTGACACCGGCATCACTCCCGGTGCCGGTACCGATTGCATCGGCTTCGGTGTCGAATGCAACAGTACCCTGCCCTATGATGCCCATTGGTACCGAACCGGTACCGGTTACTACCTATACCGATCCTACTCTGTACGGCTATCGGGCTCTACAGGAGCATCCAGACAGGCGATACTTCGATTCATCTGAAGACTGATGACTCTGAGGGTTCTGTCGAGGCATCGATACTTCTTCCTCAGGAGCCGCCTTCTCCTAAATGAAGAATGTCTCCTCCAGAAGACTTGTCTTTTCAAGACTTCATTAGGGAAGTGGCTAGGGGCCTCTCCATCATAGTGGCCCCTGAGTCAGAATCCAGAGCCAAGGAGTTAGATATTTTACAATATCCTAAAACTCCTAAAGAGGCAGCTACTTTGCCTATCCATGAGATTCTGTATGATCTCATGTTGAGGATGTGGGAGACACCTCTTACCACCTCTCCTCATTTTCACAGGCTAGACACCATGTATCGTGTCCCTCCTTGTCCTGGCTTCCACAAGACTCAGCTTCCTCACCACTCTATTGTGGTAGAGTCTGCCATGAGAAAAATAAAGAGTGCAAAGAGACACTCATCTAATCCTCCAGGGCGTGAATGCAGGACCCTAGATGCTTTTGGCCGAAGGGTTTTCCAAGCTTTTATGCTAGCTGCCAGGATCAACTCCTATAGTCTCTATATAGGGATGTTTCTAAAAGAAGTCACAGATCATCTGCAGACTTTAACCCCTTTTATTTCAGAGGATAAAAGGCAGGAGTTTCTCACTTGGCTCAAACATGCCCAAGATGCCTCCAAATTTTCCAACCGTGCAGCCTTTGACTCTTTTGAGTGTGTAAGCAGAGCTTCAGGTATTGCCATAGGGGCACGCAGAATTGCTTGGCTACAAGCTTCTGATTTGGAGCTCTGGGTACAAGATGAATTAGGGAATATCCCTTGTACAGGTGAAAACCTTTTTGGTAAGGATTGGCAAGCAAATGCCAATCAGATGGATGCTGAAAACTCTGCTTTGGATCGACTTTCAAAGTCTACCTCTGCTCCTTTTAAGAAAAGATTGTTCAAAAAGACATTTTTTTCCAAAAAGGGAAGATACTATCCTGCTTATAGTCAGCAGGCATCTTCTGCAGGTCGTTTTGCTGCAAAGCGTCAGCAACCACCTAAACAGGCGAAATCAAAGGCTGCTAGGCCTGCCATGACCCAGCAGCCTCAGCCTCCTCAGGGCCTTTGACTTGCAGCTAGAGAACTTAGCCTTTCTGGCTCTGGAAGAACCAGAGCCCCTTACCATTCCAGGAAGGTTGACGTACTTTGCTCCCAGATGGGAACAAATCACAGCAGAGCAATGGACACACTCTATCATAAGGGAAGGGTACAAGCTTCATTTCTTAAGCCTTCCCCCTCACACCATAGTGAAACAGTTCAATTCTCCAACATCTCTCCTCGACCTTCTGGGTCAGGAGATTACCACCCTTCTTGCCCAAGGGGCAATAGAAGAAGTACCTCTTCTTCAGCAAGGCACAGGGTTCTACTCCCCTTATTTTCTTATTCCAAAGAAAATAGGGGGCTACAGACCCATCTTAGATCTCAAAGAATTGAACAAATTTCTATTCAAGGAGAAATTCAAGATGATTTCTCTCAGTGCTCTGCTTCCATACCTTCAGAGTCAGGACTGGCTTTGTTCTCTAGATCTCGAGGATGCGTACACCCATGTCCTCATCCATCCAACACACAGAAGGTTCCTTCGGTTCCTTTTTGGAGAAAAGCACTACCAATACAGGGTGCTTCCTTTCGGTCTGGCCTCCGCAACAAGGGTGTTCACGAAATGCATGGCAGTAGTAGCTGCATTTCTACGCACCCTGGGAATATTCGTTTTCCCATATCTGGATGACTGACTCATTCGAGCTCCCTCTCAGTCAGAGGCCAAGACTTTTCTAACCTGCACAGTGCGTGTCCTTCAGTATTTGGGACTGGTAATAAACATCCCAAAATCCAATCTCACCCCTACTCAATCTCTGGAGTTTATAGGGGCTGTCCTGGATACTACAACTGCTAGGGCCTATCTTCCTCAGGCTCGTTGCCTACGCTTGGTGCAGTTAGCCTCCCAAATACAGTTAAAGTCCCATTTAACTGCTCGGGAAATGTTACAACTCTTAGGCCACATGGCATCCACCGTGCATGTGGTTCCATATGCTCGCCTTCACATGAGGGCAGCTCAATGGACTTTGTCCACCCAATGGACTCAGGCATCAGGTTGCCTGTCAGACAAAATAGCAAACTCCAGTCGCCTTTTCTGGTCTCTCCAGTGGTGGAAGTCCTCTCAAAACCTGTTGCTGGGGTCCCCTTTTCAGCAGTCACTTCCCTAAGCAACCCTTACAACAGATGCCTCTCCAATGGGTTGGGGAGCTCATCTGCAAGATCTCTCCACCCAGGGCATCTGGTCTCCACAGGAGACTTCTACACATCAATCTCTTGGAACTCAGAGCAATTTTCTTAGCTCTCAGAGTGTTCCACTCCCTGCTCAGCTACAGGACAGTCCTCATCCACACGGACAACCAAGTAGCCATGTTCTATGTGAACAAGCAGGGAGGGACTGGCTCTCTGTCGCTTTGCAACGAAGCTTTGCGACTGTGGGCCTTCGCCAGAGAGCATCAGATTCATCTTATGGCAGTATATCTTCCAGGCGTTCAAAACTCTTGGGCAGACAGACTCAGTCGAGTTCTGCTTCCACACGAGTGGTCCCTCCACATGGACCAGGTAGCCAGGATTTTTCGAATTTGGGGAACCCCGGACATAGACCTCTTTGCAAGTCCGTGGAATGCCAAACTTCCCCGGTTCTGTTCCAGAATTCCGTGTCAGGGAGTTCAGGCCAAGGATGCCTTCCTTCTTCACTGGGGTCAAGACTTCCTTTATGCCTTTCCACCAATTCCCCTAATTCCCAAAACACTTTTCAAGCTTCAGAGAGACCGAGGTTCCATGATCCTCATAGTACCACATTGGCCACGCCAAGTGTGGTACCCTCTACTTCTGCATCTCTCTCAAGCTCCCTCCCTGGAATTGGGCTCTGCACCAGATCTTCTATCCCAGGAAGACGGAACGTTGTGGCACCCAAACCCCCAGTCTCTCCATCTCAGGGCCTGGTTGCTGAAGGCCTAGACCTTCAAGTTTTTCATCTCTCTCAGCAAGTCAGAGATATTCTTCATGCTTTTAGAAAGCTTTCCACTAGACATTCTTATGCTTTCAAATGGAAAATATTCACCATTTGGTGTTCAGAGAAGGGTCTTAACCTTCTTGCAATACCTCTGAATTCTTTACTAGAGTATCTTCTGCATCTATCCCATGCAGGCCTTAAAACAAATTCAGTAAAAGTCCATTTGAGTGCTATTGCAGCATCTCTCAAGCCTCTCAATGGACAGCCTATTTCCTCTCATCCTCTTATAGCAAGATTCATGAGAGGCCTTCTTTTAACTAAACCTCCCATTAGACCACCTCCAGTGGCATGGGACTTAAATCTGGTTCTTGGCCAGCTTATGAAGCCACCCTTTGAACCTTTAGCCACCACCTCCTTGAAATTTCTTTCTTGGAAGGTTATCTTTCTCATTGCTGTCACCTCAGCACGTCGCATCGGTGAGTTGCAAGCCTTGGTGGCTAATCCTCCTTATACAAGGTTCCATCATAAGGTAGTCCTCGGGACCAATCCACACTTTATGCCCAAAGTGGTCTCGCCTTTTCATCTGAATCAAGAGGTATACTTACCTGTCTTTTTTCCAGGACCTTATGCATCAAGTGCAGAGAGGAATCTTCATACTTTGGATTGTAAAAGAGCTCTCGCCTTTTACTTACAACGAACACAGCAACATAGAAAGTCTTCTCAACTCTGTTGCTTTTGATCCTTCCCATTTAGGACTTCCAGTTTCTAAGAGAACACTGTCCAACTGGATTGCTCAGTGTATTTCTTTCGCCTACCAGAGTAGGAACCTTTCTCTGGAAGGCCATATCACAGCTCACAATGTGAGGGCCATGGCAGCCTCAATGACTCATCTAAACTCTGTGTCCATCGACCAAATCTGTCGAGCGGCCACCTGGGCCTCGGTTCACACCTTCATAGCCCATTACTGTTTGGACAAGGACTCCAGCCGGGATGCCTCGTTTGGTCAGGCTGTTATCAAACACCTGTTCCATTCCTAATCAACTCCTACCCACCTACCCTGGTTGGATGCCTGAGATCCATGGGGGGAGGTGGAGCCCTTTCAAGGACACACAACTCTGGGGTCTCTCCCTGGCATCTGCAGCTAGGGAGTCCCCATATGTGAAGACTCATTCCTGCTTGTTCCTGGAGATAGCACAGTTACTTACCTGTAACAGGTGATCTCTGGGAACAGCAGGAATAAGTCTTCACAACCCACCCACCTCCCCTAGGAGTTGTATCTCTCTATCTATCTTTCCTTCCCTCTTTCTCTCTCTCTTTGTCTCAGCTTTAAAACTCGAACTGGAGAGAGGCGGTTGGGAAAGGCGGGAAGGCAGCACGCAGGTGCTGTGGGATGCTCCCAAAAGCTTTCTTATTGGATGCGCAGGCTCCGTTGGTACCGACGATACCCATATGTGAAGACTTATTCCTGCTGTTCCCAGAGATCACCTGTTACAGGTAAGTAACTGTGCTTTCTCTGTCAGGTGGTGGTGGCCCTCCTTTGCAGCTTGCAACATCATGCTCCTGCGGGTGGTCTATCTCTCGGGCCAGGACAACCTCCTGGCGGACAGACTGAGCAGGGTGCTCCAACCACACGAGTGAAAGCCTGAACCCCAGGATGGCCTCACTGCTATTTCGGCTCTGGGGGATGCCCGTGATGGACCTCTTTGCCACCCTGGACAATGTACAGCTGCCCTGCTTTTGCTTACGGCAGCTGCACTCGGAAAGGGTGGTGGCGGATGCCTACCTGATCCCGTGGATGGAAGACCACCTCTATGCCTTCCCGCCAACCCCTTAGTCACCAAGACCCTCTTCAAGGTCCAGCGTGAGGGGGCAACACTGATACTCATTGTCCCCAAGTAGCCCATATAGCCCATACACTCCTGCTCTCCCTGTTGATGATACTCCTGCACCCCAATCTGGGGTCTCTAACACTAACAGTGTGGCTGCTGAAAGGGTAGCCTTGGCCCCTTTCAGCCTCCCATGAGAAGTCGAGGAGGTCCTGTTGGCCTTCCACAAGCCCTCCATAAGGCGAGCTTACTTTTTTAAATGGCAAAGATTCTCCGTATGGTGTGCAGAGAGGCGGGAGAGCCCGTTCTCCTGCCCAGTACAATTAGTGCTCCAATACTTACTGCATCTGTCGCAAACTGGACTAAAATCAAATTCGGTTAAGGTGCAGCTAAATGTGATCGCCGCATACCACCACCCTATTGAGGGGAAGCACCTCTCTTGTCAGCCCCTGGTCTCTCTGTTCCTCGGGGCCTCCTGTTGTCTAAGCCCCCCCGTCTGCCCTCTGGTGGCAGAGTGGGATCTCAACGTGGTGCTCTGACTGCTCACCAGGCTGCCATTTGAGCCTCTAGCTACTTGCCATTTGTGGTATCTTTTATGGAATCACAGTGCATTGTGTGAGAGCGATGGCCATATTGGTGGCGAACCTGCACTCAGTACCGATGATGGAGATATGCAAAGCTGCCACAAGGTCTTCAATTCATATGTTTGCAGCTCACTACTGCCTGGAGAGCGAGTCCCTTCATGCAAGTGCCTTCAGCCAGGTTGTACTCTTATAATCTTTTTGGGATGTAGGCAACTCCTGCCCTCCTACCCCTTCTTTGTTCAGGCTAGCGGAGTGATGGTGCTGCTGGGCACTAGGGTCATGCAGAGTCTCTTAGTAGGGACTCACCTTCTGCAACTCATGGCTACCCGATTGGTCAGTGTTGATGCTGTCGTGGTTCGGTCCTCAGCAGCCTGGAGCTAGGGAGTCCCATATGTGAGGACTGACTTCCTGCTTGTTCCTGGAGAAAGCATAGTTACTCACCTATAACGGGTATTCTCCAGGAACATTAGGAATTAGTCCTCACAACCCTCCCTCCTTAAGAATATAAGAACATAAGATATGCTATACTGGGTCAGATCAAGGTCCATCAAGCCCAGTATCCTGTTTCCAACAGTGGCCAATCTAGGTCATACATGCCTAGCAGTTTCCCCAAAAGATAAGGTTCCACAATGCTTGTATTGGGTCAAGCATTGATATCCTGGGTCCCTTTTTAATAATGGTTTATTGACCTTTCCTCCAGGAACTTGTCCAAACCTTTTTTAAACCCAGCTACACTAACAGCCTTTACTACATCCTCCGGTAACAAATTCCAGAGTTTGATTACATGTTGAGTGAAAAAATATTTGCTCTTATTTGTCTTAAATAGTTTACCCTGTAGCTTCATTGCATGTCCCCTAGTCTTTCTGTATTCTGATAACGTAAACAATCGATCTACGTTTACCCGTTTCACTCTGTTCATTAATTTATAGACCTCTATCATATCTCCCCTCAGCCGTCTCTTTTCCAGGTTAAAGAGCCCTAACCTTTTTAGCCTTTCTTCATAGGGGTATCCTTCCATCCCCTTTACCATTTTGGTGGCTCTTTTCTGAACCTTTTCTAATAACGCTATATCCTTTTTAAGATACGGCGACCAGAATTGCACACAATATTCAAGGTGCGGTCTCACCATGGAACGATATAGAGGCATTATAATATCCTTTGTTTTATTTTCCATTCCTTTCCTTATGATACCTAGCATTCTATTTGCTCTCTTGGCCGTTGCAGCACACTGGGCGGAGGGTTTTAACATGTTATTCACGATGACGCCTACATCTTTTTCCTGGGTGGTGGTTCCCAATGTGGTACCTTGCATCGTGTAACCATAGTTTGGGTTGTTCTTTCCTAGGTGCATAACTGCACTTGTCCACATTAAATTTCATCTGCTATTTGGATGCCCAGTCTTCCAATTTATCAAGATCCTCCTGTAATTTTCCACAATCCTCTTGGGTTTTAACAACTTTAAATAGTTTTGTGTCATCTGCAGATTTGATAACCTCACTCGTTATTCCCTTTTCCAGGTCATTTATGAATATGTTAAAGAGCAGCGGACCCAGCACAGATCCCTGGGGTACTCCACTATTCACCTTTTTCCATTGGGAAAATTGGCCATTTAGCCCTACCCTGTGCTCTCTATCTTTTAACCAGTTCCTGATCCACAATACCTCCCTACCTTGTTTTCTTTTTACTACTATCCTAGCTGTGTCATCTAACTGATCAAGATGGCACCTGTGGGCGGGAAAGGTACCATGCATGCATGGTGGCATCCCTCAAAGTCTTTCTTTGAAAGCCGGGGAGATGCTTCCGTGGAGGCTCTGTTGGCACCGATGTCATCTATATTTGAGGGCTGATTCCTGTTCTCCCTGGAGAACACCTGTTATAGGTGAGTAACTACGCTTTATATACTGCCCCTTACTATGGTCCATAAAAACAGGGAGGCCCAAGAAAAGGAAAGAAGAAATTTTGCAAATATGCAGGAAATTCAAGCAGGCAAAAACAGCCAGTACATCTCATTCATGGAGTACTAGAACTGGGAACCCCCGGATCAACAGGTCTATGAGCATTAATAAAAGAAAGTAACCGCGAAAGCTCAAAAAATTAGGAAACATATTGCAATTTGACCATATACTTGCATGAAAACTTGAGAAAAAATAAAGCCCCCAGCTGTAACACCTTGGATTGGAGCAGGAGGAAATCTTTCCTCCTACACTGAGTTTCCCTAACCAAATCAGGGAAGATACAAACCAGAAGACCTTTAAACAGAATATCCCACTTTTTGAAAAACATCTTTAGCAACCATTCATGATCAGTGGTTAGAGCAAATTTAGCAAGGAACGTAGATGACACTAGAGACTCTGAATCAGACTTATCTAATATAGCAGAGACATTCAAAGAATCAACCTGTTGCAGAGCAGTTCCTCAGAGTCTCCTGGAGTTTTCTTAGCAGATGGTAAATAATAAACTCTAATCATAGGATGATGCAATTCTGAGGGAATCCCCAAAATTTCAGAGACATTTTAAACATATCTTTAGCATAAAATTAATAAATCGCAAATTAGCAGATCTTGATATATTGTCCAGTTGTTCAGTATTAGCCCTGATCATAGTTATATCTTTAACAAAAGACTCAGAGTATCCCTCCAAATGAGTAGCTCTTACAGTAGTCAGTCTCTGAGGTTTGTACAGATGAAATATTTTAGCATTCTTATGAATGGCCGCCATGTTACCTTGAACCTGTGAAGCCAAAGCTTGTACTTGTGAAACAAGAGCTTCTCCCAACTTCATTATTGCAGACCCAGATCAATTCCAAAGTAAATTCTTCCAGATGTTCCAAGGGAAAAGTGAATGGAGTCCCTCCTGCTCCCGACCTGCCAGCTGCAGGTCCTGCACTGGTGACTGGGGTTTGCATTATGGCTAAGGACAAGGCCACCGCAGCTCCCTTTTCTTCTGGCTGAGTGGCAACAGGTAGGTGTTCTGGTGGGACCAATATAGCTCCCTTGGTCATGTCTGGGAGTTGGCCCTTGTCACCAGGCTGCCATCCTCCGACAAGCAGCTGCCCCATTGGCTCTCCGGGCTCACTGCTAAAGGCTCCAGCTTTGGAGGTTTCTGCAGCTCAGGGGAGGAGATATCCACGCCCTAGTAAGACACTGAGTCACCCGACTCTGGTGTTGAAACAGCCAGGCTTTTCTCCCCTGACACCACTGACTGCCACTCTGAACGTAGAACAAATGAATCAAGAGGACCAGACCCAGCAGGTAAGGCCGATGAGGTCTATCGGGCAGCAGAGAGCTTTTTGTCTGACTTAACCATCCTCTTGCTCATGAACAAGGGAACCCATCAGAGAGCTAACAGATGCCATCTGCCATCTTGAGCCGCCTTTTTTTTTTTAAAATTATTTAATTATTTATTTATGAAAAATTTACAGCAGTATACAGCAAAATTATCAGTCAGAGAAAAAAATTATACAAAGCTTTACATATCCTTAAGTAATAAACAATAGGAGCCTAGCCCACATCAATGGGGAGATATGTCTAACAATAAAACTAAGAAAACAAAAAACTAGGTTAAACAAGGCTAACAGACTCAAAAGCCAGTAGCCAACAAATAACCGGCCTAATGAGACCTTCCCTTCTCAGGAACATCAACTGCCTTTGGCTGTTCCTTATCCAGAACCCACTTTTCCAAATCGGCAGGCAAAAGAAATATAAACTTGTCGTTATTCAGAGAGACACAACACTTACAGGGGTATTTTAAAAAGAAAGTTGCCCCCAGAGCAAGTAATCTAGGCTTAAAAGAAAGAAAAACTTTCCTACGCAACTGAGTAGCACGAGAAACATCAGGAAACATCACTATCTTAGCCCCACAGAACTGCATCTCTTTTTTTCCGAAAGTAAACCTTAAGAACATTGACCTTGTCTTCCTCGGAAGAGAAGGTCACCAACAACGTAGCCCGAGTAGAGAGAAGATCATGTGATTCTTCTAAAAAAGCTGTTAGATTAAATTTCTCTGAATCCACTAGAGGGGCGTCCTCCAATTCCGCCGTGCCGAGCAAAATATTAGAAGGCAAATAATAACATTTTGAAATTGCACAGGAGTCGGCTTGCGGAAACAGGAGGACCTCCCTCAAGTATTTTCGAAATAGTATCAAAGGAGAGAGCAAAGAGCAAATAGGAAAATTCAAAACCCGCAAATTTCTTGAACGATTTACATTCTCTAAATTCTCAAGCTTCTGGTGCAAAAGTAGGCTATCTTTCACATACGTAGTAGAAATCTCAGCGAAAGTGGTAATTTGAGGCTCCACTTTCGCCACCACAGAGCTCAAGGCCCCAACTTGAGATTCAAGAGATCTAAATTTTTGTACCATGTCCCCAGTAAACTGACATAATGAGGTAATAGTCACAATAAGAGTTTTTTCCTTGTGCGTAACCACGCGCCATATATCCAAAAGGCAAATGTCGGCTGCTGGAAGTTCAATGGGGAGAGCAGAAGGGGGTTGCCAAGACACCGCCTTCAAGGACTCCTTACATTGAGGAGAACCGCCAATTGAATGATCACCCGAAAGCTCTAAAAAACCTGGAGGAAGTGGAGGGGTCCGCTCAAAAGAGCTTAAACTCACGCCCTCTACGGAGGGATCAAGCGGCACAGTACCTGAACTGATGTTCCGTGGAGTAGACACCACATGTTTTTCAATGGCACCGACCTGCGAAGCCTCAGCCGCAGATTTCTTCTTGCAATTCCGGTGCCCTGTGTGGGAGAGAGGGGCCGGTTGGAAGCCTGGTGAATCGAGCAGGCAGCCCAGCTGACGTCATCTTACAGGCCCTGTTAAAAGATCTGGTTGCTGCACCTTCCGTGGGAGTGTCTACTTGCAGTTCCGGTGCCCTGTGTGGGAGAGAGGGGCCGGTTGGAAGCCTGGTGCATCGAGCGGGCAGCCCAGCTGACGTCATCTTACAGGCTCTATATATTCAGGCACTCTGTACGGTGCCCAGCCGTTGGCACGTTTCCTAAGGGGCGGTTCCAAAGGGGCATTGTCCCGCCCCTTACGAGCCCCTTAGGAGCCCCTTAGGAGCACATTTGGAGCCCAGACCAATCAACAGCTGGTAATGCCGGGCGGGAAACGCAAGAAGGAGCCGCCCTTTAAGAATGTTTGATAGAGATATTTAAATACCTCCGTGACATAAATGCACAGGAAAAGCATCTTTTTCAATTGAAAGAAAGCTCAGCATGGGATAGACTTAGGAGTAATATGTGGAAATATTTCTTTACGGAAAGAGTTAGTAGATGCATGAAACAGCCTCCCAGTGGGAATAGTAGAGACCAGGATAGTATCTGAATTCAAGAAAGCATGTGACCAACACAGAAGATCTCTAAAGGAAATAAAAGGGACTAATAGTGGTTGGTACATAAGAGCAGACTGGATAAGGCCATATGGTCTTTTTTTGCCATCATGTTTCTATGTTTGTGTCCTGCTTGGAGATATTTTACCTTTTTGTGACCTTTGGACTGTCTTAAGTAACTTTTCTGATGGTGGTGTCTCTTAGCAGTAGTAATGTTCTCCTTTGCATTGTTCTGTCAGAGCCTTGGAAACTGTGTGCAGTGAGTGTCTCTCTTCATCTCTAGTACCACTATGGATTTCCTTTTCAGGACTGTCCTAATTTTTCATTGCAGCAAAGGCATTTTTATGGATATAATTTTGGAGACTGGGAATGTTTGTTCACAGGTCGTAATCTATCAGAACCTATAGCAATCCATCTATTCCTGGGTGTTTTTATTCTTCGTGGGAATAGTTATTGATTTAAAACAAACACAAAACAAATTGTGCAAGCAAAATTTTGGAAAAAGTGCTGTGGGGACCAAATTTTGGACTCAGGTAAAGGCCAACAGCAGTTTTTCCACACATTTTGTTTGTGGATTTTTTTTCTTCAAGAAGTTTTAGAAAATTAAAGCCCTGGATATAAGATGTACACGTATATCATTGTTCAAGCATACTGACCTTTTCATGTTCTATGCTCTTTTGTGCTATTATTGTGCAGTTTTAAAATTTGCTTCTCTAATCTTTAGAATCTCTTAAATCTAGCAGTGTTTAATATATATGTCAGCATAAAAGGCCTGTCTTCCCCACAGTTATTGAATAATAATGTTGTTTTTTTTAAAGTGTTTAGAGGAAATTAAAGAAGAAACTAGGTCAATTAGGATTGACCGAAGGTTGACTGGTTCCAATATGATTGATGAACCTCTTCAGCAAGTAAGTAATAATGTGAATTATTTTACTTTATAGTCTTATTTTTATAACTTTCTAGTTTGAAAATGATATAAAATGAACTTTTATTTTGACCTAATGAGGTGGAGGAGAGCAAACTGGGGAGGGGGATGAAGCCTGGAGCTGCTACAGAAAATAAAAAGCTTGGAATCTTGCTGGAAGGATCAAGTCTGGGGTGCAGGAAAGAAAGATGGGGGAGAGGTTGAACTTGGAGGGACTAGGAGGGTCGATAAGTGAATTAGGGGATTGACCCCAGTGAAATCTGAGGAGGAGTTCAAGTTAAAAGAAGAACCTTTAGGGGGGGAGAGCTGAGGGGAGGGGGATAGAGGTGAACCGATGAGGAAAGGCCAGGCCTTATGATTGATGAACTCTGCACAAATAAAATGATGTATTTTTGGGTTATGTTTACTAATGCCTAGCGTGCGCTAAGTACCACCCTGGCCCATTTTATTGTTATGGCTATGGAAACACTTAGTGCATGCTAACAGATGTTGTGTGCAAGTATTAGTTAACATGGCCCTTTGAGTAATAACTCTTCTATATTGAATTTTAAATTACTTGTGTGCAGAATTTAAAAATATTTGCAGAATTTAAGATGACTTCTGGGTGAATCCTGTGCAAAATAATGCTAATCTGACAAATCAGATCTTACTTAAAAGAAGAGAATCTGAAAAACAGTAGCTCATGCATTAATTGTTGCACACAGACTGTAATAGTGGATATGTTTTTCTTTGGACAAGCAGGAAAAAGGTCCTCTCATATTGGTGGTGTCATCCCACAGAGCTCCCATGCGGGAGCATTCCCAGCTCCTCCTAAAAGCTTTGGAAGCTTGACTATGCATGCATGTGCCTTTCCACTTGCCGCCGGGGCGCCATCTTATCTTAAGTCTTTTTCTTTCCACGGAGCCTCATGGACACAATTTCATGATCCTTTCGCTTGTACGTTTTTTTGTGACTTCATTGCATCTTTTAAATTTTTCTTGCCTGCTGTCATGTATTTTTCTCCTTAGCAAAGGATTTTCGACCAGTGTTAAGTTTTCTTTATTTTTTGTGGCATTCCAGCTGAGTTACGTTTCTCAAAATTCAGCCATTTGATTATGCTGTGGCTATTTTTATGGACAACATCACAAAAACTTGCTGGTGGGTTTAAAAATTATGCCAGTTACTCAATGACAATATCCATTATGGACGCCCACAAATAGTGCCTTCAGTACTTGGGACCCTGACCATAAGCCCTCTTCTTGTAATTTGTGTTTACAGATGACAACATGAGAGCTTAAGGGCTGAGAGAAGCAGCACAAAAGGATTTTTGGCATTGGCTTCAGAGGCTACATCAGATGCTGGCAGTGCATCAGCAGTAAGGAATTCTCAAGCCTACTCTGAGCCGTGCACCCTTAGGGATCCTAAGCATCGTTCATCAATTCATGTTTCCCTGAAGACAAGGATGGATTTGACCACATCTTCGTTGGCATCGAAGAGCCAAGGACATCGAACACTGGGCAGAGGCCCAGATGCATCAACATCTGTGCTCTCAGAGGGGAGAAACTGAGAGCATCAGTTCGCAAGAGTGCCTCTCCAAGCTCCTCCTAAGGGAGGAAAGCCTTTCCTAGAAACATTCTGAGGGGCAGCGACAGCCCACTCATAGCAGAGATCAGCCAGTCAATACTTTCCGGCAGATTCTGGGAGCATCAGCTGATTCTGCTGTGCTTCCTGAGCCTTTGGAGATGGCAGTATTGGAGAATTGCCTTCTGAAGGCTGTCAAAGAGAGAATCCCAATGCTCTTCTGCGTGCAGCAGCTCAAACCCTCTGATTAGTAGCATGGCACAATGCAGCATCAAGCCTATCCTCAAAAAATCATAATCTGCCTGCAGTAGAGGCATCAACATTGGGATATCAAAGGGCCTCAACATGATACCTGACCAGCCGATATCACTCTCTAGCACTTCGGGGACTGATACACCCTCGAATCCAAGAAAGTCATTGACAATCCTGAAGGAGCTCCATATCCTCGAAGGGAAGGAGAGCTTCCAAGCAGGATTCGGAGGTCAAAGAAAGGACATTATCTAGTAAGTAAAATGTCATCACATGCAACTAGAGAATTTGTAATCCCTATGTCTGTGATGACTGCGTGTGAGTGCATATATCTGTGTTTTGTGTGTGCTGTGAATGTTATATCTCTGGAGGGTTGCTGGAGATGTTGGGGCATTTCCAGGGGACGTAGTTTTGGGGATTGGGGATGGTTGCACGGAGGTAGTTTTGTGGGTGGTGGTACAGTTGTGTAGTGAGTTTAGAGGGTGGGATAGTTGTGGGGGATATGTTTTGGGGTGAGGCAGTTGGGTGGTACATTTTGGAGACGGGGCAGTTGTGTGATGGTAGATTTTTGGGGTGGGTAGCTTGTGGGGGGGAAATGTGAGAGACAGTTGGCAAGGTGGGGCAGTTTCAGGAGGTAGATTTTAAGGATGGGGAAGTTTTTGGAGGTGGATCATTGCAGCGGGGTAGGGTTTTTTTTTTTAGGGTGGGGGAGTTCAGAGGGAGTCAGGTTTTGGGAGGGGACAGCTTACAGGGTGGCAAGTCAATTACAAGAGGTTTTTTATGGGGTGGGGCAGTTATGAGGATGTAGTTTGGGGATGGGGCAGCCTGCAGGGTGATACGGCAGTTGTGTAGGGGTATTTGTTTTGAGCGTTTGAGGCATTCAGTAGGTTAGTAGAGCAATTGATAGAGAGTATGTCTGAGGATGGTGAAGTAGTTGGTTGGGGAGTTGGGAGAGTAGAGAATAGGGAGGAGGATTTTGAAAGGAGGAATTTCATAACTACTACATTTTGCTGTGTGTAAATTTCTATGCTACTGAAGCTGGAGCTCCTCCTCCCATAGAAGTGCATTGAGCCATTTTTTTGTTTGGGTGGGGGGCTTATTTCTCTAGAATCTATGGTCCAGTTTGGCCCATTTTAAAATTTGATGTGTCTTTTTACCAGATTTTTCCACATGCCTTTCCATTATTTTTTTTCAGAAAGTTATTTTGCCTCTCTCCCCCCCCCCCCCCCCCGACTGATGGACATTCTCAACCTCTTTTGTATAATTATTTCCAATTTTCTTTTAGTTGGAAGGAATAACAAAAAATCTCTCACAACTGAATATCTGAGCTTTGGAAAAAAGCTGAGAGTCCAATCCAAGTGAGCAGGCAGAGTCTGTGTGAGAGTGTTTGCACTAGAAATAGAGACATCAAATGTGAACTGCAGCTTTTCTAGATGACCAAATGGCATTACATTTAGGGATATTAAGAACAAACTTATGCTACTGCAGCCAGAGGGGAATTTTATCAAGGCATGTATTGAGTGGGGCAATAAGGTCAAAAGAAAGCTACCTGGATATCATCAGCATATGCATAGAGACAGACTCCCAGCAACTGAATTAAGTAATAAGTAGAGAAAAAAGATGTTTATGAGCATTGATTCTAACACAGAAACCTGAGGGAACCACACAAGGCAAGGAGAGAGACTGTGGTGAATGTGAGGGTAAAGTAACTCTAAAGGAGTAATCGGATAAAAACAAGTGAAACCATCAGACTTTGGTACCGGACATGCTCAAGTCATGGAGATAAGAGACTAAAAAAGAATGGTCCATGAGGTGGTATGCTGTAGAGAGGTCGAACACCATGATGACTGCATTCGCTGCATTTAATTTCAGGCAAATCGCATTAGCCAGTGTGAGAAGCAAAGACTGCGTACTATGCTCCGGGCAGAATCAAGCCTGATGGGGGTATTAGTTTAGTCCAAGAAGGAAAGTGACTGACAGAAAACAACCTTTTCAAGAATCTTAAAAATAAACAGGAGTTGCAAAATGGGCAGATAATGATCAGTATCCACAAGGTTGAAGGAAGGTTTTTTCAGAAGAAGCCTAACAGAAGCTATTTTCAAGGGATCAGGAGCTTTTCCAAAAGGATGGGATCCACCTTAACCAGGATGAAATCAGGCTGTTGGCATTAAACTTTGAAAAGGAAAGAACAGTTTTTAAACTAGAAATAAGGGGAAAGCCGACAGTCGTCCCAGAGCACATGGTTCATGTTTATGTATTCTAAATTCTGACTGGGGTCAACAAGCACTGGAGTCCTCCTCTATTCTTGGCTCCTGTTCTGTGAACTCAGTGCAAGTGAGTTAAGAATAAAAACACACACACAGTTATGTATTAACAATAACAAAGTGCTATAAAGTGCTTTAGGAAGGACTAACAGATCTACAAACTAGAGTGGTCACCTGTAACGCCTTATTTCCCATCTCCCACAGCACTTCTTTTTATTAGCAGAAACTGTCACATTGTACAATTTTACCTTATCTGCTTATGTCAAGCTTTGCATTGCATTTCGCTAATTCATATCTATAGCTTACATCTATATGTTTCAGGTCAAGCCTTGCTGTTCTAGGTCAAGCTGGGCACAGACATATTGACCACATCTAGCCACAATGAAGCATTTTGCAAATATAAGCATTCTGCCTTCACATGAACATCTGTTTCTCTTTTTAGCCATTCCTGTAAAAATATGATCTTGGCTTCTCTCACGTATATTCTGCTAGGCTGCCAGTGAATTCCAGGCTATTCTCATTCTTTACATTTCTGAACTTTTTAGGAAACCCTGCTTCCCCTTTTAGCCTTTCTCTACAGTTCAGAATGATGTATCTTTAAAGGATACTAGCAAAACAGGGAAGATGGGGCATCCTAGTAGAGAGGTTCCAACAAAGGTAAAAGTATCCTAGAATACCTATAAGTAAAGAGCAGACAGATGAAGGATTCCATATTAACTCTGTGGAAGGGGGACAACCAATGGGACACTGTGATACTTGGGTACAAATTATATTGCATTGATGGGGCAGATCAAATTGGTTGAGGGGTTGCATTATATATTAAAAGAGGGCATTAAGTTAATCAGGGTAAACGTTTTGCAGGAAACAAAATACATTGTAGAATATCTATATGGATTCAAAATTACTTGTAAAATGGGGAAGCAAATGATGATGTGTACTACCATCCACCTGGCCAAATGGATAAGAAAAGACTAAAAGAAATTAGGAAAGCTAACAAGTTACAACACAGTAATAATAGATGATATTAATTACTCCAGTATGAACTGGATCAGTGTCTCATGAGGACATGCTAGGGAGATTAAAATTTCTAGATGTAGCAATGATTGCTTTATGGAGCAGGAACTGACATGAGGGAAGCTATTTTAAACCTGATCCTTAGTGGAATGCAGGATCTGGTGTGAGAGAAAACTGTTGAGGCCACTTGGCAAAAGTGATCATAACATGATCGTATTTGATATAATAAATGGAGGAAAGTCAGCAAGGAAATCCACGGCATTAGCGTTTAACTTTTAAAAAGGAAGACTGTGATAAAATGAAGAAAATGGTTAAGAAAAAAACTAAAAGGAACAGCTGCAAAGGTTAAAAGTTTACATCAAACCTGGGCATTGTTTGAAAATACTATCTTGGAATCCCAGACCAGATGTATTCCATGCTTTAAAAGAGGTGGAAGGAAGACCAAGTGACTGGGCAGCAAGGTGAGGTCAGAGAGGCTATGTTAACCAAAAAAACATCTTTTAGAAAGTGGAATAAGGAGCCAAATGACGACAAAAATGGGAAACATAAGCACTGGCAAGCTAGATGCAAGGTATTGATAAGGCAGGTAAAGCGAGAATTTGAAAGAAAGTTTGCTGTGGAAGCAGAAATGCATAATACAAACTTTCAAGTACATTCAAATTAAATCACCTGGACCGGATGGTGTACATCAGAATGTTCTGAAAGAACTCCATAATGAGATTGCAGACCTACTGTTAGTGATCTGTGAACTATCATTAAAATCATCTGTAGTACTTGAAGATTGGAGAGTGGCCAATTTAATGCCAAGTTTTAAAAAGGGTTCCAGGGGTGATCTGGGTAGCTACAGACTAATGAGCCTGATGTCAATACCGGGCAAAATGGTAGAAACCATTATAAAGAACAAAATTACTGAACATACTGTCTACTTAGTCATGGCTTAACAGAAAAATCCAACATGGATTTCGCCAAGGAAAGTCTTGTCTCACTAATCTTACCTAAAAGTACTCGTGGCAGTTGCTTCCAAAGTGGATTGGAGAGCTTATGTAGATGGACCTACACATTGATGTTGCTCACCCAGAAGAAACTCCTCAAATCAGTTTCCTGGAGTTGAGAGCAGTATGGAATGCTCTAAAAGCTTTCAGAGATCAATTGGCTAATCAAATTATACTAATCCAGACACAGACCAAGTAGCTATGAATTATATAAACAAGCAGGGAGAACAGGATTTGTATGTCCTGTGGTGAGAAACTGTAGGATGTGGAACTATACAATTTTTCACAGAATGACACTCTGAGCCACATACCTCGAGGTGGAAAACAATATCTTGGCAGATAAGCAGAGTCATATCCTGTTAAGTGCTGTCGATGTTGACTCTTGGTGATCCTCTGGATAGTTGACATAAACTTTGTTCGGTCTTCAGCCTAGCGGCTCGTTGTTGTTAAGCCATGTCCTATAATACACAAATGGTCCCTGGAGAGAGAAGTAGTACAA
The DNA here is from genome assembly GCA_033557465.1 of Ichthyophis bannanicus. NCBI lineage: Eukaryota > Metazoa > Chordata > Amphibia > Gymnophiona > Ichthyophiidae > Ichthyophis > Ichthyophis bannanicus. The sequence goes on along the minus strand of CM066031.1, from coordinate 527,043,834 downwards.
ACATTGTTTTGGGAGGTGGGTACGTCCTTGACAGATGTGTTTGCCACATCCTAGAACAGGAAAGTACCTCAGTTCTTTTCCACAATAGGGATGCACAGGGATGTTCCCTGTAAAATAGTTATCTCCAAGTTATAATGCCCTATTCAATGTAATTTCAGTTTGTTCAATGTAAACCGCACTGATGCAGAATAGTGCGGTATATAAGAGAATGTAAATAAATAAATAAATATTAACATTGGATGCCTTCCTCCTAGATTGGGGCGAAGGCCTTATGTGTATCCTCTGATATCCCTCTTGGTGAAAACTAAAACTCAAAAACTATGCATCCTTATCCTCTGCACCATATTGGCTGAGGCAACCGTGGTTCTCTCTTCTAGAGCTCTCAATGAAGTCTTCCTTGAGGTTAACCAATGCACCAGCATTAGGAGACACTCAATGAAGCTACAGTGTAGCACATTTAAGACTAATCTAAGAAAATATGTTTTCACTCAACGTTTAATCAAACTCTGGAATTTGTTACCAGAGGATTTGGTAAAGACTGTTAGTGTAGCTGGGTTTAAAAACGATTTGGACAAGTTCCTGGAGAAAAAGTCCATAAACCATTATAAAAGAGGACCAGGGAAATCCACTGCTTACCCAGGGATAAGCAACATGGACTTTGTGTACCTTTATGGGAACCTGGCAGGTACTTGTGACCTGGATCGGCCGCTGTTGGAAACAGGATACTGGGCTTGCTGGACCTTTGTTTTGACACTGTATGGCATATCTTATGTTCTTAAGGTTTCCAGGAGGATTCCTCGGAGATCATACAATTTTAAGTGGAAGAGGTTTGACTTCTGGTGTGGTGGAGAGGCCATAGATCCTTTTTCCTGTTTCACTCAAAAATGGCTTGAATAGCTTCTACATTTACCTCAGTTTAAAAAAACCCCAAACCTACTCTGTTTGGGTATATCTTAGTGCGATTGACTATAGCTATCATGTAGAATATAAACCCATCTCTGTACAGTCTTTATTTGTTCATTTTATGTGGGGCTTGCTTCTATTGAAGCCTCACATCAAGCCTCCCTTAGTGTCATGGGGCCTCAATATTGTCTTCAGCCAACTGATGAAAGCGCCTTTTGAACTACTAGATATCTGCAAACTGAAGTACAAGATATGGAAAGTCCTGTTTTTGGTGGTGGTAACTTCAGCATGCAGTGTTGCTGAGCTCCAGGATCTGGTGATAGATCTATTCTTTACCAGTGCCACATCCAAACTTTGAGGACAGTTGAGATAAAAGGAAAAGATGACAAAGTGATAGGCAGGTTAAAACGTGCATGCAACTTCTCAATATGCCTAATAACAAAGGATGATATATCAAATAAAATAAACTATACTGTAACTACAACATTGCATGGAAGCAAGTTTTTTGCCTCATTCACCTACCTACCAAATCATTGACTAGACAAAACAGTGCCTAAGGCAAGGTTTCTTTCAGTTTCTCCTACTCTCTTAATTTTATATACGTAGAGTCTCCTAGATCTATTCAAAAGGGTAGTGTTGCATCCCACTATCTCCAGGAACAAGCAGGAATGAGTCTTCACATATGGAAGCTAAATTTAGGCTTTTAGGTAGGAAGTTGAAATCCAGAACTTCCAGGGTAGCGTTCTCCGAAATGCTTCCCCTTCCACGCGCAGGACCCAAAAGGCAGGCAGAGCTCCGGAGTCTCAATGCGTGGATGAGACAGTGGTGCAGAGATGAGGGGTTTGGATTTGTTAGGAACTGGGGAACATTCTGGGGAAAGGAGGGGCTCTTTCGAAGGGATGGGCTTCACCTTAACCGGGATGGAACCAGGCTGCTGGCATTAACCTTTAAAAAGGAGATAGAGCAGCTTTTAAACTAGATGATAGGGGAAAGCCGACAGTCGCCCAAGAGCGCATGGTTCGGAAGAATGTATCCTTGAAGGATACTACAAAAAGCAGAGAGGTTCCAAAAAAGAGTAAAGTAGCCCAAATGCCCTCAAGTATGGAGCAGACAGAGCTTAAAGATCCCAAATCACCCATGTTTACCAATAGCCAAATTAATATGAATAAAATACAGTCTCTAAAATGCTTGTATGCAAATGCTAGAAGTCTACAAAACAAGATGGGAGAGTTAGAATATATAGCACTAAACAAGAGGTTAGATATGATTGGAATATCAGAGACATGGTGGAAGGAGGACAACCAGTGGGACACTGTGATACCTGGGTACAAACTGTATCGTTATGATAGAGCTGATCAAATTGGTGGAGGGGTTGCGCTCTATGTTAGAGAGGGCATTGAGTCAGAAAGGATTAAAGTTTTGCAGGAAACAAAATTTGCTGTAGAATCTCTATGAATTGAAATTCCATGTAAAAAGGGGAAGGCGATGGCAGTGGGGGTGTACTATCGTCCGCCTGGCCAGAATGAACAAATGGATGATGAAATGCTCAAAGAAATCAAGGAAGCTAGCAAATGTTTCAGTGCAGTAATAATAATGGGTGATTTCAATTACCCCGGTATCGACTGGGTCAGTGTCACGGCAGGACATGCTAGGGAGATAAAGTTCCTAGATGAAATAAATGACTGCTTCTTGGAGCAGCTGGTTCATGAACCAACCAGAGGGGAAGCAATATTAGACCTAGTCCTTAGTGGAACACCAGATGTAGTGCAAGAGATAAGGGTGTTGGGGCCACTTGGCAATAGTGATCATAACATGATCGCCTTTGATTTAATTAGTGGAGGAGGGATAGTAAGGAAATCCACAGTACTACCTTTTAACTTTCGAAAGGGAGACTATGATAAAATGAGGAAAACAGTTAAGAAAAAACTAAAAGGAGCAGTTGAAAAGGTTAAAGACTTACATCAAGCTTGGGAGTTGTTTAAAAATACTATCTTGGAAGCCCAAGCCAGCTTTATTCCACGCTTTAAGAAAAGTGGAAGGAAGTCAAAACTGCCAGCATGGTTTAAAGGTGAGGTCAGAGAGGCGGCTGTTGCCAAAAAAGCATCTTTCAGGAAATGGAAAAAAGAGCCAAACGACGAAACCTGGAAACAGCACAAGCACTGGCAAGTCAAATGCAAGGCATTAATAAAGCAGGCAAAGGGAGAATTTGAGAAGAAGCTTGCTGCGGAAGCAAAAACGCGAAATAAAAATTTTTTCAAGTACATTCGCAGCAAAAAAACCTGTGAGAGAGTCAGTTGGTCCATTAGATGATAGAGGCGTTAAAGGGGCACTAAGAGGTGACAAGGCGATAGAGAGACTGAATGAATTCTTTGCTTCGGTCTTTACTGAGGAAGATATAGGGATGTTACCCATGACTGAAGTGGTATTTAAAGGTGCAGAAGAGTTGAAGGAAATATCGATACATCGGGAAGATGTATTACAACTATTAGATAAACTGAAGAGTAGCAAATCACCTGGGCCGGATGGTATACATCCAAGGGTGTTGAAAGAACTGAAAAATGAGATTGCAGACCTGCTATTAGTAATCTCTGAACTATCATTAAAATCATCTCTAATTCCTGAAGATTGGAGGATAGCCAATGTATCACCAATTTTTAAAAAGGGTTCCAAGGGTGATCTGGGAAACTACAGACTGGTGAGCTTGACGTCAGTACCGAGAAAAATGGTAGAAACCATCATAAAGAATAAAATTATTCAGCATTTAGATAGTCATGGCCTAATGGGAGACAGCCAACATGGCTTTCGACAAAGAAGATCTTGCCTTACTAATCTGTTATGTTTTTTTGAAGGTGTGAATAAACAGGTGGACAAAGGTGAGTTGGTTGATATAGTGTATCTGGACTTTCAGAAAGCCTTTGACAAGGTCCCTCATCAGAGACTTTTGGCAAAACTAAAGAGTCATGGGATAGGAGGCAGTGTACTACTGTGGATCAGGAACTGGTTAAAAGATAGAAAGCAGAGGGTAGGGCTAAATGGCCAATTTTCCCAATGGAGAAAGGTGAATAGTGGTGTACCCCAGGGATCTGTGCTGGGTCCTCTGCTTTTTGACATATTCATAAATGACCTGGAAAGTGGAATAACGAGTGAGGTTATCAAATTTGCAGATGACACAAAACTATTTAAAGTTGTTAAAACCCAAGAGGATTGTGGAAAATTGCAAGAGGATCTTGATAAATTGGAAGACTGGGCATTAAAATGGCAGATGAAATTTAATGTGGACAAGTGCAAAGTTATGCACCTAGGGAAGAACAACCCAAACTATGGTTACACGATGCAAGGTTCCACATTAGGAACCACCACCCAGGAAAAAGATTTAGGCGTCATTGTGGATAACATGTTAAAACCCTCGGCCCAGTGTGCAGCGGCAGCCAAGAGAGCTAATAGAATGCTAGGTATGATAAGGAAAGGAATGGAAAATAATACAAAAGATATTATAATGCCTCTATATCGTTCCATGGTGAGACCGCACCTTGAATATTATGTGCAATTCTGGTCGCCGTATCTTAAAAAGGATATAGCGTTATTAGAAAAGGTTCAGAGAAGAGCCACCAAAATGGTAAAGGGGATGGAAGGATACTCCTATGAAGAAAGGCTAATAAGGTTAGGGCTCTTTAACCTGGAAAAGAGAAGGCTGAGGGGAGATATGATAGAAGTCTATAAATTAATGAACGGAGTGGAACGGGTAAACGTAGATCGATTGTTTACGTTATCAGAATATAGACAGACTAGGGGACATGCAATGAAGCTACAGGTTAAACTATTTAAGACTAATAAAAGAAAATATTTTTTCACTCAACGTGTAATCAAACTCTGGAATTTGTTACCGGAGGATGTAGTGAAGGCTGTTAGTGTAGCTGGGTTTTAAAAAGGTTTGGACAAGTTCCTGGAGGAAAAGTCCGTAAACCATTATTAAGAAGGGACCCAGGATATCAATGCTTGACCAAGTACAAGCATTGTGGAACCTGTGTCTTTTGCGGGAACTGCTAGGTACGTATGACCTAGATTGGCCACTGTTGGAAACAGGTTACTGGGCTTGATGGACCTTGGTCTGACCCAGTATGGCATATCTTATGTTCTTATGGTATCGTCGGTACTGACTGAACCTGCGCGGGAACGCTCCCCAGCGTCCAGAAAGAAAGCTTTTGGAGCATCCCACAGTGCCTGCGCGCTGCCTTTCCGCCTTTCCTAACCGCCTCTCTCCAGTTCTTCTTTTCCGCGGAGCCAGCAGGTCGTGTTCCTGTCACCGCTGAAGAAGTTCTTTATTTTTCTTTATTTCTTTGGTCGTGCGTCTGCCTTCTTCGACGTCGGACCGGTACCGCCGGTCTTTTCTTCTTTCTTTTTAAAAACAAAAAACCGAAAAACTACCGTTTCCCACTTCTGTGCAACTTTTCCTTCTGGGCCTTAGGCCTAGCAAAATTTTCCTCATGGAAAAGCCCGCTTCCGGGTTTAAAAAGTTCACGAAGTGCAGCGGTACTCTTTCTATCACCGACACCCATGACTGGTGCCTAAAATGTTTGGGCCCTGACCACTCCATCACCGATTGTGAGTCCTGTTCCATGATGTCTAAAAGAGGTCGACAGAATCGAGCGGCCAAGCTCAGTACCCTGTTTCCCTCTGATGCAGCTTCGGTGGCATCAACATCTTCCAGGGCTGCTTCTTCCTCCCATGGATCTCAGGTAACTAAACATAAGTCCAGCCGGTCCTCGAAGGGTAGATCTCCCTCTAAGTATCGAGATGCCTCCGGGCTTGCTCTCGAGGATCCTGCACCGGCAAAATTACCCCGGCGGGAAGCTCCGGCTTCCAAAGCTTCATCTATGGGGTCACAGGTTGACATCGATGGCGTGGCCTCGACCGATCACCTGTTGCCATGTTCTGGGGTACCGGTGGTTTCCACTGGTACCGACATCCAGACATTGGTTGCATCGATGGATCAGAATATTCTGACCATGCAGCGTGCCATTACGGCATTCATACAAGCTGCGACGCCTCCGGTACCGCAACAAACTCCGTTGTCGGTACCGGTTCCGGCACCGATATCGGTTCCGTGCCGGTACCGATTGCATCAACATCGGCTTCGGTGTCGACTGCAGCGGTACCCTGTCCTGTGATGCCCATCGGTACCGAATCGGTACCGATCACTCCCGATGTCGATACCACTCGGTACGCGTATCGGGCTCTGCAAGAGCATCCAGACAGGCGATACTTCGATTCCTCCGAAGACTCTGATGAATCAGAGGCTTCTGTCAAAGCATCGGTACTCTTTTCTCAGGAGCCCTCTTCTCCAAAAAGAAGAATGTCTCCTCCAGAAGACTTGTCTTTTCAAGACTTCATTAGGGAAGTGGCCAGGGGCCTCTCTATTTCAGTGGCCCCTGAACCAGAGCCTAGAGCCAAGAAATTGGATATTTTACAATATCCTAGCTCCTAAAGAGGCAGCTATTTTACCAATTGATGAGATCCTTTATGATCACATGTTGGGCATATGGGAGACACCTCTTACTACCTCCCCTCATTCTCGCAGGTTGGACACCATGTACCGTGTTCCTCCTTGTCCTGGCTTTCATAAGACTCAGCTTCCTCACCACTCTATTGTGGTGGAGTCTGCTATGAAGAAGATAAAGAGTGCAAAAAGACACTCATCTAAAAAAAAGACACTCATCTAATCCTCCAGGAAGAGAATGCAGAACCTTGGATGCTTTTGGCCGGAGAATCTTCCAGGCCAATATGCTTACTGCCAGAATCAACTCCTATAGTCTCTATATGGGGATGTTTCTAAAGGAAGTTACAGATCATCTGCAAACTTTATCTCCTTTTGTCTCAGAAGATAAAAGGGAGGAGTTTCTCACCTGGCTTAAACATGCCCAGGATGTTTCCAAATTTTCCAACCGTGCAGCCTTTGACTCTTTTGAGTGTGCCAGCAGAGCCTCGGCTATTGCCATAGGTGCACGCAGACTTGCTTGGTTACAAGCTTCTGATTTAGAATCCTGGGTCCAGGATGGATTAGGAAATCTTCCTTGTACAGGTGAAAACCTTTTTGGCAAGGATTGGCAAGCAAAGGCCACTCAGATTGATGCTGAGAATTCTGCTTTAGATAGACTTTCAAAGTCTACTTCTGCTCCTGTTAGAAAAAGGTTATTCAAAAAGGCTTTCTTTCCCAAAAAAGGGAAATATTATCCTAGTTATGTTCACCAGGCATCTTCTGCAGGTCGTTTTGCTGCAAAGCGTCAGCAACAACCTAAACAAGCCAAGCCTAAGGCTGCAAGGACTGCTACAGCCCAACAGCCTCAGCCTCCTCAGGGCCTTTGACTTACAACTAGAGAACATAGCCTTTCTGGCTCTAGAGGAACCAGAGCCTCTCACCATTCCAGGAAGGTTAGCTCACTTTGCTCCCAGATGGGAACAAATCACAGCAGAGCAATCGATCCTCTCCGTCATAAGGGAGGGGTACAAGCTTCATTTCTTAAACCTTCCTCCTCACTCCATGGTGAGACAGTTCAATTCTCCAACATCTCTCCTCGACCTTCTGGGCCAGGAGATTGCTACCCTTCTTACCCAAAGGGCAATAGAAGAAGTACCCCTTCTTCAACAGGGTTCAGAGTTCTACTCCCCCTCTTTTCTTATCCCAAAGAAAACAGGGGGCTACAGACCCATATTAGATCTCAGAGAATTGAACAAGCTTCTATGCAAGGAGAAATTCAAGATGATTTCTCTCGGTGCTCTCCTTCCATACCTTCAGAGTCAGGATTGGCTTTGTTCTCTAGATCTCAAGGATGCTTACACCCATGTCCTCATCCATCCAAAACACAGAAGGTTCCTTTGGTTCCTTTATCAGGGAAAGCACTACCAATACAGAGTGCTTCCTTTCGGTCTGGCCTCTGCTCCAAGAGTGTTCACAAAATGCATGGCAGTGGTAACTACATTTCTGTGCACTCTAGGAATATTTGTATTCCCATATCTGGACGACTGGCTCATCCGAGCTCCATCCCAGACAGAGGCCCAGGCTTCCCTAGCCTGCACAAGGCGTGTTCTTCAGTATCTGGGACTGGTAATAAACATCCCAAAATCACATCTCGCCCCTACTCAGTCATTAGAGTTCATAGGGCCTTGCTGGATACCACAACTGCAAGGGCCTATCTTCCCCAAGCCCGTTGCCTCCGATTGGTGCAGTTAGCCTCTCAAGTTCAGTTAAAGTCCCATTTAACTGCTCGAGAGATGTTACAACTGTTAGGCCACATGGCATCCACCGTGCATGTGGTTCCTTACGCTCACCTTCACATGTGAGTAGCTCAGTGGACTCTGTCCACCCAATGGACCCAGGCATCAGGGTGCCTGTCAGACAAAATAGCAACCTCCAGTCGCCTCTTTTGGTCTCTCCAGTGGTGGAGGTCCACTCAGAATCTGTTGCTGGGGTCCCCCTTTCAACAGTTGCTGCCCCAAGCAACCCTTACAACAGATGCCTCTCCAATGGGTTGGGGAGCTCATCTACAAGATCTCTCCACCCAGGGCATCTGGTCTCCACAGGAGACATCTCTACATATCAACCTCTTGGAGCTCAGAGCAATTTTTCTAGCTCTGTCTTCCACACCCTGCTCAGCTACAAGACAGTCCTCATCCACATGGACAACCAAGTAGCCATGTTCTACGTGAACAAGCAGTGCGAGACTGGCTCTCTTTCGCTTTGCAACGAAGCTTTGAGATTGTGGGCCTTCGCCAGAGAGCATCAAATTCATCTCATGGCAGTGTATCTTCCAGGGGTTCAAAACTCTTGGGCAGACAGACTCAGTCGAGTTCTGCTTCCACACGAATGGTCCCTCCATGGGGACCACATAGCCAGGATCTTTCGAATTTGGGGAACCCCAGACATAGACCTGTTTGCAAGTCCGTGGAATGCCAAACTTCCCCGGTTCTGTTCCAGGATTCCGTGTCAGGGAGTTCAGGCCAGGGATGCCTTCCTCCTCCATTGGGGGCAAGACTTCCTCTATGCCTTTCCACCCATTCCCCTAATTTCCAAGACACTGTTCAAGCTTTAGAGAGACAAGGGGTCTATGATCCTCATAGCTCCAAGTTGGCCATGCCAAGTGTGGTACCCTCTACTTCTTCATCTCTCCCAAGCTCCCTCCCTGGACTTGGGATCTGCTCCAGACCTCCTGTCCCAGGAGGAGGGAACGTTGTGGCACCCAAATCCCCAGTCTCTTCATCTCAGAGCCTGGTTGCTGAAGGCCTAGACCTTCAAGAGGTGCATCTTTCTCAGCAGGGGAAGGATATCCTTCATGCTTCCAGAAAGCCTTCCACTAGACGTTCCTATGCTTTTAAATGGAAAAGGTTTACCATTTGGTGTGCAGAGAAGGGTCTTAACCCTCTTGCAATACCTCTGAATTCTTTACTAGAGTATTTGCTGCATTTATCCCATGCAGGCCTTAAAACAAATTCAGTAAGAGTCCATTTGAGTGCTATTGCAGCATCCCTTAAGCCTCTCAATGGACATCCTATTTCCTCTCATCCTCTTATTGCAAGATTCATGAGAGGCCTTCTTTTAACAATCTCCCATTAGACCACCTCCAGTGGCATGGGATTTGAATTTGGTTCTTGGCCAGCTCATGAAGCCACCCTTTGAACCCTTAGCCACTACCTCCTTGAAATTCCTTTCCTGGAAGGTTATTTTTCTCATTGCAGTCACCTCAGCTCGCTGTATCAGTGAGCTGCAAGCCTTGGTGGCTAATCCTCCTTATACAAGGTTCCATCATGACAAGGTAGTCCTCAGGACTAATCCACACTTTATGCCTAAAGTGGTCTCACCTTTTCATCTGAACCAGGAGGTGTATTTACCTGTCTTTTTTCCAGGACCTCATGCATCAAGTGCAGAGAGGAATCTTCATACCCTGGATTGTAAGAGAGCACTTGCTTTTTACTTACAAAGGACACAGCAACATAGAAAGTCCTCTCAACTATTTGTTGTTTTTGATCCCTCTCATTTAGGACTTCCAGTCTCTAAGAGAACTCTGTCCAATTGGATTGTTCAGTGTATTTCCTTCGCCTACCAGAGTAAGAACCTTTCTCTGGAGGTCCATGTCACAGCTCACAATGTGAGCGCCATGGCAGCCTCTATGGCTCATCTAAACTCTGTGTCCATCGACCAAATCTGTCGAGTGGCCACCTGGTCCTCGGTTCATACCTTTACAGCGCATTACTGCTTGGACAAGGACTCCCGCTGGGATGCCTTGTTTGGTCAGGCTGTTCTTAAACACCTGTTCCATACCTAATCAACTCCTTCCCCCATCCCTGGTTGGATGTCCGAGATCCATGGGAAGGTAGAGCCCTTCTCAGGGACTCACAACCTTGGAGATCTCCCTGGCATCTCTAGCTGGGGAGTCCCCATATGTGAAGACACATTCCTGCTTGTTCCTGGAGATAGCACGGTTACTTTCCTGTAACAGGTGATCTCTGGGAACAGCAGGAATAAGTCTTCACAACCCACCCACCTCTGCTAGGAGTTGTATCTCTCTATCTATCTTTCCTTTCCTCTCTCTCTCTCTCTTTGTCTCAGCTTAAAACTCGAACTGTAGAGAGGCGGTTAGGAAAGGCGGGAAGGCAGCGCGCAGGCGCTGTGGGATGCTCCCAAAAGCTTTCTTTCTGGACGCTGGGGAGCGTTCCCGCGCAGGCTCCATCGGTACCGACGATACCCATATTTGAAGAGTTATTCCTGCTGTTCCCAGAGATCACCTGTTACAGGTAAGTAACTGTGCTTTAATGACTAGTGTAGCTGTTCTGCTTGCTCACTCTTGAGATGGTCCTGCTCTTTTGCTTCTTCCCCATTCATTGCAGCTGCCAAAAGCACTTGGGGGCAACAGCAATTTGAAGCAGCAGCCGCAGTTCCCAAAACTCCTCTAATTCATTGAAACAAAACAATCAGAAGAGTGAAATTACTATTAAGTATGCATCTCTTTGTCTTTCTGTCTGTATATGTGTGTATGCCTGGTTATGCACATTAAATATTAGAAGTCAGGACCAGAGTGAAGATGACACTGTTTCCATAGTCTTTGACAAGTTGGAGAAGCAGCAGTTTTGCTGATTCTTCCTCTTCCAATGCCACTGAGCTTGTGATGGTGTCAGATGGCGAGACAGATAAATGATGCAGAATGCACGGCCATTATATATTTGTGGCATGCACTTCTTTAGCACACTTGTGTTGTCTTTTTTTCAGACAAAACATAAAAACGATTGAAACACTTACACCAAAATGATGTTCATCTGTTGGTGTGTTTGTTTTCCACTCTTTTGTTCAAAAACATCCTGTAGCTAGGAATTCGGTTATTGGAAATGCTTTTCTGCTTGTCCTCTAAGAAAGGAAAGTTGCTTACTTTGTAATAGGTGTTCTCCAGGAACAAGCAGGAAGTCATTCCTCACATATGGGCTACTGCGCCAATGGAGCCCGCATGGAGCATTTCCCCAGCTTTCAAAGAAAGCCTTTGAGAATGCTACCTTATCTGTGTGGTCCCCTTCTTGTCCAAGGTGCCATCTTGCTCAGTCTCCTTTTTTCCCACAGAGCCCAACGGACGCGTGTCCTGTTTCCCCAGAAAAATCCTCTAAAACTTATCCTAAAAGTGTGTGTGTTTTTCTGGTTTGCGTATTGGTTCCTATTTCTGCCTCGAGCCAGCACCGTTCTCAGCTCTCTCTTTTCTTTTTTGACAAGGCTTGCCTCGACCAGTGTTGCTGACCCCCGTCTGGGTATCTCTCACTATGTTTCTCAGTGGGTTCAAAAAGTGTGACCGATGCAGTCAGACCATGTCTCCTACAGACACCCATGGCTGTTGCATGCGTTGCCTCGTCCTGGATCATGACCGTGCCATCTGTGCCAGACTATGAAAACCAACAAGAAAAAGTCAGAGTTGCAGGAAAGGATGTGCCCACGGTCTGACAGCCCCGGCTTCTCTGGGAACAAGTAGGAAGTCAGTCCTCACATATGGGCGACATCGGCACCAACGGAACCCGTGCGGAGCATATCCCCAGCTTTCAAAGAAAGCCTTTGGGAATGCTACCACACATGCGTGATCCCCTTCATGCCCAGGGTGCCATCTTGCTCAGTCTCCTTTTTTCCGCGGAGCCCTTCAGACGTTGTCTAGCTTGTCCCTGGAAAAAGAAGCTATGCTCAAGGAGTCAAAAGCTCTACCCTAGCTGGGCCTGGGCCGGCGCCTAGGGCTTTGGAGTCTTCTGCTTACGCAGGCCATGCCAATGTCCCTTGGCCTGCTGATCCTGTTGAGGAGCCGGGGAGGCCTGATAAGGCGGGTAACTTCGGTAAGCAGCTCCCTTCCTCGGATAAAAAGACTTCATACCAGAGCCCTTCTGTCGGGGAGGGATAGCGGTCTTCTTAAGAGAGCCTGATCCTCGTCATGAACTCGGCCCTGGAGTGCAGTTTGTCTGCCTTCATGGACCAGCAGCTGGCGCTGTTGTCTGGCATGACCGGTTCATCAGCCCCGAATTCCAGACCATCGATGTCTGAGGTCCCCGGAGGCTGAGCCGATCCTTCAGGTCCTTTGGCCTTGAGTCAATCCTCAGCCGAACTCCCTCTCGACGGGACCGCATTCATCCCCGGCAATTCTGCCAAGTGCCCGCCACAGGGCATTAGGGGCCCCGAGGCCTGCCGAGCAGCCCTCCGAGTCCTCAACGGATTACTCCGAATGGGAGGAGGAGGATGAGGAGTCCCCCGATAACCATTGCCACCACGACATCCCTTCTGACTCTCCTGTTTTGGAGCCTCGGCCGGCAGTCCCTGCCTGAGGACATGGGCTTCCTGGACTTTGTCAAGGACATGTCTGAGGCCCTAGCATTCCCGGCTGAGTTCGAGGAGGACCCTTGGGCGGATGAGTTGGAAATCCTCCAATACGTGGCCCGTCCGTGGGAATCGCTCACGGTGCCCATTCCTCACATCTTGGAATGGCTCATGCTCCGAATGTGGGAGGCACTGGCGTCCATGCCGGTGGTGAGCAAACTGTTTGACTCGATGTATTGAATCCGCTGGAGCCCGGCTTTCAAAAGTCACAGCTACCGCATAATTCCATGGTGGTGGAGTTGGCCATGCGTCGGCTGAAAAGCCAGAAGGTGCACTCCTCACTGCCCACAGGCAGGGAGGCCCGCACCTTGGACGCCCTCAGCATAAAGTGCTACCAGGGCTCAATGCTCATCTGCCACATCCAGGCCTACCAGTTGTACATGGGCATGTACCTGAGAGACCTGGCAAAGAAACTCGCCAGGTTTTTGACTGGCTCTCCGAGGAACCTTTGCAGCGGTTCAAGAACCTGGCCAAGGCAGTCCAGGAGTGCTCCAAATTAATGTTTCGAGCAGCCTATGATGGGTTTGAGTCGGTGGCCTGTGTAGCCGCAGTGGGCATCGGAGCACTCTGCCAAGCTTGGCTTCAGTTGTCCGACCTCAAGCAGTGGGTTCAGGACTAATTGGTCGATGTCCCATGCCAAGGAGAGAACCGCTTTGGCAAACCCATGACCGACAAGGCTGCCGAGCTGGAGACAGAGTTCATGACGAGGACCAGGCTCTCTTAAGAAGGCTACTGTCCCTCCCCGATGCAATGGCTCCGTGTTTTTTTTTTTTTTTTTTTAGTGCCATCAAGTCAGTGTTGACTCATAGCGACCCAGCTACCTCTGGTTTTCTTGGCAATGTATCACCGGAAGTAGATTGCCAGCCTTTTCTTCTGAGGCAATGGAGGGTAAAGTGACTTGCCCAAAGTCACAAGGAGTACCAGTAGGAATTGAACCCTTGATCTTCTGGGTACTAGGCTGTTGCTCTAACCACTAGGCTGCTCCTCCACTCCTCTTTGCTCCTCTTCTCTACCCCAAGGAGATCAGCCCACAGGGAGACGTCTGGCCCTTATGCGAAGAGGTGGATGTCCATCACCACCGATTCCTGGGCACTTCAGGTGGTCAGGGAGGGTTACATTCTCCATCTGACTCAGACACCTTCCCCCTTATTTCCCGGGAGAGCCCCTAAGGGGTCTCCCTTCCACCGGGACCTTCTTCTGAAGGAGTTGGCAGGTCTTCTCGAGGACAAAGCGGTGGAACCAGTTCCCCACTATCTCAAGGGCAGAGGGTTCTACTCCAGGTACTTCCTCGTCCCAAAAAGGACAGGGGGTCTAAGGCCCATCCTTGACCTGCGCAACCTCAATAAATTCCTGGTGAGAGAGAAATTCCAGGATGCTCTCCCTTGGAACCTTGCTGCCATACCTCCAGCAGCGAGACTGGCTATGCTCCTTAGACCTCAAGGATGCTTATACACATATCCTCATCCATCCCAACCAGAGGCAGTCCTGTGGTTCGTAGTGGGGGGCCGGCATTTTCAGTACAGGGTGCTTCCCTTCAGCCTAGCCTCTGCCCCAAGAGTCGTCACAAAATGCCTGGCAGTCATAAGAACATAAGAACATAAGATATGCCATACTGGGTCAGACCAAGGTCCATCAAGCCCAGTATTCTGTTTCCAACAGTGGCCAATCTAGGTCATACGTACCTAGCAGTTTCCCCAAGGGACACAGGTTCCACAATGCTTGTATTGTTTCAAGCATTGATATCCTGGGTCCCTTCTTAATAATGGCTTATGGACCTTTCCTCCAGGAACTTGTCCAAACCTTTTTTAAACCCAGCTACATTAACAGCCTTTACTACATCCTCCGGTAACAAATTCCAGAGTTTGATTACACGTTGAGTGAAAAAATATTTTCTTTTATTAGTCTTAAATAGTTTACCCTGTAGCTTCATTGCATGTCCCCTAGTCTTTGTATATTCTGATAAGGTAAACAATCGATCTACGTTTACCCGTTCCACTCCGCTCATTAAGTTATAGACTTCTATCATATCTCCCCTCAGCCGTCTCTTTTCCAGGTTAAAGAGCCCTAACCTTTTTAGCCTTTCTTCATAGGAGTATCCTTCCATCCCCTTTACCATTTTGGTGGCTCTTCTCTGAACCTTTTCTAATAACTCTATATCCTTTTTAAGATACGGCGACCAGAATTGCACACAATATTCAAGGTGCGGTCTCACCATGGAACGATATAGAGGCATTATAATATCCTTTGTTTTATTTTCCATTCCTTTCCTTATCATACCTAGCATTCTATTTGCTCTCTTGGCCGCCGCTGCACACTGGGCCGAGGGTTTTAACATGGTATCCACAATGACGCCTAAATCTTTTTCCTGGGTGGTGGTTCCTAATGTGGAACCTTGCATCGTGTAACCATAGTTTGGGTTGTTCTTCCCTAGGTGCATAACCTTGCACTTGTCCACATTAAATTTCATCTGCCATTTTGATGCCCAGTCTTCCAATTTATCAAGATCCTCTTGCAATTTTCCACAATCCTCTTGGGTTTTAACAACTTTAAATAGTTTTGTGTCATCTGCAAATTTGATAACCTCACTCGTTATTCCACTTTCCAGGTCATTTATGAATATGTCAAAAAGCAGCGGACCCAGCACAGATCCCTGGGGTACACCACTATTCACCTTCCTCCATTGGGAAAATTGGCCATTTAGCCCTACCCTCTGCTTTCTATCTTTTAACCAGTTCCTGATCCACAATAGTACACTGCCTCCTATCCCATGACTCTTTAGTTTTGCCAAACGTCTCTCATGAGGGACCTTGTCAAAGGCTTTCTGAAAGTCCAGATACACAATATCAACCGACTCACCTTTGTCCACCTGATTATTCACTCCTTCAAAAAAACATAACAGATTAGTAAGACAAGATCTTCCTTGTCTAAAGCCATGTTGGCTGTCTCTCATTAGTTCATGACTATCTACATGCTGAGTAATTTTATTCTTTATGATGGTTTCTATCATTTTTCACGGTATTGACGTCAGGCTCACCGGTCTGTAGTTTCCCGGATCACCCCTGGAACCCTTTTTAAAAATTGGTGTTACATTGGCGATCCTCCAATCTTCAGGTATTAGAGATGATTTTAATGACAGTTCACAGATTACTAATAGCAGGTCTGCAATCTCATATTTCAGTTCTTTCAATACCCTTGGATGTATACCATCCGGCCCAGGTGATTTGCTACTCTTCAGCTTATCTAATAGTTGTAATACATCTTCTCGATGTATCGATATTTCCTTCAATTCTTCTGCACCTTTAAATACCACTTCAGTCATGGGTAACATCCCTACATCTTCCTCAGTAAAGACTGAAGCAAAGAATTCGTTCAGTCTCTCCGCTATCGCCTTGTCGCCTCTTAGTGCTCCTTTAACCCCTTTATCATCTAATGGACCAACTGACTCTCTCACAGGTTTTTTGCTACGAATGTACTTGAAAAGGTCTTTACTTCGCGTTTTTGCTTCTGCAGCAAGCTTCTCAAATTCTCCCTTTGCCTGCCTTATCAATGCCTTGCATTTGACTTGCCAGTGCTTGTGCTGTTTCCAGGTTTCGTCGTTTGGCTCTTTTTTCCATTTCCTGAAAGATGCTTTTTTGGCAACAATAGCCTCTCTGACCTCAACTTTAAACCATGCTGGCAGTTTTTTTGTCTTCTTTCCACTTTTCTTAAAGCGTGGAATACAGCTGGTCTGGGCTTCCAAGATAGTATTTTTCAACAACAGCCAAGCCTGATGTACGTCTTTAACCTTTGCAACTGCTCCTTTTAGTTTTTTCTTGACTGTTTTCCTCATTTTATCATAGTCTCCCTTTCGAAAGTTAAAAGGTAGTACTGTGGATTTCCTTACTATCCCTCCTCCACTAATTAAATCAAAGGCGATCATGCTATGATCACTATTGCCAAGTGGCCCCAACAACCTTATCTCTTGCACTAGATCTGGTGTTCCACTAAGGATTAGGTCTAATATGGCTTCCCCTCTGGTCGGTTCATGAACCAGCTGCTCCAAGAAGCAGTCATTTATTTCATCTAGGAACTTTATCTCCCTAGCATGTCCTGACGTGACACTGACCCAGTCGATACCGGGGTAGTTGAAATCACCCATTATTATTACTGCGCTGTAACTTTTGTTAGCTTCCTTGATTTCTTTGAGCATTTCATCATGCATTTGGTCATTCTGGCCAGGCGCTCGATAGTACACCCCCACTGCCATTGCCTTCCCCCTTTTACATGGAATTTCAATCCATATAGATTCTACAGCAGATTTTGTTTCCTGCAAAACTTTAATCCTTTCTGACTCAATGCCCTCTCTAACATAGAGAGCAACCCCTCCACCAATTTGATCAGCTCTATCATTATGATATAGTTTGTACCCAGGTATCACAGTGTCCCACTGGTTGTCGTCCTTCCACCATGTCTCTGATATTCCAATCATATCTAACCTTTCATTTAGTGCTATATATTCTAACTCTCCCATCTTATTTTTTAGACTTCTAGCATTTGCATACAAGCATTTTAGAGAATGTATTTTATCCATATTAATTTGTCTGTTAGACATGAGTAATTTGGGATCTTTAAGCTCTGTCTGCTCCATACTTGAGGGTATTTGGGCTACTTTACTCTTTTGTGGAACCTCTCTGCTTTTGGTAGTATCCTTCAAAGATACATTCTTCCGAACCATCTGCTCTTGGGCGACTGTCGGCTTTCCCCTAATATCTAGTTTAAAAGCTGCTCTATCTCCTTTTTAAAGGTTAATGCCAGCAGCCTGGTTCCATCCCGGTTAAGGTGAAGCCCATCCCTTCGGAAGAGCCCCTCCTTTCCCCAGAATGTTCCCCAGTTCCTAACAAATCCAAACCCCTCATCTCTGCACCATTGTCTCATCCACGCATTGAGACTCCGGAACTCTGTCTGCCTTTTGGGTTCTGCGCGTGGAACAGGAAGTATTTCGGAGAATGCTATCCTGGAAGTTCTGGATTTCAACTTCCTACCTAAAAGCCTAAATTTAGCCTCCAGAACCTCCCTACCACATTTTCCTATGTCTTTGATACCAACATGTACCAAGACAGCAGACTCCTCCCCAGCACTATCTAAGACCTTATCTAGGTGGCGCGTGAGGTCCGCTACCTTCGCACCTGGCAAGCATGTTACCAGGCGATCCTCACGTCCACCAGCCACCCAGCTATCTACATGCCTAATGATCGAATCACCAACTATAACGGCTGTCCTAACCCTTCCCTCATAGGCACATGGCCCTGGAGAAACGTCCTCGGTGCGAGAGGGTTTTACATCACCTGGAGGACAGGTCCTAGTTACAGGATCACTTCCTGCCACACCAGGGTGATGCTGTCCTGTCACGTCACCTCTCTCCTCCATGGCAACAGGGATGCTGCCAGACTGGAGGTGGGACTTCAGGACTATATCCCTGTAGGTCTCGTCTATGTACCTCTCTGTCTGTCTTATGCTTTCCAAGTCTGCTACTTTAGCCTCTAGAGAACGGACTCGTTCCCTGAGAGCAAAGAGCTCCTTGCACCTAGTGCACACGTAAGACATCTCACCAACTGGGAGAAATCATACATGTGACACTCAGTGCAAAAGACTGGAAAGCCCCCATCCCGCTGCTGGACTGCTGTCTGCATCTTAGTTTTAAGTTTGTGTTTAGATCTAAGTTCTTTACTTACTAAGGGTTGCTATGGATATTTATACTAATAAAACTGAACCTAATACGTGTAATATACCTTGTTCACCTGAAGCTTAACTAATCTCAGGTCCTTAGTGTATGACTGATTTGGGTAATGAGCTTCACCTGAGAGCACCTCCTGTCTTTTAAGATGTGTAAGTACCTATAAAGCTACGATTATCCCAGGGGTGGGTGGGTGTGAATTAACACTTATTAAAAGAGGGCTGCTACACAGTACCCTGTCTTGTGCTGCTGAGGTAAGCTATATTCTGATTTGATTTAAATTATAGCTCTTAGCTGCTGCTAGGCTCTAACTTCTTATGAAATTTAAAGTACAAGCTCTCTGCTGGATTCTAAATTTAACCAGAAAGCTCTTTTCTGTGTTGTAAATTTAAGCTAAAAGAACTTTGCTGATGCTAGGCCCTGAGTGACTATTAAATGTAAACTACAAGCTCTCTGCTGGGTTCCAAATGTAACCAGAAAGCTCTCTTCTGTGTTTTAAATTTAAACTAAAAGTACTTTGCTGTTATTAGGCCCTGAGTGACTATTAAATTTAAAGTACAAGCTCTCTCCTGGGTATGAAATGTAACCAGAGAGTTCTCCTCTGTGTTTTAAATGTAAACTTAAACTGCTGCTACTAGGCCCTGACTGATTTAACAAAAATAGTGAATCACAGATTAATTAGCTTTAATACAAAGAATTCCTTTTACAAAATTACCAGAAGTAAATACTCACAGTTGCAGATCTCCCTCCAGAAGCAACAGTCCCCCTTACCAGTCTTTCAAGTCATGGCCGCCTTCCTTCAGCTCCAGTGGTCTTCATATTCCCCTACCTGGACGACTGGCTCATAAAGGGAGGCACAGCCTCAGAAGTGCAGCAGGCCACTGCATACACCATCCAGGTTCTACAACACCTGGGCTTTGTCATAAACTACCCCAAGTCTCACCTCCTCCCAACATAGTATCTGGAGATCACTGGGGCAGAGTTAGACACTCTCCAATTGAAAGCTTTCTTGCCCATGGATCGAGCCGACTGTCTCAGGTCTCTAGCTCTGGACATACCGTATCGTCCCTTCGTGCCCGCCCAGCTTCTCCTGCGCCTCTTCGGGCACATGGCCTCCACAGTCCATGTCACACCAGACGCTCACCTCCACATGAGGGCGGCGCAATGGTGTTTCCAGGACCAGTGGTCCCAGGCCACAGACTGCCTCTGAGACAAAGTTTCTGTTACCCGCCAGTTGGCGGACTCCCTGGTCTGGTGGCAGTCAGCATCTCGAGGTGGGAATGCCTTTTCAGGTCCCAAGCTCCTTGAGGGTCCTCACCACGGACGCTTCCCTGCTTGGTTGGGGGAGCCCACTGCGGAGATCTTAGCACCCAGGGCAACTGGTCACCAGACGAGAGCACCCAGCAGATCAACCTCCTGGAGCACTGAACCATATACCTAGCCCTGAGGGCCTTCCATCACCACCTGCGTTACTAGCCAGTGCTGGTCCAGACACACAACCAGGTGGCGATGTTCTACATGAACAAACAAGGGGGCACGGGGTCTCGTACCCTTTGTCGGGAGGCTCTAGCCCTCTGCTTGTATGCAGTCCGACAGGGCATCCTCTGGGCAGTGTACCTGCTCGGTCAGGACAACCAGCTGGCCAACAGACTCAGCAGAGTTCTCCAGCTGCATGAGTGGCAGCTGGACCCCAGGGTAGCCAGTCGGTTCTTCTGGCTCTGGGGAGAACCTGTGATGGACCTTTTCGCCAGCCCGGACAACTTGTTGCCCCGCTTCTGCTCCCAGCAGGCTCCCCCCTCCAGGGTGGCATGGTCTCATGGTTGGGAGGCCTCATGTACGCCTTTCCTCCTACCCCGTTGATCGTCAAGACCTTGTTCAGGACCCTCCATGACAGGGCCTCTCTCATCATGATAGCTCCTCGGTGGCCCAGGCAACCGTGGTTCCCGCTGCTTCTACAGTTGATGGAAGACACCCCCATCCCCTTGGGGACTGCCCTGGGACTCCTATCTCAGGACGGAGACTCTCTCCTGCACCCCAATCTGGGGTCCCTGTCGCTGACAGCATGGCTGCTAAGAGGGTGACTCTGGTCCCCTTCAACCTCCCGGTTGAAGTGGAGGACATCCTGCTTTCCTCTCGCAAGGCCTCTACTAGGAAGGCTTACACCTTCAAATGGCGCATGTTCTCTGATTGGCACGCCTATCCATGGTGCTGACTTTCTCCTGTCTGGTGGCTCTGGTGTTACAGTACCTTCTCCACCTTTTTCAGTCTGGGCTCAAGTCTAACTCCGTCCGGGTGCACCTCAGTGCCTTGGTGGCGCACCACTATCCAGTGGATGGTAAGCCCCTCTCAGTCCAGCCATTGGTGACCCGTTTTCTTCGGGCCCTGCTCTTATTGAAGTCCCCGGTTCACCCTCCGACAACCGAATGGGACCTCAACGTGGTACTGGGGCAGCTCACTCGCCTGCCCTTCGATCCTTTAGATACCTGCCACCTCTGCTACCTCTCTTGGAACGTGGTTTTCCTGGTCACGCTTACCTCTGCTCACAGAGTTAGCGAGCTTCAGGCCCTTATGGCGGAGGCACCCTATACCAGGTTCTACAAGAACAGTGTGGTGCTTCGCACGCACCCCAAATTTCTACAGAAGGTAGTGTTGCCCTTCCATCTCAACCAGGAAGTGGTGCTCCCTACCTTCTTTCCAAAACCTCACTCCAGTCAGGCGGAGACGGTCCTCCACACCTTGGACTGTAAGAGGGCTTTGTCCGACATCCAACGCACTCGGGGCCACCGCAAAGCTGCTCAGCTTTTCATCTCCTATGACCCCAGTAGACTAGGGGAAGCGATGACCAAGCATACGCTGCCCACTTGGGTGGAGGACTGTATCGCCTTCGCGTATGAGCAGGCGAGGCTCCCACTGGAAGGTTGCGTCATGGCTCACCCTGTCAGTCATGGCAGCTTCAGTGGCAAACTTGTGCTCTGTCGCAATGGTGGATATCTGCTGGGCCGTTACCTGGTCTTCAGTCTATACCTTCGCAGCCCATTACTGCCTGGATAGGGAGTCCCGATGGGACAGTGCCTTTGGCCAGACTGTGCTCCGTAACCTTTTCGGGTTTAGGCAACTCCTACCCTCTGACCCTTCTGTGTTCAGGCTACCAGAGTGCTTGTTTCATCGGACTCAGGGGTCCTACTGTGGTCTGTGGACACACTCATTTGCTGTTGCTTATGGCTCCCTGTGTGGGAGCCCCTTTTTTTGCTCTAGGCTTTTGGTAGCCTGTAGCTGGGGAGTCCCATATGTGAGGACTAACTTCCTGCTTGTTCCCAGAGAAAGTGTAGTTACTCATATGTAACAGGTGTTCTCCGGGGACAGCAGAAATCAGTCCTCACAACCCTCCCTCCTCCCTTTGGAGTTGCTCCTTTACCATCTTTTCTTTTTGCTGTCCTTTAGTTATGTCATCTGACTGAGCAAGATGGCATCCTTCGGCGGGAAGGGGATCATGCATGCATGGTCGCATTCACAAAGGCTTTCTTTGAAAGCTGGGGAAATGCTCCACGCGTGCTCTGTCGGTGCCGATGTCATCCATATGCGAGGCCTGATTCCTGCTGTCCCTGGAGAGCACCTGTTACAGGTGAGTAACTACGCTTTCCCTGATGCTGAGCCCCAAGCCATGCACCTCCCGTGAGGTCTGGGTATCTTCGGAGTCCCGTGGCAGCAGCTCCTCCGTAAAGAAGCCAGACCCTGGGAAGAAAAAGCCGTCAAAACTAGTCAAGTCCCCCCCATCCCCCCCTGGTGAAACCTGGTAAGGTCCCGCTGCGGGACTCGGGCAACTCCGAGCAGCACCCCCTCAAGGTCTCTGAGTCCTCGGCCGGTGGTGATGGTGCGAGGCTCCTTGAGGCCGTGGTCCTCGTTGATGCACTTGCTAGAGTGCTGGCATCGGGCCCAAGTATCTCGGTGCCCACACCAACAGCTGCGGAGCCTTCTGGCATCGAGACCAGCATGGTGGCCCTGGAGCAGAATATTTCTGCTATCCTGGCCCTGCAGTAGACGATGTCTGGCTTGTCTGCATCATCTGCCTCAACAACAGGGCCTCCGACTGTGGAGGAGTCCCCGGGCATCCAGTCAGGCCCTGAGCTCCACCAGCCTCAGGTGAGCCCTTGTCATCACTCGAGGTCACAGTCCCGATCTTCAGGAGTCCGGTACTTCCCGGCTAGCTTCCTGGAGTCTGACCCGAGACCTGCCAGGAGACCCTGGTTCCTTGGGGCCAGCCTTGAGGCATGGGAGTCCTGAGCCTTGGAGTCCTCTACACCCTCTGGCTCTGTCTGGGAAACAGACATCGAGGCTTCTCCCGAGACCTCTTGACACCGTCATCCCTTTGGAGCTGTCTCCCCCAGAGCCCTGGTGCCATTCTCATCCCGAGGACATGGCCTTCCATGACTTTGTCCGGGACATGGCCCAGGCCCTTTCGGTCCTGACTGAATCAGAGGAGGACCCGTGCACTGAAGAACTGGAAATCCTGCAGTATGAGTCCCCACCAAAGGAGACTCTTATGATGCCGGTACAGCCCATCCTCGAGCAACTGCTCTTGTGGATGTGGGAGACCCCGGCCTCGGTGCCAGTGGTCAGAAGACTCCTTGATGCCATCTATCGCATCATGTAAGGCCCCGGCTTCCAAGAATCTCAACTCCCACATAACTCCATGGTTGTGGAGTCCTTGTTGAAGAAGCTCAAACATTTCTTCTGGAAGGGAGGCCCGATCCCTCAACGTCCTTGGTGCGCAAGTGCTTCCAGGGCTCCATGTTGGGATGTCTGATATAGGCCTATGAACTGTACATAGTTATGTATCTCAAGGGCGTCATCCAAGAACCGACAGGCTTCTCCGCAGGCCTTACTGGGGAACCACTCAAGAGGTTCCAAGCCCTGATAGCCAGGATCCGGGACTGCTGAAAGTTCCTATCCCACGCTGCCTACAACGGTTTTGAGTCTGCAACCCGGCGCCAGGCCCAGTTGCAAACATCCGATCTCGAGTAATGGGTGCAAGAAAAACTGCTGGACGTCCCCTGCACTGGGGAAAACTTGGCAAACCCATGGCCGACAAAGCGGACAAGATTCAGACTGAGGTCGTGACCAGGCAGGGGTTCTTGAGGAAGGCCCTCCACCCCCCCCCCCCCCCCCGAAAGAAACCATCAGGGAAAAGTCCACCTTTCCCAAGGAAAAAGGTGTCTCTTTACCAAGGCCATTACCAGCCCTTCTCGGGATAGCAACAGCAGGGTCTTCAGCCCAAGAATCAGGGCCATGGGCCGAGAAAGCCAAAGGCTCAGAAGCCTAAACTCCCTCTCAACCTTGGGGGAGCTTTTGATTTCCCGGGCAGGGCCGCCTCCCCCCCCAGGAGCCCCTCTCCAGCCCATAGGGGGATGCCTGGCGCTCTTCATCCACAGGTGGGCTGTAGT
This sequence comes from Ichthyophis bannanicus, assembly GCA_033557465.1. Lineage (NCBI taxonomy): Eukaryota > Metazoa > Chordata > Amphibia > Gymnophiona > Ichthyophiidae > Ichthyophis > Ichthyophis bannanicus. The sequence continues at coordinate 527,019,893 of CM066031.1, read as the reverse complement.
GACCATGGACCATTTGCTCCTTCAGGTGGTAAAGGAGGGCTGTCTCCTCTGGTTCCAGCAACACCCCGAGGGTTCTTCCCAGGAGAGCCAATGCGGCCTCTCCTTCACCAGACCTTGCTCATTTCAGAGCTTGCAGGCCTGGTCAAGGACAGGGGCGGTAGAACCTGCACCCTGACATCTATAGGAAAAGGGTTTCTACTCCAGGTATTTCTTTGTCCCCAAAAGAACTGGGGGTCTCAGGCCCATTCTGGACCTGCGGAACCTGAACAAGTTTCTGGTGAGGGAGAATTTTGATGCTGTCCCTTGGAACACTGCTGCCCTACCTGCACCAGGGAGATTGGCTGTGCTCCTTAGACCTGAAGGATGCATATACCCATATCCTGATCCACCCCTCCCACAGACAATACCTAAGGTTTGTGGTGGGAGGAGAGTACTACCAGTACAGGGTACTTCCATTCAGCCTGAGTTCCTCACCAAGAGTCTTCACAAAGTGTCGGGCGGTCATGGCCGCCTATGTGTGCCTGCAAGGGGCCTTCATCTTCCTCTACTTGTACGACTGGCTCATCAGAGGCAGCACGGCCCCCGAGGTCAGCCAAGGCCGCAGGGCGAACAATCTGGCTCTTGCAGCACCTGTGGTTCATCATCAACTACCCCAAATCCCACCTCTCTCCAGCCCAAAACCTGGAGTTCATAGAAACCCAGTTGGACACACTACTGGTCAAGGCCTGCCTTCCTAAACAGAGGGCACATTGCCTTATACAACTGGCAGGAGAGGTGCAGATTCACCAGTCGGTATCTGCTCACTGCCTCCTCCGCCTACTAGGCCACATGGCCTCAAAGGTCCACGTCATGCCTCTAGCCCGCTTGCACATGCAGGCAGCCCAGTGGTGCCTCTGCTCCCATTGGGCTCAGGCCACAGGCAGGTTGTACGATAGGTCAGGATCACCCACCAACTGGCGGACTCCCTCAATTGGTGGCAGTCCCTACGCCACCTCCAAATAGGGATGCCATTCCAAGCACCTGCACCACAGAGGGTCCTGACCACGGACTCCTCCCTCCTGGGTTGGGGAGCACACTGTGGAGACCTCCGCACTCAAGGCAGCTGGGTCTCAGGAGGAGTCACAGATCAACCTCCTGGAACTCGGGGCCACCTTCCTGGCCTTGCGAGCGTTCCGCCACCTGCTGTGCATCCGACCTGTGTTGATCCAGATGGACAACCAGGTTGTCATGTTTTATATAAACAAGCAGGGGGGCACGGGCTCGCACTCCCTCTGTCAGGAGGCGGTTGCTCTGCTCTCCTTCGCTGGGTGCCACAGAATGCTCCTGCGAGCGGTATACCTCCCGGGTCAGGACAATTGCTTATTGGACAGGCAAAGCAGAATCCTGCTCCCGCACGAATGGCGTCTGAACTCCAGGGTGACACACGCACTCTTCCACCTCTGGGGCGGACCCATGATAGATCTGTTCACCTCTCCGGTAACATGCAGCTACCCCGCTTCTGCTCACGTCTGCCACATCTGGGGCTGGTAGCGGCAGATGCCTTCCTGATCCTGTGGTCAGAGGACCTCCTTTAAGCCTTTCCACCGACCCCCAACTTCCCCCCCCCCCCCACCCTTAATGGCCAAGATCTTCTTCAAGGTCCAGAGTGAGCAAGCATCAGTGATTCTGATTGCCCCCAGATGGCCTGGGCAACCCTGGTTCCCTCTGTTGCTCTCCTTCTTGGTGGCACTCCCAGTCCCACTGGGTCGTGCCCTGGACCTCCTGTCCCAGGAGGAGGGCGCTCCCTCTTGCACCCCAACCTGGAGTCACTAACGTTGACAGTGTGGCTGCTGAAAGCGTAGCCCTGGCCCTTTTCAATCTCCTAGGGGAAGTTGAGGAGATCCTGCTGGCTTCCCGAAAACCTTCCACCAGGCAGGCATATGCCTTCAGATGGAGAAGATTCTGTCTGGTGGGCGGAGGGAGAAGAGAATCCCTTCCCCTGCCGCATGCAACTTGTTCTGCAGTACCTACTGCACCTCTCGCACAGCAGCCTGAAGTCAAATTCGGTGAGGGTATATCTGAGTGCCATAGCTGCGCACCATCACCCAAGAAAGGGAAAACCCCTCTCAAGCTAGCCCCTGGTCTCCAGGTTTCTTCAGGATCTCTTGTTATGAAAGCCTTCTCTCCACCCCCCCCCTGTGGTGGAATGAGACCTGAATGTGGTGCTCCCCAACTCACCAGGCTGCTGCTCAAGCCCCTGGCCACTTGCCATTTACGATACCTATCCTGGAAAGTGTTTATTCTGGTGGCTCTCCACTTGGAGAGTGAGCGAACTCCAGGCCTTAGTGGCAGATCCGCCCTCTACAAGGTTCTATAAGAACAGGGTGGTTCTCCACACACACCCTAAATTTCTCCCCAAGATGGTATCCCCCTTCCACCTCAACCAGGAGGTGGTCCTTCCCATCTTCCTCCCACGGCCTCAGGCCAGCAGGGAGGAACTCATACTGCATACACTGGACTCTAAGTGGGCCCTGTCCTTCTACCTGCAGCAGAACCAGGCCCAACGTAAAGCTCCTCAGCTCTTTGTGTCATATGACTCCAGTAGGCTGGGGCTCCCGGTAACGAAGCAAACTCTGTCCACTTGGGTGGCGGACTGCATTGCCCTTGCCTACCAGTGAGCTGGTCTCTCCCTTGAGCATTGGATCACTGCATATTGTGTGTGGGCTATGGCCACGTCTGTAGCCAACCTCCTCACAGTGCCGGTGAAGGAAATCTGCAGGGCCACCACATGGTCTTCGATTCATACGTTTGTAGCTCATTACTGCCTGGAGAGTGAACCCTGTGGGGACAGTGCCTTCGGGCAGACAGTTCTCTGCAATATTCTCAGGGTACAGGCAGCTCCTGCCCTCTGACCCTTCTGTGTTCAAGCTGCTGGAGTGACGTTGTCGCTGAACGTGAGGGTCTTTCAGAGTCTCTCTGTAGGGACTCACCTTCTGCAACTTATGGCCATTTGTTGGGTCACTGGTAGTGTTGTAGTAGTAGTAGTAGTTGTAGTAGTAGTAGTTTGGTCCTCGACAGCCTGAAGCTAGGGAGTCCCATATGTAAGGACTGACTTCCTGCTTGTTCCTGGAGAAAGCGTAGTTACTCACCTGTAACAGGTGTTCTCCAGGGACAGCAGAAATCAGTCCTCACAACCCTCCCTCCTCCCCCCCTTAGAGTTGCCTTTCTACATTGTTTGAAGTTACTTTTTGCTATGTCATCTGACTGAGCAAGATGGCACCCTTGGACGGGAAGGGAACCACACATGCGTGGTAACATTCGCAAAGACTTTCTTTGAAAACGGGAAATGCTCCATGTGGGCTCCATCGGCGCCAACGTCACCCATACGTGAGGACAAATTCCTGCTGTCCCTGGAGAACACCTGTTACAGGTGAGTGAGTACGCTTTTTCAGAGGACAAAAACCAACTTGCCTCCTATAGGAGTTGGTTTCTGCCCACTTTACACCTGTCCTGCTGACCTGAGTATTCCCTCATACAGGTAAGCAATTTTGCTCTTTGGTTGTGGTAAATAAGATAATTCAGGATTTTGTGCAGAGTGCATTCAATGAAGGAAACTTATAGATGGAGCAAGCTCTTGATATTTTCAAAAAGTAATGATTTTAATGAGAGCTTTTAACATCTGATGATCAGAATAATTTTATAAACTGATGCCTAGTTAACGTGTTTTCACGTGCCTACTTTACATCTATTTTATAAAGTTAAGTACTGTACAGTATGTGCATACTTAACTTTCTAAAATAGAGCGTGTGTGAAAGTATGCATGTATTTTAGGTGTATATAGGGTGTGGAGAGTATCTCCAGGAACAAGCAGGAATGTTGTCTTCACATATGGGTATTGTCGGTACCGACTGAGCCTGCGCGGGAACGCTCCCCAGCGTCCAATTAGAAAGCTTTTGGGAGCATCCCACAGCACCTGCGTGCTGCCTTCCTGCCTTTCCCAACTGTCTCTCTCCAGTTCTTCATTTTCCGCGGAGCCAGCAGGTCGTTGTTCCTGTCACCGCAGAAATGTTTTCCTTATTCTCCTCTTTTTTTTTGTGGTCGCGTCTGCCTTCGTTGACGCTATACCGGTACCGCCGGTGGTTCTTTCTTTCTTTAAAAAAAAAAAAAAATAATAATAATATAGTATGTTTTTCCAAATTTTTCTTTTCCAGGTGTATGCGCCATTTTGGGCCTTAGGCCCAAAATTTCCTCCACTATGGAAAAACCCGCTTCGGGTTTCAAAAAATGCACCAAGTGTGGCGGTACCATCACCGACACTCATGAGTGGTGTCTTAAATGTTTAGGTCCTGACCACTCCATCTCGGAGTGTATGGCTTGTGCCATGATGTCCAAGAGGGGTCGACAAAACCGAGCTGCTAAGCTCAGCACCCTTTTTCCCTCCGATGCAGCTTCTGTTGCATTGACGGCTTCCAGGGCTTCGTCTTCCTCTCATGGATCTCAGGTAACTAAACATAAGTCTGGCCGGTCCTCAAAGGGTAGATCTCCTTCTAAGCATCGAGATGCCTCTGGCGTTGCCCTTGAGGGTTCTATACCGGCAAAATTGCCCCGGTGGGAGGCTTCGGCTTCCAAAGCATTATAGGGACTCCAGGATGTTCTCGAGGCCTTAACCTTGGCAGAACTACTGGTGCCATGCTCTGGGTTATCGGCTGCTTTCTCCGGTACCGACACCCAGGCATCGGCGTCGTCGATAGACCAGAGGTTCCTGGCTATTGAACGCAGTCTGGCGGCTCTCCTTGCGGCATCGACACCCTCGGAACCACGTCAGACAGTTCAACCGGTACTGGTATCGACTCTGGCACCGGTACCGGTACCGACAGCATCAACATCGGTGTCCGCTTTGCCGGCACCCAGTCATGCTATCCCTCCGGTACCGATACACCAGTACCGATTCTCCCCGGTACCGACTACGGTCGGTACGGGTATCATGCTCTACAGGAGCATCCAGACAGAAGGTACTTTGAATCCTCGGAGGAGTCTGAGGATTCTGATGACTCTGTCGGTACCGGAATCCTCTCCTAAACGTAGGATGTCTCCTCCAGAAGATATCTCCTTTCAGGATTTTATCAGGGAGGTGGCTCAGTCTTTCCATTACAGTGGCTCCCGAAACAGAGCCCAGAGCAAAGGAGTTGGAGATTCTACAATATCTCAAGGCTCCTAAGGAGGCAGCTACTTTGCCTATCCATGAGATCTTACATGATCTTATGCTAAGAATGTGGGAAACGCCTCTTACCACTTCTCCCCACTCTTGTAGACTGGATACCATGTATCGAGTCCCTCCTTGTCCTGGTTTCCAGAAGACTCAGCTTCCTCACCACTCTATTGTAGTGGAATCAGCTATGAGAAGGATCAAGAGTGCAAAGAGGCATGCCTCTAATCCTCCAGGACGTGAGTGTAGAACTTTGGATGCCTTTGGACGTCGTACTTTCCAGGCTTCCATGCTTTCTGCCAGGATCAGTTCCTATATTTTATATCTGGGAATGTTCCTTAAAGAAGTCAAGGAGATTTCGAGGTTTTGAGCCCTCTTCTTCCTGAATATAAGAGGCAGGATTTTCTCACACTGGTTAAACATGTCCAGGATGTTTCTAAATTTGTCAATCGTGCAGCTTTTGACTGTTTTGAGAGCATAAGCAGAACCTCTGCCATTGCCATAGGTGTACGTAGAATTGCCTGGCTCCAGGCATCCGATTTGGAGCTCTGGGTCCAGGATAAACTGGGCAATATCCCTTGTACAGGTGAAAATCTATTCGGCAAAAATTGGCAAGAGAAAGCCAATGAGTTGGATGCTGACAACTCTACTTTGGATAGGTTATCCAAAGCCACAGCTGATCCTGCAAGGAAGAAATCTTTCAAGAAACCATTCTTCTCCAAAAAGAAGAGGTTTTATCCCTCTTATTCTCAGCAGGGACGTTCTGCGGGTCAGTCTGCCCGAAAGAGTCAGCAACCACCTAAACAAAGGAAAGCAAAGACTGCTAAGCCTCTACCGTTTCAGCAGTCTCAGCCTCCACAAGGCCTTTGACTTCCGTCTAGAGAACTTAGCCTTCCTGGCCCTCAATGGACCAGAACCTTCCACCATTCCAGGAAGGTTGTCTCACTTTGCCCCCAGATGGGGGCAGATAACAGCAGAACATTGGACTCTCTCCATTATAAAAGAGGGGTACAAGCTTCACTTTCTCTGCATGCCCCTCCCACAATGGTAAGACAGTTCAATTCTCAGACCTCTCTCATCAACCTGTTAGATCAAGAGGTCATTATGCTTCTTGCCCAAGACACCTGCTCAGCTACAAGACAGTCCTCATCCATACGGACAATCAAGTAGCCATGTTCTACGTGAACAAGCAGGGAGGAACAGGCTCTCTGTCGCTTTGCAATGAAGCTTTGCGACTATGGGCCCTCGCCAGAGAGCATCAGATTCATCTCCTGGCAGTGTATCTTCCAGGCAGCCAAATCTCTTGGGCAGACAGACTCAGTGAGTTCTGCTTCCACACGAATGGTCTCCACATGCAGACTAGGTGGCCAAGATTTTTCAAATTTGGGGAACCCCAGACATAGACCTCATTGCAAGTCCATTGAATGCCAAACGTCCCCGGTTCTGTTCCAGAATTCCGGCTCAGGGCTCTCAGGCCAGGGATGCTTTCCTCCTTCATTGGGGTCAAGACTTCCTTTATGCCTTTCCACCCATTCCCCTAATTCCCAAAACCCTGTTCAAGCTTCAGAGAGACAGAGGTCGTATGATTCTCATAGCTCCACATTGGCCACGGCAGGTGTGGTACCCTCTGCTTCTACATCTCTCTCAAGCTCCCTCTCTGGAGTTAGGGTCTGCTCCAGATCTCCTGTCTCAGGAGGACGGAATGTTATGGCATCCCAATTCCCAGTCTCTGCATCTCAGGGCTTGGTTGCTGAAGGCCTAGATCTTCATGATCTTAACCTTTCTCAGCAAGTAAAGGATATCCTTTATGCTTCCAAAAAACCTTCCACAAGATGCTCTTATGCTTTCAAGGGGAAAAGGTTTACCATATGGTGCTCGCAGAAGGGTCTTAGCCCCCTTGCGATACCTCTGGAATCATTACTGGAGTGTCTCCTTCAATTATCCAATGCAGCACTTAAAACTAACTCAGTAAGAGTCCATTTGCATGCTATTGCAGCTTCTTTCAAGCCTTTAAATGGACAACCTATTTCCTCCCATCCTCTTATAGCAAGATTTGAGAGGCCTTCTTCTAACTAAGCCTCCCATTAAGCCACCACCGGTGGTGGCATGGGACTTAAACCTGGTTCTTGGTCAGCTCATGAAGCCACCTTTTGAACCCTTAGCTACTACTTCATTGAAATTCCTTTCCTGGAAGGTTATCTTTCTCATTGCAATCACATCAGCACGTCGCATCAGTGAGTTGCAGGCACTAGTGGCTGATCACCTTATACAAGGTTCCATCATGACAAGGTAGTCCTTAGGACTCATCCACACTTTATGCCAAAGGTGGTCTCGCCTTTTCATCTTAACCAAGCGGTCTACCTGCCTGTGTTTTTTCCAAGGCCTCATGCATCAAATGCAGAAAGGAATCTTCATACTTTGGACTGTAAAAGAGCTTTAGCCTTTTACTTGCAAAGAACACAGCAACATAGAAAGTCCTCTCAACTCTTTGTTGCTTTTGATCCTTCTCATTTGGGACTTCCAGTCTCCAAGAGAACGCTGTCCAACTGGATTGTACAGTGTATTTCGTTTGCTTATCAGAGTAAGAATCTTCCTCTGGAGGGCCACGTCACAGCTCACAATGTGAGAGCCATGGCAGCTTCAATGGCTCATCTGCACTCTGTGTCTATCGACGACATCTGTCGAGCAGCCACTTGGGCCTCGGTTCATACCTTCACAGCCCATTACTGCTTGGACAAGGACTCCCGCCGAGATACCTTGTTTGGTCAGGCTGTTCTCCAACACCTGTTCCATACCTAATCAACTCCTACCCGCCATCCCTGATTGGATGCCAGAGATCCATCGGGCGAAGTGGAGCCCTTTCACAGGGAGACACAACTTCTGGGGTCTCTCCCTGGCATCTAAATCTAGGGAGTCCCCATATGTGAAGACTAAATTCCTGCTTGTTCCTGGAGATAGCATAGTTACTCACCTGTAACAGGTGATCTCCGGGAACAGCAGGAATTTAGTCTTCACAACCCACCCACCTCCCCTAGGAGATTTATCTCTCTATCTATCTCTTTCTCTTTCCCTCTCTCTCTCTCTTTGTCTCGGCTTTAAACTCAACTGGAGAGAGGCAGTTGGGAAAGGCGGGAAGGCTTCACACAGGCGCTGTGGGATGCTCCCAAAAGCTTTCTAATTGGACGCTGGGGAGCGTTCCCGTGCAGGCTCTGTCGGTACCGACGATACCCATATGTGAAGACTAAATTCCTGCTGTTCCCGGAGCTCACCTGTTACAGGTGAGTAACTATGCTATATGGAAGACCAGAGAAAATTGTCTGTGATGAATGCAAGATAGTGGGGAAGCCTTTGTTTCATCTCAGGTTCCTGACGTGAGAAAGTCCTGCAGCTGCTGGAGTTCTTAAATTTCATGTTATCCATGGTGCAATTGCAGCTGCACAGCTGCATTATCAAAGGGGAGTGCCATTTGAGTCAGAATATTATCCTTCTGCTGTGCGGATGTCTAACATTCGTTTAGTTAATTTTCCTAGAGTGTCCTTAATATCTGCGAGAGATATGTTTCGTAATTATCTAATTGTACTTTATCCCCCGTTAAAGTATATTATTTGCCTTCTGGTAAAAAAGAGTTAGGGCAGGGAGGTGTTATTGGTCTACCTCATATGGATGTTTTAAATATTACTGACATACTGGAGTCGTCTCAGGAAGAAAAAATTATACCCTCTACATTATTGATTACCTTAGCGTTAATATCAGATAAGGAATGGTTAATGAAACTTTTTTTAAAAAAAAAGTCATATGCTCTTTAAGGGTTTGGCTGTCCGGATGTTCCCAGATTTATCTAGGGAGACACAGAGGAGGAGGCGTGAATTTCTATTGTTGCGTCCTGGGATACAGCAATTGGGCGGGTTGTTTTTTCTTAAGTTTCCCTGTAAATGTTTGATTAAATATCAAGCTAATTCCTATATATTTTTTGAACCCTCCCAATTGATTTCCTTTATCAATGCTCGGGTCTCTGAAGGGGGGGTGCATACCCTGTCTGTCCCAGTTGAGTAAATTAAGTATACCACTGCTAAGCTCCTCCTGTTTCTTTCAATGTATTGGATAGGTTATTACTGGATTGTATCCCCTCCACTTTGAGGGATAGAGGGAGGTGGATTGTTTGTTGTTTTCCTCTGTAAGTATAATTGCTTCTTTATTGTTGTTTTGAGTTTCCATCTCTATTTTAAATTTCTATATATATTTTTAAATTTCTATATATATTTCTAAATTTCTATATATATTCTATAATTTCTATATCTAAATTTGAGTTTGTTCAATGTAAACCGCACTGATGCAGAATAGCGCGGTATATAAGAGAATGTAAATAAAATAAATAAATAAATAAATAAATTTCTGTTCAAGATGTATTCTTGATTGTTTTTGCAAATTTCAAAAAATTTAAATAAAAAAGAATATTATCCTTCTGAAATCTTGTAGCACTATACAAATTATTTGAAGTACATAGTAGTAGTGAAGATGGGAATGAGGAAGGACGAAAATAAATCTGGACTGAAGATTGCTGCCATATCCACAACAGTGGTGAGTGAGCCAATGGATAGACATCTTCTAATGGGGTGATCAGATAGTATACTAGTTCAGACAGGGCTTGTAATATTAACTTACTCTTTCTTATCTGGGTCATCTCTGAGTCCCATAGTTAGGATTCTACTACTTCCATCTGGAAAAAATCAGTCTAGGGATATGGGAAGCATTGAATCCCCCAGAAAGGAAGCTGCTGAGGGGAACGAAAGTGCCCCCAATTTGGTCACCTCAAGATTTTTTTCCTGCTATTGTTTCAATTCCTAAAGTTATTCAGTTTCCTCCTTTATCTGGCCATTTAGCAACTGAGATTTCTTCCTTCACCTTTGGATGCAGCTTTAATTGACATTTGCCATATATTTTTTTCTATTGACAAGCAGTTGCATGGGATGATGGAGCAGATGGCATGATTTTCACAGGATTTGGTAGTTGAATTTTAGGAAGAAAATAAGAGACTAGACAAGTTTGAAAATAAGATAGTTAAGCTTGAGTCTCAAGTGGTAGCATTGGAGGAAACTGGGCATTAAAGGTAGTTTTTCTGCATAGACAACTTGAATCAGAATTTATAGAGTTAAAAAAATTTGCATTTTTTAAATTTTCTTAAGATCCATCTCTTGTCTTTGATTTTGCCCAAAACAAATTTCGGTGAGATACTGCTTCTGACAGATGCTGACTATTGCTGTTGATAATTTGCATTCTCCAGGAACAAGCAGGAAGTCATTCCTCACATATGGGTGACGACGGCGCCAACGGAGCCCTCGTGCGGTGCAATTCCCCAGCTTTCAAAGAAAGCTTTTGGGATTGCATCGCACATGCACGGTCCCCTTCCCGCCCAAGGGTACCATCTTGCTCAGTCTTCTTTTTTCCATGGAGCCCAACGGACGTGGTCCTGTTTCCACCGTGGGAAAAGTGGAAAAGTTGATTATTCTTTTTTCAGCTTCCCGGTCGACACCGGTTCCCCTTCCCACCCTCGGCTCGGTACACTGGTATCGAGTTCTGTTCTCTTTTTCGTTTTTGTCCTTCGTGACTAGCGTTTGCGCTCTTTTTAGTTTTCACTGGCAGCCCAGTCGTTTGACCTCACAGGGGCCCTTTTTCCCCTGATGGCTGCCAGCGGGTTTAAAAAATGTGATTGGTGTAAAAAGTTGATGTCTCTTATTGACACACACGACTGCTGCCTCTGATGCCTCGGCCCCGACCATAGCCCGGTGGTATGTGAGCCATGTGGTAAGGTGTCTTTGAAGTCTTTGAGGAGCAGGCAGCAGCAGGGTGACAGGATTTCCTCAGAGTCTGCCTCCGGTGGGGCCCAGACCTCGTCAGAAGCCTCGACATCTCTGGAGTCGGAGCCTGAGCACTGTCGTGGATCTTCTGAGCAGGGGTCTCCTTCCAGGGAACACCGGAGGAAGAAGAAACTCGCGAGGGCGGTGTCGCTGGACACCTCTGATCGGCTTGGGCCCTCGGGTTCCAAGCCGCGGAGCTCGGACTGCCGCCCTGGGTCCTTGGAGTCGGAGCGGCCGGCTAAGCAACCTCGCAGGGAGCCGGAGACGTCAGACAAGGTAACTTCTGTTGTCCTCGTGGACTCTCCTCCGAGAGAGTCGGTGTCGCGCCCGACGACGTTGGGGCCCGAGCTGGGAGCTGCGGAGCCTTCTGAGCTCGGTCTTAGGTTGGTGGCCCTGGAGAGCAGCATGGATGCCTTCATGGAGCAGCAGCGGGCACTGATGGCTGGTCTCGCCGGTCCATCCGCCCCAACCACCGGGGCGTCGAAGTTGACGCTGGAGGCCGAGCCGATCCTCGGCCAAGGTCCCCCTCGACCTCCCGTTCGGGACCGAGGTCGTCGATGCTGGTGCTCTCGGCGTCGGGGTGGTCCGGCTCGAAGCCCTCGAGGCCGGAGCCCATCGAGGTCTCCTTGGAGGGCTCGGTGTGGGAGATGGAGGAGGAAGACTCCCCAGACAGTTTCCGGACCCAGTGTGTCCCATTAGACTCGCCGGGTTCGGAGCCTCGGACTAGGTCCCCTCCGGAGGACACTTGGTTCTCGGACTTCGTCAGGGACATGGCCAAGGCTTTGGCATTCCCTGCCGATAACGAGGAGGAGCCTCGAGCTGAGGAGCTCGATGCCCTCCAGTATGACTCCCCTGAAGGAGGCCCTTACTGTACCAGTGCCTCCGATGTTGGAACAGCTGATGCTCTGCATGTGGGAGTCCCCCGGCCTCGATGCCGGTGCTCAGCAAGTGGGTCGATTCCATCTATCGAGTCCGCAAGAGTCCTCGGTTCCAGAAGACGTAGCTGCCGCACAACTCCATGGTTGTGGAATCGGCCATGCACCGGCTGGAAAGCCAAAAAACACACTCCTTTGTGCCTCCCTACCAGGAGGCCCAAAAGCTGGACGCCCTCGGCAGAAAGTTCTACCAGGGCTCGATGCTGTCATGCCGTGTCCAAACATACCAGCTGTACATGGGCATGTACTTGCGGGACCTCTTTAGTAATTAGAGTACTTGTGACGTACAGACAGTTGATAAAAGGTATGCCTTGAATTTTAATGTGTAATATATATGTTTTTATGTCTTTTTATGGATATTAATTATTTGATATTATTTATTACTGTCTTTTAGGTGGTAAAATATATATATGAATCTTTTAGATGGTAATCAATATATGTGTTATATGTTGTATTAAGCGTTAATTGACACATGGCAAGTTTACATCTTACATATGGTGTGTTACATTTAGAATATTATTGCTAACACTAATGTTTGCTGTGCTGATCTCTGTGTGTTTTTTTATTATTCATGTATTGAATGGTCTTTTAAAGTATCATTTAATTTATTTATTTATTTGATTATTTATACATCGTATTTCCTGTTACATTCATCCGTTAGGTCTCAATTTGGATTCAATTGTATTTTATATGTTTTTATCAATTTATGTAGCCTGCCCCTGAAGAAGGCAACGAAACACGGCCTGTGTCGGGCCATAGGCTTTTTTACACAATAAATAACGTCCTTTTACTGCTGTCCACGGTACAGACTGGGTTTGTTAGTAAGCACGTGGATTCGTGCTAATTTGTTGGTACAAACGTACCAGCTGTACATGGGCATGTACTTGCGGGACCTGACAAAGGAGATTGCCGGGTTCTCTGCTGGCCTGTCCGAGGAAACCTTGCAGCGCTTCAAGGCCTTGTCCACAGGGATCAGAGAGTGCTCGAAGTTCATGTCTCGAGCAGCTTATGACGGCTTCGAGGCTTCGGCCCGAGTAGCCGCGGCCGGCATCAGTGCACACCGTCAGGCCTGGCTCATGTCGTTGGACCTAGAGCCATGGGTTCAGGACAAGTTGGTCGATGTCCCATGCCGAGGGGACAACCTCTTCGGCAAACCCATGACTGAGAAGGCTGCCGTACTCGAGTCCGAGTACTTGACCCAGACAAGGTTATCGAAGAAGACATCTGCCCCTTCTCACAAGAGGAAGTCCTCGGGGGGGAAAAGCCCTTTTTCCCGAGGAAGGGGTATGACTTACAGAAACTACCCCACTTACCAGGCCGCCCCTCCTCCCCAACAGGGGCAGCAGGCCAGGGGACAGGGGCATGGCTCACGTAAGCCGAAGACCCTCAAGCCTCCAGCTCCTACCCAGCCTGGAGGGGATTTTTGATTCCCCCTGCATAGCTCCTCTCCCACCAGTGGTTTGGCCCTGCACAGGAAGAAGGTTGGCCCTGTACGCCCACAGGTGGCCAGCCATTACTACTGATGCCTGGGTTCTGCAGGTATTCCACCAGGGCTACTTGCTTCACTTCCACCAGGTGCCCACCTCCTTTTTCCAAGGAGAACCTCTAAGGCCCCCTCTTCACAGTACCCTCCTCCTGCAGGAGTTGACAGGTCTGCTAAAGGATCAGGCAGTGGAACCGGTGCCCCACAACCTGCAGGGGCAAGGATTCTACTCCAGGTATTTCCTCATACCAAAAAGAAAAGGAGGCCTACGCCGCATCCTAGACTTGCAAAATCTAAACAAGTTCCTGGTGAGGGAAAAGTTCAAGATGCTTTCCCTTGGGATCGTACTGCCTTACTTCCACCAGAGAGACTGACCATGCTCCTTAGATTTAAAGGATGCTTATACTCACATCCTCATACACCCAGACCACAGACAATACCTCAGGTTTGTGGTCGGAGGAAACCACTTCCAGTACAAGGCACTTCCCTTTGGCCTAGCTTCCGCTCCCAGGGTATTTACCAAATGCCTAGCAGTGGTGGTGGCCTTCCTCAGAAGCCAGGGTGTCTTCGTCTTTCCATACCTGGACGACTGGCTTATCAGGGGCCAATCAGCACAGGAGGCACAGCAGGCCACTGCTCGCACAGTCACCCTGCTCCAGCAACTAGGGTTTGTTATAAATCACAAAAAGTCCACTTTACTCCCCACTCAGAACTTGGAGTTCATAGGGGCAAGACTTGACACGCTTCAGGCAAAAGCTTACCTACCACTGGACAGGGCAAGGTGTTTGCTGGACTTGGTCCAGCAGGTCCAGCACAGGCCTCAGTTCTCCGCAAGGGTCTTCCTATGCCTCCTGGGCCACATGGCCTCCACAGTGCATGTGACTCCATATGCTCGATTCCATATGCGCACAGCTCAATGGAGCCTCAGAGACCAGTGGACGCAAGCCACTGGCCGCCTCAGGGACAGAGTAGTGATTTCCAAGCTACTGGTGACCACCTTGCAATGGTGGCTTCACCCTCCCAACTTGCTTCAGGGAGTACCATTCCAACCTCCCTCTCACACCAGAGTGCTGACGACAAATGCCTCCTTGCTGGTCTGGGGTGCCCATTGCCAGGGTTCATGCACTCCAGGGTCTGTGATCTTCGCGAGAGGCCACACTCCAGATCAATCTTCTAGAGCTTCGAGCCATCCACCTAGCTCTGCAAGCCTTCTGTCATCTTCTTGCATATCAATCAGTACTGGTACAGACCGACAATCAGGTAGTGATGTTCTACATCAACAAACGGGGGCACAGGATCTTGCATCCTCTGCCAGGAAACTCTGGACCTCTGCTTTTTTGCAGTGGCGTGGCACACCACATGTCCCTAAGGGCAGTTTATCTGCCAGGTCAGGAGAACCTCCTGGCCGACAAGTTGAGCAGGATTCTTCAGCCTCACAAATGGCAACTGAACCGGGATGTAGCCCAGCGGATCTTCAGTCGTTGGGGTCTCCCATCCATGGATCTCTTTGCCAGTCCACAAAACCATCAGTTGCCCTGGTTCTGCTTGAGGCAGCCGCATCCGCTGAGCGTGGTGGCGGATGTTTTTCTGATCTCGTGGGCACAGGTCCTTCTCTATGCGTTCCCACCCACACCCCTGGTGGCACGCACTCTGTTCAGGATTCTTTGGGACAAGGTCTCGGTCATCCTGGTAGCCCCCAGGTGGCCCAGACACCCTTGGTTCCCTCTTCTCCTTCAACGCCACTCCCACTGGGGGTGCAGCCTGACCTCTTGACCCAGGAACAGGGATCCTTGCTACACCCCAATCTCAGATTCCTCAACTTAATGGCCTGACTGCTGAGAGGGTAGTACTTGCTCCTCTCCTCCTTCCCAAGGAGGTTGAGGAGGTGTAAGGAGAACCCGTTCACTTTTCAAGTACCTCAGGTATTGCAATACTTGCTCCACCTCTCGGAGTTAGGCCTCAAGTCTAACTCTGTCAGGGTCCACCTGAGTGCTCTATCAGCTCACCTCTCTCCAGTGGACGGGCAACCTCTTTCGGCTCACCCTTTGGTATCCCGCTTCCTCAGAGGTCTCCTCCTCTTGAAGCCTCCAATTCGCCCACCGGCTACAGAGTGGGACTTAAATGTGGTCTTGCAGCGGCTTACTTGCCCACCTTTTGAACCAATGGCCACCTGTCGCCTCTGCTTCCTTTCCTGGAAAGCACTCTTTCTGGTGGTGCTCATGTTGGCTCGACGGGTGAGCGAGCTGCATGCTTTAGTATCGGATAGACCGTATACATGGTTTTATAAAAACCTACGTACCTCACCCCAAGTTTCTGCCAAAAGTGGTTTCCACTTTTCACCTCCACCAAGAGGTGGTTCTTCCAACCTTTTTTCCCAGGCCACATACCAGCAGGGCAGAAGTGGTTCTGCATACCCTGGACTCTAAGAGGGCGCTCACCTTCTACCTGTAGCGTACGCGGGGACATCGGAGAACTCCCCAGCTCTTCGTCTCCTATGACCCCAGTAAACTGGGTCTACCTATCTCCAAGCACACGTTATCCACCTGGGTGGCAGACTGCATCGCCTGGGCGTATGGGGCAGCGGATCTCCAGCTGCAGGGCCGAATCACGGCCCACTTGATCAGGGCTAAGGTCGCATCAGTGGCTAACCACCACTCTGTTCCGTTGGCAGACATCTGACGGGGCCGCAACTTGGTCTTTAAACCAGACTTTTGCAGCCCATTTATTGCCTGGAGAGAGAGTCCCAGCAGGACAGTGTTTTTGGTCAGGCGGTACTCCGTAACCTATTCGAGGTTTAGGCAACTCCTACCCTCCAGCTCTTTGGTGTCAGGCTACCGGGTGGGTTGCGTTCTCGGAGAAAGATCCTATCGCTGCTGCTGCGGCTCTTCTTGAAGGGAGCCTTTTTCAGCTATGTGTTTTCGGTAGCCTATAGCTAGGGAGTCCATATGTGAGGACTGACTTCCTGCTTGTTTCTGGAGAAAGTGTAGTTACTCACCTGTAACAGGTGTTCTCCAGGGACAGCAGGAATCGGTCCTCACGACCCTCCCTCCTCCCCTGGAGTTGCAGTCCTTTAATTGATTTTTTCTCATTTTTGCCGTCTTTTTAGCTATGTCATCTGACTGAGCAAGATGGCACCCTTGGGCGGGAAGGGGACCACGCATGCGTGATGCAATCCCAAAGGCTTTCTTTGAAAGCTGGGGAATTGCTCCGCATGAGGGCTCCGTCGGCGCTGACGTCACCCATATGTGAGGACTGATTCCTGCTGTCCCTGGAGAACACCTGTTACAGGTGAGTAACTATGCTTTCTCCAGGAACAAGCAGGAAGTCAGTCCTCACCTATGGGTGATGTCTGCATCGATGGAGCTCATCTTTGCGAATCACCTCCCCGTCGAGGGTAAACCCTTCTCCGAACAGCTCCTGGTCTCCCGCTTTATGCAGTGTCTCTGGCGGAGTGAGACCTGAATGTAGTGCTCATACAGCTTATGCGTCCACCTTTCGAGCCGATGGTGACCTGCTCGCTTCAGCACCTATCCTGGAAGGTGATCTTCCTGGTGGCTTTGACCTCAGCCTGTCGATTCAGTGAGCTCCAGGCCCTCATGGCTGATGCCCCTTACACCAGGTTCTATAAGAACAGGGTGGTCCTTCGTACGCACCCCAAGTTCCTGCCGATGGTTGTATCGGATTTCCATATCAATCAGGAGCTAGTCTTAGTGATCTTCTTCCCGAGACTCCATGCCAACCAGGCATTAGCGGTTTTGCATACACTCGACAGCAAGAGGGCTCTTGCTTTATCTCCAGGAAAAAGCAGGAATGTAGTCTTCACTTATGGGTATTGTCGGTACCGACGGAGCCTGCGCGGGAACGCTCCCCAACATCCAATAGGAATGCTTTTGGGAGCATCCCTCAGCACATGTGCGCTGCCTTCCTGCCTTTCCAACTGTCCCTCTTCAGTTCTTTGTTTTCGGCGGAGCCGGCAGGATCCATACCCTGTCACCGCAGAAAATTCCGTCTTTAAAATTGTTTTCTTGTGATTGCATTTGCCTCCGCACGATGCTTACCGGTACCGCCGGTTCTTTTCTTTTCTTTTCCAAAAAACACCCCAAAACCTTATACTTTGAACGGTTTCTCTTCAGAAACTTTTCTTTTTTGGTGCTAGGCGCCATTTTGCGCACTAGGCCCCATATTCCTAAAACATGGAAAAATCAACTAGTGGTTTTAAAAAATGTACTAAGTGTGGTGGTACCATTTCTGTCACTGACACCCATGATTGGTGTCTTAAATGTTTAGGGCTTGAACATTCTCCATCTGAATGTCTCTCCTGTATGGGGATGACTAAAAGAGGAAGACAGAACCGGGCTGCAAAGCTCGGTACCCTCTTTTCTTCGGATGCCAGATCCATTGCATCAACATCTTCAAGGGCCTTCTCTTCCTCCCATGGATCTCAGGTAACTAAACATAAAAGCCGGTCCTCAAAGGGTGGTTCTCCTGCTAAGCATTGAGAGGCCGTTGGCATTGCCCTTGAGGGAACCACACCGGCAAAGCAGCCCCGGCGGGAGGCTTTGACTTCCAAAGCATCGATGGGGCTCCAGGATATTCTCGGTCTCGACCTCGCAAGAACTACCTGTGCCATGCTCCTGGATCCCGGCCGTTTTCACCGGTACCGACACCAGGCATCAGCAGCGTCGATAGACCAGAGGTTCCTCGCTATCGAACGCAGCATTGCAGCTCTTCTGTCAGCTGCAGGACCATTGCTCTTCTACAACGCCTGGGGTTTGTCATAAACTTCGCAAAGTCCACTTTGCTCCCTTCCCAGAACTTGGAGTTCATAGGGGCAAGGTTGGACTCTCTCCTGGCAAAGGCATTCTTGCCAGAAAACAGAGCCCGAAGGTTAATGGCCTTGGCAAGTCAGTTTCTCAGCAGGTCCCTGGTCTCCGCCAGACTCTGCCTGCGGCTTCTAGGCCACATGGCTTCGACAGTGCATGTGACCCCCAATGCCAGGCTCCATATGAGGACCTGCACAGTGGTGCCTTCGGTCTCAGTGGTCACAGGCCACAGGCGGCCTCAGAGACAGGATAAGGGTGTCCAGACCATTATTGCACTCCCTCAACTGGTGGCTACACCCACCCAATATGCTGAAAGGGGTGCTCTTTCAGATTCCAGATTACACAGTGATGCTAACCACAGATGCCTCCCTACAAGGCTGGGGAGCGCATTGTCTGGGCAAGTGCACCCAGGGCCTCTGGTCTCCCTGGGAAGCTGCACAACAGATCAATCTCCTCGAACTCAGAGCTATTCGATTAGCACTCAAAGCTTTCACTCCTACCCTGGCTCAACAGTCTGTCCTGATTCAGACAGACAACCAAGTTGCCATGTTTTATGTGAACAAACAGGGCGGAACTGGGTCCAGGATCCTTTCTCGGGAAGCTCAGGACCTTTGTTCTTTCGCCCTCAAGCACAACATGCTCCTCAGGGCTGTGTACCTTCCTGGCCAGGACAACTACCTGGCAGACAGATTGAGCAGGATACTGCAGCCCCACGAGTGGCAGCTTCATCCTTCAGTAGTTCAGAAGATCTTCCTGATATGGGGTCTCCCTTTGATGGATCTCTTTGCCAGCCCCATCAACAAGCAACTGCCACAGTTCTGCTCCAGGCAACCACATCCTCTGCGGACAGCAGCGGATGCTTTTCTGATACCTTGGTCTCAGGGCCTCCTCTATGCGTTTCCTCCCATGCCCTTGGTGGCCCGAACCCTATTCAAGATTCTCCAGGACAAGGCCTCGGTCCTGCTGGTAGCTCCCAGGTGGCTGCGACAGCCTTGGTTTCCTCTTCTGCTTCAACTGGCGGTGGATCATCCACTGCCTCTGGGGTTGCAACCCGACCTTCTCACACAGGACCAGGGTTCCCTCCTGCACCCCAATCTCAAGTCTCTCAATTTGATGGCCTGGAGGCTGCAAGGGTAGTTTTGGCTCCCTGGGGCCTACCTCAGGAAGTTGAAGAGGTTGTCCTAGCCTCCAGGAAACAATCCACTAGGAAAACCTATGCTCTCAAGTGGAAACGGTTTTCTGTGTGGTGTAACCCACGTACAGAGGATCCTTTCTCCTGTACTGTGCCAGTAGTTCTTCAGTACTTACTGCACTTATCCAATCAGGGACTTAAGTCCAATTCTGTTCGGGTCCACCTCTCAGCTCTAGCAGCTCACCACTCATTGGTAGAGGGACAATCTCTATCTGGTCACACCTTGGTGTCCCGCTTTCTCAGGGGCTTGCTTTTGCTCAAGCCTCCCATCCGTCCTCATGCCCCTGAGTGGGAGCTGAATGTGGTCTTGCAGCAACTGACTCGCCCACCTTTTGAGCCGATGGCTACTTGTCCACTACGCTTCCTCTCCTGGAAGACGCTCTTCCTGATAGCCCTTACCTCGGCTAGGTGAGTAAGTGAGCTTCAGGCCCTGGTCTGTGACAGGCCTTACACCAGGATATACAGGAACAGGGTAGTCCTCAGTACTCATCCAAAGTTTCTCCCTAAGGTTGTCTCCTCTTTCCACCTCAATCAGGAGGTGGTTCTTCCAACATTCTTCCCTAGGCCTCATGCTAGCCAGGCTGAAGCAGTCCTGCATACCCTGGACTGTAGGAGGGCCTTATCCTTCTACCTTGACCGTACGCAGGGGCATAGAAGGGCTACTCAGCTCTTCGTATCTTTTGACCTCAAGTTGGGGTTGGCTGTGTCCAAGCGTACCTTGTCCATCTGGGTGGCTGACTGTATCACCTGGGTTTATAAGGCGGCTGACCTTCCTTTGCAGGAATCAGTCTTCACAACCCTCCCTCCTCCCCTTGGAGTTGCAGTTGTACATAGTTTATTTTTCATTTTTGTGTGCTGTTCTTAGCTATCTCATTTGACTGAGGTAAGATGGCACCTTTAGGCAGGAAGGGAACCGCGCATGCGTGCCTGCATTCCCAAAGGCTTTCAGAGAAAGCTGGGGAAATGCTCTGCTGGGGCATTTTCAGTTTCAGGCCTTACCTTTTGGCCTGGTAACCGCCCCTTGAACCTTCACCAAAGTCATGGTGATGGTCACAGATGAATTGCGAAGAAAGGAGATTTTGGTGCACCCTTACCTCGAGGAATGGCTATTTCGAGTGAAGTCATTCCAAGAGAGCCAGCTGGTGACACCGGAAGTTATTACTGTTACTGCAGCGGCTAGGTTGGATGACAACTTTGCCAAGTGTCACCTGACTCCTTTGCAAGACCTTGTGCATCTAGTGGCATGCTTCCAAATGGCCAATGGCTGTATGTCTCTGTCTGTAGAGAGGGGTAAGAAAGATACAGGCTCAGGTGTGGCATTTTCTTTGCTTAGTGGCTCCGTCGGCATAGCATTACATGCAGCTGTTGGGCTTGATTGCAGCCATGCTAGATCTCGTACCCTGGGCAAGAGTGCATATGTGGCTGTTACAGAGTGCATTGTTGGGGAAATGGTTTCTGCAGAAACATCTGCTGACATGGAGGCTGGTGTGTCCCATGGCAGTCAGGGCAGATGTTGAATGGTGGCTGATATCAGAGAATTTACTAGCCGGAATGCCACTGGAGGCATACGAATGGTTGCCGCTGACGATGAATGCCATTCTATTTGTCTGGGGGGCTCATTGTCGGCACCAGGTTACGCAAGGCCTCTGGATGGTGGAGCAGAGTGAATGGCCCATAAATCGGTTGGAGATGAGAGGAGCCTTCGCTCTAAAGATCTTCCAGCCACTCTTGCATGGCAAGGCGGTTCAGGTGTTCTTGGACAATGAAGCAGTGGTGGCCTACCTGAATTGTCTAGGAGGCACCGACAGTCGAGCGCTGATGGATGAAGTGGCGCTGATAATGATATGGGCAGAAGTGAAACTGCTCACTCCTTCAGCAGCTCACGTTGTCGGATGTGCAAGCAGATTTCCTGAGTTGGATACGCTTGGGCCAGGACAAATGGGTTCTGAACCAGTCTGTCTTCGGGCAAGTGGTGCTGGTGGGGTCAGCCATTGTTAGATCTTATGGCGACTTTTGCGAATGCAAAGGCAGTGAGGTTCTTCAGTCATCGCAGGGAGCAAATGTTCAAGGGGTTGGATGTGTTGGTACAACCATGGCCAACTCAAACACTCTTCTACGTGTTCCGGTGATCCTCATTGCTCCAGATTGGCCGAGATAGCCATAGTATACGGATCTCACTCAGTTGCTAGTGGACAATCCCTGGAGGTTGCCGGTGAGGCGAGATCTGTTGATGCATGGCCCGATTCCAATGCCGCAAGTGGATCAATTCTCGTTTACGGCCCGACTCTTGAGTGGGCTCACTTGAATAGGAAGGATTACTCGCCGCAGATCATTGCCACACTATTGCGAGCTAGAAAGCGCTCAACTGCTTTGGTCTATGTCAGAGTTTGGTGGTTGTTTGAGGGTTGGTCTGACACTAGGGGGATCCGCTCATTGGGGGCCCCCTTGTCAAAGATTGTTTCATTCCTTCAAGCAGAGTTGGATAAGGGCTTGGCCTTCAGTTCATTAAGAGTGCAGGTTGCGGCCCTCGCATGCTTCCATGGTTGGGTACAGGGGAAATCCCTGGCCATTCACTCGGATGTGCTGCAGTTCCTCCACACAGTAAAGCAGGTACGGCCTCCGCGATGAGAGTTTGTGCTGTTAGTGGTTACCTTCCGCTTAGGTTCGGAGGCGATACTCCTTTGGACGCTTGCCTAGTGACTCCGAAGTGTTGGGGAATTACCCGGGATAGCTTTCTCTTGCTATACCCTCCCCTCCCCCCTCAGGCACACATACACATGTTAATAAACATACCAAACCAATTATTGCAGTGCTTAAACAATAAATCTTTATTATAGAAACGTAAGTATAATATCTAATTACACCTAGCAAGCAGCTAGCATAAGCTTATCTAATAAGAAAGAGAGAGGTTGATACAGCCCATCTTCATTATCTGTTACTACTAACTCCCCCATACAGTTCTTCTCCTGCTTCCTTTATAGGCCTTCCAGCACGTACACATGCATGTACACATATACTCTTATCTCTATTTTCCTTCTTTCTCATCATTTTGTAGTTCATGTCCAGACTTAATAACACTTATTAAAAGAGGGCTGCTACACAGTACCCTGTCTTGTGCTGTTGAGGTAAGCTATATTCTGGTTTGATTTAAATTATAGCTCTTTGCTGCTGCTAGGCTCTAAGTAGTTATGAAATTTAAACTGCAAGCTCTCTGCTGGGTTCCAAAGTTAACCAGAAAGCTCTCTTCTGTGTTTTAAATTTAAACTAAAAGTACTTTGCTGATGCTAGGCCCTGAGTGACTATTAAATTTAAATTGCAAGCTCTCTGCTGGGTTCCAAAGTTAACCAGAAAGCTCTCTTCTGTGTTTTAAATTTAAACTAAAAGTACTTTGCTGATACTAGGCCCTGAGTGACTATTAAATTTAAACTACAAGCTCTCTGCTGGGTATGAAATGTAACCAGAAA
The DNA here is from genome assembly GCA_033557465.1 of Ichthyophis bannanicus. Lineage (NCBI taxonomy): Eukaryota > Metazoa > Chordata > Amphibia > Gymnophiona > Ichthyophiidae > Ichthyophis > Ichthyophis bannanicus. The sequence goes on along the minus strand of CM066031.1, from coordinate 526,996,956 downwards.
GTTCTCTTCTGTGTTTTAAATTTAAACTTAAACTGCTGTTACTAGACCCTGACTGATTTAACAAAAAATAGTGGGTTCACAGATTAATTAGCTTTAATACAAAGAATTCCTTTCAGAAAATTCCCAGAAGTATATACTCACAATTGCAGATCCCTCTCCAGAAGTAACAGTCCCCTTTTCTAGTCCTTCAAGTCTGAAGATCACAGAGCTCTGGTTGAGATATTTATGCCTGTGTTGCTGAGGTAAGCTGTGACCAACTTCCTGGGTGATTAACAGTCCTTGCTTGGATAGAAGGAGTCTTTCAAAATTGTTCAGAATTTTGTTCCAGTGTGCTATTGTGGTGTCGGTCAGCTATGCTTGCTTCAAGCTCTGGTAGCACTTGTTCTAGGAATTTTTCCTTGTTGAATGTTCAAAATCTTCTTTTTTTCCTTTAGGGTTGTGTCAGGTATTTTATCAGTTACGGGCGCTTTAATGGAGAAGGCAACCATACCGTGTCTGACCATAGGATTGGTGTGATTGATATGTGCTTACTAGATTTTGGGTAATACATTGGTTGGGTACAAAGATGAGGTCGAGGGTCCCACCTTTTTTGTGAGTTGGGGTGTTTACCATTTGGGTGTATTGAAGATCTTTCATTGCCTCCAGGAAGGTATCTTGGTCATGCGGAGATAGTGATGGGAGATTTGGGTCTCCTAGGATGAAGAGAGGTTTGTTCTGTGTAGAGTGGGAGCAGACTTGTTCTTATATGGTTGAGAGTTCATCTTGGTCAGCGCTTGGGGCTCTGTTTATGAGGCATAATGCAAGGTGCTTGTTTGAGATTGTTATTATGTTGCTTCCTTTTGAATTAGGAGGAGGTGGTGTTGAGGTTTAGGTTGCTTTTGCTATGATTAGCATGCCTCCACCTCTTCATGAGGGTCTTGTGAAGTTGTGTATTGTGAGGTAATCTGGTTTATGATGACGTGTCCGAGAGCCATGTTTCAGTAATGCACATATCTATATTCTGGTTTTGTAGGTAATCCATTATTGTGTGGAATTTGTTCTGGATAGATCGAGCATTAATTAAGGCACATTTGAGTGGGGTATGTAGTACTGTTTCTAAAGGGGTATTATCCTCCATGGTTTGTTGTATTGACTTTGGTTTGGATGTAGTTTATGAGCTGTGTATCTGCTTGTATATGTATGATTGGGATCAGTTGGGGTGTTGCAAGCACTGTGGTTTCTCCAGCTTTTATATAATTGGGTTTGAGGAGCAAGAGTGGCAAGGGTGATTAAGGCTATTAGTTTTCTTCCCATTGTGTAGGTTTGTTTCACTTTGTTTGATGAAAGACGGGGTTATTTAGGTGAGAATTACTTGTAAGTTGATGGATAGAATGGTTGAGGGAGGTTTGCATTTGTGTTTGCCTTTAGATTGTTCTTGTTGGGTAAGAAGTGTGGGTTTTACTCACAGTTCAGAAGTATTCTGTCTTTCTGTGGTTGGCCTTATCCATTGTTGTTGTCTTGTGTTATTGTTTGCCTGTGGTTGTCCTTTGTTCCAGTGGTCTAAGTTGAAGGAGGGAGGATAGTGTTTGATATCTTCCCGCCTCCGTGCCACACCAAAGGGCCCTCTGGCGAGGCCTTCAGGCATGGGCACGCCTGTAGCGTGCTGGGTTTTAAATTGTTGGTTGTGCTTACCCGATTAGGCTTTGGCAGGGTAGGGGCTTGCAGTTCCCACTTCCACCCCCGATGCAGAATCAGGTGCCGGCTAGCTGGTGAGTCCAGTGAAGAGGATCTTGTTTGCAGAGTGCTGGGTTTTAAACTGTTTCATGCTCTATTGACAAGGTGTCCAGTCCAACAAGCCCCTCTTGGATCATCGAGGAATGAATGTATATTTTAATCAACTTTAGCTTTGAAGAGCCTTGCTCGCTACTGGCCACAGAAACTGGGAGGGTCAAGAGGAGATGTGGAGGGAAACAAATTGGTTAGGAAAACTACTTGTCAACTTATGTTTGCATAGAAAGTTAAGAACATCTCGTGACGATGAACATTTCTGAATTCATCTTACAACTGCCTGCAATTCATTGCACAAATCAGTGGCATCTATATCTTTTGATTTCCCATGTTGTAAAGCTTGCTGTAGTTGCAAGCAAGCTTCAAAGATTTTCTTTGATATTCTACTCTGTAGACCATGAATGTCATAGAAGAAACCAAACACAGAACTAATATGATGCATATGCACAAATCTTTCTTCAACTGTTTGTATTGCTGCATCAAGGACAGCAAAATAAAAGTTTACTTTGAAGTTTAGCTCAGTGATCTGCATAGGTTTATCACCTGTTTCACATGTGAACTGCTTCCTCCTCCTTTGAATACAGACTGGGTTTTGTTCAAAATTTGCTGGTATCCCTAACTCCTCAACAGGTTTACGTGCATCTACCAGTTTTTGTACAAACCCTTCATCATTCCTGCAGTTCACAAGAAATTTCTTGGTTCCTCTCAGTTGTTCCATAGTATGTTTGTTTATTGGGTTTCTTAATAGACCGCCCATCACAACAGCGTCTGAGCGGTTTACAAAATACATCATAAACTGCTGGGGGAAAAAGGAAGAGAATGCCATGGTATGATAGGAAAGGAGAGAGAAGAGTAACGATTAGATTACAGGTAGATTATAGAGCAAGTCAAGGAGCATCAATGTGGGGGTGGAGAAATAGGAAAGGGGGGAGGTGGGAGGCCGAAGGCTAGGCAAAAGAGGTGGGTTTTTAGGTTTGTTTTAAAGATTTTAAATGAGGGCTTTAGGCAGAGGTCCGGGGGGAGCGAGCTCCAGAGGCAGGGGCCAAGGAAGTAAAAGGCAGAGGAGCAGGTGGATTCTAGTACTATGTATATCAAATTATTTTGCCTGAAGTTGTTGGCTGGTCATATTAATCTCAGAGAATGTCTTGCCATACAACAAGGGAAACCACAAAGTTGAAACTTGAAATGCTTCTTACAAGAAACTCTCTGCCTTTATTCGTAACATACTGCCAGATGATCCTGTTAGGGTAGTATCAGCAATTTGTCAGTGCATGATAGATGTCACCTAGCTGATAGTGAAGAGGTTTCAAGGCAGGATTTTCACTTTGCCACTTTTATTTACTCAATGGTTTCACTGTGAGATTAGGCACTTGGTGCATTAAAACTTCCCGACGACACGCTAAAACGGAGAAATACGCATAAAGACGATGTAATAGGTTAAAGAAAACAGTTGTCTCCAAGGAACACATAACAGCATCACTGACAACCATGAGATTGTGCACCGCAAGGAGCAAAGCAAGCTTGTGGATTAAAATCCAAAATTCTTTGCTGTACACCATTTTCTTTCCCCTTCATATTGCTTTCGATATAGCTTTGCCCACATAAGTTCTCAAAAGGCAATGCCATTTCTTTTAGCTGGTGAAGGATAGAATCTGTCATACCCAACACCAGTTGTCTCCTTGAGTGGTACAAATCTCAGGAAATGCTCCTTTATGCATGCAGGCTTAGAGTTATCAGGATCTGAAGATGTGTCTACAAAGCAAAGGATCATGGTCAATATTTCAACATGCTCTGCATCAGGTGTATAATCTAGAATGATTGAAAAGTACTGGGCAGCATGAGCAGCCGTTAGGATTTTTTTTTGATAGAACCAGATAGGAGCTGAATCAGTTCATTCTGTATAGTTTTTCCAAGACAGTGTGCATGTGTCTCTGCATTTCTTATTTTACGAAGATGCTCATCCATAACATGGTCAAACAAAGCTAAAACTTCAAGCTTCAGGAAGTTCCCATTATCAGACATGTACAGTCTATTGTGTCTTCCCTGAAAGGCCAGGTTTTGCATACCGAGAAATCTTACTACAAAGATCAGTCCTTCCAAAATTTGCTGCCAATACCTTTCTTCTTGTTGAATGAAGTACAAATGTTCTTCATCAATTGTTTTCTTATTTTTCAATCACAGTTCAAGTTCCTTCCACTTTTGTAAATTTTCCAAATGTTCACTGCTTCTCTCATGGCCTGCTAGAATCGCAGACATATTTTTCCATTCATTTGAACCTTTTTTCAGAAAGAGAACAAGATGATGTATCTATTGTGTTAGTGGTATACAACATGCAGCAGAAACAAAATACAGAGTCTTTTGACAATGAGTACTGTAGCCACTGATGGTGCACCACTTCTCCATTAGGAAGTCTTTTATAATGATTTGTGGAGAATTTTCTTTGATTAGCATTTTTAAGGAAATCAAATAGCTGAACTTGTTCTGGCCCATGTTCCACCAAGAGCTGTCGCACATGATCATCATATCTTGGTGCTATATTGGCCCATGTAGCAGGATCATAATTCAAACTGGTGGAACTTTCACATTCTATCAAATTTTGAGTCTCTCTGACTTCAGTTGGTTCATCTTTTGCATTTATATCTTTGGTAGCCTCTACTTCAGCTTGCATAACTGTAGGCAAAGCTGTCATTTCAACCTCAGGCAGATCTTTTGAAGCACCTTCACTGCGATGTGGATGAAAATACTTCAATAAGGAAGCTTCTTGTTTTACTTGGTCTTTTTCCTTTCCATCCCTCCTTTTATGATACTGTTCCCCAGGCAATCTTATTCTTCTGTTTGAATCTAACCAGGATGTGAGGATGGACACCTCTGTGGAATCTGCCTCTGTATGTGCTGTGCACGGTCTGATAACCAGTGTTACTCGATTCCTGCTCCTGGATTGCTATACCGCCATACCACTCTCTGATCCATCTTGCTTTTGCTGTGCAAACTACTAGTGCTGTGCTCCAGAGTGCACTATCCTGTCCTTAGTGTGTTACATTTCAATGATCACCTCCCTGCACATTCTTGCTTCCTTTCGTCAGTGCACTTTGTTCTTCAATGTCTGTATATCTGTCCTTGAAGGTCAGACGACTGTGCTGAACTTTTTCCACAGATTTTCTATTAACCCTTATGCTGGTGTTATAGCAGACAGATTGGTAGGCCCTTACAGTGCCGGCATGAGACCTCAATTTGGTGTTTTCTGCTTTGACTGGGCCACCTTTTGAACTGCTGAGGGTGGGTCACCTTAAAAGATCTCACTGAAGGTAGTTTTCTTGGTGAAAATTTGTTCCACGAGACTGATTTCGGAGCTCCAGATGTTGTCGTGTCGGGAGTCTTTTCTGTTCTTTTCTTGGGGAAAAAGGGGTGCTTTGCCCAGTGCCATCCTTCTTTCCAAAAGTGTCGTCTGCTTTTCACATGAATCAGTCGGTCTCTCTTCCTAGGGTTGAAATGGAGGAGGATAGTCAGCTTAACTTGCTGGACGTGCATCGGGCCCTCAGTCTTTACTTGAAACTCACGGCTCCCTTTCAGAAATCTGATCGGTTGTTTGTTCTCTTTAGGAGGCCCAGATGTGGTGGCACAGCCTCCAAGGTGTCTGTGGTGCAGTGGATCAAAGAGGCAATTGCATCTGCCTGCTTGCTCAAGCACAGGATGACACCGCAGGGGTTTAAGGCACATTCGACATGGGCACAAGCAGCTTCATGGGCAGAGTGTGCGCTAGTGCCTCCAATTGAAATTTGCTGGACTGTGATATGGTCTTCACTGCACACATTTACACAGCACTATCTCCTGGATGTGCAAGCTGCCTGGGATGTGCACTTTGGGGCTTCGGTGGTGCAAGCCGGGCTCGTGTATCCCTCCCACCATTAATGGAGCATTGGTACATCCTGTTTGTTGGGACTGGACTGGGGGGTGAGAAGGAAGGTGAAATTATACTTACCTGCTAATTTGCTTTCCTTGAATACCTCCAGTCCAATCCAGTCTGGATCTGCCCAGTTCTTCTCGATATGTCATTCGAGCCTGGGGCTATAGGTTAGATGTTTTTCTGGCCTCGGGCTAGGTGGTGGTTGGAGGTTTCCTTAGGGGAGCTCTGGGCAGTTTCCGGGAGTAATCAATACTGCATGACTTGACACGGGCAGTTTGTCTGTGGTCAGTTTGGATGGTAGAGATTCAGTAAGAAGTGGAAACAGTTTGTCGGGCAACACTTTTGAGTTACGAGAAAAGAAAAAAAATTACATTAAAAGGCTGTTTGGCTTGGTTTGTTAGGAATAGCAGTGCTAGCTTTGGCAATAGAATACTGACCTTGGTGGGTGGTACTAGGCCCTTATGTAGGGTGACATCACCAAAGATTTGAGCATGCTCAGCCTCCAGCTGCTGGCACGGGGAGACAACCCGCTTGTTGGGACTGAACTGGAGATATTGAAGGAAAGCAAATTAGCAGGTAAGTCTAATTTCACCTTATCAGTGTTTGCAGTGAAAAAAATCCTTTTTAGTGGCTTTTCAGATGGTTTCCATTTAAACGATGCAAAACACAATTTTTCTCATGCCATTGTCCAGTTCAGCATCTGATACTTTTCCCCTTCCCTCCCAGCCCAGTATCTGTCACCTTTCCCAGTCCTGGGGAAAAGGGGGAGGCAGCAGTGCAGCTGGCCTTCCTGCCTTCCCCCCCCCCCCCCATACAAAATAAAGCTGGAATGGGAGGAAGTGGAAAGGTGATAGATGTTGGCAAAGAACTTATTTGATTTGTTATGCTGCCTCCCGCTTCTGCTTTCTTATAAAATTTTTCTTGCTTGGCATCAGCACTTATTGCTTCCAAGTCAAAGTCTCTTGATAACAGCTGCAAAGTTATATGCTGTTTATTGCAAGATTTTGGCATGCACAGGGAAGTTGCCTACTGCTGGGCAAGAAATCAGGAGGAGGAGGAGGCACAATAAACTAAATTTAAGGTAACTATGTGGCCATTTTTAGGGGGAGGGGACGGGTGTCAGTTATACCAGAAAACCCCAAATTGCTCTTTTCTTAGCAACTGAAGCAGAGGATGCCCAGATTTTGGTAGACACCTCACCTGGTTTAGATTTTGCTATCTTTGAGCTGCTCACATGAGATTCCCACTAGGGCAATTCTTGTTTTATTTACTTTTGAAGTTGATAAGGTTAATATTATGAGAGCTATTTTCTAAGAAAAATGTTAATTTTTGTGGTCAGAAAACTACTATATTTCCAGATGTTCTTTCAGCTAAAACTTTGGATATTAGCTGTTGGTGGGGGTACCTAGTTCCTTCTTTTCTCCATAAGTGTCGTCTTATAAGGGAGTGCAATATGTTTTCTTGGACCTTTCACATCTGGAGAAATTTGGTTAAGTGAGAGGTGAAGAGAGTATGCGACCGCCTACATTATCCCTAGAGCTGGTGTAAATGACCATGCCTACTTTTTGCAAATCTCCAGGAACAAGCAGGAATGAATCTTCACATATGGGTATCGTCGGTACCGACGGAGCCTGCGCGGGAACGCTCCCCAGCGTCCAGAAAGAAAGCTTTTGGGAGCATCCCACAGCGCCTGCGCGCTGCCTTCCCGCCTTTCCTAACCGCCTCTCTCCAGTTCTTCTTTTCCGCGGAGCCAGCAGGTTGTGTTCCTGTCACCGCTGAAGAAGTTCTTTATTTTTCTTTATTTCTTTGGTCGCGTGTCAGCCTTCTTCGACGTCGGACCGGTACCGCTGGTCTTTTCTTCTTTCTTCTTTAAAAAACAAACAAACAAAAAAAAACAAAAAACTACCGTTTCCCACTTCTGTGCAATTTTTTTTTTTTTCCTTTTGGGCCTTAGGCCTAGAAGAATTTTCCACATGGAAAAGCCCGCTTCCGGGTTTAAAAAGTGCATGAAGTGCAGCGGTACTCTTTCTATCACCGACACCCATGACTGGTGTCTAAAATGTTTGGGTCCTGAGCACTCTATCACCGATTGTGAGTTCTGTTCCATGATGTCTAAAAGAGGTCGACAGAATCGAGCGGCAAAGATCAGTACCCTGTTTCCCTCTGATGCAGCTTCGGTGGCATCGACATCTTCCAGGGCTGCTTCTTCCTCCCATGGATCTCAGGTAACCAAACATAAGTCCAGCCGGTCCTTGAAGGGTAGATCTCTCCCTCTAAGTATCGAGATGCCTCCGGGCTTGCTCTCGAGGATCCTGCACCGGCAAAATTACCCCGGCGGGAAGCTCTAGAAGAACCAGAGCCTCTCACCATTCCAGGAAGGTTAGCTCATTTTGCTCCCAGATGGGAACAAATCACAGCAGAGAAATGGACCCTCTCCATCATAAGGGAGGGGTACAAGCTTTATTTCTTAAACCTTCCTCCTCACACCATGGTGAGACAGTTCAATTCTCCAACATCTCTCCTCGACCTTCTGGGTCAGGAGATTTCTACCCTTCTTGCCCAAAGGGCAATAGAAGAAGTACCCCTTCTTCAACAGGGTTCAGGGTTCTACTCCCTCTTATCCCAAAGAAAACAGGGGGCTACAGACCCATATTAGATCTCAGAGAATTGAACAAGTTTCTATGCAAGGAGAAATTCAAGATGATTTCTCTCGGTGCTCTCCTTCCATACCTTCAGAGTCAGGATTGGCTTTGTTCTCTAGATCTCAAGGATGCGTGTACACCCATGTCCTCATCCATCCAGCACACAGAAGGTTCCTTTATCAGGGAAAGCACTACCAATACAGAGTGCTTCCTTTTGATCTGGCCTCTGCTCCAAGAGTGTTCACAAAATGCATGGCAGTAGTAGCTGCATTTCTACGCACTCTAGGAATATTTGTATTCACATATCTGGACGACTGGCTCATCCGAGCTCCATCCCAGTCAGAGGCCCAGGCTTCCCTAGCCTGCACAAGGCGTGTTCTTCAGTATCTGGGACTTGTAATAAACATCCCAAAATCACAACTCACCCCTACTCAATCATTGGAGTTCATAGCGGCCTTGCTGGATACCACAACTGCAAGGGCCTATCTTCCCCAGGCCCGTTGCCTACGCTTGGTGCAGTTAGCCTCTCAAATTCAGTTAAAGTCCCATTTAACTGCTCGAGAGATGTTACAACTGTTAGGCCACATGGCATCCACCGTGCATGTGGTTCCTTACGCTCGCCTTCACATGAGAGCAGCGCAGTGGACTCTGTCCACCCAATGGACCCAGGCATCAGGTTGCCTGTCAGACAAAATAGCAACCTCCAGTAGCCTCTTTCGGTCCCTCCAGTGGTGGAAGTCACTCAAAATCTGTTGCTGGGGTCCCCCTTTCAACAGTTACTACCCCAAGCAACCCTTACAACAGATGCCTCCCCAAAGGGTTGGGGAGCTCATCTACAAGATCTCTCCACCCAGGGCATCTGGTCTCCACAGGAGACATCTCTACATATCAACCTCGTAGAGCTCAGAGCAATTCTTCTAGCTCTGTCTTCCACACCCTGCTCAGCTACAAGACAGTCCTCATCCATACGGACAACCAAGTAGCCATGTTCTACGTGAACAAGCAGGGCGGGACTGGCTCTCTTTCGCTTTGCAACGAAGCTTTGAGAGCATCAAATTCATCTCATGGCAGTGTATCTTCCAGGGGTTCAAAACTCTTGGGCAGACAGACTCGGTCGAGTTCTGCTTCCACACAAATGGTCACTCCATGGGGACCAGATAGCCAGGATCTTTCGAATTTGGGAAACCCCGGACATAGACCTCTTTGCAAGTCCGTGGAATGCCAAACTTCCCCGGTTCTGTTCCAGGATTCCGTGTCAGGGAGTTCAGGCCAGGGATGCCTTCCTCCTCCACTGGGGGCAAGACTTCCTCTATGCCTTTCCACCCATTCCCCTAATTTCCAAGACACTGTTCAAGCTTCAGAGAGGCAAGGGGTCTATGATCCTCATAGCTCCACGTTGGCCACGCCAAGTGTGGTACCCTCTACTTCTTCATCTCTCTCAAGCTCCCTCCCTGGACTTGGGATCTGCTCCAGACCTCCTGTCCCAGGAGGAGGGAACGTTGTGGCACCCAAATCCCCAGTCTCTTCATCTCAGAGCCTGGTTGCTGAAGGCCTAGACCTTCAAGATTTGCATCTTTCTCAGCAGGTGAAGGATATCCTTCATGCTTCCAGAAAGCCTTCCACTAGACGTTCCTATGCTTTTAAATGGAAAAGGTTTACCATTTGGTGTGCAGAGAAGGGTCTTAACCCTCTTGCAATACCTCTGAATTCTTTACTAGAGTATTTGCTGCATTTATCCCATGCAGGCCTTAAAACAAATTCAGTAAGAGTCCATTTGAGTGCTATTGCAGCATCCCTTAAGCCTCTCAATGGACATCCTATTTCCTCTCATCCTCTTATTGCAAGATTCATGAGAGACCTTCTTTTAACTAAACCTCCCATTAGACTACCTCCAGTGGCATAGGATTTGAATTTGGTTCTTGGCCAGCTTATGAAGCCACCCTTTGAACTCTTAGCCACTACCTCCTTGAAATTCCTTTCCTGGAAGGTTATTTTTCTCATTGCAGTCACCTCAGCTCGCGTATCAGTGAGCTGCAAGCCTTGGTGGCTAATCCTCCTTATACAAGGCTCCATCATGACAAGGTAGTCCTCAGGACTAATCCACACTTTATGCCTAAAGTGGTCTCACCTTTTCATCTGAACCAGGTGGTGTATTTACCTGTCTTTTTTCTAGGATCTCATGCATCAAGTGCAGAGAGGAATCTTCATACCCTGGATTGTAAGAGAGCACTTGCTTTTTACTTACAAAGGACAGAGCAACATAGAAAGTCCTCTCAACTATTTGTTGCTTTTGATCCCTCTCATTTAGGACTTCCAGTCTCTAAGAGAACTCTGTCCAATTGGATTGCTCAGTGTATTTCCTTCGCCTACCAGAGTAGGAGCCTTTCTCTGGAGGGCCATGTCACAGCTCACAATGTGAGGGCCATGGCAGCCTCTATTGCTCATCTAAACTCTGTGTCCATCGACCAAATCTGTCGAGCGGCCACCTGGGCCTCGGTTCATAACTTTACAGCCCATTACTGCTTGGACAAGGACTCCCGCCGGGATGCCTTGTTTGGTCAGGCTGTTCTCAAACACCTGTTCCATACCTAATCAACTCCTACCCCCCATCCCTGGTTGGATGCCCGAGATCCATGGGGGGAGGTAGAGCCCTTCTCAGGGACTCACAACCTTGGAGATCTCCCTGGCATCTCTAGCTGGGGAGTCCCCATATGTGAAGACTCATTCCTGCTTGTTCCTGGAGATAGCACAGTTACTTACCTGTAACAGGTGATCTCTGGGAACAGCAGGAATAAGTCTTCACAACCCACCCACCTCCCCTAGGAGTTGTATCTCTCTATCTTTCCTTTCCTCTCTCTCTCTTTGTTTCAGCTTAAAACTCGAACTGGAGAGAGGCGGTTAGGAAAGTCGGGAAGGCAGCACGCAGGCGCTGTGGGATGCTCCCAAAAACTTTCATCTGAAAAGCTGGGGAGCTTTCCCGCGCCGGCTCCCTCGGTACCGACGATACCCATATGTGAAGACTTATTCCTGCTGTTCCCAGAGATCACCTGATCTCCAGGAACAAGCAGGAATAAGTCCTCACATATGGGTACGTCGGAACCGACGGAGCCGGCGCGGGAAAGCTCCCCAGCTTTTCAGATGAAAAGCTTTTGGGGCTTCCCACAGCGCATGCGCGCTGCCTTCCCGCCTTCCTTACCAGCTCTCTTCAGTTTCTCTTTTTCCGCGGAGCCAGCAGGTCGTGTTCCTGTCACCGCTGAAGAAATTGTTATTTTAATTTGTTTCTTTTGACCGCGTACCTGCCTTCCCCATACCAAAACCGGTACTGCCGGTCTCTCTTTCTTTATTTCTTAAAAAAAAAAAAAAAAAATCTTTTTTTTTTATTTCAGCACAACGTGGTAACTTTTGCTAGGCCTTCAGGCCTACACTAATTCTCCTCATGGAGAAGCCAGCTCCTGGTTTTAAAAAGTGTACCAAGTGCAGTGCTGTTATTTCTCTCTCAGACACCCATGAATGGTGTCTTAAATGTTTGGGACCTGACCACTCCATACCGGACTGCCCATTCTGCTCCCAGATGTCTAAACGTGGTATGCAGAACCGGGCCAACAAGTTCCATGTGCTGTTTGCTTCAGATAATCCAGCATCACAGTCATCCACGTCTTCCTCTCCGGATGGATCACAGGTAACCAATCTTTCTGTGGGCAAATCCTCTAAAAGCAAATCTCTTTCAAAAGATCGAGAGGCTCTCAATCTTGAGTTTGAGGATTCTGCCCACACCAAAAAACCCCGGCGGGAGGCTCCGACCTCCAAAGCATCACCTATGGGGTTACAGGTTGACATCGATGGCACGGCCTCGACTGATCACCTGTTAGACTGCTCTGGGGTACCGGTCGATACCGGTACCGACATCCAGGCAGCAGTGGCGTTCATGGGCAATACTGTCCAGACCATGCAGCAGGCCGTTCTGGCTTTCATTAAGGCTGCGACGCCAATCGGTACCGACCCCGGTTCCGGTATCCACACCGGAACCGAGACCATCGACTTCCAAGCGTCGATCGGTTCTGCTTGCTGGATTCAGGCTTTTGCCCGATACCAATCCCATGCCCGATACGCCCGATCTCGATATCGATCGGTACGCTTATCGTGCATTGCAAGCACAGAGAGAATACTCAGATTCTTCTGATGAGTTCAATTCCTCTGATGACTCTGCTGAGTTTGATCTTCCTGAGGAGCCCTCTTCTCTAAAGAGGGCGATGTCTCTTCCAGAGGATTTATCCTTTCAGGATTTCATTGTTGATGTAGCTAAAGGACTTCTATTGCTACATCTTCTGAAAAGAAACCCAGATCAAAAAAATTGGATATTTTAGGATACTCTAAAGCTCCTAAAGAGGCAGTTACTCTGCCTATCCATGAAATCCTTCAAGAACACTTGATGGATTTGTGGGAGACTCCTCTAACTCTGTCTCCTCATTCTCGTAGGTTGGACACCATGTACCGGGTCCCTCCTTCTCCTGGGTTTCAAAAACCTCAGCTGCCTCACCACTCCATTGTGGTGAAGTCTGCTATGAAGAAGATAAAGAGTCCCAAAAGGCACTCTTCTACCTCTCCAGGGCGAGAATGTAAGACCCTTGACTCTTTTGGTAGAAAGATCTTCCAGGCTAGTATGCTTATAGCCAGGATCAATTCTTACAGCCTTTATATGGGCATGTTTCTCAGAGAACTTGCCCTAAAGGTACGGCATTTTGCCCCTTTATCCCTGAGGATAAAAAGGAGGACTTCACTTCTGTGGTGACACAACTTTCAGAGGTCTCCAAGTTTTCCAACAGGGCAGCCTTTGATTCCTTTGAGGTTGCTGGCAGGGCTTCGGGAATTGCTATTGCAGCCCGACGTCTTGCTTGGCTCCAGGCTTCTGACCTAGAACCCTGGGTTGTGGATGGCCTAAGGAATCTGCCCTGTACAGGTGAGAACTTATTTGGTGAAGACTGGCAAATTAAAGCTGCTCAAATGGATGCAGAAAATGCCACTCTAGATAGACTTTCTAAGTCTACTTCTACTCCTGCCAAAAAGAAGTCTTTTAAAAGGCCTTACTATAAGAAGGCCAGATTTTCCACAAATACTGGCTAACAATCTTCTCAGCCTCGCTTTGCTGCTAAATGTCAGCAATTTAAGCAAGTAAAGTCAAAGTCTGCAGTGTCTGCTACACCCCAGCAGGCTCAACCCCCTCAGGGGTTTTGACTTGCCACTAGAGAACTTACCATTTCTGGCTCTGGAACAACCAGAGCCCCTCACCATACCTGGAAGGTTAATTCACTTTGCTCCCAGATGGGAGCAAATAACATCAGAGCAATGGACCCTCTCTATCATCAGAGAGGGCTACAAACTTCATTTCTCCAGCCTTCCTCCCCATACCATAGTGAGGCAATTCAGTTCTCCCCCATCTCTTCTGACCCTGTTGGGTCAGGAAGTCTCCTCTCTCCTTGCCCAAGGGGCAACAGAGGAGGTTCCTCTTCCTCAACAGGGGTTAGGGTTCTACTCCCCTTATTTTCTCATACCAAAGAAGACAGGGGGATTCAGACCTATCCTAGATCTGAGAGAATTGAACAAGTTTCTATTCAAGGAGAAATTCAAAATGCTCTCTCTGGGCATTCTCCTTCCATACCTTCAGAGTCAGGATTGGCTTTGTTCTCTAGATCTCAAGGATGTGTACACTCATATACTCATCCATCCATCCCACAGAAAATATCTTCGATTTCTGTTCCAGGGAAAACATTTCCAATACAGAGTACTTCCCTTCGGTCTCGACTCTGCACCAAGAGTATTCACAAAATGCATGGCAGTCGTAGCCGCATTTCTAAGAGGCATGGGAATCTTCGTCTTCCCATATCTGGACGACTGGCTCATCCGAGCTCCATCTCAGTCAGAAGCCCAGATTTCCTTGGACCGCACAAGGCGTATTCTTCAATATCTGGGACTTGTGGTAAACATTCCCAAGTCCCAACTCATCCCTACTCAGTCCCTGGAATTCATAGGAGCCCACTTGGACTCCACCACTGCAAGGGCCTACCTCCCTCTGGTCCGAGGCCAACGGCTAATCAGCTTGGCCTCCCAGGCTCAGTCCAGAAGTCACTTGTCAGCCAGAGAAATGCTGCAACTTCTGGGCCGCATGGCCTCCACGGTCCATGTGGTGCCCTACGCTCGTCTTCATATGAGGGCAGCTCAATGGACTTTGGCCACCCAGTGGTCTCAAGCATCGGGACTGCTCTCAGACCAAGTACTCACCTCAAAATGTCTGTTTTGGTCTCTCCAGTGGTGGACATCCTCCAAAAATCTGTTGTTGGGGACCCCCTTCCAACCTTCGTTGCCCCAAGCAACCCTCACAACAGATGCCTCCCAAACAGGGTGGGGAGCTCATCTCCAACACCTCTCCACTCAGGGCACCTGGTCTCCCCAGGAGACCACCCTTCACATCAACCTTTTGGAACTGCGAGCAATCTTCCTTGCCCTCACAGTCTTCCACACCCTCCTTGTCAACCTGACTGTCCTAGTCCAGACAGACAATCAGGTAGCCATGTTTTATGTCAACAAACAAGGAGGGACGGGCTCTCTGTCGCTTTGCAACGAAGCTCTCAGATTATGGGCCTTCGCCAGAGAGCATCAAATTCATCTTCTGGCAGTGTATCTTCCAGGAGTTCAAAACTCTCGGGCAGACAGACTCAGTCGAGTTCTGTTTCCACACGAGTGGTCCCTGCATATGGACCAAATGCACTGAATCTTCCAGGAATGGGGGACCCCGGACATAGACCTCTTTGCAAGTCCGTGGAATGCCAAACTTCCCCGGTTCTGTTCCTGGATTCTGTGTCATGGAGCTCAGGCCAACGATGCCTTTCTCCTGCATTGGGGTCAGGAATTCCTGTATGCTTTTCCACCCATTCCTTTGATTCCCAAGACTCTGTTCAAACTACAGAGGGATCACGGATCCATGATCCTCATAGCTCCACGCTGGCCACGCCAAGTGTGGTTCCCTCTACTTCTACAGCTCTCCCAGGACTCCTCCCTGGACCTGGGAGCTGCGCCAGACCTTCTGTCTCAGGAGAAGGGGACTTTGTGGCATCCAAACCCCAAGTCCCTACATCTCCAGGCTTGGTTACTGAAGGCTTAAGCCTGCATGATTATAGTCTTTCTCAACCAGTGAAAGATATACTTTATGCTTCTAGGAAACCCTCTACCAGGCGTTCCTATGCTTTTAAATGGAAACGTTTTTTTCCATTTGGTGTGCTCAACAGGGTCTTGACCCTCTAGCACTTCCTTTGCATTCTCTATTAGACTATCTCCTGCATCTTTCCAATGCAGGCCTCAAGACGAATTCAGTACGAGTCCATTTAAGTGCTATTGCAGCATCTTTGAAACCTATAAATGGACAACCTGTCTCCTCTCATCCTCTTATTGCCAGATTCATGAGAGGCCTGACCCTAACTAAGCCTCCCATCCGCCCACCTCCGGTGGCATGGCACTTAAACCTAGTTCTGGGTCAGCTTATGCAGCCACCTTTTGAACCTTTGGTTTCTACCTCCCTGAACTTTCTTTCCTGGAAGGTTCTTTTCCTTATTGCAGTCACTTCGGCTCGCCGCATCAGTGAACTGCAGGCTTTGGTGGCTAATCCAACTTATACCAGATTTCATCATGATAAGGTGGTCCTTAGGACGAATCCCCACTTTATGCCCAAAGTGGTCTCGCCTTTTCATCTTAATCAAGAGGTATATCTACCTGTTTTTTTCCCGGCTCCTCATGCATCCAGTGCAGAGAGGAACCTTCATACCCTTGATTGTAAAAGAGCTCTCGCCTTTTACCTCAACAGGACTGAGCCACATCGAAAGTCTTCCCAACTTTTTGTGGCTTTTGATCCTTCTCATTTGGGACTTCCAGTCTCCAAGCGTACACTTTCCAATTGGATTGCTCAGTGTATTTCTTTTGCTTACCAGAGTAAGAACATTTCTCTGGAAGGCCATGTCACAGCTCACAATGTGAGAGCCATGGCCACTTCTATGGCTCATCTTCACTCTGTATCCATAGATCAGATCTGCCGAGCCGCCACCTGGGCCTCGGTTCATACCTTCACAGCCCATTACTGTTTGGACAAGGACTCCCGCCGGATGCCTTGTTTGGTCAGGCTGTCCTCAAACACCTGTTCCATACTTAAGCAACTCCTGCCCACCTTCCCTGAATGGATGCCTGAGATCCATACGAAGATGGTTTACCCTTGGAGGGGGATCTCCCAGGCATCTTAGCTAGGGAGTCCCCATATGTGAGGACTTATTCCTGCTTGTTCCTGGAGATAGCACAGTTACTTACCTGTAACAGGTGATCTCTGGGAACAGCAGGAATTAGTCCTCACAACCCACCCACCTCCCCTAGGAGTTGTATCTTCTATCTATCTACCTTCCTTTCCTCTCTCTATTGTCTCAGCTATAAACTCGAACTGAAGAGAGCTGGTAAGGAAGGCGGGAAGGCAGCGCGCATGCGCTGTGGGAAACCCCAAAAGCTTTTCATCTGAAAAGCTGGGGAGCTTTCCCACGCCGGCTCCGTCGGTTCCGACGTACCCATATGTGAGGACTAATTCCTGCATTTCCCAGAGATCACCTGTTACAGGTAAGTAACTGTGCTTTACAGGTAAGTAACTGTGCTTTATGTGCATAAACTAAAGAATTTTGAGAGTACATGCAATGCAAACTACATGCACACATTTCATGCTAGTCTGTATTTTATAAGAGGTCATTTATGCACATAAATTGCTATTTATGAGTGTAAATGACTAAAATATTGGAATTTACATGTGGTACATCTAGTTAGCTCCTTATAAAATTACCACTAAAATATTTTTCCTGGTCTGTACAAAGCTGTTTTATTTAACTTTTTGAATGATTTTACTTTTCTGATTTTTTTTTTTTTTAAAGATTTCTATGATTAGTTGTTAATCTTGCTTAAATTCGGTTGCATACACCGTTTTGAGTTTAATTGAAAAGTGGTTAAGTGAATGTAAATAAATTCAACATAAACTTGTTTTTCCTCACTGTATGTAGGTAATCCAGTTTTCCCTGAGAGACTATATCCAATATTGGTATTATACACTAAGTGATGATGAAACTTTTCTCCTTGAAGTCAGGCAAACTATTCAAAATGCACTCATTCTGCTTTCAACTAGGTAAGATCATATACATTTAAATACAATAAATAAGAATCATCTCTGTCCTAATTTTAAAAAGATTTGATTTTGCTAACATTTACCTTCTAGATTTTGACATAGAAAGATATATTTCTAGGTTTTGTTCTTGTATGAAGGTGGAGGCTTAAAGGGCTGTTCAAAAGAAATGTGTATTGTTAGCCTATAATCGAGGAGTTTACATAGGTTTGAAATTTAAGGGAGATAATTAGAGACATCACAGATCAGTACTTCATTTAAAATAAAATAAAAAATATTGACTTTCAGACGTTACTTTTTGCATAAAGCTTTATCTAGAAGCAAAATGCAGGAGATGGATCGACCAAATTGTATTTAGTTCAACATAAAATTATCACTTGTAGCTTTTTTTTCTACCTTTATTAAATTTTATTAACACTTACAGTAACTACATTTGTTGACAAAATTACAGACATCCTTCATTTATATTTTCATGTTAGTGTTGTGATCATATTTTTGGTAGTCTTCTCGCACACAGCATATGTAACGTATACTTTTTAATTTGAAGATAGTTATGCAGGGTAGAGTCACTAAGCCATTCCCAGTGGTGAAGATTTTACTCTAAATTTGGACTCGCTGTTTAACAGCAATGATCTGTTTAAACTGAGTTTTCAAGCATTTATGTGCAAAATACTCAGATATTCATGTATAAAGGTAATCATCATATGGTGTCTCTTTTAAATGATGAAACTGTATCTGTGTGGTCAGTAGAGCAGACAGACTGGTCATTGCCAAATGAACAGTTGTACTTGGGGCTGGCGGCGTAACACGTGCTGCATTGTCTGTGTAAGCCCACAGTCAAATTTGCCTGATCCAGTTGTTGCACTCTACTTTACCCTATTTGCTCACCATGGTCCAATGCTGCTCCATAGACTGTTCAGCTACCTCCACATGGTAATCTGTGCCAAGGGGTAGCCTCTCTGCAATATTGGTTCCCATTATCACGTTGTCATTGTTTTAACACCTGGTGTCATGTTTCTAGGCGGGCCACTTCTGCTAATTGTTGGAGTGACCACAGTTCATCTAAAAAAACACTCCTGCAGGTTATTTTGATGGCTGAACATGCTCATATAATGGATGTCAGCTGTCCTCGGTCTGTTCTGTACTTTCGATTTGGCTAGCCACAACTTGTCTGACATCTGGCACGGTGATTCCAGGCAATATGTATAGTTGATTGGAGTAGGCTGTAAGCATCCAGTTCTCCAGGAACAAGCAGGAAGTCAGTCCTCACTTATGGGTGACGTTGGCACCGACGGAGCACCTGAAGAGCAATTCCCTAGCTTTCAAAGAAAGACTTTGGGATTGCTACCATGCATGCGTGGTCCTCTCCCTGCCCAAGGATGCCATCTTAGTCTCCCTTTTTCCGCGGAGACCTTTGGATGCATGTCCTCATCCCTCGGAAAAAGTTTAGTTTTCCTCACCTTCACAGCCTCTTATCCTTTTTTCCAGTTGCACCGGTCCTCTACCGGTCCTCCCCTTGCTCTCTTTTTTGGAGCTTATGGGGATAACTTTCCAGAATTTTTTCTTTACGGGCTTCGCACCCTTTTTTCTTCCTAAACGCTGGCCGCGTGGGTCTTTGACCTCGCAGTGGCTGTTTTTGCCCCCATGGCCCACCGGGTTTAAAAAATGTGATAGATGCTCTAGGAACATTTCGCTTACGGACACTCATTACTGTTGTCTAAGGTGTCTGGGTGCTGACCATGACCCAGAGCTCTGTTCGCTCTGTAAGAAAATGTCCTCTAAGGCCCTGCTCAGCCGTATGCAGAAATCCGAAGATATTTTTCGAAAGGCTGCCTCGGAGTCTCCGGTGGTACCCTCGGTCATCTCCCCTCTGGTGGGTACTCCCCCTGCAGCACCGCGTTCCAGGTGGCATTCTGACCAGGGTCCCCTGAGGTGGAACGTCGCAAAAAGAAGGCGGCCTCGAAGTCGCTGTCTGAGGTCCCCGCTCCTGCACCCGGTCACTTAGCCCCCTTCGGCATTCCCGATAGTCGGACAAGGAGGTGCCCCGCATGGTACCGCGCAGAGAAATGGAGGCTTCCAGAAAAGGCGCCCAGTCTCCTGAGGGCCATCCTGGTGAGGACCCCCTCGATGCCTGGTTTTTGGCGTCCCAGGGCCCCATGCCCACGTGGGAGTCCCGTATGCTGGTGCTGGAACACAGCATTTCTGCGTTCATTGCTTCCCAGCAGGCGCTCACGGCCAGCTTCGTTGACGTGCGCCCGGAGACCACAGGTCCCTCGCGTGAGACAACCAAATTCGTCTAGGAAACTCCCGAGAGCCACGGACCTCATGAGGGTCCTCGACGTTGGTCTCCCTCGCTCTCCCATTCCTCGGGGGCGAGATTGTCCAGGGCCTCCGGCTCCAGGCTGCCAGCCATCGGACAGGGAAGTCAGCCTGGCTCGGATCCCTCGACCGATTTTTCAGAATGGGAATCTGATGGGGACACCTCCCTGGAGACCCGCACCCACCGGGAACTCCTGTCGGACCCCTCGTCTGCTGCCTGGTCTCCAGCGGCGTTCACCGCCCAAGGACACCTCCTTTTTGGTGTTTATTCAGGACATGGCTCGGGCCCTCAACCTGATCACCCAGGCCGAGGGAGGATCCTCGTGCCGAAGAACTCAATATTCTTCAATACGAGGCCCCGCCCAGGGAATCCCTCACAGTGCTGGTGCTGCTGATCCTATCTTGGCTATTGCTCCGTATGTGGGAGGCCGCAGCCTCTGTTCCCATTGTGAGCAAGTGCCTTAACACAATGTACAAAGTGCAGCGCGGGCTGGGCTTCCGAAAGACCCAACTTCCACACACCTCGATGGTGGTGGAATCAGCCATGAGGAAGCAGAAAAGCCCGAAGTCCCACTCATCGGTACCACCGGGCCGAGAATCGAGAGCCCTTGATGCTTTGTGCCTCAAGGCCTGACAAGGTTCCATGCTCTCTTGTTGCATCCAAGCATACCAATTATATATTGGTATGTTCCTCCGCGACTTGGCAAAGGAACTTGGAGGTTTCTCTGCGGGCCTAGAGGGCGAGCCCCTTGACAGGTTCTGCACCTTGTTGAAATCAGTGGCTGATTGCTCCAAGTATATCTCTCGAGCCTCCTATGATGGCTTTGAGACATCTGCTCGGGTGGCGGCCGCGGGCATCAGAGCCTGCTGCCAGGCTTGGCTCCAATCTTCGTATTTGGAGCAGTCGGTGCAGGAGAAGCTCCTGGACGTGCCCTGCCTCGGTGAACAACCTTTTGGTAAGCCGATGGAGGAGAAGGCTGCGGAGATTGAGATGGAGTACGTCACTAGGACCCGTCTCTCCTGCAAAACCTCTACGCTGCCTCGAAAGAAGCAGCCTACCAAGAAGCCCTTCTTCCCTAGGAAAGGCCTCCAGTACCGCGGCTACCTGGCTACCCCCATGCCGGCCACTCCGTGCAAGGGAAGCCTGGTCAGGGCCACCGTAAACCAAAGGGCCCGAAGGCCCAGACGCCGGCTCCCCCACAAACCCTCAGGGGTTTTGATGCCGGCTCCCCCACAACCCCCCTCAGGGGTTTTGATGCCGGCTCCCCCACAACCCCCCTCAGGGGTTTTGATGCCGGCTCCCCCACAACCCCCCTCAGGGGTTTTGATGCCAGCGGCATCGCCCTCTGGCGATACAGCAGCCTGTGGGGGGGGGGGGGGGGGTGACGCCTGTCCTGCTTCGCCCCATTGTGGGTGCGTATCACCTTGGACACCTGGGTCCTCCAGGTCATCCGGGAGGGCTATCGCCTCCACTTAGACAGGCTTCCACCCCCTTTCTCCCTGGCAGAGCCTCCTCGACTCCCCGCACATCAGCTTTTGCTGCAGCAGGAATTACACTCCCTCTTTGCCAACAGGCAATCGAGAAGGTACCTCCTCACCTTCGAGGTCAGGGCTTTTACTCCCGGTACTTCCTCGTCCCGAAAAAAATGGGGGTGGTCTTCGGCCCATCCTCAATCTCTGCAAGCTGAACGGGTTCCTGCTGCGGGAGAAATTCAAGATGCTATCTCTTGGTGTGCTGCTGCCCTTCCTCTGGCAGTGCGACTGGCTATGATCCTTGGGCCGTGAGACGAGGACTCTCGATGCCTTTGGTTGTCGATGTTTTCAGGCCTCTATGCTGTCAGCCAGAATAAGTTCTTACATACTCTACATGGGTATGTTTCTTCGAGAGGTTACTAAGGATTTGGAACTCATGGCCCCTCTTCTCCCCGATGACAAGAGGGACGATTTTCTTACTCTTGTTAAGCCCAAAATGTCTCTAAGTTCATGAACAGGGCAACCTTTGATTGTTTTGAATGCATTAGCAGAACCTCTGCTATTTCTGTTGGTACACGTCGGATTGCTTGGCTTCAAGCATCCGATTTAGAGCAGTGGGTGCAAGATAAGCTTGGAAATATTCCTTGCACAGGAGAAAACCTTTTTGGCAAAGACTGGCAGAATAAAGCTTCTCAGCTTGAGTCCAAGAACACTACTTTAAATAGATTATCCAGGACCACTGCCAACCCAGCTAAGAAAGACAGTTAAGAAACCCCCAATAAACACTGTTCTAATTTGTCTTTATTCAAATCTGAATTATTTAATTCTCTGTGGACAAGCAGGAATGAAATACTTACGTATGGGTGATGTCACCGACTGAGTCCTGCGTGGGATTGCTCCCCAGCTTCAATTGGAAGTTTTTGGGAGGCTCCACCATGCCTGTGTGCCTGTCTTCATGCCTGCCGCAGCACCCTCTTCCCTAGTCTTTGTTTTCTGCTGACCCATAGGATGGTAAACGTGTCTTTCTGTTCCCTTCTGGTGTTCGTTTTTGCTTGATTTTCTTTCCCTGCCATTGGTAGCATCAGTCCCGTCATTGGTTTCACTCTGGTTCTGTTGCTTCCTTTCATTTTTGGTAATTATTTTATTTTATCCTTCCTTTTATTTCCCGCTGCTGGCACCATCGAGCCGTTTGATCTCTCTACAGCCGTTTTTCTGGACATGTCCACAAGCCAGCCAGCAGTTTCAAGAAGTGCACCAAATGTGCCAGGACCATTTCAGTATCGGACAAACACAATTGGTGCCTTCAGTGTGTGGGCCCCGATCACCACCCCTCTTCTTGTAATCTGTATCTACAGATGACAAAGAAGGGGCCTGAAGGATTGGAAAAAGCAGAGGGAGAGTCTCTCTTGAGTCAGCATGCTGATTCAACATCTTTGGCTCTGGCATCGGTCCCGATGGCCCCACTAAGGCACACTGAGGCATCAACATTGAGAGGTGCTCGAGCTCATTCAGAGCCGGAGGGTCATGGTGGCCTGGAGCGGCAGTTTTGAATGACCTTTGTATAGATTTGAAGAAGGAATCGGCATAGACACAGTCAACATCGAAGGGGAACCTGTCCGAGTACTGGGCCAAGTCCCATGTGCATTGGCATCGGAGCCCTTCCCAATGCGAATTCAAGAGCAATGGCTGGGAAGACCTGCCAAGGTGCTGTGGCAGAAGCAATTGATTCCCAGAGTGCTGGAGGAGCACTTTTTAATCCCCCGATGTCTGTGGCCTCGCTGATGCCCCTAAGGGGATGCCAGAAATGGTGGCCAAAGCTGCTCCAGCCCTGAAGCCTTTGGAAGCGGCAGCCTTGGAGGAATGCCTCTGGGCCCTCGAGGCCTACATGGCAGCAGTGCCTGCAAAGCAGCAGTCTAGCCCATCGGTGCCCATGGCATTGTCACTGCACATCATGTAGCAGATGCTGGAGACCCTTGCGTTGCCTGAGAATGCAGCAGCATTGGTGCATCGGTCAGAGTCAATGCTGGTTCCTACAGTCATTTCTGTCTTGTGTGTTGGGGTTCGATGTTCTAGTAAACCCTATGAAGCGCTTGGTTGTCTCATCGATCCCATTAACGCTCTCCCTCTCTGTGCAGTCTGAGGGAGTGCTGGGAGGAGTCCCAGCGATACTTTGACTTTCTCTCGGAGTCTGACTCGGATGGCTGGGTGACCAATGTGGAAATGGAAGTTCTGTCGAACAGCAGGTCTTTTCAGCTTCCGTCGGACACCCCCCTCCACATGAATGCCAGATATTTCCTCCCAAGGAAATGTCCCTCCAGGACTTCATGAGCAATATGGCCAAGGCTATCCAGTTTTCCCTGGAGGCAGAGGATGAGTCCAGGGCAAAGAAACTGGAGATCCTCCAGTTTCCTTCGGTCCCCAAGGAGGTTGTGATGGTACCAGTGCACCAGATCTTCCAGACGCTGCAAATGAGGATGTGGGAAAACCCTCTCACTGTCAGCAGGAGGCTGGACTCGATGTACTGGGTTCAGAAGGCCCGAGGGTCTGAGAAGCCTCAACTTCCACACCACTCTCTGGTGGTGGTCTGCCCTGAAGAGAATCAAGAGCAATGAGACTCACTTGTCGACACCCCCCTGGGTAGTGAGACATGGACTTTGGCTTCCTTTGGCGGTCGATGCTTCTAGAGCTCTCCATGCTGGTGACCAGAGTCCTATTGCATCAGTTGTACATCACCATGTTCTTGAAGGACATTATGCTAGATCTTGCTGAGCTGGGCTCGCTCATTCCTCCAGAGTGGCTGGACTCCTATTATGCCCTGGTGGGCCACAGCAAGGACTGTTCAAAGTTTATCATCTGGGCAACTTATGACGCCTTTGAGTCGTCCTTCAGGGTAGCGGTGGTGGGCATTGGGGCCCACCAGCTTGCTTGGCTCCAGTCTTCAGACTTGGAACAGTTTGTGCAGAATAAACTGGCAGATGTGCCATGCAGAGGAGAGAACCTCTTTGGGGAGCAGGTGGAGGCCAAAGCTGGTGACATAGAAAAGCAGCATATCACCCTCACCAAGTCCTTGAAGATTTCTGATCCCTCTCGCAAGAAGTAATAGGGGCCAAAGAATACTTACTGCCAGCATAAGTGCAGGTACTTCTCAAGCTTTCAAAGCTCTTAGCAAAAAGCATAGATCTCTCATCAGCAGTGACGAGAGAAGCCTCAGAAGACCCAGCCTGTCCTGCAGCCCAAGTCAGGGGCAGGGTTTTGACGGTTTCCTTTGGAGGATGGGCAGTCTACCAATCACTGCAGAGAGAAACCCTCCTGTGGGGGGTTGACTCATCATTTTTGCCCACAAGTGGCCTCTCATTACTTCGGACTTGTGGATGTTTGAGATAGTCCAGAGTGGCTACATGCTGCACCTTGTAGACCCGCTGTCCCCCTCTCACTGAAGTAATATTCCCTTGATCCTCTGCACCTCAACCTATTGCAAGGAGAAATCTTCGCCCTTCTGTCCAATCTCGCCATAGAGCTTGTGCCTCCAGTTCAGGTCAGGTGGAGGTTCTACTCCAGGTACTTCCTGGTCCCTAAGAAGATTGGGGGGGGGGGGAGAGTTTCAGCCCATCTTGGACCTCCAAAACCTCAACACTTTCCTGGTGTGAAAAAAAATTCAAGGTGGTTTCACTGGGGACTCTGCTCCCTTACCTTCAGAGAAATGATTGGCTATGCTCCATGGATCTCAAACATGTGTACATACACATATACTGATCCATCCTGTCCATAGGAAATATCTCCAATTCATCCTGGGGCGACTGGATCATAAAGATCTCCACTCTAGATGGAGTCTGGCAATCAACTCAGCTGATATCCAGGTGCTTGAACTTTTGGGGTTCGTGATCAACTACCCCATGTCCCACCTCAAGACCTCCCAACAGTTGGAGTTCATAGGGGCCATCATTAACACCACTCATCACTTTTCTTCCACTGGATCTTCTGTGGAGGCAGATGGCCCTGGTCTGTAATACCCAGCAGAGGCATTTGATAACGGCTTGTGGAATGTTGAGGGTGCCCAGTCATTTGGCCTCAACAGTGCACGTCACTCCCCTGGCTCATCCGTCATTGAGACAAGCTCAGTGGACTCTCAGTACTTGGCAGAAACAAGCCACTAGCCATCTCTGGGACAGGTGGCGGTCACTACCTCTCTGGTTCAGTTCCTGCACTGGTGGCTGGATTCTCAAAACCTGCTCAGAGATCTCCCCCCACAGGTGTCTCCTCCCCAGATGATGCTGACAACTGAAGCTTCCAAGCTGGGTTGGGAGGGGTGGTGAGAGGGTGTATCTGGACAGCCTTTGCACACAATGTGTGTGGTCTGAGTGGTAGAACCTCCACCAGATCAGCTTTCTAGAGCTACAAGTCATGGCAAACGCCTTCAAGGCGTTTTGGAATCACCTAGCCAACTAGATTGTCGGTTTGAATCAGAACAATCATGTGGTAATTATATTACATTAACAAGCAGGGGGGCACCGGGTCATATCTCCTATGCTGGGAGGCAGTCGGCTTGTGAAAGTTTGCCATCATTCACAGTATGGAGCCGAAAGCCACTTACCTCCCTGAGGAACACAGCTCCCTGGCAGACCAGCTGAGCGTGTATTCCTCCATTCCTCTCATAGCGAAGACCCTTTTGAAAACACCATGCTGACAAGGGCTCGATGATATTTGTCGCACCATATTGGCCTAGACAGCTTTGTTTTTCCCCTGCTGCTTCAGCTGTCTTATTGGGAGCCTCTGCGGTTGGGCTCCGCTCCGGACCTCATCTCTGAAGAGGATAGGAGCTTGCTCCACCCCATCGTCCGGTCCTTGGCCCTCATGGCATGGATGTTGAGCAGATAGTCCTGTCGGAGCTTAACCTGCCTGAGGGTGTTATGGAGGTTCTGTTGGCCTCCAGGAGAGCTTCGACAAGGCGGTCTTATGCTTTCAAGTTGAAGAGGTTCGCCTCTTAGTGTGATGGCCCTGGATCCCTTCTCTTGCTCTGTCAACAGGTTGCTTGCTCGAGTATCTTCTACACCTCTCTGAGTCGGGACTCAAGTCCATTTCTGTCTGGGTCCACCTAAGCATGTTTGGGGCCTACCATCGCAGCTTGGAGGAGAAGTCCATCTTGACTCAGCCTCAGGTGGATCACTTTATGTGGGGCCTGCTCCTCTCTAAGCCTCCTTTCAGGTTCCTGGTGGTAGCTGGGGACCTCAATGTGGTTTTGGCACAGCTCATGTCAGCGCCTTTTGAGCTGCTCGCTTCCTGTCCTCTGAAGTTCCTGACCTGGAATGCCTTGTTTCTGGTGGCGGTTATGTCGGCACACCCTGTCAGTGAGCTCCAGGCCCTGGTGGCTCATCTGCCTTACACCAGGTCCACCATAATAGAGTGGGCTTATACTCGCATCTGCATTTCCTCCCAAAGGTGGTGTCTGCTTCCATTGTAACTAGTCAGTTATATTGCCCACCTTCTTTCCCAGGCCTCACTCCTACAGAGGGGAGAACTGTGCAGCACATGCTGGACTGCAAGCAAGCCTTGGCCTTCTACCTTCCGCGGATGAAGGCCCACTGGCAGACCACCCAGATGTTTCTCTTTTGACCCCAGCAAACTCGGGGCTGCTTTTTCCAAATGCACTTTGTCATTTGGCTCTCAGACTGCATCTCTTTTGCTTAAACCCAGGCCCGCCTGAAGCTTGA
Source organism: Ichthyophis bannanicus (assembly GCA_033557465.1). Classification (NCBI taxonomy): domain Eukaryota; kingdom Metazoa; phylum Chordata; class Amphibia; order Gymnophiona; family Ichthyophiidae; genus Ichthyophis; species Ichthyophis bannanicus. The sequence goes on along the minus strand of CM066031.1, from coordinate 526,969,950 downwards.
TGGTCATGTCACAGCTCACAAGGTCAGACCCATGGCTGCACTGTCTCAATGGAGGATATCTGCAGGGCTGCAACATGGTCTTTGATCCACACATTCACATCACATTGTCTGGATGGGGATTCTCGACACGACAGCAGCTTCGGCCAATCTGTGCTCTGGCATCTCTTTGGGGATTAGGTTCTAACTCCTTTTCACCAAGGCCCTCCTGTCCGTCCAGGCTACCAAAAAGAGAATTTTTATATAGCATAAGTTCTGATGTGTGGAGCTGTATGGTGAAGATTTTGAATCAGTTGGAGTTCCTCAGGAGAGACTACCTATGCAACTCCTTTTTGATTCTCCAGTTCTTGTTTTGTTCCCCCTGTTGGGCTTTTTTGGGCTCCTTGGCTTTAGGTAGCATGTAGCTTGGAAGTCCCATATGTGAGGACTTCATTCCTGTTTGTACATGGAGAAAGCATAGTTACTCACCTGTAGCAGGTATTCTCCATGGACAGTAGGAATAAGACCTTGCAATCCTCTCACCTTCCCGAGGAGTTGTATTTTGCTACAGCTTTGTTATCATACTGGGGAAGATGGTGCCACAGCAGGCAGGAAAGCAGGTACGCAGACATGGTGGAGCCTCCCAAAAGCTTCCAGTAGAAGCTGGGGAGTGTTCCTGCGCAGGACTCAGTCTGTGGCATCACCCATACATGAGGACTTATTCCTGCTGTCCATGGAGAGCACCTGCTATGTACATGTGAGTAATTACACTTTGTTATAGTATTAATGTATGTCTCTTTATGAAATGAGCTCCATTAGGTTGGATTAACAGCAAATGTATGTGGCGTGATAATTTTTTGTATGTACTAATTGGTGTGTTCATTATTCTATCATTGTATCAAATTTCCACTAAAGGGTTATGACTACATAACTGGTAACATTGCTTTCCTTTAGGTCAAAAGAAGTAGATTGGCAGCCTTATTTTACAACACGTCTGGTGGATGATTTTGCCACACATCTTAGAGTATTCCGGAAAGCTCAACAAAAGACAATTGAAAAAGAAGATCAAAAGCAGAAGAAAGGTAAAACATGAAGAAAATAACCTACTTGGATTTTAGATAACAATACGATGGGAATTTCTTGTTTGTATTATTGCTTAAAACAGTTTTATTGTGGGTTTTTTTTTATTTGACTTTTATTAAAGTTTTCCATAACACATCCCATCATTACCCCCCCCCATCCCCTCATGCCCCGTAATCCCATAACTACGTGTATCAGGTAGCAAACCTTCAGAAACACCTTATTGTACACACCCTAAATGTGTTTACCTGAATGCAATTCCACTCTTCACTCACCACCCTCCCTCGCAGGGCAACTTCCCTTCAGGCTCTCGGGATTCCCTTCCATTGCTCATACAGTCTCCATAACTCATGGAAGCATTTGTCATGCTTTCCACCTAGCTGCATCTTTAGTTATGTAGTATATCCATTTCAGGCATTGTTTGACTTCATTTGTGTCAGGCATCCATTTCTCCCTCCAATGTTTAGCGAGCACCATTCTCGTCACTGTCATACATATCAATGCAGGCACTTTTGCTCCCCCTTCCACTCCTGGCAAAACTGTGCTTAAAAGATACGCCTTAAGGTCAAGATCCCTTCCACTTCCCCCCTCCCCCCAACTAAGTCCCTTATTAAATTCGCTACTTCCCTTCAGTATGTTCCCACAACTGGGCAAGACCATGACATGTGAAAGAAGCTTCCCACCTGTCCACATCCCCTCCACTTGCTTATCCTTTTAGGATCCCAGTACATGTGGTATAGCACTGTACACCCATTTTCCACTATGGAGGTGGCTAGCGATAACTTCCTAGTCTGCTCATAGATAGCTGCCCACTCCTCACCTGTCATGGTTCCCCCCCATGTCCCTCTCCCACTTGATATGCCAACCCCCTTCTTCCCTGCTAATATGCTGTATGACTTTGTACAACACTGATATGAGCCCACGAGAACACTCCCACATCGTGAACACCCTTTCAAACTCAAATTGGGGGCTGATCAGGGACCTATTCCCTCCCCCCATCCCGTAGGGAGGTTCACACGTAGTGTCGCATTTGACCATAGAAGAACTCTTGTCCCTCTTCAAACCCATATCTTGACTGTAAGTCTGCAAAACTCTAAGTCTTCCCCCCTGTCCTGAACAGTTGACGAACCCAAGTCAATCCCCTCCTCTGCCATTCCTGGAATACCACACTCATTCTTCCTGGGGGAAACTCCGAATTGTATAGTATGGGGGTGTGCCAGAACAGTCGTTTCTCCCTACATAATGCAGCCCGGTACCTCTCCCACACTCATATTGTGTTTTGCACAAAGGGGGAGATTGCCTACATCATCCAGGGCACCTCCGGAAGACAGATGACTTGGCTTAGGGGAACAGTCCCCCCTAACTCATGTTCAATATATATCCATTGTTTGCCTCCTTTTCCTTTATCCCACTCAATCAGTTCGCTTAACATGGTGCTCACATAGTATGCCTGCAGATCCGGGACTCCCAAGCCCCCCACCGAAGGTCCCACATCATAACCTCCCGGGCCACCCTCAGGGGATGCTTTCTCCAAATAAAATCAAACACCCTCTTTTGCAAACTCCTTGAAATCTCATCCACGATCGTAATCGGAAGGACCGTGAAGAGAAATAGAAGCTGGGGAAGGACATTCATCTTGAGTGTGGCGACCCGTCCCATCCAGGACAAGGTCAACCTATCCCCGTGCTCCAGATCATCTTTGATTGCTACCCACAGTCTCTCATGGTTGAGAGTGAAAAGTTCCCCCTACCTTGCAACCCATCTGTACCTTCAAGTACTTGCTAGCTCCCTTAGCCCATTTAAATGTAAATGCTTCATGTAAGCTCTTCTCTAACCACTCCAATAGACATATCTTCAGGATCTCTGTTTTCGTTAGAATCATCTTGTATCCCAAATGCCAACTGTATACTTTGATCTATCGAAGAAGATTGGGCAATGAGATCCTTGGTCGCGTCAGCGTATAGAGCACATCATCAGCAAAGAACCCTGTCTTAAACTCTCACCCCCCCTCCCCCAACTCTTATTCCTGTATCATCTCCATTTGCCCGGATCCTTTCTGCCAATGGTTCAATGACTTAAGGCAAGGAGCAGTCGGGATAACTGGCATCCCTGACCTAACATAGTATATGATGGCAGATAAAGACCAGTATGGTCCTTCTAGTCTGCCCAGCAAGGCAGCAAGAGTAGGTGCATCTGCCACTCTGTGCAGGCCATGCCTTTGTTTAAGGATGTACTCACTGATCCATGCAGGTCACCCTTATTTGTTGAGTTATAAGAGGTAGTTATGTATGTTTTGATTTTATCCTGTTGATATAAAGCGATCCACAGTGTCTGTCCATGCCATTTTGAATTATATTACTGTATTTGCCTCCACCACTTCCATCGGGAGGGCATTCCAAGCATCCACCACCCTTTCAGTGAAAAGGTATTTCCTGACATTGCCTTTGTTTACCCCCTTGCAGCTTCATGTTATGCTCTCTAGTTTTACAGCTTCTCCGTCTTTGGAAGAGGTTTGATTGTTCATTAACACTCTAAGTATTTAAAGGTCTGAATCATATCTCTCCTCTCCCCCCATGCAGAGTGTACATATTTAGGTCTTCAAGTCTCTTCTCATACGTCTTCTGGTGCAGGTGCCAAATCATTTTGTTCGCTTTCTTCTGAACCGCTTCCAGCCTTTTTATATCCTTTGCGGTCTCCAAAACTGAACACAGTATTCCAAGTGAGGCTTTGCCAGCAACTTGTACAGTAGCATTATTACCTCCTCCTTTCTGCTTGGTAATTCCTCTCTGTATGCAGCCCAGCATCCTTCTGGCTTTTGCCACCGACTTGTCACACCGGTTTCATCACCTTGAAATCCTCAGAAACAATCATTCCGAGGTCGTCGTCCTTGTCCGTGCACACCAACCTCTCACCCCCTGTCACATACAATTGGATTTCTGCTTCCCAAGTGCATGACACTGCACTTCTTCACATTAAATCTTAACTGCCAATCATTAGACCATTCTTCCAGCTTTTGTAGATCTTTCCTCATGTTCTCTACTTCCTCAGGGGAGTTCATTCTGTTGCAAATTTTCGTGTCATCTGCAAAAAGAGAGACTTTAACATTCTGTCCTCAGCAATATCACTCACAAATACATTGAACAGTACCAGTCCTAAGACTGAACCCTGGGCACATCGCTAATCACTTTCCTTTCATCCGAGTGAGTTCCGTTTACCATCACCTTCTGTCGTCTGTCGGTCAACCAATTTCTGATCCAGTTCACCACCTTGGGACCCATCCCCATGCTGTTTAGTTTATTGATAAGCCTCCTATGAGGAACAGTATCAAAGCCTTTGCTGAAATCTAGGTAGATCACATCCATTACTTGCCCTTGATCTAGTTCTCTGATCACCCAGTCAAAGAGCTCGATCAGATTTGTTTGGCAAGATCGTCCTTTGGTAAAACCATGTTGCTTCAGATCATGCAACCTGTTGATTTCGAGAAAGTCCACTGTTCGTTCTTTCAGGAGAACCTCCATTATTTTTATTTATTTATTTGTTGTTTTTCTATACCGCGCTATTTATCAGTGCGGTTCACAGGGAACATATTTGTGCAGTGTAGAAGATCTACATTGGACTTAAAATAAAACGGGGTGTTTAAACAGGGCTAACAGGTAAACTATGTACAAGTAGGTAGATAAGATTCTACATGCATCTCAGCAATATATACAGGTCACACAACAAAGAGACTATATACATTCCAGTTGTATATCGCAGGGTAGAGGATGGCTCATCATTATCTAGGTTAGTGTCGGTTGTCAAGGGAGGTGGTTTAAGAAGAGGGGTTCACTTAGATGATTGGAGAGGTGTGGTGGGTGGGCATTCTGGAGGTGTTGGTTGGACATGGGGTGTGGGTGGCTGCGGGATGTCGTTTGAGTTGGTGAAGTACTGAAGAAACAGATAATGTTTCAGTGCTTTCCTAAACTGGGGAAGGTTGTTGATGTCCCGGATGTCTGGTGGTAGGGCATTCCAGCAGGAAGGTGCGTTAGAGAGCAAAGGTGTGGTTTCTTGTAGCCTTGGAGCATTTGGTGATTGCTTTCGGGAGTGGTAGGGTGTTGGTGGCGGCTGATCTCCTTAGCCTATTTGGAGGGGTGACCTGGACAAGGTCAGAGAGGGAAATGGCTGTGCATTTGTTGATGGCCTTGAATGTCATTGTTAGGATCTTAAAGGAAATCCTGCAGTGGACGGGGAGCCAGTGCAGATGTTTTAGAACTGGGGTAATATGGTCCTTTCTAGATGCTCCGTGGAGGATTCTGGCTGCAGCATTCATTGCGAGCTGTAAGGGATTCAACGTGTTCTTCGGAAGGCCGTGCAGTATGGAATTAGCGTAGTCAAAATGAGGCATTACTAGTGCTTGAAAGACTGTTCGAAGGTCTTTCGGGTCTAGCAGCTGTGTCATGTGGCGCAGTGTCCGAATTTTATGGTAAATTGCCTTTACAATGTTAGCTATCTGGGCATTCATGTTGAGATGTTGGTCGAGCGTGATACTGAGGTATCGTATCGTAGGCTTGGTGAGTAGTTCTGCCTCGCGTACCTTCAGTGATGAGGATGGAGTGAATGCATGGTTTTTGCTGATGAAGAGGACATCCGTCTTTTTGAGATTTATCTTGAGCTTCTGTGTGTGTAGCCAGTCCGTGATTGCATCGAAGCAAGTGGACAATCGGGAGAGGTCTGGATGCTCAGTGGATATTGGCGTGTACATCAGAACGTCATCAGCGTAGATTAGGCAATTGATGTTGAAGGATCGAATGAGGGTGCAGATGGGTTGCATGTAAACGTTGAACAGTAGGGCTGAAAGTGATGATCCTTGTGGTACACCCTTCTCTTGCGGGAAGGGTGTTGATCTGGAGGTGCCAGAGTGGACATGTTGCCATCTGTCACTCAGGTATGACTCACACCAGGCCAGTGCAGTGCCGCGGACTCCCTTCTCGGCGAGGCGGGACAGAAGTAGATCGTGACTGACAGAGTCAAAGGCTACTGCGATGTCCAAGAAAATGAGAGCAAAGCCTTGTCTGATATTGTCCAGCCATATGGTTAGGGTACTGAGTAAGTTTCAGCGCCGTGTGACTCCCGGAATCCATGCTGGCAGGGGTCAAGGGGTGCATTGTTCTCGATATGGTGGTCTAGTTGACGTTGAACTATCTTTTCCATGATTTTAGCTAGGAGTGGGATGCTCGAGATTGGCCTGTAAGAGTCCATCTTTGCAGGGTCCAGTTTATTGTTTTTCAGCAGCGGTCTGATTGATGTTTGTTTCAGGCTTCGGGGGAAGGATCCGGTGAGGAATGATTTATTTATAAGTTTGGTAAGGAATGGGCTAAGGTCGGCCCGTAGGGATTTTATCCAGGGGGCTGGGCATGGGTCGTTTGGTGCTGTGGTGGTGTTTGTTTTGATGATGTCTCGGATGTCTCTTTCGGTTGAGGTTGTGAAGGAGGTGATGATATGTTGGGCCTCCATTAAGGTTTGTACAGGAACAGATAAAGGGGTCAATTCAGGTGCATCATCTGGAGAGCGGGTGTTTGGGGGTATGCTGGCCTGACTTGTTTTGGCTCAGAGGTAGTCAGCATATTCTGGAGGGTCCGGATGGCATGATTGGCATAGGGAAGCTCCCTTGCTAATGATTTGACCAGGTTGAAAAGTTCATGTGGTTTATTTAAGGAGCGTTGTAGTCTCTCTGCGTGGTATTGCCTCATTCTCATTGAGACTGCTGAACAGTGTACACCTAGATGAGCGATGTAAGCTTCATGGCTCTCGGTAGTTCTTGAGCGTCGCCAACGTCTTTCTAGCTGCCTAAGTTGGAGGAGGGATTTCCTTAGCTCGGGCGAGTACCAGGGCGCCTTTGACCTCCTGCGATGTACTTTGGTGATAGAGGGTGGGTCGATTCTGGCATCCAGATTCGAATTCCAAGTGGCAATCATGTCATCAAGGCTTTGTTCGAGCGGGTCAAGAAGAGGGTGTGCTCTTTCCAGGATATCATCTTTGTTGAATGGCAGAAACGTGTTGATGTTGAAGTGTCTGGTTTGTCTGAAGACTGGGGGCTAGTAGGGTCAGAGCGTACTGGCATCAAGAATCTAATCAGGTAGTGATTGGACCATGGTGTTCTATGTTTCTATCAATAGAGTAGACACCCAGGAAGATGTAGATAACATGAGGAGGGATCTAGCTAAGCTTGAAGAATGGTCTAGAATTTGGCAGCTGGGATTTAATGTTAAAAAATGTAAGGTCATGCATTTGGGCTGCAGCAATCCAAGGGAGCAATACAGTATAGGAGGTGAAGTACTTTTGTCCACTAAAGAAGAGCGGGACCTGGGCGTGGTTGTGTCTGATGATCTTAAAGTAGCTAAACAGGTAGAAAAGGCGACTGCAAAAGCTAGAAGGATGCTTGGGTGCATACGGAGAGGAATGGCTAGCAGAAAAAAGGAGGTGATAATGCCTCTGTATAAGTCTTTGGTGCGACCTCATTTGGAGTATAGTGTGCAATTCTGGAGACCGCATCTTCAAAAGGATGTGAACAGGATGGAGTCGGTGCAGAGGGTGGCTACTAAAATGATTAGTGGTCTTCATTATAAAGCATATGAGGACAGACTGAAGGATCTTAATATGTACACCTTAGAGGAAAGGCGGGATAGAGGTGACATGATTGAGATGTTTAAATACCTCCGTGGCATAAATGTTCAGGGAGAGAGCCTCTTTCAATTGAATGCAAGTTCTGCTACGAGGGGACATGGGATGAGGGTTAAGGGAGATAGATTCAGGAGTGATATGCGGAAATATTTCTTTATGGAAAGAGTAGTGGATCCGTGGAATAGTCTCCCAGTGGAGGTGGTAGAGATGAGGACAGTAACTGAATTCAAAAAAGCATGGGACCAACACAGAGATCTCTAAAGATAAAAAGTGGACTGTTGTAGTTGTTGATATGGAAGGACAGACTAGATAGGCCATGTGGTCTTTTTCTGTTGTCATGTTTCTGTTTCTATGTTTCTATGGTATCGGACTTATAGAAAGGTTGAGTTTGTGCGTGTGGTTGAGAGCTTCTAGTGGTGCGAATATCAGGTCAAGCGTGTTTCCCTTGACGTGGGTTGGGGAGTTAACCATCTGGGTATAACCTAGCACTTCTAGGACATCGAGGAAGGCCTTGGTGTGGGTGTCCTGGAGGGCAGGGAGGTTGAAATCGCCCATCACCCAGTTTGATGTGCATGGGTTCATGGGGTTGCAGGCGAGGTCGATTATTGTGGCTAGGTCATCTGGGGACGGGGAGGGTGCTCGGTAGAGTAAGTTGATGGTGTTGTGTTTATTTGCTATGTTGATGGAGTCGAGAAATAGGGTGTTACTGGAGGCAATCAACTGAAAACGTAGATCTGTCTTGGCTAGTATGATTGGTCCTCCGCCTCTTCTGTCGGTTCTATGACATGAGTGGACAGAGAAATTAGGTGGGACAAACTGGTGAAGGAGGACAGTGTCTGAGGCTGAACGGTGTACTTTTCCCACTACCGAGGTAAGGCTTACTCGCCTGTAGTTTGTCACTTTTTCCCTATCTCCACTTTTGTGAAGAGGTACCACATCAACTCCTCTTCAGTCCTGTGAAACCTCTGTCTCCAAGGATCTTTTAAAAACATCCTTTAATGGTCCTGCAAGAACCTCTCTGAGCTCTTTCAGTATTTGTTTAGCATTTTTGCTTTTTCAGTGTCACTTTCCACAAATCCGTTCCCGACACTTTTGAATCCTGCAATTCCACCTCTGATTTTCCTGTCCCGAATATACCTGAATATACCTAAAAGTTTTGTCACCACCCTTCACATCTTTAGCCATCTCTTCTTCTGTCTTTGATTTTGCTATCCTTATTTCTCTTTTTGCCTCTTTTAGCTTTATTCTGTATTCTTTTCTGTGTTCCTCTGTTTGCAAACTTATGAATTTTGTGAAAGCTGTGTTTTTGCCTTTATTTGTGCAACCACTTCTTTGGAGAACCAAATAGATTTCATTTTCCTCTTGTTTTTATTTACTTTCCTTAGATATATATCTGTTGCCCCTTTTATTGCCTGCTTTAGTTTAGCCCACTGCATTTCCACTTCCCTTATCCCCTCCCACCCTGCCAGCTCCTCCTTCAGGCACTTGGCCATTTTTCTGAAGTCAGCGTTTTTGAAATCTAGGACTTTTGAGTTTGTTGTGACTGGACTCTGCCTTGGCTTTTATCTCAGACCACACTGTGTGATGATCGCTGCTGCTCACATGGGCACCCACCCGGATATTTGACATGCTATCTCTGTTGGGGAGTACTAAATCCAGCATCACCGTTTAAGTAATGCATCTTGGAAGGCATCCACATTTTTTTTTTTTTTTTTTTACTTCTTTCCAGATTTGCCGAAGAATGCTCTAGTACACTATCGGGTAGATTAAAGTCACCCAATATGATCACTTCCCTCTTCATGGCTACCTTTGCAATATCAATAATCAAGTCTCCATCCATTTCTTCAGTTTGAGTTGGAGGCCTGTAGACTACACCAGTATGGATGACAGTGCCATCTCCTCTTTCCAACACAATCCACAGCGCTTCTTCTTTTCTCCACATCCCCTGTATTTCAGCAGGTTTTTTTTATATTTAATATTTATTTTCCAACTTTTGTATTTTATAACAAAATAATCCAAAACATATAGTCTACAAACACTCTATCTACATTATATCCCAAAATCCCTCCCACACTCCAACCCCTACCCCCACTACCTTAATCCCCTTCCCCTTCCCACCCTTCTCCCTCCCCACCCCCCTACTCCTCCCCCCACTCTTCAAAGCAAGCATCGATCCATCCCCAGTCCTTGTCAAATCTATCCATTTTCTGGTGTCAGAATGTGGTGAAACGCTCCATCACGACAATATGCCGTAAACGCTCCTCACACCTTCCAATACTGCGGAGTTTCACCTGTTTCCATGCTGCTGCAATCTCACAATGGGCTGCACAGAGACAGGCCATGGTCGCTTTACTGTGCCTTGTCCTCTGTCCCCCCCTCCACCATGAAAGTAGATATATACCTGGGTCCGGTGTCACCCTAACCCCAGTCAACCTTACTATCCACTCCTGTACTGCCGTCCAAAATTTCTGAATTTTTGGACATGCCCACCATACATGCCAAAAAGTCCCCTTTCCACACACTTTCACCAGCAGCTCGGGGAGACCCCAGGGAACACCGTATTCAGTCTTTCTGGTGTATAATACCATCTCATCCTAATTTTATAACTGTTTTCTCTGATCCGACTGGACCATGGCTAATGTCAGATATGTTTCGCTATTTGCCTCCAGTCCGAGTCTAAAAGAGTTCTACCCCAATCTTGCCATTCCTTCATATATTTAAACTTCTCCCGGTTCCCCCTCCCCCGTGCATAAGTCTTTTATATATCGCCGTGATCATTCCTCTAGAGCTATGCTTCCCATACCATAAGATTTCTAAATCTCGTGGTCCCCTTTGCAACACCTTTTTTCCCTCCCCCGTTTTTAGGAAGTGGCACACCTGATTATAGAAGAAACGGTCCTGTTCCTCTAGGTCATATACATCTATCTCCAGGAACAAGCAGGAATAAGTCCTCACATATGGGTACGTCGGTACCAACGGAGCCTGCGCGGGAAAGCTCCCCAGCTTTTCAGATGAAAAGCTTTTGGGGCCTCCCACTGCACATGCGCGCTGCCTTCCTGCCTTCCTGACCAGCTCTCCTCAGTTCTTCTTTTTCCGCAGAGCCAGCAGGTCGTGTTCCTGTCACCGCTGAAGAATTTGTTACTTTTGTTTGTTTCTTTAGACCGCGTACCTGCCTTCCCCATACCGAAACCAGTATCGCCGGTCTCTCTCTTTCTTTCTATAAAAAAAAAAAAAAAAAAAAAAGACTTTTTTATTTTCTTCAGCACAGCTTGGTACCCGTTGTTAGGCCTTAAGGCCTACACAAATTCTCCTCATGGAGAAGCCAGTCCCTGGTTTTAAAAATGTACCAAATGCACTGCTGTCATTTCTGTCACAGACACCCATGAATGGTGTCTCAAATGTTTGGGACCTGAACACTCCATACCGGACTGCCCATCCTGCACCCAGATGTCTAAACGCGGTTTGCAGAACCGGGCTAACAAGCTCCATGTGCTGTTTCCTTCAGAAGCATCACAGTCATCCAGGTCTTCCTCTCCGGATGGATCTCAGGTAACCAAAACTTCTGTGGGCAAATCCTCTAAAAGCAAACCTCTTTCTAAAGATCGAGAGGCTCTCAATTCTGAGTTCGAGGATTCTGCCCAGGCCAAAAAACCCCGGCGGGAGGTTCCGGCCTCCAAACCAATCATGGGGTCACAGGTTGACATCGATGGCACGGCCTCGACAGATCACCTGTTGGACTGCTCTGGGGTACCGGCCCATACCGGTACCGACATCCAGGCAGTAGTGGCGTCTATGGGCAGTACTGTCCAGACCATGCAGTAAGCCGTTCTGGCATTCATTAAGGCTGCGACGCCCTCGGTACCGATTTCATCGGTACCGACCCCGGTTCCGGTATCTACACCGGAACCGAGACCATCGACTTCTAAACGTCGATCGGTTCCGCATGCCAGATTCCGGCTTTCGCCCGGTACCGATCCCATGCCCGATACGCACGATGTCGATACCGATCGGTATGCGTATCGTGCATTGGCAGTACAGAGGGAAGACTCAGATTCTTCTGATGAATTCAATTCCTCTGATGACTCTGCTGAGCTTACTCTTCCCGAGGAGCCCTCTTCTCCCAAGAGGAGGATGTCTCCTCCAGAGGATTTATCCTTTCAGGATTTCATTGTTGATGTAGCTAAAGCACTTTCTATTGCTACATCTTCTGAAAAAGAACCCAGATCAAAGAATGTGGACATTTTAGGATACTCAAAAGCTCCTAAAGAGGCAGTCACTCTGCCTGTCCATGAAATCCTTCAAGAACACTTGATGGATTTGTGGGAGACTCCTTTAACACTGTCTCCCCATTCCCGTAGGTTGGACACCATGTATCGGGTCCCACCTTCGCCTGGGTTCCAGAAAACTCAGCTGCCTCACCACTCTATTGTGGTGAAGTCTGCCATGAAGAAAATAAAGAGTCCTAAAAGGCATTCTTCTACCCCTCCAGGGCGAGAATGTAAGAACCTAGACTCTTTTGGAAGAAAGATGTTCCAGGCTAGTATGCTTATAGCCAGGATCAATTCTTATAGCCTTTATATGGGCATGTATCTTGGGCAACTTGCCCTAAAAATACAGAATTTTGCCCCCTTTATTCCTGATGATCAAAGGGCGGACTTCTTTTCTATGGTGACACAACTTTCCGAGGTCTCCAAGTTCTCCAACAGGGCAGCCTTTGATTCCTTTGAAGTTGCAGGCAGAGCTTCGGGAATTGCTATTGCAGCCCGACGTCTCGCTTGGCTCCAGGCTTCTAACCTAGAACCCTGGGTTGTAGATGGCCTCAGGAATCTGCCCTGTACCGGTGATAACTTATTTGGGGAAGACTGGCAGATTAAAGCTGCTCAAATGGATGCAGAAAATGCCACTCTAGATAGACTTTCCAAGTCTACTTCTACCCCTACCAAAAAGAAGCCTTTTAAAAGGCCTTACTATAAAAAGACCAGATTTCCCACAAATACTGGCCAGCAATCTGCTCAGCCTCGCCTTGCGGCTAAGCGTCAACAATCTAAGCAGGTAAAGTCAAAGCCTGCAGTGTCTGCTACAACCCCAGCAGGTTCAACCCCCTCAGGGGTTTTGACTTCCCTCTAGAGAACTTGCCGTTTCTGGCTCTAGAACAACCAGAGCCCCTCACCATTCCTGGAAGGCTAGCTCATTTTGCTCCCAGATGGGAACAAATCACGTCAGAGCAATGGACCCTCTCTATTATCCGAGAGGGCTACAAACTTCATTTCTCCAGCCTTCCTCCCCATACCATGGTGAGGCAATTCAGTTCTCCCCCATCTCTTCTGACCCTGTTGGGTCAGGAAGTCTCTTCTCTTCTTGCCCAAGGGGCAATAGAGGAGGTTCCTCCTCCACAACAGGAGTTAGGTTTCTACTCCCCTTACTTTCTCATAACAAAGAAGACAGGGGGCTTCAGACCTATCCTAGATCTGAGAGAATTGAACAGGTTTCTATTCAAGGAGAAATTCAAAATGCTCTCTCTGGGCCTTCTCCTTCCATACCTTCAGAGTCAGGATTGGCTTTGTTCTCTAGATCTCAAGGATGCGTACACTCATATACTCATCCATCCATCCCACAGAAAATATCTAAGATTTCTGTTCCAGGGAAAACATTTCCAGTACAGAGTACTACCCTTCGGTCTGGCCTCTGCTCCAAGAGTCTTCACAAAATGCATGGCAGTCGTAGCCGCATTTCTCAGAGGCATGGGAATCTTTGTCTTCCCATATCTGGACGACTGGCTCATCCGAGCTCCATCTCAATCAGAAGCCCAGATTTCTCTGGACCGCACAAGGCATATTCTTCAATATCTGGGACTTGTGGTAAACATTCCCAAGTCCCAACTCATCCCTACTCAGTCCCTGGAATTCATAGGGGCCCAATTGGACTCCACCACTGCAAGGGCCTACCTCCCTCTGGTCCGAGGCCAAAGGCTAATAAGCTTGGCCTCCCAGGCTCAGTCCAGAAGTCACTTGTCAGCCAGAGAAATGCTGCAACTTCTGGGCCGCATGGCCTCCACGGTTCATGTGGTGCCCTATGCTCGTCTCCATATGAGAGCAGCTCAATGGACATTGGCCACCCAGTGGCCTCAAGCATCGGGACTGCTGTCAGACCAGGTACTCACCTCACAACGTCTGTTTTGGTCTCTCCAGTGGTGGACATCCTCCAAAAATCTGTTGTTGGGGACCCCCTTCCAACCTTCGTTACCCCAAGCAACCCTCACAACAGATGCCTCCCAAACAGGGTGGGGAGCTCATCTCCAGCACCTCTCCACTCAGGGCACCTGGTCTCCCCAAGAGACCACCCTTCATATCAACCTTCTGGAACTGCGAGCAATCTTCCTTGCCCTCACAGTCTTCCATACCCTCCTTGCCAACCTGACTGTCCTAGTTCAGACAGACAATCAGGTGGCCATGTTTTATGTCAACAAACAAGGAGGGACGGGCTCTCTGTCGCTTTGCAACGAAGCTCTCAGATTATGGGCCTTCGCCAGAGAGCACCAAATTCATCTTCTGGCAGTATATCTTCCAGGAGTTCAAAACTCTCGGGCAGACAGACTCAGTCGAGTTCTGCTTCCACACGAATGGTCCCTGCATATGGACCAGATACGCAGAATCTTTCAGGAATGGGGGACCCCGGACATAGACCTCTTTGCAAGTCCGTGGAATGCCAAACTTCCCCGGTTCTGTTCCAGGACTCCGTGTCAGGGAGCTCAGGCCAACGATGCCTTTCTCCTACATTGGGGTCAGGAATTCCTGTACGCTTTTCCACCCATTCCTTTGATTCCCAAGACTGTGTTCAAACTTCAGAGGGATCACGGATCCATGATCCTCATTGCTCCACGCTGGCCACACCAAGTGTGGTTCCCTCTCCTTCTACAGCTCTCCCAGGGCTCCTCCCTGGACCTGGGAGCTGCACCAGACCTTCTGTCTCAGGAGCAGGGGACTTTGTGGCATCCAAACCCCAAGTCCCTACATCTCCGAGCTTGGTTACTGAAGGCTTAAGCCTTCATGAGTTTAATCTTTCCCAACCAGTGAAAGATATCCTTCATGCCTCTAGGAAACCCTCTACTAGGCGTTCCTATGCTTTCAAATGGAAACGTTTTTCCATTTGGTGTGCACAACAGGGTCTTGACCCTCTAGCACTTCCTTTGAATTCTCTACTGGACTATCTCCTGCATCTTTCCAATGCAGGCCTCAAGACGAATTCAGTACGAGTCCATTTAAGTGCTATTGCAGCATCCTTAAAACCTATAAATGGACAACCTGTCTCCTCTCATCCTCTTATTGCAAGGTTCATGAGAGGCCTGACCCTCACTAAGCCTCCCATCCGACCTCCTCCGGTAGCATGGGACTTGAATCTAGTTCTGGGTCAACTTATGAAGCCACCTTTTGAACCGTTGGTATCTACCTCCCTGAAATTTCTTTCCTGGAAGGTTCTTTTCCTTATTGCAGTCACTTCGGCTCGCCGCATCAGTGAACTGCAGGCTTTGGTGGCTAATCCACCTTATACCAGATTTCATCATGATAAGGTGGTCCTTAGGACGAATCCCCACTTTATGCCTAAAGTGGTCTCGCCTTTTCATCTTAATCAAGAGGTATATCTACCTGTTTTTTTCCCGGCTCCTCATGCATCCAGTGCAGAGCGTAACCTTCATACTCTTGACTGTAAAAGAGCTCTCGCCTGTTACCTCAACAGGACTCAGCCACATCGAAAGTCTTCCCAACTTTTCGTGGCTTTTGATCCTTCTCATTTGGGACTTCCAGTCACCAAACGCACACTTTCCAACTGGATTTCTCAGTGTATTTCCTTTGCTTACCAGAGTAAGAACATTTCTCTGGAAGGCCATGTCACAGCTCACAATGTGAGAGCCATGGCCACTTCTATGGCTCATCTTCACTCTGTGTCCATAGATCAGATCTGTCGAGCAGCCACTTGGGCCTCGGTTCATACCTTCACAGCCCATTACTGCTTGGACAAGGACTCCCGCCGGGATGCCTTGTTTGGTCAGGCTGTCCTCAAACACCTGTTCCATACTTAAACAACTCCTGCCCACCTTCCCTGGATGGATGCCTGAGATCCATACGAAGATGGTTTACCCTTGGAGGGGGATCTCCCAGGCATCTTAGCTAGGGAGTCCCCATATGTGAGGACTTATTCCTGCTTGTTCCTGGAGATAGCACAGTTACTTACCTGTAACAGGTGATCTCTGGGAACAGCAGGAATTAGTCATCACAACCCACCCACCTCCCCTAGGAGTTGTCTCTCTATTCCTCTATCTTCCTGTCCTCTCTCTCTATTGTCTCAGCTTTAAACTCGAACTGAGGAGAGCTGGTCAGGAAGGCGGGAAGGCAGCGCGCATGTGCAGTGGGAGGCCCCAAAAGCTTTTCATCTGAAAAGCTGGGGAGCTTTCCCGCGTAGGCTCAGTCGGTACCGACGTACCCATATGTGATGACTAATTCCTGCTGTTCCCAGAGATCACCTGTTACAGGTAAGTAACTGTGCTTTCAATTCATTGAATGTTACCAGCTCTCCCTCATCTATAAACTGGTAAAAGCAATGTAAACCCTTTTTCCTCCACCTCGCAAAAGATCCCACCTTCCCCATCCCGATTGAAACACCCGTCACACCCCTAATAGCATCATAAGCAAAAACTGGTTCCATTCTCCCCCGTTTTCTTTTCTCTGTGCTTGTTCCTACAGGCATACCACATGTCTCATACTAGGGGTACCTTCCCCCAATCTACTCCTCCTCCCCTGCCCCCATACAAGTCCAAGCCTTGATCCGCTCTCCCTTAAGATAGCTATGCTCCAGTTCCACATATTGTATCTCCAGGAACAAGCAGGAATAAGTCCTCACATATGGGTACGTCGGTACCGACGGAGCCTGAGCGGGAAAGCTCCCCAGCTTCCCAGAAGGAAAGCTTTTGTGGCCTCCCACTGCGCATGCGCGCTGCCTTCCCGCCTTCCTGACCAACTCTCCTCAGTTCTTCTTTTTCCGCGGAGCCAGCAGGTCGTGTTCCTGTCACCGCTGAAGAAGTTGTTATTTTAATTTATTTCTTTGGCCGCGTGTCTGCCTTCCCCGATTCCAGACGGGTACCGCCGGTCTTTTTTTCCTTTATTAAAAAAAAAAAAAAAATCTTCTTTTTTTTCCCTCACTTGGTGTGTTAGTTCTGTGAGGCCTTTAGGCCTTCACTAATTCTCCCTCATGGAGAAACAAGCCTCTGGGTTTAAAAAATGCACCAAGTGCAGCGGTACTATTTCAGTCACAGACACCCATGAATGGTGTCTTAAATGTTTGGGGCCTGACCATTCCATTCCGGATTGCCCATCCTGTTCTTTGATGTCTAAACGTGGCTTACAGAACCGGGCAGCCAAGTTTCACATGCTGTTTTCTACAGATACTCCAGCATCGACATCTTCCAGGTCTTCCTCTCCTGATGGATCTCAGGTAACCAAACATTCCTCTGGCAGGTCCTCAAAGGGCAAATCTCCCTCTAAGTATTGAGATACCCCTGGGCTTGACCCTGAGGACCCTGCCCCAGCCAAACAACCCCGGTGGGAAGCTCCGGCTTCCAAAGCTCCTCCTATGGGGTTACAGGTTGACATCGATGGCACGGCCTCGACCGATCACCTGTTAGACTGTTCTGGGGTACCGGCTCAATCATCCGGTACCGACATCCAGACAGTCGTGGCGTCCATGGATCATACAGTTCAATCCATGCAGCAGGCCATTTTGGCTTTTATTAAGGCTGCAACGCCCTCGGTACCGCACCCTGCGGTACCGACTCCGGTTCCGGTACCACAACCGATACCGGTACCCATGCCTTCCACATCGACCAGGATATCGATCCCGGTTCCGGGGTTTTTCCCGATACCGATCCGGTTCCGGGTACCCCCGATGTCGATACGCTTATCAATCCCTGGAAGCAAACAGACGATACTTTGAGTCTTCTGATGATTCTGATTCATCAGATGACTCTGCTGAAGTATCCCTTACTCTACCTGAGGAGCCCTCTTCTCCAAAGAGGAGAATGTCTCCTCCAGAGGATTTATCCTTTCAAGACTTCATCATTGAAGTAGCTAAAGGTCTTTCTATTTCTGTATCCTCTGAAAAAGAACCTAGAGCAAAAAAGTTAGACATTTTAGGATACTCTAAGGTTCCCAAAGAGGCAGTCACCTTGCCCATCCATGAAATTCTTCAAGATCACATGATAGGGTGAGAGGAGTCTCCCATAAGTCCATCTCCACATTCTCGTCGTCTGGACACCATGTATCGTGTCCCCCCTTTTCCTGGGTTTCAAAAAACTCAGCTCCCGCACCACTCCATCGTGGTGCAGTCAGCTATGAAAAGGATCAAGAGTACTAAAAGACACACTTCTACTCCCCCAGGAAGAGAATGTAGGACTCTGGATGCTTTTGGAAGAAAAATCTTCCAAGCAAGTATGCTTATTGCCAGAATCAACTCATACAGCCTCTATATGGGCATGTTTCTGAAGGAAATTGCATTAAAAATACGCCATTTTCTCCCCTTTATCCCAGAGGATAGAAAGGAGGAGTACCTTCTTCTGCTGAAGCATACCCAAGATATTTAAAAGTTCTCCAACAGAGCAGCCTTTGACTCCTTTGAGGGTGCTAGCAGAGCCTCAGGTATTGCCATAGCGGCTCGCAGAATTGCTTGGCTCCAGGCCTCTAACCTTGAACCCTGGGTCCAGGATGGGTTGGGAAATTTGCCCTGTACAGGTGAGAATCTGTTTAGTAAGGAGTGGCAAATCAAAGCCACTCAAATGGATGCAGAAAATGCTGCTTTAGATAGACTTTCTAAGTCTACCTCTACCCCTGTCAAGAAGAAATCTTTCAAAAAGCCTTTCTACAAGAAGGCCAGATTTGCCACAAATACTGGCCAACAATCTTCTGCAGCTCGCTTTGCTCCTAAGTGTCAGCAGCCTAAACAGGCCAGGGCAAAACCTGCAGGGGCTGCTACAGCCCAACAGTCCCAACCCCCTCAGGGTTTTTGACTTAAAACTAGAGAACTTAACCTTTCTGGCTCTAAAACATCCAGAACCTCTCACCATTCCAGGAAGGTTAACTCATTTTGCTCCCAGATGGGAGCAAATCACATCAGAGCAATGGACCCTCTCTATCATCAGAGAGGGCTACAAACTACATTTCTCCAACCTTCCTCCCCATACCGTGGTGAGAAGTTTCAATTCTCCCCCATCTCTCCTAGACCTGTTGGGTCAGGAGGTGACCACTCTTCTCGCCCAAAAGGCAATAGAAGAGGTTCCTCTTCCTCAACAAGGGTCAGGTTTTTACTCCCCTTATTTTCTCATTCCCAAGAAAACAGGGGGGTACAGACCCATTCTGGATCTCAGAGAATTGAACAAATTTCTATACAGGGAGAAATTCAAGATGCTTTCTCTAGGCACTCTCCTTCCATACCTACAGAGTCAGGACTAGCTTTGTTCTCTAGATCTCAAGGATGCGTACACACATATACTCATCCATCCATCCCACAGAAAATTCCTACGGTTTCTGTTCCAGGGAAAACATTTCCAATACAGAGTACTTCCCTTCGGTCTAGCCTCTGCTCCAAGGGTATTTACCAAATGCATGGCAATAGTAGCTGCATTTCTACGCTCCCTGGGAATTTTTGTCTTCCCATACCTGGACGACTGGCTCATCCGAGCTCCGTCTCAGTCCGAGGCTCAGACTTCCCTGGATCGCACCAGGCGAATTCTACAGTATCTGGGACTTGTGATCAATCTGCCAAAGTCCCAACTCACCCCTACTCAATCCCTAGAATTCATAGGGGCCTTGTTGGATACCACCATCGCAAGGGCCTATCTACCTCAGGCCCGTTGCCAACGTCTAGTGCACTTAGCCTCTCAGACTCAGTCCAGAAGCCACTTGACTGCCAGAGAGATGCTACAACTATTAGGCCACATGGCCTCCACAGTGCATGTAGTGCCTTATGCTCGCCTATATATGAGAGCAGCTCAATGGACTTTATCCACCCAGTGAACTCGAGCATCAGGAGCTCTGTCAGACCAAATAGCAAACTCCAATCGTCTCTTTTGGTCTCTCCAATGGTGGATATCCACTCAAAATCTGTTGTTGGGGGCCCCCTTTCAACCATTGTTGCCCCAAGAAACCCTCACAACAGATGCCTCCCAAACAGGTTGGGGGGCTCATCTCCAAGATCTCTCCACTCCGGGCACTTGGTCTCCACAGGAGATCACCCTTCATATCAACCACTTGGAACTTCGAGCAATCTTTCTAGCTCTCAAAGTTTTTCATACCCTCCTCAGCAACATGACAGTCCTTATTCACATGGACAATCAAGTAGCCATGTTTTACATAAACAAACAAGGAGGGACTGGCTCTCTGTCGCTTTGCAACGAAGCTCTAAGATTATGGGCCTTTGCCAGAGAGCATCAAATCCATCTCCTGGCAGTATATCTTCCAGGAATCCAAAACTCTTGGGCAGACAGACTCAGTCGAGTTCTGCTTCCACACGAATGGTCCCTGCACATGGATCAGGTACTCAGAATCTTCCAGAAATGGGGAACCCCGGACATAGACCTCTTTGCAAGTCCGTGGAATGCCAAACTTCCCCGGTTCTGTTCCAGAATTCCGTGTCAGGGAGTTCAGACCAAGGATGCCTTCTTCCTGCATTGGGGTCAGGGTTTCCTGTATGCCTTTCCACCCATTCCTTTGATTCCCAAGACTCTGTTCAAACTTCATAGGGATCAAGGGTCCATGATCCTCATAGCTCCATGGTGGCCACGCCAAGTGTGGTACCCTCTACTTCTGCATCTCTCCCAAGCCCCCTCCCTGGACTTGGGCGTGGCTCCAGACCTTCTGTCTCAGGAGGAGGGGACTTTGTGGCACCCAAACCCCAAGTCCCTTCACCTCAGAGCTTGGTTACTGAAGGCCTAGACCTTCAACACTTCAATCTTTCGCAGCAAGTGAAGGATATCCTACATGCCTCTAGGAAACCTTCCACTAGGCGTTCTTACGCTTTTAAATGGAAAAGATTTTCCATTTGGTGTGCTCAAAAGGGTCTTAACCCTCTGGCACTCCCATTGAATTCTCTTTTGGAATATCTCCTGCATCTCTCCAATGCAGGACTCAAAACGAATTCAGTAAGAGTCCATTTGAGTGTTATTGCGGCATCACTTCAGCCCATCAATGGACAACCTGTTTCCTCTCATCCTCTTATTGCAAGATTCATGAGAGGCTTAACTTTAACTAAACCTCCCATTCGACTCCTCCGGTGGCATGGGACTTAAACTTGGTTCTTGGTCAGCTTATGAAGCCACCTTTTGAACCCTTAGCCACTATCTCCTTGAAATTTCTTTCCTGGAAGGTTATTTTCCTCATTGCAGTCACTTCAGCTCGCCGCATTAGTGAACTGCAGGCCTTAGTGGCTAATCCACCTTATACAAGGTTCCATCATGATAAGGTAGTCCTTAGGACAAATCCTCACTTTATGCCTAAAGTGGTCTCACCTTCTCATCTTAATCAAGAGGTATATTTACCTGTCTTTTTTCCAGCTCCTCATGCATCCAATGCAGAGAGGAACCTTCATACTCTAGACTGTAAAAGAACTCTTGCCTTTTACCTCCACAGGACACAGCAACATCGAAAGTCTTCTCAGCTTTTTGTTGCTTTTGATCCTTCTCATTTAGGACTTCCAGTCTCCAAAAGAACACTCTCCAATTGGATTGCTCAGTGTATCTCTTTTGCTTACCAGAGTAAGAACCTTTCTCTGGAGGGCCACGTCACCGCTCACAACGTGAGGGCCATGGCCACCTCTATGGCTCATTTAAACTCTGTGTCCATTGACCAGATCTGTTGAGCAGCCACCTGGGCCTCGGTTCATACCTTTACAGCCCATTACTGTTTGGACAAGGACTCCCGCCGGGATGCCTTGTTTGGTCAGGCTGTCCTCAGACACCTGTTCCATTCTTGAACAACTCCAGCCCACCTTCCCTGAATGGATGCCTGAGATCCATAGGAAGATGAAGAACCTTTCAGGGTCTCATACCCTTCAGGGGATCTCCCAGGCATCTTAGCTAGGGAGTCCCCATATGTGAGGACTTATTCCTGCTTGTTCCTGGAGATAGCACAGTTACTTACCTGTAACAGGTGATCTCTGGGAACAGCAGGAATTAGTCCTCACAACCCACCCACCTCCCCTAGGAGTTGTATCTCTCTCTCTCTTCCTTTCCTCTCTCTATTGTCTCAGCTATAAACTCGAACTGAGGAGAGTTGGTCAGGAAGGCGGGAAGGCAGCACGCATGCGCAGTGGGAGGCCCCAAAAACTTTCCTTCTGGGGAGCTTTCCCGCTCAGGCTCCGTCGGTACCGACGTACCCATATGTGAGGACTAATTCCTGCTGTTCCCAGAGATCACCTGTTACAGGTAAGTAACTGTGCTTTATCCTCTCCTGATTGCCTCCATTCAAACATGTCTAATTTGTGCAGCCCTATAGTATTCTCGAACATCAGGCACCCCCAATCCCCCCCCTCTTCCATGGCGGAGTACATTACTGCCCTTGCCACCCAGGGGGGTCTGGGTTTACGCTTCCAAATATACCGGAAAACCTTCCTCTGCAATGCCCGCAAAATCCCATATGGCACCATTACTGCCAAGGCTTGAAATACATACAATAATCTTGGTAAAATATTCATTTTTACCACAGCTCTTCTCCCCACCCAGCAGGTCTCAAGCCCCATCCACCCTTCCAAATCTTTCCCTATCTGCGCCAGCAAAGTGGGGTAGTTGGCTCTATACAACTCTTGAAACTTATTAGGAATCTGGACTCCTAACTTTTTAATGGTCTTATTTTCCCACCTGATCGGAAATTCTCTGTAACTCCACCACATCACTTGATGGGTACGTCAAATTTAAAGCTGTTTTTTTTCAGGTTCATTTTGAACCCTGAAACCACCCCATAGCTATTTAATTCCACAATAACTGCAGGAAGGGATTGCATTGGATGCCTTAGGTACAAGAGCACATCATCCACGAATAATGATATAGTATGCTCTACCCCCCCTTCCCCGTTCAACCCCCATATCTGCTCATTATCATGCACCCTTTGAGCTAAGGGTTCTATTACTAGAGCAAACAATGGGGACAATAGGCATCCCTGCTGTGTCACTCTTTCCACCTCAAAGCTCTCCGAATATCTTCAGTTTACCTTTACCCTAGACCCCCTCACCCACCCCTTAAACAGGGGCCCAAATCCCATGTTTGCTAGCACAGCCTCCAGGAACCCCCAATGCACCCTGTCAAACGTCTTTCTCAGCGTCTATCAACATTAGCATCATATCTTCCATTCCTTGCTGCGCCGCCCTCACCATCCCCATTGTTCGCTTAATGTTGTCTGAAGCCTGTCTCCCCCTAATAAACCCAGTTTGATCTCTATGAATTAATATCCCCAATCAGGGAGCCATTCGCTCCGCCAGAATTTTTGGCAGAATTTTAACATCCACATTGAGGAGTGAGATGAGCCTATGGATCCGCAGTGTTGCGGGTCCTTCCCTGGCTTCAACAGCACCGTGATCCCCGCTGCAAGCATTTACCCTGAAAGTGTTCCTGTGCCACCCCCCACACTATTAAACACTCGTGTTAAAAAGTCCCCCACTTCGCCCAGGAACACTTTATATAGAAGCACCCCGGAAGCCCATCCAACCCCGGTGCCTTCCCCCTCACTAAACCCTTTACTAAACCCTTCACTACCTTTCCCACCTCCTCCTCCGTAATTTCTATCTCCAGGAGCTCCCCAGCCTTCTCAGGCAGTGTGGTCAGGTCAACTTCCTGCAAATAGTGGTTAATCTGTTAATCTGTAATTTCTCCCTGTCTCTTATACGGGGTCTGTAAGAATTTTTCAAATTGTGACCTTATCTCTCTGTCCCTTGTGTACACTTCCCCCTCAGACCACTTGATCTGTGTAATCATAGCCTGGTTTATTCGCTGCTTGAGCTTTTGAGCCAGTAACTTACCAGTCCTATCCCCAAATTCATAGTATCTCTGTTTCACCAATTGTAAGTGGTGAGCCACCTCTTCCTTAACGTCCCTCCAGTCTAGTCCCGAACTATAGAGTTGTCCACCTCTCACAGCAGCTTGGAGACTGAGAAACTTCATCTCTTTTCTGATGTCACCGGTATAACCTGTCCGGATCCGCCCCTTCTGATCAGTTCTCTCAGTCTCCAAGCAGCTGGAGGTTCGGTGGGCCGGGTGGCCCTGGCTCACGTGGAGGAACAATTAAGTTTTGTCTAGAGTAGTTAAGGATTTCTTTTCTTCGATTCTTTCTTTTTATTAGGATATTTCTTGCAGTTAGTAGTGCCGATGCTGAGATGTTTCCTCCTCCCTCTCCCCCCCCCCTCCCCCACGCTATATTTCTGGCTTCTCTGCTGCCCTCACTGTGGGCTGTCTTACCTTTCTTGGGCAGGACTTCTGTCTGTGGAGCCTGGTGGGGGAGGGTGCTCCCGGTGGACTCGGGTCTCTAGCGCATGCAGAAGTGATGCCTGCCAGCGCTTAGAGCCCGACGTCGGAGACGCGATCACCCTGGTCACTGCAGAGCGCCGGAACGGCTTTCTCCGTGCTGGGGTTTGTTTGCAGCATCGGAGCCTGCAGCAGCGTCGATGGCAAGTCTGAAGCAGAGGCTTCAGGTAAGGGGGATTCTTCTGCGACCTCCTTTTGGGCTCAGGGGATTCAGCGGAGTTGTTATTGGGAGGCAGCACCGATTCGGGCAGGCAGGCCGTGGCGTGCTGTGCGGGAAAACGCCGTTCTGCCTGGTTCAGCAGTTTTCAGTCAGTTTGCACCCTTTTTGAGCTTCGTTTTACAGAAATAATTGCAGGAACGGTCTGCCGGGACGAGCCCCTAGCAGTGTGAGCTAAAAAAAAAAAAAAAGTTTAAATAGTTGGGTTGGTTTAGGTTTGGGTAGCATTGGCAAGGAATTTTAGGGGAGGTGGTTTGATTCGGGATGCCATCTAGGCCTCATTGTCTGCTCTGCGGGTCTAAGAGAGGGTCTCTCTCTGAAGCAGACATTTGTAGGAGGTGTGTGCACGAAGCTAAGGCTATGGAGCACACTTTGGAGGATGGGGCGACAGGCCAAGGGTCCCTGGTAGCCCCGCAGGAGCAGTCTATCCGGGAGACGACGCTGGAACCAGTAGCAGGGCCGTCATCAGCCCCGGATCTCCCAGCACAGCAGGAGCAGTTACCGGGGGGCTTATCAGCAATTTTTTCTCCACAATTTGTGGCCCTCATACAGCAGGCCTTCGGGGGCTCACGAGGACGCCTGGTGTCCCGCCCCGTTGAAGGAGAACGGGGGAGCAAGCGGCCTGGTTCGCCCCTGAGTGCAGGGGGGTCTACGGCTGCGGCAAAGCAGCCCTGGACGGCGGAGTTGATGGCCTGGGAGCGACTTCAGAGGATCTTCACTCGGATGACGGAGACCGAGATTTCATCGTGGAGGACGAGCTAGAGGAAGGTGAGATCGCGGATAGAGAGGATTAGGCTAGGGTCGTCCGAGTGTTTAGGAGAGAAGAGCTCCCGGCCCTCATAGCGGAGACATTGAAGGCGCTGAACATGCCGGCTCCGGCTCCTCCTGAGGATGCTACCCTGGAAGATCCGTTGCTGCAAGTCTTCCGGAAAATGCAGACTGCGTTCCCTGTGCACAGAGTGATTAGGGAGATGATACAAGAAGAGTGGGACACGCCGGAGGCATCCCTTAAAGGGTCCAGAGTGATGGGCCGTCTATACCCAATAGTGGAACAGGATCGGGAGGTGTTTAAGTCTCCCAGGGTTGATGCAGCTGTGTCAGCGGTGACGAAGAAGACCATGGTCCCAGTGGAAGGCAGTGCGGCACTCAAGGATGTTCAGGACAGGAAGCTGGATGCCTTATTGAGGCAGAGTTTTGATATCAATGCTTTAGCGGTGCACGCAGCGATCTGTGGGGCCTGGGTGGCAAGAACCTGCCTCCGCTGGTTGCAGAGAGTGCCAGTCAATGATGATAGAAACATAGAAACATAGAAATATGACGACAGAAAAAGACCACATGGCCTATCTAGTCTGTCCTTCCATATCAACACTACAACAGTCCCCTTTTTACCTTTAGAGATCCTCTGTGTTTGTCCCATGCTTTTTTGAATTCAGTTACTGTCCTCATCTCTACCACTTCCACTGGGAGACTATTCCACGGATCCACTACTCTTTCCGTAAAGAAATATTTCCGCATATCACGCCTGAATCTATCTCCCTTAACCCTCATCCCATATCCCCTCGTAGCAGAACTTGCTTTCAATTGAAAGAGGCTATCTCCCTGAACATTTATGCCACGGAGGTATTTAAACATCTCAATCATATCACATCTATCCCGCCTTTCCTCTAAGGTGTACATATTAAGATCCTTCAGTCTGTCCTCATATGCTTTATAATGAAGACCACTAATCATTTTAGTAGCCACCCTCTGCACCGACTCCATCCTGTTCACATCCTTTTGAAGGTGCGGTCTCCAGAATTGCACACTATACTCCAAATAAGGTCGCACCAAAGACTTATACAGAGGCATTATCACCTCCTTTTTTCTGCTAGCCATTCCTCTCCATATGCACCCAAGCATCCTTCTAGCTTTTGCCATCGCCTTTTCTACCTGTTTAGCTACTTTAAGATCATCAGACACAACCACGCCTAGGTCCCGCTCTTCTTTAGTGGACAAAAGTACTTCACCCCCTATACTATATTGCTCCCTTGGATTGCTGCAGCCCAAATGCATGACCTTATGTTTTTTAACATTAAATCCCAGCTGCCAAATTCTAGACCATTCTTCAAGCTTAGCTAGATCCCTCCTCATGTTATCTACCCCTTCCTGGGTGTCTACTCTATTGCAGATTTTGGTATCATCCGCAAAGAGGCAAACCTTACCTGAAAGCCCTTCCGCTATATCACTAACAAAGATGTTAAAAAGAATCGGACCAAGGACAGATCCCTGGGGCACACCACTGATAACATCCTTCTCCTCAGAGTGAGCTCCATTTACTTGTACTCTTTGTCGCCTCCCACCCAACCAATTTCTAACCCAAGCAGTAACTTTAGGGTACATCCCTAGGGTGCTCAGTTTGTTTATAAGTCGCCTGTGAGGAACAGTGTCAAAGGCTTTACTGAAATCTAAATACACCACATCTAGGGCCCCCCCTCGGTCCAACTCCCTGGTCACCCAGTCAAAGAAATCAATCAGATTTGTCTGATGTGGACAGCTCGGGAGCAGCGGCCAGACTGGAGTCTGGAACTGCTTACCTCGCAGATATCCATTATGATCTCATCCGGGCACTTTCGAAGAGCATGGCTTCTGCAGTGGCGGCCCGAAGATACCTCTGGCTCTGCAATTGGGCGGCAGACGCTTCTTCTAAAGCTAGGCTTAGTAAGCTGCCTTTTAGGGGGAAGCTACTTTTTGGAGAGGATCTAGATAAGTTGGTGAAGGACCTCGGTGAGTCTAAAGAAGGTAGGCTTCCGGAAGATAAGCAGAAGCCCAGTCGGTCAGTTCTGCCGTCCAAAGGCCAGCAGCGGGACTTTTGTCGGTTCAGGGGCCCTAGGTTTAGTCAGGCGCAGAGAGGTCGTTTTCCCTACAGAAGTCAAGGGTTTCAGGGTTTTCGGGGGGAAGGGAGGGGTTTTGGGGCTTCCTCCTCCTCCTATCTTAGAAAGTCACAATGATGGTTGGTGGGCTCAGGTATCTGTTCCCGTAGGAGGTTGGCTGCGGGATTTCTACGAGGCCTAGGCCAAAGTTACGTCCGATTGCTGGGTGTTGGAGGTTATTCGGGAAGGTTATGCCCTGGAGTTGCAGCACCCAGTAAGAGACCTGTTTGTGCGCTCTCCATGCAAGGCACCGGTCAAGGCCGCCGCTGTCAAGGAGACAGTGGAGAGGCTTTTGGAGCTAAGAGCGGTGGTCCGAGTACCCCCACGCCAATGCGGTTTAGGTCGATACGCCATTTACTTCGTGGTCCCAAAGAAAGAGAGGGGACCTTTCGTCCAATTCTCGATCTCAAATGCGTAAATCACTGCCTTCGGGTGTCTCACTTTCGCATGGAGACTTTAAGGTCGGTCATTGTGGCAGTCAGGAAAGGGGAGTGGCTGACGTCCTTAGATCTGTCCGAGGCCTACCTCCATATCCCGATCAGGGAGGAGCATCAGAAGTTTCTCAGGTTTGCGGTACCCCTAGGGCATTTTCAATTCCGGGCTTTGCCTTTCGGTCTAGCTACCGCGCCGCAAATGTTCACAAAGGTCATGGTAGTGGTAGCGGCGGCGTTGCGAAAGGAGAGGGTTCTAGTACACTCGTACTTGGACGATTAGTTAATCCACGCAAAGTCAGAACCCGAAAGCAAGGCAGCTACGGACAAGGTGGTGTCTTTCTTGCAGAGTCTCGTCTGGGTAGTCAATGTGGCGAAAAGCAAGTTGGCTTCGACGCAGGACCTGGAGTACTTGGGGGCTCGCTTCGATACGAAGAGAGGAAGAGTGTTCTTGCCGCGACTGAGAGCATTCGGGTTATGCCGCCTGGTGCGGGAATTTCTACGCAGGCGGGCCCCCACGGCATGGCAGTATTTGTAGTTGCTCGGAACCATGGCAGCTATGCTGGAGCTGGTTCCGTGGGCAAGGGCTCACATGAGACCACTGCAGAGGGCTTTACTTCGTCGGTGGTCTCATCAGGAAGATCCGCTTACAAGGAGGCTGCCGTGTTTACTGGAGATGAGGAGAGCCCTGCAGTGGTGGCTGTGCCCCGATTGTCTGGAACAGGGGATGCCATTGGAGGCTCCGGGGTGGCAACCCTTGATGACTGATGCCAGCCTCTTCGACTGGGGAGCCCACTTTCAGGGGCGCCTCGCTCAGGGTCTTGGTCGATCATTCGGCTGGAGTTGAGGGCAGTAAGATTAGCGCTAGTGCAGTTTCAGCCGTACCTGCAGAGGTCAGCGGTACGAGTGTTCTCCGACAATGCAACCGCAGTAGCTTACATCAATCGGCAAGGAGGGACCAGCAGTGTCCCTCTGGAGGCAGAGGCCGAGCAGTTGTTCGAGTGGACCGAGGTGAATCTGATAGCATTGTCGGCCGCGCATGTGGCGGGGGTGGACAATGTGCAGGCAGATTTTCTGAGTCGGATGAAGATGGACCCGGGAGAATGGGTTCTTCATCAGGAGGTGTTAGACATGGTGGTGTGCAGGTGGGGGGGGGGGGGGGCGCGCGCCAGTAATGGATCTCATGGCAACCTTTCACTCGGCCAAAGCGAATCGGTTTTTCAGCAGGCGGAAAGAGAGGATGTCGGAAGGCCTGGATGCTCTCATTCAGGAGTGGCCGATAGAGAGTCTGCTGTACGTGTTTCCACTGTGGGTGCTAATCGGTCAGGTGGTACAGCGCATCAAGTGGCACAGAGGGCCCGTGGTTCTCATAGCGCCGGATTGGCCTTGGAGGCTGTGGTATGCGGATCTTCAGCGCCTGGTAGTGGACCAGCCTTGGATACTGCCGTGTCGTCCAGATCTATTGACTCAGGGTCCACTGTTCATGCCTCAGGTGGATCGGTTCTCGCTTACGGCTTGGCTCTTGAGAGGGCGAGGCTGAAGAGGAGAGGTTATTCAGCTGCGGTAATCTCCACTTTGTTGAAGGCGAGGAAGCGGTCCACATCCTTGGCGTATGTCTGCGTTTGGCGGATATTTGAGGCTTGGTGTTTGGATAAGCAGGGCGAAGCGCTAAAGGCGACGATTCCACAGGTGTTAGCCTTCCTGCAGGATGGGCTGGAGAAAGGTATAGCGGCGGCTACCTTGCGAGTGCAGGTGGCGGCGTTGACTTGTTACAGAGGAAAGAGAGGGGGTCAGCAAATTGGCGGTCATCCGGATATTAGACGGTTTTTGCGGGCGGTCTTGTTGCTGAGGCCAGTGCGCAGGCAGGTCGTGCCCGGTTGGCATCTTCCCTTGGTGTTGCAGGCGTTGGAAAAGGAGCCGTTTGAGCCCTTATCTAGGGCCTCCTTGAAGGACCTTACCCTTAAGGTAGTTTTTCTCATGGCTATTTGTTTGGTTTGGAGGATTTCAGAATTACAGGCCTTATCTTATAGGAAGCCCTTTCTGAGTTTTTCGAGCTCCAAGGTGGTGTTAAGACCGGTGCCGTCCTTTTTGCCCAAGGTAGTCTCGGCGTTCCATGTTAATCAGGTGATTTCGTTGCCGGCGTTTACAGTCAGGCAGGGTGGTGACCATGTGGAGAGATTGCATTTGTTGGATGTTCGGTGAGCTTTGAAGAAGTATCTCCATTGAACAGAGTTTTCGCAAGTCCGATTGATTGTCTTGTTTGGCGGTCCTCGCAAAGGGGAGGTGGCCTCGAAAGCCTCCATTGCCAGGTGGATCAAAGGGGCCATAGCGTCCGCATATATCCTTACCGGTAAGGCGGTTCCAGACGGACTGAGAGCTCATTCCACTAGGGCTCAGGCGGCCTCTTGGGCGGAATTTCAGTATGTTCCAGCATTGGACATCTGTAAGGCTGCCACCTGGTCTTCACTAAACTCTTTTGTCCGGCATTATAGACTGGATGTTCAGGCACAGGGAGATGCCTGTGTTGGTTCAGCGGTTCTTCAGGCTGGGTTCTCTGATCCCTCCCGTTGATTTGCTGTACTGCTCTGGTACATACTCTATAGTTCGGGACTAGACTGGAGGGACATTAAGGAAGGGTAAATTAGACTTACCTGCTAATTGTTGTTCCTTAAGGAACTCCAGTCTAGTCCCGCATCCTGCCCTGGACGTTGGTTTGTCTTGGGTGGCCTGAAGAAATAGAATAGCGCTGATGACAGGTAAGCCGACTGGGATGTTCTCCTGGGGTTAATTTTTTCTCGTTCTTCTGTTATTGCTACAAGGTTTGAGAAGATGCCTCAGTGCCAGCGTTTCGGGGCGTTCATTAGTGCCGGGAGGGGTCTGGCAAGGACGATAGGAATTCCCTTCTTGTAGTTCAGAGTTGGTAGGTACACTTTAGGTACGTTTTTTTTGTACATATTTGATTCTTACTTGTTGTTCCGGTGAGTCTGCTTTGTCAATAGGTTACTGATCAGAAGGGGCAGATCCGAACAGGTTATACC
The DNA here is from genome assembly GCA_033557465.1 of Ichthyophis bannanicus. Taxonomy (NCBI): domain Eukaryota; kingdom Metazoa; phylum Chordata; class Amphibia; order Gymnophiona; family Ichthyophiidae; genus Ichthyophis; species Ichthyophis bannanicus. The sequence continues at coordinate 526,939,087 of CM066031.1, read as the reverse complement.
GGTGACATCAGAAAAGAGATGAAGTTTCTCAGTCTCCAAGCTGCTGTGAGAGGTGGACAACTCTATAGTTCGGGACTAGACTGGAGTTCCTTAAGGAAGAACAATTAGCAGGTAAGTCTAATTTACCCTTCTGATTGTACTTTATGTAACTCCAATCTTTAACTGTCCCACCTGCCTCCAGGCTCTCTTTGCTCCTGTCCCCTGATACACCTCCATTATAGCCCTCCTCAATTCCTCCTCCTCCTGCTGTCTCCTTTTCTTATATTGGGCAGCCCACATAATAAACCGCCCCTGCACTACAACTTTCAACCCTTCCCATACAGTCCGGAGCTGCACCTCCCTTGTATCAAGATCTCTAGATACTCCCGTTTAATCTTCCTCACATCCATGATAACCTCCTGCCTCCTAAGAAGATTCTCATTCAGTCTCCAGAACTGTACTCCCGCCTCCCTTCCTGATCTATCTCTATCCACACTGCATCATGGTCTGACCACGTAATGGGTTCAATATCCCCCCCCCCCTGTACCCCAGGCATCCACGTCCTCTCTACCAAAATCATATCAATTATGCTAAAGATTGCATGTGGCACAGAGTGGAAAGTATATTCACTCCTCTCGGGGTATAATTCCCTCTATACAGCCACCAAGTCAAAGCTATGAATTACTTGCTTCAAACTCCTTCTGTTTACCCCCCCTCCTTCTGGGGCCTTCGCCTGCCTGTCCATTTGAGGGCATAACCATTAAAATCCCCCCCCAACATGAGTTTCCCCCGTGCCCATTTCCACAAAGGCTTATTCCCCCCCTCCCCCCCCAAAGGCCCCCTGGGCCCCATTAGGGGCATACCCTGAAATAATGGTTACCTCTTCCCTTCCCATCTCGCCCCACACTCCTACTACCGTCCCGCACCTGGAGTTTACTATCGTGCCTCACCAAAATAGTAACTCCTCCTTTACGTCCCCCACTCGACACCCTGAGTAAAACTGCTGTGGAAACTTCCTACTATGCATATAGCCTATATCACTATATTTCAGATGGGTTTCCTGCATGAGTATGATCTCCCATCCCCCCTTTCGGCCTCCTTAAAAGTTGCTGGCGTTTGAAGTGCGTAGTTAGACCCTTTGCATTAATTGTACCCACCCGGATTATGACCCTACTTTACCCCTCCCCCGCTTCAGCCCCGCTCGTAGCTTGCCTTCCCCCCACCAAACATCCCTTCCCCCTCTATCCTCTCCCTCCCCCCTCCACACCCATTCAAGTGGCCCTTCATTTCCCTCTCCCATCACCACTTCCAGTGCAACCAGATCCGCCCCCCTAAACACCTATCATAACCCTTTTGTCTACCCCTGTGTCCCTTCTTCACCTCCCAACCCTGCATCCCTTCTACAAACCTCCCTTACTTCCCCCTCCTTTTCCTCCCCCCTCCTTTTCCTCCCAATACCCCTTGCATGTCCAACAGGCTCAGCGCCCTAGTCTCTCCATCTGATTCTCATCCTTCTCTCCTCCAAAGCGGTCAAGTCTTCAAAGCCTTCCGATTCTCCTGCTGTGATTGCTGTCCGCTTCCCTTTAACTGCCACACGCTGCCACTGAGAGGTTCGCTGCTGGGGAGACCTTCACAGCCCATCTCCTGCAAGGCTTTCCATGCCTCCGATACTGTTTTAACCTTCCTCGTGCTCCCATTCACTGTAATAAGGAGCTGAAGGGATTCAGCCAGTTACACCGGAACCCTCGTCGTCTCAGATATGCTGTTACCTCCCTCGGGGCTCTCCTCTTTGCCGGTGTCCCCCTAGGAAAGTCATTATATAGTTCCACTTCGCAGTTCTCCCATTCTATCTTTCCATACTTTCTTGCAATACTAAGAATATGTTCCTTCTGTGGGTATGAACTGAGGCAAACTATAATGTCCCTGGGGGTTTTATCTCTTGGCAGCTCCAAGTTTCTATGTGTGCTCTCGAGCCCCACTGTGCCCAGTGTCGCTGCCCACCTCCAATTCTAAAATGCGCTGGAACAGCCGCTGTGCCACCGAGTTGCAATCCTTGAAGGTGTCCATTAGGTGTTGCATCTTTTTCCGATGTCTTCTGGCCCCTCCCCCTCCCCCTTGGAGTTATCTACTCAGGGGTCCCTAGTAATATTAAAATCTCCAAGTATCATGGGTACCCCTCCGAACTGCTGTAGCTGCTTGTCCAGGCTTTTGAAGAAGTTTCTCCAGGACCAAGCAGGAAGTCAGTCCTCACATATGGGTGACATCGACGTCGATGGAGCCCTTGCGGAGCATTTCCCCAGCTTTCTATGAAAGCCTTTGGGAATACCGCACGCATGCGCGGTCCCCTTCCCGCCTAAAGGTGCCATCTTGCTCAGTCTTTCTTTTTCCGAGGAGCCCGACGGACGTCTGTCCTATTCACCCGGAGAAAAGTTAGATTTTTCTTGCGATTTCATCGCGGTTCTTGTCCGGTTCCCCTTCCTGCTGGGTTTGGTACACTGGTATCGAGCCCGTCCTCACTTTTTCGGTTTTTGCCCTTAGTGGCTGGCGTTCGCACTCTTTTTTTTTTTTTTTCCCTGGAAGGCCGGTCCTTTGACCTCGCGGGGGCTCTTTTTTCCCTGATGGCTTCCAGTGGTTTCAAAAAGTGTGATCGGTGCAAGAAACTGATGTCTCTCACCGACATGCACGACTGCTGCCTTCGGTGCCTTAGTCCCGATCATGATCCTAAGATCTGTGGGCCGTGTGGCAAAATGTCCACTAAGGCACTGCGAAGTCGACAGCATCAAAAGGAAAGGCTTTTTTCTGATTCGGCCTCCGGCTGGGCCTGGACCTCGTCTGAGGCCTCGACGTCTCGGGAGTCTGACCCCGAGCATCGTCGGGGTTCCTCGGACAGGGGGTCCCCCGATCGGGAGCGAAAGAGGAAGAAGCAGCTCGTGAGGGCGGCATCAGAGGAGGTCCCTGGCTCCTCGAGGGCTAGGTCTGGGACCCCCGACCGCCGTCCTTGGCCCTTGGAACAGGAGAAGCCGTCCAAAATGCCTCGTGTGGAGCCTGGAGTCTGCTGGACTCGTAAGTCCTGTTGTCCTCCAGGACTCTCCTCCCAGGGAGCCGACGTTGGGCCCGGCGCCGCCGGGGCCTGAGTCGGTGGTTGCTGAGTCTCCTGAGCTTGGACTCAGGCTGACAGCCTTGGAGTGCAGACTGTCTGCCTTCATGGATCAGCAGCAGGTGCTGATGGCCAGCCTTGCTGGCGCATCTGCCCCGACCACCGGGACGTCGAAGTCGACCCCAGAGACCGAGCCGATACTCGAGACCATGAAGGCTCGAGATCGTCCTCGGTCGCGGTCACCCTCGACCTCCCGGTCGGGGCCAAGGGCGTCGATGCCAGGACCCACGCGGTCAGAGCCCGACTCTTCTTCGGACGAGTCCGCCTGGGAGACGGAGGACGAGGAGTCCCCCGATACCTTCAGGACTCGGTGCGTCCCGTCGGACTCACCACAGTCCGAGTCCCGGAGTAGATCCCCCCCCCCCCCCGGAGGATACCCGGTTCTCGGAGTTCGTTCGGGATATGGCCACAGCGTTGGCGATCCCCGCGGACCCCGAGGAGGAGCATTGAGCCGAAGAGCTCGAGGCCCTCCAGTATGACTCTCCTCCGAAGGAGGCCTTTACTGTGCCGGTTCCTCCAATGCTGGAACAGCTCCTCTTCCGGATGTAGGAGGCACCGGCCTCGGCGCTGGTTCTGAGCAAGCGGGTCGATTCCATTTATCGACTACGTAAGAGCCCTGGCTTTCAAAAGGCGCAGCTACCACACCATTCCATGGTGGTGGAATTGGCCATGCATTGTCTGAAAAGCCAGAAGATGCACTCTGCGGTGCCCCCCAGCAGGGAGGACCGGAACCTGGATGCGTTTGGTAGAAAGTGCTTCCAGGGCTCGATGCTTGCTTGCCGTGTCCAGTCCTACCAGCTGTACATGGGCATGTACTTGCGGGACCTGGCAAAGGAACTTGCCGGGTTCTCTGCTGGTCTCTCCGGGGAACCTTTGCAGAGGTTCAAGTCCTTGTCTTCGGGGATCCGGGAATGCTCTAAGTTCATGTCCCGAACAGCCTACGATGGCTTCGAGGCCTCGGCCCATGTTGCGGCAGCCAGCATCGCGGCTCGATGCCAGGAATGGCTGCAGTCATCGGATCTCGAGCCATGGGTACAAGACAAGTTGGTCGATGTCCCTTGCCGAGGTGAGAACCTTTTTGGCAAGCCCATGGCCGAGAAGGCTGCACAGCTCGAGACCGAGCACCTCACGAGGACAAGGCTGTCCAGAAAGACTTCTGCCCCTTCTCATAAAAAGAAGGGCTCAGGTAAGAAGTCCTTTTAACCGAGGAAGGTGTCTGCCTACAAACAGTTCCCACCTTACCAGGCCTCCCCGGCTCCCCCACAGGGTCAGCAGGCCAAGCGGCAGGGACATGGGCCCCGTAGGCAGAAGGCCCCCAAGCCTCCGGCTCCTGCTCCCACTCAGCAGGGTGGGGTTTTTTGACTCCCAAGGCATAGCCTCTCCGTCTCTGCTGTCCCATCCCTGCACAGGAGGTTGACTAGCCCTGTTTGCCCACAGGTGGCCACCCATTACAGGAGACAGTTGGGTTTTAAGCATAGTCCACAAGGGCTATATGCTTCATTTCCATCAGTTGCCTCCTCCTTACTTCCCAGGAGAGCCTCCAAGGCCTCCTCTTCATACAGACCTCCTCCTTCAAGAGCTTCAGGGTCTGTTACGAGACAAGGCGGTGGAGCCTGTGCCTCCCCACCTCCAAGGTCACGGTTTCTACTCCAGGTACTTCCTCGTACCAAAGAGAACCGGAGGCCTCAGGCCTATTCTCGACCTCAGAAATCTCAACAAGTTCCTAGAGAAGGAAAAGTTCAAGATGCTTACTCTTGGAACACTTCTGCCCTACCTCCAGCAGGGAGATTGGCTATGCTCTTTAGATCTAAAGGATGCGTACACTCACATCCTCATTCATCCAGACCACAGAAAGTACCTCAGGTTCATTGTGGGAGGAAACCATTATCAGTACAGAGTGTTGCCTTTCGGCCTCACCTCCGCCCCCAGGGTCTTTACCAAATGCCTGGCAGTGGTGGCGGCCTACTTAAGAAATCGGGGTATCTTTGTCTTCCTCTATCTGGACGACTGGCTCATCAGGGGTCAAACGTGCCAGGAGGCCAGGCAAGCCACCCTCCGAACTATTTCTCTCCTTCAACACCTGTTTTTTGTCATAAACTTCGCAAAGTCCACTTTGCTCCCCTCCCAGAGCTTGGAGTTCATAGGGGCGAGGCTAGACTCTCTGCAGGCAAAGGCTTTCTTGCCAGAAGACAGAGCCCAAAGACTGATAGACTTGGCAAACCAGTTTCTCAGCAGGCCACTGGTTTCTGCCAGACTCTGGCTGAGGGTCACATGGCTTCGACAGTAAATGTGACTCCCAATGCCCGGCTCCATATGAGGCCTGCACAGTGGTGCCTCAGAACTCAGTGGACACAGGCTACAGGCAGCCTCAGAGACAGAGTATGGGTGTCCAGACCATTCCTGAACTCCCTAAGCTGGTGGCTGCACCCCCCTAACTTACTACAAGGGGTGCCTTTTCAGGTTCACAGTGGTGTTAACCACCGATGCCTCCCTGCAGGGCTGGGGGGCACATTGTCTGGACAAGTGCACCAAGGGCCTGTGGTCTCCCTGGGAGGCCACGCAACAGATCAACCTGCTGGAACTACGGGCTATTCGCTTAGCCCTCAAGACTGTCTCTCAAACCCTTGCTCACCAGTCTGTCTTAGTACAAATAGACAACCAAGTAGCCATGTTTTATGTGAACAAGCAGGGCGGCCCTGGGTCCAGGCTCCTTTGTCAGGAGGCACAGGACCTTTGCTTATTTGTGTTCAGGCGCAACATGTTTCTCAAGGCTGTTTATCTCCCGGGTCAGGAGAACTGCCTGGCAGACAGATTGAGCAGGATTCTGCAGCCCCACGAATGGCAGCTCCACCCATTAGTGGTTCAGAAAATTTTCCTGAAATGGGGACTTCCATCCATAGATCTCTTTGCCAGTCCCCTGAACAGACAGCTGCCCAGGTTCTGCTCCAGGCAATCACATCTTCTGTGGCTAGCAGCAGATGCTTTTCTGATTTCCTGGTCTCAGGGCCTCCTATATGCATTTCCTCCCACGCCTCTGGTGGCCCAAACCCTGTTCAAGATTCTGCGGGACAAGGCCTCGGTTCTTCTGGTAGCTCCCAGGTGGCAGAGGCAGCCTTGGCTCCCACTTCTGCTTCAACTGGCAGTGGACACCCCACAGCCTCGGGGGTTGCAGCCCGACCTTCTCTCTCAGGATCAAGGTTCTCTTCTGCACCCCAATCTCAAATCTCTCAATTTGATGGCCTGGAGGCTGCAAGGGTAGTTTTGGCTCCCTGGGGCCTACCTCAGGAAGTTGAAGAGGTCGTCTTGGCCTCTAGGAAGCAGTCCACCCGGAAAACCTATGCCCTGAAATGGAAAAGGTTTTCTGTGTGGTGTCAGCTGCGTACAGAAGATCCTTTCTCCTGTTCTGTACCAGTGGTGCTTCAGTACCTGCTGCACTTATCCAATCAGGGACTCAAGTCCAATTCTGTTCGGGTCCACCTCTCTGCTCTAGCAGCTCACCACTCACTGGTGGAAGGACACTCTTTGTCGGTTCACCCCTTGGTGTCCCGGTTCCTCAGAGGTTTGCTCTTGCTCAAGCCTCCTGTCTGTCCTCCAGCCCCTGAGTGGGAGTTGAATGTGGTCTTACAACAACTGACTCGCCCACCTTTTGAGCCGATGGCTACTTGTCCTCTCTGCTTCCTTTCCTGGAAGACACTCTTCCTGGTAGCCCTAACCTCGGCCAGACGAGTGAGTGAGCTTCAGGCCCTGGTCTGTGACAGGCCTTACACTCGCTTCTATAGGAACAGGGTAGTCCTTAGGACTCATTCAAAGTTCCTCCCAAAGGTTGTCTCCTCTTTCCACCTCAACCAGGAGGTGGTTCTTCCAACATTCTTCCCTAGGCCTCATGCAAGCCAGGCTGAAGCGGTCCTGCATACCCTGGACTGTAGAAGGGCCTTATCCTTCTACCTTGACCGTACGCAGGGGCATAGAAGGGCTACTCAGCTCTTCATATCTTTTGACCCTAATAATTTGAGGTTATCTGTGTCCAAGCGTACCTTGTCCATCTGGGTGGCTGACTGTATCACCTGGGCTTACAGGGTGGCTGACCTTCCCTTGCAGGGTCGGGTCACGGCCCACCATGTCAGGGCTATGGCTGCATCAGAAGCTCATCTCCGCTCTGTACCGTTCGCAGACATCTGCAGGGCTGCAACTTGGTCCTCAAGCCAGACGTTTGCGGCCCATTACTGCCTTGACGGGGAGTCCCGTAGGGACAGTGCTTTTGGCCAGGCAGTACTCCGGAATCTCTTTGAGGTTTAGGCAACTCCTGCCCTCCAGCCCTCTGTTGGGCTACCGGTGGAGGTTCTTTCAGTGAAAAGCCTTTCTTTGATGCTGGGACTAGAGGGAGTTCTCTTGTTCAGCCTGGGTTCCTGGTAGCCCAGAGCTAGGGAGTCACCCATATGTGAGGACTGACTTCCTGCTTGGTCCTGGAGAAAGAGTAGTTACTCACCTGTAACAGGTGTTCTCCAGGAGCAGCAGGAATCAGTCCTCACAACCCTCCCTCCTCCCCTGGGAGTTGCAGTTGTACATAGTTCATTTTTTCCATTTTTTTGTGCTTTTAGCTATGTCATCAGACTGAGCAAGATGGCACCTTTAGGCGGGAAGGGGACCGCGCATGCATGCAGTATTCCCAAAGGCTTTCATAGAAAGCTGGGGAAATGTTCCGCAAGGGCTTCATCGATGTCGACGTCGATGTCACCCATATGTGAGGACTGATTCCTGCTGCTCCTGGAGAACACCTGTTACAGGTGAGTAACTACTCTTTCCTTTTTGGGTGTTTGGGGCATAAACATTTAGCAGAACAATCTTAATCCCATCTAGGACCAATTCCAGTGCCAGAAATCTCTCATCTTCCCCCCTAACTTCCCTCAGTACTGATACCTGGTGACCTGAAGATATCAATATTCTCACACCACTTTTTTGGGTGCTTCCTCCCCCCCCACCAAGAATACCTCCAGATAAGATTTATTGGCTAACAAATAAGCCTGCCCCCATCTTAAATGGATCTCCTGAAGGAACATTATATCGGCTTTCCACCTCTTCGCCTCTCTCCACACCATGTTACATTTCCTTCAGGACCCAAACCTTTTACATTGAGAGAGACACACTGACACCTCTTCACAAAATCATCCTGCCCCATAAGCAATATTTAACCAAACTTCCCGTACCCCCCAAAAAAATCTTTCCCTTCCCCCCGATCCCTCCTACTCCCTTACCTCACCTTTCCTTGCCTCCACTCAAGCCTGTACACATACGTACAATACCTGAATGTAACTTACTTGACCACCTAGCTGCTACCTGCTATAGGCAATATATCAAGTAAATAAAACTATATAATCCCCCCACTCCAACTATTCCCGACCCACATACTCCATCCCACATTGCTCTCCCTCATCCACACCCAGCACACATACTCCCCACTCATTGTCCTCCACTTTCCATTCCCAACAAGGAAACTTCTTCAAGAGCCTGGACAAGCAGCTACAGCAGTTCAGAGGGGTACCCATGATACTTGGAGATTTTTCCCCCTCCACATTCCCCCTCAAACCCAGGTCACAGGCTTTAATACCTTACTCCATCTCCTCCCCTTTACCCCACAGACCCTTTAATACATTAGTGAATTTCTAAGCAATACCTTTAACCTCAACAAAATAATGATCTTAATAGCAATTGAATCATTTGCTTGGTCACTAACAGTAGAATTTCTTTTTAAATAATCAGTCCCTGTAGGATGATGATTCATACAATTTCACTGTCCACTCGTCACACACCATACAGATATGCTTCCAATGTTGCATACCATTCTCCCCGCTAGGCAACTCAAGAGTCTGCAAGCCTCTCTCCCTTCCTCAACTTGCCCATTCGATGCTGCACCTTCTGCCAGGATTGTCTCTTCATAGTGCCATGCTCACTGTCCAACTCTGGCAGTGTGATATCTACAATACCTAGCTCCTGCAGTTCAGGAGCGCTGCTTTCGGCGTCTGTGCTTGACGGGTAACCCCATTTATTGTAAAGGCCAACCCCGTCGGGAACATCCATTAGTATCTGAATAGACTTCTTTGCAAGCAGCTCGTTATCAGGCAAAACAGTTTCCGGTGCGCCATCGTAGCCAATGTCAGATCATTAAACAGACAAACTCATGCATGCAGAGTATTATGTCCCTTGGGCGCTTCCCATTGGAAGGGCCAAATGCTTTGTGTGCCTGCTCAATCTTAATCTCTCTTTCTCCATGCGGATCGTTGCTCTCCTGCAGTATGGCTGTGCATATCTCTGTTGCCACATATAGGGAGTCTCCATACCCTGGTTGGTCAGGGACAACTCTAAGTCTGATATTATTCCTCCTTTCTTTAATTCTTAAGTTCTTCTACTTTAAGAGCCAGGCTCTCTGTCAGACTCCTTTGCCTGCACTTTGCGACGTAGGCTCTCCGTCTCACTCTGCAGGCTTTCAGTGCTTTCTTCTGTATCCTGAATGCGAAAGCCAAGCTCAGTAACATCATGGCAAAGTTCCTTAACCAGTCCACTGATTTCCTCCGTTACCTCACTTTAGATCCTTTTTTATCTCAAGGAGCCAGCCTTTCATGTCCGCTCTCATCAGTGGCAACTCTGCACCCTCCTCCAGCGACGTTTCAGGCTCAGATTCTTCTCCAACTGATATTCCCGTGCCTGATTTTGCCTCCATCTTTGTCTGCTCCTGCTCATCTCCCGGACCAGCTTGGCAGGCAAATTCCTTTAAATTGGTGGTTTTCCTGCATGTTGTCTTATTTTTAGAGCTGCGGCTCTTCTCTTGCATGATCAGGTGCTCGGTGCCTGGGTGTGACCTCTCGGGGGCCACTTTTAATAAGCTTTTAGTGGGTAAGACTGTGGAGCTCCAGTCTCAGCCATCCATCGACTAGGCCAGAGGTGGCCAACTCCAGTCCTGGTGCACCACAATCCAGCCTGGTTTTCAGGATGCCCCTAATGAATATTCATGAGATATATTTGCATACAGTGGGAGGCAGTGGATGCAAGTATACTTCAAGAATATTCATTAGGGACATCCTGAAAACCAGGACTGGAGTTGGCAACCTCTGGACTAGGCTGACATCACTTTCTCCCACTCAAAACAATTGTAATTGTCCTTAGATTTAGCTGTTACTTAGAAAACAATTATGAAAAATTACATTCCTTGTGTATATTATATTTTTTTATCCCTCAGATACAGCAGAAGATTTTATTGATACCTTCTTTGAGGTAGAAGTTGAAATGGAAAAGGCAATCTGTCGTGATTTAGTCTGCTCTTCTCCCAAAGATGAGGAAGGTAATAGCTATTTCTGAGGCATGAGTGTTGTATATGTAACTGGTTTTAAGTCTGTTGCATACTGTTTAAGTCCACCTTCTATATCTTAGCTGGAAGAGCTTTGCTGAAATCATAATTGCTCCTTTGGGTATCTAGTTCAGAATCAATTTGTATTGGGATGTGGCACTATGAACTTCATTTTCAGCTATCTAGGATTTCTTCCTGTGTTTTTTACATTCCCCACTGAGCTCTGTTTCCATGGTCTTTGGTAGGGCTACATACCATGTCTCCCTCTAGATCAGGGGTGGGGAACCCTGGTCCTGGAGAGCCGCAGACCAGTCAGGTTTTCAGGATATCCCTAATGAATATGCATGAGATATATATGCATTAGAGATATCCTGCCAACCTGACTGGTTTGTGGCCCTCCAGGGCTGGATTTGGAGACCCCTGCCTTACACCTCTGTCATTTAAGATTGTGAGTGGGCAAGGTGCAGATGTCCTAGACATCGAAAGGGTATATAGAATGTGTCACATTCCTCCTCGATTCTCACCACCACCAAAAAGTTGTCTAATAGACAATATTTTGGTGGTGGTGAGAAATGAGGAGGAATGTGACACATTCTATCTAACCTTTTTGATGTCTTGGACATCTGCACCTTGCCCACTCACAATCTTAAATGACAGAGGTGTAAGGCAGGGGTCTCCAAATCCAGCCCTGGAGGGCCACAAACCAGTCAGGTTGGCAGGATATCTCTAATGCATATATATCTCATGCATATTCATTAGGGATATCCTGAAAACCTGACTGGTCTGCGGCTCTCCAGGACCAGGGTTCCCCACCCCTGCTCTAGATCTTAATATAGACTCTGAATTAGACTATTAGATGCTTCTGCTGAGTGATGGTGGGAACTGTCCTCTCCGAGGGGCTGTGAATGTGAGCCCCACAGTATCCCCAACCAGCCTAAGGAGCAAAAGCCTTGCTCAGGAAGTGAACTCATGTTATCAGCAGTGCACAACACTTGCCAGTGAAGACACTAAGCTGGCCAATAATTGATGTCTTAAAACCAGTTCCATAGTATCCTGCTAGACAAGTCCAGACAAGTGGGTCATATTCTCCTAACAGCATAGTTGGAGACAGAGAAAATCTTCTATAAGCTTCTTATGACATCATTCTGCCATTAATAGCCAGTACCCTAGAGGCATACCTCAGTATTTCTCTGTCTTCAGCAGAGGTTGGATGGCTGTTTTTTGAGCTCTGGTAAAATCTGGAAAAGCAGTTGAGAGGATTGATTTCACTTGTGTTTCCCCATCCTTCAGTGGATGGTGTGCAGTGCTGGAGGCTCAACTAGAATCATCCTTAAAACTGGTGCTCTTTTGGGTATTGCTATACGGAGGAGAGAAAATTGGTTCAGCTTCTCATCCTTACACTGCTAATGACCAGTTGAACAGCCAGAAATTTGAGAAGAAGTTTGTGCAAGGCTCGAAGAATTCTTCCAGTCTCTGTGCCTCTTCCCCCAAAGATGTGAAGATGACTTCTTAGAGGTATGTAAATGCAGGTTCAGACAGCAGGGGAGCGCATTATGGTTTATCTCCAGGAACAAGCAGGAATGTAGTCTTCACATATGGGTATCGTCGGTACCGACGGAGCCTGCGCAGGAATGCTCCCCAGCGTCCAATTAGAAAGCTTTTGGGAGCATCCCACAGCGCCTGCGTGCTGCCTTCCCGCCTTTTCCAACTGCCTCTCTCCAGTTCTTCGTTTTCCGCGGAGCCAGCAGGTCGTTTTTCCTGTCACCGCAGAAATTATCCCATTTTTATTGTTTTTGTGGTAGCGTCTGCCTTCCCTAGACGCTATACTGGTACCGCCGGTTCTTTCTTTAAAAAAAAAAAAAGGATTTTTCTATCTTTTTTCAGGATTTTCCAGTCTTTTTTTCTTTCGGGTGCCACGTGCCATTTTGGGCACTAGGCCCAATTTTTTCCTCAACAATGGAAAAACCCGCTTCGGGTTTTAAAAAGTGTTCCAAGTGTGGCGGTACCATCTCCGTCACCGACACTCACGAGTGGTGCCTCAAATGTTTAGGTCCTGACCACTCCATCTTGGAGTGTGTTGCATGATGTCGAAGAGGGGTCGGCAAAACCGAGCTGCTAAGCTTAGCACCCTTTTTCCCTCTGATGCAGTATCCATGGCATCGACGTCTTCCAGGGCTTTGTCTTCCTCCCATGGATCTCGGGTAACCCAACATAAATCTGGCCGGTCCTCAAAGGGTAGATCTCCTTCCAAGCATCGAGATGCCTCTGACGTTGCCCTTGAGGGACTTGTACCGGCAAAATTGCCCCGGCGGGAGGCTTCGGCTTCCAAAGCACTATCGGGGCTCCAGGATGTTCTCGAGGCCTCAACCTCGGCAGAACTACTGGTGCCATGCTCTGGGGTACTGGCCGCTTCGTCCGGTACAGACACCCAGGCATCGGCAGTGTCAATAGACCAGAGATTCTTGGCTATTGAGCGCAGTCTGGCGGCTCTCCTTGCGGCATCGGTGCCTTAGGGACCGCTTCAGACAGTTCAACCGGTATCAACACCGGTTCCGGCACCGATACCGGTACCGACAGCATCGACATCGGCGAGTGTGTTACAACACCGAGTCATGCTATTTCCTCCGGTATCGACAGGCTGGTACCGGACCCCACCGGTACCAACTTCGATCGGTACCAGAATCGTGCTTTACAAGAACACCCGGACAGAAGATATTTTGAATCCTCCAAGGACTCTGAGGACTCTGACAGCTCTGTCGATACCGGAGTACTTCTCTCTGAGGAGCCGCCTTCTCCTAAATGTAGGATGTCTCTTCCAGAGGATATATCCTTTCAGGATTTCATCCGGGAGGTGGCTAGAGGTCTTTCCATCACAGTGGCTCCTGAAACAGAGCCCAGAGCAAAGGAGTTGGAGATTTTACAATATCCTAAAGCTACCAAGGAGGCAGCTACTTTGCCTATTCATGAGATCTTGCATGATTTCACGTTAAGAATGTGGGAAACACCTCTTACCACCTCTCCTCATTCCCGTAGGCTGGATAGCATCTATCGAGTACCTCCTTGTCCTGGATTTCAGAAAACTCAGTTACCACACCACTCCATAGTGGTGGAGTCAGCTATGAGAAGGATCAAGAGTGCAAAACGACATGCATGTAATCCTCCAGGACGTGAATGTAGGACTCTTGATGCCTTTGGGTGTCGAACCTTCCAGGCCTCTATGCTTTCTGCCAAGATTAGTTCCTATATCTTATACATGGGAATGTTCCTTAAGGAGGTTACAGGAGATCTAGAGCTTATGAGCACTCTCTTTCCTGATAAGAGGCAGGATTATCTTACACTTGTCAAACATGCCCAGGATGTTTCCAAGTTTGTCAATCGTGCAGCTTTTGACTGCTTTGAGTGCATAAGCAGAACCTCTGCCATTGCCATAGATGCTCGTAGGATTGCCTGGCTGCAGGCATCAGACTTAGAACTCTGGGTACAGGACAAACTGGGGAATATCCCTTGCACAGGCGAAAATCTCTTTGGCAAAAATTGGCAAGAGAAAGCTAATAAGCTGGATGCTGATAACACCACTTTGGATAGACTTTCCAAGGCTACAGCTGATCCTGCAAGGAGAAAATTCTACAAGAAACCATTCTTCTCTAAAAAGAAGAGGTTTTACCCCTCCTATACCCAGCAGGTGCATTCTGCAGGTCAGTCTGCCCGAAGGGGACAGCAGCCACCAAAGCAAAGGAAAACAGACTGCTAAACCTCAACCGGCCCAGCAGACTCAACCTCCACAGGGGCTTTGACTCCCATCTAGAGAACTTGGCATTCCTGGCCCTCAACGGGCCAGAGCCTTCCACCATCTCAGGAAGGTTGTGTCATTTTGCCCCCAGATAGGGGCAGATAACAGCAGAAGAATGGACTCTTTCCATTGTAAGAGAGGGGTACAAGCTTCATTTCTTCAACATGCCCCCTCCTACGGTGGTAAGACAGTTAAATTCTCAGACTTCACTCGACACTCAGTTGGGTCAAGAGGTCTGTTTACTTCTTGCCCATGGGGCAATAGAAGACGTACCCATTTCCCAACAGGGTACAGGGTTTTACTCACCCTATTTCCTTATTCCAAAGAAAACAGGGGGACACAGACCCATTTTAGACCTCAGAGAATTGAACAAATTCCTGTTCAAAGAGAAATTCAAGATGATTTCTATGGGAACTCTGCTGCCATACCTTCAGAGCCAGGATTGGCTTTGTTCTCTAGATCTCAAGGATGCGTACACTCATGTTCTCATCCATCCAACTCACCGAAGATTTCTTCGGTTTCTATTTCAAGGAAAGCACTACCAATACCAAGGGTGTTTACGAAATGCATGGCTGTGGTAGCAGCATTTCTTCGCACTCTAGGAATATTTGTCTTCCCCTACTTAGACGACTGGCTCATTCGAGCCCCATCAGAGTCAGAGGCCAGAATTTCTCTATCTTGCACAATGCGTATCCTTCAGTATTTGGGCCTGGTCATAAACATCCCAAAATCCAACCTAACTCCAACTCAGTCTCTAGAGTTTATAGGAGCTATGATGGATACCAGGAAAGCAAGGGCCTATCTTCCACATCCCCGCTGCCTTCGCATTGTGCACTTAGCTTCCCAAGCAGTGTTAAAAACTCATCTCACTGCTCGGGAACTGTTACAATTACTAGGCCACATGGCATCTACCGTGCATGCGGTTCCCTATGCTCGCCTCCATATGAGAGCAGCCCAATGGACTCTATCCACTCAGTGGACTCAGGTATCAGGCTGCCTATCAGACAAAATAGCAAACACAAGTCACCTTATTTTGTCCCTACAATGGTGGCAGTTAACCCAAAACCTGTTGGTGGGGTCCCCTTTCCAACAGCCCCTACCCCAGGTCACTCTAACAGATTCCTCACAGGTGTGTTGGGGAGCTCACCTGCAAGATCTGTCTACCCAAGGCACCTGGACTCCACAGGAGACCCACTTACATATCAATCTCTTGGAACTCAGAGCAATCTTCCTTGCTCTTCGAGTGTTCCACACCCAGCTGAGCTACAAGACAGTCCTAATTCAAACGGACAATCAAGTAGCTATGTTCTATCTGAATAAGTAGGGAGGAATAGGCTCTCTGTCGCTTTGCAACAAAGCTTTGTGACTATGGGCCCTCGCCAGAGAGCATCAGATTCATCTCCTTGCGGTGTATCTGCTAGGTATTCAAAACTCTTGGGCAGACAGACTCAGTCGAGTTCTGCTTCCACATGAATGGTCTCTCCATGCAGACCAGGTGGCCAAAATTTTTCAAATTTGGGGAACTACGGACATAGACCTCTTTGCAAGTCCGTTGAATGCCAAACTTCCCCGGTTCTGTTCCAGAATTCCGACTCGGGGTTCTCAGGCCAGGGATGCTTTCCTCCTCCATTGGGGTCAGGACTTCCTATATGCCTTTCCACCCATTCCCCTAATTCCCAAAACCCTATTCAAGCTTCAGAGAGACAGAGGCCATATGATTCTCATAGCTCCACATTGGCCACGGCAGGTGTGGTACCCTCTGCTCCTACATCTCTCTCAAGCTCCATCTCTGGAGTTAGGATCTGCTCCAGATCTCCTGTCTCAGGAGGACGGGATGTTGTGGCATCCCAATCCCCACTCTCTGCATCTCAGGGCCTGGTTGCTGAGAGCCTAGACCTTCATGGTCTTAACCTTTCTCAACAAGTAAAGGATGTCCTTTATGCTTCCAGGAAACCTTCCACAAGATGCTCTTATGCTTTCAAGTGGAAAAGGTTTTTCATATGGTGTTCGCAGAAGGGTCTTGACCCCCTTGCGATACCTCTGGAATCATTACTGGAGTATCTTTCATTTATCTAATGCAGGAATTAAGACTAACTCAGTAAGAGTCCATTTAAGTGCTATTTCAGCTTCTTTAAAGCCTTTAAATGGGCAGCCTATTTCCTCTCATCCTCTCATAGCGAGATTTATGAGGGGCCTTCTTCTAACTAAGCCTCCCATTAGGCCACCACCAATGGCATGGGACCTGAATCTGGTTCTTGGGCAGCTCATGAAGCCGCCTTTTGAACCTTTAGCTACTACCTTCTTGAAATTCCTTTACTGGGAAGTTTCTTTCTCATTGTAATCACATTAGCATGTCACATCAGTGAATTGCAAGCATTAGTTGGTGATCCTCCTTATACGAGGTTCCATCATGATAAGGTAGTCCTTAGGACTCATCCACACTTTATGCCAAAGGTGGTCTCACCTTTTCATTTAAACCAGGTGGTTTATCTGCCTGTATTTTTTCAAGGCCTCATGCTTCAAATACAGAAAGGAATCTTCATACTTTGGACTGTAAAAGAGCACTTGCCTTTTACTTACAAAGGACACAGCAATATAGAAAGTCCTCTCAACTCTTTGTTGCTTTCGATCCTTCTCATTTGGGACTTCCAGTCTCCAAGAGAACATTGTCCAACTGACTTGCACAGTGTATTTCTTTTACCTATCAGAGTAGGAACCTTTCTCTGGAAGGCCATGTCACAGCTCACAATGTGAGAGCTATGGCAGCCTCAATGGCTCATCTACACTCTGTGTCTATTGACGACATCTGTCGAGCAGCTACTTGGGCCTCGGTTCATACCTTCACAGCCCATTACAGCTTAGACAAGGACTCCCGCCGGGATGCCTTGTTTGGTCAGGCTGTTCTACAACACCTGTTCCATACTTAATCAACTCCTACCCACCATCCCCGGTAGGATGCCAGAGATCCATGGGGGGAAGTTGAGCCCTTTTTACAGTGGCACACAACCTCTGGGGTCTCTCCCTGGCATCTGTAGCTAGGGAGTCCCCATATGTGAAGACTACATTCGTGCTTGTTCCTGGAGATAGCATAGTTACTCACCTGTAACAGGTAATCTCCGGGAACAGCAGGAATTTAGTCTTCACAACCCACCCACCTCCCCTAGGAGTTGTATCTCTCTTTTCTTTTCTTTCCGTCTCTCTCTCTCTGTCTCAGTTTTAAAACTCAACTGGAGAGAGGCAGTTGGGAAAGGCGGGAAGGCAGCACGCAGGCGCTGTGGGATGCTCCCGAAAGCTTTCTAATTGGACGCTGGGGAGCGTTACCGCGCAGACTCAGTCGGTGCCAACGATACCCATATGTGAAGACTAAATTCCTGCTGTTCCCGGAGATCACCTGTTACAGGTTGTGATGGCGCAGAAAGCAGAGAGAATAGAGAAAGAGGGAAAAAACAGGGATTTTCCCCAGATAGTAGGAAAAGAACCAGAAGTTTAAGGGTTAAAACTTCTGAACTAGAAAAAAACTCTCCACAGAAAGCAGGTAGCAAGGAGACACACCCCAGCTCCATGGTTACCAACCCTGCTCACGAGGGACAGCTGGGGGTGGGGCCAGGAAGCCGAAGGGGAAAACACTCATATAAACTTCCAGAGAGTGAACTCAAGGGGGAGGAAGCAGCAGAGGAGGACAGAAAGGAGTCTGAACTCAGAGGGAAGCCTGAACTCAGAGAGAGGTCTGAGGACCGTGAAGGGAAACGCTTGACGAGGATTCCTAGTTCTGGTTCCAGTGCAGCTTGGAACAGGTCAGAACGTCCCAGGAGGGGAGGAGGTCCTAGAAGCTCTGGAGAACCACGCAAAGAAGGTACCCGGGGAATCAAGGGAGCTTCACTGGAAACCTCTGGGAGAAGGGCAGAGCCAGCCAGAGGATTTGGAGCTAACCTGGGGCCCGGTAAGGGAGACAGGAGATATACTTCTAGAAGGAAAGCTTACCCAGGGGAGTTGGTCAGCCATGTTGGCAGCAGAAGCCCTTCCCCCGAAGTATGCATGGAGCATGAGCCTTCAGCAGTAAAGCCTGTTAAGTGCTCAATTCCAAAAGATAAGGTGAGCAGCCTAAAGCCTTCTGTTAACTCCTTTAAAGCTAATTGACTTTCCAACTGCTATACTATTCCTCAGAGAAAGAAGGACACTGCCTTGACTAAAGTCTTAGAAATCCTGAAGGGATTAAAGCCGGATAGTTTTGAGTCTGAATCCTGTACTTCTCAAGCAGACTCTGACCTCGAGAGTATGGAAATAGAGATGCCTGGTTTAATAGAGGAGAATTCTGATGAGGAAATGGAATGTTCAGTAGCCTCTAGGCATTGAGAAAGGCCAGAACATTTGCAGAAGCTTTAAACCTGGTAGCTGCTCCTTCAAGAGAGCACGGCTGGGAAATATGCAAATAAGGTTCCTGAAGTTTTAAGCCGTAGCTGAGTGTGTGAGCATTTGTATGCTAGAAAGTGAAAAGCCTGAGATACAACAAGCTGAAGGAATTACTTGGTGAAAAGAAAGAAAAACCAATGTGTAACAGAAGTTTGCCTGCTTGGAAATGTAACAACTTCTGTTTGTTTTAAAGCTATGAAAGAAGATGTTTTTTTTTTCTAATTCTTTTTGCACCGGAGTTTCAGTGCTGAGTTTGTTTATAGTATGAGGAAATACTGTGTTTTCATTTAAGTGCCAAAGCTGAAGAGAAGCGAGTTTGCCTTTTGTTTGATGCTGTTGGAAAATATCCTTACCTTATCCTGATAATTGGAATCTTCAAAGTTCCTTTGGCTGAAAATAATAAAAATCCTGTGTGCCTATAATTACCATCTCGTCTGGATTATTACACAACTACAAGAAATAGGCACTTAAAACAAATAAATATATTGACTGCCCGTTCCAAGCCTTAGGCAACCGCCTGGGCAAGGGGGCGGTGACAAGGTGAGTAACTATGCTTTACCTACTTGCGGCTCCCACGATCGGTGAATACTAAAACAAGGTCTTTGTCTTGTCTGATTTGTTTTTTGGGGGGTGAGGGCGGCTACCTGACCTTATCCACTGTGTGGTTCATACACTGGGTTGGGCCACCTTTCTATGCCATGCACATTGGGTGCACATCTTAATTCTGCATGCATCCATAGAGTGTGGTAGTAGTGCCCATGCAGCCAGAGCGCTCGTTGCAGCATGCATAATTGGCATGTCCTGAGCCTGTGAATCCGGGTTGTTAGCAATGCATGACACCTACAATATTAGTGCGGATGTATGCCACCTCCTACTAATGCTGACTGCTCTGAGGGAAGTTTTCCATCGCTGTTCTCTTTCTGCGCCTGGACATGAAGCTTCTGTGCCCTTGGAAGCCGGTTCTCTTCCCCTGCCCAGAGGAACACAGCTGCCCTTGCCTTGTCATCATCAATGTAGGAGGCAGCAGATGCAAAGGTATAGAAGGATGTTCTGTGGACCTTGGACTCGCATGTTGGCTCTATGGGCTGCTCTCCTTTGCTTAGGGGTCCAATGGTGCTTTGCACTTGCTGCTAGTGGGAAGCATGTTCATGGGGCGCTCTAGATTTCCAGGTTGTCGTCCTCAGAATTCTTCTTCATTATTCAGCGGTCTGGCGAGGCACTTTTACTCATTCAGAAGTCCTATATCACAGGGTAGTCAAAGCCCAGCCCGGGTTCCACAGCCTTAAAGGGTTTGCTGAGTTCTGAGTCCAGAGGTTCAGACTGTCTCCTGTGTCTCAAGTTCCGGAGGGCAGCTCTGAAACCTCTGGAGAGGTCAACATGTTAGGATGGCATGCCTTTCCTATTAGGAATCAGGAAGCTTTCTGTGGTTTGCTGCCTGTTCAGAAAGGCCTGGTGACATTGCTCAAGGATTTCCTTCATTGTGGTTGCCTAGTATTGTTCAGGTGTTCCTCCTCTATGGTTGCCTAGTTGCTTGGTGGCAGAACAGATGCTGCAGGTATACTGCCCCCCCCCCTCTTGTAGGTGGGGCAGAAGTCTTACGGGGGCCTTCTATTCCAGTGACTATCAGTGTACAGTCCACTAAGAGTGGAGCTTGCTTGCTTCCTCACTGAAAGGGGTCAGGCTATGAAGAAACCCTACACCTTGTGACTGGAAAACTGTGCCATGTAGTCTGACATGCCTCTGGTGGAGGCGCCTGTCCAGGCAGTCACAAGGTGAACTGCCATCCCTGTTGAGGGTGCTGTAGCCATAACACCCCCCTCCCCAAAACAAAGTGGTATTAGTGAAATTTAAATCGCAGCATGGAAGCTCTTCTGGAAGGTCAGTTTGCGACTTCCACTTAGTGACTTGAGCATATCTGATGACACTAATTCCTCTTCAGCAAGTTCCACTGTTTTCTCTGTATGGTACCTCCATCCTACTGGAATTGGCAGCAGTCTGTCTAACGCTGTGTCTGCCTTGGTCTGTATGGTGGTTAAAGATATTATCTTTTCAATGGTGATGTGATGATGGCCATGGCTTCACCACTAAACAGCAGGCTTAGTTTCCAAGCCCCAGTGGTTCCGGCTTGCTTAAGGGAAGTCTTGTTTGCGGAGGACTTGGAGAAGCTGTTTCAAGATTTGATGAGCCCAAACTTCGCCGCCTTCTTGAGGATAGGCCCAAGGAGCCTGGGAAACAGGGTGCGTGTTCTCTTCCTCAGCCTCTGCTTATTCTTCTCAATCTCCAGGAACAAGCAGGAATGAGTCTTCACATATGGGTATTGTTGGTACCGATGGAGCCTGCGCGGGAATGCTCCCCAGCGTCCAGTAAGAAAGCTTTTGGGAGCATCCCACAGCGCCTGCGCGCTGCCTTCCCGCCTTTCCCAACCGCCTCTCTCCAGTTCTTTTCCACGGAGCCAGCAGGTCGTGTTCCTGTCACTGCAGAAGAAGTTCTTTATTTTTTTCTTTATTTTTCTGTGTCGCGTCTGCCTTCTAAGACGTCAGACCAGTACCGCCGGTCTTTTTCTTTTCTTTCTTAAAAAAACAAAACAAAATTTTCTTTCTTCAACTGTGCATTTTCAGTTTGGGCCTTAGGCCTGAATATTTTTCTCCTCATGGAGAAGCCCGCTTCCGGGTTCAAAAAGTGCACGAAATGTGGCGGTACTATTTCTGTCACCGACACCCATGATTGGTGTCTAAAATGTTTGGGTCCTGACCATTCCATCACGGATTGTGTGTCCTGTACCATGATGTCTAAAAGAGGTCGGCAGAATCGAGCAGCCAAGCTCAGTACCCTGTTTCCCTCTGATGCAGCCTCGGTGGCATCGACGTCTTCCAGGGCTGCTTCTTCCTCCCATAGATCTCAGGTAACCAAACATAAATCTAGCCGGTCCTCGAAGGGCAAATCTCCCTCTAAGCATCGAGATGCCTCCGGGCTTGTCCTCGAGGATTCCGCACCGGCAAAATTACCCCGGCGGGAAGTTCTGGCTTCCAAAGCATTGTCTATGGGGTCACAGGTTGACATCGATGGCTCGGACTCGACCGATCCCCTGTTGCCGTGTTCTGGGGTACCGGTGGCCTCCACTGGTACCGACATCCAGACTCTGGTGGCGTCGATGGATCAGAATATTCTGTCCATGCAGCGCACCCTAACGGTGTTTATGCAGGCTTCGACGCCTCCGGTACCACAACAGTCTCCGTTGCCGGTACCGACTCCGGCACCGGCATTGTTCCCGGTGCCGGTACCGATTGCATCGACATCGTTCCCGGTGCCGGTACCGGTACCGATTGCATCGACATCGGCTTCGGTGTCGACTGCAACGGTACCCTGTCCTATGATGCCCATCGGTACCGAACCGGTACCGCTTACCCCCGATGTCGATCCCACTCGGTAGGCGTATCGGGCTTTACAGGAGCATCCAGACAGGCGATACTTCGATTCCTCCGAGGACTCTGAGTCGGAGGCTTCTGTCAATGCACCGGTACTTCTTCCTCAGGAGTCTGTTTCTCCAAAACGAAGAATGTCTCCTCCAGAAGACTTGTCTTTTCAAGACTTCATTAGGGAAGTGGCTAGGGGCCTCTCCATTACAGTGGCTCCTGAGTCAGAGCCTAGAGCCAAGCAATTATATATTTTGCAATATCCTAAGGTTCCTAAAGAAGCAGCTACCTTACCTATTCATGAGATTCTCTATGATCTCATGTTGAGCATGTGGGAGACTCCTCTTACCACCTCTCCTCATTCTCGTAGGTTAGACACCATGTACCGTGTCAATCCTTGTCCTGGCTTTCATAAGTCTCAGCTTCCTCACCACTCTATTGTGGTAGAGTCTGCCATGAGGAAAATAAAGAGTGCAAAGACACACTCATCTAATCCTCCAGGACGTGAATGCAGGACCCTTGATGCTTTTGGCCGAAGGGTTTTCCAAGCTAATATGCTTGCTGCCAGAATCAACTCCTATAGTCTCTTTATGGGGATGTTTCTAAAAGAAGTCACAGATCATCTGCAGACTTTAGCCCCTTTTATTTCAGAAGATAAAAGGCAGGAATTTCTCACTTGGCTCAAACATGCCCAAGATGTTTCCAAATTTTCCAACCGTGCAGCCTTTGACTCTTTTGGGTGTGTAAGCAGAGCCTCGGCTATTGCCATAGGTGCACGCAGAATTGCTTGGTTACAAGCCTCTGATTTGGAACTCTGGGTCCAAGATGAACTGGAAAATCTTCCTTGTACAGGTGAAAACCTTTTTGGCAGGGATTGGCAAGCAAAGGCCACTCAGATGGATGCTGAGAACTCTGCTTTGGATCGACTTTCAAAGTCTACCTCTGCTCCTGTTAAGAAAAGATTGTTCAAAAAGACACCTTTTTCTAAAAAGGGAAGATATTATCCTGCTTATGGTCAGCAGGCATCTTCTGCAGGTCGTTTTGCTGCAAAGCGTCAGCAACCACCTAAACAGGCCAAGTCAAAGGCTGCCAGGCCTCCCACGGCCCAGCAGCCTCAGCCTCCTCAGGGCCTTTGATTTGCAACTAGAGAACTTAGCCTTTCTAGCTCTGGAAGAACCAGAGCCCCTCACCATTCCAGGAAGGTTGGCTTACTTTGCTCCCAGATGGGAGCAAATCACAGCAGAGCAATGGACCCTCTCCATTATAAGGGAAGGGTACAAGCTTCATTTCTTAAACCTTCCTCCCCACACCATGGTGAAACAGTTCAATTCTCCAACATCTCAACCTTCTGGGTCAGGAGATTGCTACCCTTCTTGCCCAAGGGGGCAATAGAAGAAGTACCTCTTCTTCAACAGGGCTCAGGGTTCTACTCCCCTTATTTTCTTATTCCAAAGAAAACAGGGGGCTACAGACCCATATTAGATCTCAGAGAATTGAACAAGTTTCTATTCAAAGAGAAATTCAAGATGATTTCTCTCGGTACTCTGCTGCCATACCTTCAGAGTCAGGACTGGCTTTGTTCTCTAGATCTCAAGGATGCGTACATCCATGTCCTCATCCATCCAACACACAGAAGGTTCCTTCGGTTCCTTTTTCAGGGAAAGCACTACCAATACAGGGTGCTTCCTTTCGTTCTGGCCTCTGCACCAAGGGTGTTCACGAAATGCATAGCAGTAGTAGCTGCATTTCTACGCACTCTAGGAATATTTGTTTTCCCATATCTGGACGACTGGCTCATTTGAGCTCCATCCCAGTCAGAGGCCCAGACTTGTCTAACCTGCACAATGCGTGTCCTTCAGTATTTGTGACTGGTAATAAATATCCCAAAATCCCATCTCACCCCTACTTAGTCCCAGGAGTTTATAGGGGCCTTGCTGGATACCACAACTGCAAGGGCCTATCTTCCTCAGGCCCGTTGCCTACGCTTGGTGCAGTTAGCCTCCCAGATACAGTTAAAGTCCCATTTAACTGCTCGAGAAATGTTACAACTATTAGGCCACATGGCATCCACCATGCATGTGGTTCCATATGCTCGCCTTCACATGATGGCAGCTCAATTGACTTTGTCCACCCAATGGATTCAGGCATCAGGTTGCCTGTCAGACAAAATAGCAAACTCCAGTCGCATATTTTGGTCTCTCCAGTGGTGGAAGTCCCTTCCAAATCTGTTGCTGGGGTCCCCTTTTCAGCAGTCGTTACCCCAAACAACTCTGACAACAGATGCTTCTCCAATGGGTTGGGGAGCTCATCTGCAGGATCTCTCCACCCAGGGCATCTGGTCTCCACAGGAGACTTCTCTGCATATCAATCTCTTGGAACTCAGAGCAATATTCTTAGCTCTCAGAGTGTTCCATTCCCTGCTCAGCTACAGGACAGTCCTCATCCATACGGACAACCAAGTAGCCATGTTCTATGTAAACAAGCAGGGTGGGACTGGCTCTCTGTCGCTTTGCAACAAAGCTTTGCGACTGTGGGCCTTCGCCAGAGAGCATCACATCCATCTTCTGGCAGTATATCTTCCATGCGTTCAAAACTCTTGGCCGGACAGTCTCAGTCGAGTTCTGCTTCCACACGAGTGGTCCCTCCACATGGACCACGTAGCCAGGATTTTTCGAATTTGTGGAACCCTGGACATTGGACATAGACCTCTTTGCAAGTCCGTGGAATGCCAAACTTCCCCGGTTCTGTTCCAGAATTCCATGTCAGGGAGTTCAGGCCAAGGATGCCTTCCTCCTTCACTGGGGTCAAGACTTCCTTTATGCCTTTCCACCAATTCCCCTAATTCCCAAAACACTATTCAAGCTTCAGAGAGATCGAGGGACCATGATCCTCATAGCACCACATTGGCCACGCCAGGTGTGGTACCCTCTACTTCTACATCTCTCTCAAGCTCCTTCCCTGGACTTGGGCTCTGCACCAGACCTTCTATCCCAGGAAGAAGGAACGTTGTGGCACCCAAACCCCCAGTCTCTCCATCTCAGGGCTTGGTTGCTGAGGGCCTAGACCTTCAAGATTTTCATCTCTCTCAGCAAGTCAGAGATGTTCATGCCTCTAGAAAGCCTTCTACTAGACGTTCCTATGCTTTCAAATGGAACAGATTTACCATTTGGTGTTCAGGGAAGGGTCTAAACCCTCTTGCAATACCTCTGAATTCTCTACTAGAGTATCTCCTGCATCTATCCCATGCAGGTCTGAAAACGAATTCAGTAAGAGTCCATTTGAGTGCTATTGCAGCATCCCTCAAGCCTCTCAATGGACAACCTATTTCCTCTCATCCTCTTATAGCAAGATTCATGAGAGGCCTTCTTTTAACTAAACCTCCCATTAGACCACCTCCAGTGGCATGGGACTTAAACCTGGTTCTTGGCCAGCTTATGAAGCCACCCTTTGAACCTTTAGCCACCACCTCCTTGAAATTTCTTTCTTGGAAAGTTTTTCTCATTGCAGTCACCTCAGCATGCCGCATCAGTGAGTTGCAAGCTTTGGTGGCTAATCCACCTTATACAAGGTTCCATCATGATAAGGTAGTCCTCAGGACCAATCCACACTTTATGCCCAAAGTGGTCTCGCCTTTTCATCTGAACCAAGAGGTATATTTACCTGTCTTTTTTCCAGGACCTCATGCATCAAGTGCAGAGAGGAATCTTCATACCTTGGATTGTAAGAGAGCCCTCGCTTTTTACTTACAAAGAACACAGCAACATAGAAAGTCTTCTCAACTCTTTGTTGCTTTTGATCCTTCTCATTTAGGACTTCCAGTTTCTAAGAGAACACTGTCCAACTGGATTGCTCAGTGTATTTCTTTCGCCTACCAGAGTAGGAACATTTCTCTGGAGGGCCATGTCACAGCTCACAATGTGAGAGCCATGGCAGCCTCAATGGCTCATCTAAACTGTGTCCATCGACCAAATCTGTCGAGCGGCCACCTGGGCCTCGGTTTATACCTTCACAGCCCATTACTGTTTGGACAAGGACTCCCGCCGGGATGCCTCGTTTGCTCAGGCTGTTCTCAAACACCTGTTCCATTCCTAATCAATTCCTACCCACCTACCCTGGTCGGATGCCAGAGATCCATGGGAGGAGGTAGAGTCCTTTTCAAGGACACACAACCTGGGGTTTCTCCCTGGCATCTACAGCTAGGGAGTCCCCATATGTGAAGACTCATTCCTGCTTGTTCCTGGAGATAGCACAGTTACTTACCTATAACAGGTGATCTCTGGGAACAGCAGGAATAAGTCTTCACAACCCACCCACCTCCCCTAGGAGTTGTATCTCTCTATCTATCTTTCCTTTCCTCTCTCTCTCTTTGTCTCAGCTTTAAAACTCGAACTGGAGAGAGGCGGTTGGGAAAGGAGGGAAGGCAGCGCGTAGGCGCTGTGGGATGCTCCCAAAAGCTTTCTTACTGGACGCTGGGGAGCATTCCCGCGTAGGCTCAGTCGGTACCGACGATACCCATATGTGAAGACTTATTCCTGCTGTTCCCAGAGATCACCTGTTACAGGTAAGTAACTGTGCTTTATCCGGGACGAAGCAGGAAGTCAGTCCTCACATATTGGTGACATCACAGATGGAGCCCGCGTGGGAATGCTTCCCAGTTTCCATGGGAAACCTTTGAAAGGTGCTCCATGCATGCGTGCTGGTCTTCCCGCCTGAAGGAGCCATCTGATCTGTTTTCTTTTTGCCATGGAGTCCTCCAGACATCATCTGTATCCTCCCCTCTGCCTCTCCCCCCCGCCTCTCCCCCCCAGTTGGTGAGGACATTGGAGTCTTTTGACTTGGTGGAAGTCATCTTCCCTCCCATGTCAAGCCAGTCAGTGGCTTCAAGAAGTGCACCCGGAGTGGTCAGATCATCTCCATCACGGTTCTCCATAGCTGGTGCCTTCAATGTCTCGGGCCCCACCAGAAGCCCTTGGACTGCACTCTCTGCTTACAGATGATGTGTAAGGGGCTTAAGAACTGGGAACGACAGCAGGAATCTGTTTGGTTCCGAGATATCGACATCAGCCCCAGCATTGACCTCAGCATTGACGCCCTCAAAGGCCTTCGCCAAGACTTCTGTTTCGCTCGGAGGCCTGGCTTATTCAGAGCTGAGTGTTCGCAAGACACTGGAATGGCAGCTCTCCTTTGATAAGGAGCACCCCCTGAAGGGGACCGGACTCTGTTTTTGTTGGCATTGAAGGGTGATGCCGAGCCCAGGATGAAGGCCCATGGGCATCTGCATTGGCGCCCTTGTCTCAACTCCGAAGGCGAGAGCCGGGAAGGGGCCCTCCAAGCTTCCCTGGAGGGAGGAGCTGCCTTCTGAGTCCCTGGAGAGCCAGCATGAGACTCCCGAGACTGTGACCATTGAGGAGTCACTGCCGAGGGAGAAGAAAAAGGCACCAAAGGCTCCGATGCTGGTTACAGCAGCAGCGGAGACCTCTATCCTCACTGAGAGGATGCAGACTGTCAAACATAGCCTCACTGCATTCATGGCTCAGCAAGCTGCCAGGGATCTGATGACCTCTGGTTCCTTGTCACCAGTGATGGCCCCATCCTCTGTGGGTGCCTCACTTGCGGAAGTGCCACCCATCTTAGAGGTCCATGCTCTCGGTGGCTCCTGTTAGCATTTGAGGTCCCTCTCAGTGCGGCAGGTGCCCTCCCCCCTGAGTGCTTTGGGTTCAGACAGATGGGAGCCGAGGACTTCTTTGACTCTGCCTGAGCACCACCGACACGGTCACCATTCGTGACGATACTTCAAGTTCCTCTTGGACTCAGACTCTGATTGGGAGACTGAAGAAGAATTGCCAGAGATCACCCGTCACCACAATGTCCCCTCTAATTCATCGCCCCCTTCCCAAATGAATGAAGGAGGTACCCCCCTCCCCCCACGGACCTCTCCTTCCTTGAGTTCATGTGGGACATGAGGGAAGGCTTTGCCCTTCACTATTGAAACTGAGGAGAAACCTTGGGTGGAGGAGTTGGAAATCTTCCAGTACTGTACTCCCCCTTAAAGAGGCTATTATGGTTCCGATCCATCCGATCCTGGAATGGCTTCTGTTTAGGATGTGGGAAACACCGCTCATGGTGCCAACAGTCAGCCGATGCCTCCATACCATGTATTGAGTGCACAAGAGCCCTATGTTTGAAAAAAGCACAACTCCCTCACAGCTCCATGGTGGTGGAATCGGCCATGCGCTGGATTAAAAAATCCAAGACATACTTCCCGGTGTCCCCGGTTAGGGAAGTACACACCATGGTTGGTTTAGGTAGGAAGTGCTACTAGGGCTCTGCTGGTGCTTCCGATCCTAGCATTCATGGGTATGTATCTGTGTGACCTAGTGGGGAATCTTGCTGGGTTCTCGGCTGGTCTGTCAGGAGAGCACCTTGAGCACTTCTGGAGCCAGGTGAGCAAAATGGAGTGCTCCAAGTACATCACCCGGACGGCCTATGCTGGGTTCAAGTCCATGGCTCTGGTGGGCATCGATGCCCTCCACCTGGCATGGCTATAGTCCTCAGACTTAGAATAATGGGTTCAGGATAAGAAGGCTGATGTCTCATGCTGGGGAGAGAACCTTTTCAGCAAACCCATGGCAGAGAAGGGTGCAGAGTTGGAAACAAAACAACTTACCATGAACCAGGCTATCGAGAGAGACCACTATCCCTTCCTGGAGAAAGGCTTCAGGCAAGAAGTCCTTTTACCCTAAAAAGAAAAAAGCCTATGGCACTTACACCCTGTCTTAGTCATACTAGCCGCCCCAACAGGGGCAACAGGCTAAAGGTCAAATCCAGAGGTAGCAGTGCAAGCCAAAAACCCCAAAGCTTCAACCAGTAGGAGTGCCCCAACAAGGCAGGGGTTTTTGACTCCTGGCTTCGGACCATGACCAGCCTCCCCCTCCCAGCCTCCATCCCACTATGAATGTGGGGGGGGGGGGGGGTTGGCTGATACTTTACCCACAGGTGGCCCGGCATAACAACTGATGCCTGGGCACTGCAGGTAGTCCATGAGGGCTACCTGCTGCACTTCAAGCAGATTCCCCCCACCATCTTCCTCTTGAGCATCACCAATGCGAATTACTCCAACTGGAGGTCTTGGCCCTCTTGGCAGAACAGACAGTGGAACTTGTTTCACCATCCCAAACAGGACAGGGTTTCTACTCCCGCTACTTCCTGGTTCCCAAGAAAACAGATAGATAGGTTTGGACCCATCCTGTATCTCTGCAATCTCAATCGCTTCCTCATGAAGGAGAAGTTCAAGCTGGTATCCTCTGGAACATTGCTGCCCTACCTTCAATGTAAGATTGGTTGTGCTCCTTGGATCTCAAAGACACCTATGTGTACATCCTCATCCACCACCTGCACCATCAGTACGTCTGCGTTATGCTCAGAAGACCGCACTATCAGTACAGGTTTCTGCCCTTAGACCTTGTCTCCACCCCAAGGGTCTTCACCAAATGTCTGGCAGTCATTGCTATTTTCCTCTGGATCCTGGGAATCTGTCTACCCTACCTGGACGACTGGTCCAGCAGTCTGTACAGCGCACCATTCAGGTGCTGGAACAGCTGGGCTTTGTCATCAACTACCTAAAATCCCACTTGCAACCCTCAATGCCTCAAGTTCTTTGGGGCTGTCTTCGACACCACACTGGCTCGAGCTTTCTTTCTGGCGGACAGGGCCCAACTCCTAGTCACCTTGGCGAGGGCCATTCAGAGTTCCCGGTTGTCACGGCTCAGCAGATGCTGTGCCTCCTGGGCCACATGGCCTCTATGGTTCATGTTATCTCTTCAACTTGACTTCAGATGCATCAGACACAATGGACTGTCTGCACACAGTGGCATCAGGCAGCGGGGCAACGTTTGGACAGGGTCACAGTGACTCTGCCCTTCCAAGTGTATGTCCTAAGCAGGGCTTCCCTTCCAGACCCCGCCGCACCAGCAAATCCTAATGACCGATGCTTTCAAACTCAACTTGGGGGGGGGGGGGCACATCTGAATGGCCTGTCCACATAGGGCATATGGACTGTGGAGGAAAGCCACCATCCAATCAACGTCCTGTAGCTTTAGGCCATTGCCAATTCTCTCCAAGTGTTTCAGCAGCAGCTCTACTACCAGGTCGTCTTCGTACAGACTGACAACCAAGTGGCCATGTTTTACCTCAACAAACGGGGCAGCACGGGTTTATATGTCCACTGCTGGGAGGCAGTTTGCCTTGGAAGTTTACAGTTTCGCACAGCATGCTCCTCAGAGCGGTATACCTGCCAGGGGAGCTCAGCATCCAGCAGATCACCTCAGCACAGTTCTTCAGCCATGTGAGTGGACTGAACAGGCAGTTGCCAACCGCAACTTCCAAATGTGCGGCACACCATCTATAGATCTCTTTGCCACTTCCCACACCACCCGGCTCCTGCTGTTTTGCTCCAGAGTGCCATGCCAGAATTGCTTGGCTATCGATGCTTTCCTGCTGGATTGGAGTGAGGGTTCTCTATGCCTATCCATAGACTCCTCTGGTGGCCAAGACGCTTTTCAAGTTGCAGGCAGATGGCACTACCATGTTCCTCATTGTGCCGCACTGGCCCAGGCAACTCTTGTTTCCATGCCTGCTCAGATTGTCTCAGTGGCAACCACTCAGACTGGGCTGTGCCCTGGACCTGTTCTCCAGGAAAAAGCAGGAAATCAGTCCTCACATATGGGTGATGTCTGCGCCAATGGAGCCCATGTGGAGCATTTCCCTGGCAGCTTTCAAGGAAAGCATTTGGGAATGCTACCACGCATGTGTGGTCCCCTTCCCGCCCAAGGGTGCCATCTTGCTCAGTCTCCTTTTTTTACGTGGAGCACAATGGACGTTGTCCTCTACTTCCCCGGAAGAAGTTCTTCAAAAGTTCTTGAAATCCCTCAAATTCTCTGCTCTGCATACCGGTTCCCTTCCCGCCTCTAGCCGGCACCTTTGGTACCATCCTTGGCTCTCATTCCCTTTTTTTTTAGGTTCCTCCTTGACTGGCCTTCGTGCCATTTTTCGCCTGGGGGTCGTCAACCCTGGCCAGGTGTTCTCCCACCATGATGCCCGGTGGGTTCAAGAAATGTGACCGCTGCAGTCAGACTATTTCAGTTACTAACACCCATGACTGCTGTCTTCACTGCCTGGGTTTGGACCATGACAGCTCCACCTGCGACTGGTGCCAGGCCATGAACCCCCAAAACAAACAGAAAATGGTCAGTTTCAGGGGAAGCTGTTCTGTGATCTGACTCTGCCCCAGCTTCTCCATTGCTGAGCTCCAAAGCCGGCACTTTCCATGAGTTCTGGGCGTCCTTGGAGTCCCGCAGCGGCGGCTCCTCCGGTGTGGCCCCAGACCCTCCCAAGAAAAAGGTACCAAAGTCTGCCGAGGTGCCCCCGTTGAAACCTGGCAAAGTTCTTTGGCGGGACTCTGGAAATTCTGAACAGCGGCCTTAGAAAGTCTCGAGACAGGAGTCCTCGGCCGGTGGAAACCATGCCAGGGCCCGTCAGCCAGTAGTCCTCAAGGACGCACTCTCAAGAGTGCCGGCATCGGACCCGAGGCCCTCTGCATCCATGCCAAGAGCTGCATAGCCATTGGGTCTTGAGTCCTGAATAGCAGCCATGGAGCAGAGCACCTCCTCCATCCTGGCCTTGCAGCAGGCGTTGATATATGGTTTTCCAGCATCATCGGCCCTGACACTGGGCTCCTCGACCTCAGGGGAGTCCCCGGGCGCCGAGCTGGGCACCGAGCGCCATCGGCCTCAGGTAAGTCCTCTGTGTCGATCAAGGTCCCGATCATGCTCCTCGAGGATCAAGTCCTCCCTGGCAAGTTTCCAGGAGTCCGACCCCAGATCCTCCAGGGAGCCCTGGTTCCTCGGGGCTACCCCCGAGACCGATTCCTCGATGCCCTCGAGATCCGAATGGAAAACTGAGGACGAGGCTTCTCTGGAGACCTCCTGACACAGGGATGTCCCCTCCGAGCCATCTCCCCTGGAGCCTCGGCACCACACCCCGCCTGAGGATGTAGCCTTTCACGACTTCATCCGCGACATGGCCTGGGCGTTTTTGGTCCAGATGGAGTCGGATCTGTGCACTAAGGAACTCAAGATCCTGCAATATGAGTCCCCTCCCAAACAGATTGTAACTGTGCCAGTTCCATCCATCTTGGAAAGGCGGCTACTCAGGATGTGGGAGACCCCAGCTTCGGTGCCGGTGGTCAGTCAGAGCCTGGACACTATCTACCATGTCAGGAAGGGCCCTGGGTTCCATAAGCAACAACTCCCCCACAACTCCATGGTGGTGGAGTCCTCGATGCAGAAACTGAAGAGTCAAAAAACCCCTACTCCTTGGTTCCCCCCGGCAGGGCCGCCCAGGCCCTCAATGCCCTGGGCCACAAGTGTTATCAGGGTGCTATGTTCGGGTGCCGGATACAGTTGTACGAACTGTACTTGGGAATGTACCTGAAAGGCCTGATCCAGGACCTCTTGGGGTTCTTGGTGGGCCTCGTCGGGAATCCCCTGCAGGGATTGTTCCAGATTCCTCTCTAGGGCCACCTACGACGGGTTAGAGTCTGCATCTAGGGTGGCAGCCGCCGGCATCAGCACAAGGCATGGTTACAAACCTCAGACCTCGAGCAGTGAGTGCAAGAAAAGCTGCTGGATGTCTCCTGCAGTGGTGAGAACTTGTTCAGGAAGCCGATGTCCAACAAGATGGCTGAAGCCGAGGTAGTGACCCAGCAAAGGCTGTCCAGGAAGACCTCGACCCTTCCCAAGAAAAAATCTTTGGGGGGGGGGGGGGGAGTCCTTTTTCCTGAGGGAAAAAGAGCTATCACCAGGCCAGGCTCTACCAGCCTTACTCGGGGCAGCAGCACCAGGTCTCGCAGCCTAAAGGCCAAGGGCATGGGGCCTGGAAGCCCAAGACCCTCAAGTCTCAGACACCAGCTTTTGACTCACTGGGCAGGGCCTCCCCTCCCCCAGGAGTCTCACATCAGCCCACTGGGGATCGGCTGGCCTCATTTGCCCACTACTGGTCTAGCATCACCATGGACAGGTTTATTTAACCAGTTTTCTATACCGCCTTATCCTTGGTCTTGCAGGAGGTGAGGGAGGGTTACCACCTCCATTTACATCAGAACTCTCCAGACTTCTTCTCAGGAGAACCATCACGGCCTCTCCTCCATCAGGCCTTTCTCATCACACAACTTGCAGGCTTACTCAGGGACAGGGCAGTGGAGCCTGTACCCAAACACCTCTGGGCAAAGGGGTTCTACTCGAGGGATTTCCTTGTCTGAAAAAGAACAGGGGGCTTCCGGCCCATCCTGGACCTGTGCAGCTTGAACAGCTGGTGAGGGAAAAGTTCAAGATGCTCTCCCTTGGTATGCTGCTGCCCTACCTCCATCAGGGAGACTGGCTGTGCTCCTTGGACCTCAAGGACGCGAATACCCACATCCTGGTCCATCCCTCCCACAGACAGTACTTGAGATTCGTGTTGGGGGGGGGGGGGGGACAGCACTACCAGTACACTGGATGCTACCATTCGGTCTTGCCGCCTCTCCAAGGATCTTCATGAAGTGCCTGGCGGTCGTGGCCACCCATGTGCACCTCCAGGGGGCCCACGTCTTCCCCTGCCTGGACGACTGGCTCATCAGAGGCAGCATGGCCCTCGAGGCCACCCAAGCCACTAGGCTTACAATCCACACCACTAGGCTTACAATCCACACCACAAGACTTACAATCCACACCCTGCAGAACTTAGAATTTTTCATCAATTACCCTAAGTCCAGGCTCTCCCCAGTTCAAGACCTGGAGTTCATAGGAGACCAGCTGGACACTCTGCAGGTCAAGGCCTTCCTCCAAATAGAAAGGGCCTGCCGCCTGATGCAGTTAGCAGAGGAGATTCAAAGCTGCAGGTCGGTGCCAGCCCGCTTGCTCCTCCATTTGTTAGGCCACATGGCCTCAATGGTTCATGTCACACACTTGGCTCACCTGCACATGCGAGCAGCTCAGTGGTGCCTCAGATCCCAATGGACATAGGCCACAGGCAGGCTGAGGGACAGGGTAAGGGTCACCCACCGACTGGTGGTCGTCCTCAACTGGTGGCAGTCCCGGCAACATCTCAAGGCGGGGACGGCTTTCCAAACACCAGCACCACAAAAGTTCTTGACAACTGATACCTCCCTGGTGGGCTGGGGTGCACATTGCAAGGGCCATTGCACTCAGGGCAACTGGTCCCCAGACTAATCTTCGTTACAGATAAACCTTCTTGAGCTCAGGGCCATCTTCCTGGCCCTACAGACCGCCTGCTACCTCCTGAGCAACCTCTCCATCCTCATACAAATGGACAATCAGGTTGCCATGTTCTGTGTCAACAAGCAGGGAGGCATGGGCTCCTACTCCCTTTGTCAGAAGGTGGTAGCTCTCCACTCCTTCGCAGTGTGCAACAGCAAGATCCTTCACCCACACAAGTGGCGTCTGGATCCCAAGGTTGCACGGAGGCTCTTCCGACTCTGGGGCAGGCCCTGGCTGGACCTGTTGGCTTTGCCGGACAATACAGAGCTGCCCAGATTCTGCTTCCCCAGCCACACCACAGAAGGGTGGCAGCGAATGCCTTCCTCGTCTCATGGTCGAGGGGTATGCTTTATGCATTCCCACCGACCCCTCTAATTGCTAGGTGCCTTTTCAAGATCCAGAGCGACCATGCTGCAGTAATTCTGGTTGCTCCCAGGTGGCCCAGACAGCCCTAGTTCCCCCTGCTACTCTCCCTGTCAGTGGCACCCCAGGTGGAATTGGGCTGTCAGCCAGATCTTCTTTTGCAGGAGGGGGGGCTCCCTTCTCCACTCCAACTTGGCATCCCTGACGTTAACTGTGAAAGGATGCTGAAAGAGTAGCACTGGTCCCCTTCAGTCTCACAGATGACGTGCAAGAGAATCCTCCCAGACTCCTGGAAACCCTTCACCAGGAGGGCATATGCCTTCAAGTGGAAGAGATTCTCTATGTGGTGTGCAGAGCAGAATGAGAATCCCTTCCCTTGCCATCTACAGCTCATACTGCAGTACCTGCTGCATCTCTCCCGCTCAGGGTTGAAATCTATTTTCGGTCAGGGTGCATCTCAGCACCATAGCAGCTAACCATCACCCTGTGGAGGGGAGACCCCTCTCAAGCCAGCCCCTGATCTCCAGGTTCCTCA
Organism: Ichthyophis bannanicus; assembly: GCA_033557465.1. Classification (NCBI taxonomy): domain Eukaryota; kingdom Metazoa; phylum Chordata; class Amphibia; order Gymnophiona; family Ichthyophiidae; genus Ichthyophis; species Ichthyophis bannanicus. Next base: position 526,903,787 of record CM066031.1, on the reverse strand, counting down.
GAGACCTTCTGCTATCCAAGCACCCCCCATTCCCCCTCACCAGAGTGGGATCTCATTGTGGTGCTCTCACAGCTCACCAGATCGCCATTTGAGCCCTTGGCGACTTGCCATCTGAGGTATCTCTCCTGGAAGATGGCCTTCCTGGTGGCCTTGACATCTATCTGGAGAGTGAGTGAACTAAGGCCCTAGTGGCGGATCCACCTTATACCAGGTTCTATATGAACAGGATTGTGCTTCGTATGCACCCCAAGTTCCTCCCGAAGGTGGTGTTGGCTTTCCACCTCAATCAGGAGGTGGTCCTCCCCATCTTCTTTCCATGGCCTCATGCCAGTAAGGCAGAGTCAGTTCTGCATACGTTGGTTTTTAAGAGGGCCCTGTCCTTCTATCTACAGAGGACCCAGGCCCACCGCAAAGCTTCCCAACTTTGTCTCTTATGAGCCCAGCACGCTGGGGCTACCTGTGACACACCCTGTCCACTTGGGTGGCAGACTGTATTGCCCTTGCTTAAGAGTGAGCTGGCCTCTCCCCAGAGCACCAGATCACTGCTCATCATTTGAGGGCTATGGCTAAGTTGGTGGCCAACCTACTCTCCGTGCCGGTGGCAGAAATTTGTAAAGCTTCCACATAGTCTTTGCATACATTTGCAGCTCACTACTGCCTAGAGAGCGAGTCCCGCAGGAACAGTGCCTTTGGCCAGGCAGTAATCCGAAGCATTTTTGGTGTATAGGCAATTCCTGCCCTCTGACCCTTCTGTGTTCAGGCTACCGGAGTGATGGTGATGCTGGACGCTCGGGTCTGCAGAGTCTCTTGGTAGGGACTCACCCTCTGTAACTCACGGCCTCCCTATGGTAGCCGTTAGTGCTGTCATGGTTCGGTCCCCAGCAGCCTGGAGCTAAGGAGTAGCATAGTAACTCTCCTGTAATAGGTGTTCTTCAGGGACAGCAGGAATCAGTTCTCGCAACCCTCCCGGCTCCCCCGAGAGTTGCCTCCATTACCTTATTTACCTTATTTCACCTTTTGCCTAAGCTATGTCATCTGACTGCACAAGATGGCACCCTTGGGCAGGAAGGGGGCCACGCATGTGTGGAAGCATTCCTAAATGCTTTCTTTGAAGGCTGGGGAAATGCTATGAATGGGCTCTGTCAGCACTGATGTCACCCATATGTGAGGACTAATTCCTGCTGTCCCTGGAGAACACCTGTTACAGGTGAGTAACTATGCTATCTCGCAGGATGACAGGACTTTGTTTCATCCCACCCTGTCATCCCTAGCGCTAACGGCTTTGATGCTGATCAGATAGTACTCACAGAGCTCCACTTACTGCAGGACATGGGAACATCCTCCTTGCCTTGTGCAAGGACTCAGCGAGACATGTTGATGCCTTCAGGTGGCGCCGGTTCTCCGTATGGTATGAGAACAAGACTCTAGACCCCTTCTCCTGCTCTATAGAGTCTGTTTTGTATTATATTCTACACCTGTCAGACTCTGGTCTAAAGTCCAACTCAGAGTGCACCTCAGTGCTGTAGCCGCTTATCATCGGCCCATAGCTGATCAACTGATCTCTTCTCACCCTTAGTGGGTCACTTTATGCAGGGTCTCTTACTATCTTGCCTCCCCATTAAACCAACCTTGGTGGTGAGGGACCTTTAATATGGTGCTCGGACAGCTCCTTGCACCCCCTTTTGAGCTGCTGCTTGCTCAGATTCCTTACCTGGAAGGTCATTCTTTTGGTGGTGCTTATTTTCTGTGTGCAGAGTCGGCGAATTGCAAGCACTGGTGGAGCATTCACCATACACCAGGTTTCATAAGAACAGGGTGATTCTCACCCAAAATTCCTACCAATGGTAGTTTCTGCTTTTCATCTCAATCGATCAGTGGTGTTACCCACCTTCTTCCTAAGACCTCATGCCAATAGAGCTGAGGCCTCGTTTGCACACTTTGGACTGTAAGAGCACTGCTTTCTATCTGGAGAGGACAAAAGCCCATTGCTTTTCCGCCCAGCTCTTTTGTCCCCTTTGACCCCAATAAGCTGGGGATGGCGGTGTCGAAATGCACTCTGTCCGTTTGGGTGGCGGACTGCATCTCTTTCGCTTACAATCAGAAGGGCTGACGTTGGAATGCCATATCATGGCTCACAGTGTCCACACTATGGCCGCTTCGGTGGCCAACTTGCGCTCAGTCTCCATAGTGGAGATCTTTAGGGGCTACTACATGATCTTCAGACCACACCTTCACAGCCCCATTACTGTCTGGATGGAGATTCCCGGCATGCCAGCAACTTTGGCCAGGCCGTACTTCAGCATCTCTTTGAGAATTGAAGCAACTCCTTCACACTGGCCCTTCTATCCATCCAGGCTACTGCAGAGTTGATTTGATGTTGATGTCCCTGCTGGATGCTGACTCTTGGAACCTCTCAGCAATTGCTCATGCTGCTTGTTCTCGGTTTGTTTTTTTCTGGTTGCCTCATTTGGGCCTTTTACAGGTTTTTTTTGGTAGCCTGTAGCTAGGGAGTCCCATATGTGAGGGCTGACTTCCTGCTTGGTCCTGGACAAAGCGTAGTTGCTCACCTGTAACAGGTGTTCTCTGGGATCAGCAGGAATCTGTCCTCACTACCCTCCTGCCTCCCCGTGGAATTGTTTTCTTTTTTGGCTTAATTAAGCTATGCCATCATACAGAGGTAAGGTGACTCCTTTGGGCGGGAAGACCGGCACACGTGTGGAGCACCTTCCAGGAGCTTCCTATGGAAGCTGGGAAGCATTCCCACGCGAGCTCAATAGGACTGATTCCTGATGATCCTGGAGAACACCTGCTACAGGTGAGTAGCTATGCTTTCTTGATGCCTGGATCTCCAGAGTTCCAAAATTCCACCGGTATTGTCCCAGAAAGCCCACCTTTGCTGCTTCTTCAGAATTCAATTCTCCATGGGAGCCATCCACCTCCAGAACGTTTTCTCCTGTCTGGCACAGTGACTGTTTGGGGGCTCATTCCGGGATCTCCTGAGGGTGGCAAGCTCTGTGTTCTCTATCTGGAGTTGGTCCAGGCCTCCCAGGTTTGTTGGATGTTCGACACAAGACATGTCTACGTTCTGAAATGTAGAATCTATTCCAGGCACCTATGCCAGCTTTCTATGTGGCTCTGAAGCCAGGAGAGTTGCCATGCTCTCTAAGTTTTAAGGTTTGCTCAGTCTGTCAGTAATTGCATCGATCCCTCTGCCAAAAGGGGCAAGAACCAGTGGCCCCCATCTATCATGATGCTCAGAAGGACGAATTCTCTACCTCATGTGGGACAACCCTCACCTTAAGCATTGCACTTCCATATGAATGTCTTACGTTCAGTGAGTCAGGCGGTGAGGCATGGTGAGGTTTCTCATGTCCTGGATTGATTTGCGGCTTTTTCACACTCCTGTTTCCACATCTCTATCTGCTAGGAGCGGCAGCACTCGTTCCAGGTCACCGGTCTCTGCATGGGTGTAGTTTAGAGGGAGTGAGGGGAGGCATTGCCCCCCCTAAACGAGCTCAAAGAAGGAAGGGGCAGCACTGGAGGAGCCTGAGGCAGTCAATTTGGGGCGGCAGAGAATGGTGCTGTGGAGTAGCCTTGGCAGCCAATCCAGGGCAGCAGAGGGCAGTGCTAAAGTAGCCTGTGCAGCCAATCCGGGGTGGCAGAGAGAAGATCTTAAATCTTTCTGTTTTCTGGGCCCAGCCCCTGAGATCACTGTTGCCGCTACTGCCCATGATCACCACATCTGAGGCTCACCACTAACCAGGCTTACATTGCTCTTTTGGCCCTACTGCATTTGCTTAGTATAATATTGTATGACATGGAAACTGTTCCCCTTTTCCTTTTGGTGACTGTATGATAGGCCCTATCTTACAGTCACCAAACAGAAAAGGGCACAGAGACCCCACAATGCAGCATTATACAAAGTGATCCCAGGAGTTGCAGTGCCCCTTTGATGCTTGATATAATACTGTAGTGTAGGACTACCGTGCCCCTTTTGTTTTTACTAACTATTTGGTGGAGTCACTGTGCCCCTTTGCTTGGTATAATTCTGTATGGCAGGGTCACTGTGCCGCTTTTCTGTTTAGTGACTGTATGATAGGCCTCGCCATACAATGACCGATCATACAGTCACCAAACAGAAAAGTGGCACAGTGACTAAAAACAAAAGGGGCACACTGACCCCACTGTATAGTATTTTATCAAGAATCAAAGAGGCGCTGCAATTCCTGCGTGACCCTTTAATGCTTGGTATAATATTGTATGGTGGAGTTACTGTGCCCATTTTGTTTTTAGTCACTCTATGGTGGAGTCACTGTGCCCCTTTGCTTGGTGTAATGCTGTTTGGTGAGTTCGCTGTACCCTTTTGTTTTTAGTCACTCTATGGTGGTGGTGCCATTCCTCTTCTAGTTTTTAGTCACTGTATGGTATGGTTGCTGTGCCCCTTTGCTTGGTGTATGGTAGGCTCCCTCATACAGTTATTAAATAACAATGGACCAACTCCGTATTGTAAACTGAAAGTAATATGTTTAAACCAGAATACTGTATTTCTCATCAACTAGGAGACATTGTCTTTCGGCAGTTAAGCGGTCTCAGTATCTCGGGGTATGAGCTGAAACTTGCAGCATATCCTCCCCTTACGTCACATCAATGACCACCTATATACTTACTGCCTTTTTTTTAATTTTAGCGAGTAAAAAATTTAAACTTTAAAAATGCCTCTCTTATTAGTTGTAAATAGCAATTTGCTTAGCTTTTGTTGTTGATTCTTAAATTTCTGTCAGTTCTTTGTAATACATTGTGAATGCTCCCAACGCTATCTAGCGCCAAGCGTTTCTCCAATTACGGGTTCCTCAGGGGAACTGCAAGGCCTTGCAGTTCAGCATAATATATGCGGTTGGAACGCGGGTATGATCAACAGAATAAGCTTAGCCATTCCCCTGAGGAACCCGTAATTGGAGAAACGCTTGGCGCTGGATAGCGTTGGGAGCATTCACAATGTATTACAAAGAACTGATAGCATCAGGGCGGTTGAGATCGAAGCCCTCAGGGCCAGAGCCCATCGATTCCTCCTCGGAGGACTTGGCATGGGAAACGGAAGAGGAAAAGTCTCTGGACACCCACCGGACCCGGTGTGTCCCATCGGACTTGCCGGGGTCTGAGCCTCGGAGAAGGTCCCCCCACCCCTGAGGATACCCTGTTCTCAGATTTCATCTGGGACATGTCCAAGGCTTTGGCATTCCCGGCGGATACCGAGGAGGAGCCTCGAACCGAGGCGCTTGAAGCCCTCCAGTATGATTTCCCCCTCAGGAAGCCCTTATGGTTCCGGTTCCTCCGATGTTGGAATGGCTGATGCTCCACACGTGGGAGTCACCGGCCTCGATGCCGGTTCTCAGCAAGCGGGTCGATTGCATCTATTGAGTCCGCAAGAGCCCTGGGTTCCAAAAGGCACAGCTGCCGCACAACTTCATGGTTGTGGTATCGGCCATGCACAGGCTCAAGAGCCAAAAAACGCATTCCTCGGTGCCCCCTGGCAGGGAGGCCCGGAACCTGGACACCCTCGGCAGAAAGTGCTACCAGGGCTCGATGCTATCATGCCGTGTCCAAACATTCCAGCTGTACATGGGCATGTACTTACGGGACCTAGCAAAGGAGATTGCCGGGTTCTCTGCTGGCCTCTCTGAGGAACCCTTGCAGCGCTTGAAGAACTTGTCCACTGGGATTCGGGAGTGCTTGAAGTTTGTCTCGAGCAGCCTACGACGGCTTTGAGGCTTTGGCCCGGATAGCCGCAGCCGGCATCGGTGTCTTTTTTTTTTTTCTTTTTTTTTTCCCATATTTTATTTAGAATTTTCATAGAAACATAAAACAGTGGAACAGAACATAAAACCACATGTACAATAGGCGTGAATGACAAATAGGATAGGCCAGAGTTATCAGGATACAACAGTGTCTGATCCCATGACCCATCCTCCCAACAATCCCATTTTGAATGAGTTCTTCCCATGACGAGCGCTACATCATCGACGATCACCCCCGATTGATATCAACTAAACAATTGTATGTTTAAGGTATCCCATTTTTTAAGCAGCCCTCCATAATTCGGGTTTTGGGCCACGTAAACTTTCTCACATGCATGGTGGAAGCATACCATACTCCACCAGTACTCCGATGTTAAAGTCGCAAAGGACTTCCAGTGACCCATGATGGCCTTCAGCGCTAGGCTTAGCATTAAGTCGAAGATCGCATAGTCACTTCGGTCCAAGTCCGGGATGCCTGCTTGCGATTTATAAATTACAATCCGGTACGTCAGGGGTGTCCACAGCTGTAACAAGCTTGTTATTCGTTGCCATACTTGGTACCAATATTTCTTCAAGATCGGGCAATCGTATAGCATGTGCATGAGGGTGCCCACCCCTTTGTCACAGGACCAGCAGCGATTGCCCCCTTGCGCCTGCCACTTGGCTATCCTCACCGGAGTCAGGTACGCGCGATGGGCGAGGAAATAGAGCGTTTGTGTGAGAGAGGCTGCTCTCGTAATTCGTATTTGGTCATTCCAAAAAGTCTCCCACATATTGGGTAGCTCCAGGTCGCCTACCTCGGATTCCCACACAAGCTGTGATCCTAGGCAACGTGTCTTCTCCCCATCTCGGAAAGTGGCCACGATTTTGGATATCAAGCGTGAACCCATCCAGGTCTCCCGCAGCTTTTGATGGAGCGGCTGTCCAGACACAAGTAGCAGCGGTACCACCCCTGCTTTACTCAGGCAGTGCCTCAGTTGACACCACTGGTACATACAGTTAGCTGGCAATCCGTATTCCTGCTGCAGCATTGAAAAGGTTTTGAACATTTTGTTGTGAGTTATATTATACCTTGATTCATCCAGGTGCCCCAAATAAAGCTGCAACCAGCAATCTTAAACTTCGGGTTTAGCCATAGGATAGTTGAATCATTGTATTCATGATCTGCAGCTGTTGTCCGCAATAACGCGAGATACGCTTGTTGTGTGGCCACTATAATCTCATTACGTGTGTCCTGCTGGTCATCATCCGCTCCGATGCACATCCACAACGGCACTGATTTACTTAATGCCGCTTCAACTCGTAGCCATATCGGGTCACTGGACGTAGTCTCTTCACTACACCACCAAGCCCCTTGCCTCAGCAGAGCGGCAGCGTGGTACCAGTAAAAGTCCGGGAAGTGTACTCCCCCATGCTTCTTGGGCAGCTTCAGTTTCCACGCTGCTATTCTCGGTGTTTTGTTGCGCCACAAGAAGGAGAGCAGCAGTTTCTCCAGCTTGGTGTAGAATCGCCGCTCAAAAAGGGCTGGCATCATACTTAAGATGTAATTTATCTTGGGTACCAGTACCATCTTTATAGTTTCCAATCTGCCCCACCAAATCAAATGTAAGGGGGTCCAATGGTGGACATATTCGAGAATAAGTTTTTCGCATTGTGCCATGGCCTGGGTTAACATGTCGCGCAGAGTAGTGCCATAGGTAACCCCTAGGTATTTAAAAGCGGAGTCTTCAACTTTAAATGGGTGTTGACGCAACGCAGACAACTGAACTTGTGAGTTCAGGGGTATTATCGTCGTCTTTGTTAAGTTTAACTTATATCCTGACACACCAGAGTATTCAGCAATCGTCGCCAGGAGTGGTGCTAACGAGCTGGGGTCTAGAAAAAGGAGGATATCATCAGCATACGCGGACACTTTGCTATGGCATCCAGCCAAGTTTGTACCAATGATATTCCGTTGCTGTCGAATTCGCAGAAGTAGTGGTTCGAGAGCGAGGTTGAACAGTAGCGGCGATAAGGGGCAACCTTGCCGTGTGCCCCTGGTCAACTGGAAGTCAGTAGATAGGGATCCATTTGCTGCCACTCGTGCCGTGGGTCTAGTATATAACAATTCAACACTCTTAAGGAAATTCTCCGGTATTCTGAACCATCTCATCGTTCTAAACAGGAAGGGGAGCTCAACCCTGTCAAAGGCCTTTTCGGCGTCCAGAGCTAGCCCTACAACCGGCTTTGTCATATGCTGAGCTTTCAACAATACGTGGGCCAACAATCGGCCATTGTCTGCGGTGGATCTACCGGGCATGAAGCCACATTGGTCCGGATGGATTAGTGCTTCCATTACTTTGCTGAGCCGATTAGCAAGTATTTTAGCATATATTTTGTAGTCTGCGTTCAGCAATGATATGGGATGATAGTTCTTTACCAACTGAGGATCCCGCCCCGGTTTGGGGTGGATAACAATCGTGGCTTCCGCAAATGCACCCACAGCAGGGCTTTCTTCTTTGACCCGGGTATAGTATGTGTGCAGTTCAGGTAGCAGCTGCTGAGTGAAAGCCGCGTAAAACTCCACGGGTAGACCATCTGGTCCGCTAGCTTTACCTTTCGCCAGCTGTCTGATCGCCTGATGGATCTCTTTGCAGGTAACATCTTCATCTAGTGACCGCGCTTGTTGCTCTGAAAGCATGGGGCCTACAATTGAGGCAGTAAATTTTGAGAAGGTATTGTCGTCATGTTTCACTTCCGACTGGTATAGTGTGGCGTAGAATTCTTTACAGATCTCGAGTATCTCCTCATCTTTCACAAGCAGGGCCCCATTGGTATCCCTAAGGCCAGTTATCCGCGTCACTGCTTTCTTAGTTTTCAACATGCGCGCCAACAGCGTACCAGTGCGGTTACTCTCATGATAATATACACTTTGTTGCAGTTTAGTTTGCTTTTCCGCGTCTTGGCTCAGCATGGAATTGTATTGGTACCGTAACTTTTGCAATCGTAACAAAACCGCCTTATCCTCATGTTTAGCTAGGAGCCTTTCACCCACTTTTATTTCTGCTTCCAGATCAGCCAGTTTCCTTTTGTTCGCTCTCTTACACTGGATATCAAAGGAGGTCATTCGTCCACGAATACTGGCTTTGAAGGCTTCCCACCAAGCCCATATTGGGGTATCAAATACCTGGTTACATTGAAAATAATCAGTTATTTCTGTTCGCATGAGATGCAAGAATTCTACATCAGAGAGCCATGTTTTGTCAAAATGCCAACGTGGCTGGGCTGTTCGGGGCGCTCCCGAGTTTAGAGTGAGTTGGACTGCAGCATGGTCGGATACTGTTTGCGCCAGCAGTTCAGTAGCTGTAATCTGTGGCACTAATGTCTTAGACACTAAGAAGTAGTCAATTCTCGTCTGTGTATTGTGTGGCAATGAATAGAATGTGTACTCTCTATCGCTAGGGTGCAGAAGCCTCCATGGGTCTATTAGGCCCAGCGAGCTCATCAAGCTCTGTAACATTCTGCTGGACTTGGGCTTGTGCTGCTGTCTATAGGGGGTACGATCCACTAGCGGGTCTTGTATTATATTGAAATCCCCACCAAGTAGTATGCGGGTGGATCCAGACTCGAGCAGCTCAACAGCCACCCGCTCAAAAAATAGTGGATCTTCTTGGTTGGGTCCATAGATCGTCATCAGGGTGTACACCTCCCCCTGAATCTGCACCTTCGCCTTGGCCCATCTCCCTCCAGGATCTATCCTGGTCTCTGCCACCTGCGCGGCCAACGTTTTCCTCAGCAGCATTAGGACCCCGCCTTTCTTTTTATCTGCTGGAGCGGCCAATATATTTTGGTAGTACTTCCCTCCCACTTTATAAGACTCCGATAGTGTGAGGTGGGTCTCTTGCAGGAATACTATGTCTGCTTTTTGCTGGTGGCAATACGTGAGTATTCTCTTACGTTTCATTGGGTTAGAGATACCCTGGACATTTAAAGTCAAGAGCCTTAATTCATTTCTAGCCATGATTACTAGGGTAGATCTCCGTAGAAGTAGCGCTCGTCAACTGTGATCCATCACTAGCTTGCAAGGGATTAACTTCATTATACAGATACACACCTATCATTTCATAGTTAACACACACAACTAAAACCACTTGCATGGGGAAGCCCATACCGCCCTTCTCCAGACCACCAGAGTATCACCCTCCCTCCCCTGCAGTCGCAAGAAGTATACTTCACCCTCCCCCCTCCCCCAATGGACATTTGTAAAGACTTGCATATCCCCCCAAGTTGCATGATCCCCCACAAGGCAGCGAAATGATTAAACATTTACATTATTCCCCATGTTTAAGCATAAACATTGTAAGCCTATAATGTCTATACTGTCAAAACCGGCAAGGCTTCCCTAGGGTTTCAGGCCTAAACACGCATGTTGCATGCTTAAAATACATCTCCCAGTGGAGCTGACAACTATTTTCCTACATCCATGTGCGTTTGGTCCGCCAGGAAGTTCCGAAGTGCATCACCGTTGTCAAAGGTCCGCGTGGTGGTGTTAAGCGTAACTTGCATTTTCGCCGGGTAGAAAAGGCCGTATCTCGCTTGTAACCTCTGCATCAGGGGTCTGCAGGCCAGGAGCTCCTTACGTCGGTCGACGGTTTTCTTACTGAGATCCGGGTAGAAGGAGATCTTATGGGCTTCAAGCTGCACCGTTTGCCTCTGCTTAGCAGTTTGTAGTATCTGCATAGCTTGCGGATATCGCAGGAGTTTAATCACGAACGGGCGTGGATGCTGTGCTCGGCCCATAGCATGGGGGGGGGGACCCGATGTGCGCGCTCAATTTCAAAGGGAGCTGGGAAGTTAATTTGAAGTAGTTCAGGTATGAGTTTTTCCAGATAGGCAATGGGATCAGCTCCCTCCCGGCCTTCCGGTATCCCCACAATTCTGATATTATTCCTCCGGGCTCTATTACTTTGATCCTCCATTTGGATTTCAAGCGCTGCCACCTGCTTAGCTAAAGGGCCTACCTGGGTCAGCATGGCCTCATGCTTGGCGACCTCCGTTTCCACTTTAGAGATACGCCCCGTCAAATTCTGCAGTGTTTCTTTAACCTCCTGGACATCCGTTTGCAGCTGCGATAGGGCCACGGTATTTGTGATGATCATTTCCTTCACGGACTTAAGCTCAAGTAGGATCTCCCGGGCCCCGTCAGCTGATTCCTTCTCCGGTGCCATTTTCTGCGGGGATGCTGCCTCCTATTTAGCACGTTTTACTGCTTGCCCGGTTGCCTGGTGGAAATCTAATTTGGCCGGTTTTAGCGATGCCATAACCGCGTGTTCACACGGGAGATAAAGACCCTTGAACGGTCCATCGGTGTCTGACGCCAGGCGTGGCTAACGTCGTCGGACCTGGAGCCATGGGTTCAGGATAAGGTGGTCGATGTCCCTTGCCAAGGTGAAGACCTTTTTGGCAAACCCATGACTGAGAAGGCTGCTGAAATCGAGACCGAGGGCTTGACCCGGACAAGACTCTCCAAGAAGACTTCTGCCCCTTCTAAAAAGAAGGGCTCGGGTAAAAAGCTCCTTTTCCCGAGGAAAGGTGCTGCTTACCGCAACTACCCCACTCACCAGACCTCCCTGGCTCCCCAACAGGGGCAGCAGGCCAAGGGACAGGGGCATGGCCCGCCCAAGCAGAAGACCCCCAAGCCCCAGGCACCGGCTACTTCCCAGCCGGTAGGGGGTTTTTGACTGCTACAGCATAGTCTCTCCAACCAGGGGTGAGGCTTTGCACAGGAGGAAGGCTGACCCTGTACACTCACAGGTGGCCTGAAATCACCACAGATGCCTGGGTCTTACAAATAGTCTAAAAGGGCTATTTGCTTCTCTTCAACCAGGTACCTCCCTCCTACTTTCCAGGAGAGCCTCTCAGACCCCCTCTACACAGGAATCTCCTCTTACAGGAGTTGGCTGGTCTTCTAGAGGGTCAGGCAGTAGAGCTGGTGCCCAACAGCCTGCTAGGACAAGGCTTTTTACTCCAGGTATTTTCTGATACCAAAGAGAACAGGAGGCCTCAGGCCGATCCTCGACCTGCGAAACTTAAACAAGTTCCTGGTGAGGGAAATTGCTTGGAATATTGCTGCCTTACCTCCACCAGGGAGACTGGCTATGCTCTTTAGACCTGAAGGATGCTTATACGCACATCCTCATACATCCAGACCACAGACAATATCTCAGATTTGTAGTGGGAGGAAACCATTTTCAGTACGGAGTACTTCCATTCGGCCTAGTGTCTGCCCCCAGAGTGTTTACCAAATGTATGGCGGTATTGGCGGCCTTCCTCAGGAACCAGAGAATTTTTGTCTTCCCGTACCTCGACGACTGGCTCATCAGGGCCCAGTCGTCTCAAGAAGCTCAACAGGCCACAGCTCGCACTATCAACATACTGCAGCATCTAAGCTTTGTCATAAATCAAGCAAAGTTCACTTTGCTCCCCACTCAAAACTTAGAGTTCATAGGGGCAAGGCTAGACACCCTTCAAGCGAAGGCTTACCTGCCAGAGGGCAGAGCACAGAGGCTTCTGCAGTTAGTACACCAAATCAGCCATGCGTTTCAAATATCAGCAAGGCACTTTCTATGCCTCCTAGGACACATGGCCTCCACGGTTCATGTGACCCCAAACGCCCGTCTCCACATGAGGACAGCTCAGTGGTGCCTCAGAGATCAGTGGACACAAGCCACAGGAAGACTCCGAGACAGGATCAGAGTGGCCAAACGACTACTGAGGTCATTGACCTGGTGGCTTCAGCCATCCAACCTGCTCAAGGGAGTATCTTTCCAGCCTCCCTTGTCCACAAGAGTGCTGACGACATATGCATCTCTGCTGGGCTGCGGAGTCCATTGCCAGGACTTATGCACTCAAGGGTTGTGGTCTCCTCAAGAGAAGATGCAACAAATCAATCTCTTAGAGCTCTGGGCGATACGCCTAGCTCTTCAAACCTCCTCTCATGTTCTCTTACATCAGTCTCTCTTAGTACAAACAGACAACCAGGTGGCTATTGTACACCTTATGTACACCTTAGAGGAAAGGCGGGATAGAGGTGATATGATTGAGATGTTTAAATACCTCCGTGGCATAAATGTTCAGGGAGAGAGCCTCTTTCAATTGAAAGCAAGTTCTGCTACGAGGGGACATGGGATGAGGGTGAAAGGAGATAGATTCAGGAGTGATATGCGGAAATATTTCTTTACAGAAAGAGTAGTGGATCCGTGGAATAGTCTCCCAGTGGAGGTGGTAGAGATGAGGACAGTAACTGAATTCAAAAAAGCATGGGACAAACACAGAGGATCTCTAAAGGTAAAAAGGGGACTGTTATAGTTGTTATGGAAGGACAGACTAGATAGGCCATGTGGTCTTTTTCTGTCATCATATTTCTATGTTTCTATGTTCTACGTGAACAAGCAGGGAGGGACGGGGTCCCGCAAAAGCAGTTTACCTGCCAGGTCAGGAGAACTGTCTAGCAGACAAGCTAAGCAGAATTCTCCAACCTCATGAGTGGCAACTGAATCAGGAAGTAGCCCAGCAGATCTTCCATTGCTGGGGCATCCGACCATAGATCTCTTTGCCAGTCCACAGAATCATGTTGCCCAACTTTTGCTCCAGACAGCCACACCCCAAAGGATGGCTGCAGATGCTTTTCTAATCTGGTCAGTGGGCCTCCTGTATGCGTTTCCTCCCACGCCTCTGGTGGCCTGAACTCTATTCAAAATCCTTCAAGACAAGGCCTCGGTCATCTTGATAGCCCCCAGATGGCCAAAACAACCTTGGTTTCTGCTTCTTCTCCAGCTGGCAGTGGAAACCCCACTTCCTCTGGGGATGCAGCCCGACCTCCTGTCCCAGGAGCAGGGCTCTATCTTACACTCCAACCTTAGGTCCCTCAACCTGATGGCATGGCTGCTGAAAGGGTAGTGCTGGCTTCTCTCCTCCTGCCTAAGAACGTGGAAGAAGTGCTACTGGCCTCAAGAAGGCAATCCACCAGGAAAACCTATGCCTTCAAGTGGCGTAGGTTTGAGATGTGGTGTAACCAGCACAACGAAAACCCTTTCTCTTGTCTGGTACCAGTGGTGTTGCAGTACCTGCTTCACCTCTCAGAATTAGGCCTCAAGTCTAACTCTGTCAGGGTCCACCTGAGTGCTTTGTCAGCACACCACTCTCCAGTGAAAGGACAACCTCTTTTGGTTCACCCCTTGGTGTCCAGATTCCTCAGAGGGCTGCTTCTACTAAAACCCACGGTTCGTCCTCCGGCAACCGAGTGAGATTTGAATGTGGTCTTGCAACAGCTTACTTGCCCACCTTTTGAGCTGATGTCCATGTGTCATCTGTTTCCCCTCTCCTGGAAAGTGCTCTTCCTAGTAGCATTCATATCTGCCAGACGTGTGAGTGAACTACAAGCTCTTGTGACAGAAAGACCATGCACATGGTTTTATAGGAACAGGGTGGTCCTGCTCCCCCATCCCAAGTTCCTTCCGAAAATGGTCGCTCCATTCCACCCCAACCAAGAGGTGGTTCTGCCGACATTCTTTCCCAGACCACATTCTAGTCGGGCAGAGGCAGTTCTGCTTACCCTTGATTGTAAAAGGGCCTTAGCCTTCTACATGGAGCGTACGCGGGGACATCGAAGGGCTACTCAGCTCTTCGTCTCTTATGACCCTAATAAACTGGGGCTACCTGTCTCCAAGCGCATGTTATCCACCTGGGTGGCAGACTGCATTGCCTGGGCGTATATGGCGGCCGACCTCCCGTTGCAGGGTTGAGTCACAGCCCACTGTGTCAGGGTTAAGGCTGTGTCAGTGGCTCACTTCCGCTCTGTTCAGCTGGCAGACATCTGCCGGGCCGCAACCTGGTCTTCAAGCCAGACTTTTGCAGCCCATTACTGCTTGGATAGAGTCCCGACGGGACAGTGCTTTTGGCCAGACGGTACTCCTTAACTTATTTGAGGTTTAGGTAACTTCTACCCTCCGGCCCTCTGGTGTCAGGCTACTGGGGGGTGTTGTGTCTCCGCTGAATTCCTATCACAGCTGCTGCAGCTCTTCTAGAGGGAGCCATTTTTTCAGCTATGGGTTCTCGGTAGCCTATAGCTAGGGAGTCCCATATGTGAGGACTGACTTCCTGCTTGTTCCTGTAGACAGCGTAGTTACTCACCTGTAACAGGTGTTCTCCAGGGACTGCAGGAATCAGTCCTCAGACCCTTCTTCCTCCCTTGGAGTTGCAATCCTCTTATTGATTTTTATTCATTTTGCCATCTTTTTAGCTATGTCATTTGACTGAGCTAGATGGCACCCTTGGGCGGGAAGGGGACCGCGCATGCGCGATGCAATCCCAAAGGCTTTCTTTGAAAGCTGGGGAATTGCTCCGCACGAGGGCTCCATCGGTGCTGACGTCACCCATATGTGAGGACTGATTCCTGCTGTCCCTGGAGAACATCTGTTACAGGTGAGTAACTACACTATCCCTGCAAGCAACAGCTCCAAGAGGCCACATAGCTGCTGGAAAACTCTGCCTCCTTCAGAGGCATCATCACTCGCCTACAACCTCTACATAAGCTCACTCCCTTCCCAGGCAGGCCCTTGCTGGGTGTGATTTCACTTAAGGGTCTTGTCAAAGGACCCTTTGGTATGGCCCTTAGGTGGGAACTGCAATAGGAACAGCATCATTCCCCTTACATACCATCAGCTGCATCCATCCACTGAGCAAAGCACTACTTCAAACACCATCCTGAGACACCAAACATGGGAAGCAACCCAGTAAACAATGACAAAATATTCAGACTCAGACTGGTCAAACCCCACTACTAGGCCATGCCTAATGATCCTCAAATGTGGCTCTCGAGCATTGACGTCTGCAAGCAAATTCACCATAACAAAGGGGAGAGCTAACTTCGCAGCCACAGTTGATTAGACTAAGGGGCCTCACAATCGGCACACCAACAGGAAGGAATGCTGCATCTGGTTCACACGTGGGGAGATGAGCTTCAGCTACTATAGGCACCATCACTCATCACCATTTTTACCAGAACAAAGACCTTACATAAAGACCTTACATCTCAGGTGCGCTCATGCCTAAGGGCCATGGACCTCAAAGTCCACAAACAGCACCCCCACTCTCTTACGCAGCCAATACAGATCCTCCCTGCTATGACTGTGAATCATATCAAACACACAAGACACTATAGAAGAACACATACTACTTTTTGAAAAAACACTTCTACAATTGTAACGCTGCATAAATCATGCTCCCCCTATATGCATCCTTATACACAATAGTTGCCCTCCTGGCGCTAACCCTCACCTCTGACACTCTGTTGACCCCCACATCCCACTTCCCACTTCCCAACACACAGGACACATGGCAGCATCAACATAGACAATCTCTACCATCACATCAGGCAACGGAACATGCACAACCTAATCAGCATACTACTTCAAAAAGACCTTACTCAGACTGCAACTGTCTCTACTGAGAATGCTCATACGCTCAAATGCGCACTCATAAACACGCACTCCACAAAGAACAATATCCCTATCGGAGACTACCTAACCTCCCAAAATTTGGACGTACTATGCTTTTTAACATATTCATAAATAACCTGGAAGTGGGGTCATCAAATTTGGAGTGAGGTGATCAAATTTGCAGTTGACACAAAATTATTCAAAGTTGTTACAATGCAAGAGGATTGTGAAAAATTGCAAGAGGATCTTGATAAATTGGAAGACAGGACAGACAAATGGCAGATGAAATTTAATGTGGAATTTAATGCACCTAAGAGAGAACAACCAAACTACGGTTGCATGTTGCGAGGTTCCATATTAGGAACCACCTCCCAGGAAAAAGATTTAGGTGTTTGTTTATGTTTATTGACTTAATATACCACTCTACAAATACATATCAGAGCGGTTTACATGGTACAAAAAACAAGGAAAATCATATGGTGAAAAGGGGAAAGGAAATTACAATATTAACAGGAAAGCAAACCAGGCAGAACCAATCGACAGGACAAGAGGAGAAAAGAGGGGAAGCGGGTGGGTAAGGGCTACACAGAGGGATCAGGGAGATCAAAAGCAAGGGCAAAGAGATGAGTTTTGAGTTTGTTTTTGAAGGTAGTATGTGTCTGTTCGAGTCAGATGGAGGAGGGGAGAGAGTTCCATAGGGCGAGGCCAAGGAAAAAGAAAGCGGAGGAACAAGTGGACTGAAGGTGAGCATGAGCAGGTGAAGGGAGATGAAGGCGGTTAAGGTGGAGAGACCGTAAGGAACGAGCTGAGGTATGAAATGGACAAGGTCAGCGAGATACTGAGGGGAATGGGAGTAGAGGATGCGATGCAGGATTGTCATGGATACTACGTTGAAACCCTCTGCCCAGTGTGCAGCGACAGCCAAGAAAGCAAATAGAATGCTAGGAATCATAAGGAAAGGAATTGAGAATAAAACCAAGGATGATATGTTCTATGGTGCGGCCACACCTTGAATATTATGTGTAATTCTGGTCACTGTATCTTGAAAAAGATATAGCAGAATTAGAAAAGGTATAGAGAAGATGGTAAAGGGGATGGAAATATACCCCTATGAGAAAAGGCTTAAAAGATTAGGACTTTTCAACTTGGAAAAGAGATGGCTGAGGGGAGATATGATGGAGCTCTTTAGATTAATGAATGGAATGGAACTGGTAAACTTAGATCAGTTTTTTACACCATCAAAAAGAAAGACTAGGGGACACACAATGAAGTTACAATGTAACCTATTTAAGAGAAAATATTTTTTTACTCAATGCATAATCAAACACTGGAATTCATTACCAGAGGATATAGGTGAAGACTGTTAGTGAAGCTGGGTTTAAAAAATGTTTTTGTGAAGTTCCTGGAGGAAAGGTCAGTAAACCATTATTAAAGAGAACCCGGGACAAGCATTGTGGAACCTGTGCCTTTTTGGGAACCTGTCGGGTACTTTTGGCCTGGATTGGTCACTGTTGGAAACAGGATATACTGGGTCTGACCTAGTATGGCATTTCTTATGCTCATATGTTCAGAAACACAGTGCTAATGAACAAACTCAAACCATCCAACTACAGCCTTTTCAATTGTCTAAGAACCCACCAAAGAGGAGGAGGAGTACTCATTTTAACAAAATCCCACCTACACTTCCACAAACAATCTGCAGAGTACAGAAGGATTAGACATGCTCTATATAAGAGTCATAACAATCTGCCTCACGTGCAGGTCTCCGGCCATCCCCAACTAATGATCTCTCAAACTAGGAAAAGTTTTAGAGAACATCAAAACAAAGACCTATTATTACTAGGAGACTTCAACCTCCCTTCTGTTCCAGTTAAACATGCAACATCCTTCTTGGAAGCTATGAGCTCTGTGAACCACTCAACTCATAAAAGCACCTACACGTGATAAGGGAAATATGCTTGACCTCATCTTCCTCAACAAAAAAAGTCTACATTAAAACTCCCCCCTCAACATAACTACTACCAGTACCATGGTTCAACCACAACCTAATAAGCTTCCAGCTTCCACTCAACACAACAACCCACATGACTCAGCACCAACCAAGTAGATTTAAACGATTTGATTAAAAAAATAATTAAAAGACCTAACTCAACAATGTGATCCCCTCACTGAACACAAATACAGACAACACTGACATAATCATATCCAACTGGAACCAAATCATTGGAGAAGCAGCAGCAGCAACAACATCACTACCACCACAACAGCACAAAAGCAATAAACAACCAAAGACCTCATGGTACACGACCGATCTCCAAGATCTCAAAATACGTCAAAAACTAGAGTGTAAATGGCGAAGATCCAAACTCACAGCTGACCAGAGCAACTTTGTCTCTACTAACAGAATACTGCACCACAAATGACAAGCGCAAACATTCATGCTATACCAAATTGATTAGCAGCTCACTCAACTGGCCAAAGGAATTATTTTACATCATAAAAGATCTAATAAAAATTCCTGCCGAGGACAACCCAGACATCACCATTGGTCTTCAACAAAAGGTTGTACATACAATCACTGCCCCAGACCGCTCAGCTTCCACGACCACTGCCTGGACATCATTCAGCTCCATCAACAGTGAAAACATAGAATCTACAATCACGACCCTTAACAGAACCAAATCCCCCCTGGATCCATGCGCAGCAAGCTGGATTAAAGCAACTAAATCTGAACTCAGCCCATTCCACAAGAAAATCACCCAGATGTCACTACTCCAGGACTATATGCCTGATAGCCTAAAAATCTCCTCCATACGCCCCACCTTGAAATATACCAGACTCTACCCCATGGATTCAACCTCCTACAGACCCATTGCCAGCCTTCCATTCCATAAAATACTGCTCTTAATCTTCAAAATCATCAACGATTAATCCTCCTCCCACTTGCAAACATTACTACACACATTTCAAGCCAACAGATCAAGAGGACAATCCACTAAAAACACTTTGATCATACCACATTAAAAACAAAAAGTAACTAACAGGCATGCACAAGATTGTTTGAACTCTATGCACCAAGACTCTGGAACACCCTGCCCGAAAAATTGGAAACATCACCGAACTGATCACTTACTGGAAATACCTAAAGACCCACTTATTTGCAGAACATTTCAGATTCGCCACATAATACCCCCCCCCCCCACTCCTCTCCCTGCCTTTACTGTTATCTCCCTCTCCCACCCCACCCTCCCCATTTGACTTAAACAACAAAAAAAAAAAGTATATATATTCAGTGTTCAATGTAAATATCTAATCACAATGTTCAGTCGTTCTGTTCTCACCTCTCATCTCTGTACATAGGATTTTGTGGAATGTAACTAAATATACTCTTTGTTAAATGTACATTGCTTTGACCTGATGGAAAGCGGTAAAAGAAAAGTTACATGCCCTGCATGTGTGTTTGTTTAAGTGGAGAAGTGTTTTTGCAGTTAAGACAATATTGCTGCCCTTGTGAGTTGTCCAAAAGATCTGAAAGATGTGAAAAGTGATCTGTGTAAGTGATTGACCTTTACAGTCACATGACTATAGTTTCATTCATTGTATGTCTGATATCTATGAAGAGATCATGAAAATGATCCATTTTGTTCATAAAGGACTTCAGGGCACTGACATCACACATGGAAAAGCTTCCATTTTCATAGAAAAATTGAGAATCCACTTTGAGAAATGCAGACAGATGACTGGAATGATTTGTGGAAGGAAATCACTGAATTCTATCATAGCCACAGTGTTGCAGTGTCAGATGAGGACACTGTGCACTCACCAAAAAGAAAAAGAATATGTGTGGATTTTATGCTAGTAAGAGAGAACGGTGACTGCATTTACATTAAGATAAATATAACTGCACTTTTTCTCACTTTATCTAACTTGATTGTTTCAAATGACAATATATATAGCAGACTGAAGTCTACCTGTCGGAGTACCTTTATGATCTCACTGGGTTGTATGTTTAGCTCCCGGCCCAGATATGCTGCTACTTTTAGATAATCCAAAGCTGTATAGCTCATATGATGGTCATTTGAGGGAAGTTCTGAGTAAAGAATTTTTTTTTGTGACTTAAGATGACTTTTTTGATCAGAAAAATGTACAAAGACAATCTTGGATAACAGGAAACATCTCTTAAGAGCTTGAGCAGGAAGGTGAATATAAATAAAGTATCTGAGAAGTTGTAACAATCTTGCACAAAGTACTGAGAAAAAAGATCAATAAAGAGTGTTACCCAAGACAGAAACAGATATTCAAAGGTGCTTTGATGTGATGGAATAAGATACAAGCTTGCATGACTATACTTTCATTGGGGGGGGAGGGAGAAATTATAACATTTTGAAAAAATAAGAGAAACATCTTTTCAAAGAATCAGACCAGCAAACAAGGAGGAACAAATCACTAAGTTACAAGCACAGTGGAGAATAAATGTCATCTACTTATGGCTTTTTAAGAAAACCCGACACATGAACATAAACCTAAGATAGGAAATTAAAGTTATATACAAGTAGATGATGAACAAAATAGCTTATAACCAGTATAGAAAAGGTTTGGCAAAAGGAACATGCAGATTCTGTATTACAGAACTGGAAACAGTTATACTTATCATTGTTGAGTGCAACATACTGGTGTCGGACCTCCTATATGCAGAAAGGCATCAACGCTAAAACATCCTGATACCAGAGACTTGGATCATGACCCTGACAGAACTGTGAAGGACTAAAAAATCTGTGACCACCTGGGATATTCCCTTTCCCATTAATAAAAAAAAATGGATGCTAGAAAATCAAAGATTGAAGTAAAGGAGAAAAGCACGCAAATGGCATTAAGAACATCTGGATTGTCCTGTGCTATGTGCAGAGAAATAGAATCTCCAGGAACAACAAGCAGGAATGTAGTCTTCACTTATGGGTATCGTCGGTACCGATGGAGCCTGTGCGGGAACGCTCCCCAGCGTCCAGTAGGAAAGCTTTTGGGAGCATCCCACAGCGCCTGCGTGCTGCCTTCCCGCCTTTCCCAACTGTCCCTCTCCAGTTATTCATTTTACACGGAGCCGATAGTTGCACATCCTGTCACTGCAGAAAAATTCCCTTCTTATTCTTCTTTTTTGTGGTCGCATCTGCCTTCCCTCGACGCTATACCGGTACCGCCGGTGGTTCTTTTCTTTTTTTCAAACCCCCCCCCAAACTTTCTTTCTGGAGTCTTTTCCAGTAATTTCCTTCTCGGGTGCCACGTGCCATTTTGGGCACTAGGCCCAACTTTTTCCCTCAGAATGTTAAAAACCCGCTTCGGGTTTTAAAAAGTGTTCTAAGTGTGGCGGTACCATCTCCGACACCCATGAGTGGTGCCTCAAATATTTAGGTCCTGACCACTCTATATCAGAGTGTGTTGCCTGTGGGATGATGTCGAAAAGGGGCCGGCAAAACTGAGCTGCTAAACTTAGCACCCTTTTTCCCTCCGATGCAGCCTCCGTGGCATCGATGTCTTCCAAGGCTTCATCTTCTTCCCATGGATCTCAGGTAACTAAACATAAATCCAGCCGGTCCTCAAAGGGTAGATCTCCTTCTAAACATCTAGATGCCTCTGGCGTTGCCCTTGAGAGACTTTCACCAGCAAAATTGCCCCGGCGGGAGGCTTTGGCTTCCAAAGCACTAACGGGGCTCCAGGATGTTCTCGAAGCTTCAACCTCGGCAGAACTACTGGTGCCATGCTCTGGGGTTCCGGCCGCTTCATCCGGCACCGATACCCAAGCATCGGCAGTGTCAATAGACCAGAGATTCTGGGTTATTGAACGCAGTCTGGCAGCTCTTCTCACGGCCTCGATGCCCCTGAAACTGCTTCAGACAATTCAACCGATACTGGCACCGACTGCATCGACATCGGCAGGTATTCTACCGGGACCGAGTCATGCATCTCTATCCGGTATAGACAAGTTGGTAACGGACCACTCCGATGCCGACTTCGATCGGTACTGGTACCATGCCTTGCACGATCACCCGGATCGGAGATACTTCGAATCCTCGGATGAGTCTGAAGACACTGAAAGCTCTGCCGATACCAGAGTACTTCTTCCTGAGGATTCCTCTTCTCCTCAGCATAGGATGTCTCTACCAGAGGATACGTCCTTTCAGGATTTTATCCGAGATGTGGCCTGAGGTCTTTCCATCACAGTGGCTCCTGAAAAAGAGCCTAGGGCAAAGGAATTAGAAATCTTACAATACCTTAAAGCTCCCATGGAGGCAGCTACCTTACCTATTCATGAGATCTTGCATGATCTTATGTTAAGGATGTGGGAAACACCTCTGACCACATCTCCTCACTCTCGAAGACTCGACACCATGTATCGAGTTCCTCCTTGTCCTGGGTTTCAGAAAACTCAATTACCACACCATTCCATGGTGGTGGAATCAGCCATGAGACGGATAAAGAGTGCAAAAAGACATGCATCTAATCCTCCAGGACGTGAGTGTAGGACTCTTGACGCCTTTGGACATCGATCCTTCCAGGCTTCCATGCTTTCTGCTAGGATCAGTTCCTATATCTTGTATATGGGAGTGTTCCTTAAGGGAGGTCACAGGAGACTTTCTAAATATGCACTTACATAAGATGACATTTTACTTACCAGATAATGCCCTTTCCCTGTGTCCTGCTAGACCAGTCCAGACAAGTGAGTCATGTTCTCCTACCATAAGACGTGGAGACAGAGAAAATCTTCCAGAGACTTCTTATGACATCATCCTGACATTAATAGCCAGTACCCCTAGGGACACACCTCAATATTCATTCCTAAGCCGATGGTCAAAAATCTCTGCTCATGCACAACCTCAGAGAGAGGATAACAAGGTTCAACAGTACAAGGAACCATAACTATGTACAAAACCAACTTCAGGCAGAAGGTCTATCAAGGGGAGAATGGCCTGCAGGGCCAACAACAAATAAAGCACAGCAGATCAAGATCATAGGGGCTGGGCCTGGACTGGTCTAGCAGGACTCAAGGAAAGGAAATTATTTGGTAAGTAAAATGTCGCCTTCCAAATCGTCCTGCTAAACCAGTCCAGACTACTGGGATGTACCAAAGCTACATCTCCATTGGACGGGAAGACAAGACAGCTTCAAGACCATTGAGTCAGGGATGTGCCTGCCCACGCATGGATCTCTATGTGGCAATACTCAACAAGAGCAAGAGACAATGCTCATACCGTCATCTGAGAAAAGTCAAAAAGACAACTGCTCTACACTACACCCAAGGGAGGTGCTTATGCAAACCCTCCAGTACCAGCTGGTTCCTCAATGGACATGCTGGCACGAAGGGCCTCATTAATTCAGTGCCCCAAGGTAGATTCAGAGGGTGTGCCACCGTATGCGGGCCTTCAAATGGCACAAACATATGGTATGAAGGAGTTAGAGACATAGGATACTGAAAAAGCACTCTCCTAACTCATCTGGTGAAGGACTTTATCTGTCCTTTGACACCGTCCATAGAGCAGGATGACAAGAAGGAGAGGACGATCGAAGGCACACTGTATCCTCTGAAGGAACAAGCAAGGATCCCTGCAGTCAATGCCTGTAACACAGAGATACAATCCACCAAGCCAAATGTGGCCAAAGATGGTCTTAAGGGACAGATCTTTAAGAATGGGCCAATGCAGGACTGAAAGGCTCTTGCATCAAGGCCTGTAGAACTAAGCAAAGATCGCAAGCAGGCATTACTGAACACAGGGGAAAGACAGAAGGTTGAACCCACTGAAGAAAATAAGCCATCAGGTGTGAAGTCATAGACTACACCACCACTGGCCCCCTAAAATATGACAATGCTGCCACCTGTACCTTCAGAAAACAAAGGGAAAGCCTTCTTACAAGACCATCCTGAAGAAGGCGAGCATTGAAAAGGGGAGGGGGATCCGTACCAGAATCGACCTGAGGCTCAAGATAGCAGTGCTGACACGCACATAGGTAAGGTTGGGAGAGCTTCTCTCTACTTACAGGAGCATGGAAACCACGAGAGGAGAATAGTCCTTATATGCCAGACGTTACCCTCTCAAGCTGTAAGCAAGAAGGGAGTCAGGTCATTCAGAATGATTGGTCTCTGCCACAACAGCCTCCCGAGCTTTAGAAGTTGCAGAGAAAACTCCACCAGGAGCCGCATCTGGTTCCCGAACCAGGATCTCCACAGCCCATCAGGCACCACCCAGCCAACAGAGCCAGGGTGTCAATTTAAGCAGCGAACATCATGCCCCATGAACAGCCACAGCATGAACCAAGGCCAACCTGACCTGGCTAGGACTGAACCAAAACGCTGGCACTCTGAGTTTGAATCCATGTGTTGACTGAAGAACTGCACATCTGATGCTTGATCAGGACACCACCAGATCCATCAAGGAACAATCCCAAGGTCCAGAACCTGATGAACACTGACTGGCTTAACACTCACTCTCCAGGGTCACAAAGGAACCTCCTAGCCAACAAAGCTTTATCTCGAGTGGACTAGGAGGTTCCTTTCTGCTCAGGAGGGGAAACTCTTGGGCTACTCAAGCTCTCTTGGTGGGACCTTGCTGATCAATAGACACCATCACTGTGACACTGCCCTGAGAATGGCCAGACTGCTCGGCTCTGAATTAGGGACTGGAGGCATAGCAAATCCTAGTGAGTGGCCTTTGTCACAAACTAGTTGATGGGCCATGCTATCTTTTTAAACTGTTTGGCCCTTACAACAGACTCTTCAGCTAAATCGGGCAGACATCCATCCATTGACAGAAAGAGCCATGATGCAGCATTTAGTGGCCTACCCTTCTGCAGAAGCCGAGACTGTCCCCACCAATGCAGCCAGAGTCTCACCAAGGGAAGGAGGGGAGACCTGCTCTTGAGAGCCTGAGAGAGCTTGGAGACCAACAAACAGCAAGGACCCTCATAGCGATCACATATTAAAGCATTCCCAGGAACCATGTGGACTGATGCCACCATCCACTGGAAAGAACATAGATTACACCAAGCCCAAAGAGCCTTCTGCATCCAGAGGACCGTCAGCTGAAAAAGACTTCACACCCTCTCTCTGGGCAGGACATTCTACCCACATGAAAGCCAAGTTGCACTCCCAGGAATCCCAGTGGCTGGGAAGGCTGCAATGGACTCTTTCCATGACTGAGCATACAACAGAGGCTTCTCCAGGAACTGTACCACTCAGACCAACACCTGAGGTGCACCAAACTGCAATTGGGTTTGGATGACCAGTGGCTCAGATATGGGTGGCCACAGACTTCTTCACTCCGAAGTTTTCCTTAACCACCAGACATCTGAGGAAAACTTCGAGATCCCTGCCAAAAGCACTGCGGGATCCTCAAGAGTCTCGAGCTTTGTCGAAGGAATCAAGAGATGAACCGAAAGGATCGAGGGACAGGTCTAGTTCAAACACAGAGAGACTCCTTGAAGACATCCTCTGAAGCTGGACATCAGATTGTATGCCCCTGGCGGGAGGACTTGTCCTCCAAAGCCTCGGTGAGGTCTGGGAGGCTTCCGAGGCATCGACCTTGGCAGAGCCTCCTGGTACCATGTTCTGGTACGGTGGCTGCAAGCCCTGTTTCCTCCTTGGACCAGACACCGGCAATCTCATTGGATCAGCGAATGCTATCCATTGAGAAGACATTAACAACACTCCTGGCAGCATCGGTACCCCGACCACTGATGACTCCGGCACCGCTAGGGTCTGTATCAACATCCGTACTGGCACCGGCATCTGTATCGTTACTGGTACTAACACTTCAAGGTTATGTTGCTGCTTTACCAACATCAACACCCGGTGTTCAATTGGCAGGGCCACAATCAATGCTGCTGACTACTCAGCATGTTGAGGACTTCGAACATGTCCGGCACTGATGGCACCATTCATATGGTCATTGTTACCGGCAACATTCTCCGAGCTCAGAGTCTGATGCATCTGACTCAGACCATCAGTCCCTTGACTCTGAGGACGACCTGGATTTTGCATCGGTATCGGAACAGTCACCGACTGCCACCACCTGCCACTGTAAATCTCCACCGGAGGACATGTCCTTCCAAGAATTCATTTGAGACATGGTAGTAGGGCTCTCGATACCAGAAGCGGTGGAACCAGAGACTCTATAAGAGGAACTGGAAATTCTCCAGTACACCACAGAACCAAAGGAAGCAACAGTCTTACCAGTAGATAGGATCCTTCTATAACCTAATGCTTCACATTTGGGAGACCCCACTCACAATAGCACCTAGCAGCAGATATCTTGATACAATGTATAGAGTACCAGAGGCCCCCGGTTTTCAAAAGCCACAACTACCACATCACTCGATGATTCGTCGCATTGTTGATTCGACCACCAAGAGTGGCAAGACACATGCACTGATTCCTCCTGGAAGAGAATCAAGGAACCTCAATGCTTTTGCCCGACGGTCTTTCCAGGCCTTCATGCTGGCAAGAAGGATCAGCTCCTACACTTTATATATGGGAATGTTCCTAAAGGAGATTAATAAAGATTGGGAAACCTTCCTACCATTCATCCCAGATGACAAAATGCCAGCTTTTGAAACACTATCCTCAAAAACAGCCAAAATGTCTCCAAAGTTAACAGAACCCAACTTTCACTGTAACAGTACCTCACTTCTCATTAATTTTTGTCAGAGCTGGACCGTGGGAGGGACAAAACAAACATATGTCCCCCAACCAGACTGTCAGCTACTTTTTTTCTTTTTTAGTGGTCCTAACAAAACCAAGAAATTGTGCCGAAATTTAAAAATCTCCACTTAGCTGAAGTATCTCAATCTTCTCATATCTTCTCGTTGCTCATAAGATCATCTCGTAGCATGACGCGCGCGTTTCGAGCCTCCAGGCCCTGTATCAAATGCTGTTATAATACTCTGCGCTCGGCAACGAATTACCCTGATAATGCCGTCTGTGCGGCCAAGGTACCCTTCCTTTACAGATGCAGTAAATCACTTTCCGTATTTAAATAGGAGCCACCCAATAAGAACAGGGAAACACCCCACTAGACAGGGGAATCCCTGAGCTGATTGGTCAGAACTTCAAAAACGTCAGAGAATGCCTTGCCATTCAATCTCACGATTGAGCCCGCCTGGGGGATCGCCTCCAGAAACTATATCGATTGGAACAGCGATGGATCTTTCAATTAGCAGCTGTGGAACCAGGCGGGCTCAATCGTGAGATTGAATGGCAAGGCATTCTCTGACGTTTTTGAAGTTCTGACCAATCAGCTCAGGGATTCCCCTGTCTAGTGGGGTATTTCCCTGTTCTTATTGGGTGCCTCCTATTTAAATACGGAAAGTGATTTACTGCATCTGTAAAGGAAGGGTACCTTGGCCGCACAGACGGCATTATCAGGGTAATTCGTTGCCGAGCGCAGAGTATTATAACAGCATTTGATACAGGGCCTGGAGGCTCGAAACGCGCGCGTCATGCTACGAGATGATCTTATGAGCAACGAGAAGATATGAGAAGATTGAGATACTTCAGCTAAGTGGAGATTTTTAAATTTCGGCACAATTTCTTGGTTTTGTTAGGACCACTAAAAAAGAAAAAAAGTAGCTGACAGTCTGGTTGGGGGACATATGTTTGTTTTGTCCCTCCCACGGTCCGGCTCCGACAAAAATTAATGAGAAGTGAGGTACTGTTACAGTGAAAGTTGGGTTTGGTTTATATTAATTGTTTTCACTGGTGGGGTGGAGGAGATCCAAAGTTAACAGGGCAGAATTCAATGCTTTTGAATCTTCCAGCAGAGCATCTGCTGTTGCCATCAGTGCTAGAAGACTTGGCATAGTTACAGGCCTCAGACCTGTGAACAGTGGGTCCAGGACAAGCTGGGCAACATCCCCTGAACTGGGAAGAACCTGTTAGGTAAGAATTGAAGAGAAAAGGCTGGAGAGCTTGAAACTGATGACAATACCCTAAAAAGGCTCTCCAAGAAAACTGCTGACCCCTCAAAGAAGAGGCCAGCAGCAAAAAAAAAAAGCCTTTCTACCCCAGAAAGAAGAGGTTCTACCCTTCTTACACGCAGTCTTCTTACCAGCAGCAGGGCAAGCAGCAGAGGACTAAACAGGCTAAGAAGCCCAGAACTACTTAACAGCAGCCACTAGCTCAAATGCAAGTTATGCCCAGTTTTTGACTCCGTCCTGGGGAACATGGTCATCCTACCCCTGCAGGGCCCCAATCAAATAAAAATAGCAGGTTGACTTTCTTCCTTTGTCAATCACTGGCAGGCTATAATCTCAGAGAAGTGGACCCTAAACATCAACGGGGAGGGGTATCAGTTAAACTTCCATCAACTTCCTCCACCTCACTTCAAAGGCGAATATCCCCTCCAACCTGGGTTCAGAGTCCTACTCAAGGAGGAAATCTCCAACCTGCTCACCCAGGAAGCCATAGAGGAGATTCCACAACAAGAATTACACAAGGCTTCTACTCTCCTTACTTTCTTATCCCAAAGAAGTCAGGAGGATACAGGCCTATTCTTAACCTCTGAAATCTCAACATATTCTATGTTGTCTATGTTCAGTTGAATATGTTGAGATTTCAGAGGTTAAGAATAGGCCTGTATGGGATGTCCAGTTGAACTCAGTCCGACATTTCTGACCTAGTTTCCAACTCTTATAGATCTGGGAGATAGGGAGTCCCATACGTGCCGACTACATTCTTGCTTGTTCCTGGAGATAGTGTAGTTACTCACCTGTAACAGGTGATCTCTGGGAACAGCAGGAATTTAGTCTTTACAACTCACCCTCCTTCCCATGGAGTTGTAGGGTTATTTTTACTCTTTCTTCCCAGCTACAAACCCAACAGAGGAGAGGGAGTCAGAAGAGCGGAAAGCAGTTACGCAGGCACAGTGGAGTACTCCCAAAGGCGTTCCTATAGGATGCTAGGGAGCGTTCCCGCGCGGGCTCTGTTGGTGCGGACGACACCCATGTATAAAGACTAAATTCCTGCTGTTCCCAGAGATTACCTGTTACAGATGAGTAGCTACGCTTTATTTGGTGCTGTCTGATAACCCTCTGGGTAAATGATTTCACTTTTCTGAATCCAGTTTTTCAGCTTCTAGATATCTAACATATGAAAAGATTTTAGGATCACAGTAAGTTTCTTTTCTCAACCTAGATCACATAACTTCACACTTTTGTGTGTCACATCTTTCTTTTACTTCCTAAAGAAGATGAAAATGCTAAATCCTTTTTGTTTTCTCTCAAAAGAAGTTGGAGTCTTTTCTTCTAGATTAAATGAACATTATTGGCATATTTTTAAGATCGTTAAAACAAATTAAATCATAATTACTAATTAACATCTAGCTAAATTATTGTAGTGCAGTGATCAAACATTAGAATCTCAAGCAGACATTACGTTACAGCATGGAAAACATGACCCACTCGTCTAGACATACCCTGGCATAGAATTGAGGGTCATTCCTGTAATGATATGCAGAAAATTGCATTTGGAGGTATTACCTATTTGTAAACAAAGGTATGAACATAATAAGTATACTCTTTTCATTCTAAACAATATAAAAATGCTTGCACTATATTAAACCAAAAAGGAAAACTATATTAGATACATGACAAAGATGATGCATTAGTGTTGAGAAATATACTGCTTGCTAATTTGAGGAAGGAAGCTTGTATTGCTACTTGAATGATTGGCATGCATGAATTTAGTTTATTCACTAGGCTTGACTCACTTGCCTTTTGATAAATTGGAAATTAGCTTTATTTAACACTTAATGCCTCTGGTACTGCATTTATTTGTATTGTTTTAGGGTTCCTGAAGGATCTTTGTGAGGTTCTACTGTATTTACTGCTACCTCCTGGAGACTTCCAGAACAAGATCATGCGATACTTTGTTGGGGTACATTTTACAATTTTTACAGACCTTTTCCACTTTTAAAAACTACATCTTGAGCTTTGTTACGTGTGTCTGTGCTTAAAGGTGCATTCTTTTGAGGACAGACGCAATTGACTTTTATTGCTACTTTAACAAACTAAATGTTTCATATTGTGTTTCTTCATTTTGTACTGTTTCTCTATGGCTTCAGGTTCAAGATCATATTGGTGAACCATTCTGAGCTAAACTTCACATGTAATCTTCTTGATGTGTGAATTCATTTCCCAAACTGTATATGGAGACTTTTTTTTTAAAAGCTAGCATATGGTACTTCCAGCCACAATTAAAAAAGAGAAATCCCACAATAAGACTTACATAGCAAAATTGCAAATTGTTTTGGCAGGCATCATTGACATTTATGGCATTCAAATATGACAGTTTGCAGGAAATTGATCTTGAAACAATGCGTACATATTCCTTATTTTTCTTAGGAAATGTCCTTGTCCTGTTTAATTGTATGTAAATGTTTCTCAGAAATCTTTTTCAGACCTTAGTGCCTTCAGTCACATAGTACTATATAAAATGTGTGTAGAAATATACAATTTAAAATGTGAGTCACTTAGGGTGAGGATTGCCCCGAAAATATGGTAAATGCTGTTTTTCTATTATAGCTTTATTTATTGCCTGAGTGCAAGAAAGTGCTTTGACTTATTAAACATCTGTATTTTTAAAGCTTTTTCTGTGTAAAATTCTAAGTATGCGCAGCTATTCCCACACGCAGCAGTCCTCTCAGCTTCTCAGTTTTTATTTTTTCGACACTGGCATTATTTAAAGTTTTTCTAATGTTTTTCTTTTTTTTCTCAAACTCCACCAATAATACGGCACCAAAAACTGTTTTATGTCTGTTGCAAATGTGGTTGGTTAATCCATAATTTTGATATTCACTTAAAGTGCCTCTTATGTTTGGGTCCTGAACATTATTAGGGCCACAAACACTGTGCTCAAATGTCTCCTCAAGCCAGAAGAGACAGTATGGACTGACTCCGCAAACAAAACATTTTGATAATCTAGTCAAAGAAAATCATCATCTATGCAGAAGACACTGGCATCTGTGCAAACTAGTTTAGAATCTTCTACAGAGAATTCATCTACCTACTGACACAGTGACCCTAAAGGTCCAGTTTTTGTAGGGGATTCCTATTCCAGAAGCAAGGAGCTGCAGTTTTTCTCAGAAGATACCAGGCTTCCCATGGAGCTGTTGAGTGCCTGCAAAAGCTCGATGACGAACTCTTCTCAATAGTGCTGAAGAAAGCACCGATGAAATGGAACATTTTAGCCCTGAGCATACCAACAAAAAAGCAATGCACAGTGGCCACCTTGGTGCAGGCCTCTGAAGTGTGAACTCCCCTGCTGTGTAATCGGAGCACAAGCATACCTGCTGCACAGCTCCTCTCTCTTCTGCATAGCTGTTAGTGCAAGACTACACAGGCACCACTGACTAAGTCTTCTATTTGTTACTGGAGAGGAGGATCTGTCCTCTCCACATTCTTTTTTTTTCTTGTCCTCCAGACCACTCTCTCTTCTTTATGCACAGGATGTTTGAGGACCTAGTCATGATTATTTTTGAAACATGTCTGATTCTGCCCCAGGAACATACACGAGCATTCATCACATTCTTCTGCCCTTAAGCCTGTACAGAGAGGTTCCGCCTGAACCTACTGTCTTGCTCCTCACCATTTTGGATTCTGAGCTGAAGCAAGCCCATTCTTGACCTCCTTCATTGCCGGCTTCCATCTTTTCAGATTTTGAAAACTCCTTTGACTCCTCCATTCCAGCTTCCCTGCATAATGGCTCAGTGGTTTCCACAAGTATTCCATATGATTTTTCTCCCATTTCCAAGAAATGACCCTCCTTAATGGGCCATCTCTTATCTCAAATTTGTCTAGAAGATGTTCAAAGAAATTCTTGGTGGGCCATCTTTCCAGGGGACCTGGAAGAAGTTATTCTTCTCCTTGAAACTTGTGCCATAGAACCCGTCCCCCCTCAAGAAATGAATTGGAGGTTCTACTTCAATACCTTCCTGATTCTAAAAAAAAAAGACTGGTCACAATCCTCCAGTCTTAGATCTCTGAGATCTCAATCCACTGTCTTTTGAAAGAAAAGTTCAAAATGACTAATCCTCCATTCTACCCCTGCTCAGCAAGGGAGATTACATGTGTTCGCTAGACTTCAGAGATGCCTGCACTTGTAGTTCCTTACTTTCACAGCATTAGAAATGTCCAAGATGTGTGTTCTATCCAAGCGTTACCACTATAAAGTTCTTCTTTCTCCGGGAACAAGCAGGAAGTCAGTCCTCACATATGGGTGACATCGGCGCCGACGGAGCCCTCGTGCAGAGCAAATCCTCAGCTTTCAGAGAGAGCCTTTTGGAATTGCCATCACGCATGCACGGTCCCCTTCCTGCCCAAGGGTGCCCTCTTGCTCAGTCTCCTTTTTTCCATGGAGCCCTTCGGACGTAGTCCGTGTGTCCCTGAGAAAAAAAGTTGTTGTTTTGGCTTTTTCTTCGACTGGTCGACACCGGTACCTCTTCCCGCCTTCAGCTTGGTATGCCGGTACCGAATCTGTCTCTGTTTTTCGGTTTTTGTCCTTCGTGACTGGCGTTCACACCTTTTTCTCTTTTTCAATGGCAGCCCGAGTCTTTGACCTTGCAGGGGCCCTTTTTCCCCTGATGGCTGCCAGCGGGTTTAAAAAATGCGATCAGTGTGTGAAGTTAATGTCTCTCACTGATATGCATGACTGCTGTCTCCGGTGCCTCAGGCCCAACTATGACCCATTGGTCTGTGGCCCATGTAGGAAGATGTCCTCGAAGGCTCTGAAGAGCCACCAGCAGCAGCATGATAGGATTTTTTCTGTATCCGTGCCTCCGAGAGCCAGGACCTCATCCGAGTCCTCCATGTCTCGGGGGGAACTCTCTGAGCCCGAGCAGCATCGAGGTTCCTCGGAGAGGGGGTCTCCCTTGAGGGAGTACAAGAGGAAGAAGAAATCCTCGAGGGCGGCATCTCTGGGTGGCATCTCTGGGTGGCTCCGAGCAACCCGGTTCATCCCGGGGCCAGTCGCAGAGCCCCGAGCGTCTGCTGGGATCTTTAGAGATGGAACGCCAGACGAAGATGCCTCGTCGAGAACCGGATCAGCTGAGGCAAGTACCAACTGTCCTCATCGAGGACTCCCCTCTGGGGGAACCGGCGTTGGGCCCAACCGGGGGCTGCGGAGCCTTCTGGAATCGAGTCCAGAATAGCGGCCTTGGAACGCAGTTTCACTGCCTTCATGGAGCAGCAGCGGGCGCTGATAGCCGGCCTGTCTAGTTCCTCCGCCCCGACCACCGGGCCCTCGACTTCAAAGGTGACCCCGGAGGCCGAGCCAATCCCCGAAGCCCTTTGACCTTGAGTTGATCCTCGGCTGAGGTCTCTCTCAGCCTCCTGTTCGGAACCGAGGTCATTGCCACTGAGCCTGCTGGCATCAGGATGGTTGGCGCCAGGGCCCTCGATGCCAGAGGAGCCCGCCAATTCCTCCTCGGAGGTGTCGGCGTGGGAAACCGAGGATGAGTCCCCGGATACCCACGGCACAGGGATGTACCATCCGATTCCCTGGTATCCGAGCCTCGGAGAATGTCCCCCCTCCCCCCCCCGGAGGAAATGAGGTTCTTGGACTTCGTGTGGGATATGTCGAAGGCATTGGCGTTCCCCACAGAGTCCAAGGAGGATCCTCGAGCCGACGAGCTCGAGATCCTCAGTATGAGGCCCTCCCTTGGGAGGCCCTTACTGTACCCGTGCCTCTGATCCTGGAACGACTGATGCTTTGCATGTGGGAGACACCGGCATCGGTGCCGGTGGTCAACAAGTGGCTCGACTCAATGTATCAAGTCTGCTGGAGCCCTGGGTTTCAGAAGTCGTAGCTGCCACACAACTCTATGGTTGTGGAATCGGCCATGCACCAGCTGAAGAGCCAGAAGACACACTCCTCAGTGCCTCCCGGCAGTGAGGATGGCCCGCAACTTGGATGCCTTCAGCAGAAAGTGCTTCCAGGGTGGCGAAGGAACTCGCCGTGTTCTCGGCTGGTCTCTCTGAGGAACCCTTGCAGCGCTTCAGGACCCTGTCCAAAGCTGTCCATTAGTGCTCAAAGTTTGTGTCTCGGGCGGCCTATGACAGGTTTGAGTCAGCAGCCCAGGTAGCCGCGGCTGGCATCAGTGCATGCCGCCAAGCATGGCTGCAGTCGTCGGACCTCGAACAATGGGTTCAGGACCAGTTGGTCGATGTCCCATGCCAGGGGGAGAATCTCTTCAGCAAACCCATGACCGACAAGGCCACGGAGTTGGAGACAGACTACATGATGAGGACACAGCTCTCCAAGAAGGCCTCTGCCCCTTCTTGCAAGAAGGGCTCAGGTAAAAAGCTCTTTTACCCGAGGAAGGTTGCTGCTTACCGAAACTACCCCCATTTTCAGGCCTCCCCGGCTCCCTAACAGTGGCAGCGGGTCAAGTAACAGGGGCATGGTCCACGTAAGCAGAAGAGCCCCAAACCCCAGGCACCAGCTCTGGCCCAGCCTGGCAGTGGCTTTTGACTCCTACTGCATGGCCACTCTACCCACAGGGGAAAGGCAGACCACAAGGGGCCGGCTTGCTCTGTATGCCCACAGGTGGAAAGCCATCACCACCAATGCCTGGGTCTTGCAGATAATCCAGGAGGGCTATCTTCTTCATCTAGCCCAGGTGCCTCCTCACTATTTTCCAGGAGAGCCCATCAGGTCTCCTCTTCACCGGTACCACCTTCTGAAGGAGTTGGCAGGTCTTCTCGAGGATCAAGTGGTAGAACCGGTGCCCCACCACTTGCAGGGAAAGGGCTTCTACTCCAGGTAGTTTCTGGTACCAAAAAGGACAGGAGGCCTCAGACCCATCCTCAACCTGCGCAACCCGAACAAATTCCTGGTGAGGGAGAAGTTCAAGATGCTCTCCTTTGGAATCTTGCTGCCTTACCTCCGCCAGGGAGACTGGCTATGCTCCTTAGACCTGAAAGATGCGTATACACACATCCTAATGCACCCAAGCCACAGGCAATATCTATGCTTTGTGGTAGGGGGCAATCACTACCAGTACAGGGTGCTTCCCTTCGGCCTTGCCTCGGCCCCCAGGGTGTTCACAAAGTGCTTAGCTGTGGTTGCTGCCTTTCTCAGGCTACAAGGGGTCTTTCTATTCCCCTACCTCAATGACTGGCTCATCAGAGGTTCCTTGGCCACTGAGGCACACCAGGCCACAACTTGCACCATTCAAGTGCTGCAGAACCTCGGATTCGTGATAAACTACCCCAAGTCCAGCCTCACCCAACTCAGAAGCTAGAGTTCATTGGGGCCAGCCTCGACACCCTTCAAACGAGGGCCTATCTGTCTGCAAACAGGGCAAGCAGACTTATAGCTCTGGCAGGCTAGG
Source organism: Ichthyophis bannanicus (assembly GCA_033557465.1). NCBI lineage: Eukaryota > Metazoa > Chordata > Amphibia > Gymnophiona > Ichthyophiidae > Ichthyophis > Ichthyophis bannanicus. Next base: position 526,868,141 of record CM066031.1, on the reverse strand, counting down.
TGAGCCACAAGTCTGTAGTGTCAGCAAGGCTTTTCCTGCGCCTCCTTGGGCACAGTCCATGTGACCCTAGATGCTCACCTCCACATGCGTACCGCTCAGTGGTGCCTCATGATGCTTTTGGGACAGGGTCAGAGTATCCAAACGTCTAGTATGGTCCCTAGCCTGGTGGCTCCAACCACATCACTTGGGGGACGGGAATGCCTTTCCAGGTCCCTCTGCACACGAGGATCCTGACCACGGATGCATCACTGCTGGGCTGGGGAGCCCATTGCCAGGGTTTCCGGACTCAGGGACTGTTGTCCCCGAGTGAGAAGGCCCAGCAAATCAATTTCTTGGAACTACGTGCCATCTGCCTAGCACTTGGAGTTTTCAAGCAGTTCCTAGCCCAAGAATCTGTCTTGGTGCAGACAACCAAGTGGCCATGTTCTATGAGAACAAACAGGGTGGCACGGGGTCCTGCCTCCTATGTCAGGAAACCCTGGACCTATGCTCCTTTGCAGCCCGGCTTGACATTCGTCTCCAAGCAGTCTACCTGCTGGGCCAGGACAACTGACTAGCAGACAGGCTAAGCAGGATTTTCCAGCCCCATGAATGGCAGCTGGACCACAGGGTAGCCAGTTGGCTCTTCCAGACCTGGAGGCAGCCAGCGATGGACCTGTTTGTGAGTCCGGACAATCACCAGTTGCCCCTTTCCTGCTCAAGGCGACCCCACCTGCGCAGGGTGTCTGCCGATGCATTTCTGATGTCATGGTCCATGGATCATCTGTATGCATTTCCGCCGACAAATCTGGTGGCCAAGACGCTGTTCAAGATTCTCCAGGACAGGGCCTCAGTCATCCTTATTGCCCCTCGGTGGCCCAGGCAGCCCTGGTTCCCGCTTCTTCTGCAGCTAGCGGTGGAGGCCCCGATCCCCTTGGGGTCCTCGCCAAGTCTCCTGTCACAGGAGGGGGGCTTTCTTCTGCACCCAAATCTCAGCTCACTCAACTTGATGGCGTGGCTGCTGAAAGGGTAATTCTTGCTCCGCTCCTTCTCCCAAGGAATATTGAGGAGGTCTTACTGGCCTCGCGGAGGCCGTCGACCAGACGAGCATATGCCTTGAAGTGGCATAGGTTTGCGGTGTGGTGTAAGGAGCAGGAGTTAGATCCTTTCATTTGCCCGGTAGGGGTAGTTCTGCAATACCGTCTCCACCTCTCTGATTTGGGTCTCAAGTCCAACTCTGTCAGGGTGCACCTCAGTGCCCTTGCGGCACATCACCTTTCAGTGGATGGGAAGCCTCTCTCTGCCCACTCTTTGGTCTCTCAGTTCCTGAGGGTCCTACTCCTTTTGAGGCCCCTGGTCCACCCTCCGGCGACCAAGTGGGATCTCAGTGTGGTGTTGGGGCAGCTTACTAGGCCGCCCTTTGAGCCCATGGCTACTTGTCATCTATTCTACGCTATCTTTCTTGGAAGGTGGTTTTCCTGGTGGCACTCACATCCGCCTGGCGAGTGAGTGAGCTCCAGGCCCTAGTATCGGAAAGACCCTATGCCAGGTTCTATAGGAACCGGGTGGTGCTTCGCATGCACCCAAAGTTCCTTTTGAAAGTGGTCTTCTCGTTCCACCTCAACCAGGAGGTGGTCCTGCCTGTCTTTTTTCCCAGGCCGCATGCCAGTTGGGCAGAGTCAGTCCTGCACACCCTGGACTGTAAGAGGGCGTTGGCCTTCTATATCCAGTGTACGCAACACTTTCTTATACTTGAAACGTTAAAATTTTAACTTTTAAAATCACCAGGTTTTTTCCCACTTTAAATATGCACTGTCTCCTCAAGGCTGGCTTCCTACAAAAGCCTGCGGAACTCCCGGGGAGATATAAAAATCAGGATAGTCAGCTCAAAACAGCCCCATAACTAAATCAGGGATAGCTCTGAAACCATATCTGCACCCTAATTTCTCCTACAAGTATACCTTTCAGAAGCCTATACCCCTCCCTCGGAGTACTCTTGAAGCCTCAGGGCAGAGAGAAAAAACTCAGTTTGAGCTCCGATTTCATTTACAAAACAAATCCATTTGGCTGCTTCTGCCTGTTCCCAGCAACTTTTTTTTTAACATCATTCTTACTAGTTTTAAAAGCCTGCACCATACCTCTGTCACCCATGGAACCCCAGGTATTTATTAAAATGGTTTTCTCTGGTTATCCCTATCTGACTTTAATAACAATATAACAAAATACACACCAAATGAAAGTACAAGAACATTTGAAGCTTACCTTATCCTGTAGAGGATCCCTCGAACACCCACGGTGTTGTGCACTTCACGTTCGCGACTGCTACTAGGGGTTGCTCTCCAGCCCTACCTTAAAGCACAAACTAAGTTACATGAAAAATCTGGGACTCACCCTGGCCAGGAAAGGACTCCTCTCATATCCTTACGACGACATCCTTCGTACCTGCACTCAACACTAAGGAGGCAGGTTTCCCGGTTAGGGAACCAATGTACGGGGCGAAGGGTCAGCTGGACTGTTGGCCAGACAGTTCCCGAGCAGACTCCTTCCTCCGTCCAGAAGGGGAACCACTCAGGGAGGACATAGTACTTCCCAATAAAAGAAACATCACAGAGAGGACTTACACGTCCCAATAAAATCTCACCTTATGCAGGACAGCACGCTCGTACATGGTAATAACTATTTCACAGATTTTTCTTCCAAAAGGATATTTTATTATTCCCTTTCTTACAGAAACAGAAAACTAAGAACAAAGGAAAACAGTGGAATTACAGATCTTGCCACCTCTCACTGCAGACAGAGTCATTTTGTCTTCTCTGATGCACATTTCTAAACAATTACAAGTCAGAATGTCTGGTCCTGCCTGCATGATTCTGTCTTACTTCCTGACTCAACAGCGAGTATGACAGGCTTTTCTGGACTCAAGAGATCAGTGTAATAGACATACACACAAGACAAAACATGCACACTAAACTCTCAGACACGACAGGGATACTGGGGCCATAGAAAGCCAAGGGAATCCATACTTCCCCACAGCCTCCACTGCGAAGCAGACGGATTCACGTGTATTTGGTCCTGTCACATTATATACCCTTGCTCAGAACCATTCTTACTATCAGGGCATTCTTCTCTATTAGCTCATTCTTGTTCCAGCTGTCTGGGGCCCCACTTGTGTGATGTTATTCTACTCATGTCTGTACCCCTCTCCGTTGACCTTTCTTGGGCCCATGTCTGCAATTATCACTCTGGGCCTTGTGAGAGTTAGTGTTATCTGACCTCTGCCCCCCTCACTCAGTTCTTTATCTAGTTTTCTTGCTTGGTTCTCTCCCACATCTCAGTTCCCAAGAAATATATCTCTTCAACTCCCCGTCTTCTGACAACTATACAGGGGGCCATATGTTCTTCATGCTAACCTGGCATGTTTATCTCTCATGATTGCCTTTCTACCCTCTCTTAAGGTCCACCATTTACTGATAAGTGTGTTTTCACATGTTTATGTTTATGTTTGTTTATTGAGCTTACTATACCGCCCTTCGTTAAACATCAGAGCGGTTCACATGATACAATAACATAAAGAAATCATATTTGTGAAAAAGGAAAGGAAGTTACAATAAAAATAGGAAAGCAAATCAACAGAATCAGTCAACGAGACAGGCAGGGGGAGAGGAGAAGAGGGAAGAGAGGGGGAGTGTGCTACACAGAAGGGTCAGGGAGGTCAAAGGCAAGGGCAAAGAGATGGGTTTTGAGTTTGGTTCTGAAGGTGGTAAATGACTGTTCAAGCCGGATGGAAGTGGGGAGAGAGTTCCATAGTGCAGGGCCAAGGAAAAAGAAAGCAGAGGAGCGGGTGGACTGTAGGCGAGCGTGAGCAGGAGAAGGAAGATGAAGGCGGTTGAGGTGTATAGACCGTAGGGAGCGAGCTGAGGAATGAAAATGAACGAGGTCAGCGAGGTACTGAGGGGAGTGGGAATAAAGAACATGGTGAAGAATGATCAGGATCTTGAAATGGATACGGGACTTGACAGGAAGCCAGTGGAGGTGAATGAGCAGGGGTGTGATGTGATCACGGGGAGAGGAGTGGAAAATGAGACGGGCAGCAGTGTTTTGGATGCGCTGGAGGCGGTGAAGCTGTGTGGCAGGGAGACCGGTTAGAATGGAATTACAAAAGTCAACACGGGACATAACCAAGGACAGGAGGAGTGTAGTAAGAGCTTGGGCGGTGAGAAAAGGCCTGATGGCACGGATCTGGCAGAGGAAGTAGAAGGATGATTTTGATATATGAGCGATGTGGTCATGAAAAGAGAGCTGAGAATCGAAATAAACACCCAGGTAGCGGAAGGAGGTGACCAGTGGGATTGGAGAGCCAGAAAAAGAGGGGGCGATCTGAGGAGAGGTGTCATTGCGAGAGAACCAGATGGCAAGGGTTTTGGTGAGATTTAGGTGAAGACAGTGCGTGGTGAGCCAACTGGCAACAGCAGTGAGGCAGGCATTAAGAGGGGAGAGATCGGGGGAAAGGGGAGAAGTGTGGTGAAGAAGTAGTAAGTCATCGGCGTAGTAGAAAGCAGAGATGCCATGCTGCTGAACAAGCAAGGCGAGGGGGGTGAGAAAAATGTTAAAGAGGAGGGGGGCCAAGACAGAACCCTGGGGAACACCACAGGGGAGAGGAACGGGCTCAGAGGGGGAGGAGAAAGGGGAAGAGGGAAGAACGGAGTAGGACCGAGAAGAGAGAAAAGAGTGAAACCAGTGGAGAACGGTGCTGCAGAGACCAGCATCCTGAAGACGAGCCAGAAGGAGAGAATGATCAACAAGGTCGAAAGCAGCAGAAAGGTCAAGGGAGACTGCCACCGACAGATCACCACGATCGTGTGCTGTGCGAAGTTCATTCGTGAAACCCAAGAGGACCGTCTCGACACTATGGCCGGGACGGAACCCAGATTGGCGGGGGTGAAGGAAGTGGGTGGAATCGAGAAAAGCGGACAACTGTGAGAAAACAGCTTTTTCGAGGATTTTAGAAAGAAAGGGAAGGTTGGAGACGGGATGGTAGTTGGCAGGAATCATAGGGTCTAGAGAGGGCTTTTTGAGGATGGGACGGACCAAGGCGTGCTTCCAGGGCTTGGGAAAGACACCAAGGGAGAGGCTGGTGTTGATGATAGAGAGAGCGGGAGGAATGAGGGCCAGAGAGGGAAAAAGTAGCCAAGAGGAGGGAATAGGATCAAGTGGGCAGGAAGTCTTTTTAGAGGAGGAGAGTAACGCAATCAGCTCGGGAGAGGTGAGTGGGTGGAAAGAGTGCCAAGTGTGTGAGAGCTGAGAGGAGGGAGGAGGAGAAACAGGAGGGGGACTGGAGATGGGTGGAGGGCAGTGGGGAAGAGAAGCACGGAGATCAACTATTTTGGAGCTGAAATAAGTAGCCAGCTGGGATGGAGCGGGTGAAGGAGGCGAGGGGGAAGAACTAGTACCAGACTGGAGAGAGGTAAGAGACTGAAGGACGGAGTAGAGGTGGCGCGTCTGGTTGGGAGCAGAGGAGATGGCAGAAGAAAAGTAGGTCTGTTTGGCTTTATGGACCTCAGTTCGGTAGTGTGTGTGGTTGAGTTTGAAGCAAGAAAGGGTGTCAGGATAGGGGGACTGACGCCAGAGGCGCTCAGCACGGCGGAGCTGAGTGCGTAAAAGGTAAAGACCGGGATGATACCAAGGTTGGGAAGGACGGCAGGTGGGGGGACGAGGACGAAGAGGGGCAATATGGTCAAGAGTAGCAGAAAGCACTGAAGCCCAGGTGGAGGCCTGAGTGGAAGGAGAGAGGAGAGAGAAATCAGATGGGAGGATCACAGACGCAGGGGGGAATTGCAGAGGGGTCTGAGGGGTTATCCGACGAGAGCAAGGACGGGAGGTGGGAGGGGGTTGCTGGTGGGGGGGGGGGGGTGGAGGTAGGGGGGGAGGGGCAACAAAGGAAGGTGATGCAGTAATGGTCAGTCCAGGGTAGGGGAAGGGCTTGAAGGGGCTGCAGTTGATAAGTGGAAGCTGAAGGAGAGAGAAGCAGGTCAAGGGTGTAACTGGCGGAGTGGGTTGGGAAAGGGATAAGCTGGAGGAGAGACAAGTTGTGAAGGAGGGCGTTAAAGGAGTGGGCTCTGGTGGAGATAGGGGGGTCGAGGTGCAGGTTAAAATCGCCCGCAATAAGTAAATGAGGAAAAGTTGTAGACAGATCAGTGATAGAAGAGAGTAGAGAGTCCCAGAGCTCAGGGCGTAGAGCTGGTGGGGAGTAGAGGAGGAGGAGGTACAATGGGGAAGAGAAGTGGAGACGAAGTAGAGCTTCGGGATACCGAAGCAAGGGAGAGGAAATGAGAGAGAAGGGAATGGCAGAACGGATGAGGGCAGCCACACCGCCACCAGTCCGGCCGACACGAGGTGTAGAGACACCGGAGAAGCCAGGAGGGAGGCACCGGACTAGGAGTGCGTCCTCCTCCTGCCTCAACCAGGTCTCAGTAAGTAGAAGGACGTCGAAGGATTCCCGGGTGACAAGATCAGAGATGAGCAGGGTTTTGGAACGTAAGGAACGGCAATTTAGAAGGCCAAACCGATACGAGTCAAGATTGGGAGAGGGAGTGGAGGGTGTGCAAGGAGGCAGGCATGGGATGAGATTGGCAGAAGGAGAATGCGAGGTACCATGGGTACGCAGCATGGGGGCAGATTGGAGAGGGCGATTGCCCCAAAGGACAGGGATCGCGGTCATGGAGAGAAGGGGGTGGAGAGCACAAGGTGTGGCAATTGAAAAGGGGGGCGAACTTACCGGGTCAGAAGGGAGCCAAGGAGCGTTGTCAGATAAAACGGGCAGAAAACCAGGAAGGGAGATAAACTGACAGACAAGGACGCCCAGAAGGAGACGGAAGATGGCCCTGCAGGAGCCGCCCCAAGGAGCGCACCTAAGGAGCACGACGTGCTCCTTAGGTGCGCGCCCCTGTCGTGCGCCGCAGCGGCAGGCGCCGCCAGCGATGGTTTTAAATAGGTGAAGGTGCAGATACCTTGGGGAGCGGTCGCATCACTTCCTGGGAGGGCGGGAACAGTGGAATGACAGTACTTTGCAGGAGCCTGTAGAGAAGCAGCAGGAACACAGCAGACAGTGAGTCACACATGCAAGCAAAACTAGCAAAGTGAGTCGTATATGATGTCATATACCTCTGAAAGCTTCACGTTCGCACCTCAGTACAATTCCAGCATTTAGACATTTCAATTATTTTTTTGTGTTACTGTGTTAACTCCTCCTCCTCTGGCTCTCACAGTAGCCTATAGTTGGAGAGTCCCATATGTGAGGACTGACTTTCTGCTTGTTCCCGGAGAAAGCGTAGTTACTCACCTGTAACAGGTGTTCTCCGGGGACAGCAGGAATTAGTCCTCATGACCCTCCCTCCTTCCCTTGGAGTTGCAGTCCTATTATTGTTTTATCCTTTTTGCCGTCTTTTTAGCTATGTCATTTGACTGAGCAAAATGGCACTCTTGGGCGGGAAGGGGACCGTGCATGCGTGATGGCAACTCCTAAAGGCTTTTTCTGAAAGCTGAGGATTTGCTCCGTACGAAGGCTTTATCGGCGCCAGCATCGCCCATATGTGAGTACTGATTCCTGCTGTCCCTGGAGAACACCTGTTACAGGTGAGTAACTACACTTTCTGGACTTAGCTCTGTAACGAGGGTATTTACAAAATGCCTAATAATGGCAGCGGTCCATCTATACAAACAGGGGATACTTAGTCTTTCCTTATCTGGACATCTAGTTGCTAGTAGCTCCAACTAGTAAAAAGGCACTACAGTTAGACGACTTCAGTTTCTGGGGTTTCTCTTCAACTTTCAGAAATCCATTCTCTCTCCAATCAACGTCTTGATATTTACAGAAGTGGTTTTTGGACACTGCAATCCAGAGCTTCCTGAAGACAGAGTCCAGATGCTTACAGAATTTCCTCTGTGCATGCAGTGCAAGAAACATCTAGGATCACAGTGAGAACATGGCTCTTTGTGTACATGTCATTCCCTTAGCCCGTACAGTATAAAATATGCAGAGACTGCAATGGGATCTCAAATTTGAGTGGCATCAACATACTGAACCATTGTCTTCCATAGTCTACCCTCTATCTTGATTATATCTCATCCTTTACTGATAGACTCTCATGTCAAATCTGGTAGTGGAAGTGCCTTCTGCACTCATATAAAATCAGCTAAGCCTCACCACAGATGCATTCAATAGAGATTGGGGACCTCATGTAGGGGGCCCTTCACACACATGGATGCTGGTCACCTTTATGAAGCTTTTCTCCAATATCAATCATATTAAACTTGGAGCAGTTTTCTGTGATCTACAAGTATTTCTATGCAGACTTCAAAATTCTTCAGTTCTCATTTAAATGAACACTCCAAGTACCAATGTTTTATATTAAGAAGCAGGGAGCGCTGTTTTTTTCCCCAACTCCATTGGAAAGTGTTCAGACTTTGGAATTTCACTGTCTTTAACCATATGCACTTTCAAGCAACCTACATTCCAGGATCACAAAATCAATTAGCAGACTATATGAGCAAAATACTTCAGCCAAAAAAATGGTCTCGCGATGTCTCTGCTATGCTTCCTTCTTAAAATGTGGGGGACACTGACAACTTTTTTCCAGCAAAGATAATGCAAAGTTTCCTCTCCTGCCCCATCCTGCCATTGATGCACCAAGTGGCTCAGGGTTGCTCTGGATCAGTGGTTCCCAACATATTTCTATGCTCCACATCCCTAAGAATGTTTGATTAATGTTCGCACCCCCTACAAAAGTAAAACTATGGTGCATGTGAGCAGAGGCGATGGGTGAACTGAGAGGCCCTGAGGGATGAAATAGTTAACGAACTCTTGTGATCGTGAATTTGAGTGAAACAATATACAATGATTGTCAGATGTGTTATAATGATTTTAAAAGCAATACTCTTGACAGTTACTTACTTTACTTATTTGTTAATTATGTTATTCTCAGGGAACAAGCAGGAGTCAGTTGTCACATATGGATGACGTCTGCCGACGGAGCCTGTGCAAATCCACTCCCCAGCTTTCAAAGAAAGCCTTTGGGAGTTACACTGTGCATGCGTGGTCACCTTCCCTCCCAAGGGTGCCATCTTGCCTCAGTCTTCTTTTTTCCGCGGAGCTCTGCAGGCGTGCTGTCTGTGCACATTTTTTTCAGACCATTCTTCAGTGTTTTTCTTCTTGATTGTTTCGTTTCGATTATCTTCCACTGCCTGAGTCCTCCGCCTATGCTTCATGGTTTTCGCTCGGGTAATTTTTCTTTTTTTCTGTTACGGCTTGTGGGTTTTTCTACTTGCGACCTTGCTGATCGAGATGTTGGAGTTTGATCTCGTGGGTCTCGTTTTTCCCACGATATCTTCGACCAGTGGCTTCAAGCAGTTTGGCAAGTGCAGTCGCACCATGTCCCAAACGGACCGCTACAATACCTGCATCAAATACCTCAGGGCAGACCATGATGTATCTTCCTGCCCACTTTGCCTCCTGATGTCGGCTAAGACCTGGAAGGAACACGAAAGGAGGCAGGGGGAGCTATTTGGTAGGTCTGGCTCTGGTTTGGCATCGGGTGACTCTGCATCGTGTGCCTGGGCTCGGTCGGAGCCCAGAGGTCATTGGGCATTGGAGTTGTCTTCAGAGGAACGTCCATGTGCATTGAAGGCTTTGTCAAAGCTGACGTCGAGGGACGACTGGCTCAGGGAGTAAGTCCGCCGTGACCTGGCCGCAGAGCCCTCAACTCGATGTGCGGGATGATGGACGGGAGCGCCTGTTGATGTAGCCCCAGAGAGAGGAGTCTCTTGTGGCATCGAGGGATCGATGCGATTCCATTGACCCCATCACCATTCCCCTATCATGGACCTGACACTGGCCTCTGGTCTGGTGCATGTTGCAGAGCAATCTGGCATCGAGGCCAGGGTGGAAGCCCTGGAGTGCAGTTTCTCTAGGAACAAGCAAGAAGTCAGTCCTCACATATGGGTGACGTCGGCACAGATGGAGCTCTCGCGGAAGCATCCCCCCAGTTTTCAAAGAAAGCCTTTTGGAGATGCCACCGTGCATGTATGGTCCCCTTCCTGCCCAAGGGTGCCATCTTGCTCAGTCTCCTTTTCCAGCAAAGCCCTTCGATGTCTGTCTGCTCTTCCCCCGAAAAAGTTTATTTTCTCGACCTGAGTTTCCTTCTCTCCTCCGGTAGTGCACTGGTTCTCCTTCTGCCTCCCGAGCCGGTTGCCCCGGCATCGAGTCTCGGGTTCGTAGTTTTTCTTCCCTTCTTAGCGCCTTCGCGCCTTTTTTCCAACTGGCGGCACCGTGGGTCTTTGACCTTGCTGGGATACTTTTTTCTCCCATGGCTACCAGTGGCTTTAAAAAGTGTGATTGGTGTGCTAAAATAATATCCCTGACTGACACACACGACTGCTGCCTTAGTTGCCTGGGACTGGACCATTACTCCACAGCATGCGGCCTCTGTAAGAAGATGTCCACCAAAGCCCTCAAGAGCCACCAGCAGCAGCATGATAAGTTTTTCCCAGAGTCCTTAGAACATCTGAAGGCCAAGGCTGCCTCCGAAACTGCGGAATCCCAGGATAGCCTTACGGACCCCGACTGACACTGTGGTTCCTTGAAAAGGGAGTCTCCCTCAAGGAAACTCAAGGAGGAGGAGGCCTCAAAGGCAGCATCCCTGGACGTCTCAGATGGGCTGGGTAAGTCCAGAGCTAGGTTCCGCAGTCCTAGACACTCGTCTGAGGGATTGGAAAAGGAGCGACCTGCGAAGGTCCCCCAGAATAACTCTACCTTGGGCCGGCCTTTGTCGTCTGACACCATCCTTGTCGAGGACTCCACTTTGAGAGAACCGGCATCTGGCCTGATTCCCTCAGTGCTTGCGCCGATGGCTGTGGAGCCTTCTGACCTGGAGTTCAGAATGGTGGCCCTGGAGCACAGCTTGTCTGCCTTCATGGAACAACAACAGGTGCTGTTATCCGATACCGCTGGTACTTCCACCCAGATCACCGGGCCCTTGACATCGAGGATGTTCCTGGAGGCCGAACCGATCCTCGAGGATTTTTGGCCTTGAGTTGATCCTCAGCTGAAGTCTCGATCTGCTTCCTGTTCCACGGGGCCATAATCTTTCCCAGCCAGTGCGCTCTGTGCTGGCCACAGGGCCTCTGAGAACCACGAGCGGGGATCCAGCCCCAGAGCCTGTGAGCCATCCTTCCATAGAGTCCTCAATGGACTATTTTGAGTGGGGAAACAGAGGATAAGGAGTCGCCGAACACCTGTCTCCACCTGGACGTTCCCTCAGAGCCCCAGTGTCGGTCCCCACCCGAGGACATGGCGGTCCTCGATTTTGTCAGGGACATGTCCAAGACCCTAGCATTCCTGATGGAATCGAAGGATGGAGGAGCTAGAAATCCTCCAATACAAGGCTCCCCTGAGGGAATCGCTAATGGTGCCCATCCCACCCATCCTGGAACGGCTGATGCTCTGTATGTGGGAGACCCCAGCATCGGTGCTGGTGGTGAGCAAGCAGCTCGACTTGATGTATCGAGTCTGCCAGAGCCCGAGCTTCCAGAAGTCACAGCTACCGCACAACTCCATGGTAGTGGAGTCGGCCATGTGTCATATGAAGAGTCAGAAGACACGCTCCTTGGTGCTCCCCGGCAGGGAGGCACGCATCCTGGACACCCTCGGCATAAAGTGCTACCAGGGCTTTTGATGCTCATTGGCCGGGTCCAGGCATACTAACTGTACGTGGGCATGTACCTGAGAGAACTGGCGAAGGAACTCGCCGAATTCTCAGCTGGTCTTTCTGAGGAATCCCTGCAGCAGTTCAAGAACCTGGCCAAGCCAATCTGTGAGTGCTCCAAGTTTGTCTCGGGCAGCCTATGATGGCTTCGAGTTGGCGGCTCAAGTAGCGGTGGCAAGCATCGGTGCCAGACGCCAGGCTTGGCTACAGTCTGCTGACCCTCGAGCAATGGGTTCAAGACAAATTGGTCAATGTTCCATGGAACATTGCTGCCTTACCTCCAGCAGGGAGATTGGCTATGCTCCTGGATCTGAAGGATGTCTACACACACATCCTCATTCACCCCAAACACAGGCAGTACCTGAGTTTCATAGTGGTGGGAGGGGGCAGCCATTACCAATACAGGGTGCTGCCCTTCGGCTTGGCTTCCGCCCCAAGGGTCTTCACTAAGTGTCTGGAAATCATCGCTGTCTTCCTCCACCTCCAAGGGGGTCTTTGTCTTCCCCTACCTGGACAATTGGCTCATAAAGGGAGGCACAGCCTCAGAGGTACAGCACATAACCTCACACACCATCCAGGTCCTGCAAAATCTGAGGTTTGTAATAAACTACCCCAAGTACCACCTCCCCCAGAGACACTGTCTGGAGTTCATAGGGGAAAGACTAGACACCCTCCAGGCAAAGGCCTTCCTTCCACGGGACCGAGCTGCCCGGCTCAGGGCTCTGGCCTTGGATGTACAATGCCATCCCTTGGTGTCTGCTCGGCTCCTGCTGCGCCTGCTTGGATACATGGCCTCCACAGTCCATGTCACCCCAGATGCCCACTTCCACCTGAGGGCTGCACAGTGTTACCTTTGGGACCAGTGGACGCAGGACACAGGCTGTCTTCATGACAGAGTTTGTGACCTGCCGGTTGGCGGAATCCCCGACCTGGTGGCAAAATCTCCAGTATCTCAAGGCAGGGATGCCCTTCCAGACTCTCTGCCCCATAAGGGTTCTTACGACGGATGACTTACTGCTGGGATGGGGAGCCCACTGTGAGGACCTCCGCATCCCAAGTACAGCTGGTCGCAGGGCGAGAGCAACCAGCAGATCAACCTCCTGGAACTGCGGGCGATAACACCTAGCCCTCCAAGCCTTTTGCCTCCGCCTATGGCGCCAATCCATATTGGTTCAAACAGACAAGCAGTTGGCTATGTTTTATGTGAACAAGCAGGGGGGGCACGGGGTCCTGCACCCTGTGCTGTGAGGCGATGGCCCTCTGCTCCTATGCAGTCCAGCAGGGCATACTTTTACAAGCAAAATACTTGTTAGGCCAGGGCAACGCACTGGCCGACAGATAAAGCAGGGTCCTCCAGCCGCACTAGTGGCATCTGGACCCCAGAGTGGCCAGCTGGCTCTTCCATCTCTGGGGGAAACCATGGATAGACCTGTTTGCCATCCCGGACAACTACCAGTTGCCCTGCTTCTGCTCTTGGCAAGCCCACCCCTCCCGGGTGGCAGGGATGCATTCCCCATCTCGTGGTCGGAAGGTCTCATGTACAGCTTCCCACCCACACCACTAATTACCAAAACATTAATCTCCAGGAACAAGCAGGAATGAGTCTTCACATATGGGTACGTCGGTACCGATGGAGTCTGCGCGGGAACGCTTCCCAGCGTCCAATCAAAGAGCTTTTGGAAGCTTCCCACCACGCCTGCGTGTTGCCTTCCCGCCTTTCCCAACTGCCTCTCCTCAGTTTTTGTTTTCCGCGGAGCCGGCAGGATGTCCTCCTGTCACCGCAGGAAATTCTTTTTATTTCTTTAGTTTTCTTGTGGTCGCGGCTGTCTTCCCGACACCACCGGTACTGCCGGTGTTTTCTTTTCTTTCTTTTCTTGTAAAATCTTCCTTTTTCAAGGAATATTTTTTCTTCATAGTGTCTTAGGCCTTTTAGGCCTCTTCTTTTCCTTCATGGAACCGCCAGCCACTTTCTACAAGAAATGTTCAAACTGTGGCGGTATAACTTTATTTTTAGACCCTCGAAGTCAGTGTCTAACCTGCTTGGGTCCTGACACCAGTTTTTTGAGAAGAGGTCTTCAATATCGAGGTTCCCTCGATACACGGTTTCCCTCCAACTTCGGGGCACCGTCCCCTTCTTCTTCACAGGATCAGGTAACCCATAAACAGTCTGTTAAGACTAGCCAGCCCTCGAGTGGTAGGTCTCATGCACAGCATGTAGATGACTCCGGCCTTGCCCTCGAGGGCCTACTGACTTAAAAACCCCGGCGGGAGTCTTCAGTCTCAAAAGCCTTTCAGGGGTTTCAGGTTGTTCCTGGGGTTCACCCCTCACAGAACATACCTGAGCCGTGTCCGGTGGTGGCATCCGCTTCGAGCGGTACCGATACCCCGACATCGGCACTGGTGTTGGATGAAACACTCCTCACCAGGGATGGTCATCTGGCATCCTCGGTGCATTCGGGACCGGTGGATACACTCCAGACTGACCTTCCATTATCGGTGCCAGCACCGATACTACCACCGATGTCGGTACCCTCCAGACGTGCATCGATAGCCTCGCTTCCTTCGATGCCGAGTCTGGAATCGATCTCCAGTCTGGAGGACTGGGTACCGACTCGCCTGGGTACCGACTCGGCGGTACCGAAGGCTCGGTTCCAATGATTCGGATCCACAACTCTCGGTTCCCTCGAGGCCCATTGAGTTGCCACTGGTTGACCTTCATTCACCGGTATCAGAAACGGTACCGAAGTCTGTGCCGATGTCCTCATTACCCTTACGGTCGGTGCTTTCCATGCTTCACTTATTGATGCCGAGTTTAGAATCGCTTTCTAGTCTGGAAGACTCTGTACCAATACGCTTTGGTACCGACACCGATCGATACCGGTGGCTTGGTAACTGAGGATAGCAGCCGGAGGTTGTCGGTTACCTCAGTACCGATTAAACTGTCACCGATGACTGCTCCGATGTCTCTGTCGGGCTCGACTCCGACATCGGTACCGGTATTGGCATCGGTACCGGTATCCACAGTAGCATCGTGACCAACCCCTGCCATGCTTTTTTCAACAGGATCGCTCCCTTCTATGCCAAGCTTGGAGTCGATACCTGGCATGGACAATGTGGTAATGACGGTCGCTGCTCCTGACAGTCAGTACCAGCGACCATCCCTTAAGCATTCCATACTGCACTGTGCAGGATCTTCTATTCCTATATATTTGGATAGCTCTGTCGGTGCTCAGGCTAGTTCTTCAGATCTAACCTGTCCAAGAGAGATTCCTGCTGGGGAACCCTCTTTTCAGAGTTTCCTTCTGGATATAGAAAGATCTCTTGCCATTCCTATCCCAGGACATGATCCTGCACAGAGCTCTCTTTCTACCAAAGCAAAGGAGAACATAATGCTTCCTTTGCATCATTCCTTGCAGGATCTCCTTCTAGGAATGTGGGAAACACCTTTTAGGGTTACCCCCACCTTCCAAAGCAACAGATTTCTTATATCAGGTGCCCCCTTCTCCAGGGTTTCAAAAGACTCAACTTCCTCATCATTCCATAGTTGTGGAATCAGCAATGAGGCGGGTAAAGAGTAAGAAAAAGCACTCTTCTTATCCGCCAGGTCGTGAGTCTAAGACACTAGATGCCTTTGGACGTCAAACCTTCCAGACATCTATGCTTTCTGCAAGAATTCTCTCATATATTTTTTATATGAGTCTATCTCTTGAGGAGGTCGCGAAGCAATTACATCTTTTGACTCCTTTCCTTCCAGGTTCCAAGAGTGCACACTATTCCTCACTGCTTATGCATATCCAGAATATCTCTTGGTTTCTTTCTCGTGCTTCCCTGGACTCTTTTGAGTCTGTTAGCAGGACGTCTGCTATAGCTATAGGGGCACGACGTAGAGCCTGGCTCCAAGCTTCAGACTTGGACAAATGGGCACAACAAAGACTGGGACATACACCTTGCACTGGAGAAAATCTCTTCAACAAGGAGTCTTTACGTCAGGTTACTCAGTTATCCACTGATTTACCTGTTCCTAGGGGTTGCTCTACACCTTCTTCTGTCCCAGTAGGTAGGAAATGTCCTACCAAACTTTCTTCCCACAGGAGAAGGTTTTATTCATCACTTGCCCATCATACAGATGTTTCCAAACAGGGGAGGCATCGTCCTGGTCTGAAGAATCCAACCTCTCACCAGGCTCAACAAACCCAGCAACCGCAGGGTTTCTGATCAATCATCATCAGATGCTTGTGACTCTTGGGGTTTAGAATCTGCAGTTTGCTTCTTCGCAATAGAGGCAATCCACCGCTTCATTCTAACCCCTAGACATGGATCTCTTTCCAGAGACCTCCATTTTTTCTATATTTCTATGAGCTGTCAGAATGTTCATGCCTATAGTTTCCTGTGCCAGCATGTCTTTTTCCTTCTATAGACTTACTACTTGGTAAGTCTTCTTCAGCTCCATTCCCTTCACCCTCTTACCAAGCTTTTCCCCTGTAAGAGTGGAATTACTTCACTGGAGGGCTTTTTCTCCAGCCTCTCTAATTTTGTCACTTTCCAGTGTGGAGTTTTCCTCTCTGAGTTAACTCCTCTGTTTCAATCTTGCTTTGGGGCAGCTTATCAGACATGTCCAGAGTTTTCTACTCCTGTTCTGTCTGTTCTTTCTGTTTTTAAACAGTAAGATTATTTCTGCTGTCTTGCTAGCAGCTGCCTATGCAGGAGCCTTAATGTTTGGACCACTGGTTCTTGTCCACAAACAACCAGATTTGTCCTCCACTAACATTTTGTCTAATCTTAGTAGTGGCTCCAAGTCAGTGCTTTCTTCTGTCTTGGAGATTATCTCACTACAAGCTTTCTGGATTGTCTTCTATTTCTGCCATCTCCTTTCTCCTGGGTTTGGCAGCATAGTTGGCAGAGATACTGGCTTTCCAGCAGCCAGTTCTATCTCCTCATTCTCCTGCATCATGCTCTCTGCAATTCTACAGAGAAGCTTTCCACTATGGGCCTTGCTAGAGAGCATGGGGTTTTTTCCTCCAACAGCTATTCTAGATGGTTGGAAAAGGCTTTTCAGTCATGTCTCCCATGACTAGAAGGGTTCTCCCTTCTCTTCCTATCTCCTTTTGATATAAGGGGCCATAGGCCTTCTCTTACGTGAAAACGTAAGGAGTTGCCAATTCCCTGCTTTGGTCCATAGTATTCCCAATCGGGGATATGCTCTTTCTCCTTGCAGCTCGTCCTCATGGTAAGAACGCATGATACTTTTGCCCTTAAGCAGGTCAACATGGTATCTCATCTCTATGCGTCTTCTGTCCTCTTACCATGTTAGAGTTCTGGAAGACTCTGGACTTGCTGGCTGCAGACTCAGATTATCCTCTGTTTTTCACGTACCTGTCCTGGTTATTTCACTAGCTAGCATCCTTGCTGATCATAACCAGGAGGAATAGATTCTCTATATATCTTCTCAAATAGGTTCCACCTCCTTGTTATTAGATGAATCTTTCCTCTCCACATATTCATATCTATTTTTTGTGTGTATTTTATGCCCTTCCATATCTCACTATAGATATATTCCTATATGTCTATCTATATATCTATATGTATATATCTATATGTATATATATATATGTATATATATATAATCTGTCGAGATATTTTATTACAGATAGATATGTATCCACATACCTATCTATCTGACTGTCTATGCTCATATAGCTATATGATTCCGACAGATGGGCTTACCCATTCCTATGCTATCCAGCAGGTTTGGGGTTCTACACACACAACCACTCCTGTGGTAGTCAACAACTTTTATACCATAACCTTAGGGTTTAGGTACCTTTGAAGCTCTCCATGCTCCAATATCTCTCCTAGCTTACCTCAGTTCGGAGAGATATTGCGGATCTTCCTCTACTCACAGGCTTAATGCCTCAGGCATTTGTCCTCTCTTTTTGGGATACAAGGGGTTCCCATATCCTTTCTCCCCATAAGGACTGTACCTGTTTGTCCAAATCAGTTAGCTTTTCTCTTTTTGCTCCTAAGAGTGAGCCACTCTGCCGCCAAGAGAGTTCGGTTTTTGTCTTAAAGCCTTCCGCTGAAGGCCCACCGTTTTTGTACTACCCCAGTTTTTCTTACTGGGGTTACCTGTTACCTTTCAGGATTCTGGCCTCCACTGTTTTTTCCTGCAGTGAGGTCCTCTTCGAGATTCCTCTACTGGGTTCCCCAGTAGATCCCATGGACCTCCATACTTTTGTCAAATCCTATTAGGGGAGGTCCATATTGCAATATTTCATTTCAATATCATTGATGACAATTATCATCCCCACATGGACTTCTTGTCTGCAGTCCTATGCTAGGTTAAGCTGTTTCCCACAGCACCTTTCTCTTTTCAACTCCTACCCTCCATCCTCAGGATGCCTGGTGTTATTAGGTATAGCATGTTCCAATCTATAACATGCTGGGACTCCAGGCATCTTAGCTTGGGAGTCCCCATATGTGAAGACTCATTCCTGCTTGTTCCTGGAGATAGCACAGTTACTTACCTGTAACAGGTGATCTCTGGGAACAGCAGGAATAAGTCTTCACAACCCACCCACCTCCCCTAGGAGTTGTATCTCTATCTATTTTTACTTTCCTCTCTCTCTCTCTTTGTCTCAGCTTTAAAACTTAACTGAGGAGAGGCAGTTGGGAAAGGTGGGAAGGCAGCACGCAGGCGTGGTGGGATGCTTCCAAAAGCTCTTTGATTGGACGCTGGGAAGCGTTCCCGCACAGACTCCGTCGGTACCGACGTACCCATATGTGAAGACTTATTCCTGCTGTTCCCAGAGATCACCTGTTACAGGTAAGTAACTGTGCTTTCAGGTCCCAACATGGCAAGGCTTCGCTGATCCTGATAGCCCTTCCATATCACAGGCAGCCGTGGTTCCCGCTACTCCTCTGGCTGTCAGTGGAGACTCCCATCCCATTGGGGAGCTCCCCAGGGCTCCTGTCACAGGAGGGGGGGGCTCTCTCTTGCACCCCAACCTTGGGTCCCTGTCATTGACAGCGTAGCTGCTGAAAGGGTGGTCCCTATCTCCTTTCAACCTCTTGGAAGAAGTGGAGGAGATCCTGCTGGCTTCCCGTAAATCCTCCACCAGTGACGCATACACCTTCAAGTGGTGTAGATTTTCATTTTGGTGTGCGCAACACAGGGTTAACCCATTCTCCTGCCTGGTGCAGCTGGTGCTGTAGTACCTTCTCCATTTCTCGCAACTAGGCTTAAATCGAACTCCTTCAGCGTACACTTCAGTGCCCTGGTGGCACATCACCATCTGGTGGATGGCAATTCTCTCTTGGCTCAGCTATTAGTGACCCACTTCATATGGGGACTCCTTTATCAAAACCCCCAGTACGTCCCCCTGGCAACAGAGTGGGACCTCAGTGTTGTACTGGCACAGCTTACTCGCGTGATTTTTCTCTATGGGCTTCTGGTAGCCTGTAGCTAGGGAGTCCCAAATGTGAGGACTGACTTCCTGCTTATTTCCGGAGAAAGCATAATTATTCATCTGTAACAGGTGTTCTCTGGGGACAGCAGGAATCGGTGCTCACAACCCTCCCTCCTCCCCTTGGAGTTGCTCCTTTACCATCTTTTATTTTTGCTGTCTTTTAGCTATGTTAGCTGACTGAGCAAGATGGCACCCTTGAGCAGGAAGGAGACTACGCATGCATGGTGGCATCTTCCAAAGGCTTTCTTTGAAAGCTGGGGGGGGGGGTGCTTCCGCGAGTGCTCCATTGGCGCTGGCGTCACACATATGTGAGGACTCATTCCTGCTGTCCCTGGAGAACATCTGTTACAGGTGAGTATCTACACTTTCTCTGCATTTCTAGAGGCACAGTGGGTTTGACTCCCGGTCACTCCGGGCCATTGGTGCCCCTCATGGGGTCTTCCTCGACGAGGATTTCCCCTGAGGATGCTTCTCCCATCCTCGAGAGGTTGGCTTGGTCAGTGCCGTAGCAGTCAGCGATCTATACAACGCTGCAGGACCTCCGATGCCGGGAGTCATCGACGCTGGATCGATCCAATGACCACAGGGCATTTACCAATTCCTCTGGCTCTAGGTCAGTATGAGAGGTGGATGAGGAGTTCCCTGACACTGTACTCCACTGGGACATCCCCTCCGACCAAATCATTGGTGGACGTCCCCTTCAGAGGATCTTGCTGCCTTGGAGTTTGTGAGAGAAATGTCCAAGGCACTCACCTTCATGGCAGTGCCCAAAGATGAGCCGTTTGCCGAGGATCTTGAGATCCACCATTATGAGGTCCCTCCTCAGGAGGCACTGATGCTGCCTGTGCCCCCAGATCTAGAGCGGCTGCTGTTCAGGATGTGGGACACCCCGGTGACAGTTTCGATTGTGAACTGTCGACTCGATTCACAGTATCGAGTTGGCAGGAGCTCTGGGTTCTAGAAGACAACTGCCACATAATTCCATGGTGGTGGAGTTTGCTATGCATCGTATTAAGAGCCAGAAGACTCACTCCTCGGTGCCCCCTGGGTGGGAGGGAGGCCCATACCATGAATGCCCGTACCATGGATGGTGTTTCCAGGGCTCTATGCTCACAGCCCGGATCCAGGCTTACCAGCTGTACATGGGCATGTATCTGAGTGACATGGCAAAGGAGCTCGCAGGGTTCTAGGCTGGGTTATTAAGTGAACCCCTTGAGCACTTCAGGACCCTGGTATCATCGGCCAAGGAGTGCTCCAAGTTTGATTAGGGCAGCCTTCGACGGCTTTGAGTTGGTGGCTTGTGTAGCTGTGGTTGGCATTAGTGCCTGCTGCCTTGCCTGGCAACAGTCATTTGACTTGGAGCAGTGGATTCAGGATAAGTTGGCAGACGTCCCTTGCCGGGGGGATAACCTCTTCAGCAAACCCATGACTGAGAAGGCCGACGAGTTGGAGAAGGAATTCATGACCAGAACCAGGCTGTCCGAGAGTGTCTGATCCTTCCCATAGGAAGACTTCCGAGGGGAAAGGCCCTTCCAACCAAAGACCAAGAAGGCTTATGGAAACTACCCCAGGTTTCAGGCCTATCCCGCTCCCCCTCAGGGGCAATAGACCCAGGGTCAAGGGCACAGCCCCCATAAGCCAAAGGCTCCCAAACCCCAAACAGCACCCCAGCCATAGCCTGGGTTTTGTTTTGTTTTTTAAACTCTTTGGGCATAGCTTCCCTCCTTCAGGAGGTAACAGGCCCAAAGTTCACGGGAGGGCAGCTGGTTCACTTTGCACACTGGTGGCCTTGTATCTCCATGGACACCTGGGTGTTGTAGGTGGCCAAGGAGGGATATCTCCTCCACATTGTTCAGCAACTTCCTCCATTTTTCAAAGTAGAATTACCCATGAACCCTTTGCACAGGGAGCTTCTGCAGAAGGACCTTGGGTCTTTACTCGAGGATCAAGTGCTAGAACTCGTCCCCCACCACTTTAGAGTCGGGGATTCTTCTCCCGCTACTTCTTGGTCCCCCCTTGGACCTTCAGGACCTCAATCACTTCATGGTCAAGGAAACATTCAAAATGGTATCCCTTGGAACCTTGCTGCCTTACCTCCTGCAGGGAGATTGGCTTTGCTCCTTGGATCTCAAAGATACCTATACCCACATCCTTATCCATCCGAGGCACCGTCAGTACCTCTGGTTCATCGTCAGGGGCCGCTACTTTCAGTACAGGGTGCTCCCCTTTGGCCTTGCTTCGGCCCCTTGGGTGTTCATGAGTTGCCTGGCAGTTGTGGCCACTCACCTCCGGCTCTCGGGGTATTCATGTTCCCATATCGCGTGAACCAGCTCACTGGAGGAAGTGCGCAATGCGACACAGCGTACTCTAGGCCTACTGCAGCACCTGGGCTTTGTGGTGAACTTCCCAAAGTTGCACCTCTTTCCCACGCAGTGCACGGAGTTCATCAGGGCCATGCTGGACTCCACCTGGGTGAGAGCCTTCCTGCCTCTGGATTGGGCGCGATGCCTCGCCACTCTGGTGCGAGAGGTACAGAGTGGCACACTAGTGACAGACTTGACAATGCTCCGTCTCTTGGGGCACATGGTGTCCACTGTCCACGTGATCTGTTTTGCCCACCTGCGCAGGCGGCAGGCCCAGTGGACGCAAGCTTCAGGTCTCCTAGAGGACCACATCCAAGTCATGCCAACCTTAGCAACCTCTCTGACCTGGTGGCAGGACCATCTCAACCTCAGAGTCAGCCTTCCCTTCCAGGCCCCGCCAGTGCAGCACATCTGCACCATGGCCGCATCAAAACTGGGCTGGGGGGCCCACTGCGATCACCTACAGTTGCAAGGCCCATGGTCACCAGAGGAAAGTACCTTTCAGTTCATCCTGCTGGAGCTCTGGGCAGTCTGTCATGCCCTGCGGGTCTTCCAGGACATCTGGAAGGACATATGCTTCAAGTCCAGATGACAACCAGGTAGCAATGTAGTACATCAACAAACAGGGGCTCATGGCCTCATACCACCTCTGTTGGGAGGCGGTGTGCCTCTGGAACTTCGCGGCAGGGAGGACCATCTCCCTTAAGGTTTTGTACTTGCCGGGCCAGGACAATATATTGGCTAACTGCCTGAGCTGCATCCTTCACCCCCATGAGTGGAGACTGCACCCGACCATACTAGGGGAGATCTTCCGGTGATGGGACACCCCAGAAATTGACCTTTTTGCCACTTCAGAGAACGTACAGCTGCCATGCTTTTGCTCTCGGAGGCCAGCCTGGAGGCAGGATGTGGCGGATGCTTTCCTCCTCCCTTGATCTTGGGGCTTTCTGTATGTGTTTCCACCAACGCCCCTGGTGCCTCAGGCCTTCCTCAAGATCCAAGCGGAAGCTGCCACCTTCATCTTCATTGCAGCCCTGGTTCCCCCTGTTCCTACAGCTATCCCAGTGGGACCCTGGGCGCTGGGAAGTGCAACACCCCAACCTCCAGTCCCTGGTTCTGGCTGTCTGGATGCTGAGAGGCTAGCCATTGCACATCACGGCCTCGCTTGGACGGTGGAAGACGTCTTGCTGGCCTTGCTTAAGGACTTTACACGATGGGCTTATGCCTTCAAGTGGTGCAGGTTTTTCCACTGGTTTAGGGGGAAGGCCTTAACCCTTTTTCCTGCGCAATATCTCAGATATTACGATACCTCTTGTATCTGTCAATTGTAAAAACGCCTTTGGCAAACTGGCTAGTTTCATGTATACATTTCTGTTATGAACTATCAAATATGCCTCTTAGCTACAAGGTTAAGTCTCATCAGATTAGAGCCACTGCAGCAGTAGTAGTTCTCTGACAGCTTTGATAGAGATATTTAGAGCAGCCATTTGATCATCCCTATGTACATTTGCTGCTCACTACTGCCTGGACAAATAATCAGAGCAGGAAAGTGCTTTTGGTAGAGATGTATGAAAGAATTTTGTCCTCTTCTGCAAGCAACTCTCTCTTCAATTGTATGGACTGCTGTAAAGACTGAACTGTTCAACTGATATGAAGACCAGCCCTGAGTTTGCGAGTTGCCCATTTGTGTGCTTGACTCAATTGTATTTGCCAACAGAAAAAGCAATGTAACAGGCATTTTATGTAGACAGCGAGATTGATAATAAGGCACAGAGTCCCTCCAACCTCCCCAAGAGTTGCCTTTCTTTGAGCTTTGAAACCAACCATGGAGCTGAGAGCTGCTTTTATGGGAAGGGCCTCGCATGCTCAGAACTTTACACTTAAGTTCTGAGCTGAGGGAGAGCAGTTCTATCCCAGTGCCATCAGATGATGATATCCACTTGTGTGCATTTAGTCCTGTTTAAGGAAACACTCCTTAAAGGTGAGTAGCATAGCTTTATACAGTATATTTGTATAGCACTTTTCATATAGCATCTAATATTGGATAGAAATAGAAATTTGCTGGTAAAAATCCACTTGAAACAGAGCAGTGTGATAGACATTATTAAAACACGGCAGGCTTCCGTTTTTGGTAGCTCTTTTAAGATGTTTCAGCAGAAAAATCTTACCGGAAACACTTATTGGAAGCCTACTGTAATACTGGATTGAGCCAGGATGGTACTGCAGCATAGAACAGGAATTATGTCTGCAAGGATTTTATACTCTAATTTCTACTTGCAACTTTACATTTATATCTGTTAGTGTGGACATGTAGATGCAAACTCTGGCAGTAATGGCCATGAGAGCAGCATACATAAAGGATTGAGTGATCGCATTTTAAGTTACGAAAATAGTATTTATTTTGAATTTTTACTGTTATACATTCACTGTGACAGCCTACTATTTTAATGCCTAGTCAAGCAGACTTGCTGCTGGATACAATGCCACCTGTGTGTGTTAAATACATTAATGGTACATAAACAGTTTTGCTCAATGATCTGTTCATGATCTGCTTTGTTATGACTTTAAACTATGTACAGATGAAGCTATAGGAGAGATGACTTTAGAGTTTTCTAAACAGATCAAGGTTTGCGATTGTTGAATTTCTTATTTCAGGAGATCCTTGCACGAGGAATTCTTCTTCCCTTAATAAACCAACTCAGTGATCCTGATTATATTAATCAATATATCATTTGGATGGTAAGTTTTTGTACTACGTAGACTGCAGAATATAATATGAACATAGATATGCCTGCGCTACAGTATCTGTGATGTCTGAACTGATGTGTTCACACACACAATTCACCTAGTTAGTTTCATAGTTTGAAGCGGGCATTGTTGTCAGTTTGTAGCAAGTATTGTAAATGCCTAGTATGAGCTCAACCATGATGCCACTATTTTGACAAAGAAAGTAGGTGTATCAGTTTTAATGCTATAATTTATTGTCCAGGGGAGGTATGTGCCAATTTATTTTTAGTTTTGCATATTTCAATTAAACTTCCAAAAAAAATGTGAATAGAAATTAAAAAAAAATTAATCATAGAAATCAAATAACCAATGTGCAGTACAATATTAGCCCACAATGTAGAACAAGATCCAAGAACAGGAATTATTTTTTTAAAGTCATATTGCTAAACATCATAAGACATAAAGCAAATCCTAAGTACAAACCACATTACCAGTCTCCTCCAAGAGCCTCTACAATGGTGGCTGCAGAGCAGATATTAATCACTTACACCCTCCCTAGTAGAAATAAAATCAGCTAGCATTTTAGGTTCAAAAAAAGCAAGTCTTCCTTATCATCCCTACAGTTTAGTCCTCCACCTCTGGGTAGTGTACCTCCTCCTGCAGCTTGGAGACTGGGCATGTCAAAATCATGACATCACTGGATATAGCCTGCTGCTCTCTCCCATCAGCCCCCAGTGTGTCCAGTCTCCATGCAGCAGGAGGACATAGTGAGCCTGCGCTGGGCTCACGTGGAGGAACAGATAAGGAGCATTTAGTCAGGTCATTTTAGAGTTAAAATTTAGCTTTAAATTTATATTTAGACTTACTTTCTTTTTTATTCTGATTGGCAAGGAGGAGTTAAAATCCCTGTAGTTGTGGGGAGCAAATTGCTTTTAATTCAGTTTAGTGCAGGTGATTTTAGGCTTGAGGGCTGGCCCTTTAAGCTTTTCAGTACTTCCGTCTCCCCTGCGCTGTCGATCATTTTTCTTTTCTGCCGTATTTTGCCTGTCGGATCTCTTTCCCTTGACAGTACGGGAGAGATCTCCGGGACTCGGACAGCCACACACACACTTACATAAAGGCTGTGTGCGTCGGAGGATTCTTGTGTCGGCGGGATCCTCGCTGTCTTCAGTGGAGCCGGCAGGGCAGCCCTCGCCGCAGCCGATCGCGGCAGTGCGGCTTAAGGAGTGGCTTAATTTCCCGGTAGCAGGAACGGGCTGTGTGGGCGCCCCAGCCCTACAGGTAAGGCCTTCGGGCTCTGTCAGGCTGCAGGGGGTGCGTTGAATCTGCGACCGTTGTTTTGGCGCCAAAATTTGCTGCTTGGCGCAGTGGCCATTTTTCTGCACGTTTGGGCTGCGTGGTGGGAGTACAGCGGCCCGCGTGTGGGGGACAGCCAGCCAGCTACAAGACGTTTTTTTAATAGACGTTTAGGAGGCTTTTAATTCACTTTTTATTGCTTTGTTCAGCGGTTTTGTTTTTATATACTTCATTTTCATTTTGCCTTTGAATTTTACTTTTAAGTTTCATTTAACTTCAGAGCTTTTATGTGATTTGATTGACCACAGAAAAAAAAAAAAAGGAAGAAGGGGTGGCACAGCTCTTCGTTTCCTTATCTTTCCTTGTTGGCAAGCCGTGGTGGGGGGCCTAGCCAATGGCTTCGCGGCAGCAGTGTGTGGTCTGCGGGTCCCGTCGGGGCACAGTCGCTGACACCGGGATTTGTCGGGGCTGTGCATCTGTGCCCACCACTGTAGAGCAGCAGATGGAGAATACAGTGATTATGGATCCGTTGACTGCCTCGGCGGTGGTCGGAGAGAAAGCACTCCCAGTATCTCAGCCAGGGCTTTCTCAGGAGGATATGCCAGGGCCCTCTAGTATGTTAACCACGGTAGCTTCAGGGCCATAGCTCGGTGACTTCTGTCTGGATTTTGTGTTAATCATGCATCAGGCATTCTGTTTGAGGCGTCAGGGGAAGGTGCCTGAGCCCTTACCGATGCCATTGGCCGGGCAGCACTCCCATGCAGGGGAGTCGGATAGCAGTCTTCCGAAGCCCTGAAGAGGGCAAAGATCCTGGAGCTTGCTGCCTCAGAGTTGGAGTGGCACGATGCAGATGAAGCAGAAGTTGATCTGGAAACCGGTGTGGACGAATTGGAGGAAGGTGAAATTCCAGAACCGGAGGATCAAGTGAAGATCATTCGGGTATTCCGTAAAGATGAGCTTACGGCGCTCATCACGGAATTTCTCCAGACGCTGAATCTAGCCACAGCGCAACCACCGGAAGATGAGGAGGTAGAAGATGCCATTATCCAGGTAGTGAGGCAGACCCAGGTGGTGTTTCCTGTACACCGGGTGGTGGATCGGATGATCCAGGAGGAGTGGGATCAGCCAGAGGCAGGTCTACGAGGGGTTAGGACCATGAGCAGACTCTATCCCTTCGCAGATAAGGACAAGGAGCGGTTTTGTTCTCCACGCGTTGATGCGGCAGTTTCTGCGATTACCAAAAAGACCACTATTCCGGTGGAAAGTAGCATGGCATTAAAGGATGCGCAGGATAGAAAGGTCGCTGGTTTGTTGAAGCAATCTTTTGAGGCGAATGCCTTAGCCTTGCAGACCTCTATCTGTGGGGCTTGGGTGGTGAGAGCATGTCTCAGATGGGCACAGCATTTACGTCAGGCGCCACAACTAGAGCAGGAAAGTGTACTGGAGATTGATCGTTTAGAGTCTGGTTCGGCGTACCTGACAGACGTGCTCTACGATTTGATCAGAACGCTGGCGAATAGCATGGCGTCAGTAGTCGCCGCCCAGAGATCCTTGTGGTTGCGGAATTGGGCGGCAGATGGCTCGTCTAAGGTGCATCCCATTAAGCTTCCATTTAAAGGCAAGTTGTTGTTTGGTGGTGATCTTGACAAGTTGGTTAAGGACATAGGGGAGTCTAAGGGCGGTAGGCTCCCGGAGGATAAGCCTAAACAAGGGAAATCTTTGCCGGCCTTCCGGGGGCAGTTTTGAGATTTTCGGAGGTTTCAGACTTCCCGTTTTGGCGGTTTTCAAAGGGGAAGGTTTGCTTCCAGAGCCCAGGGGTTTCGGGGAGCAAATAGAGGTTTTGCAGCAGCTTCCGCAGCATCTACTCAAAAACCACAATGAAAGACAGCGGGTCCCGGCGGAAAGTCCTCCGTTAGGGGGATGTCTTCGGGGTTTTCTTTCCGCTTGGACCCAAATCATGTCCGACCAATGGGTGTTGGAGATCATTCACAACGGTTATGCACTAGAGCTGGCAAGGTCTCGTTTGTGATGTCTCCCTGCAAAGGCCAGCAAAAATTCCTTGCCATTCATCATACGTTAGACCGGCTCTGACAGTTAGGAGCAGTACTGCCGGTTCCTTCAGGGATTTACGGATTGGGTTGATACTCCATTTATTTCATGGTACCAAAGAAAGACGGGTTGCTCCGTCCCATTCTGGTTTTAAAAGGGGTGAATCGCTGTCTCCGGGTACCCCATTTCAGAATGGAAACGTTAAGATCGGTCATTGTGGTAGTGCGCCAAGGGGAGTACTTGACTGCTCTCGATCTCACAGAAGCGTACTTGCACATTCCCATCAGGGATGTTCATCAAAGGTTTCTGCGGTTTGCTCTTCCCTGGGGACATTATCAGTTCCAAGCATTGCCGTTCGGGCTAGCAACGGCACCGCGCACATTCACCAAGATCATGGTAGTGGTGGCAGCGGCATTACGGAAGGAAGGGATTCTGGTTTCACTCTTATCTCGATGATTGGCTGATTCGGGTGAAGTTGGAGGCAGAAAGCGTCCGGGTTACAGACAAGGTGGTGAAGTTCCTACAGAGCCTCGGATGGGTGGTCAATGCGACCAAGAGTCACTTAGTGCTGTCCCAGGATCTCGAGTATCTGGGAGTTCGGTTCGACACCAAGAAAGGGGCGGTGTTTCTGCCGAATCGTCGTGTACAGGTGCTTCAGCGTTTGGTGCGGAGCTTCATGGCCGTGCCGGCGCCCTCAGCTTGGACTTACCTGTGGGTGCTGGGAACTATGGTGGCTATGTTGGAGGTGGTTCCATGGGCCAAAGTTCATATGTGGCCTCTACAGAGAGCGCTACTTCATTGGTGGTCACATCAGTCCGACTTGCTGAACAAGCATCTTCCCTGTCCTCTCCAGGTTCAGCAGTCCCTCCGCTGGTGGCTGTTGCCAGGGTCTCTGGCAGCAGGGATGCCTCTGGAGCAACCGGAGTGGCTTCCCTTACTGACAGACGTGAGCCTAATAGGATGGGGAGCACATTGCGGAGATCTTTTCGCAAGGCCAGTTGGAATACACAGGAGAGCCAGTGGTCAATCAATCGGCTGGAACTGAGCGGTCCGCCTGGTGTTGCAGGCATTCGAAGCTACGGTGTCTGGTCATGCGGTGCGAGTACTGTCGGACAATTCCGCGACGGTGGCCTACATCAATCGACAGGGCGGAATCGGAAGTGTGGCCATGGAAGCCGAGGCAGACGATATGTTTGCCTGGATAGAGCCTCGACTTCCAGTGATTTCGGCGGCGCATATTGCGGGAAAGGACAATGTCACGGCAGATTTCCTCAGCAGGGTCAGAGTAGATGCTGGGGAATGGGAGTTGCATCCGGCCGTGTTCGCACAGATAGTTCACAAATGGGGACCGCCAATAATGGATCTCATGGCGACTTTTCAGTCTGTGAAAATGGGTCGCTTCTTCAGCAGACGACGTGAGAGGATGTCGGAGGGAATCGATGCCCTGATACAACGATGGCCGACGTCAGGTCTTTATGTCTTTCCTCCGTGGGCGCTCATAGGTCGAGTGGTGCAGTGCATCGAAGTGCATTGGGGGAAAGTATTGTTGGTGGCCCCAGACTGGCCATGGCACCCGTGGTATGCCGATCTCATTCGGTTACTCGACGGGGATCCCTGGAGGTTACAGGCGTTGGAGAATCTGTTGCTACAGGGTCCACTGCGAATGCCTCAGATGGATCGGTTCTCGCTTATGGTATGGCCATTGAAAGGGCAAGGTTGAGGAAGAAAGGTTATTCAGCAGCAGTCATTGCTACTTTACTGCGAGCGAGGAAAAAAGTCCACGTCTCTGGCATATGTGCGCATATGGCATATTTTCGAGGATTGGTGTTCACGGAGGCAAGTATGCGCGGCTACAGTATCCGTTCCTTTGGTGTTAAGTTTCCTGTAAGACGGGTTTGATAAAGGTCTGGCAGCCAGTTCCTTGAGGGTTCAGTTAGCAGCGCTGTCATGCTATAGAGGCAAAGTCCAGGGAGTGGCTCTAGGTGCGCATGCAGATGTCTTGCGTTTTCTTAAGGCAGTATACAGGCTGCGGCCTTCACATAGAATCACGGTTCTGCCGTGGGATCTCTACCTGGTTTTAGGAGCGTTAGCTTAGAAACCATTTGAGCCTTTACACCAGGCATCGGTTAAAGATTTAACCTTAAAGACAGAGTTTTTGGTAGCCATCTGCTCGACGAGGCAAATTTTGGAGTTACAGGTGCTGTCTTGTCGAGAGCCGTTTTTGACTTTTTCCAGGGAAAAGGTGGTGTTGCGAACAGTGCCGTCGTTTTTGCCTAAGGTGGTGTTTCAGTTTCATCTAAACCAAACGGTCTCTCTGCCGACTTTGAGCTCGGCGAAGGGGAAAGTTTCGGACCATAGTTTGCGCCGTTTAGACATCAAAAGGGTGTTGCGGCATTATTTAAAGGTTTTGGTGAATTTTTGCAAATCGGACCGTCTTTTCGTATTGTTCGGAGGCCCCTACCAAGGGGAGGCAGCTGCAAAAGCCTCCATTTCCAGATGGATTAAGGAGGCAATTGCGTCAGCATATCTGTTGCAAGGTCATCCAGTACCGGCAGGCTTAAGAGCTCGCTCTACTAGAGTGAAAGTGGCTTCCTGGACGGAGCACAGTTTGGTTCCACCGGTGGAAATTTTGTAGAGCAGCCACCTGGTCTTCTCTTCATACTTTCAGTAAACACTACCGCCTGGATGTCTTGGCGGCAAATGATGCCTGTTTCGGGGCGGCGGTGTTGTGTTCCGGCTGGAAAGGGCCCTCCCAATGATTACTGCTCTGTTACATCCCAGAGGTGGAGGACTAAACTGTAGGGACGATAAGGAAATGGAAATTACACTTACCTGGTAATTATTGTTCCTTGAGTAACTACAGTTTAGTCCTCATTCCCGCCCGGGGATGGATTGGTTTACAGTGCTGGTTCCATTGGGAGAAGTGCAAGACTACAGTTGAGTAGAGACTTTTATTGAGTCTTATTGGTCTCTATTCTTTATCTCTCTTTTTTCTGTCTACTCTGCTCTCCCTTGTTTTTGACTAGGCATAGATCGGAAACGCGAAAGTCAATAAAGTAAAAAAAAAACCAAAAAAAAACACAAAACCCCCCCAAAAAACAGTCCCCTTCTTTTGGGATAGGGGGGTTTCGTAGTTCAATACGTCAGGTTATGCGTGCAGTTGTGTTAAGGTTGTTTTGGATATGATAGCTACTTATTTGTTGCTCCTTTGAGTCTGCTTTGTCAATAGTTCACTGGGGGAGACCAGAAGGCTATATCCATTGATGTCATGATTTTGACATGCCCAGTCTCCAAGCTGCAGGAGGAGGTACCACTACCCAGAGGTGGAGGACTAAATTGTAGTTACTCAAGGAACAACAATTACCAGGTAAGTGTAATTTCCATTTACCCTCACAAACTGCAGTAGAAACGCAAGGAAAACGAAGCACAAAAGTCAACCCAAGGGCCAAGACCTTATAACATGTCAACCCAAGGGCTATGATCTTATAACATGAACCTCAACACTTCTTTAAAAAAAAACGCTTCTGTATGTTCTCAAGTCTTGAGAAGCATCCTGACATTTGTAGCTAATCTTAGCAAATATGTGCATTTCCTCTCGGTATAAGCCAAGCTCACAAGTACCCTACGGCTTCGGTATAAATGAAACCTTTCAGCAAGTCCGATGGCCAAAGGATACGTTCCACCTTTGTCAACAGCCATCATGACAGCAGAGAGTTACTATTTGCAATCCCCTGAGAAGGGGGAGGGGATGAGGATATAAGTGAAAGGAGCCAAAATGAATTTTAAATTTAATGAACCGATCAGTATATTGTAGAATAAAACCAAATATAATAAAGTATAGTACTAAGCAAAACACCAAAGATGGTAATGTTTTGTCTAACCTGAAATACAGATATCTCAATAGCTAGTCTTGGCAGGTGTGTGCATTACCTCTCAATCAAAAACAACCAAGCTTACAAATGCCTTCTGACGTCAGCATAAATAGAAACCGCTGGCTACTGTGACAGCCATTTTTAAAGGTTGCTTAGCGCCATACTTGAAAGATTGACAGCTGCTGTGCAGTTATGCCTATGCTCATTAATTATGCAGAAAACGTTTTATCTTATGGTCTTAGGTAAATTATGTGCACATGTCATACTGGGTCAGACCAAGGTCCATCAAACCCGGTATCCTTTTTTCCAACTGTGGCCAATCCAGGTCACAAGTACCTGTCAGATTCCCAGAAAGGTACAGATTCCATGTTTATTCCAGGATAAGCAGTGGATTTTCATGGTACTCTTTAATAATGGTGTATGGACTTTTGCTCCAGGAACTTGTTCAAACCTCTTTTAAACACAGCTCTACTAACAGCTTTTATTACATTCTCTGGTAACGATTCCAGAGTTGGATTACGTGTTGAGTGAAAGCATATTTTCTCCTGTCAGTCTTAAATGGGGCTACATTGTAGCTTCATTGCATGCACCCTAGTCTTTCTACTTTTTGAAGAAGTAAGCAACCGATCTATGCTTACCAGATCTACTCCATTCATTAATTTATAGATCTCAGCTGTTTTTTTTCCAAGTTGAAGAGCCTTAACCTTTTCAAACCTTTCCCCATAGGGGTATCTCTCCATCCCCTTTACCATTTTGGTGGCTCTTCTCGTACCTTTTCTAATTCTGCTATATCATTTTTAAGATATGGCCACCAGAACTGCACACAATATTCAAGGTGCGGTCACAGCATGGAACAATACAGAGGTATTATAATATCCTTTTGTTTTATTCTCCATTCCTTTCTTTATCATTCCTAGCATTCTATTTGCTTTCTTGGCTGCTGCTGTACATTAGGCCAAGGATTTCAACATATTATCCACGATGATGCCAAAATCCTTTTCATGAATGGTGTTTCCTAATGTGGAACCTTACATTGTGTAACCATAGTTTCGGGGGTTCTTCCCTAAGTGCATAACCTTTCACTTGTCCACATTTCACAGTTCATATGTAAACACAGTTCATATGTAAACACAAAGTACTATTGGAAATGTGTATGTTCACTGTTTATTGTAAACCGCGCTGATGCTGAATAGCGCGGTATAAAAGAGACTTTAAATAAATAAATAATAAATAAATAAATTAAATTCCATCTGCCACTTGTATGTGCAGTCTTCCAATTTATCAAGGTTCTCTTGCAATTTTTCACAATCCTCTTGTGTTTTAACAACTTTGAAATAATTTTGTATTATCTGCAAATTTGATCACCTCACTTGTTGTTCCTATTTCAAGATCATTTGTGAATATGTTAAAAAGAAGCGCACCCAGCACAGATTCTTGGGATACTCCACTATTCATGTTTTTTCATTGAGAAAATTGGCCACTTAGTCCTACACTCTGTTTTTCTATCTTTTAACCAGTTCCTGATTTATAATAGTATTCTGCCTCCTATTCCATGGCTCTTATTTCATCAATTCTCCAGGAATAAGCAGGAAGTCAGTCCTCATTTATGGGTGACGTCGGCATAGACGGAGCCCGCATGGAGCAATTCCTCAGCTTTCAAAGAAAGCCTTTGGGATTGCTACCATGCATGCAATGTCCTCTTCCCGCCCAAGGGTGCCATCTTGCTCAGTCTCCCTTTTTCCGTGGAGCCCTTTGGACACACGTCCTCGTCCCTCGGAAAAAGTTCTTGTGTCTTCGGCCTCCCGGCCTTTTTTCTGGCAGCACCGGTCCTCTTCCGTCCTCTCCTTCACCCCTGCTCTGGCTGTGGGCCAGGGGATTCCTTTTTCCCCCCTCATTTTAGCGTTTTTCCTTTTGGGCCCTTTTTTCTCTAACCACTGGCCTCGAGGGTTTTCAACCTCGCAGAGTCCCTTTTTGCCCCTATGGCCACCGGCTTCAAAAAGTGTGACAGATGCTCCAAAAATATGTAGATAACGGACACCCACGACTGCTGTCTGTGGTGTCTAGGGGCTGACCACAACCCGGAGCTCTGCTCGCTTTGTAAGAAAATGTCCACTAAGGCCTTGCTAAGCCGCAAGCAGAAGTCCGATGACATTTTCCACAAGGCAGCCCCGGGGTCTCCAGTGGCACCTTGCCCTGCTGATCTACCACTTGCAAGGTCCCTCACAATGACCCCGTGCTCCAGGTGTCACTCTGAGCAGGTTTCGCCCGAGGTGGAGTAACGAAAGAAGACGACCTCTAAATCACTGTCGGGGGCTCTGGACAAGCGCGAGCGGTCTCGTGCTCGTTCCCTTAGCCCTCCCTGTTGTTCCCGAGGGTCGGACAAGGAGCGGCCTCAAAAGGTACCTTGTATGGACACGGAGGCCTCCGGCAATGGCACCCATGCCATTCTTCCAATTTAGGATTCATTTCAATGCCAATGCAAGCAAAACATTGAGTAGTCCTGCTTCTTCCTTTTTGCGATTCAGAAGAAAGTGGTAAGTTGGAGCTGGTGGCAATGATGTGATAAACAGACTATTGTTGCAAGGGGAGGTATTTAAGCCTTTTGAGGCTCTGCAGCACAAGTTCTATTTTCCTAAAGATTTCTGTTTTCAATGGTGGCAATTAAAGCACAGTATTGGTGCTTGCAAGATAAAGCTTAGCAAATTCTCTGAGGAATGAGAGATGCAAGTGATGTGTCTTCAGGTATCTCCAGGAACAAGCAGGAATGTAGTCTTCACATATGGGTATCGTCGGTACCGACGGAGCCTGCTCGGGAACGCTCCCCAGCGTCCAATAGGAAAGCTTTTGGGAGCATCCCACAGCGCTTGCGTGCTGCCTTCCCGCCTTTCCCAACTGTCCCTCTCCAGTTCTTCGTTTTCCGTGGAGCCGACAGGTCGCACATCCTGTCACCGCAGAAAAAAATCCCTTCTATTCTTTTTTGTGGTCGCGTCTGCCTTCCCTCGATGCTACACCGGTACCGCCGGTTCTTCTTTCTTTTCTTCTAAAAAAACCCCCAAACCTTTCTTCTGGAGTCTTTCTAGTACTTTTCTCTTCGGGTGCCATGCGCCATTTTGGGCACTAGGCCCAACCTTTTCCTTCAAAATGGAAAAACCCGCTTCAGGTTTTAAAAAGTGTTTTAAGTGTGGCGGTACCATCTCCATCACTGAGACCGATGAGTGGTGCCTCAAATGTTTAGGTCCTGACCACTCTATTTCTGAGTGTGTTGCCTGTGGGATGATGTCGAAAAGGGGCCGGAAAAACTGAGCTGCTAAGCTTAGTACCCATTTTCCCTCCGATGCAGCTTCCGTGGCATCGACGTCTTCCAGGGCTTCGTCTTCCTCCCATGGATCTCAGGTTACTAAACATAAATCTAACCGGTCCTCAAAGGGTAGATCTCCTTCTAGACATCGAGATGCCTCTGGCATTGCCCTTGAAGGACTTTCACCGGCAAAATTGCCCCGGCAGGAGGCTTCGGCTTCCAAAGCACTAATGGGGTTCCAGGATGTTCTCGAGGCTTCAACCTCGGCAGAACTACTGGTGCCATGCTCTGGGGTACCGGCCGCTTCATCCGGTACCGATACCCAAGCATCGGCAGTGTCGATAGACCAGAGATTCTTGGCTATTGAACGCAGTCTGGCAGCTCTTCTCACAGCCTTGATGCCCCTCAAACCGCTTCAGACAATTCAACCGGTACCGGCACCGACTGCATTGACATCGGCAGGTATTTTACCGGGACCGAGTCATGCGTGTCTATCGGCATTGACAAGTCGGTACCAGACCACTCCGATGCCGACTTCGATCAGTACCGGTACCATGCCTTGCATGATCACCCGGATCAGAGATACTTTGAATCCTCGGATGAGTCTGAAGACTCTGAAAACTCTGCTGATACCAGAGTACTTCTTCCTGAGGATTCCTCTTCTCAGCGTAGGATGTCTCCACCAGAGGATATGTCCTTTCAGGATTTTATCCGAGATGTGGCCTGAGGTCTTTCCATCACAGTGGTTCCTGAAAAAGAGCCTAGGGCAAAGGAATTAGAAATCCTGCAATACCCTAAAGCTCCCAAGGAGACAACCACCTTACCTATTCATGAGATCTTGCATGATCTCATGTTAAGGATGTGGGAAACACCTCTAACCACATCTCCTCACTCTCGAAGACTCGACACCATGTATCCAGTTCCTCCTTGTCCTGGCTTTCAGGAGACTCAATTACCACATCATTCCATGGTGGTGGAATCAGCTATGAGAAGGATAAAGAGTGCAAAAAGGCATGCATCTAATCCTCCAGGTTGTGAGTGTAGGACTCTTGATACCTTTGGATGTCAAATCTTCCAGGCTTCCATGCTTTCTGCAAGGATCAGTTCCTATATCTTATATATGGGAATGTTCCTTAAAGAGGTCACAGGAGATTTAGAGCTTATGAGCCCTCTTCCTGATGATAAGAGGCAAGCTTATCGTGCCCTTGTCAAACATGCCCAGGATGTTTCCAAGTTTGTGAATCGTGCAGCCTTTGATTGCTTTGAGTGCATAAGCAGAACCTCTGCCTTTGCCATAGGTGCACGTAAGATTGCCTGGCTCCAGGCATCTGACTTGGAAATTTGGGTACAGGATAAATTAGGGAATATTCCTTGCATAAGAGAGAATCTCTTTGGCAAGAATTGGCAGGAAAAAGCTAATGAGATAGATGCTGACAATATCATTTTGGATAGATTGTCTAAATCTACAGCTGATCCTGCAAGGAAAAAATCCTATAAGAAACTATTCTTCAGTAAGAAGAAGTTTTCTCCCTCCTATACCCAGCAGGGGCATCGTTTAGGTCAGTCTGCCCAAAAGGGACAGCAGCAACAACCTAGACAAAGAAAGACAAAAGCAGCTAAGCCTCAACCGGCTCAGCAGACTCAGCCTCCACAGGGGCTTTGAGTCCTATCTAGAGAACTTTGCCTTCCTGGCCCTGAATGGCCCAGAACCCTCCACCATCCCAGGAAGGTTATGTCATTTTGCCCCCAGATGGGGTCAGATAACAGCAGAAAATTGGACTCTGTCTATTGTAAGAGAGGGGTGCAAGCTTCATTTCCTCAGCATGCTCCCTCCTACAATGGTAAGACAATTCAATTCTCAGACCTCTCTCAATGACCAGTTAGGTCAAGGGGTCACTGTGCTCCTTTCTCAAGGGGAAATAGAAGAGGTACTCATTCCCCAACGGGGTACAGGGTTTTACTCCCCTTATTCCAAAGAAAACAGGAGGACACAGACCCATTCTAGACCTCAGAGAATTGAACAAATTCCTGTTCAAAGAGAAGTTCAAAATGATTTCTCTAGGAACTCTGCTGCCATACCTTCAGAGTCAGGATTGGCTTTGTTCTCTAGATCTCAAGGGCGCGTACACTCATGTTCTCATCCATCCAACTCACCAAAAGTTCCTTCACTTTCTGTTTCAAGGGAAGCATTACCAATACAGGGTTCTTCCCTTTGGCCTGGCCTCTGCACCAAGGGTGTTCACAAAATGCATGACTGTGGTGGCAGCATTTCTCCACACCCTGGGAATATTCGTCTTCCCTTACTTAGACGAGTGGCTCATTTGAGCCCCTTCAGAGCCAGAGGCCAAGGTTGCCCCCTCTCGCACAATGCGCATCCTTCAGTATTTGGGACTTGTCATAAACTTCCCAAAATCCAACCTTGCTCCCACTCAGTCCCTAGAGTTTTATAGGAGCTCTGCTGGATACCAGACAGGCAAGGGCCTACCTTCCACAGCCCCGCTGCCTTCGCATTGTGCAGTTAGCTTCCCAGGTAGTGCTAAAACCTCACCTCACTGCTCAGGAAATGTTAGTTGCTAGGCCACATGGCATCCACCGTGCATGTGGTTCCTTATGCTCGCCTCCATATGAGGGCAGCCCAGTGGACTGGGACGGACTCACGCGTCAGGTTGCTTGTCAGACAAAATAGCAAACTCAGATCGCCTTATTTTGTCCCTCCAATGGTGGCAATCGCCCCAAAACCTTTTGGTGGGGATTCATTTTCAGCAACCCCCACCCCAGGCCACTCTAACAACACATGCTTCACAGGTGGGTTGGGGAGCTCATCTGCAAGACCTTTCTACCCAGGGTACCTGGACTCCACAGGAGGCCTATTTACACATCAATCTCCTAGAACTCAGAGCAAGTTTCCTTGCTCTTTGAGTATTCCACACCCAGCTCAGCTACAAGACAGTCCTAGTTCAAATGGACAATCAAGTAGCCATGTTCTGCGTGAACAAGCAGAGGAAACAGGCTCTCTGTTGCTTTGCAACGAAGCTTTACGACTATGGGCCCTCGCCAGAGAGCATCAGATTCATCTCCTTGTGGTGTATCTTCCAGGCATTCAAAACCCTTGGGCAGACAGACTCAGTCGAGTTCTGCTTCCACACAAATGGTCTCTCCATGCAGACCAGGTGGCCAAAAATTTTCAAATTTGGGGAACCTCGGACATAGGCCTCTTTGCAAGTCCGTTGAATGCCAAACTTCCCCGGTTCTGTTCCAGAATTCCGGCTAGGGTTGTCAGGCCAGGGATGCTTTCCTCCTCCATTGGGGTCAGGACTTCCTGTATGCCTTTCCACCCATTCCCCTAATTCCCAAAACCCTGTTCAAGCTTCAGAGAGACAGAGGTCATATGATCCTCATAGCTCCATGTTGGCTACGGCAAATGTGGTACCCTCTGCTCCTGCATCTCTCTCAAGCTCCGCCTCTGGAGTTAGGATCTGCTCCAAATCTCCTTTCTCAAGAGGACGGGATGCTGTGGCATCCCAATCCCAAGTTTATGCTTCTAGGAAGCCTTCCACAAGACGCTGTTATGCATTTAAGTGGAAAAGGTTTACCATATGGTGCTCGTAGAAGGGTCTTAACCCTCCTGCGATACCTCTGGAATCATTACTGGAGTATCTTCTTCATTTATCAAATGCAGGGCTTAAGACCAATTCAGTGAGAATTAATTTGAGTGCTATTGCAGCTTCTTTGAAGCCTCTAAATGGACAACCTATTTCCTCTCATCCTCTCATAACGAGATTTATGAGAGGCCTTCTTTTAACTAAGCCTCCCATTAAGCCACCACCGGTGGCATGGGACTTAAATCTGGTTCTTGGGCAGCTCCTGAAACCACTTTTTGAACCATTAGCCTCTACCTCTTTGAAATTCCTTTCCTGGAAGGTTATCTTTCTTATTGCAATCACATCAGCACGTCGCATGAGTGAATTGCAAGCGTTGGTGACTGATCCTCCTTATACAAGGTTCCATCATGATAAAGGTAGTCCTTAGGATTCATCCACTTTTTATGCCAAAGGTGGTGTCACCTTTTCATTTAAACCAAGTGGTTTACCTTCCTGTATTCTTCCCAAGGCCTCACGCCTCAAATGCAGAAAGGAATCTTCATACTTTGGACTGCAAAAGGGCATTGGCCTTTTACTTGCAAAGGACACAGCAACATAGAAAGTCCTCTCAACTCTTTGTTGCTTTTGTTCCTAGTCATTTGGGACTTCCAGTCTCCAAAAGAACACTGTCCAGCTGGATTGCACAGTGTATATCTTTTGCCTATGAGAGTAAAAACTTTCCTCTTGAAGGCCATGTCACAGCTCACAATGTGAGAGCCATGGCAGCCTCTATGGCTCATCTTCACTCAGCTGCTCGACAGATGTCATCGATAGACAAACATAAGAACATAAGAACATAAGATATGCCATACTGGGTCAGACCAAGGTCCATCAAGCCCAGTATTCTGTTTCCAACAGTGGCCAATCTAGGTCATACATACCTAGCAGTTTCCCCAAGGGACACAGGTTCCACAATGCTTGTATTGGTTCAAGCATTGATATCCTGGGTCCCTTCTTAATAATGGTTTATGGACCTTTCCTCCAGGAACTTGTCCAAACCTTTTTTAAACCCAGCTACACTAACAGCCTTTACTACATCCTCCGGTAACAAATTCCAGAGTTTGATTACACGTTGAGTGAAAAAATATTTTCTTTTATTAGTCTTAAATAGTTTACCCTGTAGCTTCATTGCATGTCCTCTAGTCTTTCTATATTCTGATAAGGTAAACAATCGATCTACGTTTACCCGTTCCACTCCGTTCATTAATTTATAGACTTCTATCATATCTCCCCTCAGCCGTCTCTTTTCCAGGTTAAAGAGCCCCAACCTTTTTAGCCTTTCTTCATAGGAGTAGACTTCCATCCCCTTTACCATTTTGGTGGCTCTTCTCTGAACCTTTTCTAAAATCGCTATATCCTTTTTAAGATACGGCGACCAGAATTGCACACAATATTCAAGGTGCGGTCTCACCATGGAACGATATAGAGGCATTATAATATCTTTTGTTTTATTTTCCATTCCTTTCCTTATCATACCTAGCATTCTATTTGCTCTCTTGGCCGCCGCTGCACACTGGGCCGAGGGTTTTAACATGGTATCCACAAGGACGCCTAAATCTTTTTCCTGGGTGGTGGTTCCTAATGTGGAACCTTGCATCGTGTAACCATAGTTTGGGTTGTTCTTCCCTAGGTGCATAACCTTGCACTTCTCCACATTAAATTTCATCTGCCATTTTGATGCCCAGTCTTCCAATTTATCAAGATCCTCTTGCAATTTTCCACAATCCTCCTGGGTTTTAACAACTCTAAATAGTTTTGTGTCATCAGCAAATTTGATAACCTCACTCGTTATTCCACTTTCCAGGTCATTTATGAATATGTCAAAAAACAGCGGACCCAGCACAGATCCCTGGGGTACACCACTATTCACCTTTCTCCATTGGGAAAATTGGCCATTTAGCCCTACCCTCTGCTTTCTATCTTTTAACCAGTTCCTGATCCACAGTAGTACACTGCCTCCTATCCCATGACTCTTTAATTTTGCCAAAAGTCTCTCATGAGGGACCTTGTCAAAGGCTTTCTGAAAGTCCAGATACACAATATCAACTGACTCACCTTTGTCCACCTGTTTATTCACTCCTTCAAAAAAACATAACAGATTAGTAAGACAAGATCTTCCTTGTCTAAAGCCATGTTGGCTGTCTCCCATTAGGTCATGACTATCTACATGCTGAGTAATTTTATTCTTTATGATGGTTTCTACCATTTTTCCCGGTACTGATGTCAGGCTCACGGGTCTGTAGTTTCCCGGATCACCCCTCGAACCCTTTTTAAAAATTGGTGTTACATTGGCGATCCTCCAATCCTCAGGTATTAGAGATGATTTTAATGATAGTTCACAGATTACTGATAGCAGGTCTGCAATCTCAAATTTCAGTTCTTTCAACACCCTTGGATGTATACCCAGCTACTTGGGCTTCGGTTCATACCTTCAAAGCCCTTTACTGCTTAGAAAAGGACTCCCGCCGGGATGCCTTGTTTGGTCAGGCTGTTCTTCAACACCTGTTCCATACTTAATCAACTCCTACCCACCATCCCTGGTAGGATGCCAGAGAACCATGGGGGGAAGTGGAGACCTTTCACAAGGGCACACAAAGTCTGGGGCCTTCTCCCTGTCATCTGCAGCTCGGGAGTCCCCATATGTGAATACTACATTCCTGCTTGTTCCTGGAGATAGCATAGTTACTCACCTGTAACAGGTGATCTCCGGGAACAGCAGGAATTTAGTCTTCACAACCCACCCACCTCCCCTAGGAGTTGTATCTCTCTATCTCTCTCTCTTTCTCACTTTCCCTCTCTCTTTGTCTCAGCTTTAAACTCAACTGGAGAGGGACAGTTGGGAAAGGTGGGAAGGCAGTACACAGGCGCTGTGGGATGCTCCCAAAAGCTTTTCTATTGGACGCTGGGGAGCGTTCCCGCGCAGACTCCTTCAGTACCGACGATACCCATATGTGAAGACTAAATTCCTGCTGTTCCCGGAGATCACCTGTTACAGGTGAGTAACTATGCTTTCTCAGTTATCAGGTATAGCCTCTCAATTTTATAGATTGCTTAAACTATAGATGAATAAACTGGCTCTAGAAGTGTATCAATATGGAAGCAGAATTGCAGGGTAAGTTGAATCCAAAGCAACAGAAGTTTTTTTGTCTTACAGTTAAAAATTTCAATGTCGGTGTCTTTGAATCAATCTCTGTATTTTATAGTTCACAGGGCACTTTGGATCTCTATTAAGGTGTCAAAGATTTAGAGTTCCTCTGATGCTAATTGTTGGGCCTATGAAGTGGCTTATGGTGTATGAATGTATATGTGCTCAATCCTTTAGGCAGGCTGTATGATGCTACATTTGTTTGACATTGCCTGCGAAGGATAAACTATCATTTAAACTGGTGATATGAAGGATTATTCCACACTGGGTAGTCCAGAGAAACCTCTCTGGGAGAATGACCCTCCTGTGTAAGTTCGTTGTAGGTATGTAGCATAGAGATTATTCTCCAGGAATAAGCAGGAAGTCAGTCCTCACATATGGGTGACGTCGGTGCCGACGGAGCCCCCATGCGGAGAAAATCCCCAGCTTTCGAAAAAAGTCTTTGGGACTGCATCATGCATGCGCGGTCCCCTTCCCGCCCAAGGGTGCGATCTTGCTCAGGAACCTTTTTTCCGCGGATCCCAACGGACGTCCTAGTTTCCCCATGGAAAAAGTAGTAAAAGTTAGAAAATTGTTTTTCTTCTTAACCGGTTCGACGCCAGTTCCCCTTCCCACCTTGGCTCGTTACACCGGTATTTTATTTTATTTATTTATTTAATTTCTTATATACCGCGCTATTTGTCATCAGTGTGGTTTACATTGAAACAATACAACAATTGGTCAGATATAACAGACCTATTACAAGTAACGAAAATTAACATGGAAGTAAACAGGGAAATCATTTATATTTCTAGAAAATACATGTTGGTGATATATAAAATCTATACAGTTAGGGTAGGTATGAGGTTAAAAGGATGGGGGAGGGGAAGGGGTGTTTAGGTGTTTGAAGTGTGCGATGAAAAGGTGGTGTTTAAGGGCTTTTTTGAATTGTTTGATGTCTTTAATTGCTCTGATATTGGGAGGGAGTTTGTTCCAACATCTAGGAGCATAATTCGAAAAAGCCCTATTGATGGATGATTGATTAGCTTTTAAGGAAACGTTTGGTATAAGTAGTGTGTCAACAGCTGGAGATCTCCTGGACCTGTTATTTGTTGTGTGTATGATGAGATCAGAGATGGAATCTGGAGAAATATTATTGAAGGCCCTAAAGGTGGTAAGGATGGCCTTATATTGGATTCTACAGTTTATTGGTAACCAATGAAGCTTCTCTAGAATGGGGGAAATATGCTCACACTTTGATGATCCGCAGAGGACACGAGCAGCTGCGTTCATGGTTAATTGTAGAGGATTAATAGTTATATATGGTAAACCATGGAGTATTATGTTAGCATAATCAAAGTACGGCGTGACTAGAGCTTGAAATATGGTGCGGAAGTCAGGTATCAGGTTCGGTTCAATTTTTTGTTTTTGTCCTTAGTGACTAGCGTTTGCGCTCTTTTTTTCTTTTTAGCTGGCAGTATGGTCCTTTGACCTCGCAGGGGCCCTTTTTCCCCCGATGGCTGCTAGTGGGTTTAAGAATTGTGATCGGTTCACGAGATTGATGTCTCTCACCGACACACATGTCTGCTGCCTCCGATGCCTCGGGCCCGACCACAACCCCAAGTTCTGTGGCCCATGTAAGAAAATGTCTTCCAAGGCCTTGAGGAGCAGGCAGCAGCAACATGATAGGATTTTTCCTGAGTCCGCATCTGTCCGGGCCCAGACCTGAGGCCTCAACCTCTTGGGAGCTGTCTGATCCCGAGCAGTGTCGGGTGTCCTCTGAAAGGGGGTCTCCCTCGCGGGAACACTGTAGGAAGAAAAAATCCGTGAGGACGGTGTCTTCTGAGGGCTCCGAGCGGCCTGGTCCCTCGCCGGCTTGGTCGTGGAGCCTGGCTCACCGCCCCAGATCCTTGAAGTCAGAGAGGTCTGCGAAACTCCTCGAAAGGAACCGGAGACATCGAGGAAGGTTAAGCACTGTCCTC
This sequence comes from Ichthyophis bannanicus, assembly GCA_033557465.1. Lineage (NCBI taxonomy): Eukaryota > Metazoa > Chordata > Amphibia > Gymnophiona > Ichthyophiidae > Ichthyophis > Ichthyophis bannanicus. The sequence goes on along the minus strand of CM066031.1, from coordinate 526,824,585 downwards.
GTTGACTCTCCTCCTGGGATAGCCAGCGTCGAGCCCCGAGCTGGTGGCTGCGGAGCCTCCTGAGTTCAGTCTCAGGTTGGCAGCCTTGGAGCGCAGCGTATCTGCCTTCATGGACCAGCAGCGGGCGCTGATGGCCGGACTCACATGTCTGTCCGCCCCGACCTCCGGACTTGTCAGACGGCTGCCTAGGGTGAGAACTTACACAATCTTGACGATGCATATATTCATATGATTCTTGCAAGGTATTGTGGGTATTGTAGTTCATTCACTCCCAAACACAGCTGATGACAATAATTTGAGTTGTGAAACCAAGTGGTAAGATCAATAAAATACTTCTTTTATTGATGGGGTTTAATTCACCCAGCACATGTATGCTTGATAGCACTATAAATGAGGTTACTTGCTTGCAGTGTTTAAAATGGATAACAAAAAGTCACAAAGTAAACCAGAAACAACCTTCAGCTTGTCAGGCAATTAGCTAATGTTTTCTTAACAAATAATTACCAAATACAAAGGCACAAAGAAAAGAATAAACTTTGCTGGTTAGGTTAACTTCTGCTTATTTTCCACGCAGATCTCAGCAGTGATTCTCCCTTGCTCACCCACACAATCAGGTGCAGCCCTAATTACTATCAATGGACCAGCTGAAAGCCTTTAGCTGGCTGGCTGCTACTGTGTGAGCCCAAATCCTGCTTTAAGAGCTGTTTGCAGTGGAAATAAAGAACAAAGTTAGGTTTCTTTGTGATGGCTGATGTGTTTGCTCAGAGAAAGCTAGCAATAGCATTTAGATAGAGAACAGTCCATATAAACTGTACTTTCATCTGCTGTATCAATCAGCATAGGGTCATTATCATACATTGGCACAGACGAGTCTTTCATTAAGGCACTATCATGAGAATGCTTATTCCCTTGCTGCCATTCTCTATTATAGATAGGGTCTGGATCAGTGTTCATACCTGAGCCTCTCCTGCTATCATTATTCCTCTCTGTATAGCCTGGCCAATATGTAACCCAATCCTGATGTCCAGCCTTCCAATCTTGATCCCTGGACACTGGATCTCCTCTCACATACCTTCTGGCCTTGGTCTGAAAGTCCCTTCCACATGCAGTCTTCTCTCTTCCAGGTAGCCACTGGTGATTCCTATCTCTGCCACTCCATTCCTCTGGCTGAATCCAGTCCAATGGACTCTGCTGGCTTTTGGAATACCTCCCAGTATGAGTACTGCCTTGGAATCTCCCAGACCTTCCAATGGCCTTTCTTCTCTTCCTTCCAGAGAGTTTCCTTCTCTCTCTATCTGCTTGGCTTGGCTTCTGCTTCTCCAGGTGATACTGGTGCTTGAGCTTGTAGCCGTTGCTGTCTCTGTATCTCTTTCTGAAGCTGTTTTTGTAGCTCTCCCTGAAGCTGTTATCTGAAGAATAAGCTCTATTCTTATCCTGTTCTAATGTGTGCTGCTCCCTAACACAGCGCAGCTGTCTTGAATCAGGCCCTGCCCTTTGAGATGAGTGCTTAGGGATTACCTCATAGCTCTCTTGATTGCACACACATTTTCTCACTTCAGCCCCTCTCATGGCTGCTGGAAACCTGGTGCATTCTGGGACTGGTAGTCTTTTATGTGAAAACTCTGTTTTCTTGCTTCTACCAGAACTGACAGGTTGCTTGTTCAGAGTCACATCATCTTTTCTATAGCTCCTACCTGAGCTATGATAAGCTTCCTTATCACAGACTTCAACGTCCAAGTCCTCCCCGGAGGCCGAGCCGATCCTCGAGACAATAAGAACTTGAGTCGATCCTCCGCCGAGGTCCCCCTCGACCTCCCATTCGGGACCGAGGTTGTCGATTCCCTCGCCGTCGGTGCGATCGAGATCAAAGCCCTCAAGGCCGGAGCCACTCCATTTCTCCTCGGAGGGGTCCGGTTGGGAGACTGAGGAAGCAGAGTTTCCAGACACGCACCGTACAAAGTACGTCCCGTCAGACTCCCCGTGATCTGAACCTCGGAGACGGTCACCCCCGGAGGACACCCAGTTCTTGGACTTCGTCCGGGACATGGCAAAGGCTTTGTCTTTCCCGGTGGAGGCCGAGGGGGAGCCTCGAGCTGAGGAGCTTCTGATCCTCCAGTATGACTTTCCTGCTAAGGAAGCCCTTACTGTACCGATGCCTCCCTTCCTGGAACGGCTGATGCTCCGCATGTGGGAGACACCGGCCTCGATGCCGGTCCTCAGCAGGCGAATCGATTCCATTTATTGAGTTTGCCAGAGCCCTGGGTTCCAAAAAGCACAGCTGACGCACAACTCCATGGTTGTGGAATTGGCCATGCACTGGCTCAAGAGCCAGAAGACGCACTCTTCGGTGCCTCCTGGCAAGGAGGCCTGCAACATGGACGCCCTCGGTAAGAAGTGCTACCAGGGTTCCATGTTGTCATGCCGAATCCTGACGTACCAGCTGTACATAGGCATGTACCTGCAAGACCTGGCAAAGGGGATTGCCGGGTTTTCAGCTGGTCTCTCCAAGGGACCTTTGCAGCGCTTCCAAATTTTGTCCACTGGGATCCCGAGACTGCTCAAAGTTTGACTCGAGCAGCCTATGATGGCTTCGAGGCTTCGGCCCGGGTAGCTGGGGCCGGCATCGGTTCATGACGACAGGCATGGCTACATTCGTCTGACTTGGAACCATGGGTTCAAGACAAGTTGGTCGATGTCCCTTGTCAGGGTGAGAACCTCTTTGGCAAGCCCATGACGGAGAGGCTGCCGAGACCCGGACAAGACTTGAGAAGAAGACATATGCCCCTTCTAAGAAGAAGGGCTCGGGTAAGAAGCCCTTTTTCCCGAGAAAAAATACAGCTTACCGAAACTACCTCACATATCAGGCCTCCCCAGCTCCCCAGCAGGGTCAGTAGGCCAAGGGACGGGGGCAAGGCCCGCGTAAGCAAAAGACCCCCAGGCACCGGCTCCGGCCCAGCCTGGAGGAGGTTTTTGACTCCCAGAGCATAGTCCCTCTCTCAAAGGAAGCAAGGCCATGCACAGGAGGAAGGCTGACCCTGTTTGCCCTCAGGTGGTCAGCCATTACAACAGACACCTGTGTTCTCCAGATAGTCCAAATGGGCTATCGGTTACATCTCACCCAGGCTCCTCCCTCTTACTTTCCAGGGGAGCCTCTCAGAACCCCTCTTCACAGGGACCTCCTCTTAAAGTTGTTGGCAGGTCTTCTCGAGGATCAGGCGGTAGAACAGATGCCTCACCACCTTCAGGGCACTCACCACCTGCAGGGCACAGGCTTCTACTCAAGGTACTTTCTGATACCAAAGAGGACTGGAGGCCTAAGACCCATCCTTGACCTGTGGAACCTAAACTTGCTGGTGAGGGAAAAGTCCAATATGCTTTCCCTTGGAATATTGCTGCCTTACCTCCGCCAGGGAGACTGGCTATGCTCCTTAGATCTCAAAGATGCGTATATGCACATCTTGATTCATCCAGACCACATACAATATCTAAGATTTGTAGTGGGGGAAACCATTTTCAGTACAAAGTACTTCCATTTGGCCTAGCCTCGGCACTCAGGGTGTTCACAAAGTGCCTTGCAGTGGTGGCGGCCTTCCTGAGAACTCAAGGGTTTTTTTTTATCTTCCCCTACTTAAACGACTGGCTCATCAGGGCCCAGTCAGCCCTAGAAGCCCAACTACACAAAGTACACTCTGGTTCCCACTCAGAGACTGGAGTTCATAGGAGCAAGGTTATTAGACACCATTCAGGCAAGGGCTTATCTACCAGAGGACAGGGTACAAAGACTTTTGGCCCTAGTGCAGCAAGTGAGTCACAGATCTCGAATCTCAGCAAGACACTTTCTGCGCCTCCTTGGTCACATGGCCTCCACAGTGCATGTGACACCCAATGTCTGACTACACATGAGAACAGCTCAGTGGTGCCTCAGGGACCAGTGGACACAAGCCACAGGCAGACTCAGAGACAACATCAAGGTGTCCCAGTGCCTGGTGCAGTTGTTGAAATGGTGGCTTCAGCCTCACAACCTTCTGGAGGGAGTGCCTTTTCAGCCTCCCACGCACTCGAGGGTGCTGACTATGGATGCATCCCTGCTGGGATGGGGTGCTCATTGCCAACAGGTCTGCACTCAGGGTGTGTGGTCTCTGTGGGAGAGCTTCGAGCGATCCGCCTAGCTCTTCGGACCTTCTGCCAAACCCTGGCTCATCAAACTGTCTTGATTCAAACATACAACCAAGTAGCAATGTTCTATGTGAACATGCAAGGGGGCACAGGCTCTCGCATCCTATGTCAGGAAACCCTGTATCTATGCTCCTTGGCAGTCAGCCAGGGTATGTACCTTAAAGCGCTTTACTTGCCAAGTCAGGAGAACTTCTTAGCTGACAAGCTAAGCAGAATTCTCCAGTCGCACGAGTGGCAACTGAATCCCAACATAACCCAGCAGCTCTTCCAGTGCTGGGTGTGACCATCCGTGGATTTGTTTGCGAGTCCACAAAATCGTCAGTTGCCCCTCTTCTGTTCCAGACAGCCGCACCCACACAGGGTGGCTGCAGATACTTTTCTAATATCATGGTTTGTGGGCCTCCTATATGAGTTCCCTCCCATGCCGTGATAGCTCGGACCTTATTCCAGATCCTTCAAGACAAAGCCTCTGTCATCCTTGTGGCGCCCAGGTGGCCGAGAAAGCCATGGTTTCCGTTGCTCTTGCAGCTAGCGGAGGAGGCTCTAATTCCTCTGGGGTTACAACCCAACCTCCTGTCGCAGGAGAGGGGCTCTCTTCTGCATCCCAACCCCAGATCCCTCAACCTGATGGCATGGCTGCTGAAAGGGTAGTCCTTGCACCACTTCTCCTCCCTAAAAAGATAGAGGATGCTGCTAACCTCTAGGAGGAGGCAATCGGCTAGGAAAACCTACGCATTTAAGTGGCGTAGATTTGAGGTGTGGTGTGGTGTGGTGTGGTGTGCTGAGCAGAGTGATAACCCATTCTCCTGCCAGGTGGCAGTGGTGTTGCTTCACCTTTCAGATTTAGGTCTTAAGTCAAACTCGTTCTGAGTTCACCTTAGTGCTTTATCGGCACACCACTCTCCAGTGGAAGGACATCCTCTCTGTCCACCCCTTGGTGTGCAGGTTCCTGAGAGTTCTGCTTCTGCTGAAGCCCCCGGTCTGCCCCCCGGTAACTGAGTGGGATTTGAATGTGGTCTTACAGCAGCTTACTCGCCCACCTTTTGAGCTGATGGCTACCTGCCAACTCCGCTTCCTGTCGCTTTTCTTGGTGGCACTCACATCGGCTAGATGAGTGAGTGAGCTGCAGGCTCTGGTGTCCAATCGACCGTACACATGATTCTATAGGAACAGGTTGGTGCTTCGCGCACACCCCAATTTCCTTCCGAAAGTGGTCTCCTCATTCCACTCAACCAGGAGGTGGTACTTCTGACCACCTTTCCCAGGCCCCATGCCAGCTGGACAGAAACAGTTCTGCATACCCTGTACTGTTAAGAGGGCTTTGGCCTTCTACATGGAGCCGTATGCAGGAGCATCAAAGGGCTCTTCGTCTCTTATGATCCCAGTAAGTTGGGGATGCCGGTCTCCAATCGTACATTGTCCACATGGGTGGCAGATTGCATTTCCTGGGCATACAGGGTGGCTGATCTCCTGTTGCAGGGTCGAGTTACGGCCCACTGGGTCACGGCTAAGGCCGCATCAGTGGCTCACTTCCACTCTGTTCCACTGGCAGACATCTGCCGGGCCGCAACCCGGTCTTCAAACGAGACTTTTGTGGCCCAAATGTATCGGGTGGGGAGTACGAGGCTGCTGGGCCACCAGGTTTATTTTTAGTTTGGAGAGGGGTTCGGGGCTGCTGTGCCACCAGGGATTCGCTTTCTGTCAGGGGCACCAGCCCCCGACAGTATTTTGATATCATCGGGAGCTTTCCCTGATGCCTGGGTTATCTTTTTACATTTCCGCTCAGATGATCCAGGCATCGGGGAAAGCACCCGATGCCATCAAAATAGTGTTAGGGGGCACGTGCTAGATGTCTAAGCCACTTCAAGACTGTGCATAGGGATATTGGTGCTAAGACTGGTTGCAAAATCCTCTATGCATTTCAATGCATCAGGCACTGGCAAGATTTGCATGCCATTTTATTATGTGCAGCTCATTTGCCTCCAATTTAGATACATTTAAATACTCTTAGCATTAATTGTGCACTAGTTTTTCCTTTACTGTTTACACACACGTCCATTGCTTTTCTGCATTTGGCGGTAGCAGTAAATGTGCTTAAAAGTGGTGGTATCTGCTTAAAGGCTGCGCTAGTTCTCCAGGACCAAGCAGGAAGTCAGTCCTCACATATGGGTGACGTCAGCGCCAATGGAGCCCCCGTGCGGAGCATTTCCCCAGCTTTCATAGAAAGCCTTTGGGAATGCAGCGCGCATGCGCGGTCCCCTTCCCAACCAAGGGTGCCATCTTGCTCAGTCTTCTTTTTTCCGCGGAGCCCGATGGATGTATATTCGTTTCACCCGAGGAAGAAGTTGATTTTCTCTGTGTTAACCTGTTTTTCTTCGGTTTGACACCGGTTTCCCTTTCCCGCCTGGGCCCGATACGTCTGTATCGAGCCCGGATCTCTTTTTCGTTTTTTTGTCCTTATCGACTAGCATTCGCGCCATTTTTTCTTTTTTCACTGGCAGCCCGGTCTTTTGAACTTGCAGGGGCCCTTTTTCCCCCGATGGCTGCCAGCGGGTTTAAAAAGTGTGATCGGTGTAAGAAACTTATGTCTCTCACCGACACACATGACTGCTGCCTCCGGTGCCTTGGACCCGATCATGACCCGATGATCTGTGGTCCGTGTGGGAAGATGTCCTCTAAGGCGTTAAGGAGTCATCAGCACCAAAAGGAAAGAATCTTCTCTGATTCCGTGTCCATTAGGGCCCGAACCTCGTCAGAGGCCTCGACATCTCGGGACTCCAGCCCCGAGCAGCGTCGAAGTTCCTCTGAAAGGGGGTTTCCCTCGCGGGAGCATCGTAAGAAGAAAAAACCCACGAGGGCGGCGTCGGTGGACGCACTTAGCTCCTCGAGGGCCAAGTCGCATAGCCCCGAGTGCCGTCCCGGGTCTTCGGAGTCTGAGAGGCGGCCTGCAAAACAACCTCGTGTGGAGATAGAGTCCCCGGGTCACGTGAGTACTGTAGTCCTCGTGGACTCACCTCCAGGGGAGCCGACGTCGGACCCGAGTCGGGGGCTGCTGAGTCTCCTGAGCTCGGACTCAGGTTGAAGGCCTTGGAGAGCAGCTTGGCTGCCTTCATGGAACAGCAGCGGGCACTGATCGCCGGTCTCACCGGTGCATCTGCCCCGACCACGGGACATCGACGTCCAAGTCAACCCCGGAGGCCAAGCCGATCCTCGAGTCCATGCGAGCTCGAGTCGATCCTCAACCAAGGTCCCCCTCGGCCTCCCGTTCGGGACCGAGGTCGTTGACGCCGGTATCCTCAGCGTCGGGGCAGATGGCATCAATGCCTGCCCAACCAGAGCCGCTCGATTCCTCCTCCGAGGAGTCCGGCTGGGAGACGGAGGATGAGGAGTTGCCTGACACCTTTCGGACTCGGTGCGTTCCTTTGGATTCGCCCAAGTCCGAGCCTCGGAGAAGGTCCCCCCTGGAGAATACCCGGTTCTCGGACTTCGTGTGGGACATGGCCAAGGCTTTGGCATTCCCTGCGGATCCCGAGGAGGAGCCTCGAGCCGAGGAGCTCGAGGCCCTACAGTATGACTCTCCTCCGAAGGAGGCCTTTACTGTTCCGGTTCCTCCGATGCTGGAACGGTTGCTCTTCTGCATGTGGGAGGCGCCGGCATCGACGCCGGTTTTGAGCAAGCAGGTCGATTCCATCTATCGAGTCCGCAAGAGCCCTGGGTTCCAAAAGGCACAATTACCGCACCACTCCATGGTTGTGGAATCGGCCATGCATCGTCTGAAAAGTCAGAAGATGCACTCCTTGGTGCCTCCCGGCCGGGAGGCCCGGAACCTGGATGCCCTCAGTAAGAAGTGCTTTCAGGGCTCTATGCTTGCTTGCCGTGTCCAGACCTACCAGCTGTACATGGGCATGTACTTTTGAGACCTGGCAAAGGAGATTGCCGGGTTCTCTGCTGGTCTCTCCGAGGAACCTTTGCAGAGGTTCAATGCTCTGTCCTCGGGTATTCGTGAGTGCTCGAAGTTTATATCTCGAGCAGCCTATGATGGCTTCGGCCTGAGTAGCCGCGGCCGGCATCGTTTGTGACATGGAAGCCTATACAGAGCCTATGATAATAGAGGAAAAAGAGAAATTTACCTTAAAACCTGTTAGGCAGCCAGCACACACAGCTCAGAAGGAGCAAAGAAACAGTGGAATAGGATTACCACACCCAAGCCATGACGCAGCAAGAAGTTTAGGATCTGATTATTATCACCTGTCCAGGAAAGCACAGGGAACGTGTAGTGGAGAGGGAGATAAAAGCTGCTGGGTTGATCCAGCAGAGGTCAGTGCAAGCAGCAGCCATGCAGGAAGCAGAGGTCACAGAGAGGGAAGCCTGCTGAATCCAGGAAGCAGTGGGAGTAGCCCTGGAACAGGAAGCAGCAAGGGAAAGGCTTCAGAAGAACGTGGCCGTCGAAGTGCTCAGAGTGCTAGCAACTGGAGGTCTGAGGTGGAGCCTGCTTACAGCCAAGAGGTAGAAGCTATAATTCCAGAGAGAAGGAGAGACCAAGCTGAGGTCAGAAAGCTGTCCAGCCTGGGAGAGAAGCGAGTCCACAGTCCTCATTACCAGAGAGAAGACCTCACCATTTATACAGGTGGGAACCAAGCTTTATCAAGGGAAAGCTAAAACGTCTGTTTGTTCCAGAGGGTCAGAGCAGTGCACAGAGCATGAATTAACTACAGGAAGATATAAAACAATTCCTAGCCATTGGAGGTTAGAGGAGGAGAGCCAGAGAGGACATACTACAGTAACAGGTATTCCAAAACCTACTTGCTTAGAACTGTACCCTTGTAGTCCAACTGAATCCTCAGAGAGAGGCTTGTACAGAAACAGCTATGAGGATTTAAACCCAAGTGCAACACCGGGTGAATGCGAGCTGATGCAGTGGGAAAGTAATAACAATATTCCTGAATGTGCTCCCAGGGACTGTACGTTATGCATGTCGGATGATGTTGAATCCTTGCGCTGAAGACCTGTAAGCTACAAAGAAAAAGAACATATTTTTCTTTGGAAGTACTGTTTTGTTTCCAAGTTTTGTTGTACAAAAGATATCCTTGAGGGAAGGGGAATAAAGCCCTTATCTTTGTTTTGCCTTAACACTCGACTGAAGACTATTTTGTTCTGCAAGATAGGAGTCAACTATAACCCCGGGGCCCTAGGCGAAGGCCTATAAGGGACCTGTGGGGTCACACGCACGCCGTCAGGCTTGGCTACAGTCATCGGACCTTGAGCCATGGGTGCAGGACAAGTTGGTCGATGTCCCCTGCCGAGGTGAAAACCTCTTTGGCAAGCCCATGGCTGACAAGGCTGCCGAACTCGAGACCGAGACTCTTACCCGGACAAGGCTGTCCAGAAAAACCTCTGCCCCTTCTCAGAAGAAGAAGGGCTCGGGAAAAAATACCTTTTACCCGAGGAAGACCACTGCCTATAAACAGTACCCTCATTATCAGGCCTCTGTAGCTCCCCAACAGGGTCAGCAGGCCAAGGGGCAGGGTCATGGGCCCCGTAGGCAGAAGGCCCCCAAGCTTCCTACTCCGGCTCCTGCTCAGCAGGGAGGGGGATTTTGACTGCATTGGCATAGCCTCTCCTCCTCAGCTGACCCCCGTCAACACTGGAGGCAGGCTGGCCCTGTTCGCCCACAGGTGGTCAGCCATCACGAGGGATACTTGGGTTCTAAGTATAGTCCAGAAGGGCTATCTCCTCCACTTCCACCGGGTACCCCCCCCTCCTATTTTCCAGGGGAGCCTCCCAGACTCCCTCTGCACAGGGACTTACTCCTGCAGGAGTTGGCAGGTCTTCTGATGGAACAGGCAGTGGAACCGGTGCCCCACCACCTGAGAGGTCACGGCTTCTATTCCAGGTACTTCCTGGTACCAAAGAGAACAGGAGGCCTCAGACCCATCCTAGACTTGTGAAACCTGAACAAGTTCCTGGAGAGGGAAAAGTTCAAGATGCTTACCCTTGGAATCCTGTTGCCCTACCTCCAGCAGGGAGATTGGCTATGCTCCTTAGATCTAAAGGATGCTTATACTCACATCCTTATTCATCCAGACCACAGACAATATCTCAGATTTGTAGTGGGAGGAAACCATTATCAGTACAGAGTACTGCCTTTTGGCATTACATCCGCCCCCAGGGTATTCACCAAGTGCCTGGCGGTGGTAGCGGCCTACCTCAGGGTTCAAGGCCTCTTTGTCTTTCTATATCTGGACGATTGGCTCATCAGGGGTCAATCCCCGCAAGAGGCCAATCAAGCCATCCTTCGCACTGTCGCTCTGCTTCAGCACCTGGGGTTTGTCATAAACTTCGCAAAGTCCAGTTTGCAACCCTCCCAGAACATGGAGTTCATAGGAGCTCGACTGGACACCTTTCTACCAGTGGACAGGGCCCACAGATTGATGGCTCTAGCCAGGCTATTCCACAACAATTCTCTGTTCTCCGCCAGACAATTCCTGCGGCTCTTAGGCCACATGGCATCCATGACCATGTGACTCCAAATGCCCGTCTACACATGAGGCCAGCTCAATGGGGCCTCAGGACTCAGTGGCACCAGGCCACAGGAAGCCTTACAAAGTGAGGGTGTCCAGCCTACTACAGTCTTCTCTGCAATGGTGGTTTCATCTTCTGAATCTAGTGCAAGGGGTGGCACCTCCACACTCTCGGGTGCTGACAATCGATGCTTCTCTTCAAGGTTGAGGTGCACATTGCCAAGGGGCATGTACTCAAGGCCTATGGACTCCTTGGGAGGCCGCACAGCAGATCAATCTCTTAGAACTGAGAGCTATCTGCTTAGCCCTGAGAACTTTCTCTCATCTCATCTCTCACCAGTCCGTCTTGGTTCAGATGGACAATCAAGTGGCTATGTTATATGTGAACAAACAAGGGGGGCGCAGGGTCCCGCCTTCTCTGTCAGGAAGCACAGAAACTGTGCTCCTGGGCAGTCAAATGGCATTCTTCTCAAAGCAGTCTACCTCCCAGGTCAGGAGAATTACCTGGCGGACAGATTGAGCAGGATCCTGCAGCCGCACGAATGGCAGTTGAACCCTTTAGTGGTTCAATAGATCTTCCTGAGATGGGGTCTTCTAACCATAGATCTCTTTGCCAGTCCTCTGAACCGTCAACTACCCAGGTTCTGTTCCAGACAACCGCATCCTCTGAGTAGCAGTAGATGCGTTTCTCATTCCATGGTCTACAGGCCTACTATATGTGTTTCCTCCCATGCCTCTAGTGTCCAAGACACTATTCAAGGTGACCCGGGACGTGGCCCCCAGGTGGCCAAGGCAACCCTGGTTCCCACTACTGTTGCAACTGGCGGTGGACACTCCTCTTCCTCTGGGGATGCAACCCAATCTCCTGTCTCAGGAGCAGGGATCCCTCTTGTACCCCCAATCTCCAGTCCCTCAACTTGATGGCCTGGATGCTGAAAGGGTAGTCCTAGCGCCTTTACTACTGCCTAGGGAAGTGGAGGACGTAGTCTTGGCCTCTAGGAGGCAGTCCACCAGAAAGTCTTATGCCCTTAAGTGGCGTAGATTCTCTACCTGGTGTACTCAACACAACGAGAATCCCTTCTCATGCCTAGTACCAGTGGTGCTGCAGTATTTGCTTCACCTGTCCAACCTAGGCCTTAAGTCCAATTCTGTTAGAGTTCATCTTAGTGCTCTTTCAGCACACCACTCACAGGTGGAGGGTCAGTCTCTCTCCAGTCATCCTTTGGTGGCTCGCTTCCTCAGAGGCCTGCTTTTGCTTAAGCCTCCAGTGCGTCCACCTGCCACTGAATGGGATTTAAATGTGATCTTGCAACGGCTTACTTGCCCACCATTTGAACCTATGGCTACTTGCCCTCTGTGTTTTCTGTCCTGGAAAACGCTATTTCTGGTAGCCCTTACCTCAGCAAGGCGAGTGAGTGAGCTCCAGGCCCTAGTATCAGAAGCACCTTATACTAGGTTCTATAGGAACAGGGTAGTCTTACGGACTCACCCTAAGTTCCTTCCAAAGGTTGTCTCCTCCTTCCACCTCAATCAGGAGGTGGTTCTTCCGACTTTCTTTCCCAGGCCTCATGCTAGCCAGGCTGAGATGGTCTTGCATACCCTGGACTGTAGGAGGGCGTTGTCCTTCTACCTTGACTGTATGTGGGAGCACCAGAGGGCTGTTCAGCTCTTCGTCTCTTATGACCCCAATAAGTTGGGGTTGGCTGTCTCCAAGCGTACTTTGTCCATATGGGTAGCTGACTGCATCGCCTGGGCTTACAGGGCAGCCGGCCTCTCGTTGCAGGGTTGAGTTACGGCTCACCGTGTCAGGGCGAAGGCTGCGTCAGTGGCTCATCTCCGCTCTGTTCCGTTGGCAGACATCTGCCGGGCTGCTACTTGGTCTTCAAGCCAGTCTTTTGTGGCCCACTACTGCCTTGAGAGGGAGTCCCGCAGGGACAGTGCTTTTGGGCAAGCGGTACTCCATAATCTCTTTGGGGTCTAGGCAACTCCTACCCTCCGGCCCTGGTGTTGGGCTACCTGTCGGGGGTGTTATCAGAGAAGATTCTGTTCTTGCATGCTGAGGCTCTAGAGGGAGCTCATTGTTCCAGTTTGGGGCCTCTGGTAGCCCTGAGCTAGGGAGTCCCTTATGTGAGGACTGACTTCCTGCTTGGTCCTGGAGAAAGAGTAGTTACTCACCTGTAACAGGTGTTCTCCAGGAATCAGTCCTCACAGCCCTCCCGCCTCCCCTTGGAGTTGCAGTCATATTATTTATTTTTGCTGTCTTTTAGCTATGTCATCAGACTGAGCAAGATGGCACCCTTGGGCGGGAAGGGGACCGCGCATGCGCGCTGCATTCCCAAAGGCTTTCTATGAAAGCTGAGGAAATGCTCCGCACGGGGGCTCCGTCGGCGCCGACGTCACCCATATGTGAGGACTGATTCCTGCTGCACCTGGAGAACACCTGTTACAGGTGAGTAACTACTCTTTTTCTGCATTGGCCCGCATGGTCTTAATCACATGCCCATTCAAAGGGAATTATTTGGAATTAGTCCAGTTGATCTTGTAACATGAAATTTCAGCAAAATCCTCAATTATTTTCAACAACACTGGAATGAATTCAGCGGTGAGAGGCTACAATGTCATCAGCATATACTGACAATTTCCCTCCATTATCTGAGATACACATCCCCCTTACTAGAAATACAGAAACATGATGACAGAAAAAGACCACATGGCCTCTAGTCTGCCCTTCCATATCAACTGCAATAGTCCCCATTTTCTTTAGAGATCTTCCAGTCTCATGCTTTTATGAATTCAGATACTGTTCTCGTCTCTACTATCTCCACCCTCATCCTATGTTCCCTCGTAATGCAGCTTGCATTCAATCGAAAGAGGCTCTCCTCTTGTGCATTTATGCCATGGAGGTATTTAAACATCTGTCATATCTCCTGTATCCTGTCTTTCCTCTAACATATACATATTAAGATCTTTGTCTGTCCTTATATGCTTTATAATGAAGACCATAACCATTTTAGTAGCCACCCTCTGTACTAACTCCTTCCTGTTTATATGCTTTTGAAGGTGCAGTTTCCAGAATTGCACACAATACTCCACCTAAGGTCACACCAGAGACCTATACAGAAGCACTATCACCTCCTTTTCTTTTCTGCTGGCCATTCCTCTCCCTATGCACTCGAGCATCCTTCTGACTTTCGCCGTCACCTTTTCTACTTGTTTAGCCACTTTAAGATCAACGGATGCAGTCACGCCCAGGTCCTGTTCTTGTGTGGAAAGAAATACTTCACCTCCTACACTATACCACTCCCTTGGAATTTTGTAGCCCAAGTGCATGACCCTGCATTTTTTTTAGCATTAAATCTCAGCTGTCAAATTCTTGACCATTCTTCAAGCTTAGCTAGATCCCTCCTCATGTTATCTACACCTTCCTGGGTGTCTACTCTTTTGCAGATTTTGGTACCATCTGCAAACAGGCAGACCTTAACAGACAGTCCTTCTGCAATATCACTGGCAAAGATGTTAAATAGAATTGGACCAAGGATAGATCTCTGCAGTACACCACTGGTAACTTCCTTCTTCTCAGAGTGAACTCCATTTACCTGTACCCTTTATCTCCTCCTACTCAACCAATTTCTATCCCGTCAGTCACTTTAAGATCCATCCCTAGGGTGTTCAGTTTATTAATAAGTTGCTTGTGTGAATGGTGTCAAAGGTTTTACTGAAATCTAAGTATACCACATCTAGGGCTTTCCCTCAGTCCAACTCTCCCTGGTCATCCAGTCAAAGAAATCAATCTGATTTGTCTGACAAAACCTGCCTCTGGTAAACCCATGCTGTCTCAGATCCTGCAATCTATTGGACTCTAGAAATCTCACTTTTCTCTCTTTTAGTAGCGTTTCCAACAGTTTACTCACCACAGAGGATAAACTAACCGGCCTGTAGTTTTTATCCTTATCCTTACTTAGGCACATGTGGTCCCTTTACACAAAAGCTTTTCTCCAATCTTCTGGGACCACTCCCAACTCCAAAGAAGCATTGAAAAGATCAGTCAGTGTTGCTGCTAGAACGTCCCAAACTAACTTCAGTATTCCTGGATGAATCCTATCTGGTCCCATTGCTTTGTCTATTTTAGTTTAGCTAGTTCCTCACGAACACAGTTTTCTGAAAATCGTTTAAAATCCCTGTCACTTCTGTTCCTTTTGTGGGTGTTTTCTGAGGTCCTGCCCCTGGCCCTTCATCTGTGAACACAGAACAGAAATATTTGTTAAGCAATTCTGTTTTATCCTCATCAGCTTCTACATATTCCTCTCCTTCACCCTTGAGTCTGACCAAACTGCTTTTGCCTTTTCTTCTCTCACTAACATATTTGAAAAATGTCTTATTCCCCCATTTTATTACATTGGTATTCTTTTTGTATCTTTGCTTCCCTAACTACCTTGCTAGCTTCTCTAAGTTTTTCCAAATAAAGATACCTGTCTTCCTCGCTCTATGATCTATTGCATTTTATGAAGGCCTCCCTCTGTCTTCACCTTTTCAGCTATTTCTTTGAGAACCATAGTGATTTCCTTTTCCTTTTACAGTTATTTACCTTTCTAACAAAAAGGTTTATTGCCCTTAAAATATCCCCTTTCAGTTATGCCCATTGCTTTTCTTTATCCCCCCAGCGGTTCCTATCCCGCTAATGACTCCTTTGAGGTATTATCCCATCTTGACAAAGTTAGTTTTTCTAAAGCAGCGGTTCTCAACCTGTGGGTTGCGACCCCCACAGGGGTCGCCACAGGATTTAGCAGGGGTCGCCTCACTCCAGTTAAAAACAAAATAAAGTGCACAAGTTGCTGCCGCTGCCGAGTCTGCTTCTCAGTAGCGGCAAACTCACCGCCTCCCTTCTTCTGCAGCCGTGGCTCCCTGCCTCTTAGGGAACTGCGGCTGTGCCTGTGAAAATGTTGCGAGCCTTCTTGTCTCTCGATGGGCTCCGTGCAGCATTGTCCTGCCTCCAAAGGAAGTGGTAAACAACTTCCTTTGGAGGCGGGACAATGCTGCACGGAGCCCGTCAAGAGACAGAAAGGCTCCGCAACGGCTTCACAGGCACAGCTGCGGTTCCCTAAGAGACAGGGAGCCACAGCTGAGAAGAACAGGGTAGTAGCAGGCAGACATAGGGAGAGGGGAGGAGTGGGCAGGGAACCTGCAACGGGGTTGACATGAAGGGATGGATGGAGGGGGGGAGGGAGGGGGGCTGACATGGACAAGGGGGAGAGACGGGGACATGCTGGACAGAGGGGAGAGACAGTGCGGGTTAGGATTATAATGGGCTGATGGGGCTAGCACTGGTAATGGGCAGATCGGTGGGGGGCTAGGACTGGTAATGGGTTGATTAGGGAAGGCTAGGACTGGGAATGGACTAATCAATGGAGGGGGGGTAGGGACTGGTAATGGGCTGATAGGTGGGCAGGACTGGTAGTGGGCTGATTAGGGGAGCCTAGCAGTGGTAACAGGGTTGAGGGGGGACTAGCACTGGAAGTGAGCTGATTGGGGGGGCTTCAACTGGAAATGGGCTGATGGGGGGGGTAGGACTGGTAATGGGCTGATTAGGCGAGCCTAGCACTGGTAATGGGGTTGAGGGGGGACTAGCACTGGAAGTGAGCTGATTGGGAGGGCTTCCACTGGAAATGGGCTGATGGTGGGGAGGGGAGGATAGAGCTGCTGGCCTTGGAAGAAAACTGGGGGCTAGGGCTACAAATGGGCTGATGCGAGGGGATGGGAGAATGGGACTGGAAGGGATTGGATGCTGAGAGGGGCTGCAATGGTATTTGGACTAGAAGGGGACTGGAAATAGGCTGATGGAAAGAAGTGAAGAAAACAAAAGAAGAAATAAGAAATGGCAGATGGACCATAGACCACAGAAAGAGAGCTAAGAGAAGACAGGAAAGCAGAAGCCTCAGATCGGGCTAGCATGATCAGAGAATAAATTGGTCAGACAACAAAGGTAGAAAAAATAATTTTATTTCATTAGTGATTTGACTACAAAATCATCATAATTTTGAAATCAAATATTGCTACTTGTGATTAATTATTGTGGTTTAAATAAGTAAATTTTATAAATAAAACATATGGCAAAGGCCTATAATATATTAATATATTAATAATTCAACAAATGATTACAGTGACAATGCGTTAACGGTAAAGGAAGAGAGACGCATTTGATTTTATCATTGGGGGTCATCACAAGTTGACCAATGGTAAAAGGGGTCACGGTCAATGTTCCCTCTAATTTTCTGTAGGCTGTGTGCGCATAAAATATCAGCTGTGTGCAGCTTTTGAAGAAAGGTTAAATTTTTGTGTGCCTCATAACGACACTCAGAGTTATATACTTTAAAATTTGACTACACGTCAGAATACAGTATGTACACCACATTATTTTCATTTAATTTGATTAAAATCAGACGATTACTAAATGAAGCAGGAAATTTCTAGTAATTACAATCATAACGTTTAAGTTTTAAGATGTCTGTGTTGTTTTCTATCAGAATTAGAGCCGTAATTTTTGTGCGCTCTGTTGTAAAGTATGTGCGCTCGCTCGGCGAGGTGTGTGCGCGCGCACACGCGCACAGCTTAGAGGGAACAGTGGTCACGGTACAAAAAAGGTTGAGAACCACTGTTCTAAAATGTAAGGCCCTCACCTTTGAATGGATTTTATCAGCCCTGGTCCTAATACTGATCCACACCATCACTGGATGCAAGATGATCTCTCACTATAACATAGGAAACACTTTCCCCATTGGTAAGGACAAAGTCCATTATGGCCCTTTCACGTGTGGGTTCTGTTGCGATCTGCAAGAGTAGTTCTCCCTGTAGAGAATCTAGGATCTCCTTACTTGTAGATGACACCACAGCAGGGATGTGCCAATCAACATCCGGCATATTGTAATCACCTATCAGTAGCAATTCTCTTTTCCTGGCAACACTGTATGTCTTCTTTTAAATCTTTGTCCACTTCTTCTTCCTGTGAGGGGGATCTGTATATCACGCCAATGCAAATGGATTTCTCTTTCCCTCTTTCTAGTTTAACTCACAGTGCCGTCTTGCTCCCTTTTAAATCCTGTAATTTTATAGCTTTAATATTTATTTTTTATATATAGTGCCATTCCTCATCCTCTTCATCCTATCCTGTCCTTCCTGAATAAAGAATAGCCAGGTATAATTACATCCCAGTCCTGGTTATCCATGAACCATATCTCCATAGCTGCCACTAAATCTAAGTTGGCCTCTTCCACTAAAGCCTCAACATCTGGGATCTTATATCTCCATGAACAAGCAGGAATGTAGTCCTCACATATGAGATATCGTCGGTACCGACGGAGCCTGTGCGGGAACGCTCCCCAGCGTCCAATTAGGAAGCTTTTGGGAGCATCCCACAGCGCCTGCATGCTGCCTTCCTGCCTTTCCAAACTGTCTCTCTCCAGTTCTTCATTTTCCGCGGAGCCAGCAGGTCATGTTCCTGTCACCGCAGAAAATTATTTTCCTCCTTCTTCTTTTTTGTGGTCGCATCTGCCTTCCTCGACGCTACACCGGTACCGCTGGTTCTTCTTTTCTTCTTAAAAAAAAAATAAAATAAAATAGTTTTCTTTTTTTTTCCAAACTTTTCCAGGTGCACGCGCCATTTTGGGCCTTAGGCCCAAAATTTCCTCCATCATGGAGAAACCCGCTTCGGGTTTTAAAAAATGCACCAAGTGTGGTGGTACCATCTCCGTCACTGACACCCACGAGTGGTGTCTTAAATGTTTAGGTCCTGACCACTCCATCTCCGAGTGCATGGCTTGTGCCATGATGTCCAAAAGGGGTCGACAAAACTGAGCTGCCAAGCTCAGTGCCCTTTTTACCTCTGATGCGGCTTCGGTGGCATCGATGTCTTCCAGGGCTTCGTCTTCCTCCCATGGATCTCAGGTAACTGAACATAAGTCCAGCCAGTCCTCAAAGGGTAGATCTCCTCCCAAGCATCGAGATGCCTCTGGCGTTGCCCTTGAGGGTTCCATACCGGCAAAGTTGCCTCGGCGGGAGGCTTCAACTTTCAAAGCAATATCGGGGATCCAGGATGTTCTCGAGGCCTCGACCTCGGCAGAACTACTGGTGCCATGCTCTGGGGTACCGGCTCTGTCCAGTACCGACACCCAGCATCGGCAGCTTCGATAGACCTGAGGTTTCTGGCTATTGAACGCCGTCTGGCGGCTCTCCTTGCGGCATCGACACCCTTGGAACCGCGTCAGACGATTCAACCAGTACCGGCGCCAATGCCGGTGTCGGTATCGGTACCGATAGCATCGACATCGGTATCGGCTTTGCCGGCGCCCAGTCATGCGATGCCTTCTGGTACCGATACACCGGTACCGATTACCCCCGGTACCGACTTTGGTCGGTACGGGTATTGGGCTCTTCAAGAGCATCTGGACAGACGATACTTCGAGTCCTCAGAGGACTCAGAGGTTTCTGATAGCTCTGCCGGTACCAGGATACTTCTCCCGGAGGAGCCTTCCTCTCCTAAACGTAGGATGTCTCCTCCAGAGGATATCTCTTTTCAAGAATTCATCAGGGAGGTGGCTCGTGGGTTGTCCATTACTGTGACTCCTGAGACAGAGCCCAGAGCTAAGGAGTTGGAGATTTTACAATATCCAAAAGCTCCTAAGGAGGCAGCTACCTTGCCTATCCATGAGATTTTGCATGATCTCATGTTGAGAATGTGGGAGACACCTCTCACCACCTCTCCTCACTCTCGCAGACTAGATACCATGTATCGAGTCCCTCCTTGTCCTGGCTTCCAGTAAACTCAGCTTCCCCACCACTCTATTGTAGAGGAGTCAGCTATGAGAAGGATCAGAAGTGCAAAGAGGCATGCCTCTAATCCTCCAGGACGTGAGTGTAGAACTTTGGATGCCTTTGGATGTCATACTTTCCAGGCTTCCATGCTTTCTGCTAGG
Organism: Ichthyophis bannanicus; assembly: GCA_033557465.1. NCBI lineage: Eukaryota > Metazoa > Chordata > Amphibia > Gymnophiona > Ichthyophiidae > Ichthyophis > Ichthyophis bannanicus. Next base: position 526,804,922 of record CM066031.1, on the reverse strand, counting down.
ATCAATTCCTATATTTTATATCTGGGAATGTTCCTTAAGGAAGTCACAGGAGATTTAGAGGTTTTGAGCCCTCTTCTTCCTGAGGATAGAAGGCAGGATTTTCTCACACTGGTCAAACATGCCCAGGATGTGTCTGAATTTGTCAACCGTGCAGCTTTTGACTGTTTTGAGTGCATAAGCAGAACCTCTGCCATTGCCATAAGTGCATATAGAATTGCCTGGCTCCAGGCATCCAATTTGGAGCTCTGGGTGAGGACAAACTGGGCAATATCCCTTGTACAGGTGAGAATCTGTTTGGCAAAAATTGGCAAGAAAAAGCCAATGAGATGGATGCTGACAACTCTACTTTGGATAGGTTATCCAAGGGCACAGCTGATCCTACCAGAAAGCAATCTTTCAAGAAGCCTTTCTTCTCGAAAAAGAAGAGGTTTTATCCCTCTTATTCCCAGCAGGGACATTCTGCAGGTCAGCTTGTCCGAAAGGGTCAGCAACCACCTAAACAAAGGAAAGCAAAGACTGCCAAGTCTCAGCCTCCATGAGGCCTTTGACTTTCATCTAGAGAACTTAGCCTTTCTGGCCCTCAATGGTCCAGAACCTTCCACCATTCCAGGAAGGCTATGTCACTTTGCCCGCAGATGGGGGCAGATAACAGCAGAGCATTGGACACTCTCCATTATAAGAGAGGGGTACAAGCTGCACTTTCTGTGCATGCCCCCTCCCACAATGGTAAGACAGTTCAATTCTCAGACCTCTCTCATCAACTTGTTAAGTCAAGAGGTCACTATGCTTCTTGCCCAAGGGGCAATAGAAGAAGTACCCATTTATCAACAGGGTACAGGGTTTTACTCCCCCTATTTCCTTATCCCAAAGGAAACAGGGGATACAGACCTATTTTGGATCTCAGAGAATTGAACAAATTCCTGTTCAAAGAGAAATTCAAAATGATTTCTCTAGGAACTCTGCTGCCATACTTCAGAGTCAGGATTGGCTTTGTTCTCTAGATCTCAAGGATGTGTACACTCATGTTCTCATCCATCCAACTCACAGAAAGTTCCTTCGGTTCCTTTTTCAAGGAAAGCACTACCAATACAGGGTGCTTCCTTTTGGCCTGGCCTCAGCACCAAGAGTGTTCACGAAATGCATGGCTGTGGTAGCAGCATTTCTCCGCACTCTAGGGATATTCGTCTTCTCCTACTTAGACGACTGGCTCATTCGAGTCCCATCAGAATCAGAGGCCAGCATTTCTCTATCTTGCACAATGCGTATCCTTCAGTATTTGGGTCTGGTCATAAACATCCCAAAATCCAGTCTAACTCCCACTCAGTCTCTAGAGTTCATAGGAGCTTTGCTGGATACCAGAAAAGCAAGGGCCTATCTTCCCCAGGCCCGTTGCCTTCGCATGGTGCAGTTAGCTTCTCAAGCAGTGCTGAAGCCTCATCTCACTGCCCGAGAAATGCTACAACTACTAGGCCACATGGCATCTATTGTGCATGTGGTTCCTTATGCTCGCCTCCATATGAGAGCAGCCCAGTGGACTTTATCCACTCAGTGGACCCAGGCATCAGGATGCCTGTCAGACAAAATAGCAAACACAAATCGCCTTATTTTGTCCCTCCAATGGTGGCAGTCCACTCAAAACCTGTTGCTGGGGGTCCCCATTTCAACAACCCTTACACCAAGCAACTCTCACAACAGATGCTTCTCCCATGGGTTGGGGAGCTCATCTGCAAGACCTCTCCACCCAAGGCACCTGGACTCCACAGGAGACTCATCTACATTATCAATCTCTTGGAGCTCAGAGCAATCTTCGAGTGTTCCATACTCTGCTCAGCTACAAGACAGTCCTCATTCATACGGACAATCAAGTAGCCGTGAACAAGCAGGGGGGGGGGGGGAACAGGCTCTCTGTCGCTTTGCAACAAAGCTTTGCGACTATGGGCCCTCGCCAGAGAGCATCAGATTAATCTCCTGGCATTGTATCTTCCAGGCATACAAAACTCTTGGGCAGACAGACTCAGCCGAGTTCTGCTTCCACACAAATGGTCTCTACATGCAGACCAGGTGGCCAAGATTTTTCAAATTTGGGGAATCCCGGACATAGACCTCTTTGCAAGTCTGTTGAATGCCAAACTTCCCCGGTTCTGTTCCAGAATTCCGGCTCAGGGCTCTCAGGCCAGGGATGCTTTCCTCCTTCACTGGGGTCAAGACTTCCTGTATGCCTTTCAACCATTCCCCTGATTCCCAAAACCCTGTTCAAGCTTCAGAGAGACAGAGGCCATATGATTCTCATAGCTCTACATTGGCCACGGCAAGTATGGTACCCTCTGCTTCTACATCTCTCTCAGGCTCCCTCCCTGGAGTTAGGGTCTGCTCCAGATCTCCTGTCCCAGGAGAACGGAATGTTATGGCATCCAAATCCCCAGTCTCTGCATCTCAGGGCTTGGTTGCTGAAGGCCTAGATCTTCATGATCTTAACCTCCCTCAGCAAGTAAAGAATATCCTTTTTGCTTCCAGGAAGCCTTCCACAAGACGCTCTTATGCTTTCAAGTGGAAAAGGTTTACCATATGGTGCTCGCAGAAGGGTCTCAACCCCCTTGCGATACCTTTGGAATCATTACTGGCGTATCTCCTTCATTTATCCAATGCAGGATTTAATACTAACTCAGAAAGAGTCCATTTGAGTGCTATTGCAGCTTCTTTCAAGCCTCTAAATGGACAGCCTATTTCCTCTAAATGGACAGCCTATTTCCAAGATTTATGAGAGACCTTCTTCTAACTAAGCCTTCCATTAAGCCACCACCTGTGGCATGGGACTTAAACCTGGTTTTTGGTCAGCTTATGAAGCCACCTTTCGAACCCTTAGCTACTACCTCATTGAAATTTCTTTCTTGGAAAGTTATCTTTCTCATTGCAATCACATCAGCCTGTCGCATCAGTGAGTTGCAGGCACTAGTAGCTGATCCACCTTATACAAGGTTCCATCATGACAAGGTAGTCCTTAGGACTCATCCACACTTTATGCCAAAGGTGGTCTCGCCTTTTCATCTAAACCAGGCGGTCTGCCTGCCTGTGTTTTTTCCAAGGCCTCATGCATCTAATGCAGAAAGAAATCTTCATACTTTGGATTGTAAAAGAGCTTTAGCCTTTTACTTGCAAAGAACACAGCAACATAGAAAGTCCTCTCAACTCTTTGTTGCTTTTGATCCTTCTCATTTGGGACTTCCAGTCTCCAAAAGGACACTGTCTAACTGAATTGCTCAGTGTATTTCTTTTGCCTATCAGAGTAAGAATCTTCCTCTGGAGGGCCATGTCACAGCTCACAATGTGAGAGCCATGGCAGCTTCAATGGCTCATCTGCACTCTGTGTCTATCGACGACATCTGTCGAGCAGCCACCTGGGCCTCGGTTCATACCTTCACAGCCCATTACTGCTTGGACAAGGACTCCCGCCGGGATGCCTTGTTTGGTCAGGCTGTTCTCCAATACCTGTTCCATACCTAATCAACTCCTACCCACCATCCCTGGTTGGATGCCAGAGATCTATGGGGGGAAGTGGAGCCCTTTCACATGGGCACACAACTTCTGGGGTCTCTCCCTGTCATCTAAAGCTAGGGAGTCCCCATATGTGAGGACTACATTCCTGCTTGTTCCTGGAGATAGCGTAGTTACTCAACTGTAACAGGTGATCTCCGGGAACAGCAGGAATATAGTCCTCACAACCCACCCACCTCCCCATGGAGTTATATCTCTCTATCTCTTTCTCTTTTCTTCTCTCTCTCTTTTTGTCTCAGCTTTAAACTCAACTGGAGAGAGGCAGTTGGGAAAGGCGGGAAGGCAGCACGCAGGCGCTGTGGGATGCTCCAAAAAGCTTCCTAATTGGATGCTGGGGAGCGTTCCCGCGCAGACTCCGTCGGTACCGACCGTTCTGACGATACCCCATATGTGAGGACTATATTCCTGCTGTTCCCGGAGATCACCTGTTACAGGTGAGTAACTACGCTTTCTCATGCTATGGGCATTTATACACACCACTCCCGTTTATCCATTTCTACAGAGATATTTCATCTTTCACTTACCTGTAGACTTTCTTCACCCATCCCCAACAAATCTAGTTTAAAGCTCTCTTCAGTAGGTTTGCCAGACTGCGGCTGAAGACATTTTGACCCCTCTTGGACACAGATGGACGCCATCCGTGCTCTGCACCCCTTAGAACATCATCCTATGGTCTAGGAAACCATAACGGATTCATCTCCAGGATGTGAGCTTCTCTGCCTCAGCCTTTACCCTCAATAGGGAGGATTGAAGAGAACACCACCTGTCCCTCAGTCTGCATAACCCTCTGTCCCAGAGCCATGAAGTCACTTTTGTTGTGCTCAAAGGGATACCTAGCAGTATCTTTTGTGCTGACATGGATGAGCAACATTGGATAATAATAGGTTTGAGTCTCTGCAAACTCTCACAACATCTCAGATTTTGGCACCTGGCAGACTGCACACCTCTCTGGACATCACATCTAGTTGGCAGATGGAGGCCTCAGTAGAGAATCACCAACCACCACTACCTTTTGCTTCCTTGTGGTCAATGATTCTGCAATTTTGTGGTACTTGAACTCTGGTTCTTCTCTTTCTTGGAATGCTTTCACCTCCTCCACTTCAGGGCTGCATACTGGCTCTTCAGTTCAAGGGCTGGAGGAGTTGGAGCATTGATTCTGCAGGCTCTGGTGACTCTTGTCCAAATTTCTTCATTCTTTAACCTCCCACTTTCACCTCTGTCTGAAAGCTTGGCTGTTTCAATAAGTATCTCATCAATGTACTACTTGCTGTCTCTAAACCCTACGCCCAGTATGCAGCAGTGGCCAAGAAAGCAAATAGAATGCTAGCTTCCAGAAACTCCACACAGCTAAGCTTTCAGCCTTTCTATTGCCTGTTTTTTTTTCTAATATAGATTTTAACTGTTGGATATACGTACATTCATTTTTAGGAATATTCTGACTGCCTACATTCCTTGCATAGCCTTTAAATCAGATATCTGAGTGTGCCCTCAATTCTTGTAAAGCCTACTGGCCAGGGACACTTGTGATACATAGCTACTTGAAATAGAAGTACTTAGATTTGCAGGGACCTGGTTTTTTATCTGAGTCTCCCACTTACTTTTGTAACAAAGGTATCATTTTAAAGTTACAGGGACCTTTGCACAGTAGACAGATACATATAAGTAAAAGTTCAGTTTGACTATTTCTGTTAACATTGTTTGAATTGTCTGTTAAAAGCCTGCTCACAGGGTGGAGCTAATTAAATTACCTTACAGCCTGTCCACAAGTACCTGATCAACTCTAGTCATTACGGCTTCCAGTGACTCCACACAGCTAAGCTTTCAGCCTTTCTATTGCCTATTTTCTTTTCCTTATATAGATTTTAACTGTTGGATATATGTACGTTCATTTTAGGAATATTCTGACTACCTACATTCCTTGCATATCCTTTAAATCAGATATCTGAGTGTGCCCTCAGTTCTTGTAAGGTCTACTGGCCAGGGACATTTAGGTTCCTGCCCACCCCACCCACCCCAGGGCTGCATTGCCTATATAGTCGTCATATACATTGACATCTGTCCTTTTTAATTAGGTGTTACACCCACCTTTTCTCCTTCTCCTAGGACCACTTAATCAGCATGTCGTGTATTCAGTGCAATAACTGTGGTGCCTTCATTCTGAGAAGAATCATTTGAAACTTAAGAGCTTGCCCTATATGCCTCAAGTTAGCTGCTATGCATAAAGAATTGACACTACTAAGGGAAGAACTAGCTGCAATGAAACGCACCTCTTCTAGGATACAAACAGAACTAAGTCCACCACTGCTCCCACAAAGAATCAAACATCCCAGGAACAAATGGATCACAGTGGGCTCTGGTAGGTTGCGACCACTGTTCCCTCTAAGCTGTGCGCGTGTGCGCGCGCACACACCTCGCCGAGCGAGCGCACATACTTTACAACAGAGCGCACAAAAATTACGGTTCTGGTTCTGATAGAAAACAACACAGATGTCTTAAAATTTAAAAGTTGTTATGTATTTACGGTTTTCACAAGTAATACAATGTTTTCTAGTGCAATCAATGTGGTGTACATACTGCATTCTGATGTGTAGTCAACTTTAAAGTATATAACTCAGAGTGTCATTATGTGGCGCACAAAAATTTAATCTTCCTTCAAAAGCTGCACAGCTGATATTTTATGCGCACACAGCCTACAGAAAATTAGAGGGAATATTGGTTGCGACCTGTAATGCAGAGACACCCTATACATCAAGTGATATCCCTGCATAATGCCTTCTCTGCCTTTTGATAATGAGGATGCCCAATCCATGGAAACTGAAGGGGCCCTTAAAAGAGAGAGTCAATGCCCAATCTACTGATAATGTGCCAAATATGAAGAAAAAAATCACAAAACAGAAAATGACCTGGCTAGAAACAGTGTCTGTGCAGTTCAAATGGACTTCCAGATTCTGGGCGAGAAACTCAAGCTCATTGTTATTACTGTAGCATTCTCAGAAGGTCTGTCTGTTCTTGGTAAGGGGGCAGAAAAGCTGCATCGCATAAACAGCTTTAATACATAGCTCCAGACCTGCTGCAAACAAGAAGGATTCAGATTATAGGCAACTGAGGAAACAGATGGATCAACAAGAGACTATACTGTGCTGATGGACTACATCTCTCTGTCGCAGGGAAAAGAATCCTAAGTGAAAAATTCAGGCAGTATGTGGAAAGGCATTTAAACTAGAGAAATGGGGTGAGGGATGGGGAAGGACAAGTTGAGGATGTCACTCCCAGCAAAAGCAGTATAACATTAGAAACAGCCACACTTTTTTAAACCACGCATCAATGACAAGTGGGAAGAGGTGTGTAGAACAAAATCAATGCAAAATACAGGCAAGCCAGTTAAATGCTGGAAAGCAATGAGCACAAATGCTCGAAGCTTAACCAACAAAGTTCCTGACCTGGAAGCCCTAATGGTGGAAATGTACTTGAACATTTTGGTCATTACAGAAACATGGTTTAACGAATCGCATGAATGGGATATAGCCGTAACTGGCAATCTGTTCAGAAGAGAAAGAGAAGCTGGAAAAAGGAGGAGTAGCCATATATGTCTAAAGCAGTATTAAAGCTACTGAAATGCAGGGGATGTGGGGAAAAGAAGAAGCACTATGGATTGTGTTGGAAAGAGGAGTTGACACTGTCATCCATACTGGTGTGGTCTGCAGGCCTCCAACTCAAACCAAAGAAATAGATATCGAATTGATTATAGATATTGCAAAGATAGCCACAAAGGAGGAAGTGATCATATTGGGTGACTTTAATCTACCCGATGTAGATTGGAGTACGCATGCAAATCTGGAACAAAGTAAAAAAATTGTGGATGCCTTCCAAGATGCGTTACTTAGACAAATGGTGGTGGAACCGACCAGGGAAAATTTGATGCTGGATTTAGTGCTCACCAATGGAGATAGTGTGATGAATGTCTGGGTGGGTGCCCCCGTGAGCAGCAGCAGCAGCAGCAGTGATCATCACACGGTGTGGTTTGAGATAAAAACCAAGGTGCAGTCCAATCTTAGCAAGCTCAAAGTCCTAGATTTCAAACACACAGACTTCAGTAAAACGGCCAAGTACCTGAAGGAGGAGTTGGCAGAGTGGGAGGGGATAAGGGGAGGTGAAATTGCAGTGGACTAAACTAAAGGTGGCAATAAAAGGGGCAATGGATAAATATATAAGGAAAGTAAATAAAAAGAGGAGAAGGAAACCTATTTGGTTTTCTAAAGATGTGGCTGCTCAAATAAAGGCAGAAAACACAGCTTTCACAAAATACAAAAGCTCACAAGCAAAGGAATACAGGATCAAACTAAAAGGGACAAAAAGAAATAAGAAAAGCAAAATCAAAGGTAGAGGAAAAGATGGCTAAAGATGTGAAGTGTGGCAACAAAACTTTCTTCAGGTATATTCGGGAGAGGATGAAAATCAGAGGTGGAATTGCAGGACTCAGAAGTGCTGGGAATGGACTTGTGGAAAGTGACATTGAAAAAACAAAATTGCTAAACAAATATTTATGCTCTGGTTTTACTAAAAAAAATCCTGGAGAAGGGACCACCTGTGACTTCCAAATATAAAAATGGGAATGGAATAGATACCACACGACTCACAGAAGATGTTGTGTTAGAACAACTTTCCTGCCCCCACCACCATCCACAGCTCTCCCCTGCACGGGGATAGAGCCTCCGGCAGAGAGGGCAGCAGCCGAGCATCTCCCGCCCAATCCGGGCGCACCGAGGACGATTTAAAGAGCGCGCCATCAGGCGCGTGTCCTTTCCTGCCCCCACCACCATCCACAGCTCTCCCCTGCACGGGGATAGAGCCTCCGGCAGAGAGGGCAGCAGCCGAGCATCTCCCGCCCAATCCGGGCGCACCGAGGACGATTTAAAGAGCGCGCCATCGGGCGCGTGTCCTTTCCTGCCCCCACCACCATCCACAGCTCTCCCCTGCACGGGGATAGAGCCTCCGGCAGAGAGGGCAGCAGCCGAGCATCTCCCGCCCAATCCGGGCGCACCGAGCACGATTTAAAGAGTGCGCCATCGGGCGCGTGTCCTTTCCTGCCCCCACCACCATCCACAGCTCTCCCCTGCACGGGGATAGAGCCTCCGGCAGAGAGGGCAGCAGCCGAGCATCTCCCGCCCAATCCGGGCGCACCGAGCATGATTTAAAGAGCGCGCCATTGGGCGCGTATCCTTTCCTGCCCCCACCACCATCCACAGCTCTCCCCTGCACGGGGATAGAGCCTCCGGCAGAGAGGGCAGCAGCCGAGCATCTCCCGCCCAATCCGGGCGCACCGAGGACGATTTAAAGAGCGCGCCATCGGGCGCGTGTCCTTTCCTGCCCCCACCACCATCCACAGCTCTCCCCTGCACGGGGATAGAGCCTCCGGCAGAGAGGGCAGCAGCCGAGCATCTCCCGCCCAATCCGGGCGCACCGAGCACGATTTAAAGAGCGCGCCATCGGGCGCATGTCCTTTCCTGCCCCCACCACCATCCACAGCTCTCCCCTGCATGGGGATAGAGCCTCCGGCAGAGAGGGCAGCAGCCGAGCATCTCCCGCCCAATCCGGGCGCACCGAGGACGATTTAAAGAGCGCGCCATCGGGCGCGCCCGCGCCTTACGGGCCCGCGCCTGAGGGCCTCGCCAGAGGGCCCTTTGGCGTGGCCCTTAGGCGGAGACCTGGCGGAGGCCTAGAAACTCTCGATTACAGAAGCTGGAACATACAACAACAGTCTCTCTCCTGTCGTTTACAATAACGAAACTCTAAACGCATTGCAACTTTCATCTCCTACATTGATTTAAAACGCAAGACACCAGCAGCAACTAGGGTTCAACACGCAGACAGAAGAAATACCCTCACCGACCACCATCCTACACCAACAGACCTGTGATACCAACATACAGTCAACCAGCTGGAGCTCCCTTGAAGTAGAACTACATCCCTTCACAAAGGAAACAGACCATCCATCGATCTCAGCAAGTATAACTCTCCCTAATGATCTAGATATAACAGAGACTTCCAACATACCAAACTATAAAGATATACTGTTGTCAGTAGACCTTTACTGTTATTGATAGACCTCACTGTTGTCAGTAGACCTTACAGTACTATTTACAGCCACATTTACTATTGTCAGTAACCCACGTAATATTACCTTTAATCTCATATACTGTTGTCAATAACTCTTGATATCAGTAACCCAAAGAACATAGTCAGTAGCCTCATATACTGTTTTACTACTGTCAGCAACTATATAACACTGTCAGAAGATCATATCACACTGTTAGTAACACATTTACTGTTGTCAGTAAACTACTAACTCTATTAGTCGCCTCATATACTGTTGCCAGTAGCTTAGTGTAATACTACTACTAGAAGACTCATATATTGTTGTCACTAACCTATATAGCATTGTTAGTAGCCTCATTTACATCTCCTCAACCGCAAGTATACCTCCTACAACCATCTAAACAGCCTCTCCACACTAAAAACAAAAACTGAACTTTGTAACTAAATAGTTTTAAATCCATTGCATCAGGATAAGAAACAAGGCCAGCAAATAGCTCACTGCACCTTAAACGATATACTATCCCCAGTAGTCTACATTTAGATTGCTGTTAACCAGAGACCATTGTACTGTTACCTATACTCTATTGTTACTGTTGCCAGTATTATATACTAAGAAATACCTCACGGTAGCCAGCCACACTACTATATCCAATGCTAACAAAAGTATCAAACAGGCCTCTTCCTACTTGTTACTGTTTAGCTACTTACTTACTATTGTTACCTATTCACTTGATACTGTTTAGTTTTGTAACACTGTACCAGTACCAGATCTAAACTGACACATACAACAAAAATGCTTCTAAAAGTGGCTTATATCTGCATCCTCCTAACAATCATAATTAACCTAACACTAAGTCTTAACATTAAAAAGTACCAGACAATTCCAATCATACATACACCAAATCGGAACAACTTCCATATTGGTCATTATTCCCCACACAATCAGACTAAAATAAACTACCACAGACTCATCCAAATAAAACAAATTAATCTACAACATACCACACAGCTTAACCACCATCACAAGTCTACATCTTTATCATGCACCCTTATAAATGCCCGATCATTGAAAAATAAAATCCCTATAATTAATGATCTACTCGCTGACTCAAAACCAGATATTCTATGCATAACAGAGACTTGGCTCACAGATACAGATACAGTTCTCCTAATCAACTGCACAACTCAAACTATGATATCTCCTACTCACATAGAACCAACAAAAAAGGAGGTGGTGTATTGATTATGACAAATAAAAACCTAAAAGCCAAAAAAATACTAGCTAATTCAAACAACAACATGGACACGCTCATAATAAAAATAGATCACCTCAGAATCTGTTTAATTTATAGACCCCCCAACCAAAATGCTGATAGCCTCCAATCATTAATTGAACTCCTCAACTTATCTTCAGAACAGAGTCCTCTAATTGTCCTAGGTGATTTCAACCTTCCCTCACTACCAACGAATGACTCTAACCTCTTTCTTGAAACAATTCAAGATCTCAAATACCATCAAGTAATAAACATACCTACCCACACCAAGGGTGGTACCCTTGATCTAGTACTACTACCTAACTTATGCTTTAAACTGTTTAATCCAGACTCTATAGAATGCTCTCAAATACCGTGGTCTGATCATCACCTTATCAAACTAAATCTCAATTACAATACCATCGACACCATAAAACACAAAAGAAATGACCATACAATTAAATTTAAAAAATTTAACGAATCTGAATTTCTGGATGCCACAATCCCTCTCCTTGATCCTTCTCCAACAACCCTGGATGAAGCAGTCAAAAACTGGCATACTACCATAAACAATGCAGCCCAAATACATCAAACTAATAAAAAATCAACCCACTCAAAAACCAACGGCACCCCATGGTTTAATAGCACTTTAAAACAAATGAAAAGAGAGCTAAGAAAACTAGAACATAAATGGCGCAAAACCAAATCCACTATTGAGAAAGAAATATACTACAACCACCTCAAAAACTATAAAGATGCCATAGATAACTCAAAGAAAAATTACTATGCTACAATCCTATCAAAATCATATAACAGACCAAGAGAACTATTTTCCATAATTACCAACCTAACAACCAACCCTCAAGATTCTAACAAGGAAATCACTGACATCTCTGCACAAACTCTAGCCAATTATTATCAAAACAAATCAAAACACTCACCAATGACCTTAGATCCTATCTACAAACCTCTCCATATGCTAAATGAATGGCCAGAATTTTACCCTTTATCCAAAATATCATTAAAGAATATCATTATCAATCTTAACACCACAACATCCTATCTAGACCCTTGTCCAGTAACCTGGATAAAAAACACACTACCAACACTTCTTTCATTCATACTTCCTATGGTCAATTTATCACTACTCCAAGGTTACCTCCCACCCACCCTTAAACAAGTACAAATCAGACCAATCCTGAAGAATAATACACTTGACAAAACCTCCCCAAAATCTTACCGACCTATCTCAAGTATACCATTCTTAGCAAAAGTCATCGAAAAAACTGTACAAATACAAACACAAGAATTTCTTGACTCATCCTACCCGCTAGATGACCAACAATATGGATTTCGCCCCAAGCATGGAGTTGAAACACTCCTGACTGTTTTTACCGATACACTACTAAGAGGAATAGACAACCACAAAAAAGCTTTTATCCTCTTATTTATTGACATATCAGCCGCTTTCGATAGTGTTAACCATTCAATAATGCTTAACTACTTAAGACACATAGGAATATACTCTACAGTTCACAAATGGTTCACCTCTTATCTGAGCAATAGAACGCAAAATGTTAGAATAAGCAATCAAACTTCTGAATCATATAAATTTGAAACAGGATTACCACAAGGCCCAGCGCTTTCAGCTCTACTATTTAATATATACATAAAACCAGTTTGCAATATCTTTAAGAAATATGGTGTACTCTATCATCTATATGCAGATGATATTATGATGTACATCCCATTCACTATCCCTAACATACCGTTGCAACTCCTTTCGGATTGTTTTAATGAAATAACATTATGGCTAAATGCCCACAATCTCCTAATAAACCATTCAAAAACTGAAGTGCTAATAGTCACCAAAAACCAAGATTATACCCCACCAACACATATAACACTTCAAAACCAAGAAATTAAAATAAAGAATGAAGTGAGATACTTAGGAGTCATTTTAGACAAACATCTCACTCTAGATACCCATATCAGAAATACCACAAAGAAAATTTACTACAAACTTAAAATACTTAAACAACTTAGACCTCTTGTTTACATACATGATTTTATCAGTATAATCCAAGCCACTATAACCCCCCACTTTGATTTTGCGAACCTTATATTATTAGGTACATCAAAACAAAACATCAAAAGACTGCAACTCGCACAAAACTCAGCAGCTAGGATAATAACAAAAACACACTCTCATCAACATATAACACCAATTCTAGCATCCCTTCACTGGCTTCCAATTCAAAACCGAATAACATATAAAACACTAATAACAGTATTTAAATCACTATTTGATTTGACACCATCTACTATAAGTAACTTAATTACCAAAGAACATCCAAAACCTACTCAAAGAAAAAATCAACTAAACAAACTTAAAACCCCCATAGATTTCATAAAAACAAATAAATCAACAAACAACAGAGCGTTCTCACATGCAGCCCCAACAGCCTGGAATTCCCTCCCTGTTGAACTAAGAATATTAACAGAGATTAATGAATTCCGAAAAAAACTGAAAACACACCTCTTTACAATGCACTACAACACTATAGAACAGCCATCAAAAGAATTAGACAAAGGCTAAACAGTTTTATCTACATCTCACTATAACAGAAAAGAAAACCTGCCCTATCTGCATCTGTACTACTCATAATGATTATATCCCACATAACTTGTATATGTATTTAATAATATAATGTTAATGTACATAATGTATATAGTGTTGCACTGTTCAGTGCTATCTGTTCAACATTTCTGTTTACTGTACATTGGTTATAGTTATATGACGTTATATGTAAAACAAATCCATGATTTGTTGCCTGTTGTTATTTGTGAACCGCAGCTGATCTTAGGAAGCTGCGGTATATAAGAGATTGTTAAATAAATAAATAAATAAATAAATAAATTAAATAAATAAACTTGCAAAACTGAAAGTGGACAAAGCCATGGGACCAGATAGGATACATCCCAGGATATTGAAAGAGCTCAGAGGTTCTTGCAGGGCTTTTAAAGGATGTTTTTAACAGATCCTTGGAGACTGGAGAAGTTCCTCAGGACTGGAGAAGGGCTGATGTGGTGCCTCTTCACAAAAGTGGTAAGAGGGAAGAAGTGACAAACTACAGGCTGGTAAGCCTTACCTCTGTGGCGGGAAAAGTAATGGAGGCGCTCCTGAAAGAGCGAATAGTGGACTTTCTCGAAACCAACAGGTTGCATGATCCGGGGCAACATGGTTTTACCAAAGGACGATATTGCCAAACAAATCTGATTGAGTTCTTTGACTGGGTGACCAGAGAGCTAGATCAGCGGCATGCGATGGATGTCATCTACCTGGATTTCAGCAAAGGCTTTGATACTGTTCCTCATAGGAGACTTATCAATAAACTCAGTAGTTTGGGGATGGGTCCCAAGGTGGTGAACTGGATCATAAATTGGTTGACTGACAGACGACCGAAGGTGATGGTAAATGGAACTCACTCGGATGAAAGGAAGGTGATTAACGGGGTGCCCCAGGGTTCAGTCCTGGGACTGGTACTGTTCAATGTATTTGTGAGTGATATTGCTGAAGGACTGAATGGTCTGTCCTTTTGCAGATAACATGAAAATTTGCAACAGAGTGGACTCCCCTGAGGGAGTGGAGCACATGATTAAAGATCTACAAAAGCTGGAAGAATGGTCTAATGCTTGGCAGTTAAGATTTAATGCAAAGAAGTGCAGTGTCATGCACTTGGGAAGCAGAAATCCCAGGGAACAATATGCGATAGCGGGCGAGAGGTTGGTGTACACAGACCAGGAGAAGGACCTTGGTATGATTATTTCTGAGGATTTCAAGGAGGCGAAACAGTGCGAGAAGGTGGTGGCAAAAGCCAGGATGATGCTGGGCTGAATAGAAAGAGGAATTAGCAGCAGAAAGGAAGAGGTACTCATGCCATGGTATAAAGTCACTGGTGAGGCCTCACTTGGAATACTGTGTTCAGTTTTGGAGACCATATCTCGCAAAGGATATAAAAAGACAAAACGGTTCAGAGGAAGGTGACCAAAATGATTTGGAGCCTGTGTCAGAAGACTTATGAGAAGAGACTTGAATACCTAAATACATATACTCTGGAGGAGAGGAGGGACAGGGAGATATGTTTCAGACCTTCAAATACTTGAGTATTAATGAACAAACAAACCTCTTCCAAAGATAGGGAAGCTGTAAAACCAGAGGGAGGAGTAGCCTAGTGGTTGGGGCACGGTACTTCAGGCCGGAAGGTCGGGGGTTCAAATCCCACTAGAGGACAGCAACCTTGGGCCGGAAGGACTGGGGTTTCTAGTCCCACAGATGCTCCTTGTGGTCTTGGGCAAGCCACTTAACCCTCCATTGCCCATGTTCCCTGTAAGTATTAGTGTATGTGTCTCATATCCCCGCGTGTTAAATGTATCCCCCAATTGTGTTGTGACCGCTTTGATTGAAGGATAAGGCGGTATACAAAACTGTCTAAATAAATAAATAAAATGAAGCTGCAAGGGGATAAATTGAAAGGCAATGCTAGGAAATTCCGATGGAAGTGGTAGGGGCGAATACAGTGACAGAATTCAAAATGGCATGGGACAGACACAGTGGATCCCTTTATAGCAACAGGATAAAATCAAAATAAGAATAACATATCCCAACAAACAGGGGTGCCCTACATGGAGTGGTGGGTACACCCCTAAACAAAGGTGCGGGGAGGAATGACCTGCACGGAGCGGCAGGTGCGCACCTATTCTTGCCACCTTGTTGGGCAGACTAGATGGACCATATTGGTCTTTATCTGCCATCATATACTATGTTTCTATGAATCATAAGGAAAGGAATGGAGACTAAAATAAAGGATATTATAATGCATCGGTATCGTTCGTTGGTGCGACCGCACTGAGTGAAAAAATATTTTCTCTTATTAGTCTTAAATGGGTTACATTGTAGCTTCATTGTGAGTCCTCTAGTCTTTCTGCTTTTTTAAAGCGTAAACAACCAATCTACATTTACACGTTCCATTCCATTCATTTATTTATAGTCCTCTATCATAGCTCCCTTCAGCAGTTTCTTTTCAAAGTTGAAAAGCTGTAACCTTTTAAGCCTTTCCTCATAGGGGTTTTCTTTCATCCCCTTTACTGTTTTGGTGGCTCTTCTCTGTACCTTTTTATTAACACCCTGTAAGTATTTAAACATTCATATCATATCCTCCCGTCCCTGTTCTCCTCTAGGGTATACATATTTAGGTCTTCAAGTCTTTTCTCAAATGCCTTCTGGTGCCGGCCCCATTTAATTTTGGTCACCTTCCTTTGAACCGTTTCAAGTCTTTGTTTATCTTTTGCAAGATACAGTCTACATAACTGAACACAATACTCCAAGTGAGGCCTCACCAGCAACCTGTACACTGGCACTAATACAACCACCTCCTTGCTGGTTATTCCTCTCTGCATGCAGTCTTAATCTTGTCACACTGCTTTGCCACCTTGAGATCCTCGGACATTATCACTCAGAGGTTCCTCTTTTAGTCCATACACACCAGCCTCTTGTCTCCTATTGTGTACAGCTTCATTGGCTTTCTGCATACCAAGTACATCACTCTGTACTTCTTTGTATTAAATCTCAAGTGCCAAGTGTTAAACCATTCTTCTAACTTTTGTAGATCTTTTCTCATGTCTATTCCCTCCAAAGGGTCAACTCTATTGCAAATCTTCTTGTCATCTACAAAAAGGCAAACTGTTCTTTTCAACCCTTTGGCAGTTCACCCACAAAGGTGCTAAACACTAGTGGTCCTTGGACCAATCCCTGAGGCACTTCACTACTCACCCTCCTTTCTTCAGAGTGAATACTGTTTATCACTGCCCTCTGTAGCTTGTCAGTCAGCCAGTTCTTTATCCATTTTGTCACCTTGGGATCTATTCCCAGGCTACTCAGTTTATTCACAAGCCCTCTGTGAGGAACTATATCAAAGGCATTGCTGAAATCTACATCCATTGCATGCCCTTGATCTAGTTGTACTTGAGTTAGTGTGTCAGGCTTCATCTCTGGCCCTTTTCAAATCCTGGCTGAAAACTCACTTCTTTGAGGCCACTTTTGGATCCTGATCTGCTTAGTTTCCTATGTATTTCCTTACCATTCCTCTAGATATATCCTTGTCCTCAACTGTTGTGTTGTCTGTCTTGACTAGATTGTAAGCTCTGATAAGAAGAGACCATCTTTTCATGTGTCTGTATAGCCATGTGTATGCCTTGTACTTGTATACAAATGATCAATAGGAGGAGTAGTAGTTCTCTGGTCAAGAAGTCAAAGCAATCAATCGGATTTGTTTGACACGATCTTCCCTTTGCAAAGCCATGTTTCCTTGGATAGTGCAACCTGTTAGTTTCCAGAAAAAAACACTATCCTTTCTTTCAGCAGTATCTCCTTTACTATTCGCACCACCGAGTTAAGGCTTATTGGCCTATAGTTTGCCACCTCTTCCCTGCTGTCACATTTGTGAAGAGGGACCATGTCGGCGCTTCTCCATTCATGGCCGGTGGTGGCTTAATGGGAGGTTTGGTTAATAGAAGACCTCTCATAAATCTGGATATGAGTGGATGAGAGGAAATTGGTTGTCCATTCAGAGGCTTATAAGAAGCTTCAATTGCACTAAGATGGACTCTTACCGAATTGGTCTTTAGACCAGAATTCAATAAGTGAAGGAGATACTCTAATATCAATTCTAAAGGTATGACAAGGGGGTTTAATCCCTTCTTAGAGCACCATATAGTAAAACGTTTCCACTTGAAGGCATAAGATCTTGTTGTGGAAAGTTTTCTAGAAGCCTGAAGGATATCCTTTACCTGTTGGGACAGGTTAAAATCCTGGAGGTCTAAGCCTTCAGCAACCAGGCCGTGAGATGCAGGGACTGGGGATTTGGGTGCCATAGCGTCCCATCCTCTTGGGAAAGGAGATCTGGAGCATTCCCTAACTCCAGAGGTGCTGCTTGAGAGAGATGTAGAAGCAGGGGATACCACGCTTGGCGTGGCCATCGTGGTGCTATGAGAATCATGCGACCCCTGTCTCTGAAGCTTGAAGAGTGTTTTGGGGATGAGGAGAATGGGTGGGAAGGCATAAAGGAAGTCTTGATCCCAGTGAAGGAGGAAGGCATCCCTTGCCTGACAATTGTGAGCCGGAATCCTGGAACAGAACCGGGGGGAAGTTTGGCATTCAGTGGACTTGCAAAGAGGTCTATGTCTGGAGTGCCCCAGAGATGAAATATCTTTGCCACCTTGTCTAGGTGGAGGGACCACTCGTGAGGCAGCAGTACTCGACTGAGTTTGTCTGCCCAAAGGTTTTGAATGCCTGGAAGATATACCACTAGAAGGTGAATTTGATACTCTCTGGCGAGGGCCCACAGTCGTAAAGCTTTGTTGCATAACGACAGAGAGCCTGTCCCGCCCTGCTTGTTCACATAGAACATGGCTACTTGATTGTCCGTCTGGACTAGGACTGTCTTGTAGCTGAGCTGGGCATGGAATACTCGAAGAGCTAAATAGATTGCTCTTAATTCCAGGAGGTCTATGTGTAGACCAGCCTCCTATGGAGTCCTGGTGCCCTGGGTAGAGAGATGATTCAGGTGTGCTCCCCAACCCACCTGTGATGCATCTGTTAGGGTGGCCTGAAAGAGGGGTTGATGAAAAGGAGACCCCACTGTCAGATTTTCTAATGATTGCCACCATTGGAGAGACAAAATTAGTCGTTGAGCATTTAATATTTTGTCTGATAAATGACCTGTGGCCTGTGTCCACTGTGTGGATAGGGTCCACTGAGCTGCTCGCATGTGGAGGCAAGCATATGGGACTACATGAACTGTGGATGCCATATGTCCCAGCAACTGTAGTAGCTCTCGAGCAGTTAGGGTGGATTTTCCCGCTGCTTGAGAAGCTAGTTGCATTATGTGAAGACACCGGGCCTGTGGAAGGAAAGCCTTTGCCTGCCTGGTATCCAGACAGGCCCCTATGAATTCCAAGCATTGGGAAGGAACAAGTTGGGATTTTGGGAAGTTTATTACCATCCCCAAGTATTGGAGGATTCGCGTAGTGCGAGACAGTGCAGTGCCGGCCTCTGCAACTGTAGGGGCTCGAATGAGCCAGTCGTCTAAGTAAGGGAAGACGAATATCCCCAGGGTTCTCAGAAATGCAGCTACTACTGCCATGCATTTCGTGAATAACCTTGGTGCTGAAGCCAGACTAAAGGGAAGAACCCTGTACTGGAAATGTTTTCCTCTGAAAAGGAATCGTAATAATTTCCTGTGATCTGGATGGATCAGAATGTGAGTGTATGCATCCTTTAAGTCTAGAGAGCACAGCCAATCCTGGCTTTGAAGGTATGGCAGAAGAGTTCCTAGAGAAATCATTTTGAACTTCTCTCGAAACAGGTATTTGTTCAATTCTCTGAGGTCCAAAATGGGTCTGTCTCCTCCTGTTTTCTTTGGAATAAGAAAATAGGGGGAGTAGAACCCTGCACCCCGTTGAAGAATGGGTACCACCTCTATTACCCCTTGGGCAAGAAGTGTTGAGACCTCGTGATCTAGCAGATCGTCTGCGGAGGTTTGAGAATTGAATTGCTTTAGAATTGTAGGAGGGGGCATGCTGTGAAAATGAAGCTTGTACCCCCTCTCCTACAATGGACAAAGTCCAATCTTCTGCTGTTATCTGATGCCATCTGTTAAAGTGGCATATCCTGCCTGGGATATTGGGGGGTTGGGGACCCCTCAGAGGCAGGAAGGCTAAGCTCTCTAGGAAGGAGTCAAAGCCCTTGAGGGGGCTGAACCTGCGGAGCTGTTTGGGCTCTCGTGTCTTTTGGCTTCCTTTGCTGTCTAGTTTGTCCCTTTTGGGCAACGTGACCCCTGAGTCTGACTCTGCTGGGTATAGGAAGGATAAAATTTCCTCTTTTTGCTGAAAGAGGTTTTTTTTATAAGGCTTCTTTTTGGCTGTAGTGGCTGTAGATTTCGACAATCTTTCTAGAGTAGTATTGTCAGCATCCAACTCGTTAGCCTTTTCCTGCCAGTTCTTGCCAAAGAGATTCTCTCCCATGCAAGGAATGTTGCCTAACTTGTCCTGTATCCAATTCTGATGCCTGAAGCCAGGCAATCCATCGTGCGCCAATGGCAATAGCAGAGGTTCTGCTGATGCATTCAAAGCAGTCAAAGGCTGCACGATTGACAAACTTGGAAACATCTTGAGCATGCTTAACTAGAGCAAGAAAGTCTTGTCTCTTGTCATCTCGGAGAAATAGGCTCATAAGCTCTAAGTCTCCTGTAACTTCCTTGAGGAACATTCCCATATATAGTATATATGAACTGATCTTAGCTGAAAGCATGGAAGCCTGAAAAGTTTTGCGCCCAAAAGCGCCCAGAGTCCTGCATTCACGACCTGGGGGATTGGATGCATGCCTCTTTGCACTTTTCATTCTACACATAGCTGACTCCACCATCATTGAATGGTGTGGCAGCTGAGTCTTTTGAAATCCAGGACATGGCGGAACTCTATAATATTATCAAGTCTCCTAGAATGAGGAGATGTAGTCAGAGGTGTCTCCCACATTCTGAGCATCAAATTATGCAGAATTTCATGGATGGGCAGAGTGGCTGCCTCCTTTGGAGCTTTAGGATATTGGAGAATTTCCAATTCCTTTGCTCTGGGTTCCTCTTCAGGAGCCACCGTGATTGAAAGGCCTTTGGCCATGTCATGAATAATATCCTGAAAAGACGTGTCCTCTGGAGGTGACATTCTGCATTGGGGAGAAGAGGGATCTTCTGGGAGAAACCCTCTAATACCTGCAGAATTGTCAGAGTCTTCGGAATCGGAGGATTCAAAGTATTCCTGACCACGATGCTCATGCAAAGCACGGTCCCGGTATCGATCGAAGTCAGTACCAAGTTGATCTGGTACCGACCTGTCGATTCCAGCCAAAGATGGCGTGGGAAGAATTCCCACCGGGGCCGGTACCATCGGTACCGGTGCCCTTTGGACCAACGGTACCGCAGCTGAGAGAAGAGCTGCAATGCTGCGTTCGGAAGCGAGGAACCTCTGGTCTTTCGACGCTGCAGATGCCTGGGTGTCGGTACCGGTGAAAACAGCTGGGACCCCTGAGCATGGCACAGGTAGTTCTTGCGAGGTCGAGGCCTCGAACATCCTGGAGCCCCATCGATGTTTTGGAAGCCGAAGCCTCCCGCCGGGGCTGCTTTGCCAGTGTGGTTCCCTCAAGGGCAGTGCCAACGGCCTCTCGATGCTTAGCAGGAGAAGCTACCCTTTGAGGACCGGCTGTTATGTTTAGTTACCTGAGATCCATGGGAGGAAGAGGAGGCCCTTGAAGATGTCGATGCAATGGATCTCCAAAAATAAGAAATCCAAATTGCTAAAAAACTCCCCTAAAATGTCTAGCCAATTATTTTTGTCGGAGCTTGTCAGCCCAGTGTCAGGAAATTTTCCAAAGATACCACCGTGACCACTCCTTTTATTAAATACATTTAAGAATAAAGTCCATAACTTAGCTGTATGCCAAAGTGCCACCAAGACGCCGAAACATTTAATAGACAACGTGGCTCACGTTTCGGGTTTTCCACCAACTTGTATAGAAACCCTGCTTCAGGTCCAACGAATCAGCAAATGGCAGATATTCAGCTTGCAGGCCCAAGGGAATGTCACCTACTTTATCGTCGACGGCGTGAGCATGTGCGGAATTTGAAAATTCGTAAATTTAAGAGGGATAAAACGGACTATGACAATGATTGCGTGTACCATTGGCCTTCTATGAAGAAAACTAATTTTGGCAAACGTGTGGCCTTTAATTTGGATTCGGAGGATTCCACGGAAACTGATAATAGTGATCAGGGGGTACTTGAACCAACAACTAGTCGGTCGGAAGTTGCTGACCGGGGTCGTGGGAATGCTTACAGAGGTCGACGATCCCGTAGAAATTATCAGCAGGATTTTTGGCAGGGGCCGGACACCAGATCCCGGACGAAGAGTCGTCCGTTATAAATCTTTCTGGGGCAACTTTAACTGTGGAGCAACGCCGGGTCTTGGAGTTGGGACTCTCGTTTGTTTCCACCTCCAGGTATGATGGTTTCGCCACTCGGTTGGCTCTACATAAATTCTTCCGGAAACTTCGGGTAATACAAATCTGTCCACTTCATCCGGACTGGCGGACTCTTCGGTAATCAGAAATCCTTCCGGATGGCTGCCCCCGGGGTCTCCGGACAATGCGATTTCTATCTATCAGTCCCTAGTTTTTCAACATCTTTCTGGGCTGGAACAAAAAAAGTCTCACGGCTATTCCAACTTTCCAAAAGATTATTCCCAGGCAGTTGAAGAGATTCGGAACCTGGACATTGTGGTGCGCCGAGCTGATAAGGGTGGTGCTACCGTATTGCTCTCAAGGGCTCAATATCAACGTCAAGTTGATGTTCACTTGCAGGATCGCACCAACTATGTGGTCCTCCCGGCGGACCCTACGGGGGTCATAAAGGCTCAGATATCCTCACTTGTTTCTATGGCATTCCTACAGAATTGGATCACTCGACATGAAATGGATTTTTTGATCAACAAACACCCCAAAACACCAGTTTTTTACCTGGTCCTGAAGGTGCATAAATCGCTGATAGACACGCCAGGCCGTCCTATTGTTTCTTGCCGGGATTCCCTGCTTGAACCTCTTTCTCAATTCTGCGATCTTTTTCTGCAGCCGGCGGCGATGCAGGTTCGTTCGTACCTTCGGGACACGGGGGATTTTCTGAATCAGTTGCAAGCCTGTCAGGCAGTGGACACATATAAGTTTTTGGTGTCCCTTGATGTCCAGGCTCTTTATACCAATATTGACCAGCGGGAGATGCTGACTTGTTTACAGGATTATCCGCTTATTCTTCCTGATCGGATCCCGCGTTCTTTTCTGTTGGATTTGTTGGAACTTGTTTTGAGTGAAAACTTCTTTTTACACCAGGGGGTTTTCTATCATCAGATCCATGGAATAGCCATGGCGGCCACTGTGGCCCCGTCTCTGGCTACCATATATATGGCGGTATTTGAACAGCTTTGTTTATTCGGATCCTGCATTTTGTCTGGTTCCCTTCTGGAAGCGTTTTTTAGTTGACATCTTTTTCCTTTGGGAGGGCACTCGTACTGATCTGGATTGTTTTTTACGTCGCCTAAACACACATGTATCCCGGATCCAGTTTACTGCACAGATTTCTCCCAGCACTCTGCAATTTTTGGATGTCCAGGTCTCTTTAACTCCAGATGGCTTTATGACAATATTGTACCGTACAGCGCAACATGCTACTCTATTATCATAGTTTTCACCCTCGAGCCCTAAAACAAGGTCTACCCTTTCGGCAATTTCTGCGACTGCGTCGCAATTGTTCGACATTACAGGACTTTAAATTGCATGCCGGGAACTTGTACAACGCTTGATTCACCGTGGTTATCCTCAACTGGTGGTCTCTAGGGCATATAAAAGAGCTCGACACTTACATCGTGAATGGCTTTTTTCTCCCTCCACTTCGAAGACCACTGATTCTGTAATTACCGGTGTTTTGCCACATACTCGCCACATTACTCAGGTCACGAGATTGCTGCATCGGTTTTGGCCGATTCTTGGGACACATACTTGTTTTCAGGACCATACATTGCAGGTTACGTATTCTCGTACTGCAAATTTGCGGGACAAATTGATGTCAACTGTTGCGCTTGAGGACCGACCTCTTAGGTCTCACGTTGACAGGGGCCACTTTGCTTGTGGCTATTGTGCTTATTGTGTGTTGACTTTAGAAGGTCCTGATTGGGTCGATGGTCACACGTCCCGAAAATTCACCACTAGATGGCACACGGATTGCTCTACGGAATATGTTGTATACTTGATTGTATGTCCATGTTCCCTTTATTATATTGGCCGTACCAAGCGGGCGATTAAAACTCGCCTTTCAGAACACGCTTCCCGCCTTCATACTAAATGCCTTTCGGCTCCTATGATGGAACACAACTTGCTATTGGGCCATGCTTTTGCTTCATTACATTGGCGAGTGTTGGATTTTATTCCACCGGACCCCCGTGGGGGGGATCGTGAGCAGAAACGTCAATTGTGTGAACAGCATTGGATCTATCTCCTCAACTTTATAGTCCCGGAGGGGCTCAATCTTCAACTGGACTGGTATACTATCATTTGAGCTGTCATCTCTACTTTGGATGTCCATTAGGGGATTCCCTGTGCAGTGGGCATCCCCTATGGCCCCGTTGTAGATCGATAGCGATTGGCTCCCATGCTCTTCTCACCATTTTGACGTCAGACGCCGTCGACGATAAAGTAGGTGACATTCCCTTGGGCCTGCAAGCTGAAGATCTGCCATTTGCTGATTCTCTGGACCTGAAGCAGGGTTTCTATACAAGTTGGTGGAAAACCCGAAACGTGAGCCACGTCGTCTATTAAATGTTTCGGCGTCTTGGCGGCGCTTTGGCATACAGCTAAGTTATGGACTTTATTCTTAAATTTATTTAATAAAAGGAGTGGTCACGGTGGTATCTGGAAAATTTCCTGACACTGGGCTGACAAGCTCCGACAAAAATATTTGGCTAGACATTTTAGGGGAGTTTTTTTAGCAATTTGGATTTCTTATTTTTGGTGTTCTTAGTTTAATCCAATTAGGTTCTATTTCTTTTCACCTTTGGATGCAATGGATCTGGCATCCGAAGAAAAGAGGGTACCAAGCTTTGCAGCCCGGTTCTGTCTTCCTCTTTTAGTCATCCCCATACAGGAGAGACATTCAGATGGAGAATGTTCAGGCCCTAAACATTTAAGACACCAATCATGGGTGTCAGTGACGGAAATGGTATTGCTACACTTAGTACATTTTTTAAAACCACTAGTTGGTTTTTCCATGTTTTAGGAATATGGGGCCTAGTGCTCAAAATGACGCCTAGCACCAAAAAAGAAAAGTTTCTGAAGAGAAACTGTTCAAAGTATTTTTTATTTTTTGGAAAAGAAAAGAAAAGAACCGGCGGTAACGGTAAGCGTCGTGCAGAGGCAAATGCGACCACAAGAAAACAATTTTAGAGACGGAATTTTCTGCGGTGACAGGGTATGGATCTTGCCGGCTCCGCAGAAAACAAAGAACTGAAGAGGGACAGTTGGAAAGGCGGGAAGGCAGAGCGCATGTGCTGAGGGATGCTTCCAAAAGCGTTCCTATTGGACGCTGGGGAGTGTTCCCGCACAGGCTCCGTCGGTACCGACGATACCCATATGTATCGTTCCTGCTTGTTCCTGGAGATAGGGTGCTATACAGTATCTATTCCATTTCCCTTGTTGCCTTTGGCAGTCAACGTGTGGCCCTTCTTCAGGATTTTCTTTTGTGATCACGGAACAGAAGTATTTGTTTAGCAATTCTTTTTTTTCCTTATCCTTTTCCACAAATCGTTCCTCAGTATCTTTGAGTTTTGCAATTCCACTTCTGTCCTTCCTTCTCTCTCCAGTTTAACTGACAAAAGTCTTGTCACTTTGCTTCACATCTCTAGCAATCTTTTCTTCCACGTATTATTTTGCCATCCAAATTTCTCTTTGCCTCTTTCAGCTTTATCTGATATTCTTTTCTGTATTCCTCTTTATGTGATCTTCTGAAAATTGTGAACGCTGCCATTTTTGCCTTTATTTTTGCTCCAATTCTTTGGAGAAGCATATCTCTTTCCTTTCCTCTTGCTTTTATAATACTCTTCTTACATATACTGTAGATCTGTTGCTCCTGTTATGGCTACTTTCAGTTTAGCCCTTCCAATTCCATTATCTCCTCTCACCCTGCCAGAACCTCCTTCAGCAAAATAGGAAAGTACCTGAAGTCAACATTTTTGAAATCTAGAACTTTGAGTTTGCTGTAATTGGATTCTGCCTTAGCTTTTAGCTCAAAACCACACCATGCAGTGATCACTGTTGCTCAAGTGAGCACCCACCCTGACTTTAGACACACTGTTCCCAGTAGTGAGCACCAGGTCCAGTGTTGACCCTTCCCTAGTGGGTTCCATCAACAATTGCCTGAGAAAAGCCTCCATAATCTTTCTACTTTCCATATTTGCAGACAGGATACTCCAATCCACATTTGGCAGTATCACCCTGACCTTTTTTTTTGCTACCTTTGTAATATCATTGATGAAGCCTGTATCCATTTCCTCCTGGGTAACAAATTCATGGCATGCAAAATTTCTTCTTCAGAAATACCGTCCTCCAACATCATCTTCTGCTTTTGAGAAAGATTTGGAAGTGACAAAAAAAACCCTTATTGATCTCTGAGGAGTATAAAGTTGCACATTAGTCATAAAACTGTTAAAGGATTTCCTCATCTTTAGTAACCAAATCCCTCTGAGATGATTTCAAACATTGAGCCCTATTCCTCTTCATTTTACTTCTCAGATATTTTAGGGCAAGCAAATGCCCACATTTGTTGCTTTCTTCATAATACTTTGTGGCTTTTTCAAGTTCAGCAACCTTGCCTGCGCGCTCAATATAGAATTGTATTTAAATATTAGCTGTTGCAGGCACACCAACACTGAATTGTTTTCTTAGACTAATATAATCTTGCTCCAACTGTTTAGTGGACTACCAGCACACATCACCTTATTTTTTAAAATGTGGAAAAACTAAGATCACCTTATACTCTAGTTTTAAATGCATCCCATCTTGCACTACCAAAAGTATTAGAAATCTTATTCTCCTGCATATAATGCTAGAAAAACTTGTACTGTCCTTTCATAAAATCGACGATTAGCAAAGATCCCAGGGCTAATTCTGCTGTCCTCACAGAACATCGGTTACAGATAAGCAACTTTCCCCATTTATTTCTATGTATTTTGCTGTGTGAAATACAGAATATTTTGCACTGTTCAAATGAATTTTAGAATTTTGTAACTTTGAGAATTTTACAGGAAAAAACATGATCACTTATTTCAGCACACTACAGATTTCAGTTGGTAATATTTGTACTTAGAAACCCAAACTCTCTGATTTCAAAAACATTTGCTTTATAGGATTGGCCGCCATAAAATGTACAATTCTGATACACATTTCAGACAGTTTAACTTGTGGGATCAGTATGTTTTTGTCCTTGGACTGCAGTATTAAGTTCTTGTTCTTTCTTTCATTTTTTTCAAGATTCATGATTCCAATTACAACTATGAGGCCTTTATGAACATTATTAAATTAAGTGACAATGTAGGAGAGTTGGAGGCTGTGAGGGATAAGGCAGCAGAAGAATTGCAGCATCTTCGTTCCTTAGACACAGCAGGTGATGGTAAGCTACAGATTTTAAAATTAAAGTGTAACTAAATGCCTGCTGTAACCTCATCCTACAACATGTGTTAACACCTCTTCTGATTCATCAATACTTTCTTTATTGGGTTTTTTTGGCCCAGTAGTTCCTCTTTTGAGCTCCTAAAGTGCCAGTGCTGAGATTCTGATATGACGACCCTTTGTTCACAACTACTGGGGGATTTTTCCTAGTCTGGTCAAATATACCTAATGTACTTGATTATAAGGCACGAGCTAAATAAATAAATCATAGCTGCCAATTTACCTAATTCCTATAGAGACATTTTATGATACATCTGGATTTCTGACAACGCTATGTAATCCGCTTTGACACTCTGAAAGGTGGTATGTAAAACCAGCTAAATAAATAACTATCTTGATGCATTCTAGGGCTAGCAGCACTGATTAGAGTAGAATTAGGGACTACATATACCATACTACTTTGAAATGTAAGTTCAAAACCAGGACTGGTCTAAAATGCCTCTACTGGAATTGTGTAAGTTGGCAGCTATGGGTCATTGAGGCAGCGATCCTGTATCATGCGCTCTAAATCCTAGCCACTGTCGCAGTTAATGATGACCATAACTCGCTCTGCACAATCCTTTGCTGACTGTGTGGAAGGCTCAACTTGGGTATCAAATTTGGAATGTCCCTATAACAGTGTACAGCACTTCCGCTGAACTGTCAAGCCATTCTCTCATTGGTCAATGGAATCCATAGGCCAAAGTATGTTTAGTATGCAACTAATTATGCACTGCCCACAGACAGAAGAAAAACTGTTCTTCTGTTTGTTACTATTCACTGCAACCCTATAATTCCAAGTAATACCATCTATTAACATTGTGATATTTCAGAGAGCTAGTAACAATCCCATTATAACATCCTTTTTGTGAATTTCACTAGGCATTAAGTCCCATTTTGTATAGATTGGTGAGTTAGGAATTGAAGTATCCAGGTCAGGATGTGCTCAGTTTCCCCTGTATTTTACAAATGGCTCGACCAAAAACTGAACTTTTTGTAAAATACCTGTGTAGATGCTAAGAACATAAGATATGCCATACTGGATCAAACTAAAGTTCATCAAACCCAGTATCCAGTTTCCAACAGTGGCCAATCTAAGTCACAAGTACCTAGCAGTTTCCCCAAAGGATAGAGGTTCCACAATGCTTGTATTGTGGCAAGCAGTGGATTTCCCAGGTCCCCTTTAATAATGGTTTATGGATGTTTTCTTCAGGAATTTGTCCAAACCTTTTTTTAAACCCAGTTACACTAACAGCTTTTACTACATCTTCCGGTAATGAATTTCAGAGTTTGATTATGTGTTAGAACATAAGATATGCCATACTGGATCAGACCAAGGTCCATCAAGCCCAGTATTCTGTTTTCAGCAGTGGCCAATCTAGGTCATATGTACCTAGCAGTTTCCCCAAGGGACACAGGTTCCACAATGCTTCTGTTGGTTCAAGCATTGATATCCTGGGTCCCTTCTTAATAATGGTTTATGGACCTTTCCTCCAGGAACTTGTCCAAATCATTTTTACTACATCCTCCGGTAACCAATTCCAGAGTTTGATTACACGTTGAGTGAAAAAATATTTTCTTTTATTAGTCTTAAATAGTTTACCCTGTAGCTTCATTGCATGTCCCCTAGTCTTTCTATATTCTGATAAGGTAAACAATCGATCTACGTTTACCCGTTCCACTCCGTTCATTAATTTATAGACTTCTATCATATCTCCCCTCAGCCGTCTCTTTTCCAGGTTAAAGAGCCCTAACCTTTTTAGCCTTTCTTCATAGGGGTATCCTTCCATCCCCTTTACCATTTTGGTGGCTCTTCTCTGAACCTTTTCTAAAATAGCTATATTCTTTTTAAGATACTGCGACCAGAATTGCACACAATATTCAAGGTGCGGTCTCACCATGGAACGATATAGAGGCATTATAATATCTTTTGTTTTATTTTCCATTCCTTTCCTTATCATACCTAGCATTCTATTTGCTCTCTTGGCCGCTGCTGCGCACTGGGCCGAGGGTTTTAACATGGTATCCACAATGACGCCTAAATCTTTTTCCTGGGTGGTAGTTCCTAATGTGGAACCTTGCATCGTGTAACCATAGTTTGGGTTGTTCTTCCCTAGGTGCATAACCTTGCACTTGTCCACATTAAATTTCATCTGCCATTTTGATGCCCAGTCTTCCAATTTATCAAGATCCTCTTGCAATTTTCCACAATCCTCTTGGGTTTCAACAACTTTAAATAGTTTTGTGTCATCTTCAAATTTGATAACCTCACTCGTTATTCCACTTTCCAGATCATTTATGAATATGTCAAAAAGCAGCGGACCCAGCACAGATCCCTGGGGTACACCACTATTCACCTTTCTCCATTGGGAAAATTGGCCATTTAGCCCTACCCTTTGCTTTCTATCTTTTAACCAGTTCCTGATCCACAATAGTACACTGCCTCCTATACCATGACTCTTTAGTTTTGCCAAAAGTCTCTGATGAGGGACCTTGTCAAAGGCTTTCTGAAAGTCCAGATACACAATATCAACCGACTCACCTTTGTCCACCTGAATATTCACGCCTTCAAAAAAACATAACAGATAGTAAGACAAAATCTTCCTTGTCTAAAGCCATGTTGGCTGTCTCCCATTAGGCCATGACTATCTACATGCTGAGTAATTTTATTCTTTATGATGGTTTCTACCATTTTTCCTGGTACTGATGTCAGGCTCACCGGTCTGTAGTTTCCCGGATCACCCCTGGAACCCTTTTTAAAAATTGGTGTTACATTGGCGATCCTCCAATCTTCAGGTATTAGAGATGATTTTAATGATAGTTCACAGATTACTAATAGCAGGTCTGCAATCTCATATTTCAGTTCTTTCAACACCCTTGGATGTATACCATCCGGCCCAGGTGATTTGCTACTCTTCAGTTTATCTAATAGTTGTAATACATCTTCCCGATGTATCGATATTTCCTTCAATTCTTCTGCACCTTTAAATACCACTTCAGTCATGGGTAACATCCCTACATCTTCCTCAGTAAAGACTGAAGCAAAGAATTCACTCAGTCTCTCCGCTATCGCCTTGTCGCCTCTTAGTGCTCCTTTAACCCCTTTATCATCTAATGGACCAACTGACTCTCTCACAGGTTTTTTGCTACGAATGTACTTGAAAAGGTTTTTACTTCGCGTTTTTGCTTCCGCAGCAAATTATTAAAAGAGGGCTGCTACACAGTACCCTGTGTTGTGCTGCTGAGGTAAGCTATATTCTGATTTGATTTAAATCAGTACCGGTATCGGCATCGGTGTCGGTACCGTCCATGCTTGCTTCGACAGACTCTCTTCCTTCGATGCCGAGCCTGGAATCGATCTCTAGCATGGAGGATTCGGTACCGACTCGTCTCGGTACCAGCCTCGGGCGGTACCGAAGACATCGTTTAGCGAAAATCCGATGCTTCATCCTTTCAAGTCTTCCGATCCCAATGACTGAGATGAATCCATTGGTACCGAGGCTAAATTTTCAAGAAGTCTAGCCTTTACCCCTCATTTTAGAGGGTCCTCCTCAGGGGAGATTTCTTTTCAAGCTTTTCTGCTTGATATGACAAAGTTACTTGCCATTTCTATACCTGGTAAAGAATCCCTACTAGGGGATTCAGAGACCCTGCAATTCCCCTGGATTCCAAAGGAGGTGATCATACTTCCTTTGCATTAGACCTTACAGGATCTACTATTAAGAATGTGGGAAACTCCTTTAACGGTATCCCCACATTCTAAGACACTTGACACTATGTACAAGGTGCCACCTTCTCCAGGTTTTCAAAAGACTCAACTTCCTCATTCTATTGTTGTAGAATCTGCAATGAGGCGTATTAAGAGTGCAAAGAAGCACTCTTCTTATCTGCCAGGTCATGAGTCTAGGACTTTAGATGCCTTTGGACGTCGATGCTTCCAGGTATCCATGCTTTCAGCAAGAATTATCTCATATATTTTCTATATGGGATTATCTCTTGAAGAGGTCACAAAGAACTTAAAGCTTTTGATCCCTTTTCTTCAAGAACATAAAAGAGCAGACTTTTTCATATTAGTCAGTCATGCTCAAAATGTCTCCAAATTCCTTAATCGTGCTTCCCTGGACTGTTTTGAGTCTATTAGCAGAACTTCTGCTATAGCCATAGGAGCACGACACATGGCCTGACTCCAAGCTTCAGACTTGGACAAATGGGTACAAGAAAGGCTGGGAAATACTCCTTGTACTGGTGAACATCTCTTTAACAAGGATGCTTTATTCCAAGCTAATCAGTTAAACACTGATATTGTTGCTTTCAGAGGATTGTCAAAACTTTCCTCTATCCCAGCTAGTAAAAAATCTCCTAACAAACTTTATCCCCCTAAAGGGAAAAAGTGTTATTCATCTTCTACCCATCATGCAGATGTTTCCAAAGAAGGGCAACATCATACCAGGCTAAGAAAACCAAAGCCTCAACAGGCTCAGCAAACCCAGCAGTCGCAGGGTTTCTGATATTTTATTCATTAAATCTATTTTTCCTATTGAGCTTCAGAACCGCTACTTAACAGAAGCATTTACAGTTCTTCTCATCCTTACTAGACGTCAGTGATGCACTGGCTTAATCCTCCACTTTAGGTATGAATCTCTTGCCAAGAGGTATCCATTCTTTTAGCTCTTAGAGCTATTAAGGATAATCATGCCCTACAGGTAACAGGTTTCTCCTCTCCTTTTAAAGCAAACAGAGGAGTAACAACTAATTACAAGGTATGCTATGCCCTTCACCTTGACAGTTGTCCTGTACGAGGATATCTCATACTTTTGACTGCAGGGGAGCTTTACCTTTTTCAGAGACTTACCAAATTGTAAGTCTTCACAACTCTGTATTACTTTCTATCCCTCTTAGTCGAGACTTTCACTCTAAGAGTGATACCATTTCACTGGAGGGCTTACCTTTTAAGCCATAGGATTGTCTTCAATACCTACTCCAGTAAGTGATTTCCATACAGAGTTTCTCCCCTCTGCAATCTTTTCAAATATTTCTTTTAAGACAGCTTATCAGACCATAATTGAGTTTTATCACTTCTAATTATGTCTGTCTGTCCTTTTCCAATCTATAGGACCTAACCTCTTTTGCTGTCTTAATAACAGGTATTTCCAAGAGAGGTTCCAAAACCTACTTGTACAATTTGTCGTTGCAGGCAACCAGCCTGTCTACTATTCTTAGCCATCTTCAATTCTTTGGCTCCCACAGAATAGATTAGGTTGCACACTGGTAATTAAACAACCAGATCTCACCTAAGCAACCTACAACATGCTCTCTGCAATTCTACAAAAAGCTCTGCAACTATGGGCCTTTGCCAGAGAGCGTCAGAGCCATTCCTGGTGGGTAACTTCCAGATGGTTAAAAGGCTTTGCCCAGTCATGCCTCCCACATGACTGTTTTTTTCCTACTCTTACCATCTTCCTTAAAATTTCCTTTTAGGGAAAATGAACCAGGCTTAGATCACGTGAAAGCATAAAGAATTGCTTAATTCCCTGAGTTGTTCCACATCTCCAGTGGAACTCTTCCAACAGGGATGCATTTCTTTTCACTGCAGTCGGTCCTTGTCTAGTGCATTCCTTCTAATCCCAATACTTCATTGCAGCTTATGCTGAACGAAGAACTCATTATACTCATATTGCCCTCATAGACGGGCAAATATGGTATTCCCTTTTATTGCGTCTTTTTCTCCACACTGAAGTTATAGAAGGATCCAGACTTGTTGTCTTAAGACTAAGGATTTCTCTGCACCCCTTCACGTAGATCTCCATTTCTGGTTATTCAAAGTCTAGAATTTTTAAAGAAATCTAGACCTATCCTTCTGACTAGGAACAAGCCCTCCCTACCACCAAACATTCCCTTCTGGACACCCAGCAAATCCACATCTAATCTATGTTGCCCTTCAACAAATAAGCCCTCCCCAAGGTGAACACAGTACCCACCCTCTCACCCTGAAGTGTGCACTCAAAAAAAACCCGATTGATCAGGAATAAATGGCCAGCCATATCAGAACTACTATCAAACCATGACCTTGACATTCTCCTCATCACTGAAACATGGTTATCCACATCTGACACAGTCATCCTACATAAGCTGGTCCCTCCCAACTTCAACATTCACCCTTGCCACAGAACTGACAAAAGAGGGGGAGGAGCACTCATCCTAACGAAACAAGAATTACAATATCAGATTACCACAGCCAGCAGTACAACAAACCTGGATTCCATCACTATATCAAATAAACACAGCAACATCAGTTTGTTCTATAGAGCCCCATCTTCCTCCCCAGATGATTTAGCCACCATCATTGACATTGCTGGAAACCCCCAGAATCTTCGTGCTCAAAACTGGTTGATGGGAGACTTCAACCTCCCAGCTCTTCACGACACTCACGCTGAGGCCTTCACAAAAGCGCTTACTGAATTAGGTTACGTCCAACTAGTGAACGTCCCCACACACATAAAAGGAAACAAGCTTGACCTGATATTTGCTCAAAAGATACAACTGTTGCCATGCCTAATCAGGACCTTTCTGTAATCCCTGTACCTTGGTCCGACCACAGTCTAATAAAGTTCCAGATACCATCACCCTGCCTAAAAGATAGTTCCATGGTCCCAAAAGAATCTACTAAATCACACGAAAAACGGTTTCGGCAATTCAATAAGGAGGACATCATTGACAAAATCCAACCTCTTCAAAACCACCCAGCTAACCGCCTTGAGTATATGATTGCCGCATGGAATTCAAACCTTGACGCCTCCATTGAGCGAACTTTCACAAGGAAAACATCGAGAAGAAGGATGAATGCACCCTGGTTCTCCCCGAACTCCGAACATCACTTATTAAACTTAGAAAGCTCGAAAGAGGATGGCGCCGTTCTCCATCAGATGATAAGCGTGAATTATACATTCTCCACCTGAAAAGACACCGAGGCGAAGTCACAAAACGAATGAAACAATATCATGCTGAGAAGCTGCAACGATCACTAAACAAACCACACAAGCTATTCAGCCTAGTTAAGACCTTAGCAAAGGAACCCTCTCCATCACAACCAAACCTTCCTGACCCACAAGAATATGCTAGCTACCTTCAGACTAAGGTAAACCAGTCTTACACATCTACTATTGCTAGCTCTCCCCCAACAACTCAATTGCATACCACATCAGTAGCTACAAATGGATGCAAACCTACAATCGGAAACACAAGGAGGAGCAGGCCTCCTGCGAGCAATACCAAACGACACAAGAGGCAGGAGACGTTGGATGAACTAATGCGTCTTTTATTGATAGGAACCCCAACGCGTTTCGGCAACGCCTTCCTCAGGGGAATTGACACTTAAACAATAAAAACAAAATCAAATTAATATGTAAAAACTGTTAAAACAAATTGGCATGATGTCAAATATGTACCACCAAATATCATGTATAGATTACTTTAACTAAACAACCACATATATATTATATATAAAAGAATCTTGACTAAATTGTAAAACACGGACAAACGTAGGGCTGAAAAACAGAACACAGACATACTAATGTGTACATTAGTTGTAATTAAAAATAAAAATAAAAACAATAATAATAATAATTAATTAAAAAATATGGCTTTAGACATTAATAATAACAGGAGATGTGCATCCTATACACCTAATAAAGTACAATAGCCATTATATATATAATTAACACATCAAAACGTGCACATAGTCTATAAAAAAGAAGGGAGAAGATATTGAGTGCATTACCGATATCTCATAAAAAACAACAACTCGTACATTAATTCTAGTACATAATCGGATGAAGAGGTTAAATAAACATGAATAAAATAACTAAAATAAACTAAAACATGGTATATTATTGTGTACATAAATCATTGAGAATTCATCTGATGAGAAGTGTAGCTTGAATAGCCATATGCAAGGTCTCTAAAAACCATAAAAAAGGGGGTAAAAATTATAATGAAAACAATAAATAATTAAAGGAAACAGGAACATATGGACACAGCATTGAGGAACTTGAAATAAATTTTATCTTGGTTATAACGTGACCACACTGACCTATTGATTTAAATGAATTTCAGTCGAGTAAATGATTGTTTTTAAGAAGAGGATGACTACAATACCTAAATTAATCCTTATAATGTAATATACATTCCAAAGGTAGAGTAATCCAAAATACTTAAATATAAGTAAAATAAAATGAGTGAGAGGCATAAAAGATGGACATGCCAAAGGCCGCACAGAGTGTGTTAAAATAACATAAAATTGAAGCGATTGAACTAGGCATAATACAATTCTCCTTTAAACAGGAAATACCCAAATATCTGCTGAATTACATGAAGAATTGTGCCAACATATTTAATGTAATCCCCACCAATAGGTGCTCACCTAGGAACTGCTTGTTATATATTTCTGGACGAATCGGCAGAACTGACCGAACCCGTATGTTCTATGGCTAATGTGAAAGTAAAAAAACATGTAAACCTGTTACAAATCCAAATGGATAATAAAAAAAATAGTCCCAAGATCTACAATGTATAGAAAAACATCGTGGTGCACTCACAAACCAAGTCGGTCACTCGGTGTATCGTCCTGAACACAATCTGTGAAAGAAAATCACGGGAGCACGTTCTGCACGGAGCACATCAGAGGGAATTGAAAAGAAAACTCCCCGACGAGCAGACTTAAAAACGCCAATTTTGGCGCCAAAAAGAGGGTAACCTGAGCCTGGGGGCGGAGTTATAATGGCAAGCCGGCTGTCATTATAAAAACTTATTGCAGTGAACTGCAGAGAAACGGAAACAAACTCAACCAAACAGTGCTACCAAATGTGCGTTTGTAACACAAATGTTGCTTGCAGTAAAACATTAGAAAAAATTAGAAGAAATCATTGATAAGAAAAAGTCATTAATAAGAAAAAAGTAGGAAATAATATATAAAATGTAATTGTATCTTAAAAACTGCTATAATAATGCAACACAAACGTTAAAAACTAGTTTAAACAAAAATTATTACATCAAAAAACCACACTGTAACACCCTTTACAAAATAAACCAGATGTATCAGTATATGAGGTGATAGGGCAATAAGGTATTGTAGAGACCGCTACAGGTTAAAATTGAACCCATAATCAACAATGAACCACTCATTTAATCCTATTAATAATAAAGTAATGATAAAAAAAATATATAATAATTAAATAATAAATATGTAATACATAAAAAGTATATAATATATAATATATAAAAAATATATAAAATATAATATACATATAAAATACATTTTAATACAAATTATATATATACATACATATTATTTATAATAAGAATAATAATAAATATTAAATAATAAAAAATAAATAATAAAAAGATGAAAAATAAAAAATAAATAAAATACAAAATAAAGAATAATAAAAATAATATTAATGTACAACAAATACAGATAAAATTAGACTAATTGAGTGGTATAAAGAATTGTTGGTGGCATCAGAGGGTTTAGCCAAAAAGAATTAAACAAATAGAAAAAAGGGGGGATGTTTAACTGTATAAAAGAAACGACAACCATTTGTCAAAAAGACAATGCAAAGAAAACCTCTATCACAAAAAGACTGTAAGATCCGATTCTTGATTTAAACCATATGGTTCTAAGGACTTAAACTCATAGATAAAACGTTGTTCAAACTTAAGAAGAGTATTATCAATATTGCCACCTCTCCAATGGGGGACAACTGTTTTAATAACAACGAACTTAAGGTCACTGATACTGTGGTTATTTTCTAACCAGTGGGTCACTAGAGGTTTATCTGGCTGCTTCCTTTGTATATTACTCCGATGCTCTATTATACGTGTGCGAATTTGTCTTAAAGTTTTGCCTATATTAATTTATTGCAGGGGCACTGAATCAAGTAGACAACATGAGTGGTTTTACAATTCGAAAAATGATTAAGGAAAAGTCTAGTACCAGAAGGAACATGGGTGAAATCCTTTTTGACTGTAATAGCATGTGTGCACACTGAACAATTACCACAACTATAATGGCCCTTAACTGTTAGGGGAGGTCTCACCACCGAAAGTGCAGAGGGTATAAGAGAATTCTTCAAATTGGAACTACGTTTATAAGCAATCATAAGGCGCTTGGTGGCAAAGGAAGGAATGGTCATGAGAAGATGCCACTCTTGTTTGAGAATGTCTACAATGGCTTTCGAATGCGTAGAGAAGGTCAAAGCGCAGACGATTTTATCCGTAGACTCGCGTGTCTTCCTACTTAAGAGAGTAGAACGATCAGTAGTACGCGCCCTGTGATAGGCCTTTTTTATACATGATATAGGATAACCGCGTTGTAAAAACCTATTTTTCATATCTTCTGCCTGCATTTCAAAATCAGCATCATCCGTACATAATCTTTTGATTCTTAGGAACTGACTGATGGGAAGATTCCTCTTTAGAGATGGATTATGGAAACTGTCATATTTAAGAAGTGTATTACGGTCAGTCGATTTTCTGTATAGCGTGGTAGAGAAACCTGTATCGGTTTTCTTAATTAAAATATCCAAATATGGAATCTCATCCATGCTGTAATTTCCTTCAAACTGTAAGTTTGAATCAAGTGTGTTTAGCCATGTGTGAAAAGATTGTAGTAATGAAAATGACCCATTCCATATAAGGAAAACGTCATCTATATACCGCTTCCAAAGGAGGACGTTAGATCTGTAAGGATGAAATGTCAAAAATTTAGTTTCAAAATTGGTGACACATAAATTTGCCACATCAGGAGCCATGGGAGAACCCATCGCAACGCCTTTCACCTGCTTATAAAAAATACCTCTAAAACAAAAATAATTCTCGGTCATGGACAAGTAGGACGTACACCATGAGAGGGCCTTTCCTTGTACTCCCTTCTCGCTGAGACGGGAGAGGAGCACTTCATGACAGACAGTGTCAAAGGCTGCAGCGATGTCCAGGAAAATCAGTGCAAAACCTTGTTTGATATTATCCATCCCGATGGTTAGGGTGTTAATTAATGTGGTTAGCAACGTTTCGACACCGTGAGATTCTCGGAAGCCGTGTTGGCAGGAGTCAAGGGGTGCACTGATCTCAATATGCTGTTGAAGTTGATGATGTACAACCTTCTCGATGATCTTAGCCAGTAGAGGGATGCTTGATATTGGCCTGTATGATTCCATCTTTGCTGGGTCTAGCTTACTGTTTTTTAACAGCGGTCTTATTGCTGTCTGCTTCAGCTTTTTGGGGAACTATCAGAACATTGGACTCTTTCCATAGTGATAGAGGGGTACAAACTTTACTTCCAAAGTATGCCCCCTCCCTCCACTCCAAGAGAGTTCATCTCCCGGCCCCCTCTTACCACTCCATTGTGCCAGGAGATCACCACTCTTCTTGCTCAGGATGCGATAGAGGAAGTGCCACTTTCCCAACAAGGCCTGGGCTTCTACTCCCCCTACTTCCTTATACCAAAGAAAACAGGAGGATACAGGCCCATTCTGGACCTCCAAAAATTAAACAATTATCTGCTTCGAGAGAAATTCAAAATGATCTCTCTCGGAACACTTCTCCCTTACATCCAGGGTCAGGATTGGCTATGTTCTCTAGATCTAAAGGATTCATATACACACATCATTTTCCACAAAGAACACAGGAGTTCTCCAGGACCAAGCAGGAAGTCAGTCCTCACATATGGGTATCATCGACGCCGATGAAGCCCCAGCGGAGCATTTCCCCAGCTTTCTATGAAAGCCTTTGGGAATGCAGGCATGCATGCGCGGTTCCCTTCCCGACTAAATGTGCCATCTTACCTCAGTCTCTCTTTTTCCGAGAAGCCCACTGGACGTGTGTCCTGTCATCCCGGAT
Organism: Ichthyophis bannanicus; assembly: GCA_033557465.1. Taxonomy (NCBI): domain Eukaryota; kingdom Metazoa; phylum Chordata; class Amphibia; order Gymnophiona; family Ichthyophiidae; genus Ichthyophis; species Ichthyophis bannanicus. The sequence continues at coordinate 526,765,769 of CM066031.1, read as the reverse complement.
AAAAGTTTTTGCCCTTCGTGGCTGGCGTTCGCGCCCTTTTTTGCTTTTTCCCTGGAAGGCCGGTCCTTTGACCTCGCGGGGACTCTTTTTCCCCTGATGGCTTCCAGAGGTCTTAAAAAGTGTGATCGGTGTAAGAAATTGATGTGTCTCACCGACACACACGACTGCTGCCTTTGGTGCCTCGGTCCTGATCACGACCCTAAGACGTGTGGACCATGTGGGAAGATGTCTTCCCAGGCACTGCGAAGTCGCCAGCAGCAGAAAGAAAGGCTTTTCTCTGACTCAGCCTCCAGCCGGGCCCGGACCTCGTCTGAGGCCTCGACATCTCGGGATTCGGATCCCGAACGCCGTCGTGACTCCTCGGACAGGGGTTCCCCTGACCGGAACGCAAGAGGAAGAAGCGGCTCGTGAGGGCGTCGTCAGAAGAGGTCCCTGGCTCCTCGAGGGCCAGGTCTAAGACCCCCGACCGTCGCCCCGGGCCCGTGGAACAAGAGAAGCCTGCCAAAGTTCCTGACGTGGAGCTGGAGTCTGCTGGACACGTAAGTCCTGTAGTCCTCGAGGACTCTCCTTCCAGAGAGCCGATGTCGGGCCCGGCGCCGCCGGGGCCCGAGTCGGTGGCTGCTGCGTCTCCCTAGCTGAGTCTCTGGATGACAGCCTTGGAGTGCAGACTGTCTGCCTTCATGGAGCAGCAGCGGGCACTGATGGCCAGCCTGTCTGGCGCATCTGCCCCGACCACCGGGACATCGACATCGAAGTCGACCCCGGAGACTGAGCCGATACTCGAGACCATAATGGCTCGAGGTCGACCTCGGTCGCGGTCTCCCTTGACCTCCCGTTCGGGACCGAGGGCTTCGACGCCGGTGCCTCCGGCATCGGGGCGGATGCTCCAGGGCCGGATCCCGACTCCTCGTCGGACGAGTCCGCCTGGGAGACGGAGGATGAGGAGTCCCCCAACACATTCAAGACTCAGTGCGTCCCATCGGACTCACCGCAGTCTGAACCCCGGAGTAGATCACCTCCGGAGGATACCTGGTTCTCAGAGTTTGTCCGGGATATGGCCACCGTGTTGGCTATCCCGGTGGACCCCGAGGAAGAGCCTCGAGCTGAGGAGCTCGAGGCCCTGCAGTACGACTCTCCTCTGAAGGAGGCCTATACTGTCCCGGTTCCTCCAATGGTGGAACGGCTCCTCTTCCGGATGTGGGAGGCACCGGCCTCGGCGCTGGTTCTAAGCAAGCGGGTCGATTCGATTTATCGACTCCGGAAGAGCCCTGGCTTTCAGAAGGCGCAGCTACCACACCATTCCATGGTAGTGGAATCGGCCATGCATCACCTGAAAAGTCAGAAGATGCACTCTGCGGTGCCCCCCGGCAGGGAGGCCCGGAACCTCGATGGTTTTGGTAGAAAGTGCTTCCAGGGCTCGATGCTTGCTTGCCGTGTCCAGTCTTACCAGCTGTACATGGGCATGTACTTGCGAGACCTGGCCAAGGAATTGGCCGGGTTCTCTGCTGGTCTCTCCGTGGAGCAGAGATTCAAGTCCTTGTCCTCGGGGATTTGGGACTACTCCAAGTTTATGTCCCGCGCCGCCTACGATGGCTTCGAGGCTTCGGCCCGAGTTGCAGCAGCCAGCATCGCGGCTCGACGCCAGGCATGGCTGCAGTCATCGGACCTCGAGCCATGGGTTCAGGACAAGTTGGTCGATGTCCCTTGCCGAGATGAGAACCTTTTTGGCAAGCCCATGGCCGAGAAGGCCGCACAGCTCGAGACCGAGCACCTTAGAAGGACAAGGCTGTCTAGGAAGACCTCTGCCCCTTCTTACAAGTATCAGGGTCAGCAAGCCAAGGGGCAGGGTAATGGGCCCCATAGGCAGAGGACCCCCAAGCCCCTCCGGCCCCTGCTCCCACTCAGCAGGGTGGGGGCTTTTGACTCCTTGAGCGTAGCCTCTCAGTCCCTGCTCTCCCAACCCTGCACAGGAGGTCGCCTCACCCTCTTTGCCCACCAGTGGCCCCGCATCACTGGGGACAGTTGGGTGTTAAACATAGTCCACAGGGGCTATGCACTACACTTTCACCAACTGCCTCCTCCATATTTTCCAGGGGAGCCTCCAAGGCCTCCCCTGCACACAGATCTTCTCCTCCAGGAGCTCCAAGGTCTGTTGGTGGACAGGGCGGTGGAGCCTGTGCCCCTTCAAATGCACGGTCAAGGGTTCTATGCCAGATATTTCCTGGTACCCAAAAGAACTGGTGGCCTTCGACCTATCCTGGACCTCAGGAATCTCAACAAGTTCCTAGAGAGAGAAAAGTTCAAGATGCTTACTCTTGGAACACTTCTGCCCTACCTCCAGCAGGGAGATTGACTATGCTCCTTAGATCTAAAGGATGCATATACTCACATCCTCATTCATCCAGACCACAGAAAGTACCTCAGGTTCATTGTGGGAGGAAACCATTATCAGTACAGAGTACTACCTTTTGGCCTCACCTCCGCCCCCAGGGTCTTTACGAAATGCCTAGCAGTAGTGGCGGCCTACCTGAGAAATCAGGGAATCTTTGTCTTCTCCTACCTGGACGACTGGCTCATCAGGGGTCAGACATGCCAGGAGGCCTAACAAGCCACCTTCAGAACTATTGCTCTTCTTCAAAGCCTGGGGTTCGTAATAAACTTCGCAAAGTCCACTTTGCTCCCCTCCCAGAACTTGGAGTTCATTGGGGCGAGGTTGGACTCTCTGCTGGCAAAGGCATTCTTGCCAGAAGACAGAGCCCACAGACTGATAAACTTAGCAAACCAGTTTCTCAGCAGGTCACTCGTCTCCGCCAGACTCTGCCTGAGGCTCCTTGGCCACATGGCTTCGACAGTGCATGTGACCCCCAATGCCAGGCTCCATATGAGGCCTGCACAGTGGTGCCTTCAGACTCAGTGGTCACAGGCCACAGGCAGCCTCAGAGACAGGATAAGGGTGTCCAGACGGTTTCTGGACTCCCTCAACTGGTGGCTGCACCCACACAATCTACTGAAATGGGTGCCTTTTCAAATTCCTGGGTACACAGTGGTACTGACCACAGACGCCTCCCTGTAGGGCTGGGGGGGGGGCTCATTGTCTGAACAAGTGCACCCAGGGCCTGTGGTCTCCCTGAGAAGCCGCATAGCAGATCAATCTCCTAGAACTCAGGGCTATTCGATTAGCACTCAAAGCTTTCTCTCCTGCCCTGGCTCATCAATCTGTCCTAGTTCAGACAGACAACCAGGTAGCCATGTTTTATGTGAACAAGCAAGGCGGGACTGGGTCCAGGCTCCTTTGTCAGGAGGCACAGGACCTTTGCTCATTTGCCCTCAAGCACAACATGCTCCTCAAGGCTGTGTACCTTCCAGGCCAGGAAAACTACCTGGCCGACAGGTTGAGCAGAATTTTGCAGCCCCACGAGTGGCAGCTGCATCCTTTGGTAGTTCAGAGGATCTTCCTGAAATGGGGTCTTCCTTTGATAGATCTGTTTGCCAGTCCACTGAACAAACAGCTGCCTCGGTTCTTCTCCAGACAGCCGCATCCTCTGCGGGTAGCAGCAGATGCTTTTCTGATACCATGGTCTCAGGGCCTCCTGTATACATTTCCTCCCACGCCTTTGGTGGCCCGAACTCTGTTCAGAATTCTTCAGGACAAGGCCTCAGTCCTGCTGGTGGCTCCCATGTGGCCGAGACAGCCTTGGTTTCCACTTCTCCTTCAACTGACAGTGGATCCCTCCCTGCCTCTGGGTTTGCAACCCGACCTTCTCTCCCAGGATCAGGGTTCCCTTCTGCACCCCAATCTCAAAGCTCTGAATTTGATGGCCTGGTGGCTGCAAGGGTAGTTTTGGCTCCCTGGGGCCTACCTCAGGAAGTTGAGGAGGTTGTCCTAGCCTCTAGGAAACAGTCCACTAGGAAAACCTATGCTCTCAAATGGAAAAGGTTTTCTGTGTGGTGTCAGCTACATACAGAGGATCCCTTCTCCTGTACTGTACCAGTAGTGCTTCAATACTTCACTTATCCAATCAGGGACTTAAGTCCAATTCTGTTCGGGTCCACCTCTCAGCTCTAGCAGCTCAGCACTCACTGGTGGAAGGACATTCTCTCTCGGTTCACCCCTTGGTGTCCCGATTTCTCAGAGGCTTGCTCTTGCTCAATCCTCCAATCAGTCCTCCTTCTCCTGAGTGGGAGTTGAATGTGGTCTTGCAGCAACTGACTCGCCCACCTTTTGAGCCGATAGCTACTTGCCCTCTACGCTTCCTGTCCTGGAAGACCCTAACCTCGGCCAGGTGAGTGAGTGAGCTTCAGGCCCTGGTCTGTGACAGGCCTTACACTCACTTCTATGAGAACAGGGTAGTCCTTAGGACTCATCCAAAGTTCCTTCCAAAGGTTGTCTCCTCCTTCCACCTTAACCAAGAGGTGGTTCTTCCAACATTCTTCCCTAGGCCTCATGCAAGCCAGGCTGAAGCAGTTCTGCATACCCAGGACTGTAGGAGGGCCTTATCCTTCTACCTTGACCGTACACAGGGGCATAGAAGGGCTACTCAGCTCTTCGTATCTTTTGACCCTAATAAGTTGGGGTTGGCTGTGTCCAAGCGTACCTTGTCCATCTGGGTGGCTGACTGTATCACCTGGGCTTACAAGGCGGCTGACCTTCCTTTGCAGGGTCGGGTCACGGCCCACCGTGTCAGGGCAATGGCTGCCTCAGTGGCTCATCTCCGCTCTGTACCGTTGGTAGACATCTGCAGGGCTGCAACTTGGTCTTCAAGCTAGACTTTTGCGGCCCATTACTGTCTGGAGAGGGAGTCCCGTAGGGACAGTGCTTTTGGCCAAGCAGTACTCCGGAATCTTTTTGAGGTTTAGGCAACCCCTGCCCTCCTGCCCTCTGTTGGGCTACCAGTGGAGGTTGTGTCAGTGAAAAGCCTTTCTTTGATGCTGGGACTAGAGGGAGTTCTCTTGTTCAGCCTGGGTTCCTCGGTAGCCCAGAGCTAGAGAGTCACCCATATGTGAGGACTGACTTCCTGCTTGGTCCTGGAGAAAGAGTAGTTACTCACCTGTAACAGGTGTTCTCCAGGAGTAGCAGGAATTGGTCCTCACAACCCTCCCTCCTCCCCTGGGAGTTGCAGTTGTACCTAGTTTGTTTTTTCTTTTTTGTGTGCTGTTCTTAGCTATGTCATTTGACTGAGGTAAGATGACACCTTTAGGCGGGAAGGGAACCGCGCATGCATGCCTGCATTTCCAAAGGCTTTCATAGAAAGCTGGGGAAAGGCTCCACTGGGGCTTCATCGGCGTCGATGACACCCATATGTGAGGACTGATTCCTGCTGCTCCTGGAGAACACCTGTTACAGGTGAGTAACTACTCTGTTTCTTTGGTTCCTCTTTCAGGGAAGACATTACCAGTACAGGGTTCTACCCTTTGGCCTGGCTTCTGCCCCAAGAGTCTTCACAAAATGCATGGCAGTAGTAGCAGCATTTCTAAGGACTCTAGGGATATTTGTCTTCCCCTACTTAGACAACTTGCTTATCCGAGCATCATCAGCTCCAGAGGCCAGCTCTGCTCTCTCCCACACAATGTAGGTTCTTCAACATTTGGGGTTTGTAATAAATCTTCCAGAATCCCAGCTCACCCCTTCTCAAACCTTAGAGTTCATATGGGCTCTTCTAGACAAGCAGCAGTCAAGGGCTTTTCTGCCACAGGTACGCTGCGCTCGAATAGTTCAACTGGTTTCTCAAGCAGCTATGAAGACCTCCCTAACTGCTCGAGGAATTCTTCAGTTGCTCGGTCATATGGCTTACACTGTACATGTGGTTCCCTATGCTCGTCTACACATGTGTGCAGCTCAGTGGACCCTAGCTTCGCAGTGGACTCGGGCATCAGGTCGTCTGGGGGACAAAGTTAGGAACTCTGCACGCCTCATTTCATCCTTCTAATGGTGGCAATCACCAAAAAACCTACTCGTATGGTCACCTTTTCAGAAGCCACCACAAAGCGTCCAAATTGGGTTGGGGAGCTTATCTGGACAATCTCTCCACTCAAGTACTTTGGACTCAGCAGGAAGCTCAGCTTCACATAAACCTGCTGGAACTCAGAGCCATCTTCAATGTTCTGAGTGTTCCAGGACTACTTCCGTCCAAAACAGTTCTAGTCCAGATGGACAATCAGGTTGCCATGTTCTGTGTGAACGAACAAGTTGGAACAGGTTCTCAGGCGTTGTGCAACGAAGCCCCACACCTATAGTCCTTTGCCATACGCCTTCAGATACACCTACTAGTGGTGTATCTCCCTGGCAAGCAGAATCTCCTGGCAGACAAACTCAGCCAAGTACTACTGCCACACGAATGGTCTCTCCATTCAGAGCAAATTGCTCGAATCTTTCAAATCTGGGGAACCCCAGATATAGATCTGTTTGCAAGTCCTCAGAATGCCAAACTTCCCCACTTCTGTTCCAGAATTCCTGCTCAGAACAGTCAGGCGTTGGATTCTTTCCTCCTCCGCTGGGGTCAGGACTTCCTATATGCCTACCCACCCATTCCCCTCATTCCCAAGACTGTTCAAGCTTCAGAGAGACAGGGGCCATTTGATCCTCATAGCCCCACGCTGACCACGACAGACGTGGTATCCACTGCTGCTACGTCTCTCTCAAGCCAGACCTCTGGGGATGTGCCCCAGATCTTCTATCCCAGGAGAACGGTCCGCTTCTGCACCCGATTCCTCAGTCTATGCACCTGATGGCGTGGCTGCTGAGAGCTTAGAACTCCAGGATGTCAACCTCTCTTAACAGTTTAAAGATATCCTTCTGGCCTCTAGGAATCCTTCCATAAGGCGTGCTTGCACTTTTAAATGGAGAAGGTTCTCAATTTGATATTCAAAAAAGGATCTTAATCCTTTTTCTGTTCCAGTAGAGGCGTTACTTGAGTATCTCCTCCACCTTTCATCCTCTGGACTTAAAACTAATTCAGTAAGAGTTCACCTCAGTGCCATCGCAGCTTTTCACATGCCCTTTGATGGACAACCTATCTCCTCTCAGCTGCTTGTCGTGTGTTTTATGAGAGGTCTGCTCTTAACTAAGCCTCCCATTAAGCCACCACCTGTGGCATGGGATCTGTGTTGTCCTTGGACAGCTTATGAAGCCGCCCTTCAAACCCCTAGCCACTACATCACTGAAATTTCTTTCTTGTTAAGTCATCTTGCTAATTGCCCTCACTTCAGCAAGATGCATCAGTGAGCTCCAAGCTTTAGTAGCTGACCCGCCTTATACACGATTCCACCATGATAAGGTAGTCCTTAGGACTCATCCCCACTTTATGCCAAAAGTGGTTTCGCCTTTTCATTTGAACCAGCCGGTTTACCTACCTTCCCTAGGCCTCATGCCTCTAGTGCAGAAAGGAATCTACATTCTCTAGATTGCAAGCGTGCTTTGGCCTTTTATCTTCAGAGAACTAGGCAGCACAGAAAGGCTTCACAATTTTTTGTTGCCTTTGATTCCAGTCACCTCGGTCTACCAGTTTCGAAGAGAACACTTTCCAAGTGGATTGCAGACTGTATCTCTTTTACCTATGAGAGTAAAGGACTTTTTCTTGAAGGTCATGTCACAACGCACAATGTATGGCAAATCTACGCTCATGGCGATTGATGAAATAGGCAAAGCAGCAACCTGGTCCTCTGTCCACACCTTTGCGACCCATTATTGCCTGGACATGGACTCCTGTCGGGTTGCCTCGTTTTGCCAGGTGGTTCTCCAGCATCTCTTTCAGACTTAGAAGAACTCCTACCCCCTGTCCCGGGTTTCAATACAAGAGATCTTTGGGAGGAAACATGACTCACTTTAGCCTGTGTTTCACTGCTCTCTCTGGGGTCATCTCCCTGGCATCTCCAAGCTAGGGAGTCTCATATGTGAAGACTACATTCCTGCTTGTTCCTGGAGATAGCGTAGTTACTCACCTCTGATAGGTGATCTCTGGGAACAGCAGGAATTGAGTCTTTACAACCTACCCTCCTCCCCTAGGAGTTGTATCTCTCTTTCTCTCCTTTTATCTCATCTACAAACCCAACTGAGGAGGGAGAGTTGGAAAGGCGGGAAGGCAGCAGCGCAGGCGCAGTGGGATGCTCCCAAAAGCTTTCCTAAAGGACGCTGGGGAGCGTTCCCGCGCAAGCTCCATCGGTGCCGACGTCACCCATATGTGAAGACTCAATTCTTGCTGTTCCCGGAGATCACCTGTTACAGGTGAGTAACTACACTTTCTCCAGAGACAGCAGGAATCAGTCCTCACAACCCTCCCTCCTCCCCTTGGAGTTGTTCCTTTACCATCTTTTATTGCTGTCTTTTAGCTATGTCATTTGACTGAGCAAGATGGCACCCTTGGGCAGGAAGGGGACCACGCATGCATGGTGGCATCTTCCAAAGGCTTTCTTTGAAAGCTGAGAAGATGCTTCCGTGGGGGCTCCATCGGCACTGACATCGTCCATATGTGAAGACCGATTCCTGCTGTCTCTGGAGAACACCTGTTATGGGTGAGTAACTATGCTTTTTTCCAATTCTTCTGCGGTATCACATTTAAATCCCTTTCAGTCATGGGTAACATCCTCACATCTTCCTCAGTAAATACCAAGCAAAGAATTCATCCAGTCTCCCCACTATGGCCTTGTCCCCTCTTAGTGCCCCTTTTACCCTTCTATCATCTAATGGTCCACCTGTGTCCCTCCCATTGGTTTTTTGCTACAAATGTACTTGAAAAAGTCTTTATTATGTGTTTTTGCTTCCACAACAAGCTTCTTCTCAAATTCTCTCTTTGCCTGCCTTATCAATGCCTTGCATCTAACTAGCCAGTGCTTATGTTTCCAGTTTTAGTCATTTTCCATTTCCTGAAAGATGTATTTTTGGCAACAGCTTCTCTGACCTCACCTTTAAACCATGCTGGCAATTTTTTGAGACTTCTGCTTTTCTTAAAGTGTGGCTTTCAGCTGGTCTGGGCTTCCAAGATAATATTTTTAAACACCACCCATGCTTGATATAAATCTTTAACCTTTGCAGCTGCTCCTTTTAGTTTTTTTCTTAACTATTTTCCTCATTTTATCATAGCCTCACTTTTATTTATTTATTTATTTAACATTTCTTATATACCGCCTTTCATAATATCGAGGCGGTTTACATTGAACAAACTGAAATTACATTGAACAGGGCATTATAACTTGGAGATAACTATTTTACAGGGAACATGAGCAATGGAGGGTTAAGTGGCTTTTGAAAGTTAATAGGTAGAATTGTGTGGATTTCCTTGCTGCGTTTCCTCCATTCCTGCTGGTAATTGACAAGTGTTTGTCAGGACATCCAGCAGGATCCGCGATTTTATAAATTTGCAAGTGCCGAAAATAGGTAATATCATTTGGAACTTTATATGTATGAGTTGGCACGTACACACGTGCTATTTTTGTAATAAACATGTGTACTTGTCTGCAATTACATGCATATTTGACAGAATTGAATAATCTGCATGTAGAAGAAACTTCAGTTAAGGAAAGAAGCAGATAGGTGGCACTTGTGTATGTTTCAGAGTAGATATTTATTTATTTTATTTTATTTATTTATTTACTTCTCTTATATACCGTGCTATTAAAATCAGTGCGGTTTACAATTGAACAAAAATATATAAAAAGATATAAAAAAGATATAAAAAGATATAAAAACAAAGATATAAAAGCAGACACACATGTTTCTAAAAGTAAACGTGTATTGCCATTGTAAAATGGGAAGCGCATACCTCCTTTTTTTTTTTTTTTTGGCACATTCAAACCACTCCCAAAATACATCCACTTGAAATTTCAGTGTCCCAACCTTCTACATGCAGAAATCATCATGTACAACTGTATTCAGTCTACATGTGTAAATCCATCTATCTCTGCATGTAGATGGTTGGGACATTGAAATTTCAAGTGAGCATATTTTGGGAGTTTTGGAGAGCCAAAAAAGCATGTATATGTTTCCCATTTTTCTGTAATATGTTAAATACAAAAGAGTTGTAAATTGTTGCCTTCTTTCTTTTATGCTGTTTTCCAGGTTTTCCTAATTTTTGCATTGCTAAATGTATACAGTAATTTTCTACATTATTAGGTAACAATTGAAATTTTGTTGCAATTTTGTATATTCAACAAAAAATGTCACTATTAAAAGAAAATTGTTCTCAGCTCAGTATTTGAGAAGTAGACCATTAATAATCATTATTTTAAAATTGTAGCATTATGTTGCTTGAGTTCCTTAAGCAACTCACTCTTTCTCTGGGAACAAGCAGGAAGTCAGTCCTCACATATGGGTGACGCTGGCACTGACGGAGCCCTCGCGGAAGCATCTCCCCCCACTTTTCAAAGAAAGCCTTTGGGAGATGCCACCACGCATGCGTGGTCCCCTTCCCACCCAAGGATGCCATCTTACTCAGCCTCCTTTTTTCCACAGAGCCCTTCAGACGTTTGTCTGGCTTGTCTCTGGAAAAAGTTGATTTTTCTTTCTCTGAGTTTCATACTCTCCGGTATCGCACCAGTACTCTTCCTGCCACCTGACTTCGCTGCCTCAGCATCGAGTTCAGGTCCTTTTTTTTTTTTTTTTTTACAGTTTTTCTTTGTCTTTCTTTTCTGGCATCTTTGCACCTTTCTTCCCCAACTGCAGTGACTGTAATAAGTGTGATCAGTGCTCAAAAATCATGTCTTTAACCGACACACACGACTGCTGTCTCCGCTGCCTCGGGCCAGACCATGACACGGCAGCATGCAGCCTCTGCAAAAGGATGTCCAGCAAGGCCCTCAAGAGCCGCCAGCAGCAGCAGCACGATAAGTTTTTCTCCCGAGTTCCGGTGCCTCTGAAGGCCAGGGCCATATCTGACGCCTCGACAACTCGGGCGAACCCCTCCAAACCCGAGCCCTGCCGTGGGTCTTCTGAAAGGGGGTTTCCCTCGAGGAAACTCAGAATGAAGAATGCCTCGAAAGTGGCATCCTTGGACGGATCGGACTGGCCGGGTGCTCCCCGAGCCAGGTCCCACAGTCCGAGATGCTCGTCCGAGAGATTGGAGGAGGAGTGGCCTGCAAAGGTCCTCCAGAAGGACCCGACCTCAGACCGGCCTCAGTCCCCAGACACCATCCTAGTCAAGGATTCCCCTTCAGGGGAGCCGGCATCTAGCCCGAGTCCCTTGGCACCCGCGACGAAGGCTGCGGAGCCTTCTGGCTTGGAGTCCAGAATAGTGGCCCTGGAGCTCAGCTTGTCTGCCTTCATGGACCTGTAGCGGGCGCTGTTTTCCAGTATGACCAGTTCATTTTCCCTGACCACTGGGCCCTTGACGTCGAAGATGTCCATGGTGGCCGTGCCGATCCTCTAGATCCTTCGGCCTTAAGTCGATCCTCGGCCAAGGTCTCGATCCAATATCCGCTCAATGGGACCATGATCATCTCCAGCAAGTGTGCTCTGCACCACGTGTGGAGTATCAGGAGGCCACGGGCTGGAGTCAACTCCGAGGCCCGCAGACCATCCATCCTTCGAGTCCTCGATGGACTATTCCGAGTGGGAGGCGGAGGATGAGGAATCCCCCGATACCCGTCGCCACCGCATTGCCCCCTCAGACTCTCCCGCCTCAGCGGTGGTCCTTTCCCAAGGATATTGGCTTCTTTGATTTTGTCAAGGATATGTCTAAGACCTTGGTGTTCCCTATGGAGTTGGAGGAGCATCCTCGGGAGGATGAGTTGGAAATCCTCCAGTACGAGGCTCCTCCGATGGAATCGCTCATAGTGCCCATTCCTCCCATTCTGGATCGGCTGATGCTCCTTATGTGGGAAACACCGGCATTGGTATCAGTGGTGAGCAGGTGGCTCGATTCAGCGTATCTGGTCCGTTGGAGCCCGGGATTCCAGAAATCATTGTGATGGAGTTGGCCATGCGTCGACTGAAAAGTCAGAAGACTCACTCCTTAGTGCCCCCCAGTAGGGAGGCATGCACCTTGGATGTCCTCAGCAGAAAGTTTTACCAGTGCTCAATGCTCATTGGCTGTATCCAGGCCTATCAGCTGTACATGGGCAGGTTCCTGAGACCTGGCGAAGGAACTCGCCCGGGTTCTCAGCTGGTATGTCCGAGGAACCCCTGCAGTGGTTCAAGAACTTGACTAAGGCCGTCCATGAGTGCTCCAAGTTTGTTTCGGGCAGCTTATGACTGATTCGAGTCAACGGCTCAAGTAGCGGTGGCGGGCATCGGTGCACGATGACAAGCTTGGCTACAGTTGTCCGACCTCAAGCAGTGGGTTTAGGACAAATTGGTCGATGTTCCATGCCAAGGAGAGAACCTCTTTGGCAAACCCATGACCGACAAGGCTGCCAAGCTGGAGACAGAGGATCAGGCTCTCTAAAAAGACCACTGCCCCTCCCCGACATAAGGGCTCGGGTAAAATGCCCTTCTACCTGAGGAAAGGGTTTGCTTACATAAACTACCCACTTTTCCAGGCCTCCCCAGCTTCCCAACAGGGTCAGCAGGCCAAGGAACATGGGCATGTTCCTCGTAAGCAGAAGGCTCCCAAACCCCATGCATCGTCCACGGCCCAGCCAGGGGGAGGTTTTTGACTCATTGGGCATAGCCTCTTTAACCCAAGGAGGTCGGCAGACCACAGGTGGACATCTCACCCATTATGCTCAAGGTGGTTGACCATCACCACTGATTCCTGGGCACTCCGGGTGGTCAAGGAGGGTTACCTCCTCGGTCTGACTCAGACACCTCCCCCTTATTTTCTGGGAGAACTCCTCAGGTCTCCCCTCCACTGGGACCTTCTACTGAAGTAGTTGGCAGGTCTTCTCGAGAACAAAGTGGTGGAACCGGTGCCCCACCATCTCAAGGGCATGGGGTTCTACTCCAGGTACTTTCTCATGCCAAAAAGGGCAGGGGGCATAAGGCCCATCCTCGACCTGCACAACCTCAACAAGTTCTTGGTGAGGGAGAAGTTCAAGATGCTCTCCCTTGGAACATTGCTGCCCTACCTCCAGCAGAGAGATTGGCTATGCTACTTAGACCTAAAGGATGCCTATACCCACATTCTTATTCACTCCAATCACAGGCAGTACCTGTGGTTCATCGTGGGGGACAGATACTATCAGTAGAGGGTTCTGCCTTTCGGCTTGTCCTCTGCCCCAAGGGTCTTTACAAAATGCCTGGCAGTTGTGGCTGTCTTCCTCTGCCTCCAGGAGGTTTTGTCTTCCCTTACCTGGATGACTGGCTCATAAAGGTAGGCACGGTCTCAGAGGTGCAGCACGCACCATCCAGGTCCTGCAGTACTTATTGTTTATTGTTTAGTACACATTTGTTATACCGCCCCCCATGACATCGGGGCGGTTTACAAAACAACATCAAGAAAAAAAGAGGAAATTACAATAAATGATAGAGCAAGAGGTAAGTAAGGACAGAAGGGTTAAGAGAGTAGAGTAATAAGAGTGAACACTTAAGACTCAGGGGGGGAAGGCTAGGGAGAACAGATGTGTTTTAAGGAGGGAATGGAATTTGGAGTAGGATTCTTCTGTACGTAGGGCGGTGGGCAGGGAGTTCCAGAGAGATGGGGCTAAGTAGAAAAATGCTGCTTTCCTAGTCGATTGTAAGTCGATTGTACTTGGACTTAGTAATAAAATACTCCAAGTCTCACCTTCTGCCGACTCAGTGTCTGGAGTTCATCGGAATAAGACTGGACACCCTCCAGTCAAAGGCCTTCCTGCGCGTGGACCAGGCCACTCACCTCAGGACCCTGGCACAGGACATACAGCACCATCCCTCTGTGCCCGCTTGGCTCCTCTTGTGCCTTCTCGGACACATGGCCTCCACGGCCCATCTCAACATGAGGGCCGCACAGTGGTGTCTCTGGGACCAGTGGACACAGGCCACAGGGCGCCTCAGAGACAAAATCTCCATAACCCGCCAATTGGCGGACCCCCTGACCTGGTGACAGACCCCCCCAAGTATCTCGAGGTGGACATACCTTTTCAGGCCCCAAGCCCCTCAATGGTCCTTACCACTGACACCTCTATGCTCGGCTGGGGTGCCCATTGAGAGCAACTCTGCACCCAGGGCAATTGGTCGCTGTACGATAGCACCCAGCAGATCAACCTCCTGGAACTGCGGACGATATACTTGGCCCTTCGAGTTTTTTGCCATTGTCTGCGTCACCAGCCGATACTGGTTCAGACGGACAACCAGGTGGCGATGTTTTATGTGAACAAACAGGGGCACGGGGTCTTGTGCCCTCTGCCAGAAGGTGTAGTGCTCCTCTGCTCATACACAGTTTGACAGGGTATCCTGCAGGCAGTATACCTACCGGGCCAGGACAATCTACTGGCCATCAGTGCCCTGGCGGTGCACTACCACCCGGTGGATGGCAAACCCTTTTCAGTCCAGCTGCTGGTGACCTGCTTCCTGAGGGGTCTGCTCTTATCAAAACCCCGGTCTGCCCTCCGGCGACTGAGTGGGTCCTTAATATGGTATTGGGGCAGCTCACTCGCCCGCCCTTCGAGCCTTTGGCTACTTGCCACCTACAATATCTTTTAATTTTAATATTTATTAAATTTATATATACACAACAAGAAAATTACAATCTTGTAAGAAAAAAGAATAATCAGGAAATAAAGCAACATAAACCAAGCATTAAGATAAGCCCCAAAGATCTCTTTTAGTCCACAAGTCTGAGGGGCGGAAGCACAAAAAGAACTAAGCCCAAGGCAGGAGAAAACCTCGGGCATCCTAAAAGATAAACTAGCTTAATGGTAGTCAACCGGGAAATACAAAATGACTGCAGAGAAACCCTGAATATCTTATCAAGAGGAATCTTGTATATTCTCTAACACATTGTCAACTGATAACTTGGTGTTAATAAAGGTAGCAAGTTCAGTAGGTTGAAAGAAAACATATCTCACAGAATTATATAACACCAAGCATTTACAAGGAAATTTGAGGAAAAAGGACCCCCAATACATAGAACACCAGTTTTATGTAAGAGAAACTGTTTCCTTCGCTTCTGTGTCTCTCTAGTAATGTCCGGAAACATAGATATAGAAAAAAACAGTCTAAACGTTTTTTGAAGAACATCTTTAATAACCAGTCTTTATGAGAAACTAGCGCACACGTGACCAATAAAGTAGATGACATACACGATCCACCTCCACTATCCTCAAGAAGATCCGATTATATTCAAAACATCAAAATTAGAATTAGAAGCTTCAGCAGGAGCCACTGGTTCCTTCTTCCCTTGTGGGAGATAATAAACCTTAGTCATAGGTGGAATTAACTCTGAAGGGACTTTCAGAACTTCTTGGAGATATCTTTTAAACATATCCAGTGCCGTAGCACCTCTCATCTTAGGAAAATTTAGAACCCTCAAGTTCACGGCCCTTGTAGCATTTTCCAGAACCTCCAATCTGTACCGGAGAGCCACATTATCTTTAACATTTCTTATATACCGCCTTTCATGATATCAAGGCGGTTTACATTGAACAAACTGAAATTACATTGAATAGGGCATTATAACTTGGAGATAACTATTTTACAGGGAACATGGGCTATGGAGGGTTAAGTGGCTTGCCCAAGACCACAAGGAGCACCTGTGTGACTAGAAACCCCAGTCCTTCCGGCCCAAGGTTGCTGTCCTCTAGTGGGATTTGAACCCCCGACCTTCCGGTCTGAAGTACCTTGCCCCAACCACTAGGCCACTCCTCCACTCAATCTTTAATCAACAATGAAGTCGTTTCAGACAACGTTCCCAGTTGAGTTCCATGATCTTCCAGTTTTAACTTAGCATGATCACAATTAGACACTACTGCATCTATTTTCACAGCATTCTCTTGAATTTTCATAACATTCTCTTGAATCCTGGAGGATAAGGCCATGGTCTGACTGCACAGCTTCAGAGAGATTAACTATGACCTCCCAAATAACTTCCAATGTGAATACCTTAGGCCTTACCAGAGATGAAGAGACAGGGGTGGAAGACATTGAAAAAATCTGACCAGGGACTCCTTCTCCCAAATGTGGAATCGCCAGAGTTTCAGCCAGAAGCAATGTGTCTGAATCCACCCTAGAAGCCCCAGGGATCGACAAAGCCAAGCCTCCTGCAATCTCCCCTCTGCCGACGATTACAATCTCCTCCGCGAAAGTAAGCAACATCGAGACCACTGGAACAGGCTTGAAGCAGCAGGGCACTGTGGCGGCGTCCTCTCTGCAGGAGCCAGAGATCTCAACATCCGGCAGCACAAGATCCTTCTCTGACGTCGCTGCCAAGCCGGCATGAATCTCCTGCTTCTGATTCAGGGTAAGCATAACAAAGTGATCCATAGGACCGGCAGAGGGTGGCTGGGGCTCTGAGGGGAAAGCCCTCAGCTTCCCTTTTCGTTTAGGCATTGATCAGAGGAAACAGCTCCGCAGCCATCTTGAAAAGAACTCCTCCCCCGCCACCTACGATATCTGATGTTGAAGGTGGCGTTCCTGGTCGCGCTCACCTCCACTCGCAGAGTTAGCGAGCTTCAGGCCTTGGTGACTGAGGCGCCTTATACCAGGTTCTACAAAAACAGGGTGGCGGTCTGCACACACCCTAAATTTCTTCCAAAGGTGGTGGTATCCTTCCATTTCACCCAGGAGGTGG
The DNA here is from genome assembly GCA_033557465.1 of Ichthyophis bannanicus. Lineage (NCBI taxonomy): Eukaryota > Metazoa > Chordata > Amphibia > Gymnophiona > Ichthyophiidae > Ichthyophis > Ichthyophis bannanicus. The sequence continues at coordinate 526,749,135 of CM066031.1, read as the reverse complement.
TGCTTCCCACCTTCTTTTCGAGACCTCACACCAGTAGGTGTAGAGGGCCTTGCCTTCTATATCCAATGCACCCAGGGTCATTTCAAAGCTGTTCAGCTCTGTCTCCTATGACCCCAGTCGTCTGGGGAAGGCAGTGACAAAACATACTGTTTACCTGGGTGGCAGACTGTATCGCCCTCGCCTATGAACAGGCGGGGCTCCTGCTGGAAGGTTGAGTCACGGCGCACTATGTCAGGGCCATGGTAGCCTCAGTGGCACACCTGCGCTCCGTCCCTATGGCAGACATCTGCTGGTCTGCCATCTGATCTTCAGTCCATACCTTCGCAGCCCAGTACTGCCTGGAAAGGGAGTCCTAGACGTGAGGATAGTGGAAGACAAATTTATTTACTCACAAACCTAGGCAACCCGACACAGGCCGTGTTTCGTAACCTTCGTCAGGGGTTGTAAGGTAAAATACTATAAACATAGAAACATAATATATTAAAATGAAGGAACAAACAAATTCATCTAACGAAACATAAAAACATAATATAAACATAATAATAAAAAATTATAATAATAATAATAATAGAAGTAAAAAATAAATAAATAAATAAATCATATAATATGAATTATAATAGTGTTGGAACGCTATAAATATAAATGATTATAAAATTATATAAGTAAAATCAAATTAAAAACTAAATACATGTAACCGCAAAAAGGAATGTAACAAGCATGAAATGAACCTCTATACATAGATACCTTAAAAGCACAACAATAGGTGAGACAATGTATGTATAGAGGTTCATTTCATGCTTGTTACATTCCTTTTTGCGGTTACATGTATTTAGTTTTTAATTTGATTTTACTTATATAATTTTATAATCATTTATATTTATAGCGTTCCAACACTATTATAATTCATATTATATGATTGATTTATTTATTTATTTTTTACTTCTATTATTATTATTATAATTTTTTATTATGTTTATATTATGTTTTTATGTTTCGTTAGATGAATTTGTTTGTTCCTTCATTTTAATATATTATGTTTCTATGTTTATAGTATTTTACCTTACAACCCCTGACGAAGGTTACGAAACACGGCCTGTGTCGGGTTGCCTAGGTTTGTGAGTAAATAAATTTGTCTTCCACTATCCTCATGTCTTGGACTGTGTTTGTGCTTCTAACGTGAGTACTGCCTACTTCTTGGACTGGAAAGGGAGTCCTGACAGGACAATGCCTTCAGCCAGGCTGTGCAATGTAATCTTTTCGGAGTTTAGGCAACTCCTACCTTCTGACCCTTCTGTGTTCAGGCTACCGGAGTGCTATTTTCATCGGACACAGGGGTCCTACTGTAGTCTGTGGACATGGACTTCATTGCTGCTGCTTGCAGCTCTCCCTGAGGGAGTCTGTGTTTTTTCACTATAGGTTTTCGGTAGCCTGTAGTTGGGGAGTCCCATATGTGAGGACTGACTTAGCTGGGTTTAAAAAAGGTTTGGACAAGTTCCTGGAGGAAAGGTCCATAAACCATTATTAAGAAGGGACCCAGGATATCAATGCTTGACCCAGTACAAGCATTGTGGAACCTGTGTCTTTTGGGGAAACTGCTAGGTACGTATGACCTAGATTGGCCACTGTTGGAAACAGGATACTGGGCTTGATGGACCTTGGTCTGACCCAGGATGGCATATCTTATGTTCTTATGACTTCCTGCTTGTGCCCGGAGAAACCATAGTTATTCATCTGTAGCAGGTGTTCTCCAGGGACAGCAGGAATCAGTCTTCACAACCCCTCCCCTCTTCCCCTTGGAGATGCTCCTTTGCCATCTTTTATTACCGTCTTTTAGCTATGTCATCTGACTGAGCAAGATATCACCCTTGGGCAGGAAGGGGACCACGCATGCATGGTGGCATCTCCCAAAGGCTTTCTTTGAAAGCTGGGGGGATGCTTCCACGAGGGCTCCGTTGGTGCCGACGTCACCCATATGCGAGGACTGATTCCTGCTGTCCCCGGAGAACACCTGTTACAGGTGAGTAACTTATTTATTTTATTTATTTATTTATTTATTTTACAGTTTTTATATACCGCGCTCTTTGGTATCAGCGCGGTTTACAGATAACAAATTTCGCATTAGAACAGTCCTTTGCTTACATTATAACAGTGTCTTTTGCTTACATTATAACAGGGTCAGTAACTTGGAGACAACATGGTAAACTATATACAAGCTATATACAGAAAGATAAATTACATCTGGAAATTTACAGTTAAATTGGGTCATAAATTTGGGTGTGCAGAGCGTCTAGTTCGTGTTCTGTTATGGTTATGTTGTTGGAATGTCAGAGGCTGTGTGAGTGATTTGTGAGATGGGGGGAGGAGGTGTAGGGTTAGGGCCTAAAAGATGATGACAGAATAGGTAGTGTTTGAGGGCCTTTCTAAATTGAGAGAGGTCTTTTATTGATCGGATATGAGGAGGGAGATTATTCCAGCAAGTTGGAGCGAATAAGGTGAAGGCCCTGTCTCTGGTTGTTTGGTTACATTTAGTGTACTCCTTTGGTACGACAAGGGTATTGGCGGCTGCGGATCTTCTCAGTCTGTTCGTGGGGGTGTTGATAATAAGTGATGAGAGGGAAGGTGGGACTATTTGATTGATTGCTTTAAAGGATAGCAGAAGTGCTTTGTAGGTTATCCTGGCATGTAGGGGTAACCAGTGAAGCTCTGTTAGTATGGGGGTGATGTGGTCTCTACTGGATGTACCGCAGAGGATGCGGGCTGCTGAGTTCATCGCCAATTGGAGTGGGTTGAGGATGCTCTTGGGTAGACCATGCAGGATGACATTGGCATAGTCGAAATGAGGTGTTATAAGGGCTTGGAAGATTGTTCGGAAGTCATTGGAGGCGAGTAGTGGTCTTAAGGGTTTCAGTGTTCTCAATTTATAGTAAATGGATTTAACGGTCTGCTTTATGTGATCTTTGAAGGTCAGTTCTTGGTCGATGGTTACTCCCAGGTAGCGAATTGATGATTTACATGGTAATTCCGCATCTCTCACCTTCAAAGTTGCGGGTGGGGAGAATTTCTTATTCCTAGTTACGAATAGGACTTCCGTTTTCTTGAAGTTTATTCGCTTATTTATTACTTATGCTTTCTATTCCACTATTACACCAGATACAAAGATCATAGATTTTTTTTAATGCTACAGCTCTGAAGAATTTTTGTGATTATTTTATTTTCAGATATCAACGCTATAAAAAATCAAATAAACAGTTTATTATTTGTAAAGAAAGTCTGTGAAACAAGAATACAGAGATTGCAGTCAGGAAAAGTAAGTGTGTTTTTCATATCTGAAATTAAGATTTTTGAGGACAGGTATTGTGTGGTCCAGAATGTTCATCTTACCCATAATGTGTTGATTTTTCCCTAACAGTTCTTTCATTTTGAAACTGTTTTTCAAATAACTGTATATTGTTATAGGAAAAGATTCCGTTTTGGCACAACAACCAATTTATAGTATAGAAAATGATGGGGAAGTAAGGACTACAAGGCTTTTTGTAGTCTGGTCATTCCTGATGCAGTATCACAGAACTTGACTGATCTCAAGCTTTACTTTTCACATCCTTGCATCCAAGGATCATCTGTGCTTAGCTTATCAGGCTGATGCAGAAATTTGGGGTTGAAGTCATGCACTATCAACTTTTTACGCCTATTTGCAGTGCACCAATAGTATGTGGTTTTAATGCCGTCATGCAGAAGGGGGCTCATATGCAAATTAGCTACACGTTAGCCATTCGTTAAATTGTGCACAAATGGCAGCGTTAAGTAAGCCAAACACATGCACACAGAAGTTGGCGCAAGTTTGGCATGCTATCCCAAAGAAATGGGGGCACAGTGTGGCTGATTTGCCTATGAGCCCCGATAGTATTTTGATGGCATCAGGGGGCTTTCTCCAAAGCATGGATCATCTAAGAGGAAATGTCAAACTCTCCTCAGGTGATCCATGCATCGCAGAAAGCCCCTGATGCCATCAAAATAACCCCAACAAAGCGAATCCCTGGTGGTCTAGTGGCCTCGTTCCCCCCCCACCCCCACCTGCTCAACTAAAAATAACCCTGGTGGCTAAGTTGCCCCGAACTCCCTCCCCCTCCCAACTAAAAATGAATTTGGTGGCCCAATGTCCCTGAACCCCCCACCCCACTCCCAGTGTCTTTACAAATGAGCTGGAGTGCTGCCAGCTTGAAAAATGACGGTGCCTAGCCCTGTGCGGTGCATCCTGGGATGCCTCGCGTGGAGTCAGACTGCCATATAAGTAATTTTCTATATGGCAGACTGATCTGCCCAGTGCATCCCAGGATGCCGCCATTTTTCAAGATGGCGGTGCGGGAGTGCTTGGGCAGCGCTCCCACTTTTTTGTAAAGGCACTGGGAGGGGATGGGGGGGTTTGGGGCTGCTGAGCCACCAGGTTTATTTTTAGTTGGGAGGGGGAGGAGGGGTTCGGGGCCACTGGGACACCAGGTTTGTTTTTAGTTGGGAGTGGGGTGGGGGATCGGGGCTGCTGGGCCACCAGTGATTCGCTTTGTGTCCTGAGTTTGCTTCCCCTTGAGCCTCTCATCATGCCCTTTTGTTCTAGAACTTCTTTTCAACTGAAAAATGTTTGGCATTATTTATACTTTTGAAGTATTTCGATGTGTCTCATATCAACTCTTTTACCAAATACTTGTATACCAAACTTCTATGTGATTTACAGAGTTGTTCTTTCTAGAGCAGGGGTTCTCAACCTTGTTCTCAGAACACACCTAACCAGTCAGGTTTTCAGAATAACCACAATGAATTTGCATGATAGAAATTTGCATACAGTGGAGGCAGTGCTTTCAGATCTGTCTCATGCATATTCATTGTGGTTATCCTGAAAACCTGACTTGGTAGTGTGTTCTAAAGACTGGGTTGAGAACCTCTGCTCTAGAGGATATGAGTTTTGTACTGGACCTCTGAATGCATTTACCAAAGTTGAGCAACATCCACTGTAGAGCAAGCTTGTAGTGTTAGCATTTCGTTAGTTTATTTAGCACTTTTATCTAGTTCTGTGATTCATAGGCATATAGTGATGATTGGCATTCTCTGTAGGTACGATCTTTTAGCACTTTTATTTTAGTATTGTCTTTCATTTTTTGTCTGATCATTTAAACACTGACATTTGATATAATGTTCTGAGAGAAGTGATGTCTCCCTTCTGAATGATGGTGCAAGTCTCTAGCTCCATCAGAACTCTCTAGCAAAGTCCCAATGCACTGGCAGAGAAAGCAAAAGCAAGTATGCGGAAAGGTCCGGGGCTCAGAGATGACAGTGTGGTGAAAACCAGCTGATTTAAAGGAATTTGCATACACATTGCAGAGTTCTGAGGTGTGGTCTGAAAGCAAGATGGTGGTTGGGGCAGCTGCACAAGACCAAGAGCAAGGAGAAGGAAGGCCCCAGAGCTTCACAAGACTTGGCCCTTACTTTAACGCAGTTGTCACAGGTGGAACTGAGATCCTGGTTGACCAAAATAAAAAGTGATATATCGGTGGCAATAGCAGGTTTGGGGGAGAAGGTGTAACAGAATTAAAAGCAGAAGTAGGCAAGATGGGCCTCATGGTTGAGGAACATGGAGAGAAAATAGAAGAGATGGGAGGAGAGAAGGTCAGTTTACGCAGAAAATGATCCACCTAGGAAAAAGAGAAGGAAGTAATGCAACTCAGGATTGAGGCCATGGAGAATATTATGCAGTGCAATATCCTGTGCATATGAGGAGTCCCAGAGGAACCAGAATTCACAAATAGTAGAAAAATGGCTATTGAGATATTTTTATGGCTCTTTTAAGAAAGGAGGGAGAAGATATAAGCTTATTGGATATTAAACGGGTCGGGGCACACCACACACTCGGTGTTCCATGTGAAAATCACCCATGGAATATAGTGGTGTGTGCCCATGATTTCATACTGAAAGAACATATTGCAGATTGGGTGAGAGACCTGCTGAAATTAGAGTGGCAGGGGATATCAACTTGCTGTCTATGGGGACTTGTCAACTGCAAAAGAGGCATTCCTTTGGAAGAGTAACAGCCATGTTGAGGCAGACTTCTTCATGATATAGATGGCTGTATTTATTTGGACTCATATTTACTAAAGAAGGGTGTGCCTGGAGGTGCCAGGCACTGGAGGAGGTGGTACTGTCTGCAAGAGGCTGAAATTGAGACAGCAGGACTAGCTGAGCAAGCGAAGAAAGTGGAGGTGGTGAAAAAGCCAGGATGGGATGATAGTGGGAAAGAACACCGTCAGAAGAAAGAGGAAGTTGCTGACAAAAGCTGTGGGGACCTGAGTTGTTTTTGAGAAGATTTGGGTTTATAGAAGGACTGTGTAATTTGATGGACTGGTTAGAAGATGCACTTGTGAAGTGGAATGTGTGCTGATGAAGGGTTGAGGATTGGAAGCATGAATGTGGAAGGAAGGGGGTGGCAATCAAGGTTGGGGCTGTAGATGGATAGGGGTGAGGGTGTTAGCAATAGTGACAGGAGAGAATAAGATGAGTAAAGGGTGATTATGTAAGGAGGGAGGAGGAGTAAACATGGGGGATGAGTCACTACTCTGAACTGATGGTGTCCAAGGGATGTAAGTGGGATGTGGATGAGCTAGAAGGGAAGGAGAGTATAAGGATGAGGAAGGTGGGGAGTGGATTGAGGGGTGATGGAGATTAAAAGGGGAAGAGGGGATCACCTATGGTTTGTGGGTTCCATTAATACCAAAGATTTAAGCTCCTGGCAGAAATGCAGCCTACTGGATAAAGAGGGGGAGGAAGGATGCCAGCTGATATTTGGTGTGTGCAGGAGAGACATTTAAGAGTACCACAGAAGTGTCAGTAAGGAAGATGGCGTATAGCAAACAGTAAAGATGGGTGATTTGCAGGGGTTAGTGGATATTTGGAGGGTATAAGAGGATTCGAGGAGGGTTATACATTCTTTTCAGCTCCCCATAATTCTTATAGTAGGTTGGATATGATCTGGGTGGGACGAGGGTTAATGTATTTGTTGGAGGAGGTGGGCAAATATTGTGGCCAGACCACGCTCCGGTAAGCATCAAGTTAGATTTGGAGAAGGTGGAGGGAGGCTGTGATTTTGGAGACTCGGTGACTCCTTGTTAGAAGAAAGGCCATAAAAGAATATTTTGAATTTAATATGAGGGTGGGGGTTGCACTTCCGGAGGTATGGGATAGGATGGAAGGCAGTGATAAGGGGGAAGTTATTGGAATAATAGCAGCAGTGAAGAAAGTGCAGGAGAACAAAGAGGGAGCTGTTAAAGCAAATTGGTGACCTGGAACAGGAACAAAAAGGGATTGTAGGAGAGGGGTTAGAAGGTTTGCGGGATGATTTGGGGATGTAGAGAGCCGAGGAAATAGCTAATAACTTAGAGAAAATAAAACAAGTGCATTTTGAATTTGGGAATAGGGCGAGCAGACTATTGGCCCTAAGATTAGCTTGGGCTTAGCAACAGCAGGTGCTGAAAATCAGGGATGCTCAGAAAAGATTAGCAAGGTCTTTAGGGAATTTTTAAACCAGGTTTTATAGGAGGGGAAGTAGGAGAAAGGGAGAGGAGTACTTGAAGGACTGCCCAATAGTGTGTTTGGAAGGTGAAGAGGCGAAAAGGCTTAGCCAGAACATAATGTAGGGGGAGGCTATAAAACCATTAAAGACAGGGAAAACCCTGGGATAGGCAGGTGTTAGAGCCCCTAGTGCAAGTGTTAAATGCAGTAGTAGACTGTGAGGGAGTGCCAAAATCCATGTATATGGCAAGGGTTACAGTTGCCCAAGCTAGGCAAAGATGCTTGCATATGCAATTTAATTTAACCTATTTGTAAAGTTGTTGGCTAAGATGTTAGCGAATAGATTACAGGGGTTTCTGTCTAGGCTGGTTAAGGAGGACCAAGCAGGCTTTATACCAGGAAGAGAAACCAAGACAACATAAGAACTTTTGAACTTTATTTGGTGGTCATGAGAGAATCAGGATGCTACTCTGTTAATGGTAGATGCTGAGAAGGCATTTGATCGGGTATAATGGGAATTTGTTTGCAGTGTTAAGGAAAATGGGGGTAGGTGAAATATGTATGGAGTGGATTAAAGGCCTTTATGAGCAACCAGCAGTTAGGATAAGGATACATGGAGGATATTAGGAGGCCTTCCTTTTAGAGAGGGGTACAAGACAGGGTTGCCTGCTATCTCCCCTTTTATTTGCACGAGTTATTGACCCCCTGGTGGAAATGGTGAACAAAGAGCGGACATAAAGGGTATAAAGGTGGGAAGGGAGGATTTCAAAATTGCTATGCTATGAGGAAGTCCATAACCTCTCTGCCAGTACTGGTAGAAGAAATCAGAAGGTACAGCAAAGTTTCAGGGTATAAAATGAATATGGGGGAAAACAGGTGATGGGGATGAATGTGCCCCAAGGACTGTAGGACAGATTGTAAAGGCTCTTCCATTTAAATGGACTACAGAAGCTATAAAGTACTTGGGGGGGAGTTATACTTAGGGAATGATTTGGGGAAATTATTTGAGCCAAATTATACTCCATTAGTACAGAAGATAAGCTTAGATTTGGCAAGGTGGAGGGGGTTAAGTACATCAAGCCTGGGCAGAGCTGCAGTTGTAAAAATATGCTCCTATGTATTTTATCTCTTTGTCACCACTGTGGATGGTCAATTGGAAGAGCATTTGAGTGTTGTAAAAGAAAGTTTTCATTATATTTGGAATAGACCACCACCACAGCTCTCAAAATAATATATTTGAAAAAGCAGGATGGAGGGTTTGGAATTCCTCACTTGCAGAATATGAAGCAGCTCAGCTGTGGGCTATCTTTGAGTGGCGAAAGGAGATCGAGAGGAAGCAGTGGGTAAGGCTGGAACAAGAGGGCGGTGGGACGAATAGTTTAGGAGAGCTGTGGATGCATGGAAGGGAAAAGGATGTAAGGGGCATGAAGACAATCCGATGATGGCCTGCACTTTGGTGAATTGGGAAACAGCAAACAGCACACCAATCCTGCAATGTCGAGAGCAGTACTCGCCACACACCATGGATAGGGACAAAGGCTTTTACGGTATTGAAGTATCCAATGAGGTCACACCCTACATGTGTTTCAGCTTGAGCCTTCTTTAGGGGCTTGAGATGTTACATAAAACAACAAATAATAAAAACACTCATAAAAAAATTACAATTACAATTAAATAAATAAAAATGGGAAGAACTGCCTGGTTGAAGCATATCAAAATATAGCACAAAAATTTGTATAAAAAAGCATATAGAATGGAAAACCTTGCTAACCATTAAAAACAGCCATAAGTAAAAGTTGTGATCAATAAAAACAAAAGAACATCAATAAATATACCGTAAAATCATAACTTGGTCATAAAATAGGGAGAGAATGTGGACTGTACGAGCAAAAAATGATGGCTGATTTGGGGAATAGAAACATGCAAACTTATGCATATCTAAGGAATATCAGGTAATCAATACAAATATGTATGGACTCGCCTATAAAAGAGGAAACTCCTAATTCGGGTAATTCTCCTAAATCAGGTAATATTGCTAAAAGATCAATACTATAAACAGTAAAAACAACCAAAGTAAAAACATCTCAACTGTAACCCCCCCAAACAAAACATAAAAAGGATCAATCAAAAGGGAGAGACATCGGAGGATAACAAGAGACTGTTAATGATGAGAGTCAAAAGTCATGTGATGTCATAATCACAACAGGAGCCTTAAAATTCACAAATAGGGATTAATACTAACAAAAAAACATTGAGAGTTACATCCTAGTTGGCCATAATCCCACATATAGATTCCAGATTAATAAACTACATAATGGGGACAGTTAATGAAGGATGCATATGGAAGTAGAAGGAGCTGCCAGAGAAGAGCCTATAAAGTGGCACATAAAATCCAGCCAAACGAGGGCCAGAAAACGTACTCTAACTAGAAATTTATTGTATCCCCATTTGGGTTTAATATAGCGGCAACCCAGTAAGACCCTACAAAAGCACTAACGTCTTGTCAATCAGGACTTCAATTGAATAGAAACAAAAGGGAAAAACCCATATATGATTATTATATTGTAATGGCTAAGACTCCTTTTGTGGGTTGTCGAGCACTATTCTAAAATGCAAGGGTCATTACAGTGAATAAAAATGAATACCAACCTGACACACGACTGCCCAACAGTGTTCTGTTAGCAAGAAAAGTAAAGCCAAGAAACACATCAGTTTTTCAGAACAAGGCAAATGATGTTGTCATGATAATAATGTTGGTTTCCACAGAAAAAGCAAAACACAGTAAAAAAATAAAATAAAAAGTATGGAGATAAGCTCCCAATGAGTGGAGTTTCAGATTAAAACTAATAATACTAGGGACAGTGCACGAGAAAAACAAACCGCTAAACAACATCTAAAGGGCAACCTAACCAAAATGGCATGTCTTGTGGATATGAATGTGTTCCTTAATGTAAATCAGATATAAATAAGAAAAATGAATCTATTGTGTACTATAAATAACTTAACTAAAAAACAGCCAATGAAGATTTTGCTTCCTGAACAAGCTAGATTCACTCAAAATTTAATTTCATGTTTCTCCAAATTCCTACGTGATAGTTCAAGCTGAACACAACTATACTTTCAGATTGACTGTATCATAATCACCCAAACATTTTCAGGAAGCAAAACTTTTGAACAAATTTGTTGTCCGGTGAAATCAATAAAAGAAAATATGAGTGAAAACCAGCAAAAATAACAAAATTCATGCCACGGCATGAAACAGTAGGTGAAAAGCGAGATGATCCACATAAAAATAAAAATAAAAAACTGGGATAAAACAGACATATATAAAGACCGCTGTCGAATATATGGGACTACATAACCAGCCATGAATACGAGCAGCAAATAAAGGGATGTTAGGGCGCAGATTGGATCTTAAAATCAGTGGGTAAACATCAGAAGATATGTTGGATAAAATCAAAAGCACCATAAAAGCCCAAACAGGTGCCATTCAGGAGGTATAAAAAATGTATACATCTCAGCCAAAAAAAGACATAAAATGTCATCCGATCCATTCATAAAAACATCTAACCATCCAGCGGTTTAACATTAAAAACATGCTTGAACGTAAAAACATATGAAACATGGGGGGGAGGGGGGCGCTCGTGAGCCCCAGGCAAGATGGCAGGAAGATAGTGAAGCTCCGTATCAGAGTCCCCTTGCCGTACTACAAGCAATGTCGGGATACCATGTTAAAACCCTCGGCCCAGTGTGCAGCGGCGGCCAAGAGAGCAAATAGAATGCTAGGTATGATATGGAAAGGAATAGAAAATAAAACAAGAGATATTATAATGCCTCTATATCGTTCCATGGTGAGACCGCACCTTGAATATTGTGTGCAATTCTGGTCGCCATATCTTAAAAAGGATATAGCGATTTTAGAAAAGGTACAGAGAAGAGCCACCAAAATGGTAAAGGGGATGGAAGGATACTCCTATGAAGAAAGGCTAAAAAGGTTAGGGCTCTTTAACCTGGAAAAGAGAAGGCTGAGGGGAGATATGATAGAAGTCTATAAATTAATGAACGGAGTGGAACAGGTAAACGTAGATCGATTGTTTACCTTATCAGAATATAGAAAGACTAGGGGACATGCAATGAAGCTACAGGGTAAACTATTTAAGACTAATAAAAGAAAATATTTTTTCACTCAACGTGTAATCAAACTCTTGAATTTGTTACCAGAGGATGTAGTAAAGGCTGTTAGTGTAGCTGGGTTTAAAAAAGGTTTGGACAAGTTCCTGGAGGAAAGGTCCATAAACCATTATTAAGACGTGACCGAAGATATCAATGCTTGACCCAGTACAAGCATTGTGGAACTTGTGTCTCTTGGGGAAACTGCTAGGTACATATGACCTAGATTGGCCACTGTTGGAAACAGAATACTGGGCTTGATGGACCTTGGTCTGACCCAGTATGGCATATCTTATGTTCTTATGGGATTGTTTTTTTTTCATATGCTCTCTACAGCCCCGAAGCTCTGAAAAACGTGGCTTTTAAATATAATTGCTTTTGATGTGCCTATCAGCGATCCCGTGCCTCCAGAGCCAAAGTAAAATGTATTGCCACTGTTGGCTGAACTACCACTAACCTGATGGGAGCCTGGTAAGCCCTCTATGCTTGTTGAACTCTCCGAGGTCTCAGCTGCTGCCTGCTGTCTCCCATGCCACCCGACTTCGGCTCCTATTTAAATGTCCAGTACAGTCTGAAGTGGAGTGGAGTGGAGGAGTAGCCTAGTGGTTAGAACACTGGCTTGGTAACCAAGCAACCAGGGTTCAATTCCCACTAGCACTCCTTGTGGCCTTGGGCAAGTCACTTAACCCTCCATTGCCTCGGAAGAAAGGCCTGGCAATCTACTTCCGGTGACACTGCCAAGAAAACCCAGGAGCTTCTGGGTCGCCAGGAGTCAGGACTGACTCGAAGGCACACATTGCATTACAGTCTGAAAGGCCATGGATCGCACTACTAAAGGGCTGAAGGGGAAGGAGGGAGCTGCTGTCTTGCGGTAATTACCTGTGAGTCCCGGGTAAGGTGTGCTGCGGTATTTCTATGCCTGGTTGGTGAAGTGCAAATGTTGCTTTCTTATTATGCTGCCTGGCTACCGTGCTGTGATTTCAAGTTCCTGTGGTGTCGCGGCCTTCACCACGAGGCTTTGGAACGCATTCTCGAAATGCACTGCTGCCCATCTGAAGCGGGAAGAGGAGATTTCCGGTGGCTGTAGAGTTCTTCTGGTGAATGCTCTAGCTAAAACTTTGCTGGCGACTTTCCTGCGCATACCATTCCTCTCACCTGCTGCAATAGTTTTTCATCTCTGTGGGGTGCTGCCCGAAAGAAGACCTTTATATTCGTAAAGACTTTGTATTGCTGCTTTATCTTCTCAGTTTTAACAGCTCAGTAGCTCTCTATGTGATTAGTAGGTTCAGAGTTCCCTCTAGTGGCAGAACGTGGAACCTCTGATCTCAAATCTTTCTAATTATCACCGGTCAACATTGAAATCGTTACTGACTTTAAAAGACCCTAATCTGTAGTATCTTGGTGAGCAGAACACAAATATAACATTAAAAAATTTTTATTGGCTCTCGTTTTGAAGATATTGCATGTAGTTCATTTTTGACGTTTCACCGTGTAAATTTATCCAGTAGGACATCAACAACATCCCAAATAAACCTTGAATGATGTAAAGATGCGCACATCATCCAGAGTTGATTGCATCATTTTCTGATGCAATGCAGTACTACTGCCAGACGGCTGCTGAAGCCATCTAACGTCAGCAGTGTACTATACGCAGTCGGAAAGGTTGAGCATTTAAAATATTTCAGACTGTGTGTGAGACAGTTTAAGCTACTGTTACATGTAACTTTTATTAATCATATAATTTTAGCCATTTAGGTACAATACAGAACAGTAATGCCGCAAAAGTGCGTTAATACCGTTGACAATTTCTGCTACATTTGTGGGGAAGTGACATTTGCCAACCAGAAGAAAAGTATCACTTCTCAACTGAAGAAGGCATATCATCTTTACTTTGGATGCAAGATTGGTGACCAAGACAAGCCTTGGGCCCCACATATATGCTGCGCTACATGTACAACACAGCTTTCACAGTGGTTAAATTGCAAATGACCATCAATGCCGTTTGCAGTCCCCATGGTGTGGAGAGAGCCAAGCAACCACATAAATGACTGTTACTTCTGCTTGGTTCCTCCTCTTTCCAGCGGAATAACGAAGCAAAAGAAAGTTGCACATAGTCTACCCAAACATTCCGTCTGCATTGAGACCAGTTCCACATGGTGAGGGACTTCCTATTCCAGAACTTCCATCAGAATATTCTCTTGATTCATATGATGAGGACAAGGGTGAGCCGACCTGTTCTTCTCCTGGTCCGTCAGCATGCAGTGACCCAGATTTTCACTGGGATGCATTATCAACTCCACACAGAATAACACAGGAAGAGCTAAATGACCTGGTTCGTGATTTGGACTTATCCAAGAACAAGGCAGAATTGCTAGGATCAAGACTCCAACAATGGAATCTTCTAGAAGAAGATGTCAACATTACTTCATATCGAAAGCGCCACCATCAGTTGGAGCCTTTCTTCAGAAAGGAAAGTAATCTGGTATTCTGTTCCGATATTGAAAGCCTCATGAATGCCTTAAAAATCATTCATGACACAGGTACACTAAAAAATTTTTTTTTTAAACTGCCTCTAATGTTTCGATTGATTTTTACGTTTTTTGGTGCGCTGAATCCAAATCTGGTAACCAATTTGCTCCATCACGTACAGATTTTTTGCTACATTGGGTTAGCAGTTTGAGGTGAACGTTTCAGATTGAGTGCGATCGAGATAAAAGTTTCTTGGATGAATTCTTTATACTAATTGTTTAGTAGTTATTCAAATAAGAATAAAGAAAATTGTAACAAGGCAGCACATAAGAATAGAGTAATGTCAACAAAACACACTGTGATGGTAGCAAAATTGTCTGCACTTAAAACAGCCACATACATGTGCACAAACATTGAGCATATAAGAGCGAGGTTAGACACAAAGCAAAGCAAAGAAATGTGCAAAAAATGTTGTACAGGTATGTATGTAAGAATAGAAAACGCAAACCGCACCATTGCAATACATGAAGACAAACACCCGATGGTGTGAAAATAAAATTCTAATAAATAAGATCCGACACTGTGGTAATAACTAGCAAATTTTTATTTCAAAGTTTAGTAAAAACACGATATTTGTCAACACAGTTTAGATTTTAAAGTCATTCTTGGGTCAATCAATCTCCTGGTGGGCCCGTTTCTTCTTCCCCCGAATGCTTCTCTTGGTGCGCTGCTTGGCATATTTTTCATTTGTTCAATGTAAACCGCACTGATGCAGAATAGTGCGGTATATAAGAGAATGTAAATAAAATAAAAATAAATAAATAAATCTGGGGTTTCCCGCAGCAGCAACCAGCAGAAATCAGCCATCATAGTGGTGTTCCATCTTCCTTGGTACCTTCTCTCTGCGTCCTTGATGTCCTGGTGAAACCTTTCACCTTGTTCTTCACTGTACGCCCCCAAGTTTTCGGGAAAGTAGTTCACATGGGAGTGCAAGAAATGGACTTTCAGGCTCATGTTACAGCCTTGTTCTTTGAAGGCATTGAGCATCCTGGCAACAATATCCTTATAGTTCTCATCTCGCCTGTTCCCCAAGAATTTGAGAACAACATCCTTGAAGGAATCCCAGGCTTCTTTTTCCTTCTCAGACATCGTTTCAGCGAATGCTCCATCTGAAATGAGTTTCCTTATATCAGGGCCAACAAACACTCCTTCCTTTAGCTTTGCTTCAGAAAGTCGGGGGAACTTTGAGCAAAGGTACCGAAAGCACTCACCATCTTTTGGAAGGGACTTGAATTGCTTAATGAGACCCAACTTAATGTGGAGAGGTGGTAATAGAATTTTATCACGAGGTACCAAGCTCTCATGAAGAACATTTTTCTCACCGGGTCTCAAATACTCCCGAATTGGCCAGTCTTTTTTCCCCCAGTGTAGGTCGCGGGCCCGGCTATCCCACAAGCAAAGGAAGCAGGGATATTTGGTGAAACCGGATTGCTGCCCTAATAGCATGGATAGAATTTTAAAGTCTCCACAAATCATCCACTTATGCTCATCATAACGAATCTTCTGAAGAATCAGGGCCAAATTCTCGTATTTTTCTTGGAGAATAACAGAGTGAGCAATAGGAACTGAAGCGAATGTGTTGCCATTATGAAGAAGAACACCTTTTATGCTGTCTTTTGACGAATCAATGAACAGCCGCCATTCAGCAGGATCATACTTGAGTTTAAACTTTTCCATCACTCCGTATATATCGTTGCAAAATACCAAATCTTCCTCTTTGCTGAAATACTTAAAAATTGTGTCTCGCGGTTGCAGTACCAATAAAAAGTTGTTCCTGGTGACAATAGATTTTTCTGTTTAAGCCGAGAACCTAGCAGTTGGGCAGCATCTTTTGGGAGTCCTAAATCCCGGACTAAATCATTCAATTCAGCTTGAGAGAAAAATTCAGGTTTCGGATCTGTTTCAGTTTCAAACTCGGAAGTACTGGACTCATCGGGAAAAGCCATCTGATGAGTCTCATCATGATCAGAACCGTCCACACAAATATGATCCAAAGATTTTGGTGGTTCAGGCACAGGTACTTCGTTGCTATGAGGCATAGGCCTAATTGCTGAGGGAAGGTTGGGGTAACTTATTACGTTCTTATTTTTTAAGTTGTATCCCTTCACAATGCAAGAGCAAAAATAGCAGTCACTGCTGTGGTCTCTTTGTTCACGCCACATCATAGGTATTCCAAAACGAAATGCTTGTTTTTTACCTTTCATCCATAAGCGTAGATCTTCCTCACATGTCTTGCACACTTTGTGAGGAGCCCACGGTTTGTCTTGATCGCCTAACTTCAAACCGAAATAGGCGAAATATACTTTTTTAATAAATGCAGAAATGTTCCTCTGCCGCTTTTTCACGGTATATTCCCCACAAATAAAACAAAAACTGTCCGGAGAGTTGACGCAACCTCTGGCTCTGTGAGCCATCACAAATACACAGCACTGCAAACTACAACTGTAGTGAACCACTTCGGAATAAAGCTGGATTACGACTGAGCAAACAAAAGGTAATAATGAACTTGCAAGAAACTGAAATTTGACAGGAACGTTCATGTCGCAACCACCGTGTTTGAGCGAGCGAACGAGGCGAGGCGAACAGGAAAGAACATGCGCCAGCGCGAGTACTGGATTTAGCCCCCCGCCTCCCAATTGTCCTGTTAATGTATAAAATGAATACAAAACACTCTAAAATATCATGAGGGAGTGTTTCTAGTTAGTTAACCATTACAACCTCTATTTTGGGCCAAGAAAATAAACTGCAGTCGGCTAAAAAGAAATTATGTGAACATTCCTTATATGGGTAAGAAATCTAATTTTGCAAGAAAACGTGACGTGATGGAACATTTTGGCTATTTTTCCTGGATTCAGCACCCCAAAATCTATAGGAATCAGTTGCAAAACTGGAGGCAGTTTTTTGGTAGTGTACCTGTGTGACCCACAAGACTGGAGACTATTTATAGACTCTTCGAAACTGAGTCTGAAGGCTGTGCTTTTGAACAATGGAAACCGTCTTCCATCTATTCCAGTAGCGCATGCCGTCCACATGAAAGAGACATACGATAACTTAAAGCATCTACTGACTTCCATTAACTATAACAAGTACAGCTGGCACCTCTGTGGTGACTTGAAGGTAGTTGCCCTTTTAATGGGACTGCATCAGGGATATATAAAATACATGTGTTTCTTATGTGAGTGGGATAGCTGAGCAAGGGATTGGCACTACTTGCGGAAGGAATGGAATCGCAGACAAAATGTAACAGTTGGAGAGAAGAATATCCAGCACCCAGCTCTGGTTGAGGCTCACAAAATCCTGCTACCACCCTTTGGCATCAAACTAGGTTTGATGAAAAACTTCGTGGAAGCCATGGACCGCATTTTGCCAGCTTTCCGATACCTGAATGAAAAATTCCCTCGACTCAGCGAAGCAAAGATTAAAGAGGGAGTTTTTGGGGTCCTCAGATTCGAGAGCTCTTCAGAGATGACCGGTTCAACAACTTGCTACAGGGTGATGCGAAACAAGCATGGAATGCTTTTCGCCTAGTGTCAACAAACTTCACTGTCATATTCGTGTTCAGCATATAAAAATTGATAAGAAATGACTATTTTTATTTCAGTAACATGAATTTTGTAAAAATTTGTTGACCAGTGTTACATTTGGTTCTTCTGTTCATAGAGTAAACCACAAGCAACTTAAATTTCCGAAGGTGCTTGGAGGAATCTGTAACATACGCTGCCCTTTGGTAGGCGGTTGCTGGCTGCTAACTCTGAGAACCAAAACTGTTGATTTGATTCTACACTCTACTATTCTCACACTATGGCTGCTAAATATTCCCAGAAACATGATGGAGTTGGAGTTAGTAGTGCTCCTGCTGAGCAACAGGCGCCATTCAGCCCTCCACTCCCACAAGTTGATGCGTCTACAGCAGCACAGCTTACAACCAAAGCTGATCTGTCAGATGTTCTGCAAGAGCTACGCTCCTTTCGATTGGATTTTACCAATGCAATTGCTGATCTCAGATCAGATCTAAAATCTTTAGATGATCGTATGACTCAGAATGAAATCAACATAGGGGAGCCAATAGATGCTACTGCCCTGTTTCAATCTAAGATCCATAAATTGGAGTTATTCACCAAGGATATACGAGAGCGAAATGATGAGCTAGAGAACAGGGAGAGGCGTAATATTTGAATTTTTGGGGTGCCTGAGTCCCCTGCTAACAACAAAAACATTGTGGAAATAGTACAGAATATCTATGCCTCATGCATTTCAGGGGTTTCTGACCCTTTGAAGTTAGAGACAGCACATAAGAGTGGAAGCTTGAGACATGGTGGAGACGTGTGCCCACGTCCAATAGTGTGTTTCTGGTTTTATGAAGATAAAGTGGCACTCTTACGAACCCGCCGAAGCAGACGCTCAATACCTTTCCGAACTTGGGAGCTTCAAATTTATCAGGACTTAATACACGTTGGAGCAGCGACGAAAAACCACTCACTCAGGTTTTGCAAGCAAAATCCATCAAATATCGCTGCAGCTTTCCTTTCCCTTAATATTTGAATGGAACAATACCTTGCAAAAGATCTCTGACATCTCAGCATGTATGGATTTCTTGGATCAAATCCAGCATCAGGGGAACCGCATCTCACACCAGCGGAATACATCATCTGAATGGGGAGTCTCTACTCCCAAGCGTCGGAAAGTCCCGCGCTCCCACAAGCAATCGAAAGCAGAGCCAGATGAGGGATCAGGAGGAGCAATGGATACGGCGGCACCATTGTGACTTACTACCAGTTAGTACTATTATGTTAACTCCTTTTTATTGTTCTATAACGGCTGTATTGTGTTTGTCGTCCTCTAATATACTGGGGGTACCCATACTGCTCTGTTGTATGGGAGACCTGTTGCAGGGCTATGCGTAGCCAACTTTCTTACTACCAAGGTAGTCCTATGACCTTCGTTACACTGCCTGGTAGGAAAGCTGAGCCGGGGGGAGGGGGTGAGGGGCGAGGCATGTATTTTTCGGAGAACCAGGGGCAGTTTGAAAGGGGTAGGGGGGCTGGCAGGGTATGAGTTCTGTTGTTTCTCACTTGTCTCCTATTTCGGGGGCTTTTAAGCCCCCAATCATTCTATTAGGTTGAAGAAGGTTTGGTCCTCTAAGTTAAGAGCCGGGGGTTCATTTGGGGAGGGGGTCTAGGGGGAGGGGGTTGATAAACTAGAAGGAGCAGAACCTACACTAGCATTGACGGATTGGGTTACTAGTGGAACAAAATCGCCTAGCGTTAATGAGCATTGATGTCTCTGGAGGGGGGGTGGTATTCTAGGTCGCTCTTTTTTGTTCTCAACTATCAGTCCAGAAGTACCAAGGTAAAAATCATGTCCTGGAACATTAGAGGGCTCCATCACCCAGTTAAAAGGCTGAGAGTTTTGGATCAATTAAATAGAGAGCATGCAGATATAAGTTTCCTCCAAGAAACGCAGCTTGCTCTAGGAGCGCATTTGCGCTTGAGTTCTCGGAAATTCCCTCATGTTTAGCTTCTTTTCACATGAGTGGGGAGTAGTCGTCATGTTCTCACAGCACTGCCCCTTTAAGCTCTATAGCCAGTACCAAGATCCTCAAGGTCGTTTTCTCATACGTCTGGTTCGATACACTGATTCTCCAGGAACAAGCAGGAAGTCAGTCCTCACTTATGGGTGATGTCGGCACTGACAGAACCCATGCAGAGCAATTCCCCAGCTTTCAAAGAAAGCCTTTGGGATTGCTGCCAGGCATGCATGGTCCTCTTCCCGCCTAAAGGTGCCATCTTGCTCAGTATCTCTTTTTCCGTGGAGCCCTTCGGATGCCTGTCCTCGTCCCTCAGAAGAAGTTTTTTTGTGATCCAATATTTGGCAGCTGAAATGGTGGTGCATGACTCGCAGAATTGCTGCTATCTCTGTAGGGCAAGGACAGATAGTTCACAAAGCAATAGATATTGCTTAGCATTTCACCCTTTTTTACTTATACACTTCACAAATAGTTGCTGATACTCAGAGTATTCATAGTTGGTTTACAGAAGCGTCTTTACCTCAACTGTCTACAGAGTTGTGCGAGGCTCTCATCGCTCAATCATGCTTGCAGAGGTGCGGCTAGTTATCAGACATTTAAAGAGTGCTAAGGCCTCTGGCCCTGACCTGTTTCTGGTGGAATTGTATAAAGCATTGTTTGACCTTATAGCTCTGGTGTTAGCAGGGGCGGCCCAAGGGGGTTGTGGGGCCATGTGCGGAGATTCATTGTGAGGCCTCATTTGCATAAATATTTGCATAATGCCCTTTTAGTAAACATGTCTCTTATTGAGTGTCTGGATAAAGAAAGACTACCAGATTTCTAAATTACTATATTCCAGTGCCAACCGCCAGGCCCATTAGGAAGTATTATAAACATGACCATTTAGAACCCATAGCAAACCCACCGTATCATAACAGCAGTACCAGGACTCACAAAGCACCAAACCCTACCTATCAAAAAGGTAATATTGCAAATATTAAACCAATACATCTCAGAGAATACCATTACATCTCACGGTGGGAAAGAGAAAAAGTGGGACTGTCAAACAGAAACTACATGAACAGAATACCTCAGCTTGGTTACACATGCAGAACATAGACCATCACCACACAAAGAACAAGGGATCACGATGTAGAAATAGGAAGATAATAATTAAACTGGGAACCCCAAAAGCCAAACATGAAGTGTACACCACTGGAGAAATAAAACTATTAATTTAATTTCTTCTTGCACTAAACAAAAATGCAAAGATGTTAGCAATACACATTTCCCAGACCTGACATATTCCAGTTAATAAATTCAAATAAAAAGTATTTTCTACCTTTTATTTGGGCATTTTATTTTTTAGTTGCAATTGCTCCAGTCACTTTCTTCTGGCTTCTTCGTGTCTTCTGCGAGCTGTTCATTTATCCTTTCTTCTCTCTTCTAGATTTTTTTTCCATTTTCTCTCTATCTCCAGGAACAAGCAGGAATAAGTCCTCACATATGGGTACGTCGGTACCGACGGAGCCCGTGCGGGAAAGCTCCCCAGCTTCTTAGAATAGAAGCTTTTGGGACCTCCCACTGCACATGCGCACTGCCTTCCCGCCTTCCTGAACAGCTCTCCTCAGTTTCTCTTTTTCCGCGGAGCCAGCAGGTCGTGTTCCTGTCACCGCTGAAGAAATTGTTATTTTATTTGTTTCTTTAGACCGCGTACCTGCCTTCCCCATACCGATACCGGTATCGCCGGTCTTTTCTTTCTTTCTTTAAAAAATTATAATTCTTTTTTCTTATTTTTTAGCTTTTTGGTCACTTCAGAGAGGCCTCTCGGCCTACTCAATTTCTCCTCATGGAGAAGCCAGCCCCTGGATTTAAGAAGTGTACCAAATGTAATGCTGTTATTTCAGTCACAGACACCCATGAATGGTGTCTGAAATGTTTGGGGCCTGACCATTCCATACCGGACTGCCCATCTTGCTCCCACATGTCTAAACGTGGGCTGCAGAACCGGGCCAACAAATTCCATGTGCTGTTTGCTTCAGAGAATACAGCATCACAGTCATCCAGGTCTTCTTCTCCGGATGGATCTCAGGTAACCAAACCTTCTGTGGGCAAGTCCTCAAAGAGCAAATCTCCTTCAAAGCATCGAGAGGCTCTTAGCTTAGAACTTGAGGACCCTGCCCCAGCCAAACAACCCCGGCGGGAAGTCCAACTTCCAAAAACGCCAATTCAGGGGTCTCAGGTTGATATCGATGCTACGGCCTCGACAGATCACCTGTTAGCCTGCTCTGGGGTACCGGGTCACTCCGGTACCGACATCCAGGCAGCTATGGCGTCCATGGGCGATACTGTACAGTCCATGCAGCAGGCCGTCATGGCTTTCATTAAAGCTGCAACGCCATCGGTTCCGCTTTCAGCGGTTCCGGGCCCGATACCGGTATCGTCCGCCATGCCGGTATCGAGGCCGTCCACCTCTAAACGCAAGTCGGTACCGTATGGGCTTTCGCTCCATACCGGTTCCATACCCGATACGCCCGATATCGATACCGATCGGTACGCGTATCGTGCGTTAGAGGAAAGCACCGATTCCTCTGAGGATTTTCACTCCTCTGATGATTCTGCTGAGTTTTCACTCAACTTACCTGAGGAGCCCTCTTCTCCTAAAAGGAGAATGTCCCCTCCAGAGGATTTGTCCTTCCAGGACTTTGTTTTAGATATGGCTACAGCCCTTTCTATTACCACATCCTCTGAAAAGGAACCCAGATCCAAAAAACTGGATATTTTGGGATACTCAAAGGCCCCTAAGGAGGCAGTTACCCTGCCTATCCATGAAATCCTTCAAGAACAACTGATGGATTTCTGGGAAAATCCTTTGACTTTGTCTCCTTATTCCCGTAGGTTGGACACCATGTATAGGGTCCCTCCTTCTCCTGGTTTCCAAAAGACTCAATTGCCCCACCACTCTATTGTGGTGAAGTCTGCAATGAAGAAGATTAGGAGTACCAAAAGGCACTCTTCCACCCCTCCAGGACGGGAATGTAAGACTTTGGACTCTTTTGGTAGGAAAATTTTCCAGGCTAGTATGCTTATAGCCAGGATTAATTCCTACAGTCTCTATATGGGCATGTTCCTGGAGGAACTTGCCAAAAAGGTGCGGCATTTTGCCCCCTTTATCCCTGAGGATAAAAAGCAGGGATTCCTTTCCCTAGTGAAACAACTCTTAGAGGTTTCTAAGTTCTCTAATAGGGCAGCATATGATTCCTTTGAGGGAGCCAGTAGGGCTTCGGGCATTGCTATTGCAGCCCGACGTCTTGCTTGGCTCCAGGCCTCTGATCTGGAACCTTGGGTTCTAGATGGCTTACGGAATCTGCCCTGTACAGGTGAGAACTTATTTGGGGAAGAGTGGCAAATCAAAGCCACCCAGATGGATGCTGAAAATGCCACCTTGGAAAGACTTTCAAAGTCCACTTCAATTCCTACTAAGAAAAAGTCTTTTAAAAGGCCTTACTATAAGAAGGCCAGAGTTGCTTCAAATACTGGCCAGCAGTCTTCTCAACCTCGCTATACTGCTAAGCGTCAGCAATCCAAACAAGCACGAGCTAAGCCTGCAGCAGCTACTGTAGCTCAGCAGGCTCCAACCCCTCAGGGGTTTTGACTTGCTCCTAGGGAACTTGCCACTTCTGGTTCTAACACAACCAGAACCTCTCACCATACCCGGAAGGTTGGTTCACTTTGCTCCCAGATGGGAACAAATCACAACAGAACAATGGACCCTCTCTATCATTCGAGAGGGTTACAAACTTCATTTCTCCAGCCTTCCTCCCCATCATATGGTGAGACCATTCAATTCTCCCCCATCTCTCCTAACCCTGTTGGGTCAAGAGGTTTCCTCTCTTCTTGCCCAAGGGGCCATAGAAGAGGTTCCTCTTCCTCAACAAGGGTCCGGTTTCTACTCCCCTTATTTTCTCATTCCAAAGAAGACAGGGGGATTCAGACCAATCCTAGATCTGAGAGAATTGAACAAATTTCTCTTCAAGGAGAAATTCAAAATGCTGTCTCTCGGCATTCTCCTTCCTTACCTCCAGGGTCAGGACTGGCTTTGTTCTCTAGACCTACAGGATGCGTATACACATATACTCATCCATCCATCCCACAGAAAGTATCTTCGCTTTCTGTTTCAGGGAAAACATTTCCAATACAGAGTACTCCCCTTCGGTCTAGCCTCTGCTCCAAGAGTATTCACAAAATGCATGGCAGTCGTAGCCGCATTTCTAAGAGGCATGGGAATCTTTGTCTTCCCATATCTGGACGACTGGCTCATCCGAGCTCCAACTCAGTCACAGGCCCAGATTTCCCTGGACCACACAAGGAGCCTTTTGCAGTATCTGGGACTGGTAGTAAACCTTCCCAAGTCCCAACTCATCCCTACTCAATCTCTAGAATTCATAGGGGCCCAGTTGGACACCATCACTGCAAGGGCCTACCTTCCACATGTTCGAGGCCAGCGCCTCCTGAGTTTGGCCTCCCAAGCTCAGTCCAGCACTCACTTGACAGCCAGGGAAATGCTACGCCTACTGGGTCATATGGCCTCCACAGTGCATGTGGTGCCCTATGCTCGTCTTCATATGAGAGCAGCTCAATGGACCCTGGCCACTCAGTGGACTCAGGCGTCAGGAGCGCTCTCAGACCAAATACAAACCTCCGATCGTCTGTTTTGGTCCCTCCACTGGTGGACTTCCACCAAGAATCTGTTGTTGGGGGCTCCATTTCAACCATTGCTACCCCAAGCAACCCTTACAACAGATGCCTCCCAAACAGGGTGGGGAGCCCATTTGCAAACTCTCTCCACTCAGGGCACTTGGTCTCTACAAGAGACCACCCTTCATATCAATCTTCTGGAACTGCGAGCAATTTACCTTGCCCTCAAGGTCTTCCACTCCCTCCTAGCCAACCTCACTGTCCTAGTTCAGACGGACAATCAGGTGGCCATGTTTTACATAAACAAACAAGGAGGGACGGGCTCTCTGTCGCTTTGCAACGAAGCTCTAAGACTATGGGCCTTCGCCAGAGAGCATCAGATTCACCTGCTAGCAGTGTATCTCCCAGGAGTTCAAAACTCTCGGGCAGACAGGCTCAGTCGAGTTCTGCTGCCACACGAATGGTCCCTACATTTGGACCAAATAAACCGAATCTTTCAGGAATGGGGGACCCCGGACATAGACCTCTTTGCAAGTCCGTGGAATGCCAAACTTCCCCGGTTCTGTTCCAGAACTCCGTGTCAGGGAGCTCAGGCTACGGACGCCTTTCTCCTGAATTGGAGTCAGGCATTCCTATATGCCTTTCCACCCATTCCTTTGATTCCCAAGACTCTGTTCAAACTCCAGAGGGATCATGGAACTATGATCCTCATAGCTCCACGCTGGCCACGCCAAGTGTGGTTCCCTCTACTTCTACAGCTCTCCCAGGGATCCTACTTGGATCTGGGAGCTGCGCCAGACCTCCTGTCTCAGGAGGAGGGGACTTTGTGGCACCCAAACCCCAAATCCCTTCACCTCAGTGCTTGGTTACTGAAGGCTTAAGCCTTCAAGACTTTCATCTTTCCCAACCAGTGAAAGATATCCTTTCTGCCTCTAGGAAACCCTCTACCAGGCGTTCCTATGCTTTCAAATGGAAACGTTTTTCCATTTGGTGTGCTCAGCAGGGTCTTGACCCTCTGGCACTTCCTTTGAATTCTCTTCTTGATTATCTCCTGCATCTATCCAATGCAGGCCTCAAGACGAATTCGGTAAGAGTCCATTTAAGTGCTATTGCAGCATCCTTGCAACATATAAATGGACAACCTATCTCCTCTCATCCTCTTGTTGCAAGATTCATGAGAGGCCTGACTCTCACTAAACCTCCCATCAGACCACCCCCGGTCGCATGGGATTTGAATCTAGTGCTCGGTCAACTTATGAAGCCACCTTTTGAGCCAATGTTTTCCACCTCCTTGAAATTTCTTTCCTGGAAGGTCATCTTCCTCATTGCAGTCACTTCGGCTCGCCGCATCAGTGAGCTGCAGGCTTTAGTGGCTAATCCACCTTACACAAGATTTCATCATGATAAGGTGGTCCTTAGGACGAATCCCCACTTTATGCCTAAAGTGGTCTCGCCTTTTCATCTTAATCAAGAGGTATATCTACCTGTCTTTTTTCCAGCTCCTCATGCATCCAATGCAGAGAGGAACCTTCATACTCTGGATTGTAAAAGAGCTCTCGCTTTTTACCTTAATAGGACTCAGCCACATCGAAAGTCTTCTCAACTTTTTGTGGCCTTTGATCCTTCCCATTTGGGACTTCCAGTCTCCAAGCGTACACTTTCCAATTGGATTGCTCAGTGTATTTCTTTTGCTTACCAGAGCAAAAACATTTCTCTGGAAGGCCATGTCACTGCTCACAATGTGAGGGCCATGGCAACTTCTATGGCTCATCTGCACTCTGTTTCCATAGATCAGATCTGTCGAGCCGCTACCTGGGCCTCGGTTCATACCTTCACAGCCCATTACTGTTTGGACAAGGACTCCCGCCGGGATGCCTTGTTTGGCCAGGCTGTCCTCAAGCACCTGTTCCATTCCTAAACAACTCCTGCCCACCTTCCCAGAATGGATGCCTGAGATCCATACGAAGATGGCGAACCTTTACAGGGGATCCCATGCATCTAAGCTAGGGAGTCCCCATATGTGAGGACTTATTCCTGCTTGTTCCTGGAGATAGCACAGTTACTTACCTGTAACAGGTGATCTCTGGGAACAGCAGGAATTAGTCCTCACAACCCACCCACCTCCCCTAGGAGTTGTATCTTTTATCTATCTATCTTCCTGTCCTCTCTCTGTTGACTCAGCTATAAACTCGAAACTGAGGAGAGCTGTTCAGGAAGGCGGGAAGGCAGTGCGCATGTGCAGTGGGAGGTCCCAAAAGCTTCTATTCTAAGAAGCTGGGGAGCTTTCCCGCACGGGCTCCGTCGGTACCGACGTACCCATATGTGAGGACTAATTCCTGCTGTTCCCAGAGATCACCTGTTACAGGTAAGTAACTGTGCTATATCTGCTTTAACATACTGATCTTTCCCCTTTTGCTCTTTCCCCCATTTCTTTCGTTATTCCTTTATCATCCACTCAAATTTCACCCTTCCATTCTCAATCCTCCTTCTCTCCCAATACCTGGCCAATCGTATATTTTTCTTCCTTCCCACACAAAATAGCTTTTCCCCTCTCCATCCTCATTCCCCTTCTAGTTCTCCCCCCAAAATCAGCTTCCTTATAGTTCTGTATCCACCCAGCATTCGCTCCCTTCTAGTCCCATTCTCCCATGCCCCCACATCAGCCCATTTCCAGTCCTAGCCCCCCATATGCTCTTTTCCACTTCCATTCCAGCCCCCCATCAGCCCATTTCCAGCCCTATTCCAGCTCCCATCAGCCATTTCCAGTCCTATTCCAGCCCATCAGCCATTTCCAGTCCTATTCCAGCCCTCCATCAGACCATTTCCAGTCCTACTCTAGCCCCCATCAGCCCATTTCCAGTTCCTAGCACCCCCCCATCAGCCCATTTCCAGCTCCCCATCAACCCATTTGCAGTCCAAGCAGCTCCCATCAGCCCATTGCCGGTCTAAGCTCCCTCCCCCATCAGCCCGTTTCCAGTCCCAGTGTACCCTCCCATCACAGCCCATTTCGTCCTAGCTCCCCCATCACAGCCCATTTCCAATTCCAGCTTATTCTCCCATCACAGCCCATACAAGCTTCCCCCCATCACAGCCCATTTCCAGTCCTATTCCAACCCCCATCAGCCCATTTCCAGTCCAAGCTCCCCCTCATCAACCCATTGCCAGTCCTATTGCAGCTCCCCATCAGCCCATTTCCAATCCTAGCCTCCCCATCAGTCATTTCCAGTCCTAGTCCCCCCATCAGCCCATTTCTAGTCCTATTCCAGCTCCCCACAAGTCCATTTCCAGTCCTAATCCAGCCCCCATCAGCCCATTTTCAGTCCAAGCTCCCCCTCATCAGACCATTTCCATCCTGTTCCAGCTCCCCACCAGCCCATTTCCAATCCTAGCCCCCCCATCAGTCATTTCCAGTCCAAGCTTCCCCTCCATCAGCCCATTTCCAGTCCTAGCCCCCCCCAATCACAGCCCATTTGCAGTCCCAGCTTACCCTCCCATCACAGCCCATTTGCAGTCCCAGCTTACCCTCCCATCACAGCCCATTTGCCGTCCAAGCTTCCCCCCATCACAGCCCATATGCAGTCCAAGCTTCCCCCCATTACAGCCCATATGCAGTCCAAGCTTCCCCCATTACAGCCCATTTCCAGTCCTAGCGCCCACCCCCCTGCCTGCCAAAGTACCTTGCGGCCATCTAAGGGACTTCAGAGGAAGCTGGAAAAGCACGCGCGAGGCCCTGGCTCCTTCTGCACAGCCACCAGCGTGAAGAGTGTTTTCTCTCACACTGGTAGCTGTTTCAGTGAAGCACACTGAATGCTGGGAAAGGTTAAAGGTCATTTCCCGGCACTCATGTGCTTCACAGAAACAGCCGCCAGCGTGAGGGAAAACACTTTTCATTCTGGCGGCTGTGCAGAGGGAGCCGGGGCCTCGCGTGGGTTTCCCCGGCTCCCTCTGAAGTCGTCCATCTGTGCGAGAATGGAGTTCACGCGAGGCCCTGTGCGAACAACATTCTCACACAATGGATGGGCCATGTTAGTGAGAGTTTTAATGATATTCTGCTTAGCAACATCTCCCTGAGTCTATATATCAAGTTTTGATTACAGTCCTCCCTAAGGAAGACAAAGATCCGCTGTTATGCAGTAGTTATAGTTCGATATCTTTGCTTAATTCAGACTCCAAGATATTTACTAAAATCCTTTCGAAGCGTTTAGATGCTAGAATTCAGGAAATCATTCACCCAGATCAAACTGGTTTCATAAAAGGCCACTGTGGCTTTGAGAACGTTCGTAGGCTGCTAAATGTGATGTTTGATTTGCGGAAGGTGGAGGGCAGTTTTGCTGTCTTCTCTCTAGATGCTGAAAAAGCTTTTGATAAGGTAGAGTGGAGATATCTGCTGGCTGTACTACAACACTTTGGCTTTGGTTCATGTTTCTGCTCCTGGATCGTAGTCCTCTACAAAGCTCCTTTAGGCATGATTCAGGTGAATGGCTTCTCTTCCTCTTCTTTTGATTTAGGGCTGGGGATGAGACAGGGTTGCCCTTTCTCCTCTCTTCTTCGCACTAGGTATTGAACCTCTAGCTATACAACTACTCAAGCAAGCTCCCTTGAAGACCTAAATATGTACACTTAGGAGGAGAGGAGGGATAGGGGAGATATGATTCAGACCTTTAAATACTTAGAGAAATAATGAACAAACAAATTTCTTCCAGAGACGGGCAAGCTGTAAAACTAGAGGGCATGACATGAAGCTGCAAGGTGGTAAATTGAAAGGCAATGTCAGGAAATACTTTTTTTACTGAAATGGTGGTGGATGCTTGGCATGCCCTCCCGATGGAGGTGGTGGGGGCAAACATGGTGACGGAATTCAAAGTGGCCTGGGACAGACACAGTGGATCACTTTACAGCAACAAGATTAAATCAAAATAAACTGAACCATCTAATTTCTCAACAATGGGGAGCAATGGGGGGAGGAGCGGTGGGTTCACCCCTAAACAAACAAACACAGATATGGGGAGGGGTGCACCTGCTCCTGGTGGGTGCACCACTAAGCAAAGACATGGGAAGGAGTGCACCTACTCCTGCCATATTGCTGGGCAGACTAGATGGACCATGCTGGTCTTTATCTGCCGTCAGTTACTATGTTACTATTGGGATTTTCGTGGGTCATCATCACCATGTAGTGTCTCTTTATGTGCAAGAGACACTCATCTTTCTGAGACCCATCTTCTACCATACCCGTTGTTAGAGCTGCTGAATTTGTTTTCGCAAATTTTGGGCTAAACGGTCAATTTTCAGAAATCTTCTCTTTTACCAAGTTTATCCGCAACGAGCACGGGAACACCATTGGATTCCATTATTTTTCCAACGGTTTCTCAGATTCAATATCTTGGAATCCGGATTCCGCAGCAGCTTGAGGATTTATATATCAGTAACTATCTTCCTTTCTTATCATCCAGTCATAAGGATGTGTGCAGGTGGCAATCCCTATCTGTATCCTGGCTGGGAAGAGTACATACGATTAAGATGATCTTACTACACAAATTGCTCTTTCTGTTTCAACAACTTCCTATCTTGGTTCCTATGACCTTTTTCATACAGCTGCGCTCTGTCCTTTTGAGGTTTGTGCGGCAAAATTGCCGGCCGCGACTTAGTTGGCACACGTTGATCCACCCTAAGATCTTGGGGGGTATTGGTCTTCCAGATTTTGAACTTTATTATATGTGCTCTTGCTTACGAGCTATCCACTTCTGGTCTACTATTGTGGCCTCTACATGGTCATGTTTGGAAGCAGAATGGTTAACTCCAATTCCACTTGCAGCTGCTCCCTTTGTTCATGAGGGGCGAGAGGCACAGGCTATTCACGATTATATCTTTATTGGACCAGTATGGAAAGCATCAAGGAGAGTCTGTAAAAGGGTTTCCCTCCCTTTATATCTGTCACCTTATACGACTCTTGGGGCTTTTTCCTTTGTCAGAGATATGGGTAGCCATTTTTGCTCATCTAATGGGATATTGCGCTTGACCTCACTTTATGATCACTCGGTTTCTTTTAGATAAGCACCGCTTGGAGTTATTGATGGGTATTTGTCTATCTGCCTTTCAATATTACCAATTCAGGCATTTTTTTACAAAGCACCAATTGGTCATAGCAGGAACGCGTACACCTTGTCCTTGGGAACATACACTTTTCGATTCACCTCGTACTAAGGCTTTTTTGGCACATTTATGCCATGCATTGTCTATGGATTTGCTATCTCCATCACCAACTCCTGCTTTCCGTAAGCAGTGAGAGGAGGCTGTTCCGAGGAAGTCCAAGGACTTCTGGTTGGAAACTTATCATTACTCTCAAACGTGTTCAGTTTCGCTGTCACCCAATTGAGAATCCTATTCCATCTGTTGGTTGTGCCAGTTGACCTGTACCGATGGGTTCACGCTGATGATTTTTTTATGTTGAAGACTTTGCAGCAGATGTGGCACTTTTTGCCACATGTAGTGGGAATGCTAAAGATTCAGTAATTTTGGACGAAGGCTCATGCCCATATTACTCAAACGTTGAGGGTTACTTTCCCATGTGAGTTGGATTACTGTGTTTTGGGATACTTTGATTCGGAGTCTATACCTCTGGATGTAACTAGACTGATAAACTGTTTGTTGCTGGCTGCACGTTCTATTATCAGCTGCTATTGGAAAAGATTTACTGCACCCTCCCAAAAAGAATGGATGGTGAAAGTGTGGGCCATATATAAAATGGAGAAACTGACAGCTGACCTTAGAGGGAAACCAGACATGCTGGAGCATCTCTGGGCCTGATTCTTTCCACTCCCCATTTCGGCTACTCTGTGACCTGGATGCCACCCCACACATCATTTCATTACACCTCATCTCACCACACCTCACTACTTTTATTCACTTCCTTCCGGGGGTTAGCTTCCCAATGCAAGCTCTATTCGGTTCGTTCTGGGTTACGTATGCTTCTAGAGCATTCCGTCTCATAATGGGTCTGTTCTTTTGGCTGATGATTTAGGGAGATAGGGGAGGGGGAGTTGGGGAGGCAGGTATGAGGGGGGTTTAGGTTGATGGCCAATGTATACATTGTTGGCTCTCCTACATTATTTGAGTTCTTGAGGGTGCTGGGAGGGGTGATCTCCTTCATGGTAATCTCTACATTAGTATGGATCTGGGTATGTTCGACATGACTGTTCACCTTCATGGTTGTAATTGGTTAGATAAAAATTTGATGAACTA
This sequence comes from Ichthyophis bannanicus, assembly GCA_033557465.1. Taxonomy (NCBI): domain Eukaryota; kingdom Metazoa; phylum Chordata; class Amphibia; order Gymnophiona; family Ichthyophiidae; genus Ichthyophis; species Ichthyophis bannanicus. The sequence goes on along the minus strand of CM066031.1, from coordinate 526,717,442 downwards.
TTGAGTTATGAAATTCTTTCCTGACAATGTCTGTATATTCACACAAGCATTTCCGAGTGTCTGTCTATTTATATATCTGTGTTCATGGTGACAGGATTGTTTATTCACAGTTATATACATTTGCTGCACTGATATTAGTGGGATTTTTGATCTATTCTTGTTATTTCCCAGCCATTTATAGATGAGTGAATCTTGAGAGACTGTTGTATTGCTACCAACCATTAATAATAATAATAATAATAATAATAACCAAACCATGGTTCAACAATACACTAAAACAAATGAAACGGAATCTTAGAAAACTAGAACACAATTGGCGCAAATCTAAATTGACAATACACAAAGAAATATACAATATCCACTTCACTAAATACAAAGAAACCTTGGACAGCATAAAAAAAGAATATTATGCTAAAATACTATCAAAATCATATAACAGGCCAAGAGAGTTATTCACCATTGTCAGAAACCTAACCAACCCCCAAACTTCTGACAGCGAAATTACTGATATCTCAGTTCAAACCTTAGCCCACCATTATCAAAATAAAGCAAAAATGCCGTCAATGTCTATAGATATTATCAACTTATCACACCAGCCATCAGATAAATGGTCAGAGTTTCATCCCATAACTAAAGAGACACTAAAAAATATCATCACCAGTCTAAATACCACAACTTCATATTTAGATCCATGTCCAGTAACATGGATAAAAAATACACTACCAATTTTATTACCCTACATTCTCTCAATAGTGAACCTCTCTCTAACCCAAGGCTACCTCCCACCATCACTCAAACACGCACAAATACGGCCAGTCCTCAAGAACAGCAAACTGGATAAAACCTTGCCTGCATCATATAGACCCATTTCAAGCATACCATTTTTGGCTAAAATAATTGAAAAAGTGGTTCAATTACAGACACAGGACTTCCTAGACTCATCTTACCCTCTTGATGAGCAACAATATGGCTTTCTGCCCCGCCATGGAGTTGAAACACTTCTCACTGTTTTAATAGATGCGCTCCTAAGAGGGATTGACAATCATAAACAGGCCTTCATTCTACTTTTCATTGATATATCAGCTGCGTTCGATAGCGTACACCACACAATAATGCTCAATAACCTGAGACAAATAGGATTAAACTCCACAGTACATAAATGGTTCTCATCCTACCTAAATAATAGAACGCAAAATGTAAGAATTGGGAATCAAAACTCAACCACATATAAACAAGAAATTGGATTACCACAAGGTTCAGCGCTGTCAGCTCTGCTTTTCAATATTTACATAAAACCAGTCTGCAACATATTCAAAAAATTTGGAGTAAAATATCATCTATACGCAGATGATATTATGATGTATATTCCATTCACGATACCCAACCTACCGCTACAACTCCTATCGGACTGCTATAATGAAATTACAACCTGGCTAAAAGCACAAATCCTCCACATAAACCACACTAAAACTGAAGTTCTAATCGTGACCAAGAACAAATCCTATATCCCCCCAACACACATAAGACTTCAAAACCAAGAAATTAAAATAAAAAACGAAATAAGATATGTAGGTGTTATACTAGACACACACCTTAAGATGGAAACACACATTAGCAATACCATAAAGAAAATTTATTTCAAACTCAAAACCCTCAAACAACTTCGTCCGTTAGTATTTACACAAGACTTTATCAACATAATCCAGGCCACCATAACTACACATTTTGACTTTGCCAATCTAATTCTAATAGGCATTTCAAAACAAAACATCAAACGACTGCAATTAGCGCAAAACGCAGCGGCCAGAATCATACTGAAAATTAACTCGCTCCAACACATATCACCAATTCTAGCCTCCCTCCATTGGCTACCAATTCAAAGTAGAATAATCTACAAAACAATAATAACTTCATTCAAGACCTTATATATGGCCCCAACCATGCTATGTAACTTAATAAACAAAGAACCACCTAAGCCCACAAACAGAAAAGGACAATTGAACAGATTAAAGATCCCGAAAGATTACACAAGAGCCCATAAATCAACAAATAACAGAGCCTTCTCCCACATAGCCCCAACGACCTGGAATTCACTCCCAGAGGAACTACGAACACTAACGGAGATCATGGAACTCCGTAAAAAATTGAAAACTTACCTGTTCAACAAACACTATAACATAGACAACTCATCACCTGCTTTAGACAAAGGTTAAACAGGTATCTGTCTGCCTCAAGCAAAAACCCTTAACCCACACAGATAACACACATTCATGATGACTTCAAAACTTATGTCCTTTCACTTCCATGTATATATATACATATATAAAATTGTATATAGTTTATTCTGTTCTATATTATCTCTCACTGCTTAGCCTGCATATTCTATATATAAGTTGATGTTCCTTGTAAATATGTTCTGTTATAATATGACGTTCCCTGTAAAACAAACTTGCTTTGTTAATTACACAGGTACACTACCAAAAAACTGCCTCCAGTTTTGCAACTGATTCCTATAGATTTTGGGGTGCTGAATCCAGGAAAAATAGCCAAAATGTTCCATCACGTCACGTTTTCTTGCAAAATTAGATTTCTTACCCATATAAGGATTGTTCACATAATTTCTTTTTAGCCGACTGCAGTTTATTTTCTTGGCCCAAAATAGAGGTTGTAATGGTTAGCTAACTAGAAACACTCCCTCATGATATTTTAGAGTGTTTTGTATTCATTTTATACATTAACAGGACAATTGGGAGGCAGGGGTTAAATCCAGTACTCGCGCTGGCGCATGTTCTTTCCTGTTCGCCTCGCCTCGTTCGCTCGCTCAAACACGGTGGTTGCGACATGAACGTTCCTGTCAAATTTCAGTTTCTTGCAAGTTCATTATTACCTTTTGTTTGCTCAGTCGTAATCCAGCTTTATTCCGAAGTGGTTCACTACAGTTGTAGTTTGCAGTGCTGTGTATTTGTGATGGCTCACAGAGCCAGAGGTTGCGTCAACTCTCCGGACAGTTTTTGTTTTATTTGTGGGGAATATACCGTGAAAAAGCGGCAGAGGAACATTTCTGCATTTATTAAAAAAGTATATTTCGCCTATTTCGGTTTGAAGTTAGGCGATCAAGACAAACCGTGGGCTCCTCACAAAGTGTGCAAGACATGTGAGGAAGATCTACGCTTATGGATGAAAGGTAAAAAACAAGCATTGCATTTCGGAATACCTATGATGTGGCGTGAACAAAGAGACCACAGCAGTGACTGCTATTTTTGCTCTTGCATTGTGAAGGGATACAACTTAAAAAATAAGAACGTAATAAGTTACCCCAACCTTCCCTCAGCAATTAGGCCTATGCCTCATAGCAACGAAGTACCTGTGCCTGAACCACCAAAATCTTTGGATCATATTTGTGTGGACGGTTCTGATCATGATGAGACTCATCAGATGGCTTTTCCCGATGAGTCCAGTACTTCCGAGTTTGAAACTGAACCAGATCCGAAACCTGAACTTTTCTCTCAAGCTGAATTGAATGATTTAGTCCGGGATTTAGGACTCCCAAAAGATGCTGCCCAACTGCTAGGTTCTCGGCTTAAACAGAAAAATCTATTGTCACCAGGAACAACTTTTTATTGGTACCGCAACCGCGAGACACAATTTTTGAAGTATTTCAGCAAAGAGGAAGATTTGGTATTTTGCAACGATATATACGGAGTAATGGAAAAGTTTAAACTCAAGTATGATCCTGCTGAATGGTGGCTGTTCATTGATTCGTCAAAAGACAGCATAAAAGGTGTTCTTCATAATGGCAACACATTAGCTTCAGTTCCTATTGCTCACTCTGTTATTCTCCAAGAAAAATACGAGAATTTGGCCTTGATTCTTCAGAAGATTCGTTATGATGAGCATAAGTGGATGATTTGTGGAGACTTTAAAATTCTATCCATGCTATTAGGGCAGCAATCCGGTTTCACCAAATATCCCTGCTTCCTTTACTTGTGGGATAGCCGGGCCCGCGACCTACACTGGGGGAAAAAAGACTGGCCAATTCGGGAGTATTTGAGACCCGGTGAGAAAAATGTTCTTCATGAGAGCTTGGTACCTCGTGATAAAATTCTATTACCACCTCTCCACATTAAGTTGGGTCTCATTAAGCAATTCATCAAGTCCCTTCCAAAAGATGGTGAGTGCTTTCGGTACCTTTGCTCAAAGTTCCCCCGACTTTCTGAAGCAAAGCTAAAGGAAGGAGTGTTTGTTGGCCCTGATATAAGGAAACTCATTTCAGATGGAGCATTCGCTGAAACAATGTCTGAGAAGGAAAAAGAAGCCTGGGATTCCTTCAAGGATGTTTTTCTCAAATTCTTGGGGAACAGGCGGGATGAGAACTATAAGGATATTGTTGCCAGGATGCTCAATGCCTTCAAAGAACAAGGCTGTAACATGAGCCTGAAAGTCCATTTCTTGCACTCCCATGTGAACTACTTTCCCGAAAACCTGGGGGCGTACAGTGAAGAACAAGGTGAAAGGTATCACCAGGACATCAAGGATGCAGAGAGAAGGTACCAAGGAAGATGGAACACCACTATGATGGCTGATTTCTGCTGGTTGCTGCTGCGGGAAACCCCAGATGAAAAATACGCCAAGCAGCGCACCAAGAGAAGCATTCGGGGGAAGAAGAAACGGGCCCACCAGGAGATTGATTGACCCAAGAATGACTTTAAAATCTAAACTGTGTTGACAAATATCGTGTTTTTACTAAACTTTGAAATAAAAATTTGCTAGTTATTACCACGGTGTCGGATCTCATTTATTAGAATTTTATTTTCACACCATCGGGTGTTTGTCTTCATGTATTGCAATGGTGCGGTTTGCGTTTTCTATTCTTACATACATACCTGTACAACATTTTTTGCACATTTCTTTGCTTTGCTTTGTGTCTAACCTCGCTCTTATATGCTCAATGTTTGTGCACATGTATGTGGCTGTTATAAGTGCAGACAATTTTGCTACCATCACAGTGTGTTTTGTTGACATTATTCTTATGTGCTGCCTTGTTACAATTTTCTTTATTCTTATTTGAATAACTACTAAACAATTAGTATAAAGAATTCATCCAAGAAACTTTTATCTCGATCGCACTCAATCTGAAACGTTCACCTCAAACTGCTAACCCAATGTAGCAAAACCTCTGTACGTGATGGAGCAAATTGGTTACCAGATTTGGATTCAGCGCACCAAAAAACGTAAAAATCAATCGAAACATTAGAGGCAGTTTAAAAAAAAAAATTTTTTTTAGTGTACCTGTGTTATTGTTCATTGTAAACCGCAACTGAACTTTGGAAGATGCGGTATATAAATGTGTATAAAATAAAATAAATAAAAAATATTTCCACAAAAGAAAAATGAAACATAATCTTTTTCTGTGTAAACCACACTGATTTCAAAATAGTGCAGTGTATAAACATAAGAACATAAGATATGCCATACTGGGTCAGACCAAGGTCCATCAAGCCCAGTATCCTGTTTCCAACAGTGGCCAATCTAGGTCATACATACCTAGCAGTTTCCCCAAAAGAGACAGGTTCCCAATGCTTGTACTGGGTCAAACATTGATATCCTGGGTCCCTTCTTAATAATGGTTTATGGACCTTTCATCCAGGAACTTGTCCAAACCTTTTTTAAACCCAGCTACACTAACAGCCTTTACTGGTAACAAATTCCAGAGTTTGATTACACGTTGAGTGAAGAAATATTTTCTTTTATTAGTCTTAAATAGTTTACCCTGTAGCTTCATTGCATGTCCCCTAGTCTTTCTATATTCTCAACGTAAACAATCGATCTACGTTTACCCGTTCCACTCCTTTCATTAATTTATAGACTTCTATCATATCTCCCCTCAGCCGTCTCTTTTCCAGGTTAAAGAGCCCTAACCTTTTTAGCCTTTCTGCATAGGAGTATCCCTCCATCCCCTTTATCATTTTGGTGGCTCTTCTCTGAACCTTTTCTAATAACGCTATATCCTTTTTAAGATACGGCGACCAGAATTGCACACACTATTCAAGGTGTGGTCTCACCATGGAACGATAGAGGCATTATAATATCTTTTGTTTTATTTTCCATTCCTTTCCTTATGATACCTAGCATTCTATTTGCTCTCTTGGCTGCCGCTGCACACTAGGCCGAGGGTTTTAATATGCTATCCACAATGACGCCTAAATCTTTTTCCTGGGTGGTGGTTCCTAATGCGGAACCTTGCATTGTGTAACCATAGTTTGGGTTGTTTTTCCCTAGGTGCATAACTTTGCACTTGTCCACATTAAATTTCATCTGCCATTTTGATGCCCAGTCTTCCAGTTTATCAAGATCCTCTTGTAATTTTCCACAATCCTCTATGAATATGTCAAAAAGCAGCGGACCCAGCACAGATCCCTGGGGTATACCACTATTCACCTTTCTCCATTGGGAAAATTGACCATTTAGCCGAACCCTCTGCTTTCTATCTTTTAACCAGTTCTTGATCCATAGTAGTACACTTCCTCCTATCCCATGACTCTTTAGTTTTGCCAAAAGTCTCTGATGCTTTCTGAAAGTCCAGATACACTATATCAGCTGACTCACCTTTGTCCACCTGTTTATTCACACTTTCAAAAAAACATAACAGATTAGTAAGACAAGATCTTCCTTGTCTAAAACCATGTTGGCTGTCTCCTGTTAGGCCATGACTATCTACATGCTGAGTAATTTTATTCTTTATGATGGTTTCTACCATTTTTCCCGGTACTGACGTGAGGCTCACCGGTCTGTAGTTTCCCGGATCACCCCTGGAACCCTTTTTAAAAATTGGTGTTACATTGGCGATCCTCCAATCTTCAGGTATTAGAGATGATTTTAATGATAGTTCACAGATTACTAATAGCAGGTCTGCAATCTCATATTTCAGTTCTTTCAACAGCCTTGGATGTATACTATCCAGCCCAGGTGATTTGCTACTCTTCAGTTTATCTAATAGTTGTAATACATCTTCCCGATGTATCGATATTTCCTTCAATTCTTCTGCACCTTTAAATACCACTTCAGTCATGGGTAACATCCTTACATCTTCCTCAGTAAAGACCGAAGCAAAGAATTCATTCAGTCTCTCCGCTATCGCCTTGTCGCCTCTTAGTGCCCCTTTAACTCCTCTATCATCTAATGGACCAACTGACTCTCACAGGTTTTTTTGCTACGAATGTACTTGAAAAAATCTTTATTTCGCGTTTTTGCTTCCGCAGCAAGCTTCTTCTCAAATTCTCCCTTTGCCTGCTTTATCAGTGCCTTGCATTTGACTTGCCAGTGCTTGTGCTGTTTTCAGGTTTTGTCGTTTGGCTCTTTTTTCCATTTCCTGAAAGATGCTTTTTTGGGAACAGCCTCTCTGACCTCACCTTTAAACCATGCTGGCAGTTTTTTGGACTTCCATCCACTTTTCTTAAAGCGTGGAATACAGCTGGTCTGGGCTTCCAAGATGGTATTTTTCAACAACACCCAAGCTTGATGTAAGTCTTTAACCTTTGCAACTGCTCCTTTTAGATTTTCTTAACTTTTTTCCTCATTTTATCATAGTCTCCCTTTCGAAAGATAAAAGGTAGCACTGTGGATTTCCTTACTATCCCTCCTCCACTAATTAAATCAAAGGCGATCATGCTATGATCACTATTGCCAAGTGGCCCCAACATTCTTATCTCTTGCACTAGATCTTGTGTTCCACTAAGGACTAGGTCTAATATGGCTTCCCCTCTGGTCGGTTCATGAACCAGCTGCTCCAAGAAGCAGTCATTTGTCATCTAGGAACTTTATCTCCCTAGCATGTTCTGCCGTGACACTGACCCAGTCGATACCGGGGTAATTGAAATCACCCATTATTATTACTGCGCTGTAACCTTTGTTAGCTTCCTTGATTTCTTTGAGCATTTCATCATCAATTTGTTCATTCTGGCCAGGTGGTCTATAGTACACCCCCACTGCTATCGCCTTCCCCTTTTTACATGGAATTTCAATCCATAGAGATTCTACAGCAAATTTTGTTTCCTGCAAAACTTTAATCCTTTCTGACTCAATGCCCTCTCTAACATAGAGCGCAACCCCTCCACCAATTTGATCCGCTCTATCATTATGATGTAGTTTGTACCCAGGTATCACAGTGTCCCACTGGTTGTCCTCCTTCCACCATGTCTCTGATATTCCAATCATATCTAACCTCTCATTTAGTGCTATATATTCTAACTCTCCCATCTTATTTTTTAGACTTCTAGCATTTGCATACAAGCATTTTAGAGACTGTATTTTATTCATATTAATTTGGCTATTGGTAGACATGGGTAATTTGGGATCTTTAAGCTCTGTCTGCTCCATACTCGAGGGTATTTGGGCTACTTTACTCTTTTTTGGAACCTCTCTGCTTTTGATAGTATCCTTCAAGGATACATTCTTCCGAACCATCCGCTCTTGGGCGACTGTCGGCTTTCCCCTAATATCTAGTTTAAAAGCTTCTCTATCTCCTTTTTAAAGGTTAATGCCATCAGCCTGGTTCCATCCCGGTTAAGGTGAAGCCCATCCCTTCGGAAGAGCCTCTCCTTTCCCCAGAATGTTCCCCAGTTCCTAACAAATCCAAAACCCTCATCTCTGCACCATTGTCTCATCCACGCATTGAGACTCTGGAGCTCTGCCTGCCTTTTGGGTCCTGCACGTGGAACGGGAAGCATTTCGGAGAACGCTACCCTGGAAGTTCTGAGCCAACAAATAAATAAAGGAAACTAAAGATAATGGCTGATATACAAAAGGTGGACTAATAGCAGTGCTAACTATTGGACTGCTCATGGAAAACAAAATGAGAAGGAACCCCAATACAAATGACATAGGCATATGCTAGAAATAATTAATACAACATTAAAAAGCAATAAGAAGTAATTAAAACAGATAAAAATTGATAACAAAAAAGGGGAGAGGGAAATAAAACCCAAAAAAGACACTAGAATCAACATTGTAGATGACCCAATAAAGTGAAATTATTTTTTAAAAAAGCATGCAAAAGGGGGGAGGAGGAGGGAGAGAGGGAAGGAGGGGGAAAACAGTGAGGGGAGAGGAAAGAGGTGGGGGGAGGGAAGAGGGGGAAAGGGAGGGGGAGGGAAGGGGAAGGTGAAGAGGGGAGGGAGAGCCATGTAGAGAAAACATCTGAAGAGAAAAGGTGGTGGTTTTGGTTTATTTTGGTCTACCAAGGATGTATAGGAGAAGGGGGCGTTAGGGAAGGAGGGAGGGATAGGAGCCAAGCAAGCAAGTTTAGGGTGGGGGGAGTCTAGAAAATATTCAGTATTAGCTACCATTACAGTACTACTGTGCTTGTGGGGGTTATTTTATAAGCTGTATTTGCATTTGATTCATTTGTTTTGGAACTTATGTGGGTATAAAATTCATAAAAAGTAAATTTCATATAATAATCTGGGGTAAAGGGAGGTAGTTAAGTTAAATTGCATGAGGGATGCTTGTAGGTGTTGAGATGGCGATGGTGTGTATGTGGTGCTTTCATTTTTCAGGAATGATTAATTAAGTTCTTGAACTGCTTAACCAGTGGTGCTTCTGAAACAATACATATATTTAATAGATGTATAGAATAACTTTGTAACAGGGCATCTAAGCAGAAAAGGTATATGGAGGTAGTGTTATAACAAGTCACCTAGGCTAATTGCGCAGGAAGGCACCTATTTTATAAAGACACATAGAGTAGTAGGCACCTGTGTTATAAATTATTAGCTGAGATCCTGCAAACATTGCTCTTATATTGAAGTTGTGGACATTTATGCTTTTTTGTGAGCGGGTGTAAGTGTTAGTGCATTTGGGAGTAGGTGTAAATTGTGACGGTCCATTCTCCACCCAGATTTTCCCAAGCACCGCCTATTTTACAAATAGGCTCCTACTTGAACTGCACATTTTATTAGATGCATTTTACATGCACAAATCGGTGTGTTACATGCTAAAAAGGTTTATAAAATTACCTATTGAGACAGCATATGCTGCACCTATTTTATAAAGACAACATATGTGCCTTTCTAAGCAACATAAACCATGCTGGATCAAATTAAGGTTTATCAAGCCCAGCATTTTGTTTCTGACAATGGCTAGTCTGGGTCACAAGTACCCGGTAGATCCAAACACAGATTTATTGCTCATAGTTCATGTCCAGGGATGAACAATGACTCTCCCAAGTTTACATGGCTAATACATTTTTCCTTATCGTTCCACCAGTCCAGTCCCGCACCTCTGGATAGTCAACCTCCTCTAGCAGCTTGGAGACTGAGCATGTCATCTTTTGATGGCATCAGTGTACTTAGGCAGCTGGCTTCTCCTTCCAGCCCCAGTAAGCTCAGTTTCCAAGCAGCTGGAGGAGTGATCACTGCAAGGACAAATAAGGCTTTTATTTATTTATTTTATTTATTTAACAGTATTTCTAAACCGCCTTATCTTAATAATCAAGGTGGTATCACAGCAAGCAATCAGGTAAAGTGTGTGTGTTGTACATGCAGTGAGGATAAAACTTAGTTGTGTGAGGGATGTGTTGGGTGCTTGATTTGTTTGAGCTATATACAGGGTGGGCTATTTACAGTGGTGCTAGAATCATATTTTATATATATTCAGTTGTTTGGGAGGATTGGAGTGCTGTTATCCATTCTCTTAGGTTATGTGATGTGACCATAGTGCTCTATGAACAGCATGGTTTTCAGTTGTTTTCTGAAGTCTTTGAGGTCTGGAGTTGCCCTTAGATCGTCCGGTAGATTGTTCCATATTGTTGGAGCAGCCATGGAGAGAGCTCTGTCTGTTGTGTCCTTGCGTGTGTGCTTGTACTCATTTGGGGTGCTGACTCGGTTGCGTGTTTGACTTCTTCTGGGACGTGCGCTGGTTTCCGGTTGTATGAGCAGGTGGAGGCTGTTGGCTGATGTGTGTTCTTTTATCTTAAATAGGTTTATGATAGTCTTGTATCTGATGCGAGCAATGATTGGGAGCCAGTGTAAGTCCTTTAGTGTAGGTGTGATGTGCTCCTGCCTTGCGGCTCCGGATATGATTCGAGCTGCAGTGTTTTGTGCCAGCTGTAGTGGTTTGAGAGCTTGTTTTGGTAGTCCGAGGTATATCGGGTTGCAGAAGTCCAGTATTGGGGTTATCAGTGCTTGACAGACTTAGGGACAGGCTTTAGGTGGGTCTGCGTTACCTTAAAGAAAAGGATAAAGGGAGCAGTGCCTTGGGAGCAGAGGCAAGCTAAAACAGGGATCTCTCTCTCCCCCTCTTCCCTCTTCCCTCTCCCTCCTCTGGGGGAGAGCAAGAGAATCAGGGCTTTGCACGAGGCCAGGCACCATCAGCAGCTCCCGATCCTGTGATCAGGAGAGGAGCCTTGGCTCAAGCAGAGGACTGCAGCGCCATAACAATGTTCCCGCTCTTCCTCCTAGATGCCAAAGTCCTCAGGAGGAGTGGCTGAGCACGAGAGACGGGAAGCTCAGCAGCAGAAGAGGTTTTCTTTTACTTTTCCTCTATTTCCTTTGCTGGTGATTAGTTTTAGCTGTGGGGGCAGTCGGCGGCAGTCAAGCAGCCCGGGGGAGGTGACCAGTTAGTCTCCGAGCATTTTGGCGCCCCCTTCTCTTCCGGACCATGTGGGTGGTTGTCGGCTTTCTCGCAGCAGCGAGGAGAAGGCGCCATTTTGTTAAAACTTGCTCTTCTCCGAGGGAGAATCGCGGGGCGTTAGGGGACGACTCCCGTGTGTTATTTCCTCTTGAGGGGGCCTGTTAATAAACAGGAAGGAAAAGTGGTGGTGAGGGCCAGGGAGTTTTTGATATTTCTAGATCTCATGGAGGCGTACTTAGAAATTCTCCAGGACCAAGCAGGAAGTCAGTCCTCGCATATGGGTGACGGCGCCGACGGAGCCCCTGTGCGGAGCATTTCCCCAGCTTTCAAAGAAAGCCTTTGGGAGTGCAGCGCGCCTGTGCGGTCCCCTTCCCGTCCAAGGGTGCCATCTTGCTCAGTCTTTCTTTTTCCATGGAGCCCGACAGACGTGAGTTCGTGTCACCCGGGAAAAGTTGTTGTTTTTTTTCCTCCGATTTTCGCTTTCTCTTATCTGGTTTGACGCCGGTTCCCCTTCCCGTCTGGCTCGGTACACCGGTATCGAGTCCGGAGTTTTGATTTTCGTTTTTTGTCCTTTGTGACTAGTGTTTGCGCTCTTTTTGTGTTTTCACTGGCAGCCCGGTCTTTTGACCTTGCAGGGGCCCTTTTTTCCCCGATGGCTGCCATCGGGTTCAAAAAATGTGATCAGTGCAAGAAACTTATGTCTCTCACAGACACACATGACTGCTGCCTCCGATGCCTCGGGCCTGACCATGACCCACTGGCCTGTGGCCCGTGTGGCAAAATGTCATTGAAGGCGCTTCAGAGCCGTCAGCATCGTTAGAGAATTTTCTCTGACTCCGCATCCAGCCGGGCCCGGACTTCGTCAGAGGCCTCGACATCTCAGGAGTCCGACCCCGAGCGCCGTCGGGGTTCCTCTGAAAGGGAGTCTCCCACCCGGGAACACAGAAGGAAGAAAAAGCTTGTGAGGGCGGCATCGGTGGAGGCTCCTGATTCCTTGAGGGCCAGGTCGCGTAGCCCTGACCACCGCCCCGGGCTCTCAGTCGGAGAGGCCTTCCAAGCTACCTCGTGTAGAGCCGGAGTCCCCGAGTCACGTAAGTGCAGTTGTCCTCGTGGACTCTCCTCCGTGGGAGCCAACATCGGACCCGACGCCCGAGTCGGCGGCTGCTGAGTCTCCTGAGCTTGGACTCAGGTTGACGGCCTTGGAGAGCAGCTTGGCTGCCTTCATGGAACAGCAGCGGGTGCTGATTACCGGTCTGACCAGTACATCTGCCCCGACAACTGGGACCTTGATGTCTAAGTCGACCCCGGAGACCGAGCCAATCCTCGAGTCGATGAAGTCTCGAGTCGATCCTTGGTCAAGGTCCCCCTCGACCTCCCGTGCGGGGCCGAGGTCGTCGACGCCGATACCCTCGGCATCGGGGTGGGTGGCACTGAGGCCCACACGGCTGGAACTGCTCAATTCCTCCTCGGAGGAGTCTGAGTGGGAGATGGAGGACGAGGAGTCCCCGGACACCTTGCAGACCCGGTGTGTCCCTTCGGACTCACTGGAGTCCGAGCCTCGGAGACTGACCCCCCCGGAGGATACCTGGTACTTGGACTTCGTGATGGACATGGCCAAAGCCTTGGCCTTCCCTGCGGACACCGAGGAGGAGCCTCGAGCCGAGGAGCTCGAGGCCCTCCAGTATGATTTTCCTCCGAAGGAAGCCTTTACTGTACCGGTTCTTCTAATGCTGGAACGGCTGCTCTTCCGTATGTGGGAGGCACCGGCCTCGACGCCGGTTCTTAGCAAACGGGTCGATTCCATTTATCGAGTCCGTAAGAGCCCTGGGTTCCAAAAGGCACAGCTACCGCACCACTCCATGGTTGTGGAATCGGCCATGCACCGTCTGAAGAGTCAGAAGATGTACTCCTCGGTGCCCCCTAGCCGGGAGGCCTGGAACCTGGATGCCCTCGGTAGAAAGTGCTTCCAGGGCTCTATGCTATCTTGCCGTGTCCAGACCTACCAGCTGTACATGGGCATGTACCTACAAGACCTGGCAAAGGAGATTGCCTGGTTCTCAGCTGGCCTCTCCGAGGAACCTTTGCAGAGGTTCAAGGCTTTGTCAACAGGGATTCGAGAGTGCTCAAAGTTTATCTCTCGAGCAGCCTATGATGGCTTCGAGGCTTCGGCCCGGGTAGCTGCGGCCGGCATCGGTGTATGCCGTCAGTCCTGGCTACAGTCATCAGACCTGGAGCCATGGGTGCAGGACAAGTTGGTCGATGTCCTCTGCCGAGGTGAAAATCTTTTCGGTAAGCCCATGACTGAAAATGCTGTGGAAATAGAGACTGAGACTCTCACCAGGACAAGGCTGTCTAGGAAGACTTCTGCCCATTCTCAGAAAAAGAAGGGCTCGGGAAAGAAGCCCTTTTTCCCGAGGAAGGGTGCTGCCTACAAAACCTACCCTCAGTATCAGGCTTCTCCAGCTCCCCAACAGGGCCAGCAGGCCAAGGGGCAAGGGCATGGGCCCCGTAGGCAGAAAACCCCCAAGCCGCCAGCTTCCGGCTCCTGCACAGCAGGGAGCAGGGTTTTGACTCCCACAGCATAGCCTCTTCTCCATAGCTAGCTCCACTCAGCACAGGAGGTCGGCTGACCCTGTATGCCTACAGGTGGCCAGCCATCACAGGGGATACCTGGGTTTTCAGCATAGTCCAGAAGGGCTACTTGCTCCACTTCCACCAGATACCCCCTTCCTATTTTCCAGGGCAGCCTCCAAGACTCCCTCTGCACAGAAATCTCCTCCTTCAGGAGTTGGCAAGTCTTCTAAAAGAACAGGCGGTAGAACCGGTGCCCCACCACCTGGAAGGGCAAGGCTTCTACTCCAGGTATTTCTTGGTACCAAAAAGGACAGGAGGCCTCGGGCCTATCCTAGACTTGCGAAACCTAAACAAGTTTCTGGAGAGGGAAAAGTTCAAGATGCTTACCCTTGGGATACTGCTGCCCTACCTCCAGCAGGGAGATTGGCTATGCTCCTTGGATCTAAAGGATGCTTATACTCACATCCTCATCCATCCAGACCACAGACAATATCTCAGATTTGTGTTGGGAGGAAACCATTTCCAGTACAGAGTACTTCCCTTTGGCCTAAATTCCACCCCCAGGGTTTTCACCAAATGCCTGGCGGTGGCGGCGGCCTATCTCAGGAATCAGGGGATTTTCGTCTTCCCATATCTGGACGACTGGCTCATCAGGGGCCAGTCTCTCCAGGAGGCCAGACAAGCCACTCTTCACAGTGTCTCTCTTCTTCAGCATCTGGGCTTTGTCAAACTACGCAAAGTCCACTTTGCTCCCCTCACAGAACCTAGAGTTTATAGGGGCAAGATTAGACACCCTGCAGGCAAGAGCCTACTTGCCCGAGGACAGGGCCCACAGACTGATGGACTTGGCCAACCAGTTCCAAAGCAATTCTCTGGTCTCTACCAGGCACTACCTGCGGCTCCTGGGCCACATGGCATCCACGGTACATGTGACTCCGAATGCCCGTCTGCACATGCGGGCTGCTCAGTGACTCCTTGCAGTGTTGGCTACATCTCCCATACCTTCTCGGGGGGGGGGGGGGGGTCCTTTTTAGGCCCCAGCACACACAAGGATGCTGACGACCGATTCTTCCTTAAAGGGCTGGGGTGCTCATTGCCAGGGCACGTGCACTCAAGGCCTCTGGTCTCCTTGGGAGGCCACACAGCAGATCAATCTGTTGGAGCTGCGAGCAATCCGCTTCGCTCTCCATACTTTTTCTCATGCCCTCTCTCACCAGTCTGTCTTAGTTCAGACAGACAATCAGGTAGCAATGTTCTATGTGAACAAGCAAGGGGGCACAGGGTCCAGACTCCTATGTCAGGAAGCTCAGGCCCTTTGCTCCTTTGCAGTCAGACAAGGCATGTTTCTCAAAGCAGTTTATCTACCTCGTCAGGAGAACTTCTTGGCAGACAAACTAAGCAGGATTCTCCAGCCTCACGAATGGCAGTTGAATCCACTGGTGGTCCAGCAGATCTTTCTACGATGGGGACTTCCATCATTCGATCTCTTTGCAAGTTCACTGAACCGGCAGCTGCCAAGGTTTTGCTCCAGACAGCCGCATCCCCTGAGAATGGCAGCAGATGCGTTTCTAATCTCTTGGTCTACGGGCCTCCTGTATGCGTTTCCTCCTACGCCCCTGGTGGCCCGAACTCTGTTCAAGATTCTACGGGACAAGGCCTCAGTGATTCTAGTAGCCCCCAGATGGCCAAGGCAACCGTGGTTTCCACTTCTTCTGCAGTTGGCGGTGGAAACTCCATTCCCTCTGGGGTTGCAACCCGATCTCCTGTCTCAGGATCAGGGTTCCTTTCTGCACTCCAATCTCAGATCCCTCAATCTGATGGCCTGGCTGCTGAAAGGATAGTTCTAGCTCCCTTACTTCTACCTAGGGAAGTTGAGGAGGTGGTCTTTGCCTCTAGCAGGCAGTCCACCAGAATGTCCTATGCCCTCAAGTGGCGTAGGTTCTCAATATGGTGTGCTCAGCGCAATGAAGATCCTTTCTCCTGCCTTGTGCCAGTAGTACTACAATACCTACTTCACCTGTCAGACCTAGGCCTTAAGTCCAACTCTGTTCGGGTCAACCTCAGTGCTCTATCAGCACACCACTCACTGGTGGAGGGTCAGTCTCTGTCGGTTCATCCCTTGGTGTCCCGCTTCCTCAGAAGCCTGCTTCTGCTCAAACCTCCGATCGTCCACCAGTCACTGAGTGGGATTTGAACATGGTCTTGTAGCAACTTACTCGCCCACCGTTTGAGCCGATGGCTACTTGCCATTTATGCTTCCTTTCTTGGAAGGCGCTCTTCCTGGTAGCTCTCACCTCGGCCAGACGTGAGTGAGCTACAAGCTCTGGTTTCTGATAGACCGGACACACTGTTCTATAGGAACAGGGTGGTCCTACGAACTCATCTGAAGTTCCTTCCAAAAGTTGTCTCCTCCTCCCACCTCAACCAGGAGGTGGTTCTTCCAACATTCTTTCCCAGGCCGCATACCAGCCGGACTGAAACAGTCTTGCATATCCTGGACTGTAAGAGGGCGTTGTCCTTTTACATAGAACGTACGCGGGGGCACCGAAAGGCTACTCAGCTTTTCGTCTCCTTTGACCCTAATAAACGGGTTGCCTGTCTCCAAGCGTACGTTGTCCACTTGGGTAGCAGATTGTATCACCTGGGCGTACAAGGCAACTGGCCTGTCCTTGCAGGGTCAAGTCACTGCCCACCGTGTCAGGGCGAAAGCTGCGTCAGTAGCTCATCTCCGCTCTGTTCCGTTGGCAGACATCTGCCGGGCCGCTACTTGGTCTTCAAGCCAGACCTTTGCAGCCCACTACTGCCTTGACAGAGAGAACCGAAGGGACAGTGCCTTCGGACAGGTGGTACTCCCGTAATCTCTTTGAGGTTTAGGCAACTCCTACCCTCCGGCCCTTGTGTTGGGCTACCGTACGGGGGTGTTCTCAGAGGATATTCTTATGGATGCTGAGGCTCTTAAGAGGGAGCCATTTTTTCAGCTTTGGGTTTCCGGTAGCCTAGAGCTGGGGAGTCCCATATGTGAGGACTGACTTCCTGCTTGGTCCTGGAGAAAAAATAGTTACTCACCTGTAACAGGTGTTCTCCAGGAGCAGCAGGAATCAGTCCTCATGACCCTCCCTCTTCCCCTGGAGTTGCAGTCATATACTTTATTTTGTTTTTTTGCTGTCTTTTAGCTAGGTCATCGGACTGAGCAAGATGGCATCCTTGGGCGGGAAGGGCACTGTGCAGGCACGCTGCATTCCCAAAGACTTTCTTTGAAAGCTGGGGAAATGCTCCACACAGGGGCTCCATCGGTGCCGACGTCACCCATATGTGAGGACTGATTCCTGCTGCTCCTGGAGAACACCTGTTACAGGTGAGTAACTACTCTTTCCTATTCATCCAGAGCATCAGCAGTTCCGTGCTTTGCTGTGCCCATGGGTCATTTTCAATTTTGGGCTCTGCCATTCGGGCTAGCGACAGCCCCTTGTACCTTCACAAAGATTATGGTGGTGGTGGCGGCGGCGGCACTGTGCCAGGAAGGGGTGCCCATCCATCCTTACCTCGACTGGCTCATATGCATGAAGTCACGGAGCGAGAGCAAACAGGCAATGGCAAGAGAGTTGACCATTTTGCAGAGTCTCAGATAGGTGATCAACAGGGCCAAGAATCACTTGCTACCATCCCAGGAGATCGAGTATCTCGGGGTGTACTTCGACACCCTCAAGGGGAAAGTCTTTCTCCCGGTGCAGAGCTCAGGGGTTGCGCCAGCTGATGCGGCAGTTTCTGCTAAAGAAGGCCCCAGCTGCGTGGCATTATCTTTAGCTTCTCGGGACCCTGACGGCGACTCTTGACCTCGTGCCATGGGCAAGAGCACACATGCGACACTACAGAGAGTGCTGTTGGACAGGTAGTCACATCAGCGTCATCCCTTGTCGCAGAGACTGCCCTGCCTGGAGGAGACCAAAAACGCCCTCCAGTGATGGCTCCAACCAGTGAAGTTGACAGTAGGGATGCCTCTGGAGGCACCAGGCTGGATCCCACTAACAATGGACGCGAGTCTTTCAGGATGGGGAGCTCATTGGGAAGGGCAGTTGGCTCAGGGTTAGTGGACGCCACACAAAACCGGGTGATCCATAAATCGACTGGAGATGAGAGCGGTTGCTGTAGCACTCCGGAGTTTCCGGATGGAATTGCAAAGCAAGGCCATTCAGGTCTTTTCAGACAACATAACCACTGTGGCCTACATCAATCGACAAGGAGGGATGGGCAGTGTAGGCCTCAAGGAAGATGCGGAGGTGCTGCTGCTATGGTCTGAGGAGCATCTTTAAGTGCTGTCGGCGGCACACATTGCGGGAATAGACAGTGTGATGACGGACTTCCTGAGCTGAGTGCAGGTAGACCCCATGGAATGGTCCCTATGCCAAGAGGCCATCTTGCAGGTGGTGAGCAGATGGGGCACACCGGTAATGGACCTAATGGCGACGTATGCATCGGCAAAAGTGAACAGATTTTTCAGCAGAAGGAGAGGAGAAGTTGGAGGACCTCGATGGCCTCGTGCAGCGGTGGCCTGCGGAAGGCCTTCTGTAAGTGTTTCCTCCGTGGGCACTCATAGGTCGGATAGTACAGCGGATAGAGGCTCACAGGGGGTTGATCATCCTGATTGCCTTGGACTGGCTGAGGTGACCATGGTACGCTGACCTAGTATGGTTATGGGCAGATCGGCCATGGTGGATGCCGAGTCGAGAGGACCTATTGATTCAGGGGCCCTCTGCACATGCTCCAGATGGACCGAGTTTCGCTTATGGCCTGGCTCTTGAGAGGGTACAGTTGAGAAGGTGCGGCTATTCAGGGCCAGTTATCGCAACATTGCTGAGGGCCAGGAAGAGGTCCACCTCTCTGTCTTATATACAGAGCTGGTGCTTATTTGAGGCCTGGTGTGCAGAGAGGCAGTGTCGACCGTTCTCAGCTTTGGTGCCGGACGTGTTAGCCTTTCTTCAGAAGGGGCTTGAGAAAGATTTTGCTGCAAGTTCCTTGAAGGTACAGGTTGCAGTTATAGCATGCTATAGGTGCAGGATCCAGGGAGTATCTTTGGGAATGCACCCGGATGTAGTATGGTTTCTGAAAGCGGTTAAGCATATCTGACCATTGATTCAGGCCTCCATCCCTATTTAGGATCTTAACCTGGTACTGACAGCACTGGCTAAGGAGCGTTTTGAACCTTCGGTCAAGATTTCTCTGAAAGATGTGACTCTTAAGACACTGTTTCTGGAGGCAATTTGCTCGGTGCAGAGAATTTCGGAGCTTCGGACTCTCTCATGCAAGGAGCCTGTCTTATTCATCTCGAAGGAGAAGGTGGTGCTCCGGCCGGTTCCATCCTTTTTGCTGAAGATGGTCTTGATGTTCTACATGAATCAGCCAGTCTTCCTGCTGGTGCTCTCAGACGGGCGGGAAGCAGATGCAGATCCGCACTTGCGCTGCTTGGATATACGGAGAGTGTTGCACTATTATTTGAAGAGAACGGCCCAGTTTAGGAACTCGGATCGGTTGTTTTGTTTGGAGGGCTGTGCAAGGGTGAGGTGGCAGCCAAAGCATCCATTTCCAGGAGGATCAGGGAAGCTATTGTCTCGGTGTACCTGTTGAAGGGAAAGTTGGTGCCAGAAGGACTGCAGGTGCGTTAGACTAGTGCTCAGGCGGCTTCATGGGCAAGAGTATTCCTTGGTACCACTGGCCGAGATCTGAAGGGCAGCGACCTGGTCTTCCCTTCACACCTTTGCAAAACATTATAGATTGGATGTGCAGGTGGCAGGGGACACCAGATTTGGAGCGGTGGTGCTTCAGGCTGGAATCACCACCTGCTCCTCTGATCCTATCCCCACCCATCTCCTCAGCCCCCATCTCCTCCACCGTTGTCCCTTCCATCTCTCATATTCTCAACCTATTGCTCTCCACTGCAACAGTCCCTGCAGACTTTAAGCATGCTGTGGTCACACCTCTCCTTAAGAAACCCTCACTTGATCCCACCTGTCCTTTTAATTATCGACCCATCTCTCTCCTTCCCTTCATTTCTAAACTACTTGAACGTGCGGTTCACCACCACTGTCTCGACTTCCTCTCCTCTCATGCCCTCCTGGATCCCTTGCAGTCTGGCTTTCGTCCTTTACACTCTACTGAAACGGCTCTTGCCAAAGTCTCCAGTGACTTGTTCCTGGCAAAATCCAAGGGACTTTACTCTGTCCTCATCCTTCTTGACCTCTCTGCTGCTTTTGACACTGTTGACCACAATCTTCTCCTCGATACCCTGTCCTTGTTTGGTTTTAGGGGGCTCTGTATTATCCTGGTTCTCCTCCTATCTCTCCCATTACTCTTTCAGTGTGTGTCTTGGTGGCTGCTCCTCCTCTGCTACCACACTCCCAGTTGGTGTACCCCAAGGATCTGTCTTGGGTCCGCTCGTTTTCTCTCTCTACACCCAGTCCCTTGGTGCGCTTATTTCTTCCCATGGCTTTCAGTACCATCTTTATGCTGATGACTCCCAGATCTACCTCTCTACGCCTGAAATCTCTCCAGCAATCCAGACTCGGATCTCTGCCTGCCTTTCTGACATTGCTGCCTGGATGTCTCACTGCCGCTTGAAACTGAACATGGCCAAGACTTAACTTCTTATCTTTCCCCCTAAAACCTCCCCTCCTCTTCCTCCTTTCTCAGTCTCTGTGGATAACTCTGTACCCCTTCCTGTTTCCTCAGCCTGCAATCTGGGGGTTGTCTTTGACTCCTCTCTCTCTTTCTCCACACATATCCATCTGATAGCTAAGACATGCCGTTTCTTTCTCTATAACATCAGCAAAATCCACCCTTTCCTTTCTGAACACACTACTAAAACGCTTATCCACTCCTTAATCACCTCCCGTCTTGACTACTGTAACCTACTCCGTGCTGGTCTCCCTTTGAATCATCTTTCTCCCCTTCAATCTGTTCAACACTCTGCTGCGCGGCTAATCTTCCGCTAGCCTCGTCATGCCCATATTAGTCCTCAAGTCACTTCATTGGCTCCCTATCCGTTTCTGCATCCAGTTCAAACTTCTCCTGCTGACCTATAAATGCATTCACTCTGCGACTCCTCACTACTTTTCTTCTCTTATTGCTCCTTACAACCCCCCTCGGGAACTCCGCTCTTCTAGCAAACTGCTTCTATCTGTGCCCTTCTCTTCTACTGCTAACTCGAGACTGCGCTTCTTTCACCTTGCATCTTACGCCTGGAACAAACTACCTGTGTCTGTATGCCAGGCACCTTCTCTAACCCTCTTCAAATTCAGGCTGAAAACTCACCTCTTCGCTGCTGCGTTTGGATCTTGACTCACCTGATCTCCTTTTCCTTTCCCCTTGCTTTATCCCTGCCTACACCACCTGTGTTTGTCTTGACTAGATTTTAAGCTCTGATGAGCAGGGACTTACATGTCTGTCTTGTCTGTGCAGCACTGCGTATGACTTGTAGCACTATATAAATGCTCAGTAGTAGAATCACAGGTCTCTCCCGTTGGTAGAACTGCTCTTACATCCCAGAGGTGCAGGACTGGACTGGAGGAACCATAAGGAAAGTGAAATTAGATGTTACCTGCTAATTAGCATTCCTTGAAGAACTCCAGTCCAATTCCAGAACCAGCCCTGTTGATACTAAATGGATGAGTCGCACGACCCCAGACCTGAAGAAGTGTATCGGGAAAATGTACGGTTCAGAGGTTTGTGGGGCTTAGAGATCCCGATGGAAGAGAGGAAGTTCTGCAGTGGTGCACTCTGTCAGTCTGTTTTTTTCATTGTGAGCAAAGTATACGTTTGACTATTGGTTTTTGTTTTTGGGGCTTCATCAGTCCACAGGTTAGCCCCCTTTTGTTTGAGGAAGAAAGAGGGGCCCCTCCTGCTGTTGGGGAGGGGGGAACTCAAGTTTAAACAATTAGTCTCTGTTTTTGGAGTGTACTTGGCTACTTATTTGTTACTCCTTTGAGTCTGCTTTGTCAGTAGGTAACTGGGACTCGAAGGAGGAGCCAGCTGCCTAAGTACACTGATGTCATCAAAAGATGGCATGCTCAGTCTCCAAGCTGCTAGAGGAGATTGACTTCCAGAGGTGTGGTACTGGACTGCAGTTCCTCAAGGAACGCTAATTAGTAGGTAAGGTCTAATTTCACTTTATGGACTACTTCTCCAGGAACATAAGAACATAAGATATGCCATACTGGGTCAGACCAAGGTCCATCAAGCCCAGTATTCTGTTTCCAACAGTGGCCAATCTAGGTCATATGTACCTAGCAGTTTCCCCAAGGGACACAGGTTCCACAATGCTTGTATTGGTTCAAGCATTGATATCCTAGGTCAATAATGGTTTATGGACCTTTCCTCCAGGAACTTGTCCAAACCTTTTTTAAACCCAGCTACACTAACAGCTTTTACTGCATCCTCTGGTAACAAATTCCAGAGTTTGATTACACGTTGAGTGAAAAAATATTTTCTTTTATTAGTCTTAAATAGTTTACCCTGTAGCTTCATTGCATGTCCCCTAGTCTTTCTATATTCTGATAAGGTAAACAATCGATATACGTTTATCCGTTCCACTCCGTTCATTAATTTATAGACTTCTATCATATCTCCCCTCAGCCGTCTCTTTTCCAGGTTAAAGAGCCCTAACCTTTTTAGCCTTTCTTCATAGGAGTATCCTTCCATCCCCTTTACCATTTTGGTGGCTCTTCTCTGAACCTTTTCTAAAATAGCTATATCCTTTTTAAGATACGGCGACCAGAATTGCACACAATATTCAAATTCTGTTATATTGGTCATTTTTTGACCACATCCTCCAACAGATTCCACAGCCTAATTAGGTGCTATATATTTAAAAAAAAAAAAGTTCTAAGATAATGTTTTCAGTCTATTGGTCTTTGGTTTCATGGTTTTTATGGTGTTTGACAAGTTCAGCAACAATTCCCTATTTACTTGTTACACCCCACTCATGATTTTGCAAACTTATCATATGCCCTCTGTTGTCTTTTTTTTTTTTCAAGCTGACCTCTTTAGCTGCTCCTCATAAGGGGGGGGGGGGGGGGGTTTCTATCCCCATTATCATTTATGTCCCTCTTTCTGAACCTTTGTCAGTTAACTATTTATTTTTGAGATAGGGTGACCAGAAGTACACATAGCACTCAAGGTGTGTGTGCACCAGGGACCTATACAGAGGTATACGGATATTCTAAGTTTTCCAAGAGAAAATAGATGCACTCAGTTATACCTGCTCCAAGGCAAGAGGGATGGTATCCATATATGTACTGATATCAGCAGGCACATATGGGTGTATTTTATGAAATATGTGCACAAGTGCCAATCTCTCCCCCACTCTGCCCATTTCCTGCCTCTGAGAATGCCGGTGCGTATATTACATAATAGTGGGGGCTGTTTCTCTATGCCTACTTTTTATGTACATATAGTCTTGGGAAGTCTTATAAGTTCTACACACTCGGGTTCTCTATAAAATTGCTCCCATGCTGTACATGTCATTTTTGAAAAAGATGAAAATAGACATATGTTTTATAAAAGCATTTAAAGAATTTAACTTAATGTTCTGAGATTGTCTCAATAGTCTCTTTTTTTCAGGAAATAGATACTGTGAAGCTGGCAGCAAACTTTGGAAAACTTTGCACAGTCCCTCTGGACAACATTCTTGTAGACAATGTTGCACTACAATTTTTTATTGGTAAGCTTTGATAGTAATATATGTTGGAGTTTAGATACATTTACAAGACTGTTCAGTATGAATGTAAATCTGATGATGAAAAGAATTTGAACATTAAAAATTTCAAATTAAAATTGGTTGCATACGCCTTTATGTATATACATTTTATCAACTTAGTATTTAAACACTAAAATAGTCTTCTTTCATATTTGCATTTATAAAATATCTTAAAAATGATTAATTGAAATACATTATACTGTAATTTACTGGATATTATAAAGAATAATGTAAATCTCATTTGGTGGCACTGGTTAGTACATAGATAATGCTGATCACATGTCAGTGTGATGTAGTTCCTCCTAATTGAACCATATTTGTGGGCCTTCACCACAACTATAATATAATAGGTAATTATACAGGTAGTCTTACTTTTCATTATAATTTGTCTTCTAGTGTAATAGTTTATTTCCAGGAACAAGCAGGAATGTAGTCGTCACATATGGGTATTGTTGGTACCGATGGAGCCCGCGCGGGAACGCTCCCCAGCGTCCAATAGGAAAGCTTTTGGGAGCATCCCACAGCGCATGCGTGCTGCCTTCCCGCCTCTGTACCTCTCTCACTTCAGTTCTTCATTTTCCGCGCAGCCGACAGGACACGGTACCCTGTCACCATTGAAAATCTACCTTTATTTCTTGTTTTTTTGTGGTCGCGGCTGCCTTCATTCAATGCCTACCGGTACCGCCGGTTCTCTTCTTTCTTTAAAAAAACAAACAAACAAACGATATATTTCTCTTCAGGGATCTTCCCTATTTCTGGTGTTAGGTGCCATTTTTTGCACTAGGCCCATTTTTCTTCAAGCATGGAGAAACCAGCTAGTGGTTTCAAAAAATGCTTAAAATGTGGCGGTACCATCTCCGTCACCGACACCCATGATTGGTGTCTAAAATGTTTGGGTCCTGAACATTGTCCAACGGAGTGTCTCTCCTGCACGAGGATGACCAAGAGGGGCCGGCAGAATAGAGCTGAAAACTCGGTACCCTTTTTGCCTCAGACACGATGTCAATTGCATCGACGTCTTCCAGGGCTTCATCTTCTTCCCATGGATCTCAGGTAACCAAAAGTAAAACTAGCCGGTCCTCGAAGGGAAAATCTCCTTCAAAGTATCGAGATGCCTCAGGCGTTTCCCTCAAGGATACTTCACCAACAAAACAGCCCCAGCAGGAGTCTTCGAGCTCCAAAGCATTAACAGGGCTCCAGGATGTTCCAGAGGGCCTCGACCTCTGCGGAACTACTGGTGCCATGCTCTGGGGTCGTGGCCGCATCCACCGGCACCCAGGCATCAGCAGGAGTGATGGATCACAGAATCCTCGCTATCGAACGCAGTCTAGCGGCCCTCTTAGAAGCCTCGATACTGCTAAGACCACAACAGATGGTTCCACAGGTATCGGTACCGATAGTACCTGCTTCGACAGGACTGCTTCCCCCATGCCAATGTCTGGTATCGGGGATCAGGAACCGAGACATTTCGGTACCAACTTTGAGCAGTACCAATACCGTGTGTCACAGGAGCACCCGGTGCTTGAGTCTTCCGATTCCGATGACTGACGATTCTACCGGTACCAGAGTGAATCTATTAGAAGATTCAACTCCCTCTCCTCAACGCAGGATGTCTTCTCCAGAGAATATGTCCTTCCAGGACTTCATACGTGATTTAGCAAAGGGTCTTGCAGTCACTGTGATTCCAGAAAAAGAACCTAGGGCAGAGGAATTAAGAATGCTACAATATCCTGTGGCTCCCAAGGAAGCAGCTATGCTTCCCATTCACAAGATCTTACATGATCTGACGTTGAGAATGTGGGAAACGCCTTTAACGATATCTTCACATTCCCGACGCCTTCACACTATGTACCTAGTGCCAAGTTGTCCTGGTTTAAAAAAAAATTCAGTTACCACACCATTCAGTGGTAGTGGAATCGGCCATGCGAAGAATCAAGAGTGCAAAAACACACGCTTCTAATCCTCCAGGCCATGAATCCAGGACACTCGATGCCTTTGGCCGTCAATGTTTTCAATCCTCCATGCTGGGAGCCAGGATCAGTTCCTGCATTCTGTATATGGGAATGTTCCTGGAAGAAGTCACAAAAGACTTAGAGCTTATTAGTCCTGTCTCAGAGGAAAAAAGAGGAGACTACCTTATTCTGGTCAAACATGCCCAGAATGTCTCTAAATTCATGAACCGTGCTACCTTTGATTGTTTGGTTTTTTTTTTTCCATTCTTTATTTATCAAAAACAAAAATTGCATCATACAACAACAAACATTGCCTGCTAAACTAATCCCACTACCACCCCTGCCCACCCCCACCCCTTGCCCTTTTTACACAGTACAGAAGGTCCCAACTACTCATACATTCCCACTCTTCATGCCGAAAGATGTCGAAATCCAGCCCCAGCCTCTACTCCATTCCCTGTACAAGCCTATCTCTTCCAACAATCACAGTTACGTAACAAAAAAACCCCCCATTAACATTCAGCTGTTATCTCCCACAGAGGAACCGGCTCAAGAGGCCCTATCACCCCATCCCACCCCCATACTCATTCACCCCCCCTGCTAGGACCCCTCAGACCCCTCCCCGGGCTGCTGCTCTCAATCCCGCCACCCTAGCTCCCCTTCTCCTCCCCACTGAGTGAGTGCCATTCCAAATACAAGCCCCATGTATTCTGAAACCGCCCTAGCCCATGGTGATGCAGGGCCGCTAAGCGATACAATAGGGACAGCTGCGCAACTCTCTCCTGGACCTCCCTGAGCGTAGGCACCTGGGCTGTGCGCCACTGCCTCGCTATTAATTGCCGGGTAGCTGTACAAACCACTCCACTCCATCCCTTACCCTCTTTCCCCTGCCCCCCCTCTTCCACATTCAGCATAGCCAAGCAGGGACCCACCCGTCTCTCTACCACCAGCACCTCCCCCAGCCACCTCTCAACCCCCTGCCATAAGGGGGCCAACAAGGGACAGCCCCACCAGATATACAAAAAGGATCCCACACCCCCTCCAACAGTCCGCCTGCCCCCCTGCCATTTCTGTAGTCGCTGGGGCGTCATATACCATCTATACAACATTTTATAATTATGCTCTAGGATACTACTTGATATTACCCCTTTAAATAAACCCTTACACACTGCCCCCCATTGCGCGGCATCCCAGCAATTATGCAAATCTACCCCCCAAGCTCTCCGATGCGCCCACTCCCCCCCCCCACCTTCTCCTCTCATTGCCTTATAAAGCTGAGGTACCAAACCTTTAACCTCCCCCCTTTCTAGGAGTGCATCAATATCCTCCCCTCTAGGCCCAGTCCCCCTCTGTGCTACCTCCCTACTATAATGCAACGCCTGCACAAATCAAAATCTATCAGTCGCAGACAACGGAAACTCCTCCCGGGCCTCCTCAAAAGTCAACCATTCACCATCTCTCTTAAACTGCCCCACCCAGCAAAGCCCCTTCTCCGCCCATCTTCCAAAGGCGGGGTCCGTCATTCCAGGTGGGAACTCCTGATTCCCAACCAGCGGAATAAACTTAGAGGCCCCCCCACTACCATATCACTTCCTCCGCCATTTCCTCCAGTACCGTAGGGTTAAGGCCACATATGGGTTCCCTTGCAGAACACCAAGGGACTCACCCCCTTTCATCCAGACCCTCCCTTTCAAGGTTTCCCTATCCTGCAGCCCAACTCCTTCCAGTCGCACCCACTCCACCGAATCTCTCAGTATCCATTTAAACACCGCCCACACTCTTGCAGCTTCATAATATTGAGAGATCAGCGGAACCCCCATACCACCTTCCTCCTTACCCGCACACAACACCCTCTGTGCCACCCTGGGCCGCTTCCCCTTCCAAATAAACTTCAGCACCCGAGCTTGTAGTTGCTGTAAAAACCCCCCTGGAACTGCCACCGGCAGGTTCATAAACAAATAGAGCAGCCTTGGCACAATTATCATCTTCACCAAATCCCTGCGCCCCAACCATGAGACCTCATAAGACCCCCATTCCTCAAGCGTCCGAAACATTCTGGCTTTGGCCACCCCATAGTTCTCTCGAAACAACGCTTCCCGCTTGGATGTAAGCTGCACTCCCAAGTAGCGAATACTACCCTGTGCCCAGCGAAACGGAAGCACCCGCCTCAGTCTACCCTTCTCTTCTTTACCTATAGACAAGTTCAAGATCTCCGACTTGGTAGCATTCATGCAGAAACCAGACACTTCTCCATATCCCCGGAGCTCCTCCCGAATAGCTTCCAAAGACCTATATGGGTCCGTAACAAAAAACAGAACATCATCCGCAAATAGATTTTGTGATCGTTCCGCCCTACCCACACACCCCTAATATCCCCCCATCCCGCACTCGCTGTGCCATGGGCTCCATTGCCAAAATGAACAACAAAGGCGATAGTGGGCAACCCTGCCTTGTACCCCGGAACAACTCAAAACCCTTGGACACCGCACCATTCACCTTCAAGCACGCCATGGGCGCCTGGTATATAGACCGAACCCAGGTCAAAAACTGCCCCTCTATCCCTATCTTTTCAAGCACCTTAAACAAAAAACCCCAGTTCACCCTGTCAAACGCCTTCTCAGCATCGACAGCTAAGAGGGCCATTCCCTCATTCTGCGCCATCCCATGCCACATCACATTCAGTGCTCTCCGAATGTTGTCTGAAGTATGCCTACCCTGAACAAATCACGACTGATTAGGGTGTATCACCTGCCCCTGCAGAGGCCCCAGACGATTTGCTAGGACTCTGGTAAAAATTTTAAAATCCCCCCCTAACAAGGAGATGGGCCGATACGAACCACAGTCCGTAGGATCCTTCCCCTCCTTATGCAACAGACTAATTCCCGCCAATCCGTAATGAGGCTGGCAGCGGCATCACCGTATTGAAAGAGTTAAACATACGTGCCAGCGGCCCTACCAAAGCCGTGGCAAACACTTTATTAAATTTGTTCGAGAAGCCATCTAAGCCAGGTGCCTTATGACCCTGCAGCCCTTTAATTACCGCCACAATTTCCGACTCCCTAATGGGCGCGGACAGCACCAAACAGTCCTCCCGCTCGAGATGGGCCATCTGAACTTTATCCAGGTAATCCTGTATCTTTCCCTCTTCCACTACTTCCTCCGGAGTATATAACTTTTGATAAAATTGCCTAAATCTCTCCTCTATATCCCGCCCCGCCCACAACTCCTTCCCCCCATCAGCCTTAACTCTCACTATCGTATTTCGGGCTTTCAGCTTCTGGACCTTTCACGCCAACAACCTCCCTGCTTTATTATTAAACTCAAAATTCCGTTGTTGCAACAGAGAGAGTTTATGCCTAATCCCCTGCATATTTAGTTCACTTAACTCCCTCTTTAGAGTCCCTAATTCGGCAATGATTTGCGCATTTTTCGAGTTCCCTTTTAATTTCCCCTCAAGCTCACCGCCACCATCTTCACGCTCCCCGATCGGGGTAAGAGCAGATCATCCGTCCGGCCTGCCCTCCCAAGCAGTTACTCCAGCCCATTCAGGGCTGTGGGAGTGGGAGGAGCAGAAAGCAGCATTAAATAGCGGCTGCCGCTGGCAGGAAATCCTCCTGCTCACTGCCACCATCTTCACGCTCCCCGATCGGGGTTAGAGCAGATCAGCCATCCGGCCTGCCCTCCCGAGCAGTTACTCCAGCCCATTCGGGGCTGTGGGAGTGGGAGGAGCAGAAAGCAGCATTAAATAGCGGCTGCCGCCGGCGGGAAATCCTCCTGCTCACCGCCACCATCTTCACGCTCCCCGATCGGGATGAGAGCAGATCAGCCGTCTGGCCTGCCCTCCCGAGCAGTTACTCCAGCCCATACGGGGCTGTGGGAGTGGGAGGGGCAGAAAGCAGCATTAAATAGCGGCTGCCGCCGGCGGGAAATCCTCCTGCTCACTGCCACCATCTTCACGCTCCCCGATCGGGGTGAGAGCAGATCAGCCGTCCGGCCTGCCCTCCCGAGCAGTTACTCCAGCCCATTCGGGGCTGTGGGAGTGGGAGGAGCAGAAACCAGCATTAAATAGCGGCTGCCGCCGGCTGGCCTGCGCCTGAGGGCCTCGCCAGAGGGCTCTTTGGCGTGGCCCTTAGGCGGGGACCACCTTCCGGGGACCAGCAAAGCAGACGCAACGACAGCACCCCTCGACAGAAAACGGCCTCATCTCATCCATTCTCCAGATCAGTCGGGGCTGAGGATAGCCTCTCTACAATCAAAAAGCAGCCGCAACAGAAGAGTCTCTCGTTTCCCCTCATCACCACCACCATCGGCGTGCTCCCCTGCAGGGGTAGAGCACACCTGAGCGAGCATACCTCCCTCCCGCTCAGAAATCCCTCCAGCTAATCTGCAAGCAAACGCAGCCTCTTGGCACCTTGGGGTGGCCTTTAACGAAGACCTGAAAGATCAATACCCAACTCAGCACAAGATTCAGAAGCTCAGACCTTTTGAACACACAAACCAGATCATATCCACCTAATGTAGAAGGTACTATTTTCAACCAGGCATCAGCCACATCTGTTTTACCTTATTTACTTTGTTAAATAATTCTGCTACATTGTATTTACTCATTATAATACCTAAATCTTCAACAATGTAACTCATCTCTCTCTAAGCCTCACAAGTATCAAATTTGTTACTCCTACTGTTCTTGCTGTTTTTGCTGTTTTATACCAATGTTACTGCATATAATCACCGTTAATGCAAATCAGTACTATATAGCTGATCTATACTGACTAACTGTGCTTAGTACAGTTTAAAGTACCTAATGTACCAATGCTATTTAACACATCTATGCTCTACAATTACTTATATACCTGCTAAGTATTAGATTTGTTCTGATCTCAGCCTGACATATTATCGGAAACAGTCTCCTACATAGTCAACTAATCTCATAGAGCTCTTCTAGAATAAATTTTCACAACTACAGACTACCTACCCTACCGCTCAAGCCTCCAAGATACCCAAACAAATTCTCATTCAGAGAACTAAAATGTCTCTCCACCTCATCACCCTTCTCAGTTTTTACCTTCTCACAGATTGGCTCGGGACCTCCCTTGCCTTCTCTCCCTCCACCAATCATATCCCTATCCTCAAAAACTACGGAAAAAAATGGTCAGGCAACTCTTATCATTATCCGGATAGGGAAGCTCGCATCCGGCACTCCCACTTGATCCACATTGCGATACATCAAACCAATAATCCTAAGAAAGAAGATTCCCCACCATCCCAAAGCTTAAAATGTGCCCTCATAAATGCTCGCTCAATTCGGAAAAAATGGCCTGTAATCCTAGATATAGTTACCCTTCACAATCTTGATGCACTCATGATCACAGAAACTTGGTTATCAAAAGAAGACAATGTCCTCATTAACCAACTCATTCCACCAAACTTCTCTATACACACAACCCACAGAGAAAACAAGAAGGGAGGAGGAGCACTCATACTCACCAAGTCTGAACTCCTTTTCAATACAACTAACTCCTATAGCACAAACAACCTGGATATAATCACTATAGTGAACAAGCAATGCTCCATCAACTTGGTCTACAGAGCCCCCTCAAGCTCCCCAGATGACCTTCCCACCATTTTAGACCTGGCCGCCAATACCAACAACCTCAAAACCCCAAACTGGATAATGGGAGATCTTAATCTCCCCTCACTGCAGCATAACCAGTCCTCATCCCTCCTCAATGCCATTGAAAATCTTGGATATAAACAGCTAATCATGGAGCCCACACATACCAAAGGAAACATTCTTGACATGGTCTTTGCTCCACTGTCTGTTTCTGAACAAAACAGCAACATTATAAAATCTATCACCGATGTTCCATGGTCAGACCACAAACTTATAAACCTACAAATTCCCTTGAGCGACATCCATCTAGTTAACAACAGAAAACTGGACAACACTTCAAGAGCCCCAACAAGAGGCTTCCGACCTTTCAACAAAGACCTTATTCTGACAAGTACCCAACCACTCCTCAGTAACACAACACTCAACCTTGATGAATCAATTGCCACATGGAACAACAGCCTCAAGACCGTTGCTCAACTACCACACAAAAAGAACTCATCAAGGAAAAGAACCTCCGCTCCATGGTTTTCTCCCGATCTGCGGTCTTCTCTTACGCACCTACGAAGACTTGAAAAACGCTGGCGCCGATCACTATCAAGCGATGATCAGACAGCTTACAGTCTCCACTTAGCAACTCACCGCAAAGCAATCACAAACAAAAAGAAACAATTTCACACCGATATGCTCAAAAGGTCATTGAACAAACCTCGTGACCTCTTCAGTTTAGTCAAATCACTATCAAATGAACCATCCTCTGAACAAAAGGAAGATATTCACCCACAAGAATTTGCTGATTATTTGCAGTCAAAACCTCTACAGACAGATAAGCTTTCAACAACCAATGTACAAGAAACTACCTGCCTAATATCCCTGTCTGCACTTGCCACACCTTCTGCTAAACACATTGAAGACATAATCACCTCAATCAATACTACCACTGCTCAAACTGATCCTTGCCCAGCCTTCTGGATAAAGGATCTTCGAAGTCATTTAGCCCTTTCATTGCAAGAATCATGAACCTCTCATTTACAACCGGCTCCTTCCCCTCTGCACTAAAGCTCACGTCTATTAGACCACTGCTAAAAAACTCCAAACTAGACCCAAAAAGAGCTGACTCATACAGGCCCATAGCCAGTATCCCCCTCTTAGCAAAGATATTTGAGAAAGAGGTGCAACGTCAAATCCAAGATCACATAAATTCCGCAGCTCCTCTAGACCATTTTCAACATGGCTTCAGAGAATATCATGGCGTTGAAACACTTCTTACCACCCTCTTTAATAATATACTCACTAGCATAGACAACATCCGGCAAGGCGTTGTGCTAATCTTCTTAGATATAGCAGCAGCGTTTGACTCAGTAAATCATGAGATACTCCTTGGACGACTGAAAGAAAAAGGCATCTGCAACTCTGCACTTGAATGGTGTAAATCTTACCTGGATACTAGAATGCAATACGTAAAATCTGCAACAGGAGAATCAAAACTCTTCCATCAAAAACAAGGCGTTCCGCAAGGGTCCTCTCTTTCATCTCTCATGTTTAACATATATATGCAGCCTATCTGCAATATCATCAGATCATTCAGTGTGAAATGTATGATATATGCAGATGATATTCTACTTTACATGCCATTTTCCACAATACAAATGGACTTATTGCCCATAATAAACTGCTTCGACGCAGTCTCAGAATGACTTCTGACACAGAACCTCCGTATTCAGCACAAGAAAACTGAGGTTCTCTTTGTCACAAGAAACTCCAACTTCGTACCACCATCACATATATAAGTGTTAAGGGAGCTAATCTATACACTAAAGAAACAATAAGATACCTCGGAGTCACGCTGGACCACCGTCTAGATATGAAATCACACATAAACAATATTGTAAAAGCTGTGTACTTCAAGATACGCACACTCAGGCACCTACATCCCTTACTAGATCCAGAGGACTTCAGAACCATCTACCAAGCTCTAATCTTACCACATTTCGACTTCGCCAATGCTATTCTGCAAGGACTCCCACAATCCACCTTGAGCTCATTGCAGCTTGCCATGAATACTGCTGCAAGGGTCCTACAAGGAGCGTCCAAGAGTGAACACATTACACCTATCCTCAAGCAGCTCCATGGCAGGCTTATGTTCAAGACCTTGATACTCACATATAAGGCCATCAAGGGTGTATCATCCAACTCACTTACTAAGCTCATTCAAACTGTACCACCAAACAGATCTAGAAGACAGGTAGCCTTAAACTCTCTAATAACGCCAAAGACCATAACAACATGTAGCCACTCAACAGCGAACAGAGCTTTCATGCTTTGCGCCCCAAAATGCTGGAACTCGCTACCGCCTGAAATCCGTGCCATAACCGACCTAGCCCAATTCAGAAAGGCCCTTAAATTTAACTTATTTATCAAATACTACCCTTTATGAAGTGCAACATATTATTTCCACCAAATCCTAGCATCCATGTTAATGTATCTATTTTATGTAAATAGTTCGATCATGTTTGATCATGTTATCTAGTTATCAGATATTATATTCTATATAATTAGTTCCCCCATGTTTTTTTTTTTTCCAAGTTAATTCTCCTGTTATATGTAACACCGAACAACCTGTCGTTCTGGTCTTTGTGTTTTCTGTAAACCGCGCTGATGCCGAATAGTGCGGTATATAAAAAATTGTAATAAATAAATAAAATAATAAAATAAATAAGCTCCCCAATCCTTGCTAGAAGACCCCTCATGCCACAACTTTTCCTTCTTCTGATGTGAGCCCACTGCAATAAGTTTACCCTCACCACCGCCTTCAGACAATCCCAGATTATCCCCGGGCTGCACTCGCCCGTCTCATTCAGCAGCAGATACTCCGAAATGCAGTCATACACCTGCATAACCACTTCTTTATCATCCAGCAAAGCTTCATTTAGTTTTCACCATCCCCTATCCCTTCCCGGACCCCCCATACTGATCACACCTAGCACTGGAGCGTGGTCTGACCATGTGCGTTCCTTAATCACACACATCCGTACCATCGACACCAGAGTACGCTCCACCATCAACATATCTATTCGGGAGTAACTGCCATGAACTGCTGAAAAGGAGGAGTAATCCCGCTGCTCACTATTTAATTCCCTCCATAAATCTACCAGATCCAGGCCTGCCATGAGTTTTTTCAAGCTCGCCCTATGCTGCTTTGCCTGAGAGGACGACCCCCTTGGATGTATCCACTCATGGGTCCAAAGTAACATTAAAGTCACCTCTTAGGATTATCTTGCCCTCCGCCAGCCCAATAATCTTCCCCTGAAGCTCCTTGAAAAATTGGTTCCGATTAACATTCGGAGCATACACATTAACCAAGGTATATAAATGCTGATCCCAGCATAAATGAACAACTACAA
The DNA here is from genome assembly GCA_033557465.1 of Ichthyophis bannanicus. Lineage (NCBI taxonomy): Eukaryota > Metazoa > Chordata > Amphibia > Gymnophiona > Ichthyophiidae > Ichthyophis > Ichthyophis bannanicus. The sequence continues at coordinate 526,682,525 of CM066031.1, read as the reverse complement.
ATCTTCCCAATTTGTCCCGAAACACCTCCCCCACCTGCCCCTGAACTCGTGCAGACAATAGAATCCCCACTCCCCCCTTCTTTTTCTCCACCCTATTGGAGGCAAAAAATTGCTGCGGATAATGAGGATGCTGCACACGTCTCTCATCTCTGGATAAGAGATGTGTTTCCTGTATGAACACAATGTCCCCCTGAAGTCTCTTACACTCTTTTAGCAATAATTGACGCTTAAAGGAATTGAGGCCTCTAACATTCAATGACAAAATATTCATCTCCGGCATCGAAACATCCACCTTCTGCCCCGCACCTTCCTTTCTTCTGTGTACCCCCTCCCCCATCATACCTCCCCCCACCCCCCCACCCGCCCCCACCCCCACCCCCCACCCATACCCCGCCTTCTCAAAGAAGCCCTTCCGACCCGTCTCCGCCGACCACCCCCCTTGCGACTACCTTGAATTGTAGCACAAACTTATAGCCCCCCCCACCCCCTTTTAACAAAACACACAAATAAACACCCTCTACCTCACTCCTTCTCCCCCTCAACACCCAATGCAAACAAAGCACATCCCCCCCAACATCACACAAATTACACAGGTACACTACCAAAAAACTGCCTCCAGTTTTGCAACTGATTCCTATAGATTTGGGGGGCTGAATCCAGGAAAAATAGCCAAAATGTTCCATCACGTCACGTTTTCTTAAAAAATTAGATTTCTTACCCATATAAGGAATGTTCACATAATTTCTTTTTAGCCGACTGCAGTTTATTTTCTTGGCCCAAAATAGAGGTTGTAATGGTTAACTAACTAGAAACACTCCCTCATGATATTTTAAAGTGTTTTGTATTCATTTTATACATTAACAGGACAATTGGGAGGCGGGGGGCTAAATCCAGTACTCGCGCTGGCGCATGTTCTTTCCTGTTCGCCTCGCCTCGTTCGCTCGCTCGCTCAAACACGGTGGTTGCGACATGAACGTTCCTGTCAAATTTCAGTTTCTTGCAAGTTCATTATTACCTTTTGTTTGCTCAGTCGTAATCCAGCTTTATTCCGAAGTGGTTCACTACAGTTGTAGTTTGCAGTGCTGTGTATTTGTTTTATTTGTGAGGAATATACCGTGAAAAAGCGGCAGAGGAACATTTCTGCATTTATTAAAAAAGTATATTTTGCCTATTTCGGTTTGAAGTTAGGCGATCAAGACAAACCGTGGGCTCCTCACAAAGTGTGCAAGACATGTGAGGAAGATCTACGCTTATGGATGAAAGGTAAAAAACAAGCATTTCATTTCGGAATACCTATGATGTGGCGTGAACAAAGAGACCACAGCAGTGACTGCTATTTTTGCTCTTGCATTGTGAAGGGATATAACTTAAAAAATAAGAACGTAATAAGTTACCCCAACCTTCCCTCAGCAATTAGGCCTATGCCTCATAGCAACGAAGTACCTGTGCCTGAACCACCAAAATCTTTGGATCATATTTGTGTGGACGGTTCTGATCATGATGAGACTCATCAGATGGCTTTTCCCGTTGAGTCCAGTACTTCCGAGTTTGAAACTGAACCAGATCCGAAACCTGAACTTTTCTCTCAAGCTGAATTGAATGATTTAGTCCGGGATTTAGGACTCCCAAAAGATGCTGCCCAACTGCTAGGTTCTCGGCTTAAACAGAAAAATCTATTGTCACCAGGAACAACTTTTTATTGGTACCGCAACCGCGAGACACAATTTTTGAAGTATTTCAGCAAAGAGGAAGATTTGGTATTTTGCAACGATATATACGGAGTGATGGAAAAGTTTAAACTCAAGTATGATCCTGCTGAATGGCGGCTGTTCATTGATTCGTCAAAAGACAGCATAAAAGGTGTTCTTCTTCATAATGGCAACACATTCGCTTCAGTTCCTATTGCTCACTCTGTTATTCTCCAAGAAAAATACGAGAATTTGGCCCTGATTCTTCAGAAGATTCGTTATGATGAGCATAAGTGGATGATTTGTGGAGACTTTAAAATTCTATCCATGCTATTAGGGCAGCAATCCGGTTTCACCAAATATCCCTGCTTCCTTTACTTGTGGGATAGCCGGGCCCGCGACCTACACTGGGGGAAAAAAGACTGGCCAATTCGGGAGTATTTGAGACCCGGTGAGAAAATGTTCTTCATGAGAGCTTGGTACCTCGTGATAAAATTCTATTACCACCTCTCCACATTAAGTTGGGTCTCATTAAGCAATTCATCAAATCCCTTCCAAAAGATGGTGAGTGCTTTTGGTACCTTTGCTCAAAGTTCCCCCGACTTTCTGAAGCAAAGCTAAAGGAAGGAGTGTTTGTTGGCCCTGATATAAGGAAACTCATTTCAGATGGAGCATTCGCTGAAACGATGTCTGAGAAGGAAAATGAAGCCTGGGATTCCTTCAAGGATGTTGTTCTCAAATTCTTGGGGAACAGGCGGGATGAGAACTATAAGGATATTGTTGCCAGGATGCTCAATGCCTTCAAAGAACAAGGCTGTAACATGAGCCTGAAAGTCCATTTCTTGCACTCCCATGTGAACTACTTTCCCGAAAACCTGGGGGCGTACAGTGAAGAACAAGGTGAAAGGTTTCACCAGGACATCAAGGACGCAGAGAGAAGGTACCAAGGAAGATGGAACACCACTATGATGGCTGATTTCTGCTGGTTGCTGCTGCGGGAAACCCCAGATGAAAAATACGCCAAGCAGCGCACCAAGAGAAGCATTCGGGGGAAGAAGAAACGGGCCCACCAGGAGATTGATTGACCCAAGAATGACTTTAAAATCTAAACTGTGTTGACAAATATCGTGTGTTTACTAAACTTTGAAATAAAAATTTGCTAGTTATTACCACAGTGTCGGATCTCATTTATTAGAATTTTATTTTCACACCATCGGGTGTTTGTCTTCATGTATTGCAATGGTGCGGTTTGCGTTTTCTATTCTTACATACATACCTGTACAAAATTTTTTGCACATTTCTTTGCTTTGCTTTGTGTCTAACCTCGCTCTTATATGCTCAATGTTTGTGCACATGTATGTGGCTGTTTTAAGTGCAGACAATTTTGCTACCATCACAGTGTGTTTTGTTGACATTACTCTATTCTTATGTGCTGCCTTGTTACAATTTTCTTTATTCTTATTTGAATAACTACTAAACAATTAGTATAAAGAATTCATCCAAGAAACTTTTATCTCGATCGCACTCAATCTGAAACGTTCACCTCAAACTGCTAACCCAATGTAGCAAAAAATCTGTACGTGATGGAGCAAATTGGTTACCAGATTTGGATTCAGCGCACCAAAAAACGTAAAAATCAATCGAAACATTAGAGGCAGTTTAAAAAAAAAATTTTTTAGTGTACCTGTGTTATCCATCCCCTCACCCTCCACCCACGCAGCCCCTTCAAACAATTTTACATAGCCAGTCCATCAAATTGGCGGTCTCTGGCATCACAGGCTTCTTGCCCCTCCGGGCACTCGACTCCACCGATTTTGTGCATCTGGCCTTTGGCCTCTCTTATCCGTGCTATCTAACCTCTCAGACGACGGAGCAGGAATATCACTCCAACCTGCCTGTTTCAGGCCAGAGAGAGCTGTTTCCTACGTGTGGGCGATAGTAGTTTTGGTGTGTATGGTAAACTGCAGGCTCACCGGAAACAACCAGCGGTACCGCACATTTTCCTCTCTGTCTCTTGGTAACCGCTTGATATGCCCTACGTTTTTTAATCGTAAGGCTGGAGATGTCCGCAAACACTTCAACTTCCGACCCTTGCCACTTGATCTTGGCCAGCTTCCGTGACGCTTTCATTACCAGCTCTTTGGATCGGAATTCATGTAGGCAAACAATCACGTCCCGTACCCTATTCTCTATCCGGGGACCCAGAGCTCTATGCGCTCTATCAACTTTCAGACATATGCCCTCTCCGTCCATTTCGGCTGCCTTGAGCACCGTCCCGCATAATTCTTCTGCCATCGCCATATAGTCCACTACACCATCACCTTCCAGCAGGCCTCGTATCCTTATATTCGAACGTCTGGACCGATTCTCCAGGTCTTCAACCTTCTGCCACAGGTACTCTTGAGCTTCGCAGAGAGCTTCTATTCGCTGTTCTCAGGGACCCCATCGCTCCTCCTGCTCCTCCATTTTGTTCTCCACATCTTCCATCCTGGCCCCCAGGGACACCATTTCCCTCCTCACCTCTTGTATCCAGCCCTTCACCTCAGTCTTCATTGCCCCCAGCTCATGTCTCAGAGAGTCCAGCCACTCTTTTAAATCAGATCTCAGGACTTGTATCTCACTCGGTGGGCCCCCAGTCGCATCCCGTTCCTCCTGATCCTTTAGCTCTCCACTGGACGCCGCCAGTTTTGCTCCGGGCTCCTTAGTGCTCCCAGTGCCTTTAAAGGAATAGGCCTTCAAGTCCACGGCTGATTTTCGTGCCGCCATCTGCCACCCTTCTCACTCCAGGAGCCAGCTGGGTACCACTCACTGTGAAGGGAGGGGGGGGGGGAACTTCCCACCAGGCCTTATGCTCCACCGCAGAACAGCTCCTGCACTGTGCTCAAGAGCCCTCACCTCGGCCTCACCCCTTCTCCAATCCCGGGGATGATCGTCGCTGGCTGCACTTCCAAACCCACAGCTACAATAGCTGTGCACCTCTGCGAGCCCGGATTAGCTAGGCCTCCGTCTTCCTGAGTGCCACGTGTGGAGCAGGAAATGCCGGGCCTCAGCTTCCCTCCTCTCCTCTCATCCCCGTTCGCTCACTCCACTCGCTGCTGCTGCCGGCTATCTGCTCACGGACCCAGCGCAGCCCCGGCGTGCCTTCCTCCGAGCTGTTACCTCACAGTAAAGGTATTTCTCCGCACCCGGCTGCACTCTCCGCTCTGGCCGGGTTGTCTGCCCAACTCTCCCCGTTCGTTCTGGTTCTGCGGCCCCAACGGTCTTTAAATTATTTCTCACTGCTTGCTGCTGGTGGGGGGGACAGGTTGCTAGCGCTGTGGGGTTCCCGCCGTGCTACTCAAAACTCCGGGGGGAGCACTTTTTCACCGCATGGAGGGTGGTCTCTGCGGAGCTCGGTCAAAGCGCTGCCATTGCCTTGGCCAGCGCCACCGGAAGTCCCTTTTTGATTGTTTTGAATGTCTTAGCAGAACCTCTGCTATATCCATAGGAGCACGTCGTATTGCTTGGCTTCAAGCATCAGACTTAGAACAGTGGGTGCAAGAAAAGCTGGGAAACATTCCTTGCACAGGAGAAAATCTCTTTGGCAAGGACTGGCAGGACAAGGCTAATGAGCTTGAATCTGACATTACTACTTTGAACAGATTGTCAAAGGCTATAGCCAACCCAGTAAAAAAGAAAACATTCAAGAAACCTTTTTTCAGTAAGAAAAAGAAATCTTACCAGTCTTACACCCATCAAACTTACTGTCCACTTCATGTTTCCCAAAAGGGACAACAGAACAGACAGCAGAGAAAGCCACAAGCTCAAAAAGCTCAACTGGCTCAACAGATCCAGCCACCTCAGAGTCTTTGACTTCCACCTAGAGAACTTAGTCATTCTGCCCCTAAAAGTTCCAGAACCCTTGACCATTCCAGGCAGACTCTGCCATTTTGCCAAAAGATGGCAACAAATAACATCAGAAAATTGGACTCTGTCCATTGTAAGATTGGGGTACAAGCTTCATTTCCTCAACTTGCCCCCTCCTACAATTCTGAAACAGAACAATTCTTAGGGCCCTGCCACCAACCTCTTGTGGCAGGAGGTCACGTCACTTCTAGCTCAAGGAGCAATCGAAGAAGTGCCCATACCCCAGCAGGGGACTGGGCTCTACTCCCCCTATTTTCTTAGTCCAAAGAAGACAGGGGGACACAAACCTGTACTAGACCTCGGAGAATTAAACAAGTATTTGTTTCGAGAAAAGTTCAAGATCTCCCTCGGAACACTTTTACCATACCTTCAAAGTCAGGACTGGCTATGTTCTTTAGATCTAAGATGCGTAAACGCATATTCTCATCCACTCAGATCACAGGAAGTTCCTTTAATTCCTGGTCCAAGGAAGACACTTCCAGTACAGATTTCTTCTTTTCGGACTAGCCTCTGCTCCAAGAATCTTCACAAAATGCATGGCAGTGGTAGCAGCATTTATGAGGACTCTAGGAATATTTGTCTTCCCTTACTTAGATGATTGGCTCATTCGAGCATCAACAGCTGCAGAGGCCAGCTTCGCTCTCTCTCGAGCAATGAGAATTCTTCAATACTTGGGGCTGGTCATAAACTTCCCAAAATCTTATCTCACCCCCTCTCAATGTCTAGAATGCATAGGGGCTTGTCTAGACACACGACAGTCAAGGGCTTTCCTGCCCCAGCCACGCTGTCTACGTATAATACAACTGGCATCTCAAGCATCTATGAAAGTATTCCTTACTGCTCATGAGATGCTTCAACTGCTGGGACACATGGCATCCACTGTCCATGTGGTTCCCTATGCTCGCCTCCACATGCGTGCAGCCCAGTGGACCCTTTCCTCTCAGTGGTCACAAGCCTCGGGTCGACTAACAGACAGTCAGAATACATCTGATTTCGTCCCTGCAATGGTGGCAATCCCTCAAACTTCCTTGTAGGCTCTCCTTTCCAGCAGCCTCTATGACAAACCACTCTGATGACAGATGTGTCCAAGATGGGTTGGGGGCCCACTTGTACAGTCTTTCCACTCAGGGTGTTTGGACCTCACAGGAGGTTTCCCTTTACATAAACCTCCTAGAGCTGAGAGCCATTTTCAGTGCTATTCAAGTCTTTCAAGGCCATCTCAGCAACAAAACAGTACAGAGGGTTTCGAATCTGGTGAACACCAGATATAGACCTCTTTGCAAGTCCGCAGAATGCCAAACTTCCCCTATTCTGTTCCAGAATTCAGGCTCAAAACTGTCAGGCAAGAGATACGTTCCTACTCCACTGGGGATAGGACTTCCTCTATGCCTTTCCACCCATTCCCCTCATTCCCAAGACTTTATTCAAACTTCAGAGTGACAGAGGTCATATGATACTCATAGCTCCACGTTGGCCACGTCAAGCATGGTACTCCCTTCTTCTGCGTCTCTCTCAAACCACTCCTCTGGAGTACTGGAATGCTCTGAATCTCCTGTCGCAGGAGGACGGATCCCTACTGCATCCCAATCCCCAGGGCCAATCTCCCATCCCAATCTCAGGGCCTGTTTACTGAAAGCCTAGAATTCCAGGATATCAATCTTTCTCAAGAAGTGAAGGATATCCTCCTAGCTTCCAGAAAACCTTCCACAAGACGTTCTTACGCTTTTAAGTGGAAAAGGTTCTCTGTCTGGTGTTCACAAAAGGGACTTGCAACTCTACAGGTAGTAAAAGGGGGTCAACTAGAGTATCTTCTACAATTATCAACATCTGGCCTAAAGACCAATTTGGTGAGGGCCCATCTCAGTGCTATTGCCGCTTTTCATAAACCTTTTGATGGACATCCCATTTCCTCTCATCCACTTATATCAAGATTTATGAGAGGCCTATTTTTAACAAAACCTCCCATTAAACCATCACCGGTGGCATGGGACCTAAATCTTGTTCTTGGTCAGCTTATGAAACCGCCCTTTGAATCTTTAGCCACTTCAGACCTAAAGTTTCTTTCATGGAAAGTTATTTTCCTTATTGCCATCACTTCTGCGAGACGCATTAGTGAATTACAGGCGTTAGTAGCTGACCCTCCTTATACAAGGTTTCACCATGATAAAGTAGTCCTCAGGACTCATCCTTGCTTTCTGCCAAAGGTGGTTTCGCCTTTTCATTTAAACCAGTCTATCTTCCTATATTCTTTCCTAGGCCTCATGCCTCCAGTGCAGAAAGGAATCTTCACACTTTGGATTGTAAGAGAGCCTTAGCCTTTTATCTCCAAAGAACTAAGCCACATAGAAAATCTTCTCAGATTTTTGTGGCTTTTGACTCTAGTCATTTGGGACTTCCAGTTTCCAAAAGAACTCTGTCAAATTGGATTGCAAACTGCATATCCTACACATATCAGAGTAAGGGACTTTCTCTCGAAGGCCATGCCACGGCTCACAATGTGAGAGCATGGCAGCCTCAACGGCTAACCTTCGTTCTGTCTCTATTGATGACATCTGCAAAGCAGCCACTTGGGCTTCGGTACACACCGTCACAGCCCACTATTGCTTAGACAAGGACTCCCGTCGGGATGCCTCGTTTGGCCAGGCTGTTCTCCAACATTTCTTCCATACTTAATTCAGCTCCTACCCACCATCCATAGTTGGATGCCAGAGGTCCATGGGAGGAAGCATGACCCATCTCACCTGGGTTCGCAGCTTGCTGGGGTCACCCCTTGGCATCTTTCAGCTGGGGAGTCCCCATATGTGAAGACTACATTCCTGCTTGTTCCTGGAGATAGCGTAGTTACCTGTAACAGGTGATCTCCGGGAACAGCAAGAATTTGGTCTTCACATTCCACCCACCTCCCCTAGGAGTTGTCTCTATCTCTCTCTTTCTCTACTTCTCTCCTTTGGTCTCAGCTATAAACTCAACTGAAGTGAGAGAGGTACAGAGGCGGGAAGGCAGCACGCATGCGCTGTGGGATGCTCTCAAAAGCTTTCCTATTGGACGCTGGGGAGCGTTCCCGTGCGGGCTTTGTCAGTACTGACGATACCCATATGTGAAGACTAAATTCCTGCTGTTCCCGGAGATCACCTGTTACAGGTGAGTAACTACGCTTAATCACTTCTTGATGAACCAATCATTGAAATATTAAATATGGCGAGGCTTAATTTTCAGATATCCCCCTTCTCAGGCAGCTAATTAAAGCAGACAGTTTCTCTTTTTATCTTGAGATGCTGAAACATGTTGGCAATTTTGTTGTGAATAATTTCTTAAACATTAGTTTGCCAGAACATGTATATGAATTCACTGTTTCTTGCCTATAATGGCACAATTACAAGTACTGATGTTGAATTGTAGATTATATGCAGCAAACTGGAGGCCAAGCACATCTCTTCTTCTGGCTGACAGTAGAAGGATACCGAGTTACAGCACAGCAACAGCTGGAGGTGTTGCAAAGTCGATGGAGAGATGGGGAACATCAGACTAATCAAACCAAAGAGTTATTAAGAACTGCTGCGTTTGGAGTTTATGAACAGTATTTATCTGAAAAGGTAAGAGTGTTTGCAACTAATTTTATTAGGTTTTTGACAAATAGGTAATTTGTATACGTGTTCTGATTTTGATATCAATGTGTTTCTCAATATTGCTACTTCATATGATTCTCTCTTCTCCTTCGAAAACCTTATTTGGTTTTCTTCAAGTTCAAAGTTTTCTTGCTTGCTTGTATATCCGTGGCCTGCATATAGAGGCATCGGATGGACCATCTTTGAAAACCAAGCCGTTCGATTTCTCTTTAGCTGTTTTTGATCCAGTGGCACTAAATAAAGAAGGCCAACAGCTTCAAGAAGTACACCTGATATGGCAGCACAGTGTTGGATACCAGTACCTACAATTTGTCTGTTGGTCCTGAGACCTAGGCACGATATCTCAATCTGTTCTATCTGGCAGCTGATTACAGCTAGGGGTCTTTGAGGGCATCAAATGCTTCCCTGTGGACAAGCAGGAATGAAGCCCTCATGTATGGGTGACATCGCCAAAAGAGCCCCGTGTGGGAATGCTCCCCAGCTTCTATTGGAACCTTTTGGGAGGCTCCACTACGCTTGCTTGCCTGTCCTCCCGCCTGCCGCAGCGCCATCTTCTCTAGTCTAAATTTTCTGCAGAGCCCCACAGATGTGAATCGGTTGTCTGCCAGTAAATGTTTTGTTTTTTTCCACTTTGGGGGTCCTTTTTGCTTGTATTTAACTTTCCTGCTTGCTATTGATAGTGTTGGGTCTGTTGATCGTGGTTCTGCATCTGTTCTGGTGCCTTTTTTGGTACTTTTATTTTCTCGTTTTTCCCATGGCCTAGCTGGGCCTCTGATCACAGTCGAGCCGTTTGATTTTGCCACAGTTATCTTCCCAGACATGTTCTAGAAACTAGCCAGTGGGTTCAAGAAATGCACCAAATGTGCCCGGACAATCTGTCACTGACGAGCACAATTGGTACCTCCAGTATCTGGGTCCCGATCACCAACTCTCCTTTTGTCATTTGTGCCTACAGATGATAAGGAGAGGCCTGAAGGGTCAAGAGAAGCGGAGAGAATCCCTCTTTGGCCAAGGTCGGATTCAGCATCTTTGGCACTGGCATTGATGGCTCCCCTTGGTTCCCGATAAAGATGCATTGACATCGAGGGGTTCCAGGGTTCATTAGGAACTGAGGGCACATAGTGCCTTGGAGCAGCGGCTGTTGGCTGATCCCCAATTGGAATCGAAGACGACCTCAACTCCATAGACGTTGAAGAGGGACCCTTCCGAGCACCGGGCAAAGCCTCTTGTGAATTGGCATCGGAGCCCTTCCTGAGGTGATGTCAAGAATGATAGTTGCAAACAGCTCGCCAAGGTGCCCTGGAGAAAAGAATTAACCTCCATAGTCTTGGAGGGGCACCTACCATCTCCTAGTGACTGACACCATATCAATACCCCTGTGGGGAAGCCGGAAGCCATGGTCAAAGCTGCTCAGGCCCCAAGGCCTTCGGACATGGAGAGCCATGGAGGCATGTATTCAAGTATTCAAGGCTTGCATCTCATCGATGCTAGAGAAACAGCTAGCTGGTTCTTTGATCCCCAAGGCATCATCATCAACTGTTGTGCAGCTGATCTCCGAAATGCATGCCCTGTCTGCGGAGGCATAGACATCGGGCATTGGAGAGATCAGATGCTGGTTCCTGGCAGGGCCATCACTCTCTCAAGTGTATCGGGTTCCGATGTCCCAACAAAGCCTTGAAAGCACTCAGTGTATCATCGATCCCGTCTATGCTCCTCCTTGCCTCAGAGTCGACTGAGTCTCAGAGGTACTTTGATGTCCTCTCAGAGTCTGACTCTGATGGTTGGGTTACCAATGTGGAATTGAAAAACCTCTCAGAGGCCAGGTCCCTTGAGTTTCTCTCAGACCCCTCCAGAAGACATGTCCTTCCAGGACTTTGAGGGATATGGCCAAGGCCATCTCCTTTTCCCTGGAGGCAGAAGGTGATCCCAGGGTGGAGGAGTTGGAGATCCTCCAATATTCCTCGGCTCCTAAGGAAGCGGTGATGGTGACAGTTCACTGTATCCTACAAAGACTGCAAATGAGGGATGTGAGAGACCTCCCCCCCTCTCTTTGCCCTTCGGTCAGTAGGAGGCTGGACTCAATGTACCGGGTTCAGAAAGACCTGGGTTTTGAGAAGCCTCAGCTTCCACACCACTCCTTGGTGGTTGAGTCCACCCATAAGAAAATTAGAAGCACCAAGACTCATTCCTTGACACCCCCAGGTAGGGAGGCTCGGACAGTGGGCTCCATTGGCAGGAGGTGCTTCCAGAGCACCATGCTTGCAGCTAGGGTGCTCTTTCCAGCTCTACATGAGCATGTTGCATGTTCCTGAAGGATGTCATGTGTGATCTTGCCGACTTGTACCTGTTCCTCCCTCTGAAGAAGCTGGAGCTTCTTCGTGCCATAGTGGGCCATGGCAAAGACTTCTCAGTATTCATGATCAGGGAGATGTATGACTCCTTTGAGAAAGTTTCTAGAGAGGCAGCTGTGGGTATTGGAGCATGCAGCCTCGCCTTGCTTCATTCTTCTGACCTGGAGCAGTCTGTGCAAAATAAGCTGACTGACGTGCCTGCCTCATTGCCCCACGAGGGTATCTTTGCTAGACCCTCTGCATCTACACTTTATTCAGGGGAAAACCTCTCTTCTCTCATCGCTGATTTTGCCATTGAGCACATCCTTACGGAACAGATCGGATGGGGATTTTACACCAGGTACCTTCTGGTCCCCAAAATGATAAGGGGTTTCGGCCCATCCTGTACCTCAGAGACCTCAATACCTTCCTGGTGTGAAGTTCAAGATGGTCTCTCTGGAAACCTTGCTCCCTTATTTTCAGAAAGACTATTGGCTATGCTCCCTGGACTTAATGGATGTGTATACTCACATAGCGATCCATCCCGCCCAACGAGAATATTTCGTATTTGGGGGCAGATCCAAGCTGGTGGCCAGGGTTCGGCTCGCTCCGACTGCTTGCTTGTGACTGTGTTCTGTTCTCAGGAGTCTGCTTTTTTTTTTTTTTTGGACTTAGTTTCCTATCTTTTTCAATAGGGAAGAGAAAGGGGGAAGTCAGATTCCCTGAAGCTGACTCTTCCTTTAAGCAGTAACCCATCACTACGTTTGTTGCTGTTGGAGCTGAGAAGAGTGCTGCAGGGGTTAGTGTCAGAGCTGACTTCAAGGTGGTCCTTTCGACCTCAAACATTAGTCTGAGCCCTGAGCACCGTGTTCCACCGGAGAAGCATCTCCCACCATCAGCTGATCAGTCTTCTTGGCCACTGTCCCATTTGACTTATGTGGGAGTAGTTTTGCTGTTTTCAGGGGTGAAGCAAATCAAGGCAAGGCGGCGTGCTCCAATACCCACAGCTGCCTCTCTAGAAACTATTTCAAAGGCATCCGGAGGGGTCCAGGGAACTGCCCTGTCTGCTTTTGTTCTGAGTACCGATTGTTTGGCGCCTATAGCATCTGGTGGGGTGATTTCATCTCCCTTGAAGGTAACAGGGAACCCTAGTACCCTGACCGGTGGCAGCATCCTGGTGAAGCCGCCAGTGGTTACTTAGGACTCCATCTAGATTGCAATAGTCTCTTTGGAACACAGTCTCCAGTCACTTAAATGCTGTGGAAGGGGTGACCCAGGATCTCCAACAAAGTTTGAATGACATGAGCAAGCTTGTAGGGACTCCTCCAGTACATTGAAATTTCCTTCCTCTTAAGTGACTAGATTGCATTCAGTGTGTCTCTTTTGTTATGCTTCATGCCAAATTACACTTCTCTGTGAAGCTTAATTTGTGTTTTGTTATTTTTTATGTTTCCTCTATCTCCCTTGCAGAACTTTTTTTTTAAAAAAAGTTCTTGGTATGCCAAAAAATGCTTCCCCCCCAACACTTCTAAAGTTTATTACCTACCAGTGAAGAAGCATTCAAATAGTGTTGCCGCTAATGAAGATAGGGAGGAGATTGCTAATTTGGATACTCTGAATTTGTCACAAGTTTTGGAAAGCTCTGCTGAAGAGCAACTTTGCTAGTGGCATTTGTGCTGGAGCTCAACAGGGCATGGACTCTTAAATTGTACTTTAGGAATGCTACTAAATTGTTTTTTGGTCAGAAAGTCTGGGTTTTCCCAGACTTTTTCTATGTAGCTCGGGCTAAAAGGCGATGGTTCCTGTCTGTGTGCCCTGAGGTGGCCTCTAGGTTTTTCATATGTATTACGGTTTCTATACAAGTGTGATATTAAGTCTGCTTCACTTAAATATATTTTTCATGATCCAAAAAAAATTCTTGCATTTTTGGATGCCAGAAGAACTCTGGGACTGTTGTAGTTACAGCTGGGTCCTCTTAGATCGGCTCTTTCTGGGATGCTTAGTAAGGCATGTGGTATGCCTTTTCCTAGGGTTTAAATTTCCAGTTATTTCATTATTCTATCCTCCTTTCCGGATTTCTTCTCTTACCCTTCCTAATCGAGGGCCTTTTGTGTTTGGTGCAAATCTTGTGTGTTTCCTTTTTCTTTTTGTATAATAATTTCCGATGTAATCTTGTTTTTGTTTTGCACCTTTCCTTTTCCTTTGAGTATATGACTATTTCTTGATGTAAATTTGTTAAATCGAAAAATAAAAAATTTTGAAAAAAGAAATATCTTTGGATTTGTCCTGGGAGGATACCATTTTCAGTACTTCGGACTGGCCTTGGTGCACCCCATGTCTTCACAAAGTGCTTTGTAGTGGTAACGGCCTATCTCAGAACTCTAGGAGTTTTTGTCATCCCTTATCTGGACTACTGGCTCATTAAAAGCACCACTCTAGATGGAGTTAGGCATTCAACACAGCTGACCATCCAGGTGCTAGAGCTATTGGGTTTCATTGTCCGTTATCCAAAGTCCCACCTTCAGCTCACCCAATGACTGGAGTTCATAGGATCTCTCCTCGACATGACTCAGGCAACATGGCCTCTACAGTGCATGTCACTCCTCTGGCTCATTTATCCATGAGACAAGCTCAGTGGTTACTGCGTACTCAGTGGAAGCAGGTCACTGGCTGCCTCTGGGACTGGGTGGCGGTCACTGTACCCTTTGCCAGTCCCTGCATTGGTGGTTGAATCTTTCAGAATCAGCTCTGGGCTTCCCTTTCTCTAAGGTGCCACCACAGAAGACACTGACTACGGATGCATCCAAGCTGGCCTCCACACTCAAAGGGTCTAGTCCCCAACAGGAGAGCCTGCACCAGAGCAATTTCTTGGAGCTATGAGCCATAGCAAATGCCCTCAGGGCTTTCCAGGATTGCCTTGCCAACCAGATTGTTCTGATTCAGACTGACAATCAGGTTGTGATGTACTATGTCAACAAGCAAGGGAGCACGGGGTTGTATCTCCTGTGCTGGGAGGTGGTCCAGTGGTGGAAGTTTGCCATCACTCACAGTATGGAGTTAAGGGCCACGTATCTGCCGGAGAGCAGAATATCCTGGCGGACCCTCCGCTAGGCTGCAACCTCCAGCCACACAAGTGGACTCTGGGCAAGGCTGTTGCAGCCCAGATCTTTCATAAGTGGGGTACCCCCTCAATAGATCTGTTTGCCACTCAGCACAATGCCCAAGTGGATCAGTTCTGCTCCAGGATTGCCTCATGCAGCAGGCTGGCTCCAGATACTTTCCCCCTGCACTGGTGGGAGGGCCTGCTATATGCATATCCATCAATACCTCTCATACCGAAGACCCTGCTGAAGCTCCATGCAGATGGGGGTCAATGATCCTCATCACGCCATATTGGTCCAGACATCTGTGGTTTCCCCTTCTGCTTCAGCTCTCCCAGTGGGAGCCTCTGCAGTTGGGCTCTGCCCTGGACCTTATGTTGCAGGAGGATAGGAGGATGCTGCACCCTCACTGCATGGATGTTGAGAAGCTACTCCTATTGGAGCTTAACCTGCCTGATGGCGTAACGAATGTTCTGTTGACCTCTAGGGAGGGCCTTGATGAGAAGATCTTATGCTTTCAAATAGAGGAGACGTGGTGCACAACACAGGTGCTGCATCCTTTTACTTGTTACGTTGACAGGCTCCTTGAGTACCTATTACACCTCTCGGAGTCGGGTCTCAAGTCTAACTTTGTCAGGGTCCACCTCAGCATGATTGGGCATACCATTGCAGTTTGGAGGGAAAGTCCATATTGACGCAGCCTTTGGTGGTTGGCTTCATGCTCGACTTGCTCCTCTTGAGATCTCCCTTCAAGCCTCCGGCAGTGGCTTGGAATCTGTGTGGTTCTGGTGCAGCTCATGTTGGCTCCCTTTGAGCCGCTCACTTTTTGTCCTTTGAAGCTCTTAACTTGGAAGATCTTGTTCCTGGTGGTAGTTACCTTGACACGCCATATTAGTGAGCTTCAGGCTCTAGTTGCTCACCTGTCATGCACCAGGTTCCATCATAATAGAGTGGTCCTGCATACTCATCCTTGATTCCTCACAAAGGTGATATCAACTTTCCATCTTAATCAGTCAGTTGTTTGCCAACTTTCTTTTCAAGACCTCACACCCTTAGAGGGGAAGTGGTGTTGTGCACGCTGGACTGCAAGCGAGTCTTGGCCCACCTAGAGTGGACAAAGGCCTACCAAAAATCCATCCAGCTGTTTGTCTCTTTTTTTACCCCAGCAAGCTAGGGGGTGCCATTTCCAAACGTGCTCTTTTAATTTGGTTGGCAGACTGCATCTCTCTCGCTTATGCCCATGCTGGCTGGAGCCTTGATGGTCATGTCACAGCTGTCAATGTCAGAGCCATGGCTGTCGGTGACCAACTTGCACTTGATCTCCATGGAAGAGATCTGCAGGGCTGCCTCATGGTCTTCTGTCCACACATTCGCATCTCACTACTGTCTGGATGGGGATTCCTGACATGACGGCAGCTTCAGCCAATCTGTACTTTGCCATTTGTTTAGTGATTAAAATACAACTCCATCCCACCAAGGTCCTACTGTCCCTCCAGGCTACCAAAAAACAAACAAAAAGCAAAACAAATAAAAAAACAAAGACAATTCAAACCTCATGAATGAAACTGTATGGTGAAAAAGCTGAATCAGATGAGTTCCTTTGATGTACATAGTTGATTCTCCAGTTCTTGTGTTCACTTGCCCCTGTTGGGATTTTAGGCATCCTGGGTTTTTGGTAGCCTGTAGCTTGGGAGTCCCATACATGAGGATTTAGTTACATTGTTATAGCTGTACTTTTGATAACTGTTATACTGTAAGTCCAGTACAGATATTCTGCACTGAACAGTTTTGTTCGATGTAAACCGCACTGATACTGAAGAGCGCAGTATATAAGAAAATTAAATAAATAAATAAATAAATAAAAGGTACTCACCTGAAACAGGTGTTCTCTGTGGACAGCAAAAATAATTCCTCACAATCCTCCTACCTCCCTGAGGAGTTGTCTTCTGCTACAGCTTTATCATACTAGAGGAGATGGCACCACAGGTGGGAAGACAGGCGTGCAAGTGCGGTGGAGCCTCCCAAAAGCTGCCAATTTATTTATTTATATTTATTTAACATTTCTTATATACCGCCTTTCATGATATCAAGGCGGTTTACATTGAACAAACTGAAATTACAATAGAAGCTGGGGAGCATTCCCACACGTGGTTCCATCGATGACATCACCCATACGTAAGGACCTATTCCTGCTGTCCACAGAGAACACCTGCTACAGGCTAGTAACTACCTTTTCTAGAGGATCTTTGGTTTTCCGTTGTATCATCCAGGTATAGTGGCCTTTCGAACAATTTGAAGCTATACCAGCTATACCAGTCTGTTGCCCATGTATGAAATAAGGTGAGCTACCTTGGTTACAAAACAGAATGGCAGACATTTCAGAAAGTATAATTTAGAGTTTATTAGCTTGGTTTTCACAAAAAAGAAAATTAATCAGTGATGTTTGAGAAATATAATCCCAAGGTAGAGGCATGTTTTGGAAATGGAAAACCCTCAGGGGATGGTCTAGTAGTTGCTGAGTGCAGCATAGCAAAGGGAACATTGCTTTTGGAGGATTGACAGTGCTTATTGACTTTTAGTGTTGATCCTATAATGGAAGGTAAAGAAGCATTTTTTCTTAAGCCTTTTAAAAATTTAAAGCCATGATTTATATGTTATCTCCAGGAACAAGCAGGAATAAGTCCTCACATATGGGTACGTCGGTACCGACGGAGCCCGTGCGGGAAAGCTCCCCAGCTTCTTAGAATAGAAGCTTTTGGGACCTCCCACTGCACATGCGCACTGCCTTCCCGCCTTCCTGAACAGCTCTCCTCAGTTTCTCTTTTTCCGCGGAGCCAGCAGGTCGTGTTCCTGTCACCGCTGAAGAAATTGTTATTTTATTTGTTTCTTTAGACCGCGTACCTGCCTTCCCCATACCGATACCGGTATCGCCGGTCTTTTCTTTCTTTCTTTAAAAAATTATAATTCTTTTTTCTTATTTTTTAGCTTTTTGGTCACTTCAGAGAGGCCTCTCGGCCTACTCAATTTCTCCTCATGGAGAAGCCAGCCCCTGGATTTAAGAAGTGTACCAAATGTAATGCTGTTATTTCAGTCACAGACACCCATGACTGGTGTCTGAAATGTTTGGGGCCTGACCATTCCATACCGGACTGCCCATCTTGCTCCCACATGTCTAAACGTGGGCTGCAGAACCGGGCCAACAAATTCCATGTGCTGTTTGCTTCAGAGAATACAGCATCACAGTCATCCAGGTCTTCTTCTCCGGATGGATCTCAGGTAACCAAACCTTCTGTGGGCAAGTCCTCAAAGAGCAAATCTCCTTCAAAGCATCGAGAGGCTCTTAGCTTAGAACTTGAGGACCCTGCCCCAGCCAAACAACCCCGGCGGGAAGTCCAACTTCCAAAAACGCCAATTCAGGGGTCTCAGGTTGATATCGATGCTACGGCCTCGACAGATCACCTGTTAGCCTGCTCTGGGGTACCGGGTCACTCCGGTACCGACATCCAGGCAGCTATGGCGTCCATGGGCGATACTGTACAGTCCATGCAGCAGGCCGTCATGGCTTTCATTAAAGCTGCAACGCCATCGGTTCCGCTTTCAGCGGTTCCGGGCCCGATACCGGTATCGTCCGCCATGCCGGTATCGAGGCCGTACACCTCTAAACGCAAGTCGGTACCGTATGGGCTTTCGCTCCATACCGGTTCCATACCCGATACGCCCGATATCGATACCGATCGGTACGCGTATCGTGCGTTAGAGGAAAGCACCGATTCCTCTGAGGATTTTCACTCCTCTGATGATTCTGCTGAGTTTTCACTCAACTTACCTGAGGAGCCCTCTTCTCCTAAAAGGAGAATGTCCCCTCCAGAGGATTTGTCCTTCCAGGACTTTGTTTTAGATATGGCTACAGCCCTTTCTATTACCACATCCTCTGAAAAGGAACCCAGATCCAAAAAACTGGATATTTTGGGATACTCAAAGGCCCCTAAGGAGGCAGTTACCCTGCCTATCCATGAAATCCTTCAAGAACAACTGATGGATTTCTGGGAAAATCCTTTGACTTTGTCTCCTTATTCCCGTAGGTTGGACACCATGTATAGGGTCCCTCCTTCTCCTGGTTTCCAAAAGACTCAATTGCCCCACCACTCTATTGTGGTGAAGTCTGCAATGAAGAAGATTAGGAGTACCAAAAGGCACTCTTCCACCCCTCCAGGACGGGAATGTAAGACTTTGGACTCTTTTGGTAGGAAAATTTTCCAGGCTAGTATGCTTATAGCCAGGATTAATTCCTACAGTCTCTATATGGGCATGTTCCTGGAGGAACTTGCCAAAAAGGTGCGGCATTTTGCCCCCTTTATCCCTGAGGATAAAAAGCAGGGATTCCTTTCCCTAGTGAAACAACTCTTAGAGGTTTCTAAGTTCTCTAATAGGGCAGCATATGATTCCTTTGAGGGAGCCAGTAGGGCTTCGGGCATTGCTATTGCAGCCCGACGTCTTGCTTGGCTCCAGGCCTCTGATCTGGAACCTTGGGTTCTAGATGGCTTACGGAATCTGCCCTGTACAGGTGAGAACTTATTTGGGGAAGAGTGGCAAATCAAAGCCACCCAGATGGATGCTGAAAATGCCACCTTGGAAAGACTTTCAAAGTCCACTTCAATTCCTACTAAGAAAAAGTCTTTTAAAAGGCCTTACTATAAGAAGGCCAGAGTTGCTTCAAATACTGGCCAGCAGTCTTCTCAACCTCGCTATACTGCTAAGCGTCAGCAATCCAAACAAGCACGAGCTAAGCCTGCAGCAGCTACTGTAGCTCAGCAGGCTCCAACCCCTCAGGGGTTTTGACTTGCTCCTAGGGAACTTGCCACTTCTGGTTCTAACACAACCAGAACCTCTCACCATACCCGGAAGGTTGGTTCACTTTGCTCCCAGATGGGAACAAATCACAACAGAACAATGGACCCTCTCTATCATTCGAGAGGGTTACAAACTTCATTTCTCCAGCCTTCCTCCCCATCATATGGTGAGACCATTCAATTCTCCCCCATCTCTCCTAACCCTGTTGGGTCAAGAGGTTTCCTCTCTTCTTGCCCAAGGGGCCATAGAAGAGGTTCCTCTTCCTCAACAAGGGTCCGGTTTCTACTCCCCTTATTTTCTCATTCCAAAGAAGACAGGGGGATTCAGACCAATCCTAGATCTGAGAGAATTGAACAAATTTCTCTTCAAGGAGAAATTCAAAATGCTGTCTCTCGGCATTCTCCTTCCTTACCTCCAGGGTCAGGACTGGCTTTGTTCTCTAGACCTACAGGATGCGTATACACATATACTCATCCATCCATCCCACAGAAAGTATCTTCGCTTTCTGTTTCAGGGAAAACATTTCCAATACAGAGTACTCCCCTTCGGTCTAGCCTCTGCTCCAAGAGTATTCACAAAATGCATGGCAGTCGTAGCCGCATTTCTAAGAGGCATGGGAATCTTTGTCTTCCCATATCTGGACGACTGGCTCATCCGAGCTCCAACTCAGTCACAGGCCCAGATTTCCCTGGACCACACAAGGAGCCTTTTGCAGTATCTGGGACTGGTAGTAAACCTTCCCAAGTCCCAACTCATCCCTACTCAATCTCTAGAATTCATAGGGGCCCAGTTGGACACCATCACTGCAAGGGCCTACCTTCCACATGTTCGAGGCCAGCGCCTCCTGAGTTTGGCCTCCCAAGCTCAGTCCAGCACTCACTTGACAGCCAGGGAAATGCTACGCCTACTGGGTCATATGGCCTCCACAGTGCATGTGGTGCCCTATGCTCGTCTTCATATGAGAGCAGCTCAATGGACCCTGGCCACTCAGTGGACTCAGGCGTCAGGAGCGCTCTCAGACCAAATACAAACCTCCGATCGTCTGTTTTGGTCCCTCCACTGGTGGACTTCCACCAAGAATCTGTTGTTGGGGGCTCCATTTCAACCATTGCTACCCCAAGCAACCCTCACAACAGATGCCTCCCAAACAGGGTGGGGAGCCCATCTGCAAACTCTCTCCACTCAGGGCACTTGGTCTCTACAGGAGACCACCCTTCATATCAATCTTCTGGAACTGCGAGCAATTTACCTTGCCCTCAAGGTCTTCCACTCCCTCCTAGCCAACCTCACTGTCCTAGTTCAGACGGACAATCAGGTGGCCATGTTTTACATAAACAAACAAGGAGGGACGGGCTCTCTGTCGCTTTGCAACGAAGCTCTAAGACTATGGGCCTTCGCCAGAGAGCATCAGATTCACCTGCTAGCAGTGTATCTCCCAGGAGTTCAAAACTCTCGGGCAGACAGGCTCAGTCGAGTTCTGCTGCCACACGAATGGTCCCTACATTTGGACCAAATAAACCGAATCTTTCAGGAATGGGGGACCCCGGACATAGACCTCTTTGCAAGTCCGTGGAATGCCAAACTTCCCCGGTTCTGTTCCAGAACTCCGTGTCAGGGAGCTCAGGCTACGGACGCCTTTCTCCTGAATTGGAATCAGGCATTCCTATATGCCTTTCCACCCATTCCTTTGATTCCCAAGACTCTGTTCAAACTCCAGAGGGATCATGGAACTATGATCCTCATAGCTCCACGCTGGCCACGCCAAGTGTGGTTCCCTCTACTTCTACAGCTCTCCCAGGGATCCTACTTGGATCTGGGAGCTGCGCCAGACCTCCTGTCTCAGGAGGAGGGGACTTTGTGGCACCCAAACCCCAAATCCCTTCACCTCAGTGCTTGGTTACTGAAGGCTTAAGCCTTCAAGACTTTCATCTTTCCCAACCAGTGAAAGATATCCTTTCTGCCTCTAGGAAACCCTCTACCAGGCGTTCCTATGCTTTCAAATGGAAACGTTTTTCCATTTGGTGTGCTCAGCAGGGTCTTGACCCTCTGGCACTTCCTTTGAATTCTCTTCTTGATTATCTCCTGCATCTATCCAATGCAGGCCTCAAGACGAATTCGGTAAGAGTCCATTTAAGTGCTATTGCAGCATCCTTGAAACATATAAATGGACAACCTATCTCCTCTCATCCTCTTGTTGCAAGATTCATGAGAGGCCTGACTCTCACTAAACCTCCCATCAGACCACCCCCGGTCGCATGGGATTTGAATCTAGTGCTCGGTCAACTTATGAAGCCACCTTTTGAGCCAATGTTTTCCACCTCCTTGAAATTTCTTTCCTGGAAGGTCATCTTCCTCATTGCAGTCACTTCGGCTCGCCGCATCAGTGAGCTGCAGGCTTTAGTGGCTAATCCACCTTACACAAGATTTCATCATGATAAGGTGGTCCTTAGGACGAATCCCCACTTTATGCCTAAAGTGGTCTCGCCTTTTCATCTTAATCAAGAGGTATATCTACCTGTCTTTTTTCCAGCTCCTCATGCATCCAATGCAGAGAGGAACCTTCATACTCTGGATTGTAAAAGAGCTCTCGCTTTTTACCTTAATAGGACTCAGCCACATCGAAAGTCTTCTCAACTTTTTGTGGCCTTTGATCCTTCCCATTTGGGACTTCCAGTCTCCAAGCGTACACTTTCCAATTGGATTGCTCAGTGTATTTCTTTTGCTTACCAGAGCAAAAACATTTCTCTGGAAGGCCATGTCACTGCTCACAATGTGAGGGCCATGGCAACTTCTATGGCTCATCTGCACTCTGTTTCCATAGATCAGATCTGTCGAGCCGCTACCTGGGCCTCGGTTCATACCTTCACAGCCCATTACTGTTTGGACAAGGACTCCCGCCGGGATGCCTTGTTTGGCCAGGCTGTCCTCAAGCACCTGTTCCATTCCTAAACAACTCCTGCCCACCTTCCCAGAATGGATGCCTGAGATCCATACGAAGATGGCGAACCTTTACAGGGGATCCCATGCATCTAAGCTAGGGAGTCCCCATATGTGAGGACTTATTCCTGCTTGTTCCTGGAGATAGCACAGTTACTTACCTGTAACAGGTGATCTCTGGGAACAGCAGGAATTAGTCCTCACAACCCACCCACCTCCCCTAGGAGTTGTATCTTTTATCTATCTATCTTCCTGTCCTCTCTCTGTTGACTCAGCTATAAACTCGAAACTGAGGAGAGCTGTTCAGGAAGGCGGGAAGGCAGTGCGCATGTGCAGTGGGAGGTCCCAAAAGCTTCTATTCTAAGAAGCTGGGGAGCTTTCCCGCACGGGCTCCGTCGGTACCGACGTACCCATATGTGAGGACTAATTCCTGCTGTTCCCAGAGATCACCTGTTACAGGTAAGTAACTGTGCTTTATCAGTGATGATGGCACAAAATGGATAAAAGCATGAGAGAGAAGGGAAACCAGAAATTAGAGGGTTAAAAATGTAAATCCTGTCCTTTCTTCCCTCCCTCCTCCTCCCCCCCCCTCCCAAAGAAAAGAAAAGGAAAAGCAAAGGTTAAAGAAAATTAAAGCAGAACAGGAATTGGAGGCTAAAACAGTATTATGTAACTTATATAATCTAGACTCTAGTTTTCATGAAACAAGAGACACTGTTTCATAAAGCAAGTTTATTTAGGCGGAATGTAATTTTTTTCTATATATAAACTCCTATATGGATTACATTAAAACATGTGAAATAACATAAAACATAACTAAAGAACTCAATATATGATTAACAAAGGTGCCTGTATCTAATTTCCCAAAAGAAAAATTTGCTTAATGAAATGTGCTTTAACCTTCTTTCTGATTTGTTGGAACATTTTTTTTGATCCAGCTTTAGCTGCACAGGAAGAGAATTTAACAAAACAGTTACAGAAATGGAAAAGATTTTAGCCCTAGATGATATATGACCCACAGATGGAAGCTTTAACAGATCCTGATCTAGTGATTGCAAACCCTGACTGGATTTATATGCAATAAGAGCCTGATGAAAATATCCTGCAAAAGTGTGTGTCTGTGTTTTAAAATTGCCATAGCCATTTAAAATCTGGCATGCCAAATAATGGGAAGCTAGTATAGTACAAAAATGATAGAAGTAATATTCTTGAAAACTGGAATCTTATCAAAAAGCATTCTGCAGCAATTTGCACAAACTCTAGGCAGGCAAGCCATAAAACGATGAATTGTGATAGTACAAAGTGTGCTGCAGGTAATGTTCTCAAATCATCTGGCATTAAAAATGTTTTCAGTCTTCATTAAAGCCATTACATAAATGCTACTTTCACCATGAACATCACTTTTGGTTTAAATGTCAGGCAGAAGTTAAAAACAACCCCTAAATTCTGCACCTCTAAAGTCCTACCTATCTTTGTGAATTTGGTCTGGGGCCTCAGCATCTTTCTGGGTAATTAAAATAACCTCATTATTTAATATTCACTGCAAGCTTGTTTAAAGATATTCTGTCCCTAATAGCTTTCATACAGGACACAATTAGACCAAAAGCATTCAGTATGTACTGGGACGAGGGTCTGGAGGTCATCTACATGAAATGTGAAATGAACTTCTTTTGTTCTCAAGAGGTCACATAAAGGCAGTAAATACAAGTAAGATGTAAAGAACATCCCGAGATACTTCATATCTCAAAACATTTCTGTTCTGACACATGTTCATTAGTTTTGATTCGTTGAATACATTGGCTCATATAGGATTTAGTTGAAATCTGTTTTGCTGTTATGAGTTGACAAGACACAACATATTACATGTGACCGAGTAGTTTTCTATTGCTGCCCTTCCTCCACCTCACTAATGCTTTGTCCAATCCATAACTTGATTTCAATGTAAATTTTTGAGAGTCATGTAACTTTCTAATATAGCAGATACATCACTTTCGCACCTTTTTAACAGCATGAATCTCATAAATGATTTACATATTTGTACAAATTGCTTCTTGTGGTTAGTGCTAACCTGTTCTGCTGGCAGCTTTTCCATTTTAAACATTTCATGCTTATGAACTTTTCACATGATTAAAATAGGCAGTATTCTTGCCATGAACTAGAGTACAGCACTTGGCTACAAATTAAGTTTTCTATACCAAATGTATTCATTGCGTTCGTCAAGAATAGCTGCTCCTCCATATCCATGAGGCATGCTCGATCTGTCTGGCATATCTTCTCCCACAGTACCCGTGAAAGGTATCCAGAAACATTTGCTCAGAACCAGTTTATATAGATGCAGAACCATTCACTAGGCACTTAAGTGCCTTTCATCTCTCTGCATATTTAACACTTCCTTCCATATCGTCCCTTCAGTCCAGTCCAGACGTGTGGGTAATCAGCAATTGCCAGCAGATGGAAATTGAGCATGTCAGGTTTTTTGTGATGTCATGCCATATGAACCTGTGTAGACCATCTCAAACTAGTAATTTCAGTCTCCAGCAGGTGGTAATGAGCTCCTGTGCAGTCTGGACTTCACTGAAGAGAGTTGAATTAAAAAAAAAAACCATATATAGCAAGAGATTTCAAGTTGGAGCCCAATTGATAGAGGATGGAGAACTTTTAATCTCCAAGAGCAAGCAGAAATGCAGTCTTCACGTATGGGTGCACTCCACTGCGCCTGCCCGTCTGCCTTCTTGCCTTCCCACATCCTTCCCTCTGTTCTTTGTTTTCCGTGGAGCCAGCAAGTTATTTTTTCCTGTCACTGACAAAAACATTATTTTTTTTGTTTTTTTATCTGTGCTATACCTTCTTGTCGAAGCTGGTACCCTCCCAGATATGAGCCCTGTATATTTTCTTGCTTTTCTGATTTTCTTTTCTTTTTTTTTTTTTCCTTTATATTAGTGGGTTGCCATTAATTTAGGCCTAGGCTTATTTTTTCCCCCACAATGGAAAAACATTTCAGTGGGTTTAAAAAGTGTACCAAATGCTCTGGTACTATCCTCAGTTACTGACAAACATGACTAGCGTTTAAAATGTTTGGGCCCAGACAATTTGCCAAATGAATGTCTTTTGTGCCAACAAATGACTAAACTGGGCCTAAAGAAAAGGGCCAATAAGTTTGGTTCTCTGTTCACCTCTGACTTGACTTCTGTTGCTTCTGTATCGTGGAGGACATCGGCCTCTTCTGTTGGTTCTCGGGTCTCTTCAGAGTCCAGACATAAGTCTTAAGACTAAGGCATCATCATCGAAGTCCGATACTGAGCATCGAGGTAAGTCCCTACATAGAGATGCACCAAAGGGTGCATCCAATGCTGACCGGCCTGCCAAACAGCCCCAGCAGGAGGACCAACTCTCCAGAGTATCATAGGGGCTCCAGGACGCTCCTGAGGCCTCAACCTCTGGAGAGTTACTGGTACCATGCTCGGGAACGTTGGCTCGAAACTCCGTGCATGATTCTACCCAAGCATCTGTCTCCTTCGATAAGCATATCCTCGCTATTGAGAGGAGCTTGGCAGTGCTCCTGGCAGCCTCTGCACTAGTGATATCAACAGTCCAGAGACGCAGGTGCCGGTTCTCTCCTTGAGGCCGTTACCTCTCTGTCCCATGCCACATCTCGAGTCTCTTTCTGGAGATCCTCTCCCTCCGATGCCATAGTTGGAACCGACAGGCTTTGTCGGTTTGGTTCCTGGTACTGATACAGCTCACCATGAGCTTCTGCATCGGCACGGGATCAATCAATACTTTCTTTCAGAATCTAACTTTTTCTCTTCCGATTGAGGACACATTGGAGGATTCCAGGGCCACCTGGTATATTCCTTCCAACCATTCCCCTCCTTATGAACTGTATTGATCCCTGCCAAAGGACATGTCCTTTCAGGAATTGATTAGGGACATGGCGGCAAGTCTCCAGTGTGACATCAGACGGAACTGAGGGCAGAGGATTTGGAAATCCTCCAATAACCCTTGGCGCCCAGGGAGGTGGCCATGTTTCTCCAGGAACAAGCAGGAAGTCAGTCCTCACATATAGGTGACATAGACGGAGCCCCCATGCGGAGCAAATCCCCAGCTTTTGAAGAAAGCCTTTGGGACTGCATCACACATACGCGGTCCCCTTCCCGCCCAAGGGTGCTATCTTGCTCAGTCTTTTTTTCCACGGGGCCCAACGGATGTCGTCCTAGTTCCCCGGTGGAAACATTTTGTTTTTCTGCTTGCCGGTTCGACGTCGGTTCCCCTTCCCTCTCGGGCTTCGTACACCGGTATCAAGTCCAGTCTGTGTTTTTTTTTCATTTTTGTCCTTAGTGACTAGCGTTCGCGCTCTTTTTTTTCTTTTTAGCTGTCAGCCCGGTCCTTTGACCTTGCAGGGGCCCTTTTTCCCTTGATGGCTGCCAGCGGGTTTAAAAAGTGTGATCGGTGCACGAAACTGTCTCTCACCGACACATACGACTGCTGCCTCCGATGCCTCGGGCCCGACCATGAACCTGTCGTCTGTCCCGTGCAAAAAGATGTCTTCCAAGGCATTGAGGAACAGGCAGCAGCAACATGACAGGATTTTTCCCGAGTCCGCAACCGCCCAGGCCCGGACCTCGTCAGTGACCTTGACCTCTCCGGAGCTGCCTGATCCCGAGCAGCATCAGGTGTTCTCTGAAAGGGGTTCTCCCTCGTGGAAACACCGGAGGAAGACAAAATCCGTGAGGGCGGTGTCTGAGAGCTCTGAACGGCCTGATCCCTCGCGGAGCCCGGCTCACCACCCCAGATCCTCTGAGTCGGAGAGGCCTGCCAAACTCCCTCAAAAGGACCCGGAGATGCCGAGGAAGGTAAGCGCTGTCCTTGTTGTTGACTCTCTCCCTCGGGGAGCTGGCGTCAGGCTCGACGGCGGCAGGACCCGAGCCAGGGGCTGCAGAGCCTCCTGAGCTCGGTCTCAGGTTGGCGGCCTTGGAGCGCAGCGTGTCTGCCTTCATGGACCAGCAGTGGGCGCTGATGGCTGGTCTCACACGTCCGTCTGCCCCGACCACGGGACTTCGACGTCCAAGTCGACCCCGGAGGCTGAGACGATCTTCGAGACAATGAGGTCTTGAGTCGATCCTCAGCCGAGATCCCCATCGACCTCCCGTTCGGGACCGAAGTCGTCGATGCCGAGTCCCTCGGCGTTGGGGCGGCCCTCGAGGCCGGAGCTTATTGACTCCTCCTTGGTGTCAGGTTGGGAGATGGAGGACGAGGAGTCCCCGGGCACCCACCATACCAAGTACGTCCCGTCAGACTCCCTGGGATCTGTACCTCGGAGACGATCACCCCTGGAGGACACCCGGTTCTTGGACTTCGTCTGGGACATGGCAAAAGCTTTGTCATTCCCAGCGGATGCCGAGGAGGAGCCTCGAGCCGAGGAGCTTGAGGTCCTCCAGTATGACTTTCCTCCAAAGAAAGCCCTAACTGTACCGGTGTCCCCCATTCTGGAACGGCTGATGCTCTGGATGTGGTAGACACCGGCCTCGATGCCGATCCTCAGCAGATGAATTGATTCCATCTATCGAGTTCGCAAGAGCCCTGGTTCCAAAAGGCACAGCTGCCACACAACTCCATGGTTGTGGAATCAGCCATGCGCCGGATCAATAGCCAGAAGACGCACTTCTTGGTGCCTCCTGGCTGGGAGGCCCGCAACATGGATGCTCTCGGGCAGAAAGTGCTACCAGGGTTCGATGCTGTCATGCCAAATCCAGACGTATCCAGCTGTACATGGGCGTGTACAGGGGCGGCTCTATAATGAGGCGGAGTGAGGCAGTTGCCTCAGGCGGAAAGTTTTGAAGGCCGCAAAAATGCCCCAAACAGCCACCTCACTCCGCCTTCAAAAGTTAAATAAAATGTTTTTAAACGCACAAGTTGCTTCTGCTGCCGAGTCCGCTTCTCGGCAGTGGCAGATTCACCGTCTTTTTCTCTGGCGTCGGTGTTAGTGGTGGATGGCGGTGGCGGTTGCGACTGTGTGAATCATCTTCAGTTTAAAGAAAAGTGAAACAGGTACAGAGCCTTCCATCTCTGTGAAGGAGCCTGTGCAGTTGCGTCCTGCCCCCAAAGGAAGTTACATTGACTTCCTTTGGGGGCGGGACACATCTGCATGGGCTCCTCAGAGGCGGGAAGGCTCTGCACCGGCTTGGCTTTTATTTAAACTGAAGATCATTCACACAGCCACGGCCGACAGAGAAAAAAAGGTGAGTCTACAGGCTGTGATATGCCTCTTTGCCCCATCATCTGTTAGAGATGTCACTGGCCTCGGGCAGCTGGCGGGGAAAGGGGGAGCCACTGGAGGTCTTTTCTTTCTAAAGATACAATGAACATGGTAAGAGGTTTCTCCAGGACCAAGCAGGAAGTCAGTCCTCACATATGAGTGACGGCGGCGACGGAGCCGTCATGCAGGGCATTTCCCCAGCTTTCAAAGAAAGCCTTTGGGAATGCAGCGTGCATGCGCGGTCCCCTTCCCGCCCAAGGGTGCCATCTTGCTCAGTCTTTCTTTTTCCGCGGAGCCAACGGACGTAAGTTCGTGTCACCCGGGAAAAAGTTGATTTTTTTTTTGGGCGATTTTCACATCTCTCTATCCGGTTCAACGCCAGTTCCCCTTCCCGCCTGGGCTCGGTACACCGGTATCGAGTCCGGAACTTCTTTTTTCTTTTTTTCCTTTGTGACTAGCGTTCGTGCTTTTTCTGTTATTTTCACTGGCAGCCCAGTCTTTTGACCTTGCAGGGGCCCTTTTTCCCCCGATGGCTGCCAGTGGGTTCAAAAAATGTGATCAGTGTAAGAAACTTATGTCTCTCACCGACACACACGACTGCTGCCTCGGGCCCGACCATGACCCGCTGGTCTGTGGCCCGTGCGCAAGATGTCGTCGAAGGCGCTTCGGAGCCGTCAGCATCAACGTGAAAGAATTTTTTCGGAGTCTGCGTCCGGCTGGGCCTGGACTTCGTTAGAGGCCTCGACATCTCGGGAGTCTAACCCCGAGTGGTGTCGTGGGTCCTCCGAGAGGGGGTCTCCTATCCGGGAGCACAAAAGGAAGAAGAAGCTTGTGAGGGCGGCATCAGTGGAGGCACCTGGATCCTCGAGGGCCAGGTCACGCAGCCCTGACCGCTGTCCCGGGCTCTCGGAGTCAGAGCAGCTGACCAAGCAACCTCGCCTGGAGCTGGAGTCCCCAAGTCAGGTAACTTCTGTTGTCCTCGTGGACTTTCCCCAGGGAGAACCGACGTCGGGACCCGAGTCGGGGGGGCTGCAGAGTCTCCTGAGCTCGGACTCAGGCTGATGGCCCTGGAGAGCAGCCTGGCTGCCTTCATGGAGCAGCAGCGGGTACTGATCGCCAATCTGACCGGTGCATCTGCCCCGACCACCGGGATCTCGACATCTAAGTCGACCCCGGAGGCCGAGCCGATCTTCGAGTCAATCAAGTCTTGAATCGATCTTCGGCCATGGTCTCCCTCGACCTCCCGTTCGGGGCCGAGGTCGTCGACGCCGGTGCCCTCTGTGTCAGGGCAGGTGGTATCAAGGCCCACATGGCTGGAGCCGCTCGACGACTCCTCGGAGTCGTCGGCGTCGGAGACGGAGGACGAGGAGTCTCCTGACATATTCTGGACCCGGTGCGTCCCATTGGACTCCCTGAAGTCCGAGCCTCTGAGAAGGTTCCCCCCCCCCCCCCTGGAGGATACCCGGTTCTCGGATTTCGTCAGGGACATGGCCAAGGCTTTGGCATTCCCGGCGTACGCCGAGGAGGAGCCTCAAACCGAAGAGCTCGATGCCCTCCAGTATGATTTTCCTCCGAAGGAAGCCTTTACTGTTCCGGTTCCTCCGATGCTGGAACGGCTGCTCTTCCGTATGTGGGAAGCACTGGCCTCGGCACCGGCTCTGAGCAAGCAGGTCGATTCCTTTTATCGAGTCCATAAGAGCCCTGGGTTCCAAAAGGCACAGCTACCGCACAACTCCGTGGTTGTGGAATCGGCCATGCACAGGCTGAAAAGTCAGACGATGCACTCCTTGGTGCCTCCTGGCCGGGAGGCCCGGAACCTGGATGCCCTCGGTAGAAAGTGCTTCCAGGGCTCTATGCTCTCTTGCCGTGTCCAGACTTACCAGCTGTAAATGGGCATGTACTTACGGGACCTGGCAAAGGAGATTGCTGGGTTTTCGGCCTTCCTCTTCGAGGAACCCTTGCAGAGGTTCAAAGTCTTGTCTTCAGGGATCCGGGAGTGCTCAAAGTTTATATCTCGAGCAGCCTATGACGGCTTCGAGGCTTCGGCCCATGTCGCCGTGGCCGGCATTGGTGCACGCCGTCACGCTTGGCTACAGTCATCGGACCTGAAGTCATGGGTACAGGACAAGTTGGTCGATGTCCCCTGCCGAGGTGACAACCTATTCGGCGAACCCATGACTGAGAAGGCTGCAGAAATTGAGACTGAGACTCTCACCAGGACAAGACTGTCCAGAAAGACCTCTGCCCCTTCTCATAAAAAGAAGGGCTCAGGGAAGAAGCCCTTTTTCCCGAGGAAGGGTGCTGCCTACAAAACCTACCCTCAGTATCAGGCCTCTCCAGCTCCCCAACAGGGCCAGCAGGCCAAGGGGCAGGGGTTTGGGCCCCGTAGGCAGAAAACCCCCAAGCCGCCAGCTCCGGCTCCTGCACAACAGGGAACGGTGTTTTGACTCCTACAGCATAGCCTCTCCTCCGCCGATAGCTCCACTCAGCACAGGGGGTCAGCTGACCATGTACACCTACAGGTGGCCAGCCATCACAGGGGACACCTGGGTACTGAGCATAGTCCAGAAGGGCTATATGTTCCATTTCCACCAACTACCCCCTTCCTACTATCCAGGGGAGCCTCCAAGACTCCCTCTACACAGGAACCTCCTCCTTCAGGAGTTGGCAAGTCTTTTAAAGGAACAGGTGGTGGAACCTGTGCCACACCACCTGAAAGGGCAAGGCTTCTACTCCAGGTACTTCGTAGTACCAAAGAGAACAGGAGGCCTCAGACCTATCCTAGATTTGCGAAATCTGAACAAGTTTCTGGAGAGGGAAAAGTTCAACATGCTTACCCTTGGGATACTGCTGCCCTACCTCCAGCAGGGAGACTGGCTATGCTCCTTAGACCTAAAGGATGCTTATACTCGCATCCTCATCCATCCAGACCACAGACAATATCTCAGATTTGTGGTGGGAGGAAACCATTTTCCGTACAGGGTATTTCCCTTTGGCTTGACCTCTGCCCCTAGGGTTTTCACCAAATGCCTGGCGGTGGTGGCGGCTTTTCTCAGAAATTAGGGGATATTTGTCTTCCTGTACCTGGACGACTGGCTGATCAGGGGCCAGTCATTCCAGGAGGCCCAACAGGCCACTCTTCGCACTGTCTCTCTTCTTCAGCATCTGGGCTTTGTCATAAACTACGCAAAGTCCTCTTTGCTCCCCTCTCAGAACTTAGAGTTTATAGGGGCAAGACTAGACACTCTTCAGGCAAGAGCTTACTTGCCCGAGGACAGGGCCCACAGATTGATGGAGTTGGCAAACCAGTTCCAAAGCAATTCTCATGTTTCCACCAGGCACTACCTGCGGCTTCTGGGCCACATGGCATCCACGGTGCATATGACCCCGAATGCCCGGCTACACATGCGAGCTGCTCAATGGTGCCTCACAGATCAGTGGACACAAGCCACTGGTGACCTTCGGGACAGAGTAAAGGTGTCCAGACGGCTTCTGAACTCCTTACAGTGGTGGCTACATCTACCAAACCTTCTCAAAGGTGTACCTTTTCAAGCTCCAGCACACACCAGGGTGCTGACGACAGATGCATCCTTAAAGGGCTGGGGTGCACATTGCCAGGGCCAGGCTCCTATGTCAGGAGGCACTGGCCCTATGCTCCTTTGCGGTCAGACAAGGCATGTTTCTCAAAGCAGTTTATCTACCTGGTCAGGAAAACTTCCTAGCGGACAAGCTAAACAGGATTCTCCAGCCTCACGAATGGCAGTTAAATCCATTGGTGGTCCAGCAGATCTTCCTCAGCTGGGGATTTCCATCCATCGATCTCTTTGCAATCCACTAAACCGTCAGCTGCCCAGGTTTTGCTCCAGACAGCCGTATCCCCTGAGGATGGCAGCAGATGCTTTTCTGATCTCTTGGTCTACGTGCCTCCTGAATGCGTTTCCTCTCACGCCCCTGGTGGCCCGAACTCTGTTCAAGATCCTCCGGGACAAGACCTCGGTGATTCTGGTAACCCCCAGATGGCTGAGGCAGCCGTGGTTTCCACTTCTTCTGCAGTTGGCAGTGGAAGCTCCATTCCCTCTGGGGCTGCAACATGATCTCCTGTCTCAAGAGCAGGGTTCCCTTCTGCACCCCAATCTCAGCTCCCTCAATCTGATGGCCTGGCTGCTGAAAGGATAGTGCTAGTTCCCTTACTTCTACCTAAGGAGGTTGAGGAGGTGGTCTTGGCCTCTAGGAGGCAGTCCACCAGAAAGTCCTATGCCCTCAAGTGGCATAGGTTTACGGTATGGTGTGCTCAGCGCAATGAAGATCCTTTCTCTTGCCTTGTGCCAGTAGTACTGCAGTATCTACGTCACCTGTCAGACCTAGGCCTTAAGTCTAACTCTGTTCGGGTCCACCTCAGTGCTTTGTCAGCGCACCACTCACCGGTGGAAGGACAGTCTCTGTCGGTTCAGCCCTTGGTGTCCAGATTTCTCAGAGGTCTCCTTCTACTCAAGCCTCCAGTTCGTCCACCGGCAACTGAGTGGGATTTGAACGTGGTCTTGCAGCAACTTACTCGCCCACCGTTTGAGCCGATGGCTACTTGCCATTTGCGTTTCCTCTCTTGGAAAGCGCTCTTCCTGGTGGCTCATACCTCGGCCAGACATGTGAGTGAGCTACAAGCTCTGGTTTCTGATAAGACCGTACAAATGGTTCTATAGGAACAGGGTGGTCGTACGGACCCATCTCAAGTTCCTCTCAAAAGTGGTCTCCTCTTTCCACCTCAATCAGGAGGTGGTTCTTCCGACCTCCTTTCCCAGGCCGCATGCCAGCCAGGCTGAGACAGTCTTGCATACCCTGGACTGTAAGAGGGTTTTGTCTTTTTACATAGAACGTACGCGGGAGCATCGAAGGGCTACTCGGCTCTTCGTCTCCTTTGACCCTAATAGGATGGGTTTACCTTTCTCCAAGCATACGTTGTCCACTTGGGTAGCAGATTGCATCGCCTGGGCATACAGGGAAGCCGACCTCCCCTTGCAGGGTCGGGTCAAGGCCCACCGTGTCAGGGCGAAGGCCGCGTCAATAGCTCACCTCCGCTCTGTTCCGTTGGCAGACATCTGCCGGGCCGCTACTTGGTCTTCAAGCCAGACTTTTGCAGCCCATTACTGCCTGGAGAGGGAGTCCCGGCGGGACAGTGTTTTCGGCCAGACGGTACTTCGTAATCTCTTTGAGGTTTAGGCAACTCCTACCCTCCGGCCCTTGTGTTGGGCTACCGCACGGGGTGCGTTCTCAGAGAAAATTCTTATCATGGATGCTGAGGCTCTCGAGAGGGAGCCATTTTTTCAGCTCTGGGTTCACGGTAGCCTAGAGCTGGTGAGTCCCCATATGTGAGGACTGACTTCCTACTTGGTCCTGGAGAACGCGTAGTTACTCACCTGTAACAGGTGTTCTCCAGGAGCAGCAGGAATCAGTCCTCATGACCCTCCCTCCTCCCCTGGAGTTGCAGTCATATACTTCATTTGTTTTTTGCTGTCTTTTAGCTATGTCATCAGACTGAGCAAGATGGCACCCTTGGGCGGGAAGGGGACAGCGCATGCACGCTGCATTCCCAAAGGCTTTCTTTGAAAGCTAGGGAAATGCTCCGCATGAGGGCTCCATCGGCGCCTACATCACCCATATGTGAGGACTGATTCTGCTGCTCCTGGAGAACACCTGTTATAGGTGAGTAACTACGCTTTCAGGAAGGTATCTAGGAGAAGCTGGGTGGGATTTTTTCATTGTTTTCATGGAGGAAGGAGAAGACATCTTTTAATTTTCTTTTGTTTTTCATTTAAGTCTTCAAATTTCATTTAATTTTTTTTCCATTTCAGACAACCAAAAAATAAAAAAAATAAGGGAAACCAAAAAAAGTGAACACCTTTGCATGTGTGTGGATACAGTAAATCTTTCTGAGTTGATTGTGAAAAGTAATGGCTCTTGAGATCAGTTTTGGGACTTGAATCTGTTCCATTTTTGTGGTTAGAACTATGATAGTGCTCTCTGGTTTCTATCTGTGATGCAGTCAGAAGGTATTTTTTGTACTTAACTGAGCTATTTGTAGCCATGGTACAAATTTGCACAGAAATTGTTTTTGGAAGGATACCTCTCTGACTTTTATTTCATGCATAAGCAGAGTCTATTGCAATGCTTTCAAATTCTTGTGGTTTCAGTGATGATAATATGCCATTCTGTGCCTTCTGCTTTATATACGTGCAGGATTAGATACACAAGGGTGTCGAACTGCAATCCTCAAGGACTGCAAACCAGTCAGGCTTTCAGGAGGGCCCTAATGATTATCATGAGATTTATTTCCATCTGCACCTAAAATTTTCATGTGAGTTCATCATCATCCTTGGACTCCGTTCAGTTAGTCTTTGTACACCAAATCATTCATGCATTTGTCTCCTTCCCCATTCAGGTTTATGGGGAAAACTATTTTAGAATCTTAATAGAGAGGCTCACCATATATTTTCAATCAAACCTGCTTAAAACTTGCCAGGTGTGCAGCAAGCTAGTCCTGATGTAATTGGATAGCCAGTCGCCACAGTCATTAAATGCATGGGAGACAAGTCAGGCTTTCACCTGCTTTCTGAAGTAGAGGTGGCCTTGATTTAAGTGTAGCTCCTTTGGAGAGGGTACCAGATTGAGGACTGCTCTTGAGAAAGCTTGCTGGTGGACGTCACATTGTGTGATATCCTTTGGCAAGGATACAATTTAGGAATGGTCCTTGAGAAGACTTTAAAGGCCTTAAAAGTGTGTCGAAGGCTAACTTGTTTTTTAGGTACTCTGGCCCATTTCATTTGAAAGCTTTGAAAATCAGAGATAGAGTTTTAAATATGGCCCTTTATGGTACTGCTAGCCAGTGGTGTTTTTTTAGGATGTGGTCACTTTGCCTTCAATCCTCTATCAGTTGTGCTGCAGCATTCTGAATTAATTGGAGGTGGTGCCAATTCTTTATATACAGGCATTACAGTAGTCTAGTCATGACATTATCATGGCATGTACTACTCTTTCATGGCATGTACTACTTTCTTATCATGGCATGTACTACTCTCTTTCATTATCATGGCATGTCCACTCAAAGCTTTTGGGTGAGAGGGTGGCAGCATAGTGTAGTTAAGGAGGATAGGAATAATAAGGAAATTAGATTTAGCTCACTCTTTTTCTCAGTAGTTCAAGGCAAGTCACATTCAGGTACAGTAGGTATTTTCCTGTCCCCAGAGGACTTGCAATTTAATTTTGTACCTGACACCATGGAAAGTTAAGTGACTTAGGCCCAAGATCACAATGAGTGGCAGTGGGATTCAAACTTGGCTTTCCTGGTTCTCAGCACGCTACTGTAACCATTGGATCAAAGCTATTGGATTAAAAGGCAGCACAGTTTCCAAGGATACAGGGAAGGGAATGGCAGTGGGGGTGTTCTACTGTCAGTCTGGAAGTCCAGTGGAGAGCAAACAGCACCCACAGAGACATGAGATGTGACCAACAATTAGCAAAGCAACGCCGCATGATGAAAGGCTTTTCTGATGACATCGGGATGACTTTTAGCATTAATAACTGTGCTAAGAACCTTTTTTAGAGGAAAATTGAGCAAATCTGAGGGCTATGACATCAAGGACCTTGAACAGGCAGGCATATATACATTAAGTATCTCAGAATAGGGGAAGGAATGACACTCAAGCAGAAACTATTGAGAGAGAAGATCAGTAAAGAATATTACAGGAGATTAAAATTGTTGTTGAAAAGTGCTTTAACATCACAGAATAAGATACAAGCCATCAATCAGCTGGCAATTCCTGCACTCTCATACAGCTTTGGGATTGTAGTCTGGCCTCTTAAAGATCTTGAAAAACTGGATGTGCGAAAAAGAAAACTCCTCCGTACTCATGAAGTAATTCACAAGAATCAGTGTATGCCAAGACTGTACATTCCTAGAACTGAAGAAGGGCTAGGACTTATAGAGATTGATTACACCTATAGAGCTACTATCATAGGCCTCCAAGCCTACCTGGCAGCATCATCAGATCCAAAAATGCAAAAAGTGTTGAAATATGAAAGTAAATGTCCAGAATCTGTCTCCATCATCAAACTTGGACAAGTGTTCCGAAGCTTAGAAGGAATGAGTGAGAATCCGCAGGCATGCATGGGAAAGGAAGTAACAGAATTTGCAAAACAAGAGAAAAAACTCTTCAAAGAATTAGATCAGCAGACAAGGAAAAACAAGTGGCAAATGCACGAATACAGTGGAAAATACAGAGTGTTACTCCAAGAACCTTTTGTCGATCAAGAACAGATGCATGAATAATTAAGAAGAGGTGAACTGAAACTGAAGGATGAAAGATTGATAGTTGCAGCCCAGGACAGTGCACTATGAACAAGATGGTTTATAGTGAATATTGAAAAAACTGGCAAAACAGTTATATGTTTCTGTAAGAAAGAGCTGGAAACAGTGACTCACCTTATTTCAGGCAGTGAAGTTTTGATGGTGGAAAATTTCTATACAGAAAGACAACAGGATATCCTGTTTCCTATCAGCGCCAGAGGGCTCCTTTTTAACAGAGCCGCGGGGAAGGGAAACATTCTCCCTTCGCGCGACTCTGCAAAGCTGAGCTGACGCGGAGGGGAAATGGGGGGCTGCGGCCGTGGGGCAGTTCATTCTGCTGCTGCTGCGGAAGCAGCTTCTGAAGACTGTTTTTCTTTCAATTTCCCTGGGCGGGGGGGGGGGGTGCTAGGACTGGAAATGGACTGATGGGGGGAGTTAGGACTGGTAATGGGCTATGGGGAGGGTTATGACTGGAAGTGGGCTGATGGGGGAGGATTAGGACTGGAAGTGGGCTGATGGGGGAGGATTAGGACTGGAAGTGGGCTGATGGGGGAGGCTAGGACTGGTGATGGGCTATCGGGGGGCTAGGACTCGTGATGGGCTGATGGGGGGCTAGAACTGGAAATGGGCTTATGGGGGGGTTAGGACTGGTAATGGGCAGATGAGGGGCTAGCACTGGAGTGGGCTGATTTAGGTGGATAGGACTGCAAATGGGCTGGGACTGGAAATGGGCTAATGGGGGAGGGCAGGAGACTGCTGCTGGCTCTGGAAGAAAACTTAAGGCTACAAATGGGCTGATGTAGGAGATGGTAGAATGGGACTGGAAGGGAGCGGATACTGAGAGGGTCTACCAGGGGAAGGAAGGGGCTGGAAAGGAGCTGACACTTGGGGATGGGAGTGATAGGTGACTGGGTAATGAGGAGGCTGCTGGAAGGGAGCTGACATGCGAATGGCACTGGAAGGGAGATGGACAAAGGGTAGGGTGACTGGAAGGGAGCTGACTGGGGGGTGGCACTGAGAGTGGACCTGAGCTGATACCTGGGATGGTATTTGGACTAGAAGGGGTTGGACAGTAGGGAAGGAGGGGGACTGGAAGGGAATGGACACCAGTGGCAGTCGTGGGACTGCAAGGCGGTTGACATCGGAAGGAACTGGGAGGGAAGGACTGGAAAGGGGGCTGATACTGGGGAGGGTAACTGGAAATAGGCTGATGGAAGGAAGTGAAGAAAACAAAAGAAGACATAAGAAATGGCAGATGGACCTTGAACCTTAGACCACAGAAAGAGAGCTAAGAGAATACAGGAAAGCAGAAGCCTCAGATCGGGACCAGCATGATCAGAGAATAAAATGGTCAGGCAACAAAGGTAGAAAAAATAATTTTATTTAATTTTAATGATTGAACTTTGTGCTATTTTTATATTTTACACAGTATTGGGGAACGGCATCTCTTATTTATCTGATGTTGCACTGCATGTGGACTCTGGCTTCTTGGGGTTTCAGTTTAAATTTTGTCTACATATTTTTATTTTTACTTTAGATTGTGGTTACTTCTTCTGTACTTGGTGAGGGTTGATGTTGTGAGTGTGTGACTGAGGTCATGTGTTCTGTTAACATGGAGTTTGTACATAAAGATCTATACTGTACTGTAGTAATTTGACTTCTTCAGCTTTTCAAATAGGTGTATGGATGTTCCAGGGCCCACTGTAGTATTTACAGTGATGCTTTTTTTGGATGGGCTCCTTATGTGAGTTTTGGAAGTTTGTGCTGATATGGTATGGTATGGTAGGTTTTCTCTTCGTTGTAGGGTTTTGTATTTCAAAATATGCCTGGTACTGGAGAATAGTGGTGGTTGTTAGTGAGATGATCAGAATTAGATTTTTTTTTAAAATACTGAGTTCTGTGGGTGAATGTCCTGGTTCTGCTCTGCACCTACTTGGATGCAAAATAAATGTTGAAAAAGAAAAAGCAAGAACCATAACGCAGTTTATAACAAAATAAAAAAGAGTTATAATTTAGTTTTATAAACTGTGCTGTTGGTTCTTCCTGTCTTTTAGTTCCTTGGTGTGCAAACAGTACCGTACCTAGACCTGTGCAAGTGGTGCAGCTGCACAGGGCGGAAAGGTTGGGGGGCGCATTTCGGCTGTCTGCTTTTGCCCTGCTGCTGCTGGCAGGACAATAGCAGGCAGCCGAAAAGCGCCCCCAAAACTCTTTGCAGCACTTTAAGCAGGTCTGGTCCCTCCCTCCTCTGACGCGATGTCAAAGCAGGGAGGGACAGATCTTAAAGTACTGATGCCTTTCAGATTGGGCGCATGCCCCCCTCCTCCTCCCCACACCTCCATCCAGCGCTGCCTGCTCTTTCCCTGCTGACGGCGCCGTTGTGAAAAAAACACAGGGCACAGCAGCAGGGAAAGAGCAGGCAGCACTGGACGGAGGTATTGGGGGAGAGGGGGGCATGCACCTGAGCTGCAAGTTGCACAGAACGCGATTGCAACTTGATATGGCCCTGTGTGCAGACATCTTGCATTTCCTCCATATAATTTAATCAGCTTTTTGGTTTGGTTCAGTCTCTGATTGGATTTCTGGAAAAGCCCTGCCGCCTCCATGGTGTGTGTGTGGGGGGGGGGGGGGGGGCAGCGCCATCTCATTCTTCGCCTCAGGCAGCAGATTGCCTTGAGCCACCCCGGGCATGTACTTGCAAGACCTGGCAAAGGAGATTGCCGGGTTCTCCAGGACCAAGCTGGAAGTCAGTCCTCACATATGGGTGACGTCGGCGCCGACAGAGCCCCCATGCGGAGCATTTCCCCAGCTTTCAAAGAAAGCCTTTGGGAATGCAGCCACGCATGCCCGGTCCCCTTCCCGCCCAAATGTGCTATCTTGCTCAGTCTTCTTTCTTCCGCGGAGCCCTACAGACGCGTGTCCTTATCACCCGCGGAAAAAGTGGGTTTTCCTGCGTTGAGACGAATTTTTTTCTTCGGTTCGACGTCGGTTCCCTTTCCCGCCTGGACTCGGTACACCGGTGCCGAGCCCGGATCTCTTTTTTTCGTTTTTTGTCCTTAGAGACTGCGTTCGCGCCAGTTTTTTCTTTCCCTGGCATCCCGATTTTTTGATCGTGCAGGGGCCCTTTTTCCCCCAATGGCTGCCAGTGGCTTTAAGAAGTGTGATCGGTGCAAGAAACTGATGTCTCTCACCAACACCCATGACTGCTACCTCTGGTGCCTGGGACCTGACTATGATCCTAAGGTCTGTAGTCCCTGTGGCAAAATGTCCTCGAAGGCATTCAGGAGCCGTCAGCACCAGCGTGAGAGGATCTTCTCCGACTCTGCGTCTGGACAGGTCCGGACTTCGTCAGAGGCCTCAACGTCTCGGGAGTTTGACCCCGAGCATCGTCGGGGCTGCTCTGAGAGGGAGTACCCCTCGATTGAGCACCAAAGGAAGAAGAAACCCGCGAGGGCGGCATCGGTGGACGCTCTTGGCTCCTCAAGGGCCAGGTCGCATAGCCCCGATCGCCGTCCCGGGTCTTCATAGTCGGAGAGGCCTGCAAAGCATCCTTGTGTAGAGTCGGAGGCCCCAAGTCACGTGAGTACTGTAGTCCTCGTGGACTCTCCTCCGGGGGAGCCGACATCGGGCCCAACACCGTCGGGGCCCGAGTCGGAGGCTGCTGGGTCTCCTGAGCTTGGACTCAGGTTGACGGCCTTGGAGAGCAGATTGTCTGCCTTCATGGAGCAGCAGCTGGGTGCTGATCGCCGGCCTCACCGACGCATCTGCCCCGACCACCGGGACCTCGACGTCCAAGTCGACCCCGGAGGCTGAGCCGGTCCTCGAGACCATGCGAACTCGAGTCGATCCTCGGCCTTGGTCACCCTCGGCCTCTTGTTCGGGACAGAGGTCATCGACGCCGGTACCCTCGGCATTGGGGCGGATGGCGTCGGTGACCGCCCACTCGGAGCCGCTCGATTCCTCCTCGGAGGAATTGGTGTGGGAGACTGAGGAAGAGGAGTCCCCGAACACCTTCCGGACTCTGTGCGTCCCTTCAGACTCACCGGGATCCGAGCCTCGGACGAGGTCCCCCCCCGGAGCAATGTTCCCTCTAATTTTCTGTAGGCTGTGTGCGCATAAAATATCAGCTGTGCAGCTTTTGAAGGAAGGTTAAATTTTTGTGCGCCACATAACGACTCTCGGAGTTATATACTTTAAAATTTGACTACATGTCAGAATACAGTATGTACACCACATTGATTGCACTAGAAAATATTGTAGAACTTGTGAAAACTGGAAATTCACAACAACTTTTCAATTTTAAGACATCTGTGGTGTTTTCTATCAGAATCAGAACAGTAATTTTTGTGCGCTCTGTTGTAAAGTATGTGCGCTTGCTCGGCGAGGTGTGTGTGCGCGCGCACACACGCACAGCTTAGAGGGAACAGTGCCCCGGAGGATACCCGGTTCTCAGATTTCGTACGGGACATTGGCCTTCCGGGTGGACCCCGAGGAGGAGCCTCGAGCCGAGGAGCTCGAGACCCTGCAGTATGACTCTCCTTCCAAGGAGGCCTTTACTGTACCGCTTCCTCCAATGCTGGAGCAGTTGCTCTTCCGCATGTGGGAGGCGCCGGCCTCGATGCCGGTTCTAAACAAGCGGGTCGATTCCATCTATCGAGTCCGCAAGAGCCCCAGGTTCCAAAAGGCACAGCTACCGCACCACTCCATGGTTGTGGAATCGGCCATGCATTGCCTGAAGAGTCAGAAGATGCACTCCTTGGTGCCTCCCGGCAGGGAAGCCCAGAACCTGGATGCTCTCGGTAGAAAGTGCTTCCAGGGCTCTATGCTTGCTTGCCGCATGCAGACCTACCAGCTGTACATGGGCATGTACCTTCGAGACCTGGCAAAGGAGATTGCTGGGTTCTCTGCTGGTCTGTCCGAGGAACCCTTGCAGAGGTTCAAGGCCTTGTCTTCTAGTATTCGAGAGTGCTCGAAGTTTATCTCTCGAGCAGCCTATGATGGATTTGAGGCTTCGGCCCGAGTAGCAGGGGCTGGCATCGGTGCACGCCGCCAGGCCTGGCTACAATCCTCGGACCTTGAGCCATGGGTACAGGACAAGTTGGTCGATGTCCCCTGTCGAGGTGAAAACCTCTTTGGCAAGCCCATGGCGGAAAAGGCTGCAGAACTCGAGACCGAGACTCTTACCTGGACAAGGCTGTCCAGGAAAACCTCTTACCCCTTCTCAGAAGAAAAAGGGCTTGGGGGAAAAAGGCCTTTTACCCGAGGAGGACCACTGCCTACAAAACCTACCCTCACTACCAGGCCTCTGCAGCTCCCCAACAGGGCCAGCAGGCCAAGGGGCATGGTCATGGGCCCCGTAGGCAGAAGGCTCCCAAGCCTCCTACTCCGGCTCCTGTTCAGCAGGGAGGGGTTTTTTGACTATGCCAGCATAGCCTCTCCTCCTCTTCAGGGCACAGGAGGTCGGCTGACCCTGTACGCAGACAGGTGGCCAGCCATCACTGGGGGATACTTGGGTGTTAAGCATCATCGAGAGGGGCTATCTGCTCCACTTCACCCAGATACCCCCCTCCTACTTTCCAGGGGGAGCCTCCAAGACCCCCTCTGCACAGAAACTTACTCCTTCAGGAGTTGAAAGGTCTGCTACTGGAACAGGCGGTGGAACCGGTGCCTCACCACCTGGAAGGGCAAGGCTTCTACTCGAGGTACTTCCTGGTGCCAAAAAGAACAGGAGGCCTCAGACCCATCCTAGACCTGAGAAATCTGAACAAGTTTATGAAGAGGGAAAAGTTCAAGATGGAATCTTACTGCCCTACCTCCAGCAGGGAGATTGGCTATGCTCCTTAGACCTGAAGGATGCTTATACTCACATCCTCATCCATCCAAGTCACAGGCAATACCTCAGATTTGAGGTGGGAGGGAACCACTTCCAGTACAGAGTGCTTCCCTTTGGCCTCACCTCCGCCCCCAGGGTTTTTACAAAGTGCCTGGCGGTGGTTGCGGCCTACCTCAGGAACCAGGGGATCTTTGTGTTCCCTTACTTGGATGACTGGCTTATCAGGGGCCAATCTCCACAAGAGGCCAGGCAGGCCACCTTCAGAACCATATCCCTGCTTCAGCACCTGGGGTTCGTTATAAACTTCCCAAAGTCCACTTTAGTCACCTCACAGGATGTGGAGTTCATAGGGGCGAGGTTGGATACCATCCATGCAAAGGCCTATTTGCCTGTGGACAGAGCTCACAGGCTGATGAAGTTGATCGGCCGGTTTCAGGTGAACT
This sequence comes from Ichthyophis bannanicus, assembly GCA_033557465.1. NCBI lineage: Eukaryota > Metazoa > Chordata > Amphibia > Gymnophiona > Ichthyophiidae > Ichthyophis > Ichthyophis bannanicus. The sequence goes on along the minus strand of CM066031.1, from coordinate 526,639,219 downwards.
CTCTGGTCTCTGCCAGACACTTCCTCCGGCTCTTAGGTCACCTGGCTTCCACAGTGCATGTCACCCCAAATGCCCGTCTGCACATGATGCTGGCTCAGTGGTGCCTCAGGGCACAGTGGGTACAGGCCACAGGGAAGTTGTCAGACAGGATAAAGGTGTCCAAACCCTTGGTGGACTTCCGTACGTTGGTGGAGGCATCTCCCAAACCTGGTCGGGGGAGTTCCTTTCCGAGCCTCCCCACACACTCAGGTACTGACTACCGATGCATCCCTGCAAGGCTGGGGGGCACATTGCCAGGGGACCTGCACCCAAGGCCTGTGGTCTCCGTGGGAGGCCGCCCAGCAGATCAACCTGTTGGAATTGAGAGCCATTCGGCTAGCCTTACGGACTTTCTCTCCGGTCCTCTCTCACCAGTCTGTCCTAGTTCAGACGGACAAACAGGTGGCTATGTTCTACGTGAACAAGCAGGGAGGCACAGGATCCCGACTCCTGTGCCTGGAAACACAAGCTCTCTGCTCCTGGGCTATCAATCAGGGCATGACCCTCAGGGCGGTCTACCTCCCAGGCCAGGAAAACTACCTGGCGGACAGGCTAAGCAGACTCCTGCAGCCTCACGAGTGGCAGTTGGATCCTCGGGTAGTCCAACAGATCTTTCTGAAGTGGGGACTCCCAACCATGGATCTTTTTGCCAGTCCACTGAACAGACAACTATCCAAGTTCTGTTCCAGACAACCGCATCCTCTGAGGGCAGTGGCAGATGCATTCCTGATCCCCTGGTCAGAAGGTCTGCTGTATGCGTTTCCTCCCACACCTCTGGTGGCCCGGACTCTATTCAAAACCCAGCAGGACCGAGCCACGGTGATCCTGATAGCCCCCAGGTGGCCTAGGCAGCGGTGGTTCCCTCTTCTGCAGTTGGCGGTGGATGCTCCACTTCCTCTGGGGCTGCAACCCGACCTGACTCAGGATCGGGGGTCCCTCTTGCATCCCAACCTCAAATCCCTCAATTTGATGGCCTGGCTGCTGAAAGGCTAGTCCTTGCTCCCTTGCTCCTATCAAAGGAGGTTGAAGAGATGGTGTTGGCCTCCAGGAAGCATTCCACTCGGAAGGCCTATGCTCTGAAGTGGCGTAGGTTTTCCACTTGGTGTTCTCAACAGCAGGAGGATCCCTTCTCCTGCTCGGTCCCGGTGGTACTGCAATACCTGCTCCACCTGTCCAACCTGGGACTTCAGTCCAACTCTGTCCAGGTCCACCTCAGTGCCCTCTCAGCTCACCACTCGCCGGTGGATGGACAATCCCTCTTGGGCCACCCTCTGGTGCCTCGCTTCCTCAGAGGCCTGCTTCTGCTCAAGCCTCCTATTCGTCCACTGGCCACTGAGTGGGATCTCAATGTGGTCTTGCAGCAACTGACTCGCCCATCTTTTGAGCCGATGGCTACCTGCCACTTATGTTTCCTATCCTGGAAGGTGGTGTTTCTTGTGGCACTCACCTCTGCTAGGCGTGTGATTGAGCTTCAGGCCCTGGTCTCGGATAGACCATATACCAGGTTCTATAAGAACAGGGTAGTCTTGAGGACTCATCCTAAGTTCCTTCCCAAGGTAGTGTCCTCCTTCCACCTCAACCAGGAGGTGGTACTTCCGATGTTCTTTCCCAGGCCGCACGCCAGTAGGGCCGAAACTGTATTGCATACCCTGGATTGTAGAAGGGCGCTGTCCTTTTACCTAGAACATACATAGGGACATAGAAGGGCTTCTCAGCTCTTCATTTCCTTTGACCCTAATAAATTGGGGTTGCCTGTCACTAAGCGTACGTTGTCCATCTGGGTGGCAGATTGTATCGCCTGGGCGTACAGGGCAGCCGGCCTCTTCCTGGAGGGTCGAGTCACGGCCCACCGAGTCAGGGCGAAGGCCGCATCAGTAGTTCACTTCCGTTCTGTTCCGTTGGCAGACATCTGCCGGGCCACTACTTGGTCTTCAAGCCAGACTTTTGTGGACCACTACTGCCTCGAGAGGGAGTCCCGTAGGGACAGTGCTTTCGGGCAAGTGGTACTCCGTAATCTCTTTGAGGTTTAGGCAACTCCTACCCTCCGGCCCTGGTGTTGGGCTACCGTTCAGGTGTGGTCTTAGAGAAGATTCTCTCACTGTTGCTCAGGCTCTAGAGGGAGCTCTATTTTTCAGCCTGGGTTCCTGGTAGCCCAGAGCTAGGGAGTCACCCATATGTGAGGACTGACTTCCTGCTTGGTCCTGGAGAAAGAGTAGTTACTCACCTGTAACAGGTGTTCTCCAGGAGCAGCAAGAATCAGTCCTCACGACCCTCCCTCCTCCCCTTGGAGTTGCAGTTGTATATAGTTCATTTTTCTTTTTTCGTGCTGTCTTTTAGCTATGTCATTGGACTGAGCAAGATGGCACCTTTGGGCCGGAAGGGGACTGCGCATGCGTGGCTGCATTAAGAACATAAGACATGCCATACTGGGTCAGACCGAGGTCCATCAAGCCCAGTATCCTGTTTCCAACAGTGGCCAATCTAGGTTATACGTACCTAGCAATATCCCCAAAAGACACAGGTTCCACAATGCTTGTACTGGGTCAAGCATTGATATCCTGGGTCCCTTTTTAATAGTGGTTTATGGACCTTTCCTCCAGGAACTTGTCGAAACCTTTTTTAAACCTAGCTATACTAACAGCCCTTACTACATCCTCTGGTAACAGATTCCAGAGTTTGATTACACGTTGAGTGAAAAAATATTTTCTCTTATTTGTCTTAAATAGTTTACCCTGTAGCTTCATTACATGTCCCCTAGTCTTTCTATACTCTGATAGCGTAAACAATTGATCCACGTTTATCCGTTCCACTCCATTCATTAATTTATAGACCTCTATCATATCTCCCCTCAGCCGTCTCTTCTCCAGGCTAAAGAGCCCTAACCTTCTTAGCCTCTCTTCATAGGAGTAGCCTTCCATCCCCTTCACCAATTTGGTGGCTCTTCTCTGTACTTTTTCTAATAACGCTATGTCCTTTTTAAGATACGGTGACCAGAATTGCACACAATATTCAAGGTGCGGTCGTACCATGGAGTGATACAGAGGCATTATAATATCCTTTGTTTTGTTCTCCATCCCTTTCCTTATGATACCTAGCATTCTATTTGCTTTCTTGGCCGCCGCTGCACACTGGGCGGAGGGTTTTAACATGTTATCCACAATGACTCCTAAATCTTTTTCCTGGGTGGTGGTTTCTAATGTGGAGCCTTGCATCATGTAACTATAGTGTGGGTTGTTCTTTCCTAGGTGCATAACTTTGCACTTGTCCAAATTAAATTTCATCTGCCATTTGGATGCCCAGTCTTCCAATTTATCCAGATCCTCCTGCAGTTTTCCACAATCCTCTTGGGTTTTAACAACTTTAAACAGTTTTGTGTCATCTGCAAATTTGATAACCTCACTAGTTATTCCCTTTTCCAGGTCATTTATGAATATGTCAAAAAGCAGCGGACCCAGTACAGATCCCTGGGGTACTCCACTATTCACCTTTTTCCATTGGGAATATTGGCCATTTAGCCCTACCCTCTGCTTTCTATCTTTTAACCAGTTCCCGATCCACAATAGTACACTGCCTCCTATCCCATGACTTTTTAGCTTCGCCAAAAGTCTCTGATGGGGGACTTTGTCAAAAGCTTTCTGAAAGTCCAGATACACTATATCAACCGACTCACCTTTGTCTACCTGTTTATGCACACCTTCAAAAAAAACATATCAGATTAGTAAGACAAGATCTTCCTTGTCTAAAGCCATGTTGGCTGTCTCCCATTAGGCCATGACTATCTACATGCTGTGTAATTTTGTTCTTTATGATGGTTTCTACCATTTTCCCTGGTACTGACGTCAGGCTCACCGGTCTGTAATTTCCTGGGTCACCCCTGGAACCCTTTTTAAAAATTGGTGTTACGTTGGCGACCCTCCAATCTTCAGGTATTACAGATGATTTTAATGAAAGTTCACAGATTACCAATAGCAGGTCTGCAATCTCATATTTCAGTTCTTTCAACACTCTGGGATGTATACCATCCGGTCCAGGTGATTTGCTACTATTCAGTTTATCAAATAGTTGTAATATATCTTCCCGGTGTAGCGATATTTCTCTCAATTCCTCTGCAGTATCACCTTTAAATACCACTTCAGTCTTGGGTAACATCCCTACATCTTCCTCAGTAAAGACCGAAGCAAAGAATTCGTTCAGTCTCTCTGCTATAGCCTTGTTTCCTCTTACTGCCCCTTTTACCCCTCTATCATCTAATGGTCCAATTGACTCTCTCACAGGCCTTTTGCTACGAATGTACTTGAAAAAGTCTTTATTTCGTGTTTTTGCTTCCGTAGCAAGTTTCTTCTCAAATTCCCGCTTTGCCTGCCTTATCAATGCTTTGCATTTAACTTGCCAGTGCTTGTGCTGTTTCCAGTTTTCATCATTTGGCTCTTTTTTCCATTTCCTGAAGGTTGCTTTTTTGGCAGCAACAGCCTCTCTGACCTCACCTTTAAACCATGCTGGCAGTTTTTTGGACTTTCTTCCACTTTTCTTAATGCGTGGAATACAGCTGGTCTGGGCTTCGAGGATAGTATTTTTAAATAGCACTCAAGCTTGCTGTAAGTCTTTAACCTTTGGAACCGCTCCTTTTAGTTTTTTCCTAACTATATTCCTCATTCTATCATAGTCTCCCTTTTGAAAGTTAAAAGGTAGTACTGTGGATGCCTTTACTATCTGTCCTCCACTAATTAAATCAAACATGATCATACTATGATCACTATTGCCAAGTGGTCCCAACACCCTTATTTCTTGCACCAGATCTGGCGTTCCTCTAAGGACTAGGTCCAGTATGGCTTCCCCTCTGGTCGGTTCATGAACCAGCTGCTCCAAGAAGCAGTCATTTATTCCATCTAGAAACTTTATCTCTTTAGCTTGTCCTGCTGTGACACTGACCCAGTCGATACCGGGGTAATTGAAATCACCCATTATTACTACTCTGTTGTGACTTTTGTTAGCTTCCTTGATTTCTTTGAGCATTTCATCATCCATTTGTTCGTTCTGGCCAGGCGGTCGATAGTATACTCCCACTGCCATCACCTTCCCCTTCATAAATGGAATTTCAATCCATAGAGATTCTACAGCAAATTTTATTCCCTGCAAAACTTTAATCCTTTCTGACTCAATGCCCTCTCTAACATAGAGCGCAACCCCTCCACCAATTTGATCAGCTCTATCATTACGATATAGTTTGTATCCAAAGGCTTTCTTTGAAAGCTGGGGAAATGCTCTGCATGGGGGCTCCGTCGGCGCTGACGTCACCCATATGTTAGGACTGATTCCTGCTGCTCCTGGAGAACACCTGTTACAGGTGAGTAACTACTCTTTCTCTGCTCGTCTCTCCGAGGGATCTTTGCAGCGCTTCCAGCTTTTGTCCACTGGGATCCAAGAGTGCTCGAAGTTTGACTCGAGCAGCCTATGACGGCTTCGAGGCCTCGGCCCGGGTAGCATGGGCCGGCATCGGTGCACGATGCCAGGCATGGCTACAGTCATTGGACCTGGAGCCATGGGTTCAGGACAAGTTGGTCGATGTCCCTTGCCGGGGTGAAAACCTCTTTGGCAAGCCCATGACTGAGAAGGCTGCTGAGATAGAGTCTGAGGACCTGACCCGGACAAGACTTGAGAAGATGACTTCTTCCCCTTCTAAGAAGGGCTCGGGTAAGAAGCCCTTTTTCCCGAGGAAAGGATCAGCTTACCGAAACTACCCCACGTATCAGGCCTCCCCAGCTCCCCAGCAAGGGCTGCAGGCCAAGGGACGGGGTCAAGTCCCGAATAAGCAAAAGGCCCCCAGGCACCGACTCCGGCCCAGTCTGGAGGGGGCTTTTGACTCCCAGAGCATAGTCTCTCACCCAAAGGAAGCAAGGTCATGCACAGGAGGAAGGCTCACCCTGTATGCCCACAGGTGGCCAGCCATTACAACAGACACTTGGGTGCTTCAGATAGTCCAAATGGGCTATCGGTTACATCTCACCCAGGTGCCTCCCTCTTACTTTCCAGGGGAGCCTCTCAGACCCCCTCTTCACAGGGACCTCCTCATGAAGGAGTTAGCAGGCCTTCTCGAGGATCGGGTGGTAGAACAGGTGCCCCACCATCTGCAGGGCACAGGCTTCTACTCCAGGTATTTTCTGATACCAAAGAAAACTGGAGGCCTAAGACCTGTCCTCGACCTGCGAAACTTAAACAAGTTTCTAGTGAGGGAAAAGTTCAAGATGCTTTCCCTTGGTTGCTGCCTTACCTCCACAAGGGAGACTGGCTATGCTCCTTAGATCTCAAAGATGCATATACGCACATCTTGATTCATCCAGACCACAGACAATATCTAAGATTTGTAGTGGGAGGAAACCATTTCCAGTACAGAGTACTTCCATTTGGCCTAGCCTCGGCACCCAGGGTATTCACAAAGTGCCTTGCGGTAGTGGCAGCCTTTCTAAGGACTCTGGGGGTATTCGTTTTCCCCTACTTAGACGATTGGCTCATCAGAGCCCAGTCAGTTCTAGAGGCCGACAGGCCACGTCCCGCACTATCCAGTTGCTGCAGCACCTGGGCTTTTGTGATCAGCTACACAAAGTCCACTCTGGTTCCTTCTCAAGAACTGGAGTTCATTGGGGCAAGGTTAGACACCCTTCAAGCAAGGGCTTATCTACCAGAGAACAGGGCCCAAACACTGGTAGCACTAGTGCAGCAAGTGATTCGCAGATCCCGCATCTCAGCAAGACACTTTCTGCACCTTCTTGGCCACATGGCCTCCACAGTGCATGTGACACCCAATGCTCGGCTTCACATGAGAACAGTTCAGTGGTGCCTCAGGGATCAGTGGATACAAGCCACAGGCAGACTCAGGGACAACATCAAGGTGTCCCATTGCCTGATGCAGTCTTTGAAATGGTGGCTTCATCCTCACAACCTTCTGGAGGGAGTGCCTTTTCATCCTCCTACGCACTTGAAAGTGATGACTACAGATGCATCCCTACTGGGATGGGTTGCACATTGCCAACAGGTCTGCACTCAAGGGGTGTGGTCTCAGTGGGAGAGCACACAACAAATCAATCTCCCAGAGCTTTGAGTGATTTGCCTGGCTCTTCGGACCTTCTGCCAAACCCTGGCTCATCAATTTGTCTTGATTCAGACAGACAACCAAGTACTGATGTTCTATGTGAACAAAAAAGGGGACACAGACTCTTGCATCCTGTGTCAGGAAACCATGGACCTATGCTCCTTGGCAGTCAGCCAGGGTATGTTCCTCAAGGCAGTTTACTTGTCAAGTCAGGAGAACTTCCTAGCAGACAAGCTAAGCAGAATTCTCCAGCCGCACGAGTGGCAACTGGATCCCAATGTAGCCCAGCAGCTCTTCCAGTGCTGGGGGCGACTATCCATAGATTTGTTTGCGAGTCCTCAAAATCACCAATTGCCCCATTTCTGTTACAGACAGCCGCACCCACACAGGGTAGCTGCAGATGTTTTCCTAATATCCTGGTCGGTGGGCCTCCTATATGCGTTTCCTCCCACGCCTCTGGTGGCTCGGACACTATTCAAGATCCTTCAGGACAAGGCTTCGGTCATCCTGGTGGCCCTCAGGTGGCCGAGACAGCCTTGGTTTCCACTCCTCCTGCAGCTGGCGGAGGAGAATCCAATTCCTCTGGGATTACAACCCAACCTCCTGTCACTGGACGGGGGCTCACTTCTGCATCCCAATCTCAGGTCCCTCAACCTGATGGCATGGCTGCTGAAAGGGTAGGCCTTGCATCACTTCTCCTCCCAAAAAAGATAGAGGATGTGCTGCTGGCCTCTAGGAGGCAATCGACTAGAAAAACCTGCGCATTTAAGTGGCTAAGTTTTGAGGTATGGTGTACTCAGCAGAGTGAGAACCCATTCTCCTGCGAGGTGGCTGTGGTGCTGCAGTACCTGCTTCACCTTTCCGATTTAGGCCTTAAGTCAAACTCGGTCCAAGTTCACATTAGTGCTTTATCAGCACACCACTCTCCAGTGGAAGGGCAACCTGTCTCTGTCCACCCCTTGGTGTCCACGTTCCTGAGAGGTCTGCTTCTTCTGAAATCCCCGGTTCGCACTCTGACGACTGAATGGGATCTGAATGTAGTCTTGCAGCAGCTTACTCGCCCACCCTTTGAGCTGATGGCTACTTGCCATCTTCGCTTCCTTTCTTGGAAGACACTTTTTTTGGTGGCACTCACATTGGCTAGACGAGTGAGTGAACTGCAAGCTCTGGTGTCCGATAGACTGTTCACACGGTTCTATAGGAACAGAGTGGTGCTTTGCACGCACCCCAAGTTCCTGCCAAAATTGGTCTCCCCTTTCCACCTCAACCAGAAGGTGGTGCTTCCGACATTCTTTCCCAGGGCCCATGCCAGCCGGGCAGAAGCAGTTCTGCATACCCTGGACTGTAAGAGGGTGTTGACCTTCTACTTGGAGCTTAGGTGGGGACATCAAAGAGCTCCTCATCTCTTCGTCTCTTATGACCCCAGTAAGCTGGGGGATGCCTGTCTCCAAGCGTATGTTGTCCAACTGGGTGGCGGATTACATCACCTGGGCATACAGGGCGGCTGATCTTCTGTTGCAGGGTCGAGTCACGGCCTACCGGGTCAGGGCTGAGGCCGCATCAGTGGCTCACTTCCGCTCTGTTCCGCTGGCAGACATCTACCGGGATGCAACCTGGTGTTCAAGCCAGACTTTTGCAGCCCATTACTGCCTGGATAGGGAGTCCCAACAGGACAGTGCTTTCGGCCAGGTTGTACTCCGTAATCTGTTCGAGGTTTAGGCAGCTCCTACCCTCCGACTCTTTGTTGTCAGGCTACCGGATTGTTACGTTTTCGGTTGAACTCCTATCATGGTTGCTGCGGCTCTTCTAGAGGGAGCTTATTTTTCAGTTATGGGTTCTCGGTAGCCTATAGCTAGGGAGTCCCATGTGTGAGGACTGACTTCCTGCTTGTTCCTGGAGAAAGTGTGGTTACTCACCTGTAACAGGTGATCTCCAGGAACAAGCAGGAATGTAGTCCTCACATATGGGTATCGTTGGTACCGGCGGAGCCTGCGCGGGAACGCTCCCCAGTGTCCAATTAGAATGCTTTTGGGAGCATCCCACAGCACCTGCGTGCTGCCTTCCCGCCTTTCCCAACTGCCTCTCTCCAGTTCTTCTTTTTCCGCGGAACCAGCAGGTCGTGTTCCTGTCACCGCAGAAGAATTGCCTTATTTCTTTATTTCTTTTTGTGGTCGCGTCTGCCTTCTTTGATGCTCTACCGGTACTGCCGGTCTTTCTTTTCCTATTTCTAAAAAAAAAAAAAAAAAAAATCTGTTTTTCCATTTTCTTCAGGTGCACCCGCCTTTTTGGGCCTTAGGCCCAAAAACTTTCCTTAACATGGAAAAACCTGCCTCAGGTTTTAAAAAGTACACCAAGTGTGGCGGTACCATTTCCGTCACCGACACCCATAAATGGTGTTTAAAATGTTTAGGTCCTGACCACTCCATCATGGATTGTGTGTCCTGTGCCATGATGTCTAAAAGAGGTCGGCAGAACCGAGCTGCCAAGCTCAGTACCCTATTTCTCTCTGATGCGGCTTCGGTGGCATCGACGTCTTCCAGGGCTGCTTCTTCCTCCCGTGGATCTCAGGTAACTAAACATAAATCCAGGCGGTCCTCGAAGGGTAGATCTCCTTCTAAACATCGAGATGCCTCTGGCGTTGCCCTCGAGGATTCTGCACCGGCAAAATTACCCTGGCGGGAGGCTTTGGCTTCCAAAGCATTATCAGGGTTCCAGGATGTTCTCGATGGCTCGGCCTCGACAGATCTCCTGGTGCCATGCTCTGGGGTACCGGTGGTCTCCACCGGTACCGACTTCCAGGCATTGGCGGTGTCTATGGACCAGAGAATTCTGAACATGGAACGCAGTCTGGCAGCTTTCCTTGCGGCATCGACGCCCTTGGTACCGTGACAGACAATTCCACCGGTACTGGCACCGGCATTGGTATCGGTACCGGTACCGATAGCATCGGTGTCTGCTATGCCGGTACCCTGTCCTCTGATGCCCTCCGGTACCGGTTATTCCCGGTACCGACCTTGGTCGGTACGGGTATCGGGTTGTGCAGGAGCATCCGGACAGACGATACTTCGACGACTCAGAAGAATCTGAGGATTCTGAAAGTTTTGTCGATGCAGCGATGCTTCTTCCAGAGGAGGAGTCCTCCCCTAAACGCAGGATGTCTCCTCCAGAGGACATGTCTTTCCAAGACTTCATCAGAGAAGTGGCTCGGGGCCTGTCCATTACTGTGGCCCCTGAAACAGAGCCAAGGGCCAAGAAATTGGACATTTTACAATATCCCAAAACTCCTAAGGAGGCAGCTACCTTACCCGTTCATGAGATTCTATATGATCTCATGTTGAGGATGTGGGAAACGCCTCTTACCACCTCTCCTCATTCTCATAGGTTAGATACTATGTATCGTGTCCCTCCTTGTCCTGGGTTCCATAAGACTCAGCTTCCTCACCACTCTATTGTGGTGGAGTCAGCTATGAGAAGGATTAGAAGTGCAAAAAAGACATGCCTCTCATCCTCCAGGACGTGAATGCAGAACCCTGGATGCTTTTGGACGTAGAGTCTTTCAAGCTTCCATGCTTGCTGCAAGAATCATTTCCTATAGTCTTTACATGGGAATGTTCCTAAAGGAAGTCACAATTTACAGACTTTAAGTCCTTTCATTTCTGAGGATAAAAGACGGGACTTTCTTACTTGGGTCAAACATGCCCAAGATGTCTCTAAATTCTCCAACCGTGCAGCCTTTGACTGCTTTGAGTGTATAAGCAGAACCTCGGCTATTGCCATAGGTGCACGTAGAATTGCTTGGCTCCAGGCATCTGATTTAGAGCTCTGGGTACAAGATAAATTGGGAAATATCCCTTGTACTGGAGAGAACCTGTTTGGTAAAGATTGGCAGGAGAAAGCCAATGAAATGGATGCTGAAAATTCCACTTTGGATAGACTATCCAAGTCTACTGCTGATCCTGTTAGAAAGAAGTTGTTCAATAAAACATCTTTTTCTAAAAAGAAAAGATTTTATCCTGCTTATGGTCAGCAGGCATCTTCTGCAGGTCAGTTTTCAACCAAACGTCAGCAACCACCCAAACAGAAGAAAGCAAAGGCTGCTAGGCCTCCACCGGCCCAGCAGCCTCAGCCTCCTCAGGGCCTTTGACTTTCAGCTACAGAACTTAGCCTTTCTGGTTCTGGAAGGACCAGAACCGTCCACCATTCCAGGAAGGTTATGCCATTTTGCCCCCAGATGGGGTCAAATAACAGCAGAGCATTGGACACTCTCCATCATAAAGGAGGGGTACAAACTTCATTTTTCAAGCATGCCCCCTCACACAATAGTGAAGCAGTTCAATTCTCCGACCTCTCTCATCAACCTGTTAGGTCAGGAGGTTGCCATCCTTCTTGCACAAGGGGCAATAGAAGAAGTGCCTCTTCATCAACAGGGCACAGGGTTCTATTCCCCTTATTTTCTTATCCCAAAGAAAACAGGGGGATACAGACCTATCTTAGATCTCAGAGAATTGAACAAATTCCTTGTCAAGGAGAAATTCAAGATGATTTCTCTCGGAGCTCTGCTTCCATACCTTCAGAGTCAGGATTGGCTTTGTTCTCTAGATCTCAAGGATGCGTACACCCATGTCCTCATCCATCCAACCCACAGAAGGTTCCTTCGGTTCCTTTTTCAAGGAAAGCACTACCAATACAGGGTGCTTCCTTTTGGTCGGGCCTCTGCACCAAGGGTGTTCACGAAATGCATGGCTGTGGTAGCAGCATTTCTCCGCACTCTGGGAATATTCATCTTCCCTTACTTGGACGACTGGCTCATTCGAGCTCCAACACAGTCAGAGGCCAAGACTTCTCTATCCTGCACAATGCGTATCCTTCAGTATTTAGGGCTGGTAATAAACATCCCAAAATCCAGTCTGACTCCCACTCAATCTTTAGAGTTCATAGGAGCTCTTCTGGATACCACAAGGGCAAGGGCCTATCTTCCCCAGGCCTGCTGCCTTCGCTTGGTGCAGTTAGCTTCTCAAGCAGTGCTAAAGCCTCATCTAACTGCTCAAGAAATGTTGCAATTGCTGGGCCACATGGCATCCACCGTGCATGTGGTTCCATATGCTCGCCTCCACATGAGGGCAGCTCAGTGGACTTTATCCACCCAATGGACCCAGGCATCAGGGTGCCTGTCAGACAAAATAGCAAACACAAGTCGCCTCATTTTGTCCCTCCAATGGTGGACGTCCACTCAAAATCTGTTGCTGGGGTGCCCCTTTCAACAACCCCTACCCCAAGCAACTCTCACAACAGATGCTTCTCCAAAGGGTTGGGGAGCTCATCTGCAAGACTTCTCCACCCAGGGCACCTGGTCTCCGCAAGAGAGTTGTCTGCATATCAGTCTCTTGGAACTCAGAGCAATTTTCCTGGTTCTGCGAGTGTTCCACTCCCTGCTCACCTACAAGACAGTCCTCATTCATACGGACAATCAGGTAGCCATGTTCTATGTGAATAAGCAGTGGGGAACAGGCTCTCTGTCGCTTTGCAACGAAGCTTTGCAACTGTGGGCCCTCGCCAGAGAGCATCAGATTCATCTGCTGGCAGTATATCTTCCAGGCATTCAAAACTCTTGGGCGGACAGACTCAGTCGCGTTCTCCTTCCACACTAGTGGTCTCTGCATGCAGACCAGGTGACCAGGATATTTCAACTTTGGGGAACCCCGGACATAGACCTCTTTGCAAATCCGTGGAATGCCAAACTTCCCCGGTTCTCTTCCAGAATTCCGGCTCAGGGGGCTCAGGCCAGGGATGCTTTCCTCCTTTACTGGGGTCAAGACTTCCTGTATGCCTTTCCACCCATTCCCCTAATTCCCAAAACCCACTTCAAGCTTCAGAGAGACAGAGGCCACATGATACTTATAGCACCACATTGGCCACGACAAGTGTGGTACCCTCTGCTTCTACATCTCTCTCAAGCTCCCTCCCTGGAGTTAGGGTCTGCTCCAGATCTCCTATCTCAGGAGAACGGAATGTTATGGCATCCCAATCCCCAGTCTCTGCATCTCAGGGCTTGGTTGCTGAAGGCCTAGATCTCCAAGATCTTCATCTCTCTCAGCAAGTGAAAGATGTTCTTTATGCTTCCAGAAAACCTTCCACTAGACGTTTTTATGCTTTCAAGTGGAAAAGGTTTACTATTTGGTGTTCGGAAAAGGGTCTTAACCCCCTTGCGATACCTCTGGAATCTTTGCTGGAGTATCTCCTCCATTTGTCTAATGCAGGCCTTAAGACAAATTCAGTAAGAGTCCATTTGAGTGCTATTGCAGCTTCCCTTAAGCCTCTAAATGGACAACCTATTTCCTCTCATCCTCTTATAGCAAGATTTATGAGAGGCCTCCTAACTAAGCCTCCCATTAGACCACCTCCGGTGGCATGGGACTTGAACCTGGTTCTTGGTCAGCTCATGAGGCCACCTTTCGAACCTTTAGCTACCACCTCCTTGAAATTTCTTTCTTGGAAGGTTATCTTTCTCATTGCAATCACATCAGCACGCCACATTAGTGAATTGCAAGCACTAGTAGCTAATCCACCTTATACAAGATTCTATCATGACAAGGTAGTCCTTAGGACTCATCCACACTTTATGCCTAAGGTGGTCTCGCCTTTTCATCTCATCCAAGAGGTCTACCTACCTGTCTTTTTTCCAGGACCTCATGCATCAAATGCAGAGAGGAATCTTCATACCTGGGACTGTAAAAGAGCTCTAGCTTTTTTACATACAAAGAACACAGCAACATAGAAAGTCCTCTCAACTCTTTGTTGCTTTTGATCCTTCTCATTTGGGACTTCCAGTTTCCAAGAGAACACTATCTAACTGGATTGCTCAGTGTATTTCTTTCGCCTATCAGAGTAAGAACCTTTCTCTGGAGGGCCATATCACAGCTCACAATGTGAGAGCCATGGCAGCCTCAATGGCTCATCTAGACTCTGTGTCTATTGACGACATCTGTCGAGCAGCCACTTGGGCATCGGTTCATACCTTCACAGCCCATTACTGCTTGGACAAGGACTCCCACCGGGATGCCTTGTTTGGTCAGGCTGTTCTCAAACACCTGTTCCATACCTAATCAACTCCTACCCACCATCCCTGGTAGAATGCCAGAGATCCATGGGGGGAAGTGGAGCCCTTCTCAGGGACACACAACTTCTGGGGTCTCTCCCTGGCACCTAAAGCTAGGGAGTCTCTATATGTGATGACTACATTCCTGCTTGTTCCTGGAGATAGCATAGTTACTCACCTGTAACAAGTGATCTCCGGGAATAGTAGGAATTTAGTTCTCACAACCCACCCACCTCCCCTAGAAGTTGTATTTCTCTATCTCTTTCCCTTTCCCTTTCCCTTGCTCTCTCTCTTTCTCAGCTCTAAAACTCAACTGGAGAGAGGTAGTTGGGAAAGGCAGGAAGGCAGCACGCAGGGGCTGTGGGATGCTCCCAAAAGCGGTCTAATTGGACGCTGGGGAGCGTTCCTGCACAGGCTCCATTGGTACCGACGATACCCATATGTGAGTACTAAATTCCTGCTGTTCCCGGAGATCACCTGTTACAGGTGAGTAACTATGCTTTCTCCAGGGACAGCAGGAATCAGTCCTCACGACCCTCCCTCCTCCCTTGGAGTTGCAGTCCTTTGATTAATTTTTATCCTTTTGCCGTCTTTTTAGCTATGTCATTAGACTGAGCAAGATGGCACTCTTGGGCGGGAAGGGGACCGCGCATGTGTGATGCAGTCCCAAAGGCTTTCTTCGAAAGCTGGGGATTTGTTCCGCATGGGGGCTACGTTGACGTCGACGTCACCTATATGTGAGGACTGATTCCTGCTGTCCTTGGAGAACACCTGTTACAGGTGAGTAACTACGCTTACCAGTGCATCGAATCCTACAGGATTTAATGCTACATATGTAGGAGGCCCCGTTAATGGTTCCACCTATCAGCAAATGGCTCAATACCATGCACAGAGTTCCGCCATCTCCTGGATTTCAAAAGCCTCGGTTACCATACCACTCCATGGTAGTGGAATTGGTCATGCACCACATCAAGAGTTTGAAGACTCATTCCTCCACGCCTCCAGGTAAGGATGCTGGAGCTCTTGATGCCTTTGGGTGTCACTATTTTCAGGCATGCATGCTCATGTCCAGAATCAATTTGTACATGTTCTACATGGCCATGAATCTAAAAGATATGTTTAGGGGTTTCAAGAGTTTTACTCCTTTACTTTCTGATGATAAATGAGATGCGTTCCTGGCTTTAAACAAAATCAGAATACATCCATGTTCCTTATAAGAGCATTTTTTTGATGCCTTTGAGTCTTCCAGCTAGGCTCAGCAATCTGCATTGGTGCTCGCAGGATGGCCTGGCTCCAGACATCGGACCTTGAGCAATGGGTTCAAGATAAATTAGCCAATATTTATTTATTTATTTATTTACATTCTCTTATATACCGCGCTATTTTGCATCAGTGCGGTTTACATTGAACAAACTGAAATTACATTGAACAGGGTATTTATAACTTGGAGATAACTATTTTACAGGGAACATGGGCAATGGAGGGTTAAGTGGCTTGCCCAAGACCACAAGGAGCACCTGTGGGACTAGAAACCCCAGTCCTTCCGGCCCAAGGTTGCTGTCCTCTAGTGGGATTTGAACCCCCGACCTTCCGGCCTGAAGTACCTTGCCCCGGCCACTCTTCCACTCCTATTCCGTGTTCTGGAGAAAACCTCTGGAAATGGCTGGAGAGAGATGGCTGGTGAGCTTGAAGCAGTTGACCTTGCCCTCGAGAGACTCTCCAGAAAGACTTCTGACCCCTCAAGAAAGGACAATGTCAAGAAGTCTTTCTTTTCTAGAAAGAAGAGGTATTGGAGGAAGTGACTTCACTGTCCAAGATGGCAGCTGTGCTGTAAAGTTCCCGAAGACAGGACGACAAGATCCCCCAAAAAAGCAGGAACTCCTGAGATAAGAATAAGGAGATCACTGTGTAAGTCACTGTTTGAGCTGTGGCGGTCAATGGTGCAAAAAAAACCCAGCACAGATCTCAAATATTTTTGGTTTAAATTGACAGCCGGTGCAACTGAAAGGAAAATTAAGATATCACCAAGCGGGCACGCAGTAGAAAAAAATAAAATGCCACCGGGGAGGTCGGCAGATCTACATGAAGTGGAATTGGGCTCGTTAAAGGAGGAACTTAGAGTGGTTCGGCACCCATAAGCAGGACTTGGCGAACTTTAGAGCAGACACACAGACCTGGATAAAGGAGCTGAGCACGGATATCCACGAGCTGGGGCAACGGGTTGAATTGCTGGAGCACTGAGTTGAGGCCCAGGAAGGTGCAATTCAAAATATAACTTTCAAAATAAACAATCCAAAGATGAGGTGAGTGACCTCTGGCTAAAAATAGAAGATCTTGAGAATAGAGCCAAATGCTTGAATATATGGCTGCGTGGGGTGAAGGAGGAGGAAGGCACCCATAACTGTAAAGAATTGGTAGAGCAGTTTTATAGAGCTGCTCTCTGGCAGGCTGAAATCCTGATGGACAATATCTGCTTCACTATAGATAGAGCTCATAGAGCACTTGGCCCGTGAAGAGATGGCCATCCAAGAGACATAGTAGCATGTCTACATGAGTTTGTACAAAAGAAGCAGTCATGTTGGCAGCGAGAAAGGTAGATAAACTACAGTGGGGAAATCAGCCTGTTGAAGTCTGTGCGGATATCTCAGCAATAACAGTAAAGAGGAGGCGTGAGTTCAGACTGGTTACTACACAGCTGAGAGAGGAGAGGATCTGATACAAGTGGCTGTTTCCATTTGATTTTTAATTTACAATTCTGGGTGCCACAATAATTGCCCAGTCAATAGAGGATGCTATCAAAGGGATGAAGGCGGCCGGATGGACAAACCTACCAGCAGTGCCGGTGGAGAATGAAGGTGATCAAAGGAGAATGAGCCTAGTGAGCGCAGTGTGGCAGAGAGCTACACAGGGGAATCGCCGCTTGAGACGACAGAAGACCAAGGGCTCTAAGGACACTAGTGAAGGATGAAAAAGAACTGCCTGAGTAACAAAACTGTTGGACTAAATAATTAGGTGAATAAGGGGCGTTCTTAAACATTTGTGTAATTGATATAAGGACTAGGAGGAAGGTGTGAACTAAAAATCTGGCAGGGACGCACACCTCATAGGGGGTGGTGAGGAAGGTATATAGATGTGTTTGGTATGGGGGGGAGGGGAAGGGGTGGGAGGAAGGGGTTGATACAAGGGTCAGGGTGAGAGGGTGAGCAGGACTATGTAAAATGGCCACGGTCCCTTATCCTTGGAAAAATGGCAAATAACATCAGGCACAACTTTCAAATAATATCTTTAAAAGTAAAAGGCTTGACCTCCTATAGAAAAAGGCAGTTGCTGTACAAAGAAATTAATTGACTTAAAGGGGACATTGTTCTAATACAGGAAACTCACTTAACCAAAAGCAGCGAAAGGCAATTAGTAAATCAGAAATACCAAAATCAATGGTTTGCATCCAATCTTCTAGAACAAAAAAAAAAGGTGGAGTGTGAATAATGTTGACCACGCATTTCCATCATCAGTGTCTGGAGGTAAAGAGGGACAGAGGTGGTAGGTACCTTCTTCTAAAAATAAAGCTCCTAGATCAAATATATACACCAGTGAACCTGTATGCCCCCAACAATGCACAAGGGGGATCTTTGAGGAGTTGAAACCCATGATAATTAATTTCACAGAAGGTCATTTGATAGTTGGGGGGGGGGGGGGATTTTAACTTGCTAGTTAATCCCGAACTGGATTCCTCGCAGGGGAACCCAGGGGGTAATGCAAAACAAAGGAGAAAACTCAAAACATTAATGAGAGATTTGGACTTAGACATTTGGAGGGACATGCGTGGTCGGGTGAGAGACTGCACATTCTATTCTAGTGCGCACAAATCCTGTTCAAGGATATACATGCTGTGGGTACAGAAATCTCTCATGACACAAGTAGTAGTGAGTTCAATAGGAGAGAGTACGTAGTTGGACCCTGCCCCAATCTGGGAAGACTTTCAGGATCTATGTAAACGAGGAAGGAGGGGGACATGGAAACTGAATGCATCTCTACTGGATGGCCTTGAGATAGTTCAGCAGATACAAAACGCCATTCTAGAATACTTGAAAATTAATGATAATGGCCAGTGCTCAATAGGGGTGGTTTGGGATGGTTTGAAGACGGTAACTAGGGGGAACCTCATTGCTATAGGAACCCACGTTAAAAGGAATAAGGAGGCCAAAAAAGAAGAACTGCAGGGACTGATTAAAGGGTGGGAGCAAAGGAGAAAATGGCACCCTAAATAAGTCCGGATAACCAAAACTAGTAAGAATTAAACAACAATTAAACGAACTTGAGCTGACTGAAATAAAACATGCGCAGGAAAAACTCAGGCAACATCAGTTTGAGTTTAGTAACAAATCTAGCCGGCTATTAGCTCATCAACTTAAAAAGATACAAGCCAGAAACAATTTACATAAAATTAGGGATAGACATGGTAAAGAACTGAGGAGGCTAGAGGATATTAAAGCTAGATTTGTAGAGTTTTTCAGGACGCTATATACACCCGAAAGCACTGTAGCTGAAGAGAAAATATCTGGAGGAGACTCAACTACCCAAGTTGAACTCCGAGGAAAAAGCAGCACTATCCTTGCTCATTACCTGTCAGGAAGTTCTTCGGGTCATTAAAGAGTTACCAGCGCATAAGGCCCCTGGAACAGATGGGTTCTTCAATAAATTTTATAAAGTCCTGGCAACATCATTGGTGGAACCTCTTACTCGCCTATTTAATGCTATAGGAGCTGAGGAACCACTCCCCTTCTCTGAGAGTTGTTGGGGTGATGCTACTATCCAAGGAGAGTAAGGACCCAAGTCAGTGCGGGTCCTTTAGACCGATATCTCTATTGGGGTCCGATCTAAAAATCTTCACTAGGGTGTTGGCAAATAGGTTACTACTATACATGCCACGACTTATACACCCGAACCAATCCGGGTTTATACCAGTGAGGCAGGCCTCTGACAATATTAGAAGAGTTTTGAATATTTTATGGAAAGGAAAATCAAAAAATGAAGCGCTTTTGTTACTAGCGATACAGAAAAAGCTTTCAACAGGGTTTCATGGCCCTTCTTGCTACAAACCCTGGCAAAAGTGGGTATCGAGGGTAAGTACTTTGGGTAAAGCCCTATAGTAGCCCTCTAGCCACACTATGAATAAATTGAGAATATACCGAAACCTTCCAATTAGCTAGAGGGACGCGCCAAGGCTGCCCATTGCCCCCCCCCCCCCCTACTATTTCTGCTATCCATGGAGCCCTTGGCACAAAAGATTAGAGCTCCGGCAGAGATTTAAGATTTGCGCTGGGAAAAAGGGGAGTGCAAAGTGACCTTATTTTCAGATGATGTGCTATTTACTGTTACTTTCCCCCAACATTCATTAAAGGCCTTAGTGGGGGAGCTGGACTACTTCAGAGACTATTATCAGGTTTCAAAATGAACGCAACTAAATCAGATGTCTTTAAATATTTCAATCCAAGAGGAGAAGTGTGAAGAGTTAAAAAAGCAATTTTATTTCAGATGGGCAAGACAGAGCCTGCAATACCTGGGTGTCCATGTGACACTTGTACTTTTGAATATCTTTAGGGCCAACTATGTACTCCTCGAGGGAAAAATAAAGAAATATCTAGCGGCATGGGAAAGGGTAGACCTAACAGGGAGCGGAAAAATAGCTGCAGTAAAAATGATGATCCTCCCTAGATTACGCTCTCTTTTTAGCACATTATTTATTTTTTATTTATTTATTTATTGTTCTTATATACCGCACTCTTAAAAATCAGCGTGGTTTACATAAAACAGATCTGTGCCGAATAGGATCCTATTAGGCTCTTACAAAGAACAGGAAGAAAACTTGGTTTCAACTGGGGGAACTATGTACATCAGTTTCAGTTTATCTACACTATGTACATGCGTTGACAGTAACTCATGAGTTCCTAGTTAGGTGTGTGATAGATGATGTTAGGTTGGTGGGTTGAGAGTAGTGCAAAAAAAAGAGGTGGTGTTATCAATAGCTATTACAGGGGGGGGGGGGGGATACCTGAACAAGTTACAAAGGATAATATGGAAATTTATATGGAAGGGCAAAAGAGCTGGAGTCTCCAAACATATTTTAATGAAAAGTAAAGAGAATGGAGGCATGACACTGCCTGACATCCATGTATTATATGGCGGCAAAATTGAGGGCAGCATTTGAGTGGTATCTGCATGAAAACCAGGACTGGGTACAAATGGAGAAAGAATCACTGGGGATCCCCTCTTGAAGTGAAGCCCTTTGGCGTCCCAAAGGGAAGTATTTGATATCTAAATGCTCCAATCCTTTTGTGCTATTACCACTACAAATATGGTTTAAGTGGAGAGACAAATGGTTGGGAGAAGAATGCAAAACCAGATGAATCCCCATTAGGGGTAACATAGAATCTCCAGGAACAAGCAGGAATGAGTCTTCATATATGGGTATCGTCGGTACCGATGGAGCCTGCGCGGGAACGCTCCCCAGCGTCCAAAAGGAAAGCTTTTGGGAGCATCCCACAGCGCCTGCGCGCTGCCTTCTCGCCTTTCCTAACCGCCTTTCTCCAGTTCTTCTTTTCCGTGGAGCCAGCAGGTCATGTTCCTGTCACCGCTGAAGAATTTCTTTATTTTATTTTATTTCTTTGGTCGCGCGTCTGCCTTCTCGACGCTAGACCGGTACTGCCGGTCTTTTCTTTCTTTATTCTAAAAAAAAAAAACCCTACTGTTTTTCTCACTTCAGTGCATTTTCTTCTTGGCCTTAGGCCTAGGAAATTTTTCCTCATGGAAAAAGCCCGCCTCTGGGTTTAAAAAATGCACGAAGTGCAGCGGCACTATTTCTGTCACTGACACCCATGAATGGTGTCTAAAATGTTTAGGTCCTGACCACTCCATTGCGGATTGTGAGTCCTGCTCCATGATGTCTAAAAGAGGTCTACAGAATCGAGCAGCTAAGCTCAGTACCCTGTTTCCCTCGGATGCAGCTTCCGTTGCATCGACGTCTTCCAGGGCTGCTTCTTCCTCACATGGATCTCGGGTAACCAAACTTAAATCCAGCCGGTCCTCGAAGGGTAGATCTCCCTCTAAGTATCGAGATGCCTCCGGGCTTGCCCTCGAGGAATTCGCACCGGCAAAATTACCCCGGCAGGGAGCTCCGGCTTCCAAAGCTTTATCTATGGGGTCACAGGTTGACATTTATGGCTCGGCCTCGACCGATCACCTGTTGCCATGTTCTGGGGTACCGGTGGTTCCCACTGGTACAGATATCCAGACATTGTTTGCGTCAATGGATCAGATTATCCTGACCATGCAGCGTGCCATCACGGCATTCATACAAGCTGCGATGCCTTCGGTACCGCAACAAACTCTGTTGCCAGTACGGACTCCGGCACCGGTACCGGTACCGACATCGGTTCCGGTGCCGGTACCGATTGCATCGGCATCCGCTTCGGTGTCGACTGCAGCGGTACACTGTTCTGTGATGCCCATCGGTACCGAAGCGGTACCGATCACTCCCGATGTCGATACCACCCGGTACGCGTATCGGGCTCTGCAGGAGCATCCAGACAGGCGATACTTCGATTCCTCTGAAGACTCTGATGAATCAGAGGACTCTGTCGAAGCATCGGTGATTCATCCTCAGGAGCCCTCTTCTCCAAAAAGGAGAATGTCTCCTCCAGAAGACTTGTCTTTTCAAGACTTCATTAGGGAAGTGGCCAGGGGCCTTTCCATCTCAGTGGCCCCTGAGACAGAGCCTAGAGCCAAAAAATTAGATATTTTACAATATCCTAAGGCTCCTAAAGAGGCAGCCACTTTACCAATACATGAGATTCTTTATGATCACATGTTGGGCATATGGGAGACTCCTCTCACCACTTCCCCTCATTCTCGCAGGTTGGACACCATGTATCGTGTTCCTCCTTGTCCTGGCTTCTATAAGACTCAGCTTCCTCACCACTCCATTGTGGTGGAGTCTGCTATGAAGAAGATAAAGAGTACAAAATTCCTCCAGGAAGAGAATGCAGAACCTTAGATGCCTTTGGCAGGAGAATTTTCCAAGCTAGTATGCTTGTTGCCAGAATCAACTCCTATAGTCTCTATATGGGGATGTTTCTAAAAGAAGTTACAGATCACCTGCAAACTTTATCTCCTTTTATTTCAGAAGATAAAAGGGAAGAGTTCCTCACCTGGCTCAAACATGCCCAGGATATTTCCAAGTTTTCCAACCGTGCAGCCTTTGACTCTTTTGAAGGTGCCAGCAGAGCCTCGGCCATTGCCATAGGTGCACGCAGAGTTGCTTGGTTACAAGCTTCTGATTTGGAACCTTGGGTTCAAGATGGTTTAGGAAACCTTCCTTGTACAGGTGAAAACCTTTTTGGCAAAGATTGGCAAGCAAAGGCCACCCAAATGGATGCTGAAAATTCTGCTTTAGATAGACTTTCAAAGTCTACTTTTGCTCCTTTTAAGAAAAGGTTGTTCAAAAAGGGATTTTTCCCCAAAAAAGGGAAATATTATTCTGCTTATGGTCAGCAGGTCGTTTTGCTACAAAGAGACAGCAACAACTGAAACAGGCCAAGCCTAAGGCTGCTAGGATTGCTATGGCCCAACAGCCTCAGCCTCCTCAGGGCCTTTGACTTACAACTAGAGAGCTTAGCCTTTCTGGCTCTAGAACATCCAGAGCCTCTCACCATTCCAGGAAGGTTGGCTTACTTTGCTCCCAGATGGGAACAAATCACAGCAGAGCAATGGACCCTCTCCATCATAAGGGAGGGATACAAGCTTCATTTCTTAAACCTTCCTCCTCACACCATGGTGAGACAGTTCAATTCTCAGACATCTCTCCTCGACCTTCTGGTTCAGGAGATTACTACCCTTCTTGCCCAAGGGGCAATAGAAGAAGTACCCCTTCTTCAACAGGGCTCAGGGTTCTACTCCCCCTACTTTCTTATCCCAAAGAAAACAGGGGGCTACAGACCTATATTAGATCTCAGAGAATTGAACAAGTTTCTATGCAAGGAGAAATTCAAGATGATTTCTCTCGGTACTCTCCTTCCATACCTTCAGAGTCAGGATTGGCTTTGCTCTCTAGACCTCAAGGATGCGTACACCCATGTCCTCATCCATCCAACACACAGAAGGTTCCTTCGGTTCCTTTATCAAGGGAAGCACTATCAATACAGAGTGCTTCCTTTCGGTCTGGCCTCTGCACCAAGGGTGTTCACAAAATGCATGGCAGTAGTAGCTGCATTTCTACGCATTCTAGGGATATTCGTATTCCCATATCTGGACGACTGGCTCATCCGAGCTCCATCCCAGTCAGAGGCCCAGACTTCTCTAACCTGCACAAGGCATATCCTTCAGTATCTGGGACTTGTAATAAACTTTCCAAAATCCCATCTCACCCCTACTCAGTCTCTAGAGTTCATAGGGGCCTTGCTGGATACCACAACTGCAAGGGCCTATCTTCCCAAGGCCCGTTGCCTACGCTTGGTGCAGTTAGCCTCACAAATTCAGTTAAAATCCCATTTAACTGCTCGAAAGATGTTACAACTGTTAGGCCACATGGCATCCACTGTGCATGTGGTTCCTTACGCTCGCCTTCATATGAGGGCAGCTCAGTGGACTCTGTCCACCCAATGGACCCAGGCATCAGGTTGCCTGTCAGACAAAATAGCAACCTCCAGTCGCCTCTTTTGGTCCCTCCAGTGGTGGAAGTCCACTCAAAATCTGTTGCTGGGGTCCCCCTTTCAACAGGTGTTACCCCAAGCAACCCTTACAACAGATGCCTCTCTTAGAGGTTGGGGAGCTCATCTTCAAGATCTCTCCACTCAAGGCATCTGGTCTTTACAGTTGACATCTCTACATATCAACCTCTTAGAGCTCAGAACAATTTTTCTAGCTCTGAGTCTTCCACACCCTGCTCAGCTACAAGACAGTCCTCATCCACACCGACAACCAAGTAGCCATGTTCTACGTGAACAAGCAGGGCGGGACTGGCTCTCTGTCGCTTTGCAACGAAGCTCTGAGATTGTGGGCCTTCGCCAGAGAGCATCAAATTCATCTCATGGCAGTGTATCTTCCAGGGGTTCAAAACTCTTGGGCAGACAGACTCAGTCGAGTTCTGCTTCCACACGAATGGTCCCTCCATGGGGAAAAGATAGCCAGGATCTTCCGAATTTGGGGAACCCCGGACATAGACCTCTTTGCAAGTCCGTGGAATGCCAAACTTCCCCGGTTCTGTTCCAGGATTCCGTGTCAGGGAGTTCAGGCCAGGGATGCCTTCCTCCTTCATTGGAGGCAAGACTTCCTCTATGCCTTTCCACCCATTCCCCTAATTCCCAAGACACTCTTCAAACTTCAGAGACACAAGGGGTCTATGATCCTCATAGCACCACATTGGCCACGCCAAGTGTGGTACCCTCTAGTTCTGCATCTCTCCCAAGCTCCCTCCCTGGACTTGGGATCTGCTCCAGACCTCCTGTCCCAGGAGGAGGGAATGTTGTGGCACCCAAATCCCCAGTCTCTTCACCTCAGAGCCTGGTTGCTGAAGGCCTAGACCTTCAAGATTTGCATCTTTCTCAGCAAGTGAAGGATATCCTTCATGCTTCCAGAAAGCCTTCCACTAGACGTTCCTATGCTTTTAAATGGAAAAGGTTTACCATTTGGTGTGCAGAGAAGGGTCTTAACCCTCTTGCAATACCTCTGAATTCTTTACTAGAGTATTTGCTGCATTTATCCCATGCAGGCCTTAAAACGAATTCTGTAAGAGTCCATTTGAGTGCTATTGCAGCATCCCTTAAACCTCTCAATGGACAGCCTATTTCCTCTCATCCTCTTATAGCAAGATTCATGAGAGGCCTTCTTTTGACTAAACCTCCCATCAGACCACCTCCAGTGGCATGGGACTTGAATCTGGTTCTTGGCCAGCTTATGCAGCCACCTTTTGAACCCTTAGCCACTACCTCCTTGAAATTTCTTTCCTGGAAGGTTATTTTTCTCATTGCAGTCACTTCAGCTCGCCGCATCAGTGAGCTGCAAGCCTTGGTGGCTAATCCTCCTTATACAAGGTTCCATCATGACAAGGTAGTCCTCAGGACTAATCCACACTTTATGCCTAAAGTGGTCTCACCTTTTCATCTGAACCAGGAGGTTTATTTACCTGTCTTTTTTCCAGGACCTCATGCTTCAAGTGCAGAGAGGAATCTTCATACCCTGGATTGTAAAAGAGCTCTTGCTTTTTACTTACAAAGGACACAGCAACATAGAAAGTCCTCTCAACTCTTTGTTGCTTTTGATCCCTCTCATTTAGGACTTCCAGTCTCTAAGAAAACTCTGTCCAATTGCATTGCTCAGTGTATTTCTTTCGCCTACTAGAGTAAGAACCTTTCTCTGGAGGGCCATGTCACAGCTCACAATGTGAGGGCCATGGCAGCCTCTATGGCTCATCTAAATTCTGTGTCCATTGACCAGATCTGTCGAGCGGCCACCTGGGCCTCGGTTCATACCTTCACAGCCCATTACTGCTTGGACAAGGACTCCCGCTGGGATGCCTTGTTTGTTCAGGCTGTTCTCAAACACCTGTTCCATACCTAACCAACTCCTATCCTCCATCCCTGGCTGGATGCCTGAGATTCATGGGTGGAGGTAGAGCCCTTCCCAGGGACTCACAACCTGGGTGATCTCCCAGGCATCTCTAGCTGGGGAGTCCCCATATGTGAAGACTCGTTCCTGCTTGTTCCTGGAGATAGCACAGTTACTTACCTGTAACAGGTGATCTCTGGGAACAACAGGAATAAGTCTTCACAACCCACCCACCTCCCCTAGGAGTTGTATCTCTTTATCTTTCTTTCCTTTCTTCACTCTCTCTTTGTCTCAGCTTTAAAACTCGAACTGGAGAGAGGCGGTTAGGAAAGGCGGGAAGGCAGCGCGCAGGCGCTGTGGGATGCTCCCAAAAGCTTTCCTTTTGGACGCTGGGGAGCGTTCCCACGCAGGCTCCGTCGGTACCGACGATACCCATATGTGAAGACTTATTCCTGCTGTTCCCAGAGATCACCTGTTACAGGTAAGTAACTGTGCTTTTTCCACTCGGTGGGGAAGGGACATTTGCAGGGAGATGGGTCCAGAATAATCTATGCAGTATTGGCCAATTCCTGGAAGGGAAAAAAATCAGGCCCTTTGAGGAACTCGGGGAAGAGTTCACCCTAAAAAGATCAGACTATTACCACTATGTTCAGGTCTCCCATTATATTCAAAATAAAGTCCTGACAGGCTTAAGAGAGGAACTTTCCCCACCTGAATTCCTATTTATAAGAGACAGTGTCAAAGGGATTATCACCCGTCTGTATAAGCTCACGGAAGTGAAAATGAACGATAAGGAAAATTTTCAAATGAAATGGGAGGCCGACCTTAAATTGGTTCGGGACGAGCAAACATGGGATTATATCTTCCTACATAGATATAAAGGATCGTTAGCCGCTAATCTTATAGAACACAATTATAAGATTATGTACAGGTGGTATATTATACCTGCTAAATTACAGTTGATTTATGGGAAAACTAATGGGATATGCCGGAGGGATCCAGCAGCCGTTGAGACCATCCACCTCCACAAAGCTCCCCCGTTCGGGGTCGAGCGCCAGAGCGGGAGCCCAGCATCTCTCCCGCTCTGAAGCCGCAGCCCAATCAGGGCTCCGGACAAAAGCCGCCACCAGGATAAAAGCATCACGCCGGAAGGTACGCCTGTGCCTGAGGGCCTCACCAGAGGGCTCTTTGGCGTGGCCCTTAGGTGTGGTGCTGCAGAGAAGCTGCTGGAAGCCATTGCACCAAGCAAACTGACCCAGCACAAGGGACATCACAAGCCGGACCCAGATAAGCTTGTACTACCATCGATCCACGGACCTGCAAGAAGACACCAGCACAAGCCAACCACAAAGCTACCCGCTGACTCCGGCAGCAAGTGAGTACCTGTGAGCCGCTGGTAACACGCCTAGCCAAACACTGCTGCATACCACCTCAACAAAGCCACCAGGCAGGCAAACAAGCAAACACAAATAGAGCCCCCACCCACAAACCTCCCCGGGAGGCAACCATGCTCACCAACCACCTATATCCTTTCCTCTACCTTACCTTACTTTTCCTAACCCACCAAACCAGGCCATACACTCACATTCCACTACACTCACCCACACAATCACCCTATATACCCAGGAGTGCTACCCTGCAGTCTTGCCAGCACAACAGGCCACAGCCATCAAGCAGGAAAGCCCAAAGACCAAATACAGCTCGGGCACCAAGAGCCTCGACCAGCAACCCCATTCTCGCAACTCCTATCAACTGCGCTCTACTCAACGCCAGGTCAATCAGAAATAAGACAAATACTATATATGACTTTATTATAGAACACCAGTTGGATATCGTATGCATCACGGAGACATGGCTCACAGACACTGAGCAAGTCATTCTAAACCAAGTCACCCCGCCTGACTTCACCGCATTCAGCTGCCCTAGAATACAGAAAAGAGGAGGAGGAACACTAATATTGGCAAGAAAAGACTACAAATTCAAAGTCATCTCCATAAGCAATGCTGCCGACTCAAGCATAATAAGCATCTCAAATCACTTCATCAGCTTTTGCCTCACGTACAGACCCCCCCCCCCCAACACCAAGGCAGAGCAGCTATCAATGATACTCGAGTCAATCTGCGCACTCGTCAACCAGAGCAGACCTCTCATTGCCTTGGGAGACTATAACTTCACCTCAGCACCCACCAAAGAGACCAGAGCCTTCCTACAAGCCATGGAAGCTCTTGAATACAAACACAGTCAAAAACCCCACATACCAACATGGGACAACACCAGACCTCATCTTCATTCCAATACAACTAGCACAGCAGGATCAGTTCACGAACCCGTCGACCACACCAATCTCCTGGTTGGACCACCACATCCTCACATTCCACCTACATCTGAAAACCCCCATTCAACTCACCAAGGAGGAGAGCACAGCAAGGAGGTTCAAAGCATACAAGAAAGAAGCCTATCTAGAGGAAATTATGCCACAGATACTACAAGAGTATGACAGCTTAGATGAAACCATAAACAACTGGAACCACACTATACACAAAGCCGCATCAGCACCAAGCAAGGAGAAAATACATACACACAGGAGAACCAGTGCACCATGGTACTCTAGTTCAATCAGAGAAGCAAAGCGGTCACTCAGAAGGCTAGAAAGAAGATGGAGGCGAAACAAGGCCAAAGATGTACTGCACCAATTCAGAGCTGAACAACAGGTATACAATAACCTGATCAACGAGCACAAGCAACACCACCACACCATCCTCATTATGAGGGCAGCAAACAAACCAAAGGAACTTTTCTGCATTGTAAAAAAGCTCACCAATGACAGCCCTCAACAGTGCAACCAACAACTAGACCCCCAAAAATACGCAAACTATATAATGAGCAAGAACGACACTCAAACTCACCTCACTGTACCATGCCCCCAATTCTGGGCTGAAGCACAAAACGGAGGCAATGTTCATTTCCAGGAATCCCACCTTCAGCCCACCTCAAATCATCAACGTCCTAAACAAAACAATACCTACAAGGGACGAGGTGAAATACCTAGGCATCGTTCTGGACAAGAATTTGAACTTACAATCACACATAAAGAAAAGCACAGCAAAGGCATACCACCGTTTAAAAATTATCAGGAGACTTCGACCAATCCTCAATCAAGACAACTTCCGCACCGTGTGCCAGGCAGTAATCACCCCCATACTGGACTACCGAAACTCGTTGTATCAAGTACTCCCCAAGCACACCCACCCACTCACTTCAAATGGTGCAAAACACTGCAGCACACATCATAGGCATAGCAAGGCACGAACACATCACACGTGTACTACAGCAACTCCACTGGTAATCAGCAAGAGCAAGATTCGAGACAACGCTAAATATCTTCAAAATCATACATCAACACTCAGCAAATGTTCTTCAAAACATACTGATCTGAGAAACCAATAACAGGCCTAGAAGAACCAACAGCATCAACAAACTCCGCACGCCCTCCAGATACCAGAAAACAAAGCAAACCACCTCCAACAGAGCTCTGTCTTTCTCGGCACCAGCTCTTTGGAACTCCCTCCCAGATGAACTGAGAGCCCTAAGTGACATTAAGGGCTTCCGCAAGGCACTCAAAACATTCCTGTTCACAGAACACTATTCACACCTAACCTAGAACACCAAGCTCCACCGACAGCATAGAGGAGAATAAGTACCAATTGTCCAAAGTCTTTATGTACGTCATGTTACCCCACCCCTCACGTTCAATATAGACCCTTGTTGTTGACCACTTTGATTGAAGGATAAAGTGGTATATAAAACTGGTTACATAAATAAATGCTGGCGAAAATGTAGTGTTGGGTACTTTTTTGCATGTCTGGTGGGCATGCGGAAAGGTGCAGCCATATTGGATTGAAGTATTCAAATATATAAGCAGGATAGTGGAGAGGGAAGTAACACCTAACCCAGGGACTGCCATCCTGGGGATTTATAGTTGAGTAACACAAAAGGAGGATAGTAAATTTATTAATATGGATGCCTGTCTTGTGATTGCCAGAAAGTGGAGATAAGTGGACCCACCAAGTGTGGGGGAGTTGGGGTACAGTCTTGGATCAAATATTTTTAATGAGGAAGCTAACAGCACTGAAATACTCCAGATTGGCCCGTTTTGAAGTCTTGTGGTCCAGATATTCCATCTGGATTGCCAGCAATGGTGGTGTGGGCGTGGAACAAGATTAGCAATGCACTTATGATAATTCAATCAGCAAGGTCCTGTGGCATGGAGGAATAAAGCTGTAGTTAGGGAATGAAGGGAGTATGGGGGGGGGGGGGGAGGTTGGTGTGTTAACAAATATGTCAAGTGTCACATTATGTAGTTCAGTTGGGGTAATCTAGCAAAGTAATACTGTGTTAGTGCAACTGTACAGATGCAAATGTAAAGATTGTATAACTTCCTTATTACGTGCATCACTTAATAAAAATTTGAATGAAAAAAAATACAAATAAAAAGAAGAGGTATTACCCTTCTTATCCACCTCAGGCTGCATTCCATTCCCAGCAGCAGCAACAACAGAGGCAACAAGGCCCTCGTCAGGCTAAAATGCCTAGGACAATTAAGGCACAATCGACTGTTCCAACACAGGCAGCACCTGTTTTTTGACCCCTTTCTAGAGAGCATAGCCACTCTGCCTCTGCAGGGCTCCCAACCCTTTCACATAGCAGGCAGACTCTGTTCTTACACCCACATGTGGCATCTTATCACATCAGAACTATGGACTCTCAACATCATCCATATCTGCTTTACTTCCAAAGCTTACCCCCACCACCTCTACAAGGGATTATCCAGCAAACCCCTTGCAATCCAATCTCCTATCAGCTGAGGTGGCCACCCTGTTAGCTCATGGTGCTGTCAAAAGAGATCCTCCCACCCGAGAGGGCAGGGGTTTCTACGCTCCTTACTTCCTTACTCCCAAGACGTCAGGAGGGTTTATTTATTTTATTGTTCTTATATACCGCACTCTTAAAAATCAGCGTGGTTTACATATAACGGTATTGTGCCGATAAGGCACTTACAATGAACAGGAAAATTAAACTTGGATTTCAATTTGGGAATAACTATGTACATCAGTTTCAAATTATTTACAATCTGTATCTACAGTATGTACATCCATTATAGATCTCGGAGATCTCAACAAGTTCTTTGTTCAAGAAAACTTCAAGATGATTTCCCTTGAAACACTTCTGCCATACCTCCAGAGAAATGATTGGCTATGTTATCTAGACCTCAAGGAGGTATACACTCATTTGCTGATCCACCCTCTACACAGATATCAGCTATGGCTCAGGGCTCAGCAAAATCTCTACCGGTATCATGTGCTTCCCTTTCGCCTGGCATCTGCACCCAGTGTTCACAAAGTGAATGACGGTAGAAACAAGCTACTTTCGGACTTTGGGGATCTTGATCATCCCCTAATTAGATGACTGGTTAATAAGGGGAGAATCCCCAGAAGAGGTAAAGCAATCTCTTCATCCTACCACCACGATGCTTCAAAATCTGGGGTTTGTTTTAAACTTTTCAGAATCTCACCTGGTGCCATCCCAGCAGCTCAGATTCATCGGAGTGCTTCTGTACATTCATCATGTCCAAGCTTTCCTCCTACAGGGTCGCTCTGTCTTGTCCAGCTGGCCAACACTGAGAAGCAGCACGGTTGTCACCACTCGACAGTTTCTGTGCCTTCTGGGTCACATGGCCTCTACGGTCCATGTTGTTCCATATGCCCGGCTACACATGTGACGGGCTCAATGGACACTTTTGTCTCAATGGACTCAGGCAACCGGACATCTCTCAGACAAGGTTTGCATCACACCCCCTCTTGTCAACTCCCTTCAGTGGTGGTCCACCCCTCAAAATGTAATCGGAGGGTCACCTTTTCAGATGCCTTCACCTCAGTGCACCCTAACGACGGATGTATCCAAACTGAGGTGGTGAGCACCTTTGGACAGTCTCACTACTCAAGGGCAGTGGACACAACAAGAGTCTCAGATGCAGATCAATTTTCTTGAGCTTCATACTTTCATGAATGCCCTTTGGGTTTTTCAACTCCAACTTTTGGGCAAACAGATCTTAGTCCAGACAGACAATCAGATAGTGATGTTCTCTGTGAACAAAAAGGGCAGAACAGGTTCTTATCCCTTCTGCCAAGAAGTCCTTTGCCTCTGGTTCTTCTCCAATGCACACCGCATCCATCTCAGGTTGGTGTATCTCCCTGGTGAACTTAATCGCCTGGCAGACAGGTTCAGCCATATCCTTCATTCACATGAGTAGACTCTGAATCAGGAAACTGCTTCCTGGATCTTCCATCTGTAGGGTACTCCCAGAATAGATCTATTCGCCACACAGGAGAGTGCACAACTGCCGCTGGTTTGCTCGAGGCTTCCCTCTTGACGCAGTCAGGCTCCGGATGTCTTCCTCCTTCATTCGGGCAGGGGACCTGCTTTATGCATTGCCACCCATCCTGTTAATATCCAAGGCCCTGTTCAGATTGCAGGCTGACAGGGGCTCCAAGATTCTAATAGCCCCGCCAAGCATGGTTTCCTCTGCTATTTTGTCTAGCACAGATTCCACCCCTCAGCTTGGGGCATGCGCCCAACCTTCTCTCAAGAGTATGGGACGTTCCTCCATCCTCTGGCTCACAGCTTGGCTGCTGAAAGCATAGATTTGGATAACCTCGACCTTTCTTAGCAGGTCAAGGACAATTTGCTGGCATCACGCAAGCCATCTACAAGACATTCTTTGCTTTCAAGTGGCGGCGGTTCACCCTCTGGTGTATCCCAAAACATATTGATCCTTCTGCCTCTCCAGTGGATTTGCTTCTACAGTATCTCCTTCACCTATCCACTACAGGACTTAAGACTAACTCAGTCCAAGTTCACCTTAGTGCCATTGTGGCCTACCATAGGCCGGTGGACAGGCTGCCTATTTCATTGCACCCTTTTGTGCAACACTTCATGCAAGGTCTGCTGTTATCTAATCCATCTGTCCGAACTCTGTTGGTGGCATGGGACCTCAGTGTGGTCTCAGCACAGCTTCTAAGGCCTCCTTTTGAGTCTTTAGCCAACACTGTTTTGAAATTTCTTTCTTGGAAGGTTATCTTCCTCATTGCCCTCACTTCTGTTTGCCGTATCAGTGAGCTTGCAGGTCTTAGTGTCGGATCCTCCATACACTCGCTTCCAACATCACTAGGTGGTTCTCCGGACTCATCCACACTTACTTCCGAAGGTGGTCTCTCCTTTTCATATCAATCAGTCTGTGATGCTCGCAGTCTTCTGTCCTAGACCTCATGCCTCCAGAGCTGAAGCAGCCCTACACACGCTAGATTGTAAACATGCTTTGGCTTTCTGCTTGGATAGAACTAAGATTTTCAGGAA
Organism: Ichthyophis bannanicus; assembly: GCA_033557465.1. Classification (NCBI taxonomy): domain Eukaryota; kingdom Metazoa; phylum Chordata; class Amphibia; order Gymnophiona; family Ichthyophiidae; genus Ichthyophis; species Ichthyophis bannanicus. The sequence goes on along the minus strand of CM066031.1, from coordinate 526,605,983 downwards.
ATCCCCTCAATTATTTTGTCTCCTTTGATCCAAGTCACCTTGGATGCCCAGTGTCTAAATGCATCCTATCCAGCTGGATTGTGGAATGCTTTTCTTTAGCTTATTCTCAGGCAGGACTCTCCCTTGGGGGTCATGTCACTGCACGCAATGTGCGGGCCATGGCAACATCTGTTGCCAACCTGTGTTCTGTCTCTGTCGAAGAGATCTGTCGAGCAGCTACTTGTCCTCCATTCACACCTTTGCTGCCCACTACTGCCTAGACAGGGACTCCCATTGGGATACTGTCTTTGGTCAGGTGGTCCTTCAGCATCTTTTTGGGATTTAATCTCAGCTCCTACCCTCCGTCCCGGACTGCTCTGCCACTAGACTCCTCTAACCATGCTCTTGCAAGCTGTACTCTAGTCCGAGGAGGCCATTTGGGATCTATACTATGACTCTGCTCTCTAGCCTTGTGGTTTTCTGTTTAGTCTGGTGCCTGGGAGCTAGTGAGTCCCATACGTTTAGACTGCATTCTTGTTTGTTCCTGGAGATAGCGTTGTTACTCACCTGTAACAGATGATCTCTGGGAACAGCAGGAATCAGTCTACACAACCCACCCTCCTCCCTTAGGAGTTGTAGGGTATAATGTTTCCTCTTATCTCTCAGCTACAAACTCAACTGAGGAGAGGATGTGGGAAGGCAGGCACGGTGGAGTGTTCGCAAAAGCTTTCCTATTTGATGCTGTGGAGCATTCTCGTGCAGGTTCCATCAGTACAGACAATACCCATATGTGAAGACTGATTCCTGCTGTTCCCGGAGATCACCTGTTATACAGGTGATTAACAACACTCCTCTGGGAATCTAGGCTGTTGAATCAGCTGCGGTTCCTCTTAGGGGTGTTACATCTGGTGGTGCCAGATCCATCCTCCTCACTATCTTCCCTCCCTCCACAGCGGTGAATTGCTTCTGTTTTTTAATCGGGCTACTTAAGTAATTGGTAATTTTTTTTATTTTCTTCCATTTGTGAGAGATATATTTCTTTAAGTTTCAGACTTCTCTTTCTACCAGGTAGTTGTTGTAGCAGTTGTTCTCTCTACAGTTTGCCGTTTCTTTTTGCAACTGCGGTGTTCTTTCTTTCTGTCTGGTTTCAGTAGTATTTTTTTGTCTTTCTGCTGCTTTGGTTTTTTTTCTCTGGGTTTGCTGTCTGTTCGGCGTTGGGGCTATTTTTTGTTATGCCGGTGGTTAAAACAGTCTGTGCGGCCTGTGGTTCCCAACAAAGCTCTGTCTCCTCAGTGGGGTTGTGCAAACTGTGTGATTCCGATGGTCACACCACAGAACAGGAGTTGAGAGGATACCAAATTTCTCCTGTGGAGTCTATTTTACCTTCAGGGAGCAGCCTATTATTCATGGCAGCAACTTGTTACAGCCGTCATTCCGTAGTTTTGGCGGGAATCGTTGCCATTTTCACGGAGCCTGTATCTCCTTCACAGACTGCTATTAATTAAGGGGATTTGTTGTCTCTTGCTCCTTCATATGTTTCTCAGCAGGAGTATGCTTCTCTACCACCTTCTGCAACTCCTTTTTCAATGGATTTTATGCTCTTGCTCCATCAGGCTTACTGCATGAAGCAGGGCTTGGTGGGGGCTTCTTTTAAATTTCTTGATGCTGCTCAAAAAAGATGAAGGGCTAATGGTTCCTTTGGACTCTTCTTTGGAATTGTCAAAATCTTGACTTAAGGAATCTGGTATGGAGCTGGAAGTGTTGGATGATCAGGTTTCTCTGTTGTCTGAGCTTTCTGATCATCCTCTTGAGGGTCCTTCAGGGCTCTGGGATGATGTTGTGCTGGCTGACTTGGAGGAGGGAGAGATTCCTCTGGGAGACAATCCTAATGTGTTCAGAGTGTTTCATAGATAGGAATAATCTACTTTGATTTTGCACTCATTAGCAGCACTTAATATTCCACAGGAGGCACTAGCTTCGAAGATTCTGCTTGAGGATCCTGTATTACAAGGCTTTCGTACTTCTCAGACTTCTTTTCCAATTCACAGGGCTATTAAATGATTGAAGCGGAATGGGAGACTCTGGAGGCAGGTCTTAAAGGGGTGGTAGGGCTATGGCCCGTCTTTATCCTATTCTGCAGTCTGAAATGGACCTTCTAAAGCTGACCAGAGAGGACACCTTGGTTATTATGGCAGTTCCTAAAAAGACTACCTTCTCAGTTGAGGATGGTGCAGTCTTGAAGGATCTTCAGGATAGAAAGTTGGAATCACTTTTTTTTTAATTTTTAATTTTCATTTTTCCCCTAACATCACAAACAACAAACACAATATAAACAACAAAGTACAATAAAAGAGCAATAACATTGTTAAACATCTCAACATCCTATAACCCCCTCCTACCCTTGGCTAGCCTAGGTGGTTAGAGCAACTGCCTAGTATCCAGAAGATCAAAGGTTTGATTCCCACTGGCACTCTGTGACCTTGGGCAAGTCACTTTACCCTCCATTGCCTCAGAAGAAAAGGCCTGACAATCTGCTTCCGGTGATACAGAGGTAGCTGGGTTGCTATGAGTCAACACTGACTTGATGGCACTAAAAAAAACCAAAACCCTTGGCTCATCCTAGGTGTGAACCCTTGGATAGGATCACTAAGAAAACTGAACTAAATTGAGTGTTAGATGTTAGATGAGTGCTAATATTGTCCACAGTTAGCCTAGGGAAGACCTCTGGTGGTAAAAGCATCCAAGATTTTCCATTTCAAAGGTTGGTCTGGGAAAACGGGATATGAGAAGAGTATTCAATGTCATAACTGCGGTGTAGGCAGACAAGATTCCACCAATGGTTATCTAACTAAGTGGAATTTTTCCAATAGGTAGCTATCAGCTTGATGGCTAGGCTGAGTAGCAGATCAACAGGAAACGGTCTGCCTTCCATAGAGACGTAACCCCTGCCAGAGACAGGCGATGGAATACTGTGTATACCATGGACTGCCCAAAGAACAAACCAGTCAATATTAGAGGAGATCAAACCTAAGCTTTTTTTAGAAGCTCAGATGTCAAGACTTCAACTTTCATACTTTGGACACATCATGAGAAGAGAGAGATTATTAGAGAAAGACATAATGCTTGGCAAGGTAGAAGGTCAACGCAAAAGAGGAAGGCTAGCAATGAGATGGATCTACGGGTGCTAGTCTGTCTACAATGAGCTTGCCTGACTGAAGACCGAACACATTTTAGACAACTATTCAGAGAGTTGCCATGAGTCGACACCGACTTGATGGCACTTAATAACAACAACAACAAGGGTCTCAGGATCTGAGAAATTTGAGACCATACTTTCTGTCAGTGCCCTTCTACTTTAGGACAATAGAAAAAACATATGTGACAGGGTCCCCGTCGCGAAGGTACAGGACCAACAGCGATTTATGAACTGGGGTTGCCATTTTGTCAATGCTACCAGAGTGATGTATGTCCTATGTACTAGAAAGTAGAGCGTTTGTGCGAGGGAAACTGTCTGTGCAATCCAGTCTGAGGGGCCCCAGTAGATATCCCATGTCTGGTGATTCAACAAATCCTCCTCCTCTGTGTCCCAATTCTTTTCTGTGCCTCTGAAATGGCGGTCTGTGCCTAATCTAAAGTAGGCATAGAAGACTAGTTTACTGGAGACCTCCAAGGCCCGTATCTGGCTTAGTAAGTGCCATTCCTCCTGTATCTGCATAGGAATGATACCAGCTGGTATCACTGAAATAAGCAGTGGGATGGGAGTCCGAAATCTCATTGTAGGTCAGAAAAGGATTTAAACATCTTGGAGGAGAGAAGTTGTCCCGCCGTCCATATGCCGTGACATTGCCACAGGCGCCACCTGAAAGGTTGGCCATCGATTTTAAAGTAGGGGTCGGACCAGATGGACATTTTCATGGAGTATGTTGTGAACACTTTAGACTCGGACGCAAAAGCGAGAAATGCATCCTTTGTGGACCATATAACTGGTAAGTACTCCGTCTGGCCCACGTTTGTCATGCCTATTTCTAAGGACATAGGAGCTGAGGCAAGGAGGGACCTCTCCAGGCATGCCCATGTCTGGGCATCCCGTGGCAGTTCTTCCAGGGGCTCCTTGTTTGAGAATGTAGGCGAGGTGATATCATCTAAAGTCGGGAAAATGTACATCCCCTCTGCCGTTGTGGAGCTTCAGTTTCCAGGCAACTATTTGAGGTGTTTTGCCTTTCCATAAAAAGTAGAGCAGCCACTTCTCCAAAGTCTTATAAAAGGCCGGAGGGTAGAGAAAGAGTGATCATACTAAGTAAGGATGTAATTCATTTTTGGGAACTAGTACCATCTTGATAGTCTCTAGACAGCCCCAGCATGAAAGGAACAATGGTGTCCATCATGCAGTGCAGATTTGGATGACATTGAGGCATTCTGTGGCATTTCTTGTAAGTGTGTCCTATAGCCTTGGGCAGTAATAGATCCCCAGATACTTGAAACAGGAGTCAGATTGAAAGGGAACTCTGCAAGAGTTGATATGGAGACGTGTTTGTTTAAGGGAATCACCACAGAATTGGTCCAATTTATCTTAGAACCATGATAGCTTGGAATAACTAGTAGTAATCTCCAGAATTTCCGGCATAGACCTCACATCAGAAAAGAGAAGAAGGTCATTGGCATAAACCAAAAATTTATACTGATAGTCATGAAGGGTAATACCAGTAGTCTTGGCAGATTGATGAATAAGTAATGCTAGTGGTTCTAATGACAGATTGAATAAAAGGGGGATAAAGGGCAACTTTGTCTGGTATCTCTATGAAGAAGGAATGGCGCAAAAAGCATGGAGTTGCCAGAAGATGTGCAGTAGGTTACGAATAAAGGAGACTGATGCGATCCATTAATTTTCTACTTAAACCGAACCAGTGCTGGACCCGAAAGAGGAAAGCCCATTCCAGCCTGTTGAAGGCCTTTTCCGCATCTTAAGGATAGGCCCACGAGCAGTGATAAGATTCCTGGGCTAAGAACAGTATATAGCATAGAAGCCTTGCATTATCTGCTGTAGACCACCCGGCTACAAACCCGCATTAATCGGGGTGGATCAGGAATGTAAGGACCTTGTTCAGCCGTGTGGCTAGGGCCCTTAGCGTAGATTTTGTAGTCCAAGTTGAGCAGTGAGATAGGTCTGTAGTTCTGAACTTTTTGCAGGTTTCTTCCAGGTTTTTCATGTATTACTATAGTAGCCTCAGCCAGGGATCTGACATTTGGGCTTGTAGAGCCAGGGTATTGAAATATATCTGCAAGGGGATAGCTAATTCCTTTTTATATAGGCGGTAGAATTCTAACGGCAGGCTATCAGGGCCTGAAGCTTTACCTGTAGCCAATTGGTCTATGACCAGGAGGATCTCAGAATTTGACAGGGGAAACTTCTACCTCTGAATGGTAAAGCTCACTATAGAAGTTGCTGAAGTAGTCTAATATCTTGTATAATTAGCTGACCTCAACTATCTCTGATTGCCTCTATCCATGCCACAGCCTTCTTTGCTTTGAGTGAGTTAGCTAGTATAGACTCAGTTGGTTGCTTTCAAAGTAATACCTACTTTGCCGTGATTGTACTTGCCGCTGTGCCTCGACACTTAACAAGATTATATTGATAGTGAATCTTCTGCAGTCTGGGTAATAGTGCAGCATCTGCACGCTGTGTCAGCAGGCACTCACCAGCGTGAATCTGAGCATCTAAATCAGGAATGGGCAAACTACGGCCCGGCGGACCTTTTAATCCGGCCCGCTGTATCAGTTATCCTGGTGAACAAATGGACTGCTGCAGAGGGAGCCGGGGAAGCCCGCGCGAAGCCCCGGCTCCCTCTGCACAGCCCGCCAGCGTGAAGAGCCTTTACCTTCACGCTGGCGGCTGTTTCAATGAAGCCACGAATGCCGCGAGAGGTTAAAGGGCATTGCCTTTAACCTTTCCCGGCATTCGCGGCTTCATTGAAACAGCCGCCAGCGGGAAGGTAAAGGTTCTTCATGCTGGCGGGCTGTGCAGAGGGAGCCGGGGCCTCGCGCGGGCTTCCCGGCTCCCTCTGCAGCCCCTTAGACAGCGCAGGGCTCTTCGGGGGGGCGGCTAGGACTGGATGGGCTGTGATGGGGGGGGGAACAGACTGGAAATGGGCTGTGATGGGGGGGGAAACGGACTGGAAATGGGCTGTGATGGGGGGGGGGGGAACGGACTGGAAATGGGCTGTGATGGGGGGGGGGAAACAGACTGTAAATGGGCTGTGATGGTGGGGGGGGAGAACGGACTGGAAATGGGCTGTAATGGGGGGAAGAATGCAAATGGTCTGTTAAGGTGGGGGGGATAGGACTGGAAATGGGCTGTGATGGGGGAGGACTGCAAACGGTCTGTGATGGTGGGGGGGATAGGACTGGAAATGGGCTGTGATGGTGGCGACGGACTGACTGAAAATGGGCTGGGATGGGGGAAACAGACTGGAAATGGGCTGTGATGTGGGGGGGCGGAACAGACTGGAAATGGGCTGTGATGGGGGGGACGGAAAATTGGGCTGGGATGGGGGGAAACATACTGGAAATGGGCTGTGGTGGGGGGGGGAGAACAGACTGGAAATGGGCTGTGATGGGGGAACGGACTACAATTGGGCTGTGATGGGGGGAGGACTACAATTGGGCTGTGATGGGGGGAGGACTGCAAATGGGCTGTGATGGTGGGGGGGATAGGACTGCAAATGGGCTGTGATGGTGGGGGGAATGGACGAAATGGGCTGTGATGGTGGGGGGAATGGACGAAATGGGCTGTGATGGGGGGGAACTTGGACTGGAAATGGGCTGATGAAGGGCTGGATTAGGACTGTGTAAATGTGTTTGAAATTGAGAATTGCAACAACAAAGCTATCTCCTGACTTTGATGCCTTAACAAAAAAGGGAGACCAACAACACTGTTCACACTAAAATTGAAGGTACTATTTTATGAAAGAAATACATTGCATAAAAGTTTTGTAAAATAACTCTTTTTATGCTTTTCTACCTTAAATTAATCTAAACATTTAATGTTACAAATTTAAATTTAATTTATATTAATTCACACATACACACCGTCCATCTACTCGGTCCGGCCCCCGGGTCCAATATATGATCCCATTGCGGCCCTCGAGTCAAAAAGTTTGCCCACCCCTGATCTAAATCTTACAGGGTTGCTGTATGCAGCTTCGACATTTGGACTGAATATAAAGTAATATGAGAACGAATATTAGCCTTAAATGCTTCCCATCAGACCCAGATAAAGGTATCCTCCAGTAAACTGGCAGTAAAGTAATCTTGGATAGCTTGTCTCATAGAGGCTATAAAGTCCTCGTCTAGTAGAAGAGTCTTATTGACTCTCCAGGATGCTGCAGTTGCTGAAGGGGAGTTACAAAGCAGGGAGTGTGTGATAGCAGCATGATCAGAGACTACTGTCCCCTTGTTATTAGAGGTCATTAGGTTGGGGAGGAGAGACTTCAAGACGAGGAAAAAGACAATCCGCGTGTATGACTTATGGGTGAGTGAAAAAAAGGTGCATTTCTTAGATATTGGATGTTGTAAGCACCAGAGGTTAGTAAGCCAAAGCATGGTCATAGCGGACTGCAGCACCCTTCAGGATTTGAGTGGTGGCCTAAACAGAACATGATCTAGGATTAAATTGAAATCTTGCCCTAACACAAGTGGAGTAGAGGCAGCTTCAGTCAGTTCCTGCACTAGTGCGTGAAAGAAACCCTGATCTTCTTGATTAAGAGTGTATACTGTAAAGAGTTAGTCCCAGCCTGCCTCTCTGTACTGTGGCCCTAGCCCATCGCCCTCCTGTATGAGACCTGGATTGGATAATTATGGTTAAGAGGGACCTCTTCACCAGTATATAAAACCCTGCCCTTTTTTTTGCAGGCAGGGGAAGTGGTCACATATAGGAAACTCAGACAGGGAGAGTTGGGTTTCCTGCAAGTAAATAATGTCTGCTGCTGCCTCCTGGCAGTAGAATAGCATTTTCTTTTGTTTTATAGGGTTGTTAATCCCTTTGACATTAAGTGACAGAAATTTGAGGGGATCCCTGTCATTCCATCTCCAGCCATAAAGCAAGACTTAACACAGGGGATTAAAACATAAAGGGCATCTGCAGAGAGCCTGCTTTGGTGGTTCCAGTAACTAAGAGTACATAACGCTTTTATTTATTTATTTATTTATTTAATGTTTTTCTATACCGCACTATTCGGCTTCAGCGCGGTTTACAAGGAACAGGTTTGTACAATGTGGAACAGCCATACATTGAACTTACATCAAACAAGGAATTTAAACATGGATAACAGGTGAACTATATACACTATATACATAAGGGGATTGCATCATAGTTGAATTTGTGTTACAGGCCCTAAAAGGGCTGATTAGGTGCGGAGGAAAGTTATCATAGGGGATTGGTTAGCCAGCGTTGGGTTGAGAGACTGTAGGGTCATGTGATATTGTCTAGGTGATGTTGTCGGAATTACAGAAGTGTTGCAGAAATAGGTGGTGCTTGAGAGCTTTTCTAAATTGGGGGAGGTTGTTTATGGTTCGGATCTCTGTTGGGAGGGAGTTCCAACATGAGGGGGCGAACAAGGCAAAGGCACGGTTTCTTGTGGATTTGTTGCATTTTGTGATGGCTCTTGGAAGGAGGATGGTATTGCAGGATGTGGATCTTCTTAGTCTGTTGTCTGGGGTAGGTTGGATCAGATCAGACATGGTAGTTGCGGTGATACCATTAACTGCTTTAAATGTCATGGTTAGGATCTTAAATGTGATCCTGTATTGGACGGGGAGCCAGTGAAGGCTCTTCAGAATAGGGGTGATATGGTCCCTACGAGACGCTCCGTAGAGGGTTCTAGCTGCGGTGTTCATCGCAAGCTGCAAGGGGTTTATCCAGTTCTTTGGGAGGCCAAGTAGGATAGAGTTGGCGTAGTTGAAGTGGGGTATTATTATGGCCTGGAAGACTGTTCTGAAGTCGTTTGGTTCCAGAGTATTCTTTATGAGGCGTAGTGTCCGTATTTTATGGTAGATTGTTCTGATGGTATTGTCTACATGCGCATGCATGTCAAGGTGCTGATCGAGTGTTACGCCTAAGTATTTGATCGTTGTCTTGGAGATGAGCTCTGCGTTGTTCACCTTGATTGATGAGGGGGGAGTAAATGACTGGTCTCTACCAATGAACAGGACGTCGGTCTTACTGGGTCAAGGGTAATTAAAAACAAACAAGCTACTGTATTGATTAGTGGAGTTCAGCACATTCTCCTCCACCCACTCCCACCTACCACCTATTGTTTTCCTTTTCATCATATACACTCTACAGTCGTGCCAGTTAAGAGGAAACTAAACTTAAATGTGGGAGGGGTGGCCTAGTGGTTGATGCAAGTTACTTCAGGCTGGTGGGTGAGGGGTTCGAATCCTGCTAGAGGACTGCAACTTTGGGCCAGAAGGACTGGGGTTTCTAGTCCCACAAGTGCTCCTTGTGGCATTAACCCTCCATTGCCTCAGGTACAAAAACAGATTGTGAGCCTTTCGGGGACAAGGGAAATATATGCTTTGACTTGTAGAAAAGTGGTACATAAGTGTGAAAGTGCCAAGCACACCAGCCTAAGCCATACCTTTCTGGACCCTAAAGTCCACCTCTGTGCAGCTTGCTTGTCCATACAGGTGGTGATGTCGGTCTGGAGTAAACCATATCACAATGTGCTGTCACCGCACGAGCTTGTCCATTTCACGAGAGGATATAGAAAAGCGTCATGAATCAGGTATATTGCCAATCGCAGTGCTGCAATAGTCTACATGACAGATATCCAACTGGGATCAGGTACAGATACCCAGTGGTACTATCCGAACAATCCCTCCTAGTCACTGAATGTCCATGTTATCAAATTCCCAAAGAAAGGCACAGAGGGAATTGGATTCTTCAAAAGAACGGGTGTGGTTGGGGAGTGTCACCTTCGTTTGTACTGGGTAGAAGAGGCCGTACTTGGCCTGAAGTTTCTGCAGCTGGGGGTGACATGTCAACAGTTGCTTGTGTTGCCCTATGATGGTTTTACATAGGTCCATGAAAAAAAGGATCTTGCACCCTTCATAAATCACTGGAGCCTGGAGAGGTGCTGCTTGGAATATCTGCATCATTTGGGGATACTGGAGCACCTTGATGATGAAAGGATTAGGGTATTTTGCAGTGGAAATTTTGTGCGATGGGGCACTATGCGTGCATTCTAACTCAAACGGGCACTGAAAATCCAGATGGAGAAGTGAAGGCAGGAATTTCTCGAGAAAAGGAATGGGGTCAGTGCCCTACGCCCCTTCGGGTATGCCCAGAATCTTTAATATTCCTCTGGAATTGATTGTTTTGATCTTCGATTTGGCACTCTATTTGGATTACACGTTTTGTAGTTTTTCTGGCCTATTGTAGTAGCGTGGCATATTGTTCCAGCTTAGTCTGAGCTGTTTCTAGGCGCCCCATGAGAGTGGCAAACTAGGCTTTGACTTCTATGAGTTCTGACTGAACATTCTCAAGGGTTGTCGCGTTGGAGGATACTAATTCCTTGACTTGCCTAATTTCATGCAGGATCTCACACAAGCCATACTGTGAGTCCTTGCTCTGTGCCATTTTGAGTGAGGGAAGAGGCTCTGATTTTGATCTTTTTACCCCTTGGGCAGCCACAGTAGCATAATCTAATCAAGCTGACATCATCCACCAGTAGATTTGATCGAGGGAGTACTGTTTAGGTGGAGGAGAGTTCAGGGAGAGCGTTGAGTCCCAAATCGGGCCGCTGGAGCAGACCTATCAGGCAACCATCTTGTTCAGCGGCTAGCTCTGCCCCCCCCCCCCTCCCCACTCAAATAGGCTTTTAAGATTAATGGCTAGCACTTCAGGCTTCCATTTGTGGAGCCTATGTGGCTCGAGCCTGTTTGAGATGGTCACAAAACTTGTCTGCATCTAGGTTGGATTCTCACCAAGTGAGTTCTGAGGCTGCTAGGTTGGAGTCTGGTTCAGCTTACTTGGCAGATGCCTTTTATGATCTGGTAAGAGCTTGTTCTAAAGTTATGACTTCAGTCATTGTGACTAGGCATTTTCTGTGGTTGTGCAATTAGTCAACAGACATTTCTTCCAAAACCCGTCTTAGTAAGCTTCCCTTTAAAAGGAAATTGCTCTTTGGGGAAGCATTGGACGAGTTAGTCAAGGATCTTGGTGCTTCGAAAGGAGCTCAGCTTCCAGAGGATAAGCCTAAGTCTTCTAAATCATCCTCAGCAGGATGAGGTCCGTCTAAGGAGTTCTGCCGCTTTTGGGTGGTGCATTTTGCTGTCTATCGGCAGGCTCATTATCCCTTACAAGGTCATCCCTTTCATGGCAATAGAGAAGCAAGTTAAGGCTATTATCAGAGAGTCTCTTCCAGATCCAAAAAGCCGCAGTGCAGCGAGGGGGGCCTAGGCAGAAGTGGTGCCGGTCAGGAGTCGACTTCAAAACTTTTAATCTCCAGGAACAAGCAGGAATGTAGTCTTCACATATGGGTGACGTCGGTACCGACTGAACTCGCATGGGAATGCTCCCCAGCATCCAATTGGAAAGCTTTTGGGAGCACTCCACTGCACCAGCACGAATGCCTTCCCAACTCCTCCTCCTCAGTTCTTTGTTTTCTCCAGGAATAAGCAGGAAATCAGTCCTCACATATGGGTTACGTCGGCTCCGACGGAGCCCTCGTGCGGAGCAGTCCCCAGCTTTCAAAGAAAGCCTTTGGGATTGCATCGCACATGCGCGGTCCCCTTCCCGCCCAAGGGTGCCATCTTGCTCAGTCTTCTTTTTTTCTTTTTTTTCTGCAAAGCCCAACGGATGTGGTCCTGTTTTCACCGTGGAAAAAGTAGAAAAATTGATTTATTTTTTTCAGCTTCCCGGTTCGACACCGGTTCCCCTTCCCGCCTTTGGCTCAGTACACTGGTATCGAGTCCGGTCATATTTTTCGTTTTTGTCCTTCGTGACTAGCATTCGCACTCTTTTTATTTTTCACTGGCAGCCCGGTCATTTGACCTCGCAGGCGCCCTTTTTCCCCCGATGGCTGCCAGCAGTTTTAAAAAGTGTGAACGGTGTATGAAGTTGATGTCTCTCACCGACACACACGACTGCTGCCTCTGATGCCTTGGCCCAGACCATGACCCGGTGGTCTGTGGGCCGTGTGGTAAGATGTCTTCAAAATCTTTGAAGAACAGGCAGCATCAGTGTGACAGGATTTTTCCTGAGTCCGCAACCGCCTGGGCCCGGACCTCGTCAGAAGCCTCAACATCTCGGGAATCGGCGCCTAAGCACCGTCGTGGGTCTTCTGAGCAGGGGGTCTCCCTCCAGGAAAACACCGGAGGAAAAAGAAACTCGTGAGGGCGGCATCGCTGGACACCTCTAATCGGCTTGGGCCCTCGGGTTCCAGGCCGCGGAGCCCGGACCACCGCCCCGGGTCCTCAGAGTCGGAGTGGCCGGCTAAACAACTTCGCAAGGAGCCGGAGACGTCGGACAATGTAACTTCCGTTGTCCTCGTGGACTCTCCTCTGGGAGAGCCGGCATCGGGACCTGAGCCAGGAGCTGTGGAGCCTTCTGAGCTCGGTCTCAGATTGGCGTCCCTGGAGAGCAGCATGGCTGCCTTCATGGAACAGCAGCGGGTGCTGATGGCCGGTCTCGCTGGTCCATCCGTCCCGACCACCAGGACTTCAATGTTGAAGTCGACACCAGAGGCCGAGCCGATCCTCGAGTCAATCCTTGGCCAAGGTCCCTCTCGACCTCCCGTTCGGGACCGAGGTCATCGATGCCGGTGCCCTCAGCGTCGGGGCGGTCGAGCTCGAAGCCCTCGAGGCCGGAGCCCATCGAGTTCTCCTCGGAGGACTCGGCATTGGAGACTGAGGAGGAAGACTCCCCAGGCACCTACCAAACCCGGTGTATCCCATCAGACTCTCTGGATTCGGAGCATCGGAATAGGTCCCCTCCGGAGGACATTCGGTTCTCGGACTTCATCAGGGACATGGCCAAGGCTTTGGCATTCCCTGCAGACGCCGAGGAGCTCGATGCCCTCCAGTATGACTGTCCCCCGAAGGAGGCCCTTACTGTACTGGTGCCTCCGATGTTGGAATGGCTGATGCTCTGCATGTGGAGTCTGCGGCCTCGATGCTGGTGCTCAGCAAGCGGGTCGATTCCATCTATCGAGTCCGCAAGAGTCCTGGGTTCCAGAAAGCGCAGCTGCTGCACAACTCCATGGTTGTGGAATCTACCATGCAATGGCTGAAAAGCCAAAAGACGCAATCCTTGGTACCTCCCGGCCGGGAGGCCTGGAACCTGGACGACCTCATTAGTAAGTGCTACCAGGGCTTGATGCTGTCATTCCATGTCCAAACTTACCATCTGTACATGGGCATGTACTTGCGGGACCTGGCAAAGGAGATTGCCGGGTTCTCGGCTGGCCTATCCGAGGAACCCTTGCAGCGCTTCACAGCCTTGTCCATGGGGATCCGAGAGTGCTTGAAGTTCATGTCTCGGCAGCTTACGATGGCTTTCAGGCTTCGGCCTGAGTAGCCGCGGCCGACATCGGTGCATGCCGTCAGGCCTGTCTCATGTCGTCGGACCTCGAGCCATAGGTTCAGGACAGGTTGGTCGATGTCCCATGCCTAGGATACAACCTCTTCGGCAAGCCCATGACTGAAAAAGTTGCAGAAATCGAGTCTGAGTACTTGACCCGGACAAGGTTGTCGAAGAAAACATCTGCACCTTCTCACAAGAAGGTGGCCTTGGGGGGGAAAAAGCCCTTTTTCCCGAGGAAGGATGCACCTTACAGAAACTACCCCATATCTCCAGGAACAAGCAGGAATAAGTCCTCACATATGGGTACGTCGGTACCGACGGAGCCTGCGCGGGAAAGCTCCCCAGCTTCCCAGAAGGAAAGCTTTTGGGGACTCCCACTGCGCATGCACGCTGCCTTCCCGCCTTCCTGACCAACTCTCCTCAGTTCTTCTTTTTCCGCGGAGCCAGCAGGTCGTGTTCCTGTCACCGCTGAAGAAGTTGTTATTTTAATTTATTTCTTTGGCCGCGTGTCTGCCTTCCCCGATTCCAGACCGGTACCGCCGGTCTTTTTTCCTTTATTTCTTAAAAAAAAAAAAAAAAAAAATCTTCTTTTTTCCTCACTTGGTGTGTTTGTTCTGTGAGGCCTTTAGGCCTTCACAAATTCTCCCTCATGGAGAAACAAGCCTCTGGGTTTAAAAAATGCACCAAGTGCAGCAGTACTATTTCAGTCACAGACACCCATGAATGGTGTCTTAAATGTTTGGGGCCTGACCATTCCATTCCGGATTGCCCATCCTGTTCTTTGATGTCTAAACGTGGCTTACAGAACCGGGCAGCCAAGTTTCACATGCTGTTTTCTACAGATACTCCAGCATCGACATCTTCCAGGTCTTCCTCTCCTGATGGATCTCAGGTAACCAAACATTCCTCTGGCAGGTCCTCAAAGGGCAAATCTCCCTCTAAGTATCGAGATACCCCTGGGCTTGACCCTGAGGACCCTGCCCCAGCCAAACAACCCCGGTGGGAAGCTCCGGCTTCCAAGGCTCCTCCTATGGGGTTACAGTTGACATCGATGGCACGGCCTCGACCGATCACTTGTTAGACTGTAATGGGGTACCGGCTCATTCATCCGGTACCGACATCCAGACAGTCGTGGCGTCCATGGATCAAACAGTTCAATCCATGCAGCAGGCCATTTTCGCTTTCATTAAGGCTGCGACGCCCTCGGTACCACACCCTGCGGTACCGACTCCGGTTCCGGTACCACAAACGATACCAGTACCCAGGCCATCCACATCGACCAGGATACCGATTCTGGTTCCCGGTTCCGGGGTTTTTCCCGATACCGATCCGGTTCCGGGTACCCCCGATGTCGATACCGGTCGATACGCTTATCGATCCCTGGAAGCAAACAGACGATACTTTGAGTCTTCTGATGATTCTGATTCATCAGATGACTCTGCTGAAGTATCCCTTACTCTACCTGAGGAGCCCTCTTCTCCAAAGAGGAGAATGTCTCCTCCAGAGGATTTATCCTTTCAAGACTTCATCATTGAAGTAGCTAAAGGTCTTTCTATTTCTGTATCCTCTGAAAAAGAACCTAGAGCAAAAAAGTTAGACATTTTAGGATACTCTAAGGTTCCCAAAGAGGCAGTCACCTTGCCCATCCATGAAATTCTTCAAGAACACATGATGGACTTATGGGAGACTCCTCTCACCCTCTCTCCACATTCTCGTTGTCAGGACACCATGTATCGTGTCCCCCCTTCTCCTGGGTTTCAAAAAACTCAGCTCCCTCACCACTCCATCGTGGTGCAGTCAGCTATGAAAAGGATAAAGAGTACTAAAAGACACTCTTCTACTCCCCCAGGAAGAGAATGTAGGATTCTGGATGCTTTTGGAAGAAAAATCTTCCAAGCAAGAATGCTTATTGGCAGAATCAACTCATACAGCCTCTATATGGGCATGTTTCTGAAGGAGATTGCATTAAAGATACACCATTTTCTCCCCTTTATCCCAGAGGATAGAAAGGAGGAGTTCCTTCTTTTGCTAAAGCATACCCAAGATATTTCAAAGTTCTCCAACAGAGCAGCCTTTGACTCCTTTGAGGGTGCTCGCAGAGCCTCAGGTATTGCCATTGCGGCTCGCAGAATTGCTTGGTTCCAGGCCTCTGACCTAGAACCCTGGGTCCAAGATGGGTTGGGAAATTTGCCCTGTACAGGTGAGAATCTGTTTGGTAAGGAGTGGCAAATCAAAGCCACTCAAATGGATGCAGAAAATGCTGCATTAGATAGACTTTCTAAGTCTACCTCTACCCCTGTCAAGAAAAAATCTTTCAAAAAGCCTTTCTACAAGAAGGCCAGATTTGCCACAAATACTGGCCAACAATCTTCTGCAGCTCGCTTTGCTCCTAAGCATCAGCAGCCTAAACAGGCCAGGGCAAAACCTGCAGGGGCTGCTACAGCCCAACAGTCCCAACCCCCTCAGGGTTTTTGACTTAAATCTAGAGAACTTAACCTTTCTGGCTCTAAAACCAGAACCTCTCACCATTCCAGGAAGGTTAACTCATTTTGCTCCCAGATGGGAGCAAATCACATCAGAACAATGGACCCTCTCTATCATCAGAGAGGGCTACAAACTACATTTCTCCAACCTTCCTCCCCATACCATGGTGAGAAGTTTCAATTCTACCCCATCTCTCCTAGACCTGTTGAGTCAGGAGGTGACCACTCTTCTCGCCCAAAGGGCAATAGAAGAGGTTCCTCTTCCTCAACAGGGTTTAGGTTTTTACTCCCCTTATTTTCTCATTCCCAAGAAACAGGGGGGTACAGACCCATTCTGGATCTCAGAGAATTGAACAAATTTCTATACAAGGAGAAATTCAAGATGCTTTCTCTAGGTACTCTCCTTCCATACCTACAGAGTCAGGATTGGCTTTGTTCTCTAGATCTCAAGGATGCTTACACACATATACTCATCCATCCATCCCACAGAAAATTCCTACGGTTTCTGTTCCAGGGAAAACATTTCCAGTACAGAGTACTTCCCTTCGGTCTAACCTCTGCTCCAAGGGTATTTACCAAATGCATGGCAATAGTAGCTGCATTTCTACGCACCCTGGGAATTTTTGTCTTCCCATACCTGGACGACTGGCTCATCCGAGCTCCATCTCAGTCCGAGGCTCAGACTTCCCTGGATCGCACCAGACGCATCCTGCAGTATCTGGGACTTGTGATCAATCTGCCAAAGTCTCAACTCACCCCTACGCAATCCCTGGAGTTCATAGGGGCCTGGTTGGATACCACCACTGCAAAGGCCTATCTACCTCAGGCCCGTTGCCAACGTCTAGTGCACTTAGCCTCTCAGACTCAGTCCAGAAGCCACTTGACTGCCAGAGAGATGCTACAACTATTAGGCCACATGGCCTCCACAGTGCATGTGGTGCCTTATGCTCGCCTACATATGAGAGCAGCTCAATGGACTTTATCCACCCAGTGGACTCAAGCATCAGGAGCTCTCTCAGACCAAATAGCAAACTCCAATCGTCTCTTTTGGTCTCTCCAATGGTGGATATCCACTCAAAATCTGTTGTTGGGGGCCCCCTTTCAACCATTGTTGTCCCAAGCAACCCTCACAACAGATGCCTCCCAAACAGGTTGGGGGGCTCATCTCCAAGATCTCTCCACTCAGGGCACTTGGTCTCCACAGGAGACCACCCTTCATATCAACCACTTGGAACTTCGAGCAATCTTTCTAGCTCTCAAAGTTTTTCATACCCTCCTCAGCAACATGACAGTCCTTATTCACACGGACAATTAAGTAGCCATGTTTTACCTAAACAAACAAGGAGGGACTGGCTCTCTGTCGCTTTGCAACGAAGCTCTAAGATTATGGGCCTTCGCCAGAGAGCATCAAATCCATCTCCTGGCAGTATATCTTCCAGGAATCCAAAACTCTTGGGCAGACAGACTCAGTCGAGTTCTGCTTCCACACGAATGGTCCCTGCACATGGATCAGGTACTCAGAATCTTCCAGAAATGGGGAACCCCGGACATAGACCTCTTTGCAAGTCCGTGGAATGCCAAACTTCCCCGGTTCTGTTCCAGAATTCCGTGTCAGGGAGTTCAGGCCAAGGATGTCTTCCTCCTGCATTGGGGTCAGGGCTTCCTGTATGCCTTTCCTCCCATTCCTTTGTATCCCAAGACTCTGTTCAAACTTCAAAGGGATCAAGGGTCCATGATCCTCATAGCTCCACGCTGGCCACGCCAAGTGTGGTATCCTCTACTTCTGCATCTCTCCCAAGCCCCCTCCCTGGACTTGGGAGTGGCTCCAGACCTTCTGTCTCAGGAGGAGGGGACTTTGTGGCACCCAAACCCCAAGTCCCTTCACCTCAGAGCTTGGTTACTGAAGGCCTAGACCTTCACCACTTCAGTCTTTCGCAGCAAGTGAAGGATATCCTACATGCCTCTAGGAAACCTTCCACTAGGCGTTCTTACGCTTTTAAATGGAAAAGATTTTCCATTTGGTGTGCTCAAAAGGGTCTTAACCCTCTAGCACTCCCATTGAATTCTCTTTTGGAATATCTCCTGCATCTCTCCAATGCAGGACTCAAAACAAATTCAGTAAGAGTCCATTTGAGTGCTATTGCGGCATCACTTAAGCCCATCAATGGACAACCTGTTTCCTCTCATCCTCTTATTGCAAGATTCATGAGAGGCCTAACCTTAACTAAACCTCCCATTCGACCTCCTCCGGTGGCATGGGACTTAAACTTGGTTCTTGATCAGCTTATGAAGCCACCTTTTGAACCCTTAGCCACTACCTCCTTGACATTTCTTTCCTGGAAGGTTATTTTTCTTATTGCAGTCTCCTCAGCTCGCCGTATCAGTGAACTGCAAGCTCTAGTGGCTAATCCACCTTATACAAGGTTCCATCATGATAAGGTGGTCCTTAGGACCAATCCCCACTTTATGCCTAAAGTGGTCTCCCCTTTTCATCTTAATCAAGAAGTATATTTACCTGTCTTTTTTCCAGCTCCTCATGCATCCAGTGCAGAGAGGAACCTTCGTACTCTAGACTGTAAAAGAGCTCTTGCCTTTTACCTCCACAGGACACAGCAACATCGAAAGTCTTCTCAGCTTTTTGTTGCTTTTGATCCTTCTCATTTCGGACTTCCAGTCTCCAAAAGAACACTCTCCAATTGGATTGCTCAGTGTATCTCTTTTGCTTACCAGAGTAAGAACCTTTCTCTGGAGGGCCATGTCACCGCTCACAACGTGAGGGCCATGGTCACCTCTATGGCTCATTTAAACTGTGTGTCCATTGACCAGATCTGTCGAGCAGCCACCTGGGCCTCGGTTCATACCTTTACAGCCCATTACTGCTTGGACAAGGACTCCCGCCGGGATGCCTTGTTTGGTCAGGCTGTCCTCAGACACCTGTTCCATTCTTGAACAACTCCAGCCCACCTTCCCTGAATGGATGCCTGAGATCCATAGGAAGATGAAGAACCTTTCAGGGTCTCATACCTTTCAGGGGATCTCCCAGGCATCTAGCTAGGGAGTCCCCATATGTGAGGACTTATTCCTGCTTGTTCCTGGAGATAGCACAGTTACTTACCTGTAACAGGTGATCTCTGGGAACAGCAGGAATTAGTCCTCACAACCCACCCGCCTCCCCTAGGAGTTGTATCTATCTCTCTCTTTCTTTTCCTCTCTATTGTCTCAGCTTTAAACTCGAACTGAGGAGAGTTGGTCAGGAAGGCGGGAAGGCAGCGCGCATGTGCAGTGGGAGGCCCCAAAAGCTTTCCTTCTGGGAAGCTGGGGAGCTTTCCCACGCAGGCTCCGTCGGTACCGACGTACCCATATGTGAGGACTAATTCCTGCTGTTCCCAGAGATCACCTGTTACAGGTAAGTAACTGTGCTTTACCAGGCCACCCCAGCTCCCCGCCTGGAGACAGGGGCATGCCCCACATAAGCCGAAGACACCCAAGCCTCCAGCTCTGGCTCCTACACAGCCAGGAGGAGGTTTTTGACTCTCAGTGCATAGCTCCTCTCCCACCAGTGGTTTGGCCCTGCACAGGAGGAAGGCTGGCTCTGTACGCTCACAGGTGGCCAGCCATTACTACCAATGCCTGGGTTTTGAAAGTAGTCCAGCAGGGCTATTTACTTCATTTCAACTAGGTACCCACCTCCTTTTTCCCAGGAGAGCCTATCAGGCCCCCTCTTCACAGGAACTTCCTCCTGCAGGAGTTGACAGGTCTGCTAAAGGATCAGGCGGTGGAACCGGTGCCCCACCACCTGCAAGGGCAAGGCTTGTACTCCAGGTATTTCCTCATACCAAAAAGAAAAGGAGGCCTACGCCCCATCTTGGACTTGCATAATCTGAACAAGTTCCTGTTGAGGGAAAAGTTCAAGATGCTTTCCCTTGGGATCCTACTTCCTTACCTCCACCAGGGAGACTGTCTATGCTCCTTAGATTTAAAGGATGCTTATACTCTCATCCTCATACACCCAGACCACAGACAATACCTCAGGTTTGTGGTCGGAGGAAACCACTTCCAGTACAAGGTGCTTCCCTTTGGCCTAGCGTCCGCTCCCAGAGTATTTACCAAATGCCTAGCAGTGGTAGCGTCCTTCCTCAGAAGCCAGGGAGTCTTCATCTTTCCATACCTTTCCATCAGGGGCCAGTCAGCACAGGAGGCACAGCAGGCCACTGCTCGCACAGTCGCCCTGCTCCAGCACCTAGGGTTTGTGATAAATCACGAGACGTCCGCTTTACTCCCCACTCAGAACTTGGAGTTCATAGGGGCAAGACTGGACACACTTCAGGCAAGGGCGTACCTATGCCTGGACAGGGCGAGACGGTTGCTGGACTTGGTACAGCAGGTCCAGCACAAACCTCAAGTCTCCGCAAGGGTCTTCCTATGCCTCCTGGGCCACATGGCCTCCACAGTGCATGTTACTCCATATGCTCGATTCCACATGCGCACAGCTCAATGGAGCCTCAGAGACCAGTGGACGCAAGCCACTGGCCGCCTCAGAGGCAGAGTAGTGATTTACAAGCTACTGGTGACAGCCTTGCAATGGTGGCTTCACCCCCCCCAACTTGCTTCAGGGAGTACCATTTCATCCTCTCTCTCACACCAGAGTGCTGACAACAGATGCCTCCTTGCTGGGCTGGGGTGCCCATTGCCAGGGTTCATGCACTCAGGGTCTGTGGTCCTCGCGAGAGGCAGCACTTCAGATCAATCTTCTAGAGCTTCGAGCCATCCGCCTAGCTCTTCAAGCCTTCTGTCATCTTCTTGCGCATCAGTCGGTGCTGATACAGACAGACAATCAGGTAGCGATGTTCTACATCAACAAAGACCAGGGCACAGAATCTCGCATCCTATGCCAGGAAACTCTGAACCTCTGCTCTTTTGCAGTGGCACATCACATGTCCCTAAGGGCAGTTTATCTGCCCGGTCAGGAGAACCTCCTGGCCGACAGGTTGAGCAGGATTCTTCAGCCTCATGAATGGCAACTGAACCGGGATGTAGCCCAGCGGATCTTCAACCGTTGGGGTCTCCCATCCATGGATCTCTTTGCCAGTCCGCAAAACCATCAGTTGCCCCGGTTCTGCTCGAGGCAGCTGCATCCACTGAGCGTGGCGGCGGATGCTTTCCTGATCTCGTGGGCACAGGGCCTTCTCTATGCGTTCCCACCCACGCCCCTGGTGGCACGCACTCTGTTCAGGATTCTTCGGGACAAGACCTCGGTCATCCTGGTAGCCCCTTGGTGGCCCAGACAACCTTGGGTTCCCTCTTCTCCTTCAACTGGCGGTCGAAACTCCACTCCCACTGGGGGTGCAGCCCGACCTCTTGACCAACGAACAGGGTTCCTTGCTACACCCCAATCTCAGATCCCTCAACTTAATGGCCTGGTTGCTGAGAGGGTAGTGCTTGCTCCTCTACTCCTTCCTAAGTAGGTTGAGGAGGTGTTGCTGGCCTCTAGGAGGCAATCTTCTAGAAAATCCTATGCGTTCAAGTGGCGTAGATTTGAAGGGAGGTGTGCTCAGAATAAGGAGAATCCTTTCACTTGTCAAGTACCTCAGGTATTGCAGTACTTGCTCCACCTCTGAGTTAGGCCTCAAGTCTAACTCTGTCAGGGTCCACCACTCTCCAGTGGATGGGCAACCTCTTTCAGCTCACCATTTGGTATCCCGATTCCTCAGAGGCCTTCTCCTCTTGATGCCTCCAATTCGCCCACCGGCTACAGAGTGGGACTTAAATATGGTCTTGTCCACCTTTTGAACCAATGTCCACCTGTCCTCTTCACTTCCTTTCCTGGAAAGCACTCTTTCTGGTGGCGCTCACGTCTGCTCAACGTGTGAGTGAGCTGCAAGCTTTGGTATTGAATAGACTGTATACACGGTTTTTCAAAAACAGTGATCCTACGTACTCACCCCAAGTTCCTCCCAAAAGTGGTTTCCTCGTTTCACCTTAATCAAGAGGTGGTTCTTCCAACCTTCTTCCCCAGGACACATACCAGCAGGGCAGAAGTGGTTCTGCATACCCTGGACTTTAAGAGGGCGCTCGCCTTTTACCTGGAATTTACGCGGGGACATCAGAGAGCTTCCCAGCTCTTAGTCTCTTATGACCCTAGTAAACTGAGTCTACCTGTCTCCAAGCGCACGTTATCCACCTGGGTGGCAGACTAAATAGATTGGGCGTATAGGGCAGCTGACCTCCAGCTGCAGGGCCGAATCACGGCCCACTCTGTCAGACCTAAGGCCGCATCGGTGGCTAACCACCGTTCTGTTGCGTTGGCAGACATCTGCTGGGCCACAAGTTGGTCTTCAAGCCAGACTTTTGCAGCCCACTACTGCCTGGAGAGAGAGTCCCGGCGGGATAGTGTTTTCGGTTAGGCGGTACTCCATAACCTATTTGAGGTTTAGGCAACTCCGACCTTTGGTGTCAGCTACGGTGGGGGTTGTGTTCTCATAGAAAAATACTATCACTGCTGCTGTGGCTCTTCTAGAAGGAGCCATTTTCAGCTATGGGTTCTCGGTAGCCTATAGCTATGGAGAAGGGGAACGCGCATGTGCGATGCAATCCCAAAGGCTTTCTTTGAAAGCTGGGGAATTGCTCCGCACGAGGGCTCTGTCGGCGCCGACGCCAACCATATGTGAGGACTGATTCCTGCTGTCCCTGGTGAACACCTGTTACAGGTGAGTAATTACGCTTTCCGCGGAGCCACAGGAAGCAAGTCCTGTCACCGCAGAAAAAAAGTCTTTTTTTTGAGGATAGGGTCCACCTTCCCATCGATGCCAGCACCATTGAAGACATCGCCGGTTGCCCTTTCCTTTTTCATTCTTTCCCTTTTCATTCTTTTTTTTCACTTAATTTCCAAAAAAAAAGAGGATTTTCAGGTGCCTCGATGCCATCTTAGGCCTTAATCCTACCATACCCTCTACAATCTTGGTTAAAAAATAATTCTTTAGATTAAAGCTGTTTAATCTGTGAATTCAGTGTAATTGTTAAATCAATCAGGGCCTAGTAGCAGCAAGAGTTTGCAGTTTAAATTTGAAACACAGCAGAGAGCGTTCTGGTTAAATTGAGAACCCAAGACTCCCTCTGTCAAAGCAAGGGCTTTGGGATTCTCCTTGGAGATTGGTCACAGATTACCTTAGAAGCACAGGACAAGGTACTGTGTAGCAGCCAGCTTTTAATAAGTCTTCTTTCCCTCCCCGACACCCACCCACCCCTGGAATAATCATAGCTTTATAGGTGCTTAAACCTCTTAAAGGAAAGGAGGTGTCATATTCACTCTCAGGTGCAGCTGTTTATTCTAATCAGCATACATTAAGGACCTGAGAATAATTAAGCTTCAGGTGAACAAAGTACATTATATGAATTAGGTATAGTTTTATTAGTATAAGTATCCCTAGCAACCCTTAGTAAGTAAAGAACTTAAATATCTAACCACAACCTTAAAGCGAAGATGCAGACAGTCCAGCAGCGAGATGAGGGCCTTCCAGTCTTTTGCACTGTGTGTCACATGTATGATTTTCTCCCAGTTGGTGAGGGGTCTAACGTGTGCACAAGGTGCAAGGAGCTCTTTGCTCTCAGGGAACGAGTATGATCTCTGGAGGCAAGAGTAGCAGACTTGGAAGACATAAGGAAGACAGAGAGGTACATAGACGACACCTACAGGAATATAGTCCTGGACGTCCTACCTCCAGTCTGGCAGTATCCCTGTTGCCTTGTCAGAGAGAGGTCATCTGACAGGAGAGCATTACCCTGGTGTGGCAGGAAGTGATCCTGTAGCTAGAACCTGTCCTCCAGGTGATATAAAATCCTCTCACACCAAGGAAGTTCCTCCAGGGCCTTGTGCCCATGAGGGATGGGTTAGGACAGCCGTTATAGTTGATTTGATCATTAGGCATGTAGATAGCTGG
The DNA here is from genome assembly GCA_033557465.1 of Ichthyophis bannanicus. NCBI lineage: Eukaryota > Metazoa > Chordata > Amphibia > Gymnophiona > Ichthyophiidae > Ichthyophis > Ichthyophis bannanicus. The sequence continues at coordinate 526,582,002 of CM066031.1, read as the reverse complement.
GTGGCTGGTGGATGTGAGGATCGCCTGGTAACATGCCTGCCTGGTGCGAAGGTAGCAGACCTCACACGCCACCTAGACAAGGTCTTAGATAGTGCTGGGGAGGAGTCTGCTGTCTTGGTACATGTCTGTACCAGTGACATAGGAAAATGTGGTAGGGAGGTTCTGGAGGCTAAATTTAGGCTTTTAGTTAGGAAGTTGAAATCCAGAACTTCCAGGATAGCGTTCTCTGAAATGCTTCCTGTTCCACGTGCAGGACCCAAAAGGCAGGCAGAGCTCCGGAGTCTCAATGTGTGGATTAGACGATGGTGCAAGGATGAGAGTTTTGGATTTGTTAGGAACTGAGGAACATTCTGGGGAAAGGAGGGGCTCTTCTGAAGGGATGGGCTTCACCTTAACTGGGATGGAACCAGGCTGCTGGCATTAACCTTTAAAAAGGGGAGAGAGGAGCTTTTAAACTAGATAATAGGAGAAAGCCGACAGTCGCCAAAGAGCACATGGTTCGGAACAATGTATCCTTGAAGGATACTACCAAAAAAATGAAGTTAGGGCACATCAGCAGAGAGGTTCCAATAAAGACAAAGGTAGCCCAAATGCCCTTGAGTACAGAGCAGACAGAACTTAAAGATTCCATATTGTCCCTGCCTACCGATAACCAGATTAATATCAATAAAATAGTCTCTAAAATGCTTGTATGCAAATGCTAGAAGTCTAAAAAATAAGATGGGAGAGTTAGAATATATAGCACTAAATGAGAGGTTAGGTATGACTGGTATCTCAGAGACATGGTGGAAGGAGGACAACCAGTGGGACACTGTGATACCTGGGTGCAAACAATAAGGCAATGATAGAGCTGATCAAATTGGTGCCGGGGTCGCACTCTGTCAGAGAGGGCATTGAGTCACAAAGGATTAAAGTTTTGCAGGAAACATTTTCTGTAGAATCTCTATGGATTGAAATTCCATGTAAAAAGGGGAAGGCGATGGCAGTGGGGTTGTACTATCGAACGCCTGGTCAGAATGAACAAATGGATGATGAAATGCTCAAAGAAATCAGGGAATCTAACAAAAGTTACAGAACAGTAAATAAAGGGTGATTTCAATTACCCTGGTATTGACTGGGTCAGTGTCACGGCAGGACAAGCTAGGGAGATAGTTTCTGGATGAAATAAATGACTGCTTCTTGGAGCAGCTGGTTCATGAATCGACCAGAGGGGAAGCCATTTTGGACTTTGTTCTTAGTGGAACACCAAATCTGGTGCAAGAGATAAGGGTGTTAGGGCTACTTGGCAATAGTGATCATAGCATGATCGTGTTTGATTTAATTAATGGAGGAGGGATGGTAAGGAAATCCACAGTACTACCTTTTAACTTTCAAAAGGGAGGCTATTTTAAAATGGTTAAGAAAAAAAATAAAAGGAGCAGTTGCAAAGGTCAAAGACTTACATCAAGCTTGGGTGTTGTTTAAAAATACGATCTTGGAAGCCCAGACCAGCTGTATTCCATGCTTTAAGAAAAGTTGAAGGAAGTCCAAAAAACTGCCTGAGGTTAGAGGGGCTGGTGTTGCCAAAAACGTATTTTTCAGGAAATGGAAAAAAGAGCCAAATGACGAAAACTGGAAACCGTACAAGCACTGGCAAGTTAAATGCAAGGCATTGATAAGGCAGGCAAAGAGAGAATTTGAGAAGAAACTTGCTGTGGAAACAAAAATGCATAATAAAGACTTTTTCAAGTACATTCGTATCAGAAAACCTGTGAGAGAGTCAGTTGGACCATTAGATGACAGAGGGGTAAAATGAGCAGTATGAGGGGACAAGGCTATAGTGAAGAGACTGAATGAATTCTTTGCTTCGGTCTTTACTGAGGAAGATGTAGGGATGTTACCCATGACTGAAGTGGTATTTAAAGGTGATACTGCAGAGGAATTGAAAGAAATATCAATAAACCGGGAAGATGTATTACAACTATTTGATAAACTGAAGAGTAGCAAATCACCTGGACCGGATGGTATACATCCAAGGATGTTGAAAGAACTGAAAAATGAGATTGCAGACCTGCTATTAGTAATCTATGAACTATCATTAAAATCATCTGTAATACCTGAAGATTGGAGGATTGCCAGTGTACTGCTAATTTTTAATAAGGGTTCCAGGGGTGACCCAGAAAACTACAGACCTGTGAGCCTGACATCAGTACTGGGAAAAATAGTAGAAACCATTATAAAGAACAAAATTACTGAAAATGTAGATAGTCATGGCTTAATGGGAGGCAGCCAACATGGCTTTAGACAAGGAAGATCTTGTCTTACTAATCTGTTATGTTTTTTTGAAGGTGTGAATAAACAGGTAGACAAAGGTGAGTTGGTTGATATAGTGTATCTGGACTTTCAGAAAGCCTTTGACAAGGTCCCTCATCAGACTTTTGGCAAAACTAAAAAGTCATGGGATAAGAGGCAGTGTACTATTGTGGATCAGGAACTGGTTAAAAGATAGAAAGCAGAGGATAGGGCTAAATGGCCAATTTTCCCAATGGAAAAAGGTGAACAGTGGAGTACCCCAGGGATCTGTGCTGGGTCCGCTGCTTTTTGACATACTCATAAATGAACTGGAAAAGGGAATAACGAGTGAGGTTATCAAATTTGCAGATTACACAAAGCTATTTAAAGTTGTTAAAACCCAAGAGGATTCTGGAAAATTGCAAGAGGATCTTGATAAATTGGAAGACTGGGCATCCAAATGGCAGATGAAATTTAATGTGGACAAGTGCAAAGTTATGCATCTAGGAAAGAACAACCCAAACTATGGTTACACGATGCAAGGTTCCACATTGGGAACCACTGCCCAGGAAAACAATTTAGGCATCATCGTGGATAACATGTTGAAACCCTCCGCCCAGTGTGCAGCGGCAGCAAAGAGAGCAAATAAAATGCTAGGTATCATAAAGAAAGGAATGGAAAATAAAACAAAGGATATTGTAATGCCTCTGTATCGTTCCATGGTATGACCGCACCTTGAATATTGTGTGCAATTCTGGTCGCTGTATCTTAAAAAGGATATAGCGGAGCAAGATGGCGGCAGGGTGTTTCTGTGGCTGAGGCACTCCCCACTCACCTCTTCTACTCGGCAGTTTTGGCGGTTCTTTAAAGGCGATGGGACGGCGTAAACGCAAGCAAGCCAGCCAGCCTACCGTCGAACTCGGCTTCCTGCAACATTCCCGGACAGTTGACTTTGGCGGTGTGTGGGTTTTCTTCAGCTGCAGTTGGAAAGGTGTCCTCAGCAGAGTCTCCGGCGGAAATGTCGTCGGCTCTGAGTGCATCCGGGATCTGGTTGTCCCCCGAACAGCGAGCCTCCCCGCCTTGACCTGGAAGTGGATTGCCATCTGATGGAGTGCTCCCCTCCGGTCTGCCAGTGAGCTCACCAGCGTGTGGGAGTGAAGAGGGCTCCAGAGTGGTGATAGACGCCTCTTCCCCTTCCTTTTCGGCTGCATTGGGTGTCAGAGGGTGAAGTAAGATCAGTTTGCCTTGTTGGGGGTGCTGCAGCTGCGATTGTGGGTGTAATTCCAGGTCTGGGAGGCTTGATTAAACCCGCTGTTGTAAATTTAGAAGCACTGTGGGATGCAATGGCGACTATGAATGCTTCCCTACAGACAGTTGTGGGTGCTGTAAGTGCTGACTTATTTTCTTTAAGGAACGCTTCTTTCTGATGCCAAAAGAATCCAGGAGGAACAGGCTGGACGTTTGACCAGTGTGGAAGCGGAGCAGGAGCAACTTCGAGAGCTGTGTGTTGCTCAAGTTAAGGACAAGACTTTGCTATCCAGGAAAGCTGAATACTTGTGGAACCAAGTTCGTAGGAATAACTTGAGATTGTTGAATTTTCCTAAATCTGCTGTTATGTCTGCTTTAGAGATGGTTCGCAAATGTGTCCAGGAGGTGCTTAAACTTCCTAGGGATAATTTGCCTCCCATTGTGAGAGCACAGTATTTGTCTGTGAGCTCCAGCTCTCGTGGTTCTGCTTCCAAGTATCCGCTTCAGGGTACGGAGACCTTACTGCATTTCTGGAAGATTCTCTGTAAGTGGTGACTGGCCGGACAACTGTGCTTGTGACCTTGGCTTTAGAGCCGGATAAGACTTTGGTTCTTCGGGCTTTCTTCAGAAATTTCAATGTAACTTTTTCTAGGCTCTAAAGTTTATATGTTTCCTGATCTCTCATGTTTAACCCAGCTGAGGAGGAAGGAATTCCTTGGTCTTAGACCTAGGGTCCTTTCCCTAGGGGGGGAGTTTTGTTTTACGGTTTCCTTCTCGTTTTATAATTACCTATAAAGATAGTTTTTCTCTTTTTTGAGCCTAGTCAGTTTTTGGATTTTCTGGTAGTTAGGGAAGGAATTATGGTGAATACCACACTCAACATGGCTGACGCATAAGTCTCATCCTTGCTTTATATTTTTTCTTTCTTTAATGATGTAAATTTTCCTGGATCCCCCAGTGATCGCCTAATATTGTGGTCTAAAAATGATGATACATTTTCTTGTGTTTAATCTTCTTTGTTGCCTATTGGATGTATCGTCCTGTTTCTGTAATTCTTGTTTCACTTGGATGTTGAGAAATCAATAAAAATTGTTAAATAGTAAAAAGGATATAGCGTTATTAGAAAAGGTGCAGAGAAGAGCCACCAAAATGGTAAAGGGGATGGAAGGCTACTCCTATGAAGAGAGACTAAGAAGGTTGGGGCTCTTCAACCTGGAAAAGAGACGGCTGAGGGGGAGATATGATAGAGGTCTTTAAATTAATGAATGGAGAGGAACGGGTAAACGTAGATCGATTGTTTACGTCGTCAGAATATAAAAAGACTAGGGGACGTGCAATGAAGCTACAGGGTAACCTATTTAAGACTAATAAAAGAAAATATTTTTTCACTGAACTTGTAATCAAACTCTGGAATTTGTTACCGGAGGATGTAGTAAAAGCTGCTAGTGTAGCTGGGTTTATAAAAGGCTTGGACAAGTTCCTGGAGGAAAGGTCCAGAAACCATTATTAAAAGGGACCCAGGATATCACTGTTTGACCCAATACAAGCATTGTGGAACCTGTGTCTCTTGGGGATACTGCTAGGTACGTATGACCTAGATTGGCCACTGTTGGAAACAGGATACTGGGCTTGATGGACCTTGATCTGACCCAGTATGGCATATCTTATGTTCTTAACTGTATGGAGAAACCAATACATTTCAAAAAATGTACTAAATGTGTCAACACTATCTTAGCGACTGACACCCATGACTAGTGCTCAGAATGCCTCGGCCCAGACCAACAGCTAAAAGTTTGTCCCCTTTGTCAAAAGATGACACAGAGGCCTATCGAACCGGGCCTCTAAACTTGGGACACTCTGCCCCTCGGATGTGGTATCCTTGGCTTCTACATCATCGAGGGCCTCCTCCTCCTCCTATGGATTGCAGGTATGGGCAAAGTCCAAGCACAAGTCATCAAAGAAGGAGAAGCCCTCCAGAGATGGATCTCCTTCCAAGCATCGAGATCCCTTGGGCATTGCCTTGGAGGAGGATCGGTCTGCCAAACAGTTCTCCAAAGCCATAGAGGGTTCCCAGGATGCTCTTGAGGCTTCGACCTCCAGAGAGCTGCTGGTACCATGCTCCGAGACAGTGGCACACATACCCACCATCGATACCCAAGAATCAGCAACATTGATGGACCAGTGCATACTGGTCATTGAGCGGAGCTTGGCAACTCCTCTGGGAGCCTCAGAACTTATAAAACCATTGGCACCAGGCACCGCCCTGTCGGTACCGACATTAACGGTGGTGGGTATGCCCATGCAGATGGCATTGACATTACTGCCACCCAAGCCCTCTCTGAAGTCTATCACTGATACCGGTACCCAGCGCAAGTGGCTTACCAGGCCAGTACCTCGGAGCATTGGTACCGGCATTGAGCTTCTGCTGGGTACCATGCCCGTCGATACTTTGAGTCCTTCTCTTCCGATTTCATTGTTTCGGATGCAGAGTCACTCGATTCCCAGGGTCCCCAGGATCTTCCCTCAGAGCCTTCCCCGCCGCAACAGCGACGCATGTCGCCTCCAGAAGACATGTCTTTCCAGGAATTCATTTGAGACCTAGCTAAGGGTCTCTCCATCCATCACCATAACATTGGGAAAGGAGCTAAGGGCAAAGGAATTGGAGCTTCTCCAATACCTAACAGCACTCAAGGAGGAAGCCATTCTGCCGATGCATCGCATCCTGCATGATCTTATGCTCCTTATGTGGGAGACTCCTCTTATAGTCTCGTACAATCATCGACTTTGTACCATTTACCAGATACCATAGTGTCTGGACTTGCAAAAGCCGCAGCTTCCACACCACTCCATGGTGGTTGAATTGGCAATGCACCAAATCAAAAGCTCGAAGACTCACGCCTCAAATCCTCCAGGTAGGGAATCGAGGACGCTCCATGCCTTCGGGCAGCGATGCTTCCAAGCATCCATGCTCTTGGCCAGGATTAACTCCTACATTCTCTACATGTAGATAGTCATGTCTTAATGGGAGACTGCCAACATGGCTTTATACAAGGAAGGTCTTGTCTTACTAATCTGTTATGTTTTTTTGAAGGTGTGAATAAACAGGTAGACAAAGGTGAGTCAGTTGATATTAGTGTGTCTGAATTTTCAGACAGCCTTTGAGAAGGTCCCCCATGAGAGGCTCTTGGCGAAATTAAAAAGTCATGGGATAGGAGGCAGTGTACTATTGTAAATCAGGAACTGGTTGAAAGATAGAAAGCAGAGGGTAGGGTTAAATAGCTAATTTTCCCAATGGAGAAAGGTGAATAGTGGAGTACCCCAGGGATCTGTGCTGGGTCTGCTGCTTTTTAACATATTCATAAATGACCTGGAAATGAGAATAACGTGTGAGGTAATTAAATTTGCAGATGAGAAAAAATTATTCAAAGTTATTAAAACCCAAGAGGATTGTGAAAAATTGCAAGAGGACCGTGACAAATTGGAAGACTGGATGTTCAAATGGCAGATGAAATTTAATTTGGAGAAGTGGAAAGTTATGCACCTAGGAAAGAACAACCCAAACTATGGTTACACAGTGCAAGGTTCCACATTAGGAGCCACCACGTAGGAAAAAGATGTATGTGTCATCGTGGATAACATGTTGAAACCCTCCACCCAGTGTGCAGCGGCAGCCAAGAAAGCAAATAGAATGCTAGGAATCATGAAAGGAATGGAGAATAAAACAAAAGATATTATAATGCCTCTGTATCGTTCCATGGTGCAACCGCATCTTGAATATTCTGTGCAATTCTGGTCGCCGTATCTTAAAAAGGACATATAGTGTTATTAGAAACGGTACAGAGAAGAGCCACCAAAATGGTAAACGGGATGGGAAGAGACTAAAAAGGTTAGGGTTCTTCAGCCTGGAAAAAAGATGGCTGAGGGGAGATATGGAGGTCTTCAAACTTATAAATGGAGTGGAATGGGTAAGTTTAGATTGTTTATTTAACAGGTTTTATATACCGCTTTATCATTTCAATCAAAGCGATTTACATTGAAACTTAAACTTGGTAATGTACATTAAACAGCGACATTGATAACTTGGATTTTACACTGTCAACTTATAGAAAGACTAGGAGACATGCAACAAAGGTACAGTGTAACCTATTTAAGACTAATAAGAGAAAATATTTTTTCACTCAACGCGTAATCAAACTCTGGAATTCGTTAACAGAGGATGTAGTAAAAGCTGTTATTGTAGCTGGGTTTAAAAAAGGTTTGGATAAGTTCCTGGAGGAAAGGTCCAGAAACCATTATTAAAGGGGACCTTAGAAATCTATTGCTTGCTCCAATAGAAACATTGTGTAACCTGTGTCTTTTGAGGAACTGCTAGGTACTTGTGACCGAGATTTTCCACTGTTGGAAACAGGATACTGGGCTTGATGGACCTTGGTCTGAACCAGTATGGCATATCTTATGTTCTTATATAACCAGTGGATGCCTTCCACCTACACTGGGGTCGGGGTCTGCTTTATGCTTTCTCTCCTATACTCCTCATTCCCAAGATGCTTTTCAAGCTTCAGTCGGACAAGGGCTCCATGATACTTATAGCCCCCCACTGTCCGAGGCAGCTGTGGTTTCCTCTGCTACTATGTTTGACTCAGATTCAACCTCTGCAGTTGGGATCTGTGCCCAATTTCCTCTCCTAGGATGACGGCTCACTACTCCATCCCAATCTACAGTCTCTCCGTCTCACAGCTTGGCTGCTGAGAGCATAGCTTTCCAGGCCTTGACCTTACCCAAGAGGTTAAGGAGATCCTTTTGGCTTTCAGGAAACCTTCCACCAGACATTCATACGCTTTCAAGTGGTGTAGATTTTCTGTCTGGTTATCTCGGAAGGATCTCAATTCCTTTTCGTTTCCAGTGGAGTCACTCCTCCAGTATCTCCTCCATCTGTCATCGACAGGTTTGAAGACCAACAGTGAGATTCCACCTCACTGCAATTGCAGCCTCTTACCACCTATTGGAAGGACAGCCAATCTCTCAACCGCTAGTGGCCTGTTTCATGAGAGGTCTTCTCTTGTCCAAACTGCCTATTAAGCTATCTCCAGTAGCTTGGGATCTAAATGGCATTCAAGCGCAGCTTTTCAAGCAGCCCTTTGAACCATTGGTCATGGACTCACTACAGTTCCTGTCTTGGCAGGTAATCTTCCTAATTGTTCTCACATCAGCTAGACGCATTAATGAGCTTCAGGCTTTAGTGGCGGACCCGCCCTATACCAGGTTCCACCACAACAAAGTCATTCTTAGGACTCACCCACACTTTATGCCAAAGGTGATATCTCCTTTTCATTTAAACTGGTCAGTTTTCTTTCCAGTCTTTCCCAAACCGCATGCGTCTCGAGCGGAAACAACCTTGCACACTCTTGATTGCAAGTGTGCGTTGGCTTTCTATCTCCAAAGGACTTTAGAGCACCGCAAAGCCTCACAGTTGTTCATCTCCTTTGACCCTAGTCAACTGCGTCTCCCTGTGTCTAAATGCACGCTCTCCAGATGGATAGCGGACTGCATCTCATTTGCTTGTGACAAAGCAGGACTCTCCCTGGAAGGGCATGTCACAGCTCACAATGTTCATGTCATGGCAACCTCTATAGCAAACCTATGCTCGGTTGCCATTGACGAGATATGCAAAGCAGCAACTTGGTCTTCTGTCCATACCTTTGCTGCCCATTATTGTCTGGTCAGGACTCCCGTTGGGATGCCATGTTTGGGCAAGCTGTACTTCAGCACCTCTTTCAGACTTAGAGGCAGCTCCGACCCTCCGTCCCGGACTTTGACGTTACCAGAAATCCATGTGGGATCCATGACCTCATCAGGCCTACTCCGAGGTGAACCTCCACCATTTTTGAGGTCACATCATCTGGCATCTAGGGAGTACTGTATGTGAAGACTACATTCCTGCTTTTTCTTGGAGATAGCGTAGTTACTCACCTGTAACAGGTAATCTCCAGGAATTGCAGGAATTTAGTCTTTACAACCTGCCCTCCTCCCCTGGGAGTTTTATTTGTTTGTTTGTTTATACCACCCCTTCCAGAGGTCAGGGGCAGTTTTACATTAAAACAAAACTGAACCTTTACATAGAACAGTATTAATGAGGTAGAACAATATTAATGTGGTGTAACAGTTAACTATTTACATTGAGCTATGTACATTTGTTGGATTTTGAGCTACAAAGTAGGCATTCTTATTAGTGTATCAGTAAATGATGTGTACAATGCATACACAACGATTTGAATGTAGCAAAGTTGAGGGGGCTGGGTAGGTGGCTGGGGAAGGAAAAAAGGGGGGGACTTTATGTACTGTTGGTATTGGGGCTGGTGTAATGTTCTTTGAATATGTGGGTTTTTAATTCTTTGTGGAATTATTGTAAGTCTTTAATTGCTCTTAGTGCTTCAGGGAGGGAGTTCCATTGTGAGGGGGCTATGTATGTAAATGCCCTATTGCTAGTGAATTGTAGGGTTTCTTTTTCTCTCCTTTCTCAGCTACAAACTCAACTGAGGAAAAGGAGTTGGGAAGGCATTCGCGCAGGCGCAATGGAGTGCTCTCAAAAGCTTTCAATTTTAATGCTGAGGAGCGTTCCCTCACGGGCTCCATCAGTATCAGCATCACCCATATGTGAAAACTAAATCCTGCTGTTCCTGGAGATCACCTGTTAAAGGTGAGTACGCTGTCTGCCTGGGTCCAAATAACGTCAGACTAGTGAGTTCTCGAGGTAATTCGGTTAGGTTATATTCTAGAGCTTGCGCGTCCTCTTCTGAAGCTTTCATCTTGCCTCTCTGCAAGGCTCTGGAGAAGTTTCAAGCAGTCTCAGATACTTTGTGCAGGTTAATTCAGTTGGTGATGGTGGTTCTGTTTCCTCCAGACCAGTTAGGTCAAGGTCGGTACTGCATTTACTTCATGGTTCCCAAAAAAGAGTGTTCTTTTTTAACTATTATGGACTTAAAGTCAGTAAACAGGGTCTTCAGTGCCTCATTTTCACATGGAAATGTTGTGATCTGTGATTGTGGAAGTAAGAAAAGGAGTGTTTCTTTCAGCTCTAGATCTTACCAAAGCTTATTTACACATTCCTATCTAAGTGGATCATCAACATTTTCTCGGGTTTGCTGTTCCGCTAGGCCATTTCCAATTTTGGGTGTTATCCTTTGGCTTGGCAATAGCTCCAAGAACCTTCACGAGGGTCATGGTAGTAGTTGCTGCAGCTCTCCTTCTGGAAGGCATGCTTGTTCATCCTTTCCTGGACAATTGGTTGATTCACATAAAATCTGCAGAGCGAAGCAGCCAAGTTACTCAATGAGTCATTGTTTCTCCAAGATTTAGATTATCTTGGTGCACAGTTTGACCCTCTCAATGTCTTAGTCTCTCTGCCATTGGAAAGGGCACACAAAGTTAGGTTACAAATACGACTGTTTCTACAGATGAGGGTGCCCTCAGCCTCATATCTTCATCTTCTCGGGTTCATGATGGGGACTTTGGATCTGGTATTGTTGACTCGGACCCATATGACACCACTTCAGCATGCTCTTCTATCTCGTTGGTCTCCTTGGTACCACCCATTCTCCAAGCAGCTTCCTTGCCCAATTTCAGTCAGGCAGAGTCTGCATTGATGACTGGCATCAACGAATCTCCTGGAAGGAATGCCATTGGAGCTTCCCGACTGGGTGGTAGTAACTACGGATGCTAGTCTTTCAAGATGGGGAGCCCATTGTCTTTCTCAGGTGACTCTGGGCTCTTGTTCACGTGTGGAGAATGAGTGGTCCATCAATCACCTAGAGATGAGGGTGGTCTTCCTGGCTGTACAATTCTTTCTTTCCCTGGTTCAGGATAAAGCAGGACAAGTGTGCTCTGACAATGCCATAGTGGGTAGCGTACATCAGTCTCCAGGGTGGCACAGGGAGTGTTTAGTTGGCAGACTCCTCTTCTTCATTGGACGGAGTCCCATCTTCAGGCTCTCTCGGCAACTTACCTAGCAGGAAAAGAAAACACGCAAGCCGACTTTCTCAGCTGTCATCTCTTAGACCCAGAGTAATGGTCTCTCCAGACCTCGATGTTCCAGATCATAACTTGTTGGTGGGGAATGCTAATAATGGATCTGATAGCTTCCACAATGAATGCAAAGGTCGGTTGGTTCTTCAGTCGTCAACGGGAATGAGTATCTGAGGGACTCAATTCTCTAGCTCAGCCTTGGCCTTAGGACGGGCTTCTCTATGCCTTCCCGCCATGGCCATTAATAGGAAGACTTCTCCAGTGGATAGAGTGTCATCCTGGATTGGTGATCCTGGTGGCGCCCAATTGGCCTTCCAGGCTTTTGTACGCGGATCTCATTCATGTCAGTGGTGGATCCATGGCAGCTTCCAGGGTTCGAGGTCTGGTTTTGATGCTGCAAGTAGATCAATTCTCGCTTACAGTTTGGCTCTTGAAAGGGTTCGGTTATTGAAGAAAGGTTATTCGGTGGCAGTGATTTCTACTGTTTTGCAAGCAAGAAAATATTCTACTTCTTTGTTGTACATTCGGGTATGGAGAATTTTTGAGAATTGGTACTCACAAGGTGGTCATTGGGTTTTATCAGCTACCGTGTCTCAAGTTTTAGCCTTCTTGTAAGGTGGCTTTGATAAAGGTCTTGGTCTAAACTCTGAGAGTTCAAGTGGCGGCTCTCGGCTGTTATTTTGGGCAAATGATCGGCCAATCTTTGGCCTCACATCCCAATGTGGTTCACTTTCTGCAAGCGGTCAAGCAGGTTTGTCCTCTGACGTCCTATCGTGCCTTCTTGAGATTTGAATCTCGTTTTGTCGGCTTTGACCGCTCAGTCTATTGAGCCTCTCTTGACTGCTATGATAAAGGATCTCACTTTAAAAGCATTTCTTCTGGTGGCCACCTGCTTGGCTTGTAGGATTTCTGAACTACAAACTTTGTCTTGTAGAGAGCCTTTTCTGATGTTTTCTAAGGAGAAGATAGTTTTAAGGCCAGTTCCTTCATTCCCTCCAAAGATTGTTTCGGAGTTCCTTCTTAATCTGCAGGTGTTTTCTTTTGTTTTTTACAAGTTCAGAAAAGAGTTATGAGGACACATCTCTTTGCTTCTTGGATGTCTGCTGAGTCCTTTGACATTATTCTTATTTTCCCCCTAAACCCTCCTCCCCCATTCCTTCTTTCTCTGTCTCTGTTGATAATACTCTTACTTCCTGTTTCCTTTGCCCCCAGTCTTGGGGTCATCTTTAACTCCCTCCTCTCCTCCTCTGCATAATTCCGAGCATCTTTTTGTTCTTTGGCAGTCTGCGTAAGGATGAGGTGGCTTCCAAAGCATTGATTGCTCATTGGTTAAAGGAGGCAATTTCGTCTGCTTATCTGTTGAAAAATAAACCTCTTCCTGAAGGCTTGAGGGCTCATTCAGCCAGGACTCAGGCAGCTTCCTGGGTGGAGTGTGCCTTGGTTCTGCCACTTGATATTTGTCAAGCAGCTACCACTGAATGTGCGAACTAAAAGTGATGCTCATTTTGGTGCTAGTGTCCTACAGGCTGGGCTCGCAGGTCCCGCCTGGGTGTAATTACTGCTATGGTACATCCCGCACATTTAGACTGTACTGGAGGGATGATGTAGAAGGATAAATTTAGACTTTACCTGCTAATTTGCTTTCTTTGAGTCCCTCCATTGATCTTGCCAACTTGTGCCTGTTCCTCCCTCTGGAGAAGTTGGAGCTTATTGTACTCTGGTGGGGCATAGCAAAGACTGCTCAATGTTTCTGGTCAAGGCCTTTGAGACAGTCTCTAAGGAGCGGGTGTGGGTATTGGAGCCTGCCACCTCACTTGGCTTCAATTTAATGACCTGGAGCAGCCTGTGCAGAATAAGGCAGCGGACATGACATGTCAGAAAGAGAACCTCTTTGGAGAGCAGGTGGAGGAAAAGGAGAAGCAGCACATCACCCTTACCAAGTTCTCGAGATGCATGTTTGATCCCTATTGCAGAAAGTATCGGAATCCAGAAGGAGACATACTACCCACATTAAGCGTAGGTACTTTCCTGCTCCTCAAGCCTCCCAGCAAATGCCATAAGTTCCTTGCCTGCAATGTCAGGAGAAGCCCCAAAAGGCTCAGCCTGCCCTGCAACCTAAGCCAGGGATGGGGTTTTGACTGCTACCCTCTGACCATAACCAATCTACTGATGACCCTAGAGGGGAATCCTCCAGTGTGGGAACAGCTCAGTTTTTGCCCACAGGTGGCCCATCATCACTTCGAATGCGTGGGTGTGCTACAGATAGTCCAAAGTGGCTACATCTTGCACTTCCCTGAACTGCCGCCTCATTGCCTCCTGATGGTATTTCCCCTCAACCCTCTGCATCTAAACCACCTTCAGAGGGAAATCTCTCCATTCTCTTGGCTGATATTGCTATCAAGCCCATGCCTCCGGATCAGATCAGATAGGGATTTTACTTCAGATACTTTCTAGTCTCCAAGAAGATGGGGGGGTTGGCTCATCCTGGACCTCGGAGACCTCAACACCTTCCTGGTGCGAGAAATGTTCAAGATGGTCTCTCTAGAGACCCTGCTCCCTTCAGAAAGATGGTTGGCTATTCTGCTTAGAATGCATATACTCGCTTACCGGTCCATCCCACCCACCGAAAATATCTTGAATTTGTCCTGAGAGGATAGCACTTTCAGTACCGAGTGTTACCCTTCAGGCCGGCCTCTGCACCGGGTTTCATTGTCAATTACCCAAAGTCCACCCAATGACTGGAGTTCATCGGAGCTCTCCTCGACTCAAACAAAAGTCTTTCTCCCGCTGGACCATCTCCAAAGATTGATGACCTTGGTCCATGATACCCAGCGGAGTCAGCAGACTTCGGCTTGCAGGATGCTGACCATGCTCGGTCATATCGCCTCTACAGTGCATGTCACTCCCCTGGCTTGTCTGTCATTGAGACAAGCTCAGTTGACACTGTGTATTCAGTGGAAGCAGATCACCAGCTGCCTCGGGACTGGGTGGCTGTCACCGTGCCCCTTGTCCAGTCCCTGAATTGGTAGTTGGATCCTCAGAATCTGATCAGGGGCCTCCCTTTTCAGAAGGTGCCACCACACACTGACTATAGGTGCATCCAAGCTGGGTTGGGGGTGCATCTGGATGGCCTCCATACTCAAGGCGTCTGGTCCAAACAGGAGAGCCTGCACCAGATCAATTTCTTAGAGCTATGAGCCATAGCGAATGCCCTCAGAGCTTTTCAGGATTGCCCATTGAACCAGATTGTTCTGATTCAGACCAACAATCAGATCTTAATGTACTACGTAAACAAGCAAACGAGCATGGGGTCGTATCTCATGTGCTGAGAGGCCCACCCGGCTGTGGAAGTTTGCCTTTACTCATGTTATGGAGTTAAGGGCAATATATCTGTCAGGGGAGCAGAATATCCTGGTGGGCCAGCTGAGCCACATCTCCAGCCGCATGAGTGGACTGTGGACAGGGCTGTTGCAGCCCAGATCTTTCGGAAATGGTGTACCCCCTCAATTCGCCACTCAGTGGAACACCCAGGTGGATCGGTTCTGCTCCAGGGTTGCTGTGCGCAGCAATCTGGCTCCGGATGCTTTCCTCCTGCACTGGGGGGAGGGCCTGCTATACGCATATCCTCCCATACCTCTCATACCAAAGACCCTGCTGAAGTTACAGGCAGATGGGGTCAGTGATTCTCATCATGCTGTATTGGCCCAGGCATCTGTGGTTTCCCCTTCTGCTCAACTCTTCTAGTGGGAGCCTCTGCAGTTGTGCTTTGCCTGGACCTTATCACACAGGAAGATGGTAGGCTGCTGCACTCTAACATCAGATCTTTGACCCTCACTGCGTGGATGTTGGAGCTTAACCTGCCTGATAGCGTAATGGATGGTTGTGGGTTGAACACAGCAGTGCCAAATGTCAACATCTAGGGCGACATCAAATATGTGGAAGTGGCACTGAAGATGGTCCTTTTGTTCCCATGGACACAGCGGAATCTTCTGGCCTTGTTGGCACAGCACATTGTGGGCTCAAACATTGGGGAAGCAGACTTTCTAAGTCGTCATACCCTCAATCTGGAGGAATGGGAGCTAGTGCTGTCTGTATTCCAGTGGATTCTGGACTGTGGTGGCAGTCCCTGAATGGATTTGATGGCGACCCATGCAAATAACAAAGTGGAGAGATTCTTCAGTCTGACACAAGGAGCCAGGCATCTAGGACGTTGATGCCATAGTTCAGCCTTATCAAACACAAAAGGCACCAAGCCAATTCCTGTGAGCCAAAACCACTCCCACTCGGCTTAAATCGAATCAATACATCAACATCAAGAGTGAGGGGGAACAAAATACTTTCCCGTGTAGAAAGAATTTTTTTGTCGGACCATATAATAGCCTGTCCAGGGCCATAAGTACCAGACCCCTGGATCCTGGTAAATCTTGGTCCTTTTTAATCAAACCAGCACTAAAAGTTAATTATAAACCAAAACTTAACTGCCATGGCACATTTTTCCCGGTGAGAGACACACATACGACACAGTCCTGCGTTTCGGGCTCAAATTTAAAACGCCCTGCTTCAGGTCAGTCTTGTCAGCACCGATCAAAAGCCATCACTTAGTTGGTGAGTGGAAGAAACCCTTTTGCGGGAGAACACTTAAAATCCGGCGTCTGACGTCATCCAAACTCCAAAGCCAATGATAACCCCAGAATTAGTCAAAGGAGGCTGTGCCAATCTAGCTCCAAATTAAGCCCATGTGGAGCCACTGTGTTAAGACGAAAAATCCAATGCTGTTCAACATATTGTAGCTTCTGGGTCCTATCACACCCACATGGGCTCAGAGGGACACAATCGCTCTCCAACATAATTCCTCAAACTTGTGTCTGCTACTAAGCAAATATTGCACCAATGGAGCTGAAATTGCCCGGGTCCGAAATTGAGATGCATGCTCAGAAAGCCGAATTCTTAATGAGCAAATAGTCCAGCCGATAAAAACCAACCCACATGGGCAGCAGATTAAATATATGACATATGAGGAATCACAAGTGGTAGAATGACTAAATGACCACAAACGTGTGCGAGGATCCATCCATGTAGTGCCCAATAGGGTTCCTGAGCAATAAGAACAATGACCACATGAAGAATGTCCACCTTGATCCGCTGGGGTGTCTGGTTGCGGAAACGTCCTGACCAGTTTGTCCTGTAAATTTCGTCCCCTAGTAAAAGCAATACAAAGCCTTTTCCGAAAACATTCATGAACAGACAGAATTCCCCAATGTTTCCGTAAAATATAATTTATTGTATGAATACGATTATTGTAGGGTAAAATCCCTACAAATTTAGTCCCATCAACCTTAGTTTTCCTTAGGTTCCTCCTGGCAATTGAATTAATAGCTGTAATGCAATTATTCTCACTAGCGGCATTATTATCATTATTATGATTATTATGATGATCCGTGGCAAAAGCCTCCCTCTGAACCACAGTATGATCTACATCCAAATTATTCGTAACTTCAGTAGTGACGACATCAACATTCCCAGTTCCCTCACCAAGTACCATTCACGATGATTACAAAAAGCCTGTTTATAAGCTTTACGAATAACCTTTTGGGGACAGCCCCATTGTTGCAACCGGCGACTCAGTTCGCCAGCATGGATCTTAAAATCATCAACAGAAGAGCATATCCGCCATAGCCTTAAAAGTTGGCCAAAAGGAAGACCCTGTTTTAGGGCTAACGGATGGAAACTTGTGTACTTCAGCAGGGTATTACGCTGAACTGGTTTTCTAAATAATGAGGTAGATAAGCCCCCTTCCTTCAAAAAGACCAAGACATCCAAAAATTCAATGTGTTGAGTGTCATATTTCAAAGTAAATTTGATGTAAGGATCCACCTGATTTAAGTAGTGCACAAAGGCCTGGAGTGCTTCAATATTTATTTATTTATTTATTTATTTACATTCTCTTATATACCGCACTATTCTGCATCAGTGCGGTTTACATTGAACAAACTGAAATTACATTGAACAGGGCATTATAACTTGGAGATAACTATTTTACAGGGAACACGGGTTATGGAGGGTTAAGTGGCTTGCCCAAGACCACAAGGAGCACCTGTGGGACTAGAAACCCCAGTCCTTCCGGCCCAAGGTTGCTGTCCTCTAGTGGGATTTGAACCCCCGGCCTGAAGTACCTTGCCCCAACCACTAGGCCACTCCTCCACTCCATATGTCACCTTTCCAAAGGAAAAATATATCATGAAGAAATCTCTTCCATAGGAGTAGATCTGAAAACCATTCAAGACTGATATATAAACTGTTGTTCAAAATGTGCCATAAACAGGGTGGCCACCGATGGAGCCACAGTGACCCCCATCACTATTCCAAATTTCTGTAGGTAAAACACATCTGCATAACGAAAATAATTCCTTTCTAAAACCACTTGAAGTAGCGATAGCACAAAATGTTGAGGGAGACGAGTAGGCAATGGTAATGACAAAGTAGAAATCACTTCTAAAGCCTGTGATTGTGAAATATTTGAATAAAGAGCTACTACATCTAAGGTGGCCAGTACAATAGGAACAGAAGGCAACACCATTGATTGTAACAATTCAATTGCCAGGAAGAACCTAAGGAAAACTAAGGTTGATGGGACTAAAATTTGAAGGGATTTTACCCTACAATAATCGTATTCATAGAGTAAATTCTATTTTACGGAAACATTGGGGAAATCTGTCTGTTCATGAATGTTTTCGGAAAAGGCTTTGTATTGCTTTTACTAGGGGACGAAATTTACAGGACAAATTGGTCAGGACCTTTCCGCAACCAGACACTCCAGTGGATCAAGATGGACATTCTTCATGTGCTCATTGTTTTTATTGCTCAGGAACCCTATTGGGCACTACATGGATGGATCCTCGCACACAACGTTTGTGGTCATTTAGTCATTCTACCACTTGTGATTCTTCATATGTCGTATATTTAATCTGCTGCCCATGTGGGTTGGTTTATATCAGCCGGACTATTCGCTCATTAAGAATTCAGCTTTTTGAGCATGCATCTCTATTTCGGAACCGGGCAATTTCAGCTCCATTGATGCAACATATGCTTAGTAGTGGACACAAGTTTGAGGAATTACGTTGGAGAGCGATTGATTGTGTCCCTCTGAGCCCATGCGGGGGTGATAGGACCCAGAAGCTACAATATATTGAACAGCGTTGGATTTTTCGTCTTAACACAGTGGCTCCGCATGGGCCTAATTTGGAGCTAGATTGGCACAGCCTCCTTTGACTAATTCTGGGGTTATCATTGGCTTTGGAGTTTGGATGGCGTCAGACGCCGGATTTTAAGTGTTCTCCCGCGAAAGGGTTTCTTCCACTCACCAACTAAGTGACGGCTTTTGATCGGTGTTGACAAGACTGACCTGAAGCAGTGCGTTTTAAATTTGAGCCCGAAACGCAGAACTGTGTTGTGTGTGTGTCTCTCACCTGGAAAAATGTGCCGTGGCAGTTAAGTTTTGGTTTATAATGAACTTATACTGCTGGTTTGATTAAAAAGGACCAAGATTTACCAGGGTCCAGGGGTCTGATTCTTATGGCCCTGGACAGGGTATTATATGGTCCGACAAAAAAATTCTTTCTACACAGGAGTGTATTTTGTTCCCCCTCACTCTTGATGTTGATGTATAGTTCAGCCTTAGCCTCAAAAGCTTCTGTAGGTTTCCGCCATGGCTTCTGCTTGGGCAAGTGCTTTGTCAGAACATCACCTGAATCTGGTAATTCTCCGGAAACAAGCAGGAAGTTGGTCCTCACATATGGGTGACGCCTGCACTGACGCGTGGTAATCTCTCCACAGCTTTCAAAGAAAGTCTCTGGGAGATCAACCATGCATGTGTGGTCATCTTCCCACACATGGGAGCCATTTTCCCGCAGTCTTTGTTTTTCCATCTGCACCCCGGAAAAGGTTTGCATTCATTTCGATGGTTTTTTTCTCTTTTTTCTCAGTCGCATACTGTCACTTTCTTCTGGTTCTGAAACAGTTTCTACCTTGGTGTCACATTATTTTGGGGTTTCTTATTTTTCTTCCCTCTCTGTGTGTGGGCTTTTTTTTTCCTGCGTCCTACTAATCACGATATTGGAGTTTAATCTCCCGGGGACTGGCTTTCCCACTGTGTCCTCGATTAGTGGTTTTAAGAAGTGCACTGATTTTGGCAGGACCATGTCATAAGAACATAAGATCATAAGATATGCCATACTGGGTCAGACCAAGGTCCATCAAGCCCAGTATTCTGTTTCCAACAGTGGCCAATCCAGGTCATATGTACCTAACAGTTTCCCCAAGAGACACAAGTTCCACAATGCTTGTACTGGGTCAAGCATTGATATCTTCGGTCACTTCTTAATAATGGTTTATGGACCTTTCCTCCAGGAACTTGCCCAAACCTTTTTAAACCCAGCTACACTAACAGCCTTTACTGCATCCTCCGGTAACAAATTCCAGAGTTTGATTACACGTTGAGTGAAAAAATATTTTCTTTTATTAGTCTTAAATAGTTTACCCTGTAGCTTCATTGCATGTCCCCTAGTCTTTCTATATTCTGATAAGGTAAACAATCGATCTACGTTTACCCGTTCCACTCCGTTCATTAATTTATAGACTTCTATCATATCTCCCCTCAGCCATCTCTTTTCCAGGTTAAAGAGCCCTAAACTTTTTAGCCTTTCTTCATAGGAGTATCCTTCCATCCCCTTTACCATTTTGGTGACTCTTCTGTGAACCTTTAATAAAATCGCTATATCCTTTTTAAGATAGGGCGACCAGAATTGCACACAATATTCAAGGTGCGGTCTCACCATGGAATGATATAGAGGCATTATAATATCTTTTGTTTTATTTTCCATTCCTTTCCTTATCATACCTAGCATTCTATTTGCTCTCTTGGCCGCCGCTGCACACTGGGCCAAGGTTTTTAACATGGTATCCACAATGACGCCTAAATCTTTTTCCTGGGTGGTGGTTCCTAATGTGCAACCTTGCATCGTGTAACCATAGTTTGGGTTGTTCTTCCCTAGGTGCATAACCTTGCACTTGTCCACATTAAATTTCATCTGCCATTTTGATGCCCAGTCTTCCAATTTATCAAGATCCTCTTGCAATTTTTCACAATCCTCTTGGGTTTTAACAACTTTAAATAGCTTTGTGTCGTCTGCAAATTTGATAACCTCACTCGTTATTCCACTTTCCAGGTCATTTATGAATATGTCAAAAAGCAGCGGACCCAGAACAGATCCCTGGGGTACACCACTATTCACCTTTCTCCATTGGGAAAATTGGCCATTTAGCCCTACCCTCTGCTTTCTATCTTTTAACCAGTTCCTGATCCACAATAGTACACTGCCTCCTATCCCATGACTCTTTAGTTTTGCCAAACGTCTCTGAGGGACCTTGTCAAAGGCTTTCTGAAAGTCCAGATACACAATATCAACTGACTCACCTTTGTCCACCTGTTTATTCACTCCTTCAAAAAAACACAACAGATTAGTAAGACAAGATCTTCCTTGTCTAAAGCCATGTTGGCTGTCTCCCATTAGGTTGTGACTATCTACATGCTGAGTAATTTTATTCTTTATGATGGTTTCTACCATTTTTCCTGGTACTGATGTCAGGCTCACCGGTCTGTAGTTTCCCGGATCACCCCTGGAACTCTTTTTAAAAATTGGCATTACATTGGCGATCCTCCAATCTTCAGGTATTAGAGATGATTTTAATGATAGTTCACAGATTACTGATAGCAGGTCTGCAATCTCATATTTCAGTTCTTTCAACACCCTTGGATGTATACCATCAGGCCCAGGTGATTTGCTACTCTTCAGTTTATCTAATAGTTGTAAGACATCTTCCCGATGTATCGATATTTCCTTCAATTCTTCCGCACCTTTAAATACCACTTCAGTCATGGGTAACATCCCTACATCTTCCTCAGTAAAGACCGAAGCAAAGAATTCGTTCAGTCTCTCCGCTATCGCCTTGTCGCCTCTTAGTGCTCCTTTAACCCCTTTATGATCTAATGGACCAACTGACTCTCTCACCGTTTTTTTGCTACGAATGTACTTGAAAAGGTCTTTATTTCGCGTTTTTGCTTCCGCAGCAAGCTTCTTCTCAAATTCTCTCTTTGCCTGCCTTATCAATGCCTTGCATTTGACTTGCCAGTGCTTGTGCTGTTTCCAGGTTTCGTCGTTTGGCTCTTTTTTCCATTTCCTGAAAGATGCTTTTTTGGCAAAAGCAGCCTCTCTGACCTCACCTTTAAACCATGCTGGCAGTTTTTTGGACTTCCTTCCACTTTTCTTAAAGCGTGGAATACAGCTGGTCTGGGCTTCCAAGATAGTATTTTTCAACAACACCCAAGCTTGATGTACGTCTTTAACCTTTGCAACTGCTCCTTTTAGTTTTTTCTTAACTGTTTTTCTCGTTTTATCATAGTCTCCCTTTCGAAAGTTAAAAGGTATTACTGTGGATTTCCTTACTATCCCTCCTCCACTAATTAAATCAAAGGCGATCATGCTATGATCACTATTGCCAAGTGGCCCCAACAGCCTTATCTCTTGAACTAGATCTGGTGTTCCACTAAGGACTAGGTCTAATATGGCTTCCCCTCTGGTTGGTTCATGAACCAGCTGCTCCAAGAAGCAGTCATTTATTTCATCTAGGAACTTTATCTCCCTAGCATGTCCTGACGTGACACTGACCCAGTCGATACCGGGGTAATTGAAATCACCCATTATTATTACTGCGCTGTAACTTTTGTTAGCTTCCTTGATTTCTTTGAGCATTTCATCATCGATTTGGTCATTCTGGCCAGGTGCTCGATAGTACACCCCCACTGCCATTGCCTTCCCCCTTTTATATGGAATTTTAATCCATATAGATTCTACAGCAGATTTTGTTTCCTGCAAAACTTTAATCCTTTCTGAGTCAATGCCCTCTCTAACATAGAGAGCAACCCCTCCACCAATTTGATCAGCTCTATCATTACGATATAGTTTGTACCCAGGTATCACAGTGTCCCACTGGTTGTCCTCCTTCCACCATGTCTCTGATATTCCAATCATATCTAACCTTTCATTTAGTGCTATATATTCTAACTCTCCCATCTTATTCTTTAGACTTCTAGCATTTGCATTCAAGCATTTTAGAGAATGTATTTTATTCATGTTAATTTGGCTTTTGTTAGACATGGGTAAATTGGGATCTTTAAGCTCTGTCTGCTCCATACTTGAGGGCATTTGGGCTACTTTACTCTTTTGTGGGACCTCTCTGCTTTTGGTAGTATCCTTAAAGGATACGTTCTTCCGAACCATCCGCTCTTGGGCGACTGTCGGCTTTCCCCTAATATCTAGTTTAAAAGCTGCTCTATCTCCTTTTTAAAGGTTAATGCCAGCAGCCTGGTTCCATCCCGGTTAAGGTGAAGCCCATCCCTTTGGAAGAGCCCCTCCTTTCCCCAGAATGTTCCCCAGTTCCTAACAAATCCAAAACCCTCATCTCTGCACCATTGTCTCATCCACGCATTGAGACTCCGGAGCTCTGCCTGCCTTTTGGGTCCTGCGCGTGGAACAGGAAGCATTTCGGAGAATGCTACCATGGAAGTTCTGGATTTCAACTTCCTACCTAAAAGCCTAAATTTTGCCTCCAGAACCTCCCTACCACATTTTCCTATGTCATTGGTACCGGCATGTACCAAGACAGCAGACTCCTCCCCAGCACTATCTAAGACCTTATCTAGGTGGCGCGTTAGGTCCGCTACCTTCGCACCAGGCAGGCATGTTATCAGGCGATCCTCACGTCCACCAGCCACCCAGCTATCTACATGCCTAATGATCGAATCACCAACTATAACGGCTGTCCGAACTCTTCCCTCATGGGCACATGGCTCTGGAGAAACTTCCTTGGTGCGAGAGGGTTTTACAACACCTGGAGGACAGGTCCTAGTTACAGGATCACTTCCTGCCACACCAGGGTGATGCTCTCCTGTCACGTGACCTCTCTCCTCCATGGCAAAAGGGATGCTGTCAGACTGGAGGTGAGACTTCAGGACTATATCCCTGTAGGTCTCGTCTATGTACCTCTCTGTCTTATGTTTTCCAAGTCTGCTACTTTAGCCTTTAGAGAACGGACTTGTTCCCTGAGAGCAAAGAGCTCCTTGCACCTAGTGCACACGTAAGACCTCTCACCAACTGGGAGAAAATCATACATGTGACACTGAATGCAAAATACTGAAAAGCCCCCATCCCGCTGCTGGACTGCTGTCTGCATCTTAGTTTTAAGTTTGTGTCTAGATCTTTAAGTTCTTACTTACTAGGGGTTGCTATGGGTATTTATACCAATAAAACTGTACCTAATACGTTTAATATACGTCTTTAAGGACTAGAAAGGGGGACTGTTACTTCTGGAGAGATCTGCAACTGTGAGTATATACTTCTGGTAATTTTCTAAAAAGAATTCTTTGTATTAAAGCTACTTAATCTGTGAACCCACTGTTTTTTGTTGGATCAGTTAGGGCCTAGTAGCAGCAATTAAAGTTTGAATTTAAAACACAGAGGAGAACTTTCTGGTTACATTTCATACCCAGCAGAGAGCTTGTAGTTTAAATTTAATAGTCACTCAGGGCCAAGTAACAGCAAAGTACTTTTAGTTTAAATTTAACACACAGAAGAGAGCTTTCTGGTTACATTTGGAACCCAGCAGAGAGCTTGTAGTGTACATTTAATAGGCACTCAGGGCCTAGCATCAGAAAAGTACTTTTAGTTTTAAAACACAGAAGAGAGCTTTCTGGTTAAATTTAGAACCCAGCAGAGAGCTTGTAGTTTAAATTTCATAAGAAGTTTGAGCCTAGCAGCAGCTAAGAAGTATAATTTAAATCAAATCAGAATTTAGCTTAGCACAAAAGGCAAAACAGGGTCTGTACTCTTTGAGCAGCAAATAAAGTCTTCTAGAGACCTTTACAAAGAGGCCTTCTACCTAGGGGGCAAGAGACCTGTGAAACCTTTTCAATAGGTGTTAACACCAGGTAGCAGATCAAAAGGCCATTTTGAAAGACGACTCCTATCCAAGCAAGGACTGTTAATTACCCAGACTGCCACATTTGTTGCCCTCAATGCCTCGGGACCGATCATGACACCTCCACTTGCTCGCTCTACAGATGATGAGCAAGAAGCGTAAGAAACATGAAAGGCAGAAGGAGACGCTGTTTGTCCTCAAGTCCTCGGCCTAGACGCCATCATCTACTTTAGAATAGAAGGCCTTGGAGGCAGCCGCGAAGGAATCTGACCCAGGCAGCCGCCAAGCTCATTTGGAGCCTTGATGTCACGGAGCATCGGATCGGCGACCATCTGTGGAGGACCATCCCTGGAAAGAGTGGATTTCAACCAAGTCCTCGTTGGAGGGTGATGTAGGTCCACACGAGTAAGACCCATGAGCACGGCACTGCAGCCCTTTGCGGGACTCTGAAGGTGAAGGCCGGGAGCGGCCCTTGAAGCTGCCCTGGTGGGAAGCGGTTCCCACACCCTCGGAGGATTGCCCTCACACTGTTGAGGGCGATCCCCATTGGTGAGTCCCCACCGAGGGAACTGGCATTAGGCTCTTGGTGCCCATGCTGGTGGCTACGGAGCCTTCGGACCTTGAGGCTAGGATGGCGCCTTGGAGCACAGACTCGCTGCCTTTCTGGCGAGCCTGCAGACCCCGGTTCTGGTTATCTCCGGTTCCTCGGGGCCGGCAACGGGCTCCTCCACCCCAAGGGCCTTGCTGGAGGAGATCCAATCTGTTCTAGAGTGGCATGCTCTGTGGGTTGATTCCAATAACTGATCCCGGTCTCGATCAGTGTCTCGGGCTTCTCCACTGAGTGATTCAGACTCATAGCGGCACTGGTACGATTCATGCAGGCGCTTCGAGCTCCCCTCTGATTCGGAATGAGAGATGGACAACAAGCTTCCCGATACTGTTCGGCATCAGGATGTTCCGTGAGACCCCTCTCCTCCTCAGAAGCATTGGAGGTCCCCGCCCAAGGACTTCTCTTTCCTGGTCTTCGGGATATGGGCAAGGCCCTTGCCTTCACCATTGAGGCAGAGGAGGAGCCTCAGGCGAAGGACCTGGACATACTTCAATATGACTCTCTTCCCAAGGAGTCCATAATGGTTCTGGTGCCTCCCATCTTGGAGCACATCCATTTCAGGATGTGGGAAAACCCTGGTTACAGGTCCCATTGTGAGCAAGCAGCTCGATTCAATATATTGGGTCCGCAAGAGCCCCAGCTTCAATAAAACTCAACTACCACACATCTCTATGGTGGAGTCGACCATGCGCCGGATCAAAAGCCAGAAGATGACACTCCTTGGTGCCCCCGTGTCAGGTGGCCCGCACCATGGACGGGTTTGGTAGGAAGTGTTTCCAGGGCTCAATGCTCATGGCCCGTACCCA
The DNA here is from genome assembly GCA_033557465.1 of Ichthyophis bannanicus. Lineage (NCBI taxonomy): Eukaryota > Metazoa > Chordata > Amphibia > Gymnophiona > Ichthyophiidae > Ichthyophis > Ichthyophis bannanicus. Next base: position 526,556,013 of record CM066031.1, on the reverse strand, counting down.
GGCTTACCAGCTGTACATGGGCCATGTATCTGAGAGACTTGGCGAAGGAGCTCGCCAGGTTCTCAGCTGGGCTGTCCGATGAACACCTCCATCGCTTCAAGAGCTTGATGTCCATGGTCACGGAGTGCTCCAATATGTGACTCAAGCAGCTTATGACGGCTTAGAGTCTGTGGCTAGAATATCTGCAGTGGGTATTGGTGCCCGCCGCATGCCATGGCTACAGTCCTCAGACATGGAACAATGGATTCTGGACAAATTGGTTGATGTCCCCTGCTGGGGAGCAAATCTGTTTGGCAAGCCCATGACAGAGTTGGAGACAGAGCTGATGACCAGAACCAAGCTCTCTCGGAAGATCACTAACCTTTCCTGATGGAAAACTTCGGGGAAAAAGTCCTTCTACCTGAAGAAAAAGAAGGCCTATAGAACGTACCCCCAACATTGGGCCTATTAGTCCTATCAAGCTTCCCCGCAGGCCTAAGGCCCCCAAACAATGCCTTTACCTCAGCCTGGGGTTGTGTGTGGGGGGGGGGGGGGCTTGACTCCCAAGGCATAGCCTCTGTTCCCATAGGAGCTCACAAGCCACAGCACATATGGGGATGTCTCATGTTCTTTGCCCACTGGTGGCCCAATATAACCACCAATACCTGGGCCCTTCAGGTGGTAAAGGAGGGTTACCTCCTTCACTTCCACCAGATGACCCCGTCGTACTTTACGGGGGAACTTCCTCTGGATCCCTGCTATCGAGACCTCCTTCAAAGGGAGCTCATGGCTCTTAATGACAAGGTGGTGGAGCTTGTCCTATTTTCTCACAGAGGCATGGGATTCTACTCCTACTACTTTCTGGTGCCCAAGAAAATGGGTGGACTGCGTCCCTTTGTAGAACTGCGGGATCTCAACCGCTTCTTAATGAAGGAGAAGGTCAAGATGGTATCTCTTGGAACGTTGCTGCCTTACCTCCACCGGGGAGACTGGTTAAGCTCCTTGGATCTCGATGATGCCTGTACCCTCATCCTGATCCACCCCTTGCACCCAGCAGTACCTCAGCTTTTGTCGTCTGCAGGTGTCACTATGCTGGTAGGGCAACACAACCCATATGTCTGGACTGGTCTAGCAGGACTCAAGGAAAGGACATTAACTGGTAAGTAAAATGTCAACTTTCAGCTCGGAAAAAAAGATGACTGAGAGAAGATATGATAGAAGTTTATAAAAATCATGATTGAGGTTTAATAATTAAATGGGAAGTGACTGTTTAACCTTTCAAAAACACGAAGATAAAAGCCAGCAAATTGAAAATTGTAGAAAGTAATTTTTCATACAACGCACAAGTTGTGAAATCTGTTGCTGGAGGATATAGTCAAGGTGATTAACATAGGGTTCAGAAACATTTTGGACAGGTTCCTAGAGGAAACTTCCACAAAAGCTATTAGCCAGGTACATTAGGGAAAGCCATTGCTTATCCCTTGAATTGAGCTCTGTGCACTGTCGCAGGATGCTGGGGTTGATGTGCCTTGATCCGATTTATCATATCATGACTTTATAAACGTTAAGTGCATTAAATCTAGTGCTTGTCTTAATCTAATTTATTAGTTAGAGATTGATCAGATTGGCTTGGCATGACCTGATAAAAACACGGTGCCTTGGATTACATAAATATGCTAATTCCATATATTCCATTGTCTATTCCTGTAATATTAGCTGCACTAATTTACCCACTGTTGACCAGCCTCACTGGTCTATAGTTAACTTCCTCCCTCCGCACCCTCCCCCCCCCCCCCCGCCTACTTGATTGAAGAGCATGTCTGTTCCCAATTCTCTGGAAACCGCTTCTGTCTCCAAAGAATTAATGAAATGAATTGTTCAATTTGCTGGAATCCCATGGAGCACATTTAATCTCCTAGGACAGTGATGGCTAACCTTTTTGAGCCCGAGTGCCCAAACTGCCGCACAAAACCAAAGAATTTCCTCAAAGTGCCAGCACGTCATTTGCATAAGTGGTCTTATTTGCATAAATATTTGCATAATGTTACCATACACTAACTTTTAGTAAACATGTCTCTTAATGAGTGTATGGATAAAGAAAGACTAAAAGATTTCTACATTACTATAATCCAGTGCCAACCGCCAGGCACATTAGGAACTACTACAAACGCTGCCCATTTAGAACCCATAGCAAACCCGCCGTATCCTGACAGCATTACCAGGACTCACAAAGCACCATACCCTACCTATCAAAAGGCAACACTGCAAATATTAAACCAATACATTTCAGAGAATACTGGGGAAAGAGAACAAGTGGCAACGTCAAATAGGAATTTCCTCTTGTACCAAACAAAGCGCAGATGTTAATGATGCACATTTCCCAGAGCTGACATATTCCAGTTAATAAATTCAAAATAAAGAGATATCTTTCTACCTTTTGTGCATTTTCTTTTTCAGTTGCAATTGGTCCAGCCACTTTCTTCTGGTTTCTTCATGTTTTCTGCTAACTCTCCATCGTCTGCTGTCCATTTGTCCTTTCTTCTCTCTTCTAGTTTTTTTTTTCCATTCTCTCTCTCTCTACATCTGCTTTAACATACTAATCTTTCTCCTTTTGCTCTTTCCTCATTCCTATTTCATCCACACAAATTTTACCCCTCCATCCTCAATCCCCAATTACTCTCCCAATACCTGGCCAATTGTAGATTTTTCATCCCTCCTACACAAAATATTTTTCCCCTCTCCATTTTACTCTCCCAGCCCCATCCCATTCTAATCCTCCCCCAACATCAGCTCCCTTCTAGTTCCAGTCTCACCCAGAATCCATTCCCTTCTAGTCCCTGCATCAGCCCATTTCCAGTCCTAGCTCCCCCATCCATTTCCAGTCCAAGTCCCTTCATCAGCTCATTTTCAATCCTAGCCCCCCCATCAGCCCATTTCTAGTCATTTCCTAGCCCCACCATCAGCCCATGTCAAATCATAGCTCCCCTCCACTCAGCCCAATTCCAGTCCAAGCCCCCCCATGAGCCTACTTCCAGTTCTAGCCCCTCCATGAGTCCATTTCAATTCAAGCCCCCACCACAGCCCATTTCCAATCTTAGCTCCCCCCAACAGCCCATTTCCAGTCCTATCCTAGCTGTTCCATCAGCCCATTTTCAGTCCTAGCTCCCTTCCCTCACAGCCCATTTCCATTCCAAGCCCCCTCCCCATCAGCTATTTGCAGTTCAAGCCTCCCCTTCCACTCAGCCCATTTCCAGTCCTAGCAACACCCCAACCCATTACCAGTCCTAGCCCCCCGTCAATCAACTTCCAGTCCTAACCCCCATCACCCCATTTTCAGTTTAAGCCCCCCCCTATAACCCATTACCAGTCCTAACCCCCCCATCAGCCCATTTCCAGTCAGCCCCCCATAACCCATTGCCAGTCCTAACCCCCCCATCAGCCCACAGCCCATTACCAGTCCTAACCACATCAGCCCACCTCGTCCTAACCCCTCCCCATCAGCCCATTTCCTGTCCTAGCCCCCCCATAACCCATTATCAGTCCTACCCCCCCATCAGCCCACTACCAGTATTAACCCCCCCATAGCCCATTACCAGTCCTAACCCCCCCATCAGCCCACTACCAGTCTTAACCCCCCCCATAGCCCATTACCAGTCCTAACCCCCCCATCACCCCATTTCCAGACAGCCCTCATCAGCCCACAGCCCATTGCCAGTCTTAACCCCCCCCCCATAGCCCATTGCCAGTCTTAACCCCCCCATAGCCCATTGCCAGTCTTAACCCCCCCCCATAGCCCATTGCCAGCCCTCATCAGCCCACAGCCCATTGCTAGTCTTAACCCCCCCATAGCCCACTGCCAGTCTTAACCTCCCCAGCCCACTGCCAGTCTTAACCCCCCCTCCCTAGCCCATTGCCAGTCTTAACCCCCCCCTCCCTAGCCCATTGCCAGTCTCAACCCCTCTCCCTCCCTCCCTAGCCCATTGCCAGTCTCAACCCCCCTCCCTCCCTAGCCCATTGCCAGTCTCAACCCCCCTCCCTCCCTCCCTAGCCCATTGCCAGTCTCAACCCCCCACCCTCCCTAGCCCATTGCCAGTCTCAACCTCCCTCCCTCCCTAGCCCATTGCCAGTCTCAACCCCCCTCCCTCCCTAGCCCATTGCCAGTCTCAACCCCCCCTCCCTCCCTCCCTAGCCCATTGCCAGTCTCAACCTCCCCCTCCCTCCCTCCCTAGCCCATTGCCAGTCTCAACCTCCCTCCCTCCCTCCCTAGCCCATTGCCAGTCTCAACCTCCCTCCCTCCCTCCCTCCCTAGCCCATTGCCAGTCTCAACCTCCCTCCCTCCCTCCTTAGCCCATTGCCAGTCTCAACCTCCCTCCCTCCCTCCCTAGCCCATTGCCAGTCTCAACCTCCCTCCCTCCCTCCCTCCCTAGCCCATTGCCAGTCTCAACCTCCCTCCCTCCCTCCCTAGCCCATTGCCAGTCTCAACCTCCCTCCCTCCCTCCCCCATTGCCAGTCTCAACCTCCCTCCCTCCCTAGCCCATTGCCAGTCTCAACCCCCGCCCACCCAAGCCCATTGCCAGTCTAAACCTCCCTCCCTCCCTAGCCCATTGCCAGTCTCAACCCCCCGCCCGCCCGAGCCCATTGCCAGTCTCAACCCCCCTCCCTCCCTAGCCCATTGCCAGTCTCAACCCCCCTACATCCCTAGCCCATTGCCAGTCTCAACCTCCCTCCCTCCCTCCCTAGCCCATTGCCAGTCTCAACCTCCCTCCCTCCCTCCCTAGCCCATTGCCAGTCTCAACCTCCCTCCCTCCCTCCCTAGCCCATTGCCAGTCTCAACCTCCCTCCCTCCCTCCCCCATTGCCAGTCTCAACCTCCCTCCCTCCCTAGCCCATTGCCAGTCTCAACCCCCTCCCTCCCTCCCTAGCCCATTGCCAGTCTTAACCTTCCTCCCTCCCTCCCTAGCCCATTGCCAGTCTTAACCCCCCTCACTCCCTCGCCCATTGCCAGTCTTAACCCCCCCCCCCAGCCCTTTGCCAGTCCTACCCCCCCCCCCCTCGGCTATTGGAAATTAAAAAAAAAAAAAAAAGCTGGCCGCCGCGGCGGCATGGAGTGTCCCGCGGGGCTTCCTCTGCCCGGCGGGACTCTCCCGGCGCAGCTCAGCCCCTCTCTGCCGGCTTGCAGATACGCGAAGGGAGAGAGAGTCTCCCTCGCGTCTCTGTTAAGCCCGCAGGGGCAGATGGGAAATTTCCCATCAGCCCCTGCAGGCTTAACAGAGACGCGAGGGAGACTTTCCCTTCGCGTATCTGCAAGCCGGCAGAGAGGGGCTGAGCTGCGCCGGGAGAGTCCCGCCGGGCAGAGGAAGCCCCGCGGGACACTCCATGCCGCCGCGGCGGCCAGCTTTTTTTTTTTTTTTTAATTGCCATGAGCCGGCATATATTAATTTGCGACCTTCCCGCGTGCCAGCTGCAAGGCCTTCGCGTGCCACAGCTGGCACGCGTGCCATAGGTTCGCCATCGCTGTCCTAGGATGTATCCTGTGTGCCCATTTCATCGTCCATTTTTAGTTTTGTTAGTTCAATGTGAGCACTCTCTTCTGTTTGTATTCCGGTCATTGATATGTGTTTCTTCTTCAATCCTTTCTTTTGTAAATATTTTATAAAGACCTGTGTTCTGCATTTCTGCTTTTTCCTTGTCACACTCCACACATTCCTCCTTTTCAGCTTTGTCTTACAGTTTTACCTCTTTGCTTGCTCCTTTCACTAATAATTAAAAAAAAAAAAAAAAGTTTTGTCATCTTGATTTGCTGTCTTAGCTATTTTTTCTCCAGTTTGGACTTTTGCTCTCAAACTTTACTTCATTTCTTGGCCCTCCATATATTTATCTTTGTCCTCCCTTTTTCTGGGATATATTTTACTATTCAAATACAATTTGCCCTCATTTTTTAGCCTTTTGACCTATTTTGAAAACCATATTTGTCTTTTTTCTCTTAAAATTATTTACTTTCCCACTATATTGATTTGTTGCCCCTGCAATGACTCTTCGTAGTTTAGCCCACTCTTCACACTATCAATTCCTTTCCTATCACAACAAAATTGCCATTTTGAATTCAAGTTCTGACTTTTGTGATTCATATCTTCCTTTATTCTTGTATTAAACAGTGGTGTCTGTTAATCAGTAGACCTTCTTTGACCACTTCCTATGATATTAGGAACATTTCCCCCATATGAAAGTATCGCATCCACTACCATAGGGAAACTTGTATAATATGGAAAAAGTGGTAGTCTTCAGCACCACGTTGGCCCAAACAGCCCTGGTTTCCTCTGCTGCTTCAACTCTCCCAGAGGCTGCCGATTCCTCTTGGCTATGCCCCGGATCTGCTAAATTAGGAGAGGGGACCCTCCTCCATCCCATCCTCAAATCCCTATCACTCATGGCTTGGATGCTGTGTAGATAGCTCTTGCAAAATTCAGCTTACTGACAGATGTCGAAGATATTTTTCATGCTTCTCACAAGGCCTCCACCAGACACGCCTCTGCTTTTAAGTGGCACATATTTTCATTCTGGTTTCCGGACAGGGCTTTAGAATCCTTCACTTGTTCTGTAGAGATGGTACACTCTTATTTGCTCCATCCTTCTAACACTGGATTGAAATATAAATTGATCAGAGTGTACCTCAGTGCCCTGGCAGCTTCCCACCATTCAGTAGCTGGTAAGCTTCTTTCAGCCCATCCTCTCATTGGATGGTTCATGAGAGGTCCTTTTTTTTTTTTTTTTTTTGAAAACGTATTTTTATTGATTGTGGAATATGTACAGACAGGTAACAAACATTTTCCCATATTATATACAATTACAGCCATTGTGACCTTTTTTGTTTTGTTTTTGTATTCTCCCCTCCCTTTACCCCTATCTCTATCAGCACCACCACCACCTCCTTCAAATCAGGGTCCTGATTCCTTCACCCAACTAGTATCAAGTCTATTCCTAGTCCATGTCCTACTCTCCACGATTCCCTCTGTCTTCCCTACTGCAGATTGTTGCCTGCTTAAACTCTCCCTTCACATGTTGCCTTCATATTTACATCAGCTTCCCAACCCCATATTCCAAACTGGCAGTTTACACATCAATTCAAATGCATTAAAACCTGTCTAAAACCCACAACTCCCACAACATTATAACTTATAACTTGTGTGGCTCATTGTGTGCTCACAGTCACCGCTCCTCTACTCCTCCCCTAATTCTCACTCCTCATCCTGCTGAGATGTTGCCTCCTCCAGGCTCTTAAGGTATATGCCCCATATTTTCTTGTATTGCCCCTTCTGCCCTTTAAGGCTATATGATATCCGATCAAATCTCATAGCCTCACCCACTTTATCCCTCCCCTCCCCCAGTCCTCTATAGTAGGGCCTACTACTAATTTACACTTCCACACCACCACCACCCTGGCTGCTAATAATATCTTTTGTGTTAGCATGACCCGTTTCATCCCCTTCCCGGTACTGCCAATAATACCTCCACTGGGTCATCAGCCACCTGCCCTCCCACTATTCTCCCTATTTCCCTTCTGACTTGTTCCCAATAAAATTTGATCACTGGGCACCCCCACCACATATGGAAGAAGGTGCCCCTTTCCCCACAACCCTTCCAGCACAGAGGGGTCTCCTCCTTTTTTGCTTTATATGGACTGATCGGGGTACTATATGCTCTGTACACTATTTGAAACTGTGTCTGTCGCCAGGATATGACCCAGGTGTATTTATATATGCCTCTATGGATTTGCATCCATGTGTCTGCACCAAGCGGTTGCTCTCTCCAACGCTCCCACCCTTCCATGTGAATCCCTCCTCCATTCAGGTTTTATGTAACTTTGCTAGCAACCCATTTACTTTCTACCTTTTGTACAAAACCTTCTCCAGATGCATGCTAGACCTCTCCAGGTTTCTCAGGACATTTGGAAATGTGACAAAATACCGGAGCTGGAAGTACTGGAAGAAAGGCATCCGCCTCCCAATGTGCCCCTCCACCTCCTGCATACTCATCATTCCTCCTCTCCCTAAAAAGTCTCTGAATCGGGTCATCCATGCTACCATCAAATCCTGTCGTAACTCAGTATTCTCCGGGAACAAGCAGGAAGTCAGTCCTCACATATGGGTGACGTTGGCGCCGACGGAGCCCTCGTGCGGAGCAAATCCCCCAGCTTTCAGAGAAAGCCTTTGGGAATTGCATCACGCATGCGCGGTCCTCTTCCTGCCCAATGGTGCCATCTTGCTCAGTCTCCTTTTTTCCGTGGAGCCCTTCGAACATTGTCCTCGTGTCCCCACGAAAAAAGTTAAGAATTCTTTCTTTTACCGGTCGACACCGGTTCCTCTTCCCGCCTTCGGCTCGGTACACTGGTATTGAGTCGGGCTTAGTTTTTCAGTGTTTGTCCTTCATGATTGGCGTTCGCGCCCTTTTTCTTTTTCTTATATTAATGTCAGCCCGGATCTTCGAACTCGCAGGGGCCCTTATTCCCCCAATGGCTGCCAGCGGGTTTAAAAAATGTGATCGGTGTGTAAAACTTATGTCCCTCACCGATATGCATGACTGCTGCCTCCGGTACCTCAGGCCCGACCACGACCCGACAGTCTGTGGTCCATGTAGGAAGATGTCCTCTAAGGCCCTGAAGAGCCGCCAGCAGCAGCATGATAGGGTTTTTCCTGAGTCAGTGCCTTCGCAAGCCCGGACCTCGTCTGAGGCCTCTACGTCTCGGGGGATCATTCTGAGCCCAAGCGTCGTCGAGGTTCCTTGGAGAGGGGGTCTCCCTCGAGGGAACACAGGAGGAAGAAGTAGTCATCGAAGGCAGCATCATTGGATGGCTCCAAGTGACCCGGCTCCTCCCGGGGCCTGTTGCGGAGCCCTGAGCGCCCGCCGGGATCTTCAGAGATGGAGCACCCGGTGAAGGTTCCTCGTCGGGTGACGGATTAGCCGAGGCAGGTAACAACTGTCCCCGTCGAGGATACCCACCGGGGAAACCGCATCAGGCCTTACTGTGTCGGGACCCTACCCGGTGGCTGCAGAGCCTTCCGGACTCGAGTCCAGAATGGTGGCCTTGGAGTGCAGTTTTACTGCCTTCATGGAGCAGCAGCAGGCACTGATTGCCGGTCTGTCTGGTTCTTCCACTCCGACCACTGGGCCATTCACGTTGAAGTCGACCCCGGAGGCCGAGCCAATCCTGGAGACCTTTCATCCTCAAATCGATCCTCGGCCGAGGTCCCACTTGGCCTCCCTTCAGGACCGAGGTTGTCACCGCCGAGCCTTCTGGCGTTGGTGCGGTCGGTGCCGGGGCCCTCGATACCAGAGCCCATCGATTCCTCCTAGGAGTCATCGGGGTGGGAAACGGAGGAAGAGGAGTTGCCGGACACCTGTCGACGTTCCGTCCGGTTTCCCAGTGTCCGAACCTCGAAGAAGGTCCTCTTTGGAGGACACAAGGTTCTTGGACTTCGTGAGGGATATTCCAAGGCTTTGGCATTCCCCACGGAGTCAGAGGAGGATCCTCGAGCCGATGAGCTCAAGATCCTGCAGTATGAGGACCCCCTCGGGAGGCCTTTACTGTACCCATGCCTCCGATCCTGGAACGACTGATGCTCTGCATGTGGGAGATGCCGGCGTCAGCGCTGGTTATCAGCAGACGGATCGACGCGATGTATCGAATATGCCAGAGCCCTGGGTTTCAAAAGTCGCAGCTGCCGCACAACTCCATGGTTGTGAAATCGGCCATGCGCAGGCTGAAGAGCCAGAAGATGCATTCCTCGGTGCCTCCTGCCAGGGAGGCCCACAACTTTGATGCCCTCGACAGAAAGTGCTTCCAGGGTTCAGTGCTGATTTGTCGAATCCAGGCCTACCAGCTGTACATGGGCATGTCCCTGAGGGACCCAGCGAAGGAACTCACCGGATACTTGGCTGGTCTCTCCGAGGGGCCTTTGCAGCGCTTCAGGAGCCTGTCGACTGCCGTCCGGGAGTGCTCAAAGTTTGTCTCAAGCGGCCTATGACGAGTTCGAGTCGGCGGTCCAGGTAGTTGCGGCGGGCATTGGTGCACGTCGCCAGGCATGACTACAGTCGTCGGACATCAAGCAATGGGTTCAGGACAAGTTGGTTGATGTTCCATGCCAAGGGGAGAACCTCTTTGGCAAACCCATGACCGACAAGGCCGCAGAACTGGAGACCGAGTACATGATGAGGACATGGCTCTCCAAAAAGACCTCTGCCCCTTCTCACAAGAAGGGCTTGGGTAAAAAGCCCTTTTACCCAAGGAAGGGTGCTGCTTACCGAAGCTATCCCCATTTTAAGGCCTCCCCGGCTCTCCAACGGGCAGTAGACAAGGGACAGGGGCATGGCCCATGTAAGCAGAAAGCCCCCAAACCTCAGGCACCGGCTCCGGCCCAGCCTGGCAGTGGCTTTTGACTCTCATGGCCCCTCTTCCCACAGGGGACAGGCAGTGCACAGGAAGCAGGCTTGTGCTGTATGCCCGCAGGGTGGACAGCCATTACCACCGATGCATGGGTATTACAGATAGTCCAGGAGGACTACCTCCTCCACCTAGCACAGGTGCCTCCTCCTCATTTCCCGGGAGAGCCCCTCAGGTCTCCCCTTCACCGGGACCACCTTCTGAAGGAGTTGGTGGATCTTCTCAAGGATCAGGCGGTAGAACTGGTGAACCACCACCTGCAGGGCAAGGGCTTCTACTTCAGGTACTTTCTGGTACTAAAGAGAACAGGAGGCCTCAGACCCATCCTTGACCTGCGCAACCTAAACAAATTCCTGGTGAGCGAGAAGTTCAAGATGCTTTCCCTTGGAATATTGCTGCCTTACCTCTGCCAGGGAGACTGGCTATTCTCCTTAGACCTAAAAAATGTGTACACACACATCCTAATACACCCAGGCCACAGGCAGTATCTACACTTTGTGGAAGGGGGCCATCACTACCAGTACAGGGTACTCCCCTTTGGCTTGGCCTCGGCCCCCAGGGTATTCACAAAGTGCCTAGCCGTGGTGACCACCTTCCTCAGGCTCCAAGGGGTCTTTGTCTTCCCCTAATTAGACGACTGGCTCATCAGAAGCATTTCAGCCAGCGAGGTCCACCAGGCCACATACCGCACCATTTAGGTGCTCCAGCATCTGGGGTTTTTAATCAACTACCCCAAGTTCAGCCTTGTTCCAAGTCAGCAGCTAGAGTTCAATGGGGCCAGACTCGACACCCTTCAGGCAAGGGCCTATCTGCCTGCAGACAGAGCAAGCAGGTTTCTGGCTCTGGCACGTCAGGTCAGTCGCAGGTCCATAGTGTCAGCAAGACAATTTCTGCACCTCCTCGGGCACATGGCTGCCACAGTCCATGTCACCCCAGATGCCCGCCTCCACATGCGGACTGCTCAGTGGTGCCTTAGAGACCAGTGGTCACAGGCCACAGGTTGCCTCAGGGACAAGGTCACAGTGTCCAGACGGTTGGTATGGTCCCTGAACTGGTGGCTTCACCCACTCCACTTGGAGGCGGGGATGCCTTTCCAGGCTCCTCTACACACAATGAATCTTGACCATGGATGCATCCCTGCTGGGCTGGGGGGGGCCCATTGCCAGGGTTTCTGTACTCAGGGAGTGTGGTCCCCTAGCGAGAGAACGCAACAGATCAATTTCTTGGAGCTCCGTGCCATCCGCCTGGCTCTAGGATTTTTCAGGCAGATCCTGGCCCACAAACCTTTCCTGGTACAGACAGATAACCAGGTGGCCATGTTCTATGTGAACAAGCAGGGTGGCATGGGGTCCCATTGCCTATGTCAGGAAACCTTGGATCTGTGCTCGTTTGTAGTCCGGCATGGCATTCATCTGCGGGCCGTCTACCTGCCGGACCAAGACAGCTGGTTAACCGACAGGCTAAGCAGAATTCTCCAGCCTTGCGAGTGGCAGCTGGACCGTGGGGTAGCCCATTGGCTTTTCCAGACCTGGGGACGGCCAGTGATGGATTTGTTTGCGAGTCCGGTCAATCACCAGTTGCCCCTTGTTCTGCTCCAGGCAGCCGCTCCCACACAGGGTGGCCACCAATGCCTTTCTGATATCATGGTCTGTGGGCCTCCTGTATGCGGTTTCCTTTGACACCTCTGGTGGCCAAGACTTTATTCAAGATCCTCCAGGACAAGGCCTCAGTCATCCTGGTGGCTCCGAGGTGGCTGAGGCAACCCTGGTTTCCACTTCTACTTCAGCTAGCTTTGGAGGCCCCCATTCCACTGGGGTCCTCCCCAAGATGCCTGTCCCAGGAGGGGGGGCACTCTACTGCACCCCAACCTCAGCTCCCTCAACCTGATGGCATGGCTGCTGAAAGGGTGATACTTGCCACGCTCCTCCTTCCGAAGGATGTTGAGGAGGTCTTACTGGCCTCAAGGAGGCCGTCAACTATATGGGCCTATGCCTTGAAGTGGCGTAGGTTTGTGTCTTGGTGCAAGGGGCAGAGGGTGGATCCTTTCTCCTGCCAGGTTGGGGTGGTTTTACAGTACCTTCTCCAACTCCGTCAGAGTACACCTCAGTGCCCTTGTGACAAACCACTTCCCGGTGGAGGAGAAACCCCTCTCTGCCCATCCCTTGGTTTCTCGGTTTTTGAGAGGCCTGTTTCTTTTGAAGCCTCCGGTTTGCTCTCCGGCGACCGAATGGGATCTCAGTGTGTTTTTAGGGCAGCATACTCGGCCGCCCTTTGAGCTGATGGCTGCCTGCCATCTCCGCTATCTCTCTTGGAAGTTGATTTTCTTGGTGGCTCTCACGTCGGCTCGGCAGGTGAGTGAGCTTCAGGCCCTTGTGTCGAACAGGCCTTACACCAGATTCTATAGGAACCGGGTGGTGCTTTCAACACACCCCAAGTTCCTTCCGAAAGTGGTTTCCTCGTTCCACTTCAACCAGGAGGTGGTGCTGCCTACCTTTTTTCCCATGCCGCATGCCAGTTGGACAGAAACAGTACTGCATACCCTGGACTGCAAGAGGGCATTGGCCTTCTATATTCAAATACGCAAGCCCATAGAAGAGCTCCTCAGCTCTTCGTTTCCTATGACCCCAGTAAACTGGGGATGGCTGTTTCCAAGCGTACATTGTCCACCTGGGTAGCGGACTGTATTGCCTGGGCATACAGGACAGTTGAGCTTCCGTTGGAGGGTTGTGTTACGGCCCATCGGGTCAGGGCCATGGCGGCATCAGTGGTTCATTTCTGCTCTGTTCCACTGGCAGATATCAGCCGGGCCGCCGCTTGATCTTCGGGCCAGACTTTCGCAGCCCATTACTGCCTGGATAGAGAGTCCTGACGGGACAGTGCTTTCGGCCAGGCTGTACTCTGTAATCTTTTTGAGGTCTAGGCAACTCCTGCCCTGTCACCCTTCTGTGTCAGGCTACCGGAGTGCTCTTCTCTTAGTTAAATTCCTATTGTGACTGCTTGCGGCTCTCGTAGAGGGAGCCAATTTTTCAGCTGTGGGTTCTCGGTAGCCTATAGCTGGGGAGTCCCATATGTGAGGACTGACTTCCTGCTTGTTTTTGGAGAAAGCGTCCACTCGCCCACACCTTGCCACACTTCACAGCCCAAACTCGTGTGCAGCTGTCACACCCCTTGCTCACCAACCCAAAAATACCTAGCTGCCCCCACACATCCCATCACTCACACTCATCAAGCACCTTCCTTCATGCAAACACAGTGGCCCAAAAACACCCTTTCAGAACGCGCACACCATCTCCTCCTGTTACTTGGCCCGCTCACTGTCCCTGCCCCTCCCCCTCACAGATGACACATGCATAAAATAGGAATTGGGGTGGAGGGCAACATGTCACTTAATTCTGAACTGTCGCCACTCACTGCCTCGATCCCCTCATAGAACATTGGAAATGTCATGAGAGGCCTCGTGCCCTGATGAACCTGACCCAGACTATTGGAGGCTTGTGTAGTGGCTGTGGCAGACGTGGAGTCCTGCCTTTTGGTGGCGCATAGGGTGACACTGGTGGAGCTCTCTACAGACACTGCTGTTGTAATGTGTGGTGTGCCATTTGTAGTGAATTCACCACTGCCCTGGGTACTGCTTGTGTCCACTGGCTGGTATATGCATGAGGCCTGGGGCTGCATGTGTGTGTGTGTTTGGCATAGGAGGCAGCACTATATTGCATGTAACAACCAGGTTGCTGTTGGTCCTCTCACTAGCCATGCACATGGGCCAACATTTGATAGATGACTCCTGAGTTTGTCATCCACAGATAACAATGTTTATCTTGCGTGTCATCAGCAGTTGTCGACCCACCCCTGCATTCACTGAGTGAATGGTTTTTGTTCTACAGTGCTCCCTGTGGCCATGGCACACAATATACTTGTCTCAGAGATATCAGGTGCCTGTTACAGGACAGTCCCTGCACAGTGCTGTTTGGTGCAGTGCTCCTCAGTGACAATGAAGGATGATGGCAGTGGAGAGCAGCAACTCCCTTATAAGCAACAAACTTTATTACAATATGTGCAGTGTGGTGAATGCCAAAACCAAACATGTGTACAAAATTCCCAATATACATCTTTTTTTACATAACATTTACAATAGGGGCTTCACCTTGGTATGGCCCCTCCCCTAGCCTCCTGGTACATGTCCATCCAGCTACTAGCCTACCTGCCCACCAACTGGATGGCCTGGGGGGGGGGAGGTTTGTGCCTGCAAGAAGTGGCACATCTCCTCTCTCAGGCCATGCACCTCGTCTCACAGGCCTTCAAGGTGCATCACCAAAACATCCAGTGGCCTTGCCAGGGCAGTGATACCCCTGCTGCATCAAGCACTCAATTGAGTCTAGGCACAGTAGGGTCTCACTGGGTGCTAGTGCTTCATGGTGATGCACCACAGCTGGATGGGAAGTGGGCAGTGACAGCTATTCCCTCAGCCCAGTCCCAGCCCCGCCTTCCCCCCCTCTCATGTCCTAGCCCCCCAATTCCGGTCCCAGCCCTCTCCCCACACAAGTGACCATTGTGATCATTTATTTTATTTATTGTCTTTTTTTATACTACGCTCTTTGGAATCAGTGTGGTTTACAGTCAACAACATTTGTACAGTGCAGGTGGGCCTACACTGGACTTACAATGATCAGATGTATCAACATGGGACTAACAAGGGTAACTATGTACAGGCTGAGCACTCGGTCACAGGTGACCGGGTCTGATTGCAACTATTTACAGGTTGTCTAACTATATACAGATTGGTTGCCCAGGTGCGGATGTATAGACTTACTCAGTGACCATGTGCGGTATTCTGTGGCTATATACACTTGGCATCTATTACATGGTGGTATCATTCCAACGGGGTAACATCTCAGATACCATAGGCAGACCTGATGATCACTACTTGCTGTGCTTCTACCTGGTCACAGTGGTGTGTTGGCATCTGTCTGTCTGGGATCAGATGTGAAGGGATCATCACTGCCCTCATATGGGCTGCTTTCTCTTCACATACCCATGTGTCTTGCCCTTGCATTGAGGGTTGTCTCAACAGCACTGTGTCCCCCCTGGACCCTCTCCATGTCTGCTTTGTCCCTGTGAGCTTCCTCCCAGCATCTTTCTTTTTCCATCCCCTCCATTTCCCCCATGAGCATGTCTCTCCCCTGCATGTCTCTAGTGGTGCAGTGACACACCTCTTCAGAGGCTGACTGACCTACATGGACAATGTAGGCAGTTATCTAAGGCAGGCACTTCTGGGGGCTGGCATTGGCAGGGCATTCAAGCTAGCTGGTATATTGTGAGTGCCAGATGGGGTTGGACAGGTTGCGGTTTGCCTAGGGAGACTCCACTTTCTTACACCCGCTTTGGGTTCAGCCCTGCTCCTATGATCTCTCTTCTCATGTCACGTCAGTGGCTCCTTATCATTTTCTGCATCCTGCTCATAATTCTCCTACTGAACAAGTGCAATCATTCTGCTGCTCATCACTGCCTTTACTCTCTCATCTCCATGTATGCCCCTCCTTGGGGCTCCACACTTGAGGCAGACCCCTTTTCTCAGTGCCCTTCTCTGCAACTGCCACCTCTAGACTTCCTTCATTTCCACCTTGCTGCTCGATAGGCCTGGGATACCCTACCTTTGTCAGTGCATCATGCTCCTCCTCTGGCCTACAAGACCCAGCTGCTCGCTCTTGTTTGCTGATTCTCCTCTTTCTTGTGCACTACTTATGTGTCTCTTGCAGCACTCTAACCCTCAGTTTTGCATTGTTGTTGGTCTTGATTAGATTGTCAGCTCGGCTGAACAGGAACTGTGTCTGGCATCTTGGTGTGCAGAACTGCATATTTTTTATTTAACATTTCTTATATACCACCTTTCATGATATCAAGACGGTTTACATTGAACAAACTGAAATTACATTGAACAGGGCATTATAACTTGGAGATAACTATTTTACAGGGAACATGGGCAATGGAGGGTTAAGTGGCTTGCCCAAGACCACAAGGAGCACCTGTGGGATTAGAAACCTCAGTCCTTCTGGCCCAAGGTTGCTGTCCTCTAGTGGGATTTGAACCCCCAACCTTCTGGCCTGATCTTGCCCCAACCACTAGGCCACTCCTCCACTCCTATGCCTTGTGGCCTTATACAAAGCATTGGTGGTAGTCTTGGTAGTAGGCCTCTGTGGAGGGTGAGTAGCTGCTTCTCAACTGGCCTTAGTCTCATCATCAGACCTCACCTTGCTCTTGCTGCAATTGTGTATCTGATGGAGCAGTCTGGAAGAGGTGCGTCTTATTGTTCTGAACTGGACTCAGTAGGCCTCCAGGTCCCGCATAATATGGAAGCATCTGTGGAGAAGAGAAAGACATGCCTCTTCATAAGAACATATGAAATCCCATACTGGGTCAGACCAAGATGCATCAAGCCCAGTATCGTGTTTCTAACAGTGGCCAATTCAGGTTACAAGTACTTGGCAGGTTCCCATGTTTGTCATGGGGTAGGCAATGGATTTCCTGGTCCTCTCTTACAGTGGTTTATGGACCTTTCCTCCAAGTACTTGTCCAAACCCTTTTTCTACCCAGCTACACTGACAGCTTTTACAACGTCATCCAGTAACTTATTCCAACATTGGATTACACATTGGCTGCAAATATTTTTTCTCTTATTGATCTTCAATGGGTTAAACTATAGCTTCATTGAGTATCCCCTAGTCTGTCTTCTTTTGGATGGTGTAAACAAGCGGAGTGGAGCGATAGCCTAGTGGTTGGAGAACAGCCTAGCACCCAGGGGATCAGGGTTTGATTACTACAAGTGCTCTTTGTGACCTTGGACAAGTCAATTTACCTTCCATTGCCTCGGAAGAAAGGGCCTGGTGATGTACTTCTAATCATACCATTCCAAGAAAACACAGGAGCTGCTGGGTTACCAGGAGCCAGCTTTGACTTGAAGAGAATTTTAAAATAAAAAAACTTTGATGCACGTTTACCTGTTCTTCTACATTCATCATTTTACAGACCTCTATCATATCTCCCCTCAACTGTCTGTTTTCCAAATTGTGGAGCCCTTAGCTTTTTGAGCTTTTCCTCATTGGGGTATTGTTGTCTCTTCTCTGTACTTTTTTTTTTTAAATTCCAATATATCCTTTTTATGATATGGCGACCAGAATTGCACAAACTACGCAGACATGCTGTAAGAGTGGAGGGGTAGCCTAATGACCAAGGGAACTGGCACTTCTTGTGGCTTAGGCCAAATTACTTAACATTGCATTAGATGAAAGTTAATGTATGATCCAAGTTATCAAGGTCCCTTTTTAATGTTCATTACTAGGTTTAAGTTACAGTGTAAACCGCTGTGCCTACATGATGATGTGATATGAACACCCTGCTAAGTATATCAATAATCACATCCATGGTTTTATTCTCCATTACTTTCCTAATGATGCCTAGCATTCTATTTGCTTTCTTGGCCACCACTGCACACTGGGTGAAGGGTTTTTACATATTATCCACAATGACACCTATATATTTGCCCAGGTTGCTACTTCCTAATGTGGAACCTTGCATCCTGTAACCCACGTTTGAATTATTCACTGGTGCTGCTGTACTTGGTATTGCCCTTCTGTTGCTGCTCTGCATGCATGCATGCTGCAGTATAACACATCTTTCACATTTTTGCCCTCTCTCCCTCACTTAGTGCTTGCCTGTTTGAGTCTATCCATGTGTGCTAGTGCTGGCTGCCTACTGCTACCTCTTCCCATGTGTGTATTGCTATTTATGTACTTACTTTGCCAGGGTGCTGCAAATTCTGTCACATCCTCTTCATGCTGCAGCCTAGGCTTGCCTTCAGTGCCAGTGGGCAGCACCACCACCTCATTCATCAGGACAAGTCTGCACAGTAATCTAGTCTCCTCCAAGGATAAGTTTGGCTGCTTGGTAGCCATGCTGTAATATGCGTGATATGGATTTTGCTGCAGTGGGAAGGAGGACTACTCCTTCCTGTTGCATGTGGACCTCACTTCATGGGGGCTTAAACATTTTCGGAGTTACATGTGGACGGGCGGGGACCCTGAAAATGCTTTCAGAGGTACACAGGTAGGATCGGGAGGGTGTGATCGTGTTTTAGATGGCCCACAAAAGAGACAGTTTTGTTGTTTGCACATAACATGCCTCGTCCATCTAGCGGATTGCTGCTCATCATGCAGCAGCAGAAAGGTCTTTCCCTTGATTCCGGAAATGCATGTGTGTCTAAACATTCGGTTCTGGAATTAAGTTGAAAACGTGCCTGTTCCTGACATGCATGTTTCCGCTGGAGCTGGCATTCCTATATAGAATTTGCCTCTTGATGTTTCAAGAAGTAAATTTGTAAACGTTGCCTTCTACCATTCCAAATTGGAAATTATTGATATTCTGGAACACAACTTATATAAAATGGAGGCCCCCCCCCTACTTTTCTGGAACATACACTGCTGTCTTTTGTTTGAGACACCATCACTCGTGGAGAAGACTTACGAAATTTGAAGTTACAACATCCACCTGCTCCACTTGAATGCCAAGCAGCTTGAAGTCCTCACATGTGCACTAATCCTTCATTTCAAAGAAATACAAACTTTTAAGTGCTCCATATGTCCAGGTCCCTACCATTTTTGTATATGTGTAAAATATATAATATGATTATATGTGTGTATATGTATGTATGTATGGAGGAGTAGCCTAGTGATTAGAGAATCGGGCTAAGGACCAGGGAAGCCAGGATTCAAATACCATTGATGCTGCTTTTGGCCTTGGGCAAGTCACGTAACCCTCCATTGCCTCAGGTGCAAATTTAGAATGTATGCCATCTGGGGACAGGGAAATACTGTACCTGAATGTAACTCACCTTGAACTACTACTGGAAAGGCGTGCTAAATACAGATAGACACACACAATTTTTATAGTGATTTGTACTCTGTGTTTCTTTGAACAAGTCATTGGTTTCCCTTTTTTTTTTTTTTTAATTCACGATGTGTGGATACCCTTTAGCTGCAAAACTCTATTCTCCAGGGACAAGCAGGAAGTCAATCCTCACATATGGGTAACGTAGGCGCCAACAGGGCCCGCGTAGAGCATTTACCTAGCTTTCAAATAAAGCCTTTGGGAATGCTACCATGCATGCCTGGTCCCCCTTTGCGCCCAAAGGTGCCATCTTGCTCAGTCTCCTTTTTTCCACAGAGCCCAATGGACACATGTCCTGTTTTCCTGGAAAAATTCCTTAAAAATTATCCTCTTAGTCAAGTTTTTCCCAGCCTGTGTACCGGTTCCTCTTCCCACCTCAAGCCGGCACTGTGCTTGGCTCCTTTCTCTTTTTTTATTGAGGCTTGCCTCGACCAGCGTTCGCACCCTTTTTCGCCCGGGGGTCGTCGACACTGTCCAGGTATGATCTGCCATGTCTCCTGGTGGCTTTAAAAAGTATGATCATTGTAGTCAGATCGTCTGTCTCAGATCCCCATGACTGCTGCTTGCACTGCCTTGGGCCAGATCACGACAGTACCTCTTGCGACCTGTGTCAGGCCATGACCCCTCAGACCAACAAGAAAAAGTTGGCGTTGCAGATGATGATGTTCCCATGGTCCGGCTCTGCTCCAGCTTCCACGATGCTGAGCCTGAAGCTGAGCACCTCCCGTGAGGCCCAGGTGGCTCCTATGGAAAGATCCCAGACCCTGGCAAGAAAAAGAAAAAATCTTTGAAGCCAGTCGAGGTTCCACCGGGGAAACCCGATAAGGTCCTGTGGCGGGACTTGGGTGACTCCAAGCAGTACCCCCACTAAGGTCTCTAGGAAGGAGTCCTCGGCTGGTGGTGATCACATGAGGCTCCCTGAGGGACGCGGTCCTAGTTGAGGATGCGCTCACCGGTGCCAGGCCCGAAACTCTCTGTGCCCGCGCCAAAAGCTGCGGAGCCTTCTGGCATCAAGGCTAGAATGGCGGTCCTGGAACAGAGAGTATCTTTGCCATCCTGACCATGCAGCAGGCGATGTCAGGTTCGTCTGCATCATCTGCACCAGCAACCGGGCCCCCGACTGCGGTGGCGCCCCCAGCATCGAGCCAGGCCCCAGGCACTATAGGCCTCAGGCTAGCCCTCAGCACCGATCGAGGTCCCGGTCCCAGTCCTCGGGTGTCTGGTCCTCCCCGGCTAGTTTCCGGGAGTTCGACTTGAGACCAGTTGAGGGATCTCGATTCCCTGATGCTGGTCTCGAGGCATGGGAGCTCCGAGCCTCAGACTCCACGACACCCTCTGAGTCAGACTGGGAGACTGACGTCAAGGCCTCCCTGAGACCTCTCGACACAGAGCCATCTCCTCGGAGCCATCTCCCCCGAACTCTGATGCCATTCCCCACCCAAGGACGTGGCTTTCCACGACTTCGTCTGGGACATGGCCCACAGAGTCCGAGGAGGACCCACGCACCGAAGAGCTGGAGAACCTCCAGTATGAGTCTCGCCAAAAGAGGCTCTATCGGTGCCAATGCAACCCATCCTTGAACGGCTGCTCCTACGGATGTGGGAGATCCCAGCCTCTGTGCCAGTGGTCAGCTGATGCCTCGATGCCATCTACCGCGTCAGGAGGAGTCCAGGCTTCCAGAAGGCCCAACTTCCCCACAGTTCCATGGTGGTGGACTCCTCGATGCAAAAGCTCAAAAGCCAAAGACTTATTTTTCTGTACCCTCCCCCCCCCCCCCCCATCCCTGGGTAGAGAGGCCAGAGCCCTCGACACCCTGGGTTGCAAGTGGTTCAAAGGGTCTATGCTGGGCGGCCGGATACAAACCAATGAGCTTTACATAGGGATGTATCTTAAGAGCCTCATCCAGGAGCTCACTGGTTTCTCAGCAGGGCTTGCTGGGGAACCCCTGCAATGATTCCAAACCTTGGTGGCCACCATCTGGGACTGCTCCAAGTTGATTTCCCAGGCCGCCTTTGATGTGTTTGAGACTGCAGCCTGGGCAGCAGCCGCAGGCATTGGTGCTCTGTGCCAGCCTAGCTGCAGATCTCAGACCTCGAGCAGTGGGTCCAGGAAAAGCTGCTGGATGTCCCCTGCACTAGGGAGAATCTATTTGGGAAACCTATGGCCGACAAAGCGGCTGAGATTGAGGCCGAGGTGGTGACCAGGCAGACACTCTCAAAGAAGACTTCTTCCCTTCCCCGTAAGAAAACCTCGGGGAAAAGGCCCCTTTCCATCAGAGTCCATCGCAACCAAGCCTTCCCAAGCCAGCTGCACCAGGGACCCCAGCTCAAAGGCCAGGGACACAGACCCAGGAAGCCAAAGGTCCCCAAACCATAGACACCAGCTTCGGCTCATCCTAGTGGGAACTTTTGACTCCCAAGGTGGGGCTTCCCTTCCCCTAGGAGACCCTCATCAGCCCACAGGGGGCCACTTGGCACTCTTCGCCCACGCTTTGGGTGGTGAAGGAGGATTACCACTTCCGCTTATAGCTGCCACCTCTGGAGCATTTTCCAGGAGAGCCACTGCGACCTCTCCTTCAC
The DNA here is from genome assembly GCA_033557465.1 of Ichthyophis bannanicus. NCBI lineage: Eukaryota > Metazoa > Chordata > Amphibia > Gymnophiona > Ichthyophiidae > Ichthyophis > Ichthyophis bannanicus. The sequence continues at coordinate 526,534,078 of CM066031.1, read as the reverse complement.
CAGGCTTTCTTGCTCTCAGAGCTGCTAGGTCTACTAAGGGACAGGATAGTAGAGCCTATTCCCCAGCACCTCTGGGGCAAGGGCTTCTACTCAAGGTACTTTCTTGTCCCCAAAAGAGCCAGGGATCTCAGGCCCATCCTGGACATCTGAGACCTGAGCATGTTCCTTGTAAGGGAGAAGTTCAAAATGCTCTCCCTTGGGACACTGCTGCCCTACCTCCACCAGGGAGACTGACTTTGCTCCTTGGATCTAAAGGATGCCTACACACACACACACACCCTGGTCCTCCCATCTCACATGGCAATACCTGAGATTCATGGTAGGGGGATGCCATTACCAATACACAATACCAATACACAATACTCAATGAGGGAGGAGTGGTCTAGTGGTTAGGACAAGGTACTTCAGGCCGGAGGGCCGGGGGTTCAAGTCCCACCTGAGGACAGCAATCTCAGACCGGAGGGACTGGGATTTCTAGTCCTATAGGCACTCCTTGTGGTCTTGGGCAAGCCACTTAACCCTCCATTGCCCATGTTCCCTGTAAGTATTAGCATATGTGTCTCATATCCCCTCGTGTTAAATGTATCCCCCAGTTGACTGCTTTGACCCGGTGAAAAGCAGGATATAAATACAGCTAAATAAATAAATAAATAAAATACTTCCCTTCAGCCTGGCCTCCTCGCCGAAAATGTAAACAAAGTGCCTAGCAGTGGTAGCTGCCCATCTGCACCTACAAGGGGTGTTCGTCTTCCCCTACTTGGCTCATCAGAGGCGGCACAGCCAAAGAGGCCAGTCAGGGCATAAGAACATAAGATATGCCATACTGGGTCAGACCAAGGTCCATCAAGCCCAGTATCCTGTTTCCAACAGTGGCCAATCTAGATCATAAGTACCTAGCAGTTTTCCCAAAAGACACAGGTTCCACAATGCTTGTACTGCGTCAAGCATTGATATCCTGGGTCCCTTCTTAATAATGGTTTATGGACCTTTCCTCCAGGAACTTGTCCAAACCTTTTTTAAACCCAGCTACACTAACAGCCTTTACCATCCTTCTCCTGCAGCACCTGGGGTTCATCAGCTACCCCAAATCACATCTCTCTCCGGCTCAAGACTTAGAGATCATCGGTGCTCAGCTGGACATGGTGCGGACCAGAGCCCTCCTCCAGCAGGACAGGGCAGAACACCTCAAACAGCTGGCAGGGGGAGGTCCAACACCACAAAACTGTGAATGGCTCACCTTCTCCTCTGCCTGTTGTGGCACATGGCCTCCATGGTCCATGTCACACCCCTAGCTCGCCTGCGCATGCGGACAGCCCAGTGATGGCTGCGTTCTCAGTGGACCCAGGCCACAGGCCAACTCTGGGACAGAGTCAGAGTCTGAGTCTCCTGCCAGCTGGTGAGATCCCTCGACTGGTGGCATAACCTGGGCCTCTGGGCAGGGATGCCCTTCCAGGTGCCCCCACCGCAGAGGACCCTGACCGGCTAGCGAGCTCACTGCGGAGTTCACCGCACTCGGGGTTGCTGATCCAGGGAAGAATCTGTTACAGATCAACTCCTGGAGCTCCAGGCGGTAGCCCTCGCCCTACGTGCATTCCGCTCCCTCTTGCGGAAAGACCTGTGCTGATCCAGACAGAAAACCAGGTCGTAATGTTCTATATAAACAAGCAGGGGGGCATGGGCTTGTACTACCTCTGCCAGGAGGCTGCAGCCCTCCTCTACTTTGCAGTGTGCAACTGTATGATTCTGCGAGTAGTCTGCCTCCTGGGCCAGGACAACTACTTGGCAGACAGACGCAGCAGAGTCCTGCACCCTCATGAGTGGCATCTCGACCTTGCAAGTGGTGAAGAAGCTCTTCTGTCTTTGGGGCTGGCTCTAGATGAACCTCTTCACCCCTCTGGACAATGCACAGCTGGCTCGCTTCTGCTCCAAGCAGCCACACCCACATAGGGTAGCGTCAGACGCATTCCTGATCTCATGGTCCGAGGGAATGCCGTATGCATTCCCACCAACTTCCCTGGTCACCAAGACTGTTCAAAATTCAGAACAAGAGGGCATTAGTGATACTGATTATCCCCCGGTGGCCCAGGCAGCCCTGGATCCCACTACTGTTCTTGCTGGTGGCGACATTCCCAGTACCCCTGGGTCAAGCCCCTGACCACCTGACTCAGGAGGAGGGCTCCCTTCTGCACCCCAGTGTGGGGTCATTGACTCTAATGGCCTGGCTGCTGAGAGGGCAGCCTTGGCTCCGTTCAACCTGCCACAAGAGGTTGAGGAGATCCTGTTAGCTTCCAGGAAGCCCTTCACGAGGAGGGCTTATGCCTTTAAGTGGCGCAGGTTCACCCTCTGGTGCACAGATAGGAAGGAGAACCCTTTTTCTTGCCACATCCAGCTGGTACTCCAGCACCTAGTACATTTGTCGCGCATAGGGCTGAAATCTAACTCTGTTAGGATGCATCTGAGCGCCATAGTCACTCACCACCACCCAGTAGGGGGGAAGCCCTTATCTAGCCAGCCCCCTGGTCTCCTAGTTCCTACAGGGCCTTCTGCTGTCTAAGACCCCTGTCCGCCCTCTGGTGGCAGAATGGGACCTCAACGTGGTGCTCTCCCAGCTGACTAGGCCACTGTTTGAGCCACTGGCCACTCGCCACCTCAGATACCTATCCTGGAAGGTGGCTGCCTTGTTGGCCCTGACTTCAGCTTGCAGAGTCAGCGAGCTTCAAGTGCTGGTGGCAGATCCCCAATACACCAGGTTCTTCAAGAACAGGGTGGTGCTCCGCACTCACCCTAAGTTCCTCCCGAAGGTAGTATCCCCTTTTCACCTCAACCAGGAGATGGTACTCACCACCTTCTACCCGCGGCCTCATGCCGGCAGGGAGGAGCTCATATTCCACATGCTTGATTGTAAACGGGCCCTGTCCTCCTATCTGCAAGGGACCCAAGGCCACAACAAAGCACCTCAGCTTTTCGTGTCCTATGAACCCTGCAGACTGGGGCTTCCTGTAACCAAGCGTACCCTATCCTCTTGGGTGGCAGACTGGATTACCCTCGCCTATGAGCGGATGGGCCTCTCCCTGGAACACCGGATCACAGTGCATCGCGTGAGGGCGATGGCCACGTTGGTGACTCATCTCCGTTCTGTGCCGGTGACAGAAATTTGTAGAGCTGCCACTTGGTCATCCATTCACATGTTCGTAGCACAGTACTGCCTGGAAAGCGAGTTCCGCAGGGACCGTGCCTTTGATCAGGCAGTGCTGCGTAATATTCTTGGAGTGTAGGCAACTCCTGCCTTCTGACGCTCTGTGTTCAGGCTACCGGAGTGATAGTGTTGCTGGACGCTAGGGTCTTGCAGAGGCTCTCAGTGGGGATTCACCTTCTGCAACTCACGGCCACCTGACCGGTCACCGTTGGTACTGTCTGGTTCGGTCCTCTGCAGCCTGGAGCTAGGGAGTCACATGTGTGAGGACTGACTTTCTGCTTGTTCCTGGAGAAAACTTAGTTACTCACCTGTAACAGTTGTTCTCTGGGAACAGCAGGAATCAGTCCTCACAACCCTCCCTCCTCCCCTTGGAGTTGCCGTCCTTCTGTTTTTTGTTTGACTGCCATCTTAGCTATGTCAGCATTCACAAAGGCTTTCTTTGAAAACTGGGGAAATGCTCCACGCGGGCTCTGTTGGCGCCAACATCACCAATATATGAGGACTGATTTCTGCTGTTCCCGGAGAACACCTGTTACAGGTGAGTAACTATGCTTTATCTGGAATGGCCTTGATTCTAGCTATTCCAGATAAACAGTGCTGCCCTCTATGGTCTCCCAGCATGTGGGATGTTTGCTATGGGGAACCCTTTAAATAGTGTTTTAATTGAAGCATCCCTGCTTGTAAGGCCTATAGTAGAAGGCTGCAGATTATACTTTAGAAGCAGACTTTCCAGTTCTTCTCTTTGTTTAACCTTAATTCCCTGGCATTCTCTGTCATTGGCTTTAATATTATTTTTTACATGGAGTGCTATTCATTCCTTTTTTCTATCTAGTATGGTCTTCCTGAATAAATTGTATCTGTATTTTAGTACGTAAAGTTTGTATTTTGTTTGACAGGCATCTCCGAGAGTTGTTATTGATGACTATCTGTTAGCAAAACTGGAATACATGTTGAACCATGAGGATCCAACACCTGAGATCTTTGATGACACACAAAGAAAGGTATTATGTTCCTGAAATATCTTCTCTTGTTATTTCTATTTTTTTTTTGTTCAAAGTAGCCAGGGTTTTCTATGGAGAAAAATAAAACTCTGTAAAATATTCTGAGCCTCATAAATTTGCAGATGTTTACATTCCTGAAGATTTGGTTCTGTTAGGTTTCCTGGCAATGTAGTTCTGTAGTAACAAACTTGCCAATTTGAACCCAAATGGTGTTAAAACAAATATGCTTATATATAGTCTTTCCAGATACTAACATTGAGAAATATTGTTTTATGACTTAACCACTGACATGTCATAAGCTTCATAAATAAACAAAAAATCTCTCTCAATCTATTAACTTTAATTAGCAGACCATTATATACTCAAAATTCACTCTTAACAAAAATTGCACAGAATTTAGCTTCTTGAGTTGGTATAATCATTGGCCCTTTTTGCTTGATTCCAGAAAGTGCCTAAACTATGTCCATCATCATTCTCAGAAGTCCAAAGAGGAGCAGTCTTTCACGCAGAAACAAACAGCACACAAAGGAGTGGAGAGTGAGTTGACAGTAGGTCCAGGTTTTATTGTAGTGCAACCCCGATGCATTTTGGCATGTGCCTTCCTCAGGGGGTGTTGCCTCACAGAAATAATAAAAACATCCACCATTAATAAAAGTACAAAAGCACAGGTAAATAAATAACACACTAAAAGTAAATTTATTTTTATTTATTTAAAGCAGGGGTCACCAACCTGCGGCCCGCGGGACGCATGCGGCCCACGAGGTCCCTTCGTGCGGCCCGCGAGGCTCTACCACTGTTAACATTGCGTGCGGCCCGCCACACACTGCAGATCATCAGACACAAACCGCGCCGATTGGACCTATGGAGGCGGCTCGTTGACGCCAGGCGCCCTCTGATTGGTCACTCTTCATTAACCGGCTCCCTCCGACTTCCCGCGGCCCCGCGCTCCTGACATTACAGGCGGAGGTTTGTCGCATTCCGAGGTAATTGAAATCTGCCATTTTCATCTCATTTCTTTTAGCATATCATCTCCTGTCTCGAGTGTAGATAGACCCATTTCGAGATAGAGCTGCATTTAAGAAATGCAACTTGCAAGTTCGCCAGTGACACCTTCTCCATCCCATCTGTCCCCCACCTTGCAGCCAATAGTTCCAGGTATCTCTGATAATGGGCCGGTCGTACCATGTCTCGGATCTCCTTTGCCTGAGAGCCCCCTTCAGCCAAACGTGCAAAAAAGGGTCTCTGTGTCTCTGTGCCTGCCTGAAAAGGTAAAGGGAAGTAAACAGAAGGGTGACATCAGCAGGGCATTTGATTGGCGGTGCACAGCTTGGCTTTCATTGCAGTTGGTAGTGCATTGCACCACTATGCACTATTGATGCTACACCCCTGGTCAGTGTCATGATCACCAGCAGTGAGGATGATAGGAATCAAGCAGGGGTGACAAGCAGTGGCAGCATTTGTTCGTAGCCCTAGTGAGGAGAGGTCCAGGAGCACGAGTGTAAAGAGTATCTTAAGGTAGGTGCGCCACATGGTGCAGTTTTGCCTATTGCAAGTGGGGGGGTCTTTGTCCTTGTTGGCACTGTATGGCTTCTGCAGAGTTGATTCAGGGCTTTGATCAGATATCGGCGATTCCTGTGCTGCAAGTTTGTGGCTGATGGCATTGTTTGGCCAGGTGGGCAGGCCGTGAAGGGTTTTGCGTTGCGTGTAGCACTTCTGCTGATATGTCAGGGCACTAAGCCATGGGACACTTCCATAAGTCGATGTCTAAGGATTCAGTTCAAGATACTTAACACCCATCGGGTCTAATATTCCTGTCTCCGATTCTTCCTTGCTGACCTTTTTGTCTCCTGTGCGTCTCTGTTCTTCACAATTATTGCGTCACATTTGCCAAATTGCTTAGAAGGCATCTGTAAGTCTTGTTTTAGTGTGATTGCCTCTACTCTGGAATTACCTGTCCCTGGACCTCAGGAATGCTCACAGAAGAGATTCAAAAGTTGGCTGAAGAACAGCTGTATTGTGCTTTGTACGTTTTTGATTGTAAAAGTGCTGTAATTTGTTAACTGCTTAGCAGGCTTTAGTAACAGGGTCACTTAGTGTTTTTTCTCTGGCATTGTACTGTAATGAATGCGCTTACTGACTGTGTCCTACTTATTGTACTTCTTTCCCAACTGGGGGAAGGGATAAGGGAGAAACAAAGGGCTCCAAAGGCGGAGAAGAGGTGCTGACCCAACAACGACAACACACAGCATGCCACCACTCCTAGCCCCCATCTATCTCCTAACACCCCTCCTAATCCTCCACCCCCACTCAGCCAAACCCTGCAACCCCTCTGCCCAGACACCACAACAGCTCAACCCACGAGCACCCACAATCATGCACACAACCATGCACACAAGCACACACACTCACCTTGCACACCAACCTGCACCACTGACCCCACAAACCACCACCACCTCCCTTGTTATGTGTTACACAACCGCTTTGACCCGGTGAAAAGCGGGATATAATACAGTTAAATAAATTAAATAAATAAATAAAATAAATAAATTAGAGGACCAATAAGCAATAAGGCTTAAACTTTGATTATGTTTTTGCAGCTATCGATAGAATTCCTGTTCTCTTTTTTCCCCATGGCTTCCCCCATGAACAAGAAGCGCAAGCTCAGCGATGAGAACCGCGGCTTCAACCCTGAGTGGAACAAGCTCTTCTTCACGCTGCACAAGGATCGTGCGCTGTGTCATCTGTCAGAAGACCGTTGGCGTTCTGAAGGACTACAATGTGAAGCGCCACTTCGAGTCCGTCCACCCAGAGTACGCCAAGATGGATGCAGTCAAGAAGAAGCAGGAGTTTACCCGCGTGTCGTCTGCAATCCAACGCCAGTCCGCTCTCTTTGTGAAGAGCGTGACAGCCGCCCAGACTGCAGCCGCCAGCAACACCACAGCTAGCTACCGCGTTGCCTACCTCGCCGCAACTCGTCTCAAGCCCTTCACCGACGGCGAATTCGTAAAGGACTGTGTACTCGCCATCGCCGACGAAGTGTGCCCTGAGAAGAAGGCGGTCTTCGAGAAGGTCAGTCTGTCTGCTCCGACCCTCACTCGCCGCGTCGAAGATATGAAGGACGACGTCTTGGGCACCTTGAAGCAGCGCTTCCGTGACTGTCAGCACTTCGCGATTGCCTTGGATGGGTCGACAGATGTGAAGGATATCGCTCAGCTGGCGATCTACTTCCGTGGCGTCACAGACTCCTTCGACGTCATCGAGGAGTTCGCTCAGCTTGTGCCGATGAGCGGAACCACCACTGGCGCTGATGTGTTGGCAGCTGTGCTCTCCTGGATCAAGGACTTTGAACTTGACTTGTCGCGTCTGTGTGGTGTCACCACTGACGGCGCCCCTACCATGTTGGGGAAGAAGAACGGCTTTGCCTCGCTTCTTGTGAAGCACGTGCGCGACCTCGGCCACAAACAGGATATCAAGACATTGCACTGCATCGTCCACCAAGAAGCCCTTTGTGCCAAGTCTGCAACCATCGCTGAGGTCATGTCGGTCATTGTGAAGGCTGTGAACTTGGTGCTGTCGCACGCATTGAATCATCACCAGTTCAAGGACTTGCTCGCAGAGGCTGACGCACAGTATGGCGATCTGCTGTACTACTGCGAGGTGCGTTGACTCAGCCGTGGGAAGATGCTTGAGCGTGCCTACGAGCTGAGAGAGGAGCTGGCGTCTTTCCTCGAAGCCAAGGGATTCGACTTCCCGCAGCTGCGCGATCCTCAGTGGTGCCAGGATTTAGCGTTCCTTGTCGACCTGACAGCTCACATGAATCAGCTCAACACCCAACTGCAAGGCAAAGAACTCCTCGTCTCAGACATGGTCGCCAAGGTCAAGGCCTTTCAAGTGAAGCTAATGCTGTAGGAAAAGCAGCTGCAAGCACGCAACTTCGCACACTTTGCGCAGCTCGCTGCACTGACGCCTTCGGCTGCTGCTGCTCGCCGTTACGCATCCACCATCCGTCATCTCAAGACAGAGTTTGAGGCTCGTTTCCAAGACTTCACCAAGCACTTGCAAGACTTTGCCCTCTTCAGTGCCCCCTTCGAGATGAACCCCACCGACGTGCCCTCTGACCTTCAAATGGACTTGATCGAACTGCAGTGTGACGACGCACAGAAGTCGCGCTTCATGGCTATGGGCCCTGTCGCATTTTGGAAGACACAGGCGGCCACCCACCCGTCCATGGCCGCCAACGCACGCAAGGTCGCTGCTCTCTTCGGCTCAACCTACTGCTGCGAACAGCTGTTCAGCCGAATGAAATTGATAAAGTCATCCACGCGCTCGCAGCTCACCGACGACCACCTGCAAGCGTCCCTTCTCCTGTCAGTGTCATCTGTGAAGCCAGACTTTAAGCGTTTGTCTGCTAGCATGAATCATCAGCCATCTCATTAAATACAATAAAGGTGATCAGCCATTGTTTTCATAATTTTGCATTTGTTGTTTTTTTTCGCGGGGGCGGGGAGAAGGGGGGTGCGGCCCGCGAGGCTCCCGGTAGTCGGCTGTGCGGCCCGCGGCCCTCTGGAGGTTGGTGACCCCTGATTTAAAGGGTATTTCTATCCCGCCTTATCCTTCATTCAAGGCGGTGTACACAGCAAACAATCAAGGAGTTGGCATTTGTGTTCAAGGTATTCTTATATTTACAGCATGAGCTTTATACAGGGCTATGTACAATGAGCGTGTGGGTGAGACGTTAGTTCGTGGCTGTTGCTCTCATTCTGTGTTTGGGCCATAGTGTTCCAGGAAAAGCAGAGTCTTTAGTTGTTTCCGAAAGTCCTTGATGTCTTCTCTAGATCGCAGTTCGTCAGGTAGTATGTTCCACATTCCCGGTGCTGCTATTGATAGCGCTCTTCGTGCGGTGGACTTGCATGCCTTTGTGTAGTCTTTTGGTGTGTTGATTGTGTCCGATGTAGCTCTTCTTCTAGGTCTTGTGCTGACCTTGGGTTGTATGAGGTGTTGAAGGCTGTGGGCAGAGTTCCTGTGTTTGATTCTGAATATGTTTAGGATTGTCTTGTATTTGATTTGTGAACTGATTGGGAGCCAGTGAAGGTCTTTCAGTATGGAGTGATGTGGTCTTGTTTTGATGCTCCGGATATTATTCGTGCCGCTGTGTTTTGGGCCATTTGTAGCAGTCTGAGCGACTGTTTTGACATACCTGTAAAGATTGGGTTGCAGAAGTCCGAGTATGGGTGTAATTAGAGCTTGACAAACTGTGCGGAAATGATCTTGTGTGAGGAGTGGCTTGAGGCGTCTGATTATTCTCATCTTGAAGTATGTGTTTTTGGTGGTCCTTCTGATGTGTGACTGTAGGTTTAGCTCCCTATCAAGCGTTACTCTGAGATATTTCACCTCCTTTTTTAATGGTATTGTTGACATTGATGGAGGGTGGCGGGCTGAAGCTGTTTCGTGTGACAAGAAGTGCTTCTGTCTTGTTGTAGTTTATGGTTAGGTTGTTGTTATGTAGCCAGTTGGACATGTTGTTGAGGCAGTCTGTTATTCTGGTGTAGTCAGGGTTGTCGAGGTTGATTGGGGTGTATATCATGATGTCGTCTGCGTAGATTGTGTAATGTATTTTGTGCTCTTTCATGAGGTTACAGATCGGTTGCATATAGAGGTTGAATAGTGCGGATAGGGCGGAGCCTTGTGGCACCCCTTGGTTGATCTTTGTGGGTCGTGAGGTGTTGGGACCGATCTTGACCTGGAACTGTCTGTCAGTTAGGTAGGAGTTGAACCATTTCAGGGTGGTGCCATTTATTCCGATGCTCTGTAGTCTGGTTAGGAGGATTCTGTGGTCTACTGTGTCGAATGCGGCTGAGATGTCTAGGAAGATCATTAGTGTTCCTTTTTTGTGGTTGTCTATGATTTGGAATACGTCATTGAGTAGATATAACAGTAGTGTTTCGACTCCGTGGTTTGGGCAGAAGCCGTGCTGGTGTAAGTCCAGTGGGGCATGTGCATCGATATGGTCCTGGAGTTGTTGGTGTACAGCTTTTTCTATAATCTTTGCCAGTAGCGGTATGCTGGAGATTGGTCTGTACGCTACTGGGTTGCTCTTGTCTAGTGTGGATTTCTTTGGGATTGGTCGTATGGTGGCTAGCTTCAACTGGTCTGGCATGGTTCCTTGTGCACTATGTTGTGTACTATGTTGTGTATGGTGTTGATGAAGCTTTCCTTAGTTGCCTTGATCCAGGTTACCGGGCATGGGTTTGTTGGCGCGGTGCTTGTGTTGAGCGCTGTGATGATGTCTGAAAGCTGTCTTGTGGATGGGGTGTTGAATTTCTCCCATGTTTTGGAGGTTTTGGTTGGGTTGGCAGTTCCATTTGTCGGTCGTTGTGGTGTAGATTCCATCTTTTCTTGAAGGTGATCTGCGAAGGCTTGTGGGTCAATCTGCACGTCTTTTTCGGGGTTGGGTTCATTTGTTAGGTTTTTACTATCTCGAATAATTCCCTTGGTTTGTTGTGGGCCTTTAGAATGTTTGTGTGGTGCTCTCTTTTTGTCTGGTTAATGAGTTCATTGTATTTCTTTTGTTTCGTTAGGTATAGGGCCTGTGTGGTGGGAGATGTGGAGAGTCTCCAGCGGCGCTCTAACTTTCTTAGATGTCTTTTTGCATTGCGTATGTCTTTTGAGTACCATGGGGTGTGCTGTCTTTTGTTGTTGGATGCTTTTCTTGCTTTGTGTTCATTGGCTTTGGCTGCAACGTTGATGATATTGTTCCATTTGCTTATTTGCTCGTCTAGATCTTCTGTTTCGGGGTCCAGGTGGGGTAGTGTGTCCTGAAGGAATTGGTCCTTGTCGAAGCTTTTGAATCTTCTTTGCACGGGTGGTGTGTTTATTGTCGTGTCTCTCCCCTTGAGATATGATTTCTATTTTAATTCTGTAGTGGTCTGACCATGGTACTGGAGTAACTGGGTGATGAGATGTCACCTCTGTCGAATAGGTAGTTGGGGCGAATATGAGGTCCGGAGATGATCCGTGTTTGTGTGTCAGAGTGCTGATCAGTTGAGTGTATTGTAAGGAGTCCATAGCTTGTAGGAAGTTTTCTTTGTCTTTGTTGGTCACAGAGCTGAGGTTGAAGTCTCCCAGTAGTAGTAGTGGCTTGTGACTTGTGTTGACTGCACAGACAGACTTTAGTGTGGAGGATAGTTCATCAGTTGGAGCATGGGGAGCTCTGTAAATGAGAGACAGGGCCATCTGCTTGTTTTCTACCATGATTGTGTTGCATTGATCTGAGTTTGGGGAGTTTTGGGTCTTGAGCTTTAGGGTGTTCTTTGCGATGATCAGGACCCCGCCTCCTCTCCTTTGTGTGCATGGGCTGTTGAATGCTGTGTATGCGGGGGGGACTAATTGATTGAGGAGTACATTGTCAGTGGGGGTGAGCCATGTTTTGGTGATACATAGGATATCGGGTTGTTGTTTGTCTGTGTGGTCTTTGATCGTGTTTATTTTGTTCCTTATGGATCTGGTGTTGATGAGCTCTATGGAGGTGGTGTTTAGGGTGTTTGCTGCTTTGGGGTTATGTGTTGGGTTTGTGTGTGGGTTGTGCTTGTGGTTTGAGTGTTTGTTTTTGAGCTGCTTGGGTGCGCTCCAGGTTGTGTGCTGTGGAGGGGTGTACGTTGGCAAGGGTGTTGATATCCATAGGGTCTTTGTAGGTGTGTGGTGATTGGCTGTGTGTTGGGGGATAAGGTGGGTTAGGAGGAGGTATACCGGCAGGTATATTGTTGTGGCCATGTTGAGTTTGGGTGGGCTTGCTTGGCTGCTGCAGCTTTGTTGTTTTCTTTGCCGATAGGTCTTCTGGAGTTTTCTGCTGTCGCACTTCTCCGTGTCCTCTTAGCAGCTGCGCCTGTGGCCGCACCTAAGGGCCATGCCAAAGGGCCCTCTGGTGCGGGCCCGCCCTGATGGGGGCACCGCTTTTATGCGGCTCTTGTTGTTGCTCCCACTGCCCCGATTGGGCAGGAGCTTCTGAGCAGGAGGATTTCCCGCTCAGGCGCTCTACCCCGATCGGGGGAGCTGCGGAGGTCAGCGGGGGGTGGTGTCGGCTGGAGCGGCTCTCCTCTGGCTGGGGCACTGCTTTTGTGCGGCTCTTGTTGTTGCTCCCACTGCCCCGATTGGGCAGGAGCTTCTGAGCGAGAGGATTTCCCGCTCAGGCGCTCTACCCCGATCGGGGGAGCTGTGGAGGTCAGCGGGGGGTGGTGTCGGCTGGAGCGACTCTCCTCTGGCTGGGGCCCCGCTTTTATGCGGCTCTTGTTGTTGCTCCCACTGCCCCGATTGGGCAGGAGCTTCTGAGCGGGAGGATTTCCCGCTCAGGCGCTCTACCCCGATCGGGGGTGCTGCGGAGGTCAGCGGGGGGTGGTGTCGGCTGGAGCGACTCTCCTCTGGCTGGGGCCCCGCTTTTATGCGGCTCTTGTTGTTGCTCCCACTGCCCCGATAGGGCAGGAGCTTCTGAGCGGGAGGATTTCCCGCTCAGGCGCTCTACTCCGATCGGGGGAGCGGCGGAGGTCAGCGGGGAGTGGTGTCGGCTGGAGCGGCTCTCCTCTGGCTGGGGCGCCGCTTTTGTGCGGCTCTTGTTGCTCCCACTGCTCCGATTGGGCAGGAGCTTCTGAACGGGAGGATTTCCCCCTCAGGCGCTCTACCCCGATCGGGGGAGCGGCGGAGGTCAGCAGGGGGTGGTGTCGGCTGGAGCCGATACATGATTAAGCTATCCTAAAAATACCTCTAAAAGAGTGCATTAAGGCTGGCATAATTAAAAAGTAAAATACAATCAAAGCATAAAAAGGTTTGATTAATTGGCAGGACTAATAAATAAATGTTAAAACGTGTATAAATAATTACAAATTATATATTTAAAAATGTGAATCTAAAATAATGCATGTTATATAAAGGAGGACAGATGATGTTGACACCAGCACTAACACTCATTCAAAAGAAAACATCTATCTGAATAACGCCATTGCCAAATTGTTGGAGCCATAAACAAATGAATAGTATAATATGTTGACAGTTTGATTAATTTTGAAGATAAATATTAATATAGATATCATAAACTAGTATGACTGGATTTAAAGACGGTTAATAAAATGTTTATTTATGGAGTAGCTTAAGAACACAAGAACATAAGATGTCATACTGGGTCAGACCAAGGTCCATCAAGCCCAGTATCCTGTTTCCAGGAGTGGCCAATCTAGGTCATAAATACCTAGCAGTTTCCCCAAAAGGCACAAGTTCCACAATGCTTGTATTGGGTCAAGCAGTGATATTCTGGGTCCCTTTTAATAATGGTTTATGGACCTTTCCTCCAGGAACTTGTCCAAACCTTTTTTAAACCCAGCTACACTAACAGCTTTTGCTACATCCTCCAGTAACAAATTCCAGAGTTTAATTACATGTTGAGTAAAAAAAAAATTTTCTCTTATTAGTCTTAAATAGGTTACCCTGTAGCTTCCTTGCATGCCCCCTGGTCTTTCCGCTTGAGTACTGAATGGGATTACAGTACACAATTGTTGGACTTAATTTAAAGTTATATCTAAATGAATTTGAAAAGAATGAGTCGTGATGGACATGGTTTTGATAGTTTTTAGAATCAAACAAAAAGGACTAATGATTATCCTAACTCAAGATACTAGATTTACACTTAAAGCAAAATTTATTCCTAAGGATGAATTTTGAGTATATTATGGTCTGCTAATTAAAGTGGTAAGTTTTCAGAGCTATTTTTGGATGATTTGATTATTCTTTGTGTGGTTACGGGTCACTCATAGGGATTGCTGTAAGTTTTTAATATAATAATTTTTTGCTGTGATGGAAAAGTATTATAGATCAGTTGTGGGGGTGGTTTTTTGTTGTTTTTTTTTACAGATGGCAGTCTCTTTCTCAATATTTATATGTTGTGTTTGAAGTAACTTGCTTTCCATTAAACCTATACCCTGAAGATGAGGTGATCCTCATCACCCTTGTAAATGATATTCTCACTGATCAAGCCAATAAAATCAATAACTCAAAAGATATCAGCCAGGGGGCGCTTATGAGCCCAGCGAAGATGGCCATACCATAGAACAGCTATCTCCAGGAACAAGCAGGAATGTAGTCTTCACATATGGGTGACATCGGGTACCGACGGAGCCCGCGCAGGAAGCTCCCCAGCTACCAATAGGAAAGCTTTTGGGAGCAGTCCACTGCACCTGCGCTGGTGCCTTCCCGCTCTTCTAGCGTACTCTCCTCAGTTCTTCCTTTTCTGCGAAGCCGACAGGACTTTTCCTTGTTACCGCTGAAGAATCATCACATATGTTCCTTTTCCGCTTAACTTCAGTATCGATCAGTACTACCTTTCCCTGTATTCTTTCTTTTATTTTTCGGAAAGAAAAGTAGGATTTTTCCTTTAGGACCTTGTCTCCTGTGGTCCTTGCCCACCCTTTTCCAATCATGGAAAAGCCCGCCAGCGGCTTCAAAAAATGCACAGAATGTTCAAGTACCATATTGATGACTATTGGATTGGAGGAGTGGCCTAGTGGTTGGGGCAAGGTACTTCAGGCCGGAAGGTCGGGGGTTCAAATCCCACTAGAGGACAGCAACCTTGGGCCGGAAGGACTGGGGTTTCTAGTCCCACAGGTGCTCCTTGTGGTCTTGGGCAAGCCACTTAACCCTCCATAGCCCATGTTCCGTGTAAAATAGTTATCTCCAAGTTATAATGCCCTGTTCAATGTAATTTCAGTTTGTTCAATGTAAACCACACTGATGCAGAATAGCGTGGTATATAAGAGAATGTAAATAAATAACTGATAAACACGTTTGGTGCCTTAAATGCTTGATCCCGACTACATTTCTCAAGAGTGCTCCCTATGCAAGCAAATGCCCAAGAGGGGCCAGAAGAACTGGGCCAAGATGTTCGGAGAGCTTTTTCCTTCGGACACAGTATCATTGGCCTTGACTGCTTCAAGGGCGTCATCGGGCTCTCATACTTCTAAACTTTCCAAGGAGTCCAGACATGAGGAGAAGAAATCAAAGAAGCCCCTGGGAACTCTAGGTGACTCCAAAGGAACCGAGTCATAAGTTCAGGGACTCATCCGGTAAGCTTCAGAAATTGAGAGAACGTTCCCGTTCGCACCGGGAATCGTCCAGGACTTCGTCGGACTCAAGCCATAGGTCCAGGCATCCCTGGCAGTAGGACTTGTCCTCCAGTATCCCAGTGGGGATTCGGAAGGTACCCGGGGCCTCAGCCTCTGCGGAACCCCCGATGCCGTGCACTGGTACGGTGGCACCCAGCCATGTTTTATCTATGGACCAGGCACAGGCTCCATCCTTGGACCAGTGGATGCTGTCCTTGGTAAGGACCTTAGCAGCTCTCCTGGTGGCATCGGTACCACTGACACAGACAGCCCCGGAGAATCGGCTAGTGGCACCAACCTCTATCCCTCAGCAGTCATCCCCAGTGGTACCATTGACATCGAGTCATGGGCCTCAAGACACCAAGATTTCGGTTCCGGTACCGATACCACCACCATCCATGGATCCCTCCTAGACAGTGCAGGGCTTCAACCCTGAAGACTTCGAGAGGCATCGACGTGACACTCGGCATCGGCACTGCCGTTGCTCACCGGAGTCCGATTCAAATATATCTGATTCAGATCACCGGTTACTGGACTCCGATGACCTTCAAGACTTCGCATTGGAACCCTCGCTACCATCAATTAATACCTGAAGAAAATCCCCTTCTGAGGACATGTCCTTTCAGGAATTCATCAGGGATATTGCGGAGGGCCTCTCAATCCAGGTGGCTTCGAAACCGGAACCAAGGGCAGAGGAACTGGACATCCTCCAGTACGCCATGGCACTGAAAGAAGCTACCATCTTGCCGGCGCATTGAATTCTACACAATTTGATGCTACGAATATGGGAGACTCCTCTTACCATCTCCCTTATAAGTCGTCGATTGGATACTATGTCTTGAGTTCCTGACTGCCCAGGCTTTCAAAAGCCACAGCTTCCTCACCATTCCATGGTGGATAAAGACTGGAAGAACCATGCTTCGATCCCTCCGGGCCGTGAATCGAGGAACCTCGATGCCTTTGCCCGACGCTCTTTTCAGGTATCGATGCTGGCTAGTAGAATTAATTCCTACATCCTCTATATGGGGATGTTCCTGAAAGAACCGAACAAGGAATGGGAAGGATTCATCCCTTTCCTCCCAGAGGAGAGATGACCAGCCTTCCAGACTGTCCTCTCCCATAGTCAGACTGTATCAAAATTTGTCAACGGAGCCGCTTTTGAGGCATTTGGGTCATCCAGCAGAGCATCTTCTGTAGCTATAGGAATTAGACATCTGGCTTGGCTTCAGGCCTCTGATTTGGAACAATGGGTCCAAGATAAGATTGGAAACAATTCCTGCATGGGCGAAAACCTATTCGGTAAGAACTGGCAGGAGAAAGCAGGGGAACTGGAGACTGATGATACCACCCTCAAACGGCTCTCTAAGAAGACATCTGACTCCTCCAAAAAGAAGGCACCACCTAAAAAATCCTACCCTAAAAAGAGAAGGTTTTACCCTTCTTACCCCCAGCCAGCCTACCACCAGCACCAAAAGCAGCAGGGCTCCAAGCAGGCCAAGAAGCTCAGACTCACTAAGACACAATCCCAAACTCACTCAGCTCCTGCTTCGTCAAGTTTTTGACTCCCAGATAGGGAACCTAGCCAGTCCCCAACAGATTCTGCAAGATCATATACCCATTCCAGGAAGACTCTCGCTATTCAGCCAGAGATGGCATACCATCACCACAGAAAACTGGACTCTCACCATTATACAGAAGGGGTATCAACTCAACTTTCGAGAGCTTCCCCCTTATTTTTCAGAGGGGACTATCCTTCCAAATCCCTCCCCTGGAGGCCCTCCTCCAGCAGGAAATAAACATTCTCCTCACACAAGGAGCCGTAGAACCATTTCCTCTTTAGGAACGGTTCAAAGGCTTCTACTCCCCCTACTTCCACAGTGCTTGACCCAATACAAGCATTGTGGAACCTGTGTCTTTTGGGAAAATTGCTAGATACTTGTGACCTAGATTGGCCACTGTTGGAAACAGGATACTGGGCTTAATGGGCCTTGGTCTGACCCAGTATGGCATATCTTATGTTCTTATGTTCTCATTCCAAAACGTCAGGAGGCCACAGACCCATTCTGGACCTCCGAAACCTAAATAAATTTCTGGTAAAAGATAAATTCAAGATGATCTCCCTGGGGACCCTTCTTCCCTACCCCCAAGAAAAAGACTAGCTTTGTTCCTTAGACTTCAAGGAGACCTATACACATATCCTGATACACCCAAGCCACAGGCAGTATCTCAGGTTCACATGTCAAGAAACTCATTATCAATATAGGGTTCTCCCCTTTGGCCTGGCATCTGCACCAAGAGTTTTCACAAAATGCATGGCCGTAGCGGCGGCTCATCTTCGTAATCACAAGGTCTATGTTTTCCACTACTTGGATGACTGGCTGATAAAGGCAGACTCTCTTGAAGAACTCTGCTTATCTCAGCAAAAGACCCTAACCTTTCTGCAATAACTCGGGTTCATCATAAACTTTCCAAAGTCACACCTTATTCCAACACAAAGGTTGCAATTCATAGGTGCCGTCCTAGACACCAGGCAGTGCAAAGCTTTTCTTCCGATGGACTGCATGACCTGCTTGATAGACTTGGTCGCAAGCATGGGACAAAGCTAAAAAGCTTCAGCACACTTCTTTCTAACCATACTAGGCCACATGGCCTCCACAGTACATGTAGTCCCATATGCCAGACTCCAAATGCGTCGGACACAATAGACTCGGGCCACAGGGAGCCTACGGGATCTGATCCAAATAACATCTCCCATGGCCAACTCCCTCCGGTGGTGGTACATCCCAGCAAATCTACTAGCAGAGTCACCTTTTCAAATGTCCCAGCCTCAACATACTCTGACGACCAATGCTTCCAAACAGGGTTGGAGAGCACGCACGGAGTCTCTCTGCACACAGTGTCTCTGGACAGCATGAGTCCCAACAACAGATAAACCTTTTGGAGCTTCAAGCAATCATGAAAGCTTTCAAGTTTTTCAACATCAACTCTCCAATAGTCCAGTCCTTATATGGACAATCAGGTGGCAATGTTTTATATCAACAAACAGGAGGGAATGGTCTCTCTCCCTCTGTAAGGAAGCCTGCAAACTTTGGGACTTCGCCATCCAACACCACATGACCCTACATGTAGTTTACATTCCAGGAGAGAGCAATCTCCTGGCAGACCACCTGAGTCGCGTTCTGTAACCCAACGAATGGCCTCTTGATCTAAAAAGGCAATAGAGTAGTTACATCTCTGGGGAACTCCATGGATAGATCTCTTTGCTACTCCTCAGAATTCCAAGCTTCCCCAGTTCTGCTGCAAAATACCATCCAAACTCAATCTGTCATCAGATGCATTTATGATCAGTTGAGGTTGGGGATTCCTTTATTCATTTCCCCCCATCCCCCTAATCTAAAAAATCCTCTTCAAACTGAGGGCAGACGAGTGCTCCATGATACTCATAGCCCCATACTGGCCTTGTCAACCATGGTTTTCCCTCCTACTACATCTGGCACAATCCTCACCGATTCCGCTGGGATCCAGGCCAGGTCTCCTCTCACAAGACAACAGAGCAGTCCACCACCCCAATCTCTGATCCTTTTGCCTAACAGCCTGGCTCCTGTAAGCATAGTTCTTCAGGAACTTCCTCTATCTGCAGAGGTGAAGGACATCCTCCTTTCCTCCAGAGAACCCTCCACCAGAGAAGGGCTTATTCTTACAAGTGGCGAAGATATGCTACATCATGCTCTCAAAATGCGCACAATCCTTTTTTTTATTTTTTTTCAAAAATTTTCAAATGTATATAAAGTAAACATTTAGGAAAAATAAACAACCAATTTTGACTTAGGAAGTAAGAAGATGCAAAGGAAAATTTTACAAATTGGAAGAAATACAAGCCCACATCAAAAGAGGCTATCTAAGGGCCCACACCCCCACTACTAATGAAGACCCCAATCATACAAACAACCAAGACCCAAAAAAACCAAGGAAAATTAACATCCTTACTTATCATTATCCTTATCAAGCAGGAGCCGTTCCAACTGCGATGGTTCTATGAAAGTAAATTTTGTACCCCTGTAGGTGACCAAACACTTACAGGGGTACTTCAAATAAAATGTAGCTCCGATAGCCAAAACTCTAGGTCTAATTTGAAGAAAATCTTTTCGACGTGATTGGGTGACTTTTGCAGCATCAGGAAAAACCATTAATGGTTGATCACAAAAAGAAATATTCTTCTTGGAAAAGTAAATATGAAAAATCATCCCTTTCACTGCCTCTGAATGAAAAGTAACCAGCAATGTTGCCCTCTGAGAGACCTTTTCAAAAGAGGTCTCCAGAAAGGTAGTTAAATCTAATTCATCTAACTCAACTAAGTGATCCATTTCCCTTTCTGGAGCTTTATCCAAAACTCGATGTGGTGAATAGTATATGGAAGAAATAAAAGAAGCATCAAAAGAAGAATAACACAATATCTCTTTAACATATATTTTTTAAAAAGCTCACAATCCATTTGAAACATCAGTGCCGATGCACTACCTCTTATTTATCCTCACTCAGTCTTAAATCAAACTTTGTCCGAGTACACCTTAGTGCTATTTCAGCATTTCATAACCCTATCGATGGCAAACCCATTTCTACAGCTCCTCTAGTGGCACAATTTAAGAGGGATCTACTCCTCACCATACCACCTATTTGCCCGCCACCAGTGGCATGAGATCTCAACGTGGTGCTAGCTTAACTCCTCAAACCACCTTTTGAGCCGTTAGCAATTTATCTTGGAAGGTGCTCTTCCTCATCGCCCTGACCTCAGCCAGGTGCGGCAGCGAGTTACAAGCCTTAGTGGCTCATGCCCCATATACACGTTTTCACCACGACAAAGTAGTCCTACAGATACACCCCCACTTCCTTCCGAAAGTGGTCTCTCCTTTTCATATTAATCAATCTGTCATCCTCCCAGTTGTCTTTCCAAGGCCGCACGCCTCACATGCAGAAGCAACTCTGCATACCCTCGACTACAAGAGAGCTCTGGCCTTCTACCTCCAGAGAACACACAACCTCAGAAAAACCTCTCAGCTGTTTGTGTCCTTTGATTCAACACACCTGAGTCTCCCAGTAACTAAACGCTCCCTATCCTGCTGGATAGCGGACTGCATATTTTTCTCTTATGACAAAGCAGGACTTCCCCCTTGAGGGACATGTCACTGCTCACAATGTCCGGGCTATGTCGTCCTCTGGCCAACTTACGTACAGTACACATTGCTGAGATTTGTCGAGCTGCTACATGGTCCTCCATCCGTACCTTTGTGGCCCACTACTGCTTGAACAAGGACTCCCTCCGGGATGTGGCCTTTGGTCAAGCAGTCCTTCAGCATATTTTTGGGATGTAGATACAACTCCTACCTCCCCCCCCCCCCCCCACCGCCCACTCTGACCAGATCTCCGTGATGGGGAAGTCAAGATCAATGACCCTGTCCGACGTTAACTGTGTCCTCTGAGATCTGGAAACTAGGGAGTCCCATATGTGAAGATTACATTCCTGCTTGTTCCTGGAGATAGCGTAGTTTCTCCGGGAACAAACAGGAAGTCAGTCCTCATGTATGGGTGATGTCGGCGCCGACGGAGCCCTCATGCGGAGCAAATCCCCAGCTTTCTAAGAAAGCCTTTGGGAATTGCATCGCGCATACGCGGTCCCCTTTCCGCCCAAGGGTGCCATCTTTCTCAGTCTCCTTTTTTCTGTGGAGCCCTTCGGATGTAGTCCAATAGTCACCGTGAAAGAGTTGTTAAAATACTTAAAAATTTCTCTCTTCCTCCAGTTTGACACTGATTCCCCCTTCCCGCCTTCGACTCGGTACACCGGTATCGAGTCCGGCTTGATTTTTCGTTTTTTTGTCCTTCGTGACTAGCGTTTGTGTTCTTTTTCTTTTTCACTGGCAGTCTGGGTCTTCGACCTTGCAGGGGCCCTTTTCCCCTGATGGCTGCCAGCGGGTTTAAAAAATGTGATCGGTGTACAACATTAATGTCCCTCACCAATACACATGACTGCTGTCTCCATACCTCAGGCCTGACCATGACCCGAAGGTCTGTGGCCCGTGTAGGAAAATGTCCTCGAAGGCCCTGAGAAGCCGCCAGCAGCAGCATGATAGGATTTTTGCTGAGTCCGTACCTTTGCGGGCCCGAACTTCGTCTGAGGTCTCTACGTCTCGAGAACACTCTGGGCCCGAGCATCGTAGATGTTCCTCAGAGATGGGGGGGTCTCCCTCGCGGGAACATCAAAGGAAGAAAAAATCCTCGAAGGTGATGTCGTTGGATGGCTCTGAATGACCTGGTTCCTCCCAGGACCGGTTGCGGAGCCCCGAGCGCCGGCCCGGATCCTCGGAGATGGAGCGTCCAGCGAAACTTCCTCGATGGGATACGGAGCAACCGAGGCAGGTAACAACTGTCCTTGTTGAGGACTCTCTTCCAGGAGAACCGGCGTCAGGCCCAACAGCGTCAGGACCCGACCCGATGGCTGCGGAGCCTTCTGAGCTCGGTCTCAGAATGGTGGCCCTGGAGCGCAGCATGTCTACTTCATGGTGCAGCAGTGGGCGCTGATAGCCATTCTCACCGGTCCTTCCACCCCAACCACCGGGCCACCAACGTCCAAGTCGACCCCGGAAGCCGAGCCGATTCTCGAGACCATGCGTACTTGAGCCGATCCTCGACCTCCCAGAGCCACTTGATTCCTCTTTGGAGGCATCGGGCTGGAAGACAGAGGAAGAAGAGTCCCCAGATACCTGCTGGCACAGAGACATCCCGTCCGATTCCCCGGTGTCCGAGCCTCGGAGAAGGTCACCCCCCCCCGGAGGATATTAGGTTCTTGGACTTCATAAGGGACATGTCAAAGGCTTTGGCGTTCCCTGCGGAGTCAGAGGAGGATCCTCGGGAGGCCCTTACTGTAGCAGTGCCTCCGGTCCTGGAACGACTGATGTTCCGCATGTGGGAGACGCCGGTGTCGTCGCCGGTGATCAGCCGGCGGATCGACTCGATGTATCGGGTCCGCAAGAGTCCTGGGTTCCAAAAAGCACAACTGCCGCACAACTTCATGGTTATGGAATTGGCCATGTGCCGGCTCAAGAGCCAGAAGACACACTCCTCGGTGCCTTCTGGCAGGGGAGGTCCGCAACTTGGACGCGCTCGGCAGAAAGTGTTACCAGGGTTCTATGCTGACATGTCAGATCCAGGCATACCAGCTGTACATGGGCATGCACCTGCGAGACCTGGCGAAGGAAATCGCCGGGTTCTCGGCTGGTCTCTCCAAGGGACCTTTGCAGCGCTTCAAGAGCCTGTCCACTGGAGTCCGTGAGTGCTCGAAGTTCATGATTCCAGCGGCCTATGACCGGTTTGAGTCGGCGGCCCGGGTAGCTGCGGCAGGCATTAGTGCACACCACCAGGCATGGCTACAGTCATCAGACCTTGAGCAATGGGTTCAGGACAAGTTGGTAGATGTCCTTAGCCGAGGTGAGAACCTCTTCGGCAAACCCATGACCGAAAAGGTTGCTGAGCTCAAGACCGAGTACATGACCAGGACACGGCTCTCAAAGAAGACCTCTGCCCCTTCTAAGAAGAAGGGCTCGGGTAAGAAGCCCTTTTTCCTGAGGAAGGGTGCTGCTTACTGAAGCTACCCCCCATTTCAGGCCTTCCCGGCTACCCAACAGGGGCAGCAGGCCAAGGGACAGGGGCATGGCCCGTGTTAGCAGAAAGCCCCCGGGCACCGGCTCCGGCCCAGACTGGGAGCGGCTTTTGACTCTCAAAGCATAGCCCCTCTCACCACAGGAGACAGGCAATGCACAGGAGGAAGGCTTGCCCTCTATGTCCACAAGTGGCCAGCCATCACCACAGACGCCTGGGTCCTACAGATAGTCCATCAAGGCTATCTACTCAATTTGACCCAGGTGCCACCTCCTTACTTTCCAGGGGTTCCTCTCAGGTCTCCTCTTCACCAGGACCACCTTCTGAAGGAGTTAGCAGGTCTTCTCGAGGATCAGGCGGTAGAACTGCTGCCCCACCAGCTACAGGGCAAGGGCTTCTATTCCAGGTACTTCCTGGTACCAAAAAGGACAGGAGGCCTCAGACCCATCCTGGACCTGCGCAACTTGAACTTCTCCCTCACCAGGAATTTGTTTAAGATGCTTTCCCTTGGAATATTGCGGTCTTACCTCCGCCAGGTAGACTGGCTATGCTCCTTAGACCTAAAGGATGCGAAAAAACACACATCCTAATTCATCCAGACCACAAACAATATCTATGATATGTAGTGGGTGGAAACCACTATCAGTACAGAGTACTTCCCTTTGGCCTGGCCTCCGCCCCCAGGGTATTCACAAAGTGTCTGGCAGTAGTGGCCGCCTTTCTCAGACTCCAAGGAGATTTTGTCTTCCCCTACCTAGACGACTGGCTCATCAGAGCCACGTCAGCCATGGAGGCCCAACAGACCACATCTCGCACCATTCAGATACTTCAGCATCTAGGGTTTGTAATCAATTACCCCAAGTCTACCCTAGTGCCCACTCAACAGCTAGAGTTCATTGGGGCCAGACTAGATACCCTTCAGGTAAGGGATTATCTGCCAGTAGACAGGGCACAGAGACTCCTGGCCGTGGCACGTCAAGTGAGTCACAGGTCCCACATATCAGCAAGACACTTCATCCTCGGGCAAATGGCCTCCACAGTCCTTGTGACACCGGATGCCCGCCTCCACATGCGAACAGGTCAGTGGTGCCTCAGGGACCAGTGGACTCAAGCCACAGGTGGATTCCGAGACAGAGTCAGTGTGTCCAGGAGACTGGTACAGTCCTTGGAATAGTGGCTTCAACCGTTACAC
Organism: Ichthyophis bannanicus; assembly: GCA_033557465.1. Lineage (NCBI taxonomy): Eukaryota > Metazoa > Chordata > Amphibia > Gymnophiona > Ichthyophiidae > Ichthyophis > Ichthyophis bannanicus. The sequence continues at coordinate 526,509,898 of CM066031.1, read as the reverse complement.
TTGGAGGCAGGGGTGACCTTCCAAGCTCCTCGACACACGAGGATCCTGACTATGGATGCATCCTTGCTGGGGTGGGAAGCCCATTGCCAAGGGCTTTGCACTCAGGGTGTGTGGTCTCCGAACGAGAGCACAGAACAAATGAATTTCTTGGAACTTCGTGCCATTCGCCTGGCTCTATGAGCCTTCTGTCAAACTTTGGCTCATCAGCCTGTCTTGGTACAAACAGACAACCAAGTAGCCATATTCTATGTGAACAAACAGGGAGGCACAGGGTCCCGCCTACTGTGTCAGGAAACCCTGGACCTGTGCTCCTTTGCAGTCTGGCAAGGCATGCATCTGAAAGCAGTTTACCTGCCAGGCCAGGAAAATTACTTAGCCGACAGGCTAAGCAGGATTCTGCAGCCCCACGAGTGGCAGCTGGACAAGAGAGTGGTCCAATGGCGTTTTCAGACCTGGGGACAGCCGACAATGGATTTGTTTGCGAGCCCACACAATTACCAGTTGTCCCAATTTTGCTCCAGGCAGCCACATCCAAACAGGGTGGCTGCCGATGACTTTCTCATCTCATGGTCTGTGGGCCTCCTGTATGTGTTTCCTCCGACGCCTCTGGTGGGCAAAACTCTGTTCAAGATTCCCCAAGACAATCCGGGTAGCTCCAAGATGGCCGAGACAACCCTGGTTTCTGCTTCTACTTCAACTAGCGGTGGAGGCCTCAATCCTCCTAGGGTCCTATCCGAACCTCCTGTCTCAGGAGAGGGGCACTCTCCTGCACCTCAACCTAATGGCATGGCTGCTGAAAGGGTAGTTCTCGTACCACTCCTTCTTCTGAAAAACGTGGAAGAAGTTTTGCTGGCCTCAAGGAGGCAGTCAGCTAGACGGACCTTTGCCTTTAAGTGGCGTAGGTTTGGGGTGTGATGCAAAAAGCAGAAAGAGAATCCTTTCTCCTGTCAGGTTGCGGTGGTACTTCATTATCTTCTCCACCTTTCGGATTTGGATCTCAAGTCCAACTCCGTCAGAGTTCACCTCAGTGCCTTGGCTGAACACCACTTTCCAGTAGAGAAAAAGCCTCTTTCTGCACATCCTTTGGTGTCCAGGTTCCTGAGAGGCCTACTTCTACTGAAGCTCCCGGTTCACCCTCCGGCAACCAAGTGGGATTTGAATGTGGTCTTAGGGCAGCTTACTCGTCCGCCATTTGAGCCGATGACAACCTGCCATCTATGCTACCTTTCTTGGAAGGTAGTCTTCTTGGTGGCACTCACGTCGGCTCGGCAAGTGAGTGAGCTTCAGGCCCTGGTGTTCGACAGGCCTTATACAAGGTTCTATAGGAACCGAGTGGTGCTCCGCACACACCCCAAATTCCTTCCAAAAGTGGTCTCCAAATTCCAGTGGTCCCCAAATTCCTTCCAAAAGTGGTTCCACCTCAACCAGGAGATAGTACTACCTACCTTCTTTCCAAGGCCGCATGCCAGTCGGGCAGAGACAGTTCCTGCATACTCTGGACTGTAAGATGGCGTTAGCCTTCTACATTCAGCATACGCAAGGCCATAGAAGGGCTTCTAAGCTCTTTGTATCCTATGATCCCAGTAAGCTAGGGATGGCCGTCTCCAAGCGTACGCTCTCCATCTGTGTAGCGGACTCTATTGCCAGGGCATACAGGGCGGCCGATCTTCCATTGCAGGGTTGTGTTACGGCCCACCGGGTCAGGGCTATGGCGGCATCAGTGGCTCATTTCTGCTGGCAGACATCTGCCGGGCCGCCACCTGTTCTCCGGGTCAGACTTTCGCAACCCATTTCTGCCTGGATAGTGAGTCCCAACGGGACAGTGCTTTCGGCCAGGCTGTACTCTGTAACCTTTTTGAGGTCTAGGCAACTCCTGCCCTCCAACCCTTCTGCGTCAGGCTACCGGAGTGCTACTTTCTCAGTTAGATTCCTATTATGGCTGCTTGCGGCTCTCTTAGAGGGAGCCTATTTTTGAGCTGTGGGTTCTCAGTAGCCTATAGCTTGGGAGTCCCATATATGAGGACTGACTTCCTGCTTGTTCCCAGAGAGAGCGTAGTTACTCACCTGTAACAGGTGCTGGATAGCGGCTATGTACACGTGCCTTCAAGCCTCCCTAATGGTTAATGGCTTTCTGTCATCTCCTTTCCGATTAGGAAGTGATACCAGACAGGGGTGTCCTTTTTCCTTGCTCCTGTTTGCCCTAGCCATTGAGCCCCTGTCAGCCCATATCCAACAATATGCGGTGGAGATTGGCATTCCCTTGGGTAATGGTTGGCATACAATTTCATTGTATGTCGATGATACCCTGATTTACCTGCGGGAGCCTTCTATCTCTCTTTCGATTGTTGTGGACATTTTGGACTGGTTCTCCTGTTTGTTCGGCTTTACAGTTAATAGGAAGAAATCTGTGCTGCTTCCCTGTATATCTGAGACTTCCCTGTATTACTGAGACTTCTCTGTCTGCGACAGAATTTCCTGGGGGTTTTATGAAGGTGCATTAGTTACGGTACCCGGGGATCCTTATTCACCCCGAATTCTCATGTCTTTACTCACTTAATTATGGTCCCCTCCTTACGAATGTGCGCCGTGACCTAGAGTCTTTGCACTCTACATCTGTTTTCCTGGCTGGGATGGATCAACACTATTACAATCTTGCTGTTGCCTACCTAGTAGCATAGTATATGATGGCAGATAGACCAGTATGGTCCATCTAGTCTGCCCAGCAAGGCAGTAAGAGTAGGTTCAACTGCCACTCTATGCAGGTTGCCCCTCCCCATGCCTTTGTTTAGGTGTGTACCCACCACTCTGTGTAGGTCACCCCTATCTTTTGAGATATAAGAGAGTTATGTTTATTTTGATTTTATCCTGTTGCTATAAAGGGATCCCATGCCATTTTGAATTCTGTCACTGTATTTGCCCCCACCACTTCCATCAGGAGGGCATTCCAAGCAGTTTCCCACCCTTTCACCAAAGGTTTTTCCTGACATTGCCTTTCAGTTTACCCCTTTGCAGCTTCATGTTATGCCTTCTAGTTTTACAGCTTCCCCATTTTTGGAAGAGGTTTGCTTCTTCATTAATACTCTAAGTATTTAAAGGTCTGAATCATATCTCCCCTGTCCCTCCTCTCCTCCAGAGTGTACATATGTAGGTCTTCAAGTTTCTTCTCAAAAGTCTTCTGATGCAGGCTCCAAATCATTTTGTCGCCTTCCTCTGAACCGTTTCTAGTCTTTTTATATACTTTGTGAGATATGACCTCTAAAACTGAACACAATATTCTAAGTGAGGCCTCACCAGCCACTTGTACAGTGGCATTAGTACCTCTTCCTTTCTGCTGGTAATTGCTCTCTGTATGCAACCCAGCATCCTTCTGGCTTTTGCTACCGCCTTGTCACCTTGTCCCGTTGTCGCCACCTTGAGATCCTCAGAAACAATCACTCCAAGGTCATTCTCCTGTTTCAGTACGTTATGGTTCAGTATTAGTAGTAAGGCTGATAAAATCCATTCAAAAGTGAGGGTCTTAGATGTTAGGAAAACTAACTTTGCAAAGATGGGACAGTACCTCAGAGAGTCATTAGTCGGATGGGAACAGCTGGAGAATGTAGAATAACAGTGGGCAAAACTGAAAGGGGATATTTTAAGGGCAACAAACCTTTTTGTTAGAAAGATAAATAAATGTAAAAGGAAAAAGAGGCCACTATGGTTTTTAAAGAAGTAGCTGAAAAGTGAAGAAAAAGAGGGGAGGCCTTCATGAAATATGAGATCACAGAGAGAGGAAGATAGGCATCTATATTTGGAAAAATTTAGAGAAGCTAGCAAAGTAGTCAGGAAATCAAGGTACGAAAAGAAGAAGAAATAGCCAATGCAATAAAATGCGGGGATGAGACATTTTTCAGATATGTTAGTGAGAGGAGGAAGGGCAAAAGTAGTATTGTCAGACTCAAGGGTGAAGGGGAGGAATATGCAGAAACTGATGAGGATAAACAGAATTGCTTAATAAATATTTCTGTTCCGTGTTCACAGATAAAGGGCTAGGTGCAGGACTTCAGAAAACACCCACAAATAGGAACCGAAGTGATGGGGATCTTGAACTCTTTTCAGAAGACTGTGTTTGTGAGGAACTAGCTAAACTAAAAGTAGACAAAGCCATGTCCCCAGAATACTGAGAGAACTTGGGGATGTTATAGCGATTCCACTGTCTGACCTTTTCAATGCCTCTTTGGAGTCGGGAGTGGTGCCAGAGGACTAGAGAAAGGCACAAAAGCGAAAGTAAGGATGGCGTTGAGAACTACAGGCCAGTTGGTGTAACCTCTGTGGTTAGTAAATTATTGGGAAGGCCACTAAAGGTGAGAACAGTGAAGTTTCTGGAGTCCAATGTATTGCAGGATCTGAGGCAGTGTGGATTCACCAGAGGCAGGTCTTGTCAGACAAATCTGATAGACTTCTTTGACTGGGTGACCAGGGAGTTGGACTGAGGGAGAGCCCTAGATGTGTATTTAGATTTCAGTAAAGCCTTTGACACCATTCTGCACAGGTGACATAAACAATCTGAGCACCCTAGGGATGGACTCTAAAATTACTAAATGGGTTAGAAATTGGTTGAGTGGGAGGCAACAAAGGGTACAGGTAAATGGAGCTCACTCTGAGGAGAAGGTTACCAGTGGTGTACCCCATGAATCTGTCCTTGGTCAGATTCTTTTTAACATCTTTGTTAGTGATATTGCGGAAGGACTCTCGGGTAAGATGTGCTTGTTTGCGGATGATACCAAAATCTGCAATAGAGTAGACACACAGGAAGAAATCGATAACATGAGGAGGGATCTAGTTAAGCTTGAAGAATGGTCTAGAATTTGGCAACTGAAATTTAATGCAAAAAAATGCAGGGTCATGCATTTAGGCTGTAAAAATCCAATGGAGCTGTGAAGTACGAGGGTTGCTCAGAAAAAAGTGGAGATTGCTGAATACCAAAGTACCTCTGTCATTCTACCAGTTTTTTAAACAATGTTAGGAGAATTATCAGATAATGGATTTTGATGGGTAGTTATGCATGATATTGTTATATGAACTGAAGCAATTGAAGTAAAGGTCCCCAGCTGCAGAAGTATCTTAGATAGTGCTGTAATATTTGTATCTGCTCCATTGGTCCTTTCAACTGCATTTTAGAGTAAAATGAAGATGGCACAAGTTGTTTCCAGATTGATGGTAAACGGAGGAACTCAGTCAGGCATTTTGTAAAAAACAAACAGCCTCCTCTGAGTATAAGCTTGCTGTAGTGGTCTATGGATATATCTTGTGATGGCAGCAATATGGTGTGCTAAAACAGATATGAATTGGAGGTGACACATTCATTCTAACCTCATTCATTCTTTTATTCATACAGTTGTGCAATGCTTCTGTGGATAGTAAGTTCATTTGAACTCAAACCTGGAAAAGAATAGGGGAAAAACTAACATGGATGTGGTTTGAAATGTTGGAGCATGTGAAAATTATTGAAGATTTTTTTTGATGTCACAGGGCTTAAACCTGAAAGTGTGTCTGTTCTAGTAAATTGCATTACACTTCAAATGTCATTTTGTTGCTAAAATTTATTTTGAATGCCTGTTATATATACAGGTACAGATTTCTTTAAATGTAAAACTTAATTAGCATACTATCAGAGTGTAAAAAAGTGTCACAAAGCTACTGATTTTTTTTCTGGAGTAACAGCAGACAGCCATTTTGTTTTACTAAACTGACTTGATTGATGCAACTTCAGTATTTTCAAAATGAAAAAGGAACAGTATGCTACACATTATTTTATTAGTGGTGTGATTCACTGAATACTGTATTCACCATATGCAATTGTGGTTTTGGCAACAGAATTTGCTTTAAGAATTGATTTTTTTTAAATTAATTTTCTGTGATACTTATAACAATTTCTTAGTGGGATAGTGGGAGCTTGGCCTAGGATGTTGAGCATCTGAAATAACATCTGAAACCAATTAAATCCCAGTATTATATAACATGTTAAAAAAATATAGAGAGAGCCTGACCTGTAAAATAGATGCTGTTTCTAAATTCACCACCAGAAATGACAAATAGCCATGTTCATTTACAGTAACAGTCTTTAAAACTTAAAAAAAAAGCCCTGTGATAGTCCAAAGCCCATTTGTAAAGTTAATCACATGCTGATTTATGTCTATTAAGATGGTTTTATTTGTTAGAAGTCCTGTTTCATACTTTAGTAACGATGGAGGAAAAATGAATCTCCAGGAACAAGCAGGAATGTAGTCCTCACATATGGATATCGTCAGTACCGACAGAGCCTGCGCGGGAACGCTCCCCAGCGTCCAATAGGAACGCTTTTGGGAGCATCCCTCAGCACATGCGCGCTGCCTTCCCGCCTTTCCAACTGTCCCTCTTCAGTTCTTCGTTTTCCGCGGAGCCAACAGGACCTATTCCCTGTCACCGCAGAAAATTCCGTCTTTAAAATTCTTTTTTGTGGTCGCGCTTGCCTACCACACGACGCCTACCAGTACCGCCGGTTATTTTCCAACCCCCCCCCCCCCCCCCAAACTTTCACTGTTTCTTTTCAGAAACTTTCCTGTTTTGGTGCTAGGCGCCATTTTGGGCATTAGGCCCCATTTGTCCAAAATCATGGAAAAGCCAAACTAGTGGTTTTAAAAAATGTACTAAGTGTGGCGGTACCATTTCCGTCGCTGACACCCATGATTGGTGTCTAAAATGTTTAAGACCTGATCATTCTCCAACTGAATGTCTCTCCTGCATGGGGATGACTAAAAGAGGAAGACAGAACCAGGCCGCAAAGCTTGGCACCCTCTTCTCTTCAGATGCCAGATCCATTGCATCGACATCGTCAAGGGCCTCTTCTTCCTCCAATGGATCTCAGGTAACTAAACACAAAAGCTGATCCTCAAAGGGTAGCTCTCCTGCTAAGCATCAAGAGGCCATTGGCATTGCCCTTGAGGGAACCACACCGGCAAAACAGCCCCAGCGGGAGGCTTCGGCTTCCAAAGCATCGATGGGGCTTCAGGATGTTCTCGAGGCTTCAACCTCGCAAGAACTACCTGTGCCTTGCTTGGGGGTTCTGGCCGTTCTTACTGGTACCGACACCCAGGCATTGGCAGCGTCGATAGACCAGAGATTTCTTGCTATCGAATGCAGTATCGCAGCTCTTCTCTCAGCTGCGGTACCGGTGGTCCCAAGGGCACCAGTGCCGACATCGACACCGATGCCGACATCGACACCGGTACAGACACCGGTACCAACGCCAACGATGCCGGTACCAACGATACCAGCCCCGATGGTAACTCTTCCTATTCCACCTCTGGCTGGAGTGGATAAAGTGGTACCGGGTCACCTCGGTACCGACTTCGATTGGTACCGGGATCGTGCTTTGCAGGAGCATCGGAGTCAGGAATACTTTGAGTCCTCCGATTCCGAAGACTCTGACAATTCTCCTGGCACTAGAGGGTTTCTCTTAGAAGATCCCTCTTCTCCCCAATGCAGAATGTCACCTCCAGAGGACATGTCATTTCAGGATTTCATACGTGATATGGCTAAAGGTCTTTCAATCACAGTAGCTCCTGAGGAGGAACCCAGAGCAAAGGAATTGGAAATCCTCCAATATCCTAAAGCTCCTAAGGAGGCAGCTACTCTGCCTATCCATGAAATTCTGCATAACTTGATGCTCAGAATGTGGGAGACACCTGACTACTTCTCCTCACTCTAGGAGACTGGATACTATGTATCGAGTCCCGCCATATCCTGGATTTCAGAAAACTCAGCTGTCACACCATTCAGTGGTAGTGGAGTCAGCCATGCGTAGGATGAAAAGTGCTAAAAGGCATGCATCCAATCCTCCAGGTTGTGAATGCAGGACTCTGGATGCTTTTGGATGCAGAATTTTTCAAGCTTAAGAACATAAGATATGCCATACTGGGTCAGACCAAGGTCCATCAAGCCCAGCATTCTGTTTCCAACAGTGGCCAATCTAGGTCATACGTACCTAGCAGTTTCCCCAAGGGACACAGGTTCCACAATGCTTGTACTGGTTCAAGCATTGATATCCTGGGTCCCTTCTTAATAATGGTTTATGGACCTTTCCTCCAGGAACTTGTCCAAACCTTTCCAAAGCTTCCATGCTTTCAGTTAGGATCAGCTCATATATCCTATATATGGGAATGTTCCTCAAAGAAATCACAGGAGACTTGGAACTTATGAGCCCATTTCTCCCAGATGATAAGAGACTATTTATTTATTTATTTATTTTAACAGTTTCTTCTATACCGCCCCTTCCAGAGATCAAGGGCGGTTTACATTGAACAGTGAACAAAAATTTGTATACTTCTGTATACTTTACATGGAACATGGTTTTAACTATATACAAGTGTTATTACAGGGAACATACTTTTATACATTAGCTGGAACAGAGACAAGACTTTCTTACTCTGGTTAAGCATGCTCAGGATGTCTCCAAGTTTGTCAATTGTGCAGCCTTTGACTGCTTTGAATGCATAAGCAGAACTTCTGCTATTGCCATTGGCGCCCGACGAATTGCCTGGCTACAGGCATCAGACTTGGAGACTTGGGTACAGGACAAGTTAGGCAACATTCCTTGCACGGGAGAAAATCTCTTAGGCAAGAACTGGCAGGAGAAGGCTAACGAGTTAGATGCTGACAATTCTACCTTACATAGATTGTCAAAGTCTACAGCCACTCCAGCCAAAAGAAAGCCTTATAAAAAACCCTCTTTTAGCAAAAAGAGGAAGTTTTATCCTTCCTATACCCATCAGACTTAAGCTCCAGGTCAGGTTGCCCAAAAGGGACAAACTAGACAACAAAAGAAACCAAAAGGCCCGAGAGCCCAACCAGCTCTCCAGGTTCAGCCCCCTCAAGGGCTTTGACTCCTTCCTTGAGAGCTTTGCCTTCCTGCCTCTGAGGGGTCCTCAACCCCCCAATCTTCCCGACAGGTTATGCCACTTTGTCAATAGATGGCATCAGATAACAGCAGAAGATTGGACTTTGTCCATTGTAGGGGAGGGGTACAAACTTCATTTTCACAGCTTACCCCTTCCTACAATTCTACAAAAAGCAGAGAGGTTCCAAAAAAGAGTAAAGTAGCCCAAATGCCCTCGAGTATGGAGCAGACAGAACTTAAAGATCCCAAATTACCCATGTCTACCAATAGCCAAATTAATATGAATAAAATACAGTCTCTAAAATGCTTGTATGCAAATGCTAGAAGTCTACAAAACAAGATGGGAGAGTTAGAATATATAGCACTAAACGAGAGGTTAGATATGATTGGAATATCAGAGACATGGTGGAAGGAGGACAACCAGTGGGACACTGTGATACCTGGGTACAAACTATATCGAAATGATAGAGCTGATCAAATTGGTGGAGGGGTTGCGCTCTATGTTAGAGAGGGCATTGAGTCAGAAAGGATTAAAGTTTTGCAAGAAACAAAATTTGCTGTAGAATCTCTATGGATTGAAATTCCATGTAAAAAGGGGAAGGCGATGGCAGTGGGGGTATACTATCGTCCGCCTGGCCAGAATGAACAAATGGATGATGAAATGCTCAAAGAAATCAAGGAAGCTAGCAAAAGTTACAGTGCAGTAATAATAATGGGTGATTTCAATTACCCCGGCATCGACTGGGTCAGTGTCACAACAGGACATGCTAGGGAGATAAAGTTCCTAGATGAAATAAATGACTGCTTCTTGGAGCAGCTGGTTCATGAACCGACCAGAGGGGAAGCAATATTAGACCTAGTCCTTAGTGGAACACCAGATGTAGTGCAAGAGATAAGGGTGTTGGGGCCACTTGGCAATAGTGATCATAGCATGATCGCCTTTGATTTAATTAGTGGAGGAGGGATAGTAAGGAAATCCACAGTACTACCCTTTAACTTTCGAAAGGGAGACTATGATAGAATGAGGAAAACAGTTAAGAAAAAACTAAAAGGAGCAGTTGCAAAGGTTAAAGACGTACATCAAGCTTGGGTGTTGTTGAAAAATACTATCTTGGAAACCCAGACCAGCTGTATTCCACGCTTTAAGAAAAGTGGAAGGAAGTCCAAACAATTGCCAGCATGGTTTAAAGCTGAGGTCAGAGAGGCTGTTGTTGCCAAAAAAGCATCTTTCAAGAAATGGAAAAAAGAGCCAAATGATGAAACCTGGAAACAGCACAAGCACTGGCAAGTCAAATGCAAGGCATTGATAAGGCAGGCAAAGAGAGAATTTGAGAAGAAGCTTGCTGCGGAAGCAAAAACGCGAAATAAAGACCTTTTCAAGTACATTCGTAGCAAAAAACCCGTGAGAGAGTCAGTTGGTCCATTAGATGATAAAGGGGTTAAAGGAGCACTAAGAGGCGACAAGGCGATAGCGGAGAGACTGAATGAATTCTTTGCTTCGGTCTTTACTGAGGAAGATGTAGGGATGTTACCCACGACTGAAGTGGTATTTAAAGGTGTGGAAGAATTGAAGGAAATATCGATACATCGGGAAGATGTCCTACAACTATTAGATAAACTGAAGAGTAGCAAATCACCTGGGCCGGATGGTATACATCCAAGGGTGTTGAAAGAACTGAAATTTGAGATTGCAGACCTGCTATCAGTAATCTGTGAACTATCATTAAAATCATCTCTAATACCTGAGGATTGGAGGATCGCCAATGTAACACCAATTTTTAAAAAGGGTTCGAGGGGTGATCCGGGAAACTACAGACCGGTGAGCCTGACATCAGTACCGGGAAAAATGGTAGAAACCATCATAAAGAATAAAATTACTCAGCATATAGATAGTCATGACCTAATGGGAGACAGCCAACATGGCTTTAGACAAGGAAGATCTTGTCTTACTAATCTGTTATGTTTTTTTGAAGGAGTGAATAAACAGGTGGACAAAGGTGAGTCGGTTGATATTGTGTATCTGGACTTTCAGAAAGCCTTTGACAAGGTCCCTCATGAGAGACTTTTGGCAAAACTAAAGAGTCATGGGATAGGAGGCAGTGTACTACTGTGGATCAGGAACTGGTTAAAAGATAGAAAGCAGAGGGTAGGGCTAAATGGCCAATTTTCCCAATGGAGAAAGGTGAATAGTGGTGTACCCCAGGGATCTGTGCTGGGTCCGCTGCTTTTTGACATATTCATAAATGACCTGGAAAGTGGAATAACGAGTGAGGTTATCAAATTTGCTGATGACACAAAACTATTTAAAGTTGTTAAAACCCAGGAGGATTGTGGAAAATTGCAAGAGGATCTTGATAAATTGGAAGACTGGGCATCAAAATGGCAGATGAAATTTAATGTGGAGAAGTGCAAGGTTATGCACCTAGGGAAGAACAACCCAAACTATGGTTACACGATGCAAGGTTCCACATTAGGAACCACCACCCAAGAAAAAGATTTAGGCGTCCTTGTGGATACCATGTTAAAACCCTCGGCCCAGTGTGCAGCGGCGGCCAAGAGAGCAAATAGAATGCTAGGTATGATAAGGAAAGGAATGGAAAATAAAACAAAAGATATTATAATGCCTCTATATCGTTCCATGGTGAGACCGCACCTTGAATATTGTGTGCAATTCTGGTCGCCGTATCTTAAAAAGGATATAGCAATTTTAGAAAAGGTTCAGAGAAGAGCCACCAAAATGGTAAAGGGGATGGAAGGCTACTCCTATGAAGAAAGGCTAAAAAGGTTGGGGCTCTTTAACCTGGAAAAGAGACGGCTGAGGGGTGATATGATAGAAGTCTATAAATTAATGAACGGAGTGGAACGGGTAAACGTAGATCGATTGTTTACCTTATCAGAATATAGAAAGACTAGGGGACATGCAATGAAGCTACAGGGTAAACTATTTAAGACTAATAAAAGAAAATATTTTTTCACTCAACGTGTAATCAAACTCTGGAATTTGTTACCGGAGGATGTAGTAAAGGCTGTTAGTGTAGCTGGGTTTAAAAAAGGTTTGGACAAGTTCCTGGAGGAAAGGTCCATAAACCATTATTAAGAAGGGACCCAGGATATCAATGCTTGAACCAATACAAGCATTGTGGAACCTGTGTCCCTTGGGGAAACTGCTAGGTACGTATGACCTAGATTGGCCACTGTTGGAAACAGAATACTGGGCTTGATGGACCTTGGTCTGACCCAGTATGGCATATCTTATGTTCTTATGTTCTTAAAGCAGTTCAATTCACAAACCTCTGCAGGCAATCTGCTCGATTTTTATTTATTTTATTTATTTACATTCTCTTATATACCGCGCTATTCTGCATCAGTGCGGTTTACATTGAACAAACTGAAATTACATTGAACAGGGCATCATAACTTGGAGATAACTATTTTACAGGGAACATGGGCTATGGAGGGTTAAGTGGCTTGCCCAAGACCACAAGGAGCACCTGTGGGACTAGAAACCCCAGTCCTTCCGGCCCAAGGTTGCTGTCCTCTAGTGGGATTTGAACCCCCGACCTTACGGCCTGAAGTACCTTGCCCCAACCACTAGGCCACTCCTCCACTCCACAAGATCACGAGGTCTCCACTCTTCTTGCCCAAGGGGCAATAGAGGAAGTACCCATTCTTCAACAGGGTGCAGGGTTCTACTCCCCCTATTTTCTTATCCCAAAGAACACAGGGGGACACAGACCCATTCTAGACCTCAGAGAATTGAACAAATATCTGTTTCAAGAAAAATTCAGGATGATTTCTCTGGGAACTCTTCTGCCATACCTTCAAAGCCAGGACTGGCTTTGCTCTCTAGACTTAAAAGATGCATACATTCACATTCTTATCCGTCCAGATCACAGGAAAGTTTTACGTTTCCTTTTCAGGGGAAGACATTTCCAGTACAGGGTTCTTCCCTTTGGTCTGGCTTCAGCACCAAGGGTATTCACGAAATGCATGACAGTAGTAACTGCATTTCTACGAACCCTGGGATCTTTGTCTTCCCCTACTTAGACGACTGGCTCATTCGAGCCTCCACAGTGACAGAGGCCAGCACTGCACTGTCTCGTACAATGCAAATCCTCCAATACTTGGGATTAGTAATAAACTTCCCGAAATCTCAACTAGTTCCTTCCCAATGCCTAGAATTCATAGGAGCCTGTCTGGATACCAGACAGGCAAGGGCTTTCCTTCCATAAACCCAGTGTCTTCGCATAATGCAGTTAGCTTCCCAAGCAGCAGGCAAGTCCTCCCTCACTGCTCAGGAGCTACTGCAGTTACTGGGACACATGGCATCCACAGTTCATGTAGTCCCATATGCTCGCCTCCACATGCGAGCAGCTCAGTGGACCCTCTCCACATAGTGGCCACAGGCCACGGGTCATTTGTCGGACAAAATAACAATCTCTCAACAACTAATTTTGTTCCTCCAATGGTGGTAATCATTAGAAAATCTGACAGTAGAGTCTCCTTTCCATCAACCCCTCTTTCAGGCCACCCTAACAGATGCATCACAGGTGGGTTGGAGAGCACACCTGAATCATCTTTCTACCCAGGGCACCTGGACTCCACAGGAGGTTGGTTTACACATAAACCTCCAGCGTTAAGAGCAATTTATTTAGCTCTTCGAGTGTTCCACACCCAGCTCAGCTACAAGACAGTCCTAGTCCAGACGGACAATCAGGTAGCCATGTTCTATGTGAACAAGCAGGGCGGGACAGGCTCTCTGTCGTTATGCAACAAAGCTTTACGACTATGGGCCCTCGCCAGAGAGCATCAAATTCACCTTCTAGTGGTATATCTTCCAGGCATTCAAAACCTTTGGGCAGACAAACTCAGTCGAGTACTGCTACCTCACGAGTGGTCACTCCACCTAGACCAGGTGGCAAAGATATTTCATTTCTGGGGCACTCCAGACATAGACCTCTTTTGAAGTCCACTGAATGCCAAACTTCCCCGGTTCTGTTCCAGGATTCCGGCGCACAACTGTCAGGCAAGGGATGCCTTCCTCCTTCATTGGGGTCAGGACTTCCTTTATGCCTTCCCACCCATTCCCCTCATCCCCAAGACACTCTTCAAACTTCAGAGAGACAGGGGTCGCATGATCCTCATAGCACCACGATGGCCACACCAAACGTCGTATTCCCTGCTTCTGCATCTCTCTCAAGCGCCACCTCTGGAGTTAGGGTATGCTCCAGATCTCCTTTCCCAGGAGAACGGGATGCTATGGCACCCAAACCCCCAGTCCCTGCACCTCACGGCCTGGTTGTTGAAGGCTTAGATCTCCAGGATTTCAACCTGTCCCAGCAGGTAAAAGATATCCTTCAGGCTTCTAGGAAACTTTCCACAAGAAGATCTTATGCCTTCAAGTGGAAACGTTTTACTATATGGTGCTCCAAGAAGGGATTAAACCCCCTTACCCTTAGAATCGATACTAGAGTATCTCCTTCACTTATCGAATTCTGGCTTAAAGACCAATTTGGTAAGAGTCCTTCTTAGTGCAATTGCAGCTTCTTATAAGCCTCTAAATGGACAACCAATTTCCTCTCATCCACTCCTATCAAGATTTGTGAGAGGCCTTTTAACTAAACCTCCCATCAAGCCACCACCAGTAGCATGGGATCTAAATCTAGTTCTCGGGCAGCTCATGAGGCCGCCTTTTGAACCTTTAGCCACTACAGCCCTTAAGTTTTTGACTTGGAAGGTCATCTTCCTGATTGCAATCACCTCTGCCCATCGCATTAGTGAATTGCAAGCTTTTGTGGCTGATCCTCCTTATACTAGATTTCATCATGATAAGGTTGTTCTTCAAACTCACCCATACTTTATGCCAAAGGTGGTTTCGCCTTTTCATTTAAACCAATCAATTTATCTTCCTGTATTTTTTCCGAGGCCTCACGCCTCTAATGCAGAAAGAAACCTTCATACTTTGGATTGTAAAAGGGCCTTAGCCTTTTACATTCAAAGAACACAGCAACATAGAAAGTCCTCGCAACATTTTGTAGCTTTTGACCCTAGTCATTTGGGACTTCCAGTCTCCGAAAGAACTTTATCTAAATGGATTGCCCAATGCATGTCCTTTACTTATGAGAGTAAGGGTCTTCCTCTTCAGGACCATGCCACAGCTCACAATATGAGAGCCATGGCAGCTTCCATGGCTAATCTCCACTCTGTGTCTATCAATGACATTTGTCGAGCAGCCACCTGGGCTTCGGTACACACCTTCACAGCCCACTACTGCCTAGATAAAGCCTCCCATCAGGATGCCTTCTTTGGCCAAGCTGTTCTTCAAAATCTCTTTCAAACTTAAACCAACTCCTACCCACCAACCCTGGTGGGATGCCAGAGATCCATGTGAGGAAGGATTCTCACCTTCGACGGTGGCACCTTCCTGGGGATATCTCCCTGGCATCTTCAGCTAGGGAGTCCCCATATGTGAGGACTAGATTCCTGCTTGTTCCTGGAGATAGCGTAGTTACTCACCTGTAACAGGTGATCTCCGGGAACAGCAGGAATTTAGTCCTCACAACCCACCCACCTCCCCTAGGAGTTGTCTCTCTCTCTCTTTTGTCTCTTTCCTCTCTCCCTCTATCCTTTCACTCAGCTACAAACTTAACTGAAGAGGGACAGTTGGAAAGGCGGGAAGGCAGCACACATGTGCTGAGGGATGCTCCCAAAAGCGTTCCTATTGAATGCTGGGGGAGCGTTACCGTGCAGGCTCCGTCGGTACCGACGATACCCATATGTGAGGACTAAATTCTTGCTGTTCCCGGCGATCACCTGTTACAGGTGAGTAACTACGCTTTCTGGACATATAACACTTTTTTGAATGTGTGTATTATACTGATATGTTTGGTGTTATAGAGGTGTTATGTTGACTGAGTTGGAGCCATTTTCATTTTTAACTGCACTGTTAGCTCTCACATCATATTTTTGATGTGATGGGATAGAAATATAAATAACTAAATAGATTTGCTCTCTTCGAACAATTGTTAGAGTAAAAATTGTTTTTCTATTTAAAAATGTGGATTAAAAACACAAAAAAAATGGTTCAATGTTTCATTGCAGCAGGAATATTTTAGCCATGAAGCCAAAATGGTACTTGTTAAAAATATTTTCTCCTTTGGTTGGGAAGGTGGACAGGGGGAATAGCGTGCTTTAAGAGCCAGGTGCTCTAATTTGTTCCCCACAAAATGAGAAGAACACTAGTAAATCTAACAAAATATGTTTTTAAAGCAGACCTTCATTTTAAAGCCTTGACCTTGTTAACTAGTTTATTCCATCTCCATGGCCTCAAAACTTTATTTAAAATAACCCACTATTCTTTGTGTCATGCTATTTATGCATCACGATACAAATAATTAAAAGATCAGTTAACCTGGATCTGGCTCAGTTCCTTCTCTGACTTCAGTAATTGTGATATTTTGTTCAATAAGGTATATGATGTAATGCTGCGAGATGAAAAATTCTACCCATCATTCAAACAGAGTCCGTTTTATATTCGTATGCTTGCTGAACTTGACATGTTGAAGGATCCGAGCTTCAGAGGATCAGATGATGGAGATGGAGGTATGAGAAAGCATGTCTGTTTTAGGGGAAATTTCTGATACCGTGCAAACAATGTATTCAGCTGTGAATTTCCTATTATAGTGATGGTTTTGAACGCTGGTCCTTGTGGCCCCCAAATCAGTCTACTTTTTAAGGTATACAAAATATTCTAATTAACTTGGTTATTGAACTAAACATATATGGAAATATACCTCATATATATTCATTGTGAATATGCAAAGATACCTATCTCGTTAGACATGTGGGGCTAGGGTTGCAAACCTCAATAGAACATTGATGGTTATTCCATTTAACAAAAATAAATGTTGTTAAAAACAAAAAAATAAAATGGTAGTTTTATGGGGCTAACAATTCCTTTCTATAGTTTGTGGGGGCAAGCATTTCATCCTCCTGTAAAACGTGTTTTGCTCATTATGTTAGAAGTACCCTAAAAACCCAGCAAATAGCAAACCACATAGAAAAAATTTTTTTGTCGGATTGACCAACACAGTACACAGGATCAATGCCTGTTACCGCAGCGGTCCTTCCTTTTTAATCGTTTGTATGACAACTTAAAACAGCTCCTCTTAGAAACAGCTGGTACTTAGCTTTGTGCAATTAGGCTGTGAAGACAGATAGGCAGTGGGAGTTCAGTGCCTAATTCAGCAGGTCTTGTCACTACGACGTGTCACGTTTTCTATGTGGTTTGCTATTTGCTGGGTTTTTAGGGTACTTCTGAATTTAATTTGACCCAGTTTCGAAGTATTTGGAGTTCACTTTGCTCATTATGTTAGGCATACAGTATTTCACTAGAACAATAATGCCAATTAAGGGTGGGTCTGTATGTCTAGTAATAATATTTATATAGTGCTGCTTGGACATATGCAGCTTTGATGAGTAAGTATTCAGGTATAAATGTTCCTGCCACAAAGAGCTTAGTCTCAATGGGGTACCTGAAATAATGGGAGATATTTGCCCGAGGTTATAAGAGAAGTCAGTGGCAGAAGGTTCAATCCCTAGTTTCTCTGGATCTCCAGGAACAAGCAGGAATGTAGTCTTCATCTATGGGTGACGTCTGTACTGACGGAGCCCACATGGGAATGCTCCCCAGCGTTCAATTTGGAAAGCTTTTGGGAGCACTCCACTGCACCTGTGCGATTGTCTTTCTGCCTTCCCAACTCCCTCCTCAGTTCTTTGTTTTCCATGGAGCCAGCAGGAAGCAAATCCTGTCACCACAGAAAAATCTTTTTGTGAATAGCGCCTCTGCCTTCCCATCTACACCAGCATAATCTTGGACATCGCTTGTTCCCTTATCCTTTTCTTTATCTTCTTTCTTTATTTTCTGTACCAAAAAAAACAAAATCTACTTGGGCGTCGATGCCCTTTTAGGCCTTAAGCCTACCATACTCGTCATACATAGAAGGTATGGCAAAACCAACTAGTGGTTTCAAAAACTGCGCTGCCAGCACCATCTCGGTGACTGAAACACGTGACTGGTGTCTAAAATGCTTTGGCACAGACCACCAGCCAAAGAACTGTTCCCTTTGCCAGAAAATGACATGGAGAGGCCTACAGAACTGGGCTTCTAAATTAGGAACACTCTTCGCATCAGATGCAGTATCGTTGGCATCCACTTCATCCGAGGGCTTCGTCATCCTCCCATGGATCTCAGGTATCCTCGAAGTCCAAGCACAAGGCCACATCGAAGTCTGCAGGCACCTCCAGGGAAAGATCTCACTCAAAGCATCAAGATCCCTTAGGGGTTGCCTTGGAGGTGGATCAGCCTGCTAAACAGCCCCAGCTTGAGGCCCTGTCTCCAAAGCTATCGAGGGGCTGCAGGATGCTCCTGATGCCTCGACCTCCGGAGAGCTACTGGTGCCATGCTCTGTGATGGTAGCTGTCACGCCCATAGCCCCTTACATGCAGTATGGAGGGGCGTGGTTGTTAGAGAGATTCACCTTTTGGTCTTTAACTGACTGACTGCCTTGTAATGCCTTATGGGAAAGGTAGTTCGGTCAGAAATTATTCAACCTCAGGTAAAAAAAAAAACCCACCTTTGTAGTTGCCTTGAGTGGTAAGGTAATGACAGTTTATTAACTGAAAAAAACACGCTAAGGTTCACAAATTCCACCTTTGGATTATTTCTCCAGGATTCTTGTAAATGAACATCAGGATATAAATGAATTCCAAACAAAACAGCTTGCAATGTTCTCCAGTATAAACATAAATACTTTAACAGCCCATGCTATCAGGCATGGTTTGCAGTGCTGATCAAACAAACAGAAAACAGCTTTTCCTAAAGCAGTTTTCTTTTTCTCTCAGTCCAGATCACTGTTGATCTTCTTAAACATATAAAACTTCACAGGCAAGCAATTCGCTATGCAAGGTTTTCTTATAAACAGCCAAACATATAGTAACATAGTAGCATAGTAAGTGACAGCAGATAAAGACCAGCATGGTCCATCTAGTCTGCCCAGCAAAATGGCAAGAGTAGGTGCACCTGTCGCTCTGTGCAGGCCACCCCTCCCCATGTTTTTGTTTCTGTTTAGGGGTGAACCCACCACTCCATGTAGGACGCCCTTATTTGTTCAGACGCTAGATAGTTCAGAAGTTAGATGGTACCGTTTATTTTGCTTTTATCCTGTTGCTGTAAAGCTTTCCTTACTTTCAACATTAGTACAGCTTCTTGCCTTTAACTCATAAGTTAACCACAGGCTCTTAGGGCTACCGGACACTGGAGGTTTTCCTTACGGTTGACTCCCTTTCAACACCTCTGTATTGGAAGACTGGCATAAAGAGCAATCTATGTATGAGACTTCTTCTAAAGCTATGTCTGGTTCACCCACTTGCATTGGCACATCCTCTGTTTCTGGCTCAGAGGGCTTAGGTGACTGCCTTCCGTTAGGGCTAAGGCTGTCTCTGGCAATTCTGTAGTACTCAGAATTAGACAAACTTCTAATGCTCATACCTGGGTCAAAGCTTGTAGCAGCTTCTCCTCTCTCATGCTCTGGCCACCATTCACTGGTGCTTCCACGTCCTGTTCTCCAACTTGTGTTCCTGGTTCCTGCTGTTCTCACTGATCCAGTTCCATTCCTCTTCCAGTAGGCACTCCTACTGCTCTCCACATTCTCTCTTCTTCCTCCTCTCCTGCCTTTCCCTTCTGAATAAATTGACCTAGTCTTAAACCTCTCAGATGCCTGCTCCACCCCCTCTCCTCTCAGGTGTTGGAGATCAAACTGCCTCGTGGCAGCTGAGTAATTGGGGAATTCAATGACGTAAGGGTTCCTTACCCTTACCCTGGGCCTGTATTCCCTCTCCTTTTCTCTACTAGGGGCATTCTGCAACCTATTGTAGCTAGGAATTACCTGCTTTCTAGGTGTAAAGGGAGTTTTGTGTCTCTGACCTGGTAAAATAGGTCCTTTTATAAGGGTAAATTCCTTCTCTTTATCCCTGGCTCTGGGGTCCTGATAAGCTTCCTTATCACATAGCGCAAATACACATCGCCGATAACCAAGAATCGGCAACCTTGATAGACCAGTGCATACTGGCCATCGAGCACAGATATGCAGCCCTACTTGCAGCCTCAGTACCCATAAAACCCTTGGCTACAGGTACCGCCCTAACCAGTAAAAAATGTGGAATGCAACGAAGGAACGTGTAAAAATTGTAACCTTTATCAAAATGATCCACTTCAGCCACTGGCCTGACACTGGCCGTGTTTCGTGAAAGCCTTCCTCAGGGGCTTATATGGCTAAAAAACAATATATAATATACATAAAAACATTTAAAACCATAAATATGAGATAAATGTAAAAAAAAACATGAAGAACAAACCAAGACATATAAATGAATAATCAAATTTAAACAAACAAAATGCGAAATATAAAAACATTATAGATACAACCAATATACGGAGCTAAAATAAATAGTAATACAATAAACTTAAATGAAAACATGTGTGTTTCTACAGATAAAACCTTAGAAACAACTAAACAAATAATTAAATAACTGACTGTAAAATATTGGCTAATAAAACAATAAATAACTAAACATGCATAAACAAATATATAAGTATATAAGTAAAACGCAAAACAAATCCTATTGTTTATTAACCAAATTATTTGCTTAAAAAAATTAATAGACTGAAACGTTTAAAATATGAGTCTAAAAAGTAAACATGTATAAAGTATATGTGTAAAAAGCATAGCTTATGATTACATATATAATAAATAACAGATGCTCATCAGGGATGTGACTAGTAACGAACATAAAAAGACCATACCTGTATCGTGTGCTGTTTTTATTGAAATGACTCTTATTTTATTACCATAAGAAAGCCTAAGAAATAAAATATATAAATGATGACAATTGCCAACAAAGAGGCGAAGGAACATCAGTATTGGCATATATGTAATCATAAGCTATGCTTTTTACACATATACTTTATACATGTTTACTTTTTAGGCTCATATTTTAAACGTTGTTTCAGTATTACTATTTATTTTAGCTCCGTATATTGGTTGTATCTATAATGGGTTGTCTTTTGCACGTGGTCTCATGCTTGGTTTGTTGGACATTTGAGTTTTGGCATGTTCTTAACTTGGAAGGACGTGCTTAGTTTTGGAGAGGACGCCCTAGAGAAGTTCCTTCCACGAGACAAATTAGTTTCTGACACAGAAGGATGAGATTGATGAAGTTTTTCACCTTTGGGAGGATGTTGTACGTCTTACTCAGAAACAAGTCAAAGAAGAAATGCATGGGCGATACCTCCTTGAATGTTGCAAGTCCAAAATTATCCCTCGAGGACTGAGAATGAACAAGGCGCCTGGCTTATATCAGAACGAAGAGGGATTTGTCAAATGGAACGCCATTTTAAATAAATGTTCACTAGATTTAATGATTTTATTGATTAGTACAGCCAATAAAAAATCGGAGCTATACAAAATAGTTAGACGAAAAACTGATTACTCTTAAAGGATGTGACAGTAACTTTAACAATACCCATAAAGATTATACATGTAATATTCAATCATTTAAGAAGGAGGTTAAAAATCAGAAGCGAGATAAATTTAAGAGGGATGAGGACGATTACATGTTTGGATATGTTTATCCCTGGTGTAAGAAGGTAGAAGGTGCTAGAATATTTTTTAAGAAAAATAATACTTTATTCGATAGTAAAGATCATCTGATGGAGAATGATGAGGGAGACACTGTTCAAGAACAAACTAAGAAAAGGAGTAGAAAAGAATCAGTAGAATTGTTATCTACTTCAGTCTCTTTTTTTCCAACTCAAAGAGATCAAGAGGAGTTGGCAGAGGAGGTTGCAGAGAAGAGGAAAGAGAGGAGTTTTTCAAAATATGGATTCACTATGGAAAGAGGGCGGCAGAGGACAGTCACGACCATGCAACCCTCGGGCGGATGCCTTTTGGAATCAGAGCAAGGATCAAGAAAAACCTCATGTACAAAACAATTACCACAGAGGGAGGGGACGTAGTCGTGGTCGAGGGAGAGGTCACAGGAGGTCAGAAAGATCTCTAGAAAGGAGATAAAGACATCACCACCAATTAGTAATGTTATAAACATTTCGCATTATAAATTAACACCGGATGAAGAATCATTATTAAATAAAGGGTTATCTTTTGTACCTGTCAGAAATTACGACCCTTTTGAAACGCAAATTGATCTTTATAAATATTTTAGGAAAATACGTATAAAATTTTTTTTATTAATCAGGCAAGTGTGAGTAATGATCAATCCATAATTAAAGATAAGTCTTGGTGGATTCCCCCTTCCAACACAGATTCCCTTGTTGAAGTATTTGAGAAGATGGTTCTCATGGAAGTTAACAAAATAAAAGGTCAGGTTCGTGCTCCTTATCATAACCTCACTATTGGAGAAAAAGAAGCTATTAGATCCTTACAAACAAACAGCAACATTATCATTAAACCTGCAGATAAAGGGGGTGCAGTAGTTGTCATGGATAAGTTACAGTATATTTAGGAGATCGAAAGACAACTTCATGACACTACCTTTTATTCCCGATTAACTGATGATCCCATGCCCTCCTTAAAGAAGTCTATAGACAATGTTTTAAACGGTTTTGAATTTGGATATCTCACTGCTAAAGAAAGAGATTTTCTGATTGTAGACTTTCCTATTATACCCACCATTTACATCATTCCCAAAATCCATAAATCCACACAGAATCCCCCAGGGAGACCTATCGTGTCCGCCATTGAGTCACTCTTAGAACCCATCTCCCAGTTTTTGGACGTTTTGCTAAGACCCTTCGTTGAAGAAATGTGGTCGTATGTTCGGGACTCTTCTCAAGTCATTCATATCCTTGCATCTATTAAAGACCTTCAATCAGACATCATTTTAGTCACGCTCGACGTAGAGTCCTTATACACCAGCATTCCGCAGACTGAAGCTTTATACATCATTGAACAGTTCTTGTTTAAGAGAAAGGATCATAGGCGCATTCCTACGATATTTTTAGTTGATTTAGCTTGATTTGCCTTATGTGAGAATTATTTCTGTTTTCGTGATTTGTTTTACAAACAAACAAAGGGCATAGCGATGGCTTCTTCCATGGCCCCTGATGTTGCCAACCTCTGTGTATCTGATTTCGAAGATAAGTTTATAAAAAACAACAATCCATTTAATGATCCTATTATACGGTGGATTAGGTACATAGATGATATCTTTATTCTTTGGCAAGGGTCTGTAGATAGGTTAGGGGAATTCAACAATTGGATTAATGATTGCGATATTAACCTACGCTTCCAGCTCACGTATGATTTCCATCAGATCTCCTTTTTGGATCTACTCATTGTGAAGTCTGAGGAAGGTCTGCACACACTTATACAGAAAACCAACTGATAGGAATCAATTGTTACACTATTCCAGTTTCCACAACATGGCTCTTAAGAATAACCTTCCAGTAGGGCAGTTTTTACGAACTAAAAGGATTTGCACTACTATTCAGGATTTTGAGAAACAGGCTTCTATCATGAAGGATAGATTTGAGGAAAGAGGCTATCCACATCAACAGATAAATAAGGCATATTTTAGAGCCCGTAGTTCCTCTCGCACAGAGTTGCTCAAAACCAAGGACAAGCCGTCTGATGTGGGGATGGTTTGTTCTTTACTATATTCCCATCATTCTAACACCATTGGTAAATGTTTACGTAAATATTGGCATTTGATACAAGCCATCCCAGGATTTCAAAATATCACTCTAACTGTGGCCCATAAGCGGAATATAAATCTTCGAAATCTATTGGTACCATCAGCCTTTACGGAACGTAGATTCCTTTCAAAGTATAAGGGGCATTTCCAATGCGGCCTATGTTCTGTATGTACACATGTAATATCCATCAAAAATTATTTTTTGCATCCGGGAAATAATCGCAAATTCTGTCTTGATGATTTTTCAAATTGTGCTACTAGCCATGTGATATGTCATCTTGTGTCCTTGCAACAAATTATACGTTGGCAAAACTACACGCCCAGTACGCAGTAGAATAATTGAGCACAGGAGTTGCATTAAAAGAGCAGCAATAGAAAAGCCACTTGTCTCATATTGGCAAACAGCAGGTCATAAAGCGTCGGATTTGAAATACTTTGTTATCAAAAAAGTTAAATTAAATTGGCGGGGAGGTAATATTGATGAAACTCTCCTGCGTCTCGAGCAACGTTATATTTATAATTTAAATAGTTTGCACCCGGAGGGCCTAAATGGAAAAGGACCTATCAGTTTTCCTTTAGGGCTCTTGTATTGGGTTGATAATGTTAGTTTTAATTATTTTTTTACTTATTTATAGTCATTTGTTGTTAATTATGGCTTTCAGTTTGCACATCCAGATGGCCCCCTGTATTAGGTGGTACCTCTTGCCAATATAATGCGCTTTGACCCCTGTAGATTATACAATATTCAGTCAAGTTAATTTAACTTCCCTTCTGCTTCATAGATAACCCTCTCTTATATAGGATGTCTTTTTGCATATTTCAATAAGTATGTTTGTTCATCCAGTAAATCCCAGTGTTCATCTTTATTTTTTTCATTTTAAACAGAACAATTTTTTATTAATTCGTTGTTCCTTCATGATGAGAGGTGGTAGTCAAGAGTTAGCTGATTATACAGGTTTATTCCTATAGTTTATATCAGTATTAGTAGTGAATAATCTCTTCACCTTCCTTTTAATCAAGTGCTTAATGTGCACATTTTTATAAGTGAAGTTCTGTCTTTTTGATTCTCTCAGGGTGATTTTTTAGGTTCGTTTATCGCCTGGTGGTTTTTGTTTTTTGATGACTAATTCCATCTTTACATAATATATTCACAGTTTTATAGGTGGTCAATTATATTATATACAATAAATCATGGGTCAATCGCGTCTGCTTGCCTTTGAAATTTGCATATTGCCTGTACGTCATTCACTCGGTAGTTTTAAAGGTTTCCAATGCGCAGATGTCGACGTTTTTTTGAAATTTATCCTGAGTGAGGTGACGTTTGCCCCATCAAGTTGGCAGGACTACTTTTAATCTTTACGTAAGTTTTTTATCTCTTTGTCTTTCATCGTTTCTCCGTATCTTTTATAATATGCAGTAGTTCAACTCTTAGGTTCATTTATAGCATTCCTTAGCCCCAAAGGTTCCTTTGGATAACCAACACACATTTTCTTTGAGCACATCACAATACATCAACGGCGGTGTATTTTTAATATCCAGCATTTTGATGATTTTATTCGTACATGCAGCAAGTAGTTTTAAAGCATTGTCACAATTCATTTCTCCTCTTTTATTCTGAGAGCGCTTTCGGGTGCTAGGATTTTAGGATGCCACATGTTTGGCGTGTCATGTGGATTTTGTAAACTTTCATGTATATGTTTATAGTAGCAAACAAGTTTTGATTTGCACTCTTACATCAGTTTGTGTGCATGGTTCAGTGGTTCGGCGAGGTCTTGTTTATTTACAGTGGTTATGACCTCGTTCTCTTTTCAGTTTTATAGCTTTCATATCTGTAATTTTAAACATCCGATTATATATTATTTGGTAAGTTTATAATTAGCAAATGAACCCAGCCTGCAAGTTCTTTCACATATTTTTATTGGCGCACACGAGGAGTCTACTATTTAATTCAAACTCTCGATTCTTTTTACGGAACACGCATTTTCTTTACATATTAAATATATAGGTTTATTATTCACCATTTCTCTCATAAATTTTTTAAGTGGTTGGTTATCTAGGCTACACAATGCTCAATCATATTCAGGTTACACAATGTACAATCACATTCTTACCATCCTCATATGTATGCATTAATAAGTACATATTTTTAAATTTCATTTATAGGATTAGTACTTTGCCAGCATATGAACACGGTTATTTGGGTTAACGTGTAATCTCAATCAGGTAATACACTTATTTTAGAGTTTTATATTTTTTATGATTGAATCCCCAATTTCAAAGTATTGAATACTGGTTATTTACACAAGTTCCGGTTGTTGGGTCCCTAAATAGGCGGTTGCTGCATGTAGTCATCAGCTTTCATGTTCTCGTCCTCATCCTCCGTTTTGTTCCTTCTCCTCTTTGTTGGCAATTGTCATCATTTATATATTTTATTTCTTAGGCTTTCTTATGGTAATAAAATAGGAGTCATTTCAATAAAAACAGCACACGATACAGGTATGGTCTTTTTATGTTCGTTACTAGTCACATCCCTGATGAGCATCTGTTATTTATTATATATATAATCATAAGCTATGCTTTTTACACATATACTTTATACATGTTTACTTTTTAGGCTCATACTTTAAACGTTGTTTCAGTCTATTAATTTTTTTAAGCAAATAATTTGGTTAATAAACAATAGGATTTGTTTTGCGTTTTACTTATATACTTATATGTTTATGCATGTTTAGTTATTTATTGTTTTATTAGCCACTGTTTTACATAGTCAGTTATTTAATTATTTGTTTAGTTGTTTCTAAGGTTTTATCTGTAGAAACACACATGTTTTCATTTAAGTTTATTGTATTACTATTTATTTTAGCTCCGTATATTGGTTGTATCTATAATGTTTTTATATTTCGCATTTTATTTGTTTAAATTTGATTATTCATTTATATGTCTTGGTTTGTTCATGTTTTTTTAACATTTATCTCATATTTATGGTTTTAAATGTTTATATGTACGAGGGTCATTTTTAAAATAAGAACCGATTGCGCATCGTGTCCGCGCGATCTGTCAAGTGACGTCCGTTCAAGGTCAGCCACTCTTGGCCAGTCTCTCACTACGCCGCCATTACGTTTCACGTCTCTGCCAGTGTTGGTTGTATGGTTATACTGCTTCGTTTGTCGCCATGTCAAGCAGTAATCCCTCCGATTGTGAAGTGCGCTCGGTTATCCGGTTTTAATGCAAAACAAGTTCGTCCAGCATTTTCAGCACCCATCTCGCACACATTTTTTTTGTAGTGCAGTTTGTCAGTAACAATGTGATAAACTACTGATCTTGAAACTTGTGGAAATGTCTGATGCAGCTCGTCTATAGTGAAGCACCTGTTTTGGCGAATTTCCTCATCAACTTCTTGTGTCAGATCTTCATTCATGACAGTAGGCCGTCCAGATCGTTCTTCATAATGAACATTTGTCCTTCCTTCCTTAAACATTATTCATTACACCTTCCCCATACACTTCAACAAGCTGCCGGTGAATTTCAGCTAGACGAACTTGTTTTGCATTTAAAAAACGGATAACCGAGCGCACTTCACAATCGGAGGGATTACTGATTTACATGGCGACAAACGAAGCAGTATAACCATACAACCAACACTGGCAGAGACGTGAAACGTAATGGCGGCGTAGTGAGAGACTGGCCAAGAGTGGCTGACCTTGAACGGACGTCACTTGACAGATCGCGCGGACACGATGCGCAATCGGTTCGTTCTTTAAAAATGACCCTCGTATATTATATATTGTTTTTTAGCCATATAAGCCCCTGAGGAAGGCTTTCACGAAACACGGCCAGTGTCGGGCCAGTGGCTGAAGTGGATCATTTTAATAAAGGTTACAATTTTTACACGTTCCTTCTTTGCATTCCACGTTTTTTACTGGGTTGTCTTTTGCACGTGGTCTCGTGCTTGGTTTGTTGGACATACAGGTACCGCCCTATACTGACATTGACACCAGTTCCCAGTACGACAACAGGGCTGCTGCAGATGTCATTGATATCACTCCCACCCATACCATTCCTTGAAGCTCTTACCAGTGCCATGCCCAAGCGGCTCGCAAAGCAGCAACTTGGTCTTTTGTCCATACCTTTGCTACCCATTATTGTCTGGACAAGGACTCCTGTCAGGATGCCATGTTTGGTCAGGCTGTACTCCAGGACCTCTTTCAGACTTAGATGCAACTCCCACCCTCTGTCCCAGACTTTGAAAATACCATAAATTCATTTGAGATCCATGATTTCATCATGCCTACTCCGTGGCAAAACTCCACCGGTTCTGAGGTCACTTCATCTGGGAGATAGGGAATCCCATATGTGAAGACTACAATCCTGTTGTTCCTGGAGATAGCGTAGTTCCTCACCTGTAACAGGTGATCTCTGGGAACAGCAGGAATTTAATCTTCACAACCCGCCATCCTCCCCTTCGAGTTATAGGGTTTCATTTACTCTCTCTTTCTCAGCTACAAACTCAACTGAGGAGAGGGAGTTGGGAAGGTGGGAAGGCAGTCGCCTAGGTGCAGTGGAGTGCTCCCAAAAGATTTCCAATTGGATGCTGGTACTGATGTCACCCATATGTGAAAACTAAATTCCTGCTGTTCCCAAAGATCATCTGTTACAGGTGAGTAACTATGCTTTCTCAGCCCATCACTGTAACCACTAGGCCACTTCCTTTAGCTGTCCGTTCATCCATATGCATAAACAAACCCATGCCTGCTAAGAAATATGACAAAAGCACCAGAGCTGTTAGCAGCAGGGTAACAGAGAGATGAAGCCTTGCTCCCTGAAGATTATTTAGGGCTAGGCAGAGAAGTTAGTATCACAGCAAGACCGATAGCACAAAAAGAGAAGAAATGTTTGTAGCAGTGATGCTGTTTTGGGTATGTGGGAGATGCCCAAACCACACTGGCTGATGAAGACAGCTTCCCACAGCAATGTAGACAGTTGCAGGCTAACTGAAGAGGACATGGCTGCAGTGGTGGAAGAGTCAGCTAGTACAAAGAAAATGTGAGTAAGCTTGCCAGGGAGGGAATGAGTGCAAGAAGAAAGGGGGAGGGGGTAAGGTGTTAAAGATTTGGAAAGGGGAAATCAGAGATCCTCCCAAGGGAACAATTCAAATGTGAAAGTGCATTACCTTTCTCTCTCCCCAAAATACTGTGTACCCATCCATTTTTACATACAAAGTCACTAAAAACAAATGCACCATCCATACAAACCCAGTCAGTTTGACTCAGTATGGCAATTCTTACGTTATGTGCATTTGCAGTGCTTCTAGCATGCACTTTACAACTTGTTTCTATTAACCTTTATTTCTCTGCATTCAATTGAACTAACTTGGCATCAATACTGTTACTCAATTCCATATGATGATGATAATTCTGGCAGTTATATAGTACATGGAAAAGTGTGAAATAAAGAAGCAGGCAGGGTTTTTCTTTCCTTGTTGTATAATGAAATTGCTTGTTGAATAAGATGTGGTGATAAGTGTACTCAGTTCAGAACTCACCAAATAGTAAGATGTGTACAAGTGTCTAGGATGCAGCAACCACTGCATCAGTGTATTCTGTATTCTAGATAATGTGTCGGTTTTAGATCTTTGTTTTTAGGATATTTTTCATTTTCTTTTATTATGTATATAGTACTTTTAGCTGAAGTGTTGCAGTACAAATTAACAAGACAAAGTCAGAGTCATGTATCGGTATGGAAATGAACAATATATAAAATTCAATAAAATTGGTTCTCCAGGACCAAGCAGGAAGTCAGTCCTCACATATGGGTGCCATCGGCGCCGATGAAGCCCCAGCGGAGCATTTCCCCAGCTTTCTATGAAAGCCTTTGGGAATACAGGCACGCATGCGCGGTTCCCTTCCCGCCTAAAGGTGCCATCTTACCTCAGTCTCTTTTTTTCCGAGAAGCCCACCGGGCGTGTGTCCTGTCATCCTGGATAAAAGTTGATTTTTTTCGGTGATACTCGCTATTTTTTTCTCCTGGTTCGACGCCGGTTCCCCTCTCGCCGGGTTCGGTACACCGGTATCGAGCCCGATTCTTTTTCGGTTTTTGCCCTTCATGGCTGGCGTTAGCGCCCTTTTTAAATTTTTCCCTGGAAGGCCGGTCCTTTGACCTCGCGGGAACTCTTTTTTCCCCGATGGCTTCCAGCGATTTCAAGAAGTGTGATCGGTGTAAGAAATTAATGTCTCTCACCGACACACATGACTGCTGCCTTTGGTGCCTCGGTCCTGATCACGACCCTAAGTTGTGTGGACCATGTGGGAAGATGTCTTCCAAGGCACTCCGAAGTCGCCAGCAGCAGAAAGAAAGGCTTTTCTCGGACTCAGCCTCCGGCCGGGCCCGGACCTCGTCTGAGGCCTTGACATCTCGGGATTCCGATCCCAAGCGCCGTCGTGGCTCCTCGGACAGGGGGTCCCCCGACCAGGAATGCAAGAGGAAGAAGCGGCTCGCGAGGGCATCATCGGAAGAGGTCCCTGGCTCCTCGAGGGCCAGGTCTAAGACCCCCGACCGTCGCCCCGGGCCCGTGGAACAAGAGAAGCCTGCCAAAGTTCCTTGCGTGGAGCCGGAGTCTGCTGGACACGTAAGCCTTGTAGTCCTCGAGGACTCTCCTCCCAGGGAGCCAACGTCAGGCCTGGCGCTGCCGGAGCCCGAGTCGGTGGCTGCTGCGTCTCCCGAGCTGAGTCTCAGGATGACAGCCTTGGAGAGCAGATTGTCTGCCTTCATGGAGCAGCAGCGGGCACTGATGGCCAGCCTGTCTGGCGCATCTGCCCAGACCACCGGGACATCGACTTCGAAATCGACCCCGGAGACCGAACCGATACTTGAGTCCATCATGGCTCGAAGTCGACCTCGGTCGCGGTCTCCCTCGACCTCCCGTTCGGGACCGAGGGCGTCGATGCCGGTGCCTCCGTCATCGGGGCGGGTGCTCCAGGACCCCGCGGGGTCGGACCCTGACTCCTCGTCGGACGAGTCCGCCTGGGAGACAGAGGATGAGGAGTCCCCCGATACGTTCAAGACTCGGTGCGTCCCGTCAGACTCACCGCAGTCTGAGCCCCGGAGTAGATCCCCTCCGGAGGATACTCGGTTCTCGGAGTTTGTCCGGGATATGGCCACTGCCTTGGCTATGCCGGCGGACCCCGAGGAAGAGCCTCGAGCTGAAGAGCTCGAGGCCCTGCAGTATGACTCTCCTCCGAAGGAGGCCTTTACTGTCCCGGTTCCCCTGATGCTGGAACGGCTCCTCTACTGGATGTGGGAGGCACCGGCCTCGGCGCCGGTTCTAAGCAAGCGAGTCGACTCGATCTATTGACTCCGGAAGAGCCCTGGCTTTCAGAGGGCACAGCTACCACACCATTCCATGGTTGTGGAATCGGCCATGCATCGTCTGAAGAGTCAGAAGATGCACTCTGCGGTGCCTCCCGGCAGGGAGGCCCGGAACCTCAATGACGTCGGTAGAAAGTGCTTACAGGGCTCGATGCTTGCTTGCCGTGTCCAGTCTTACCAGCTGTACATGGGCATGTACTTGCGGGACTTGGCCAAGGAGTTGGCCGGGTTCTCT
Source organism: Ichthyophis bannanicus (assembly GCA_033557465.1). Taxonomy (NCBI): domain Eukaryota; kingdom Metazoa; phylum Chordata; class Amphibia; order Gymnophiona; family Ichthyophiidae; genus Ichthyophis; species Ichthyophis bannanicus. The sequence continues at coordinate 526,478,609 of CM066031.1, read as the reverse complement.
GCTGGACTCTCCAGGGAACCCTTGCAGAGATTCAAGTCCTTGTCCTCGGGGATTCGGGACTGCTTGAAGTTCATGTCCCGCGCCGCCTACGATGGCTTCGAGGCTTCAGCCAGAGTTGCGGCAGCCAGCATCGCGGCTCGACGCCAGGCATGGCTGCAGTCATCGGACTTCAAGCCATGGGTTCAGGACAAGTTGGTCGATGTCCCTTGCCGAGGTGAAAACCTTTTTGGCAAGCCCATGACCGAGAAGGCCGCCCAGCTCGAAACAGAGCACCTTACACGGACAAGGCTGTCTAGGAAGACCTCTGCCCCTTCTCATAAGAAGAAGGGCTTGGGTAAAAAGACCTTTTACCCGAGGAAGGGCACTGCCTACAAACAGTACCCTCAGTATCAGGCTGCCCAAGCTTCACCCCAGGGTCAGCAAGCCAAGGGGCAGGGTAATGGGCCCCGTAGGCAGAGGACCCCCAAGCCTCCGGCCCCTGCTCCCACTCAGCAGGGTGGGGGTTTTTGACTCCTTGAGCGTAGCCTCTCCGTCCCTGCTATCCCAACCCTACACAGGAGGTCGCCTCGCCCTCTTTGCCCACCAGTGGCCCCTCATCACCGGGGACAGTTGAGTGTTGGACATAGTCCACAGGGGTTATGCACTACATTTTCACCAACTGCCTTGCCCATACATTCCAGGGGAGCCTCCAAGGCCCTCCCTGCACACAGACCTTCTTCTTCAGGAACTTCAAGGTCTGTTGGTGGACAGGGCGGTGGAACCTATGCCTCCCCACTTGCAAGGTCGGGGGTTCTACTCCAGGTATTTCCAGGTACCCAAAAGAACCGGTGGCCTTCGACCTATTCTGGATCTCAGGAACCTAAACAAGTTCCCAGAGAAAGAAAAGTTCAAGATGCTTACTCTTGGAACGCTTCTGCCCTACCTCCAGCAGGGAGATTGGCTATCCTCCTTAGATCTAAAGGATGCGTACACTCACATCCTCATTCATCCAGACCACAGACAGTACCTCAGGTTCATTGTGGGAGGAAACCATTATCAGTACAGAGTACTGCCTTTTGGCCTGACCTCCACTCCCAGGGTTTTTACCAAATGCCTGGCAGTGGTGGCGGCCTACCTGAGGAATCAGGGAATCTTTGTCTTCCCCTATCTGGACGACTGGCTCATCAGGGGTCAGACGTGCCAGGAGGCCATCCAAGCCACCCTCAGAACTATTGCTCTTCTTCAAAGCCTAGGGTTTGTCATAAATTTCGCAAAGTCCACTTTGCTCCCCTCCCAGAATTTGGAGTTCATAGGAGCAAGGCTGGACTTTCTCCTGGCAAAGGCTTTCTTGCCAGAAGACAGAGCACAACGATTGATAGCCTTGACAAACCAGTTTCTCAACAGGTCGCTGGTCTCCGCCAGACTCTGCCTGAGGCTTCTAGGCCACATGGCTTTGACAGTACATGTGACCCCCAATGCCAGGCTCCATATGAGGCCTGCACAGTGGTGCCTTCGGACTCAGTGGTCACAGGCCACAGGCAGCCTCAGGATAAGGGTGTCCAGACACTTTCTGAACTCCTTCAGCTGGTGGCTGCACCCACCCAATCTCCTAAAAGGAGTGCCCTTTCAGAATCCTGGGTACACGGTGGTATTGACCACTGACGCCTCCCTGCAGGGCTGGGGAGCTTATTGTCTAGACAAGTGCACCCAGAGCCTGTGGTCTCCTTGGGAGGCGGCACAGCAGATCAATCTCCTGGAACTCAGGGCTATTCACCTAGCTCTCAAAGCTTTCTCTCCTGCCCTGGCTCATCAATCTGTCCTCGTTCAGACAGACAACCAGGTGGCCATGTTTTATGTGAACAAACAGGGCGGGACTGGGTCCAGGCTCCTTTGTCGGGAAGCTCAAAACCTTTGGTCATTTGCCCTAAAGCACAGCATGCTCCTCAGGGCTGTGTACCTTCCAGGCCAGGAGAACTACCTGGCCGACAAGTTGAGCAGGATTCTGCAGCCCCACGAGTGGCAACTGCATCCCTTGGTAGTTCAGAGGATCTTCCTGAAATGGGGTCTCCCTTGGATAGATCTGTTTGCCAGTCCACTGAACACACAACTGCCAAAGTTCTGTTCCAGGCAACCGCATCCTTTGAGAATAGCACCGGATGCTTTTCTGATTCCCTGGTCTCAGGGCCTCCTGTATGCGTTTCCTCCCACGCCCTTGGTGGCCCAAACTCTTTTCAAGATATTTCAGGACAAGGCCTCAGTCCTGCTGGTGGCTCCCAGGTGGCCGAGACAACCTTGGTTTCCACTTCTGCTTCAGCTGGCAGTGGATCCCAGACTGTCCCTGGGGTTGCAACCCGACCTTCTCTCTCTGGGATGCAGAAGGGAACCCTGATCCTATCTCAAAGCTCTCAATTTGATGGCCTGGAGGCTGCAAGGGTAGTTTTTGCTCCCTGGGGCCTGCCTCAGGAAGTTGAGGAGGTTGTCCTAGCCTCTAGGAAACAGTCCACTAGAAAAACCTATGCTCTCAAATGGAGAAGGTTTTCTGTGTGTTGTCAGCTACGTACAGAGGATCCTTTCTCCTGTATGGTAACAGTAGTGCTTCAGGATTTACTTGTCCAATCAGGGACTCAAGTCCAATTCTGTTCGGGTCCACTTCTCAGTTCTAGCAGCTCACCACTCACTGGTGGAGGGACATTCTCTGTCGGTTCACCCCTTGGTGTCCCACTTTCTCATGGGCTTGCTTTTACTCAAGCCTCCAATCCGTCCTCCTGCCCCTGAGTGTTAGTTGAATGTGGTCTTGCAGCAACTGACTCGCCCACCTTTTGAGCCGATGGCTACTTGCCCACTACGCTTCCTCTCCTGGAAGACACTCTTCCTGATAGCCCTTACTTCGGCTAGGCGAGTGAGTGAGCTTCAGGCCCTGGTTTGTGATAGGCCTTACACTAGGATTTATAGGAACAGGGTAGTCCTCAGGACTCATCCAAAGTTCCTCCCAAAGGTTGTCTACTCTTTCCACCTCAATCAGGAGGTGGTTCTTCCAACATTCTTCCCTAGGTCTCATGCAAGCCAGGCTGAAGCAGTTCTGCATACCCTGGACTGTAGGAGGGCCTTATCCTTCTACCTTGACCGTACGCAGGGTTATAGAAGGGCTACTCAGCTCTTCGTTTCTTTTGACCCTAATAAGTTGGGGTTGGCTGTGTCTAAGTGTACCTTGTCAATCTGGGTGGCTGACTGTATCACCTGGGCTTACAAGGCGGCTGACCTTCCTTTGCAGGGTCGGGTTACGGCCCACCGTGTCAGGGCAATGGCTGCCTCAGTGGCTCATCTCCGCTCTGTGCCCTTGGTAGACATCTGCAGGGCTGCAACTTGGTCTTCAAGCCAGACTTTTGCGGCCCATTACTGTCTGGAGAGGGAGTCTCGTAGGGACAGTGCTTTTGGCCAAGCAGTACTCCGGAATCTCTTTGAGGTTTAGGCAACTCCTGCCCTCCTGCTCTCTGTTGGGCTACTGGTGGAGATTGTGTCCTTGAAAAGCCTTTCTTTTCTGCTGAGACTAGAGGGAGTACTCTTGTTCAGCCTGGGTTCCTCGGTAGCCCAGAGCTTGGGAGTCACCCATATGTGAGGACTGACTTCCTGCTTGGTCCTGGAGAAAGAGTAGTTACTCACCTTTAACAGGTGTTCTCCAGGAGCAGCAGGAATCAGTCCTCACAACCCTCCCTCCTCCCCTTGAAGTTGCAGTTGTACATAGTTCATTTTTCATTTTTGTGTGCTGTTCTTAGCTATGTCATTTGACTGAGGTAAGATGGCACCTTTAGGCGGGAAGGGAACCGCGCATGCGTGCCTGCATTCCCAAAGGCTTTCATAGAAAGCTGGGGAAATGCTCCGCTGGGGCTTCATCGGCGCCGATGACACCCATATGTGAGGACTGATTCCTGCTGCTCCTGGAGAACACCTGTTACAGGTGAGTAACTACTCTTTTCTACAGAAAACTTTCTGCATGCATTATTTAAACCCAGCGTAATGGTATAATTTCTTCATAGACCCGATGAAGAGAGAACAGCTTGAAAGCTTGTCAAAAATATATGTAGTTAGTCCAATAAAAAGGTATCACCTACAACTTGTTGTCTGATGCAGATAGGCCTGCCAAACAGCCTCGGCGGGAGGACCAGTCCTCCAAAGCACCACAGGGGCTCAAGGATGCTCCCGAGACCTCAATCTCCAGAGAGCTACTGGTTCCATGCTCTGGGATGGTGGCTCAAAGTCCTGTGAATCTACCCAGGCATCCTGGCTATCAAGAGCACTTCTGGCAACCTCTGTATCGAGGATATCGACAGCCCCAGGAGTGCAGGCGTCAACCTCCGGCTTGACGCCGATACCTCCTGGGCCGATGCCAGCCCTCGAGTCTGTATCAACAGCTCCTCTTCCTCCAGTGCCTGCTTTGGAACCTACAGGAATTGTCAGTACCCAACAGGCTCCCGATGCCGTGCCGCCTCAACATCAGTATTGGCATAGAGCATCGACATTGACACAAGACTGTCGATACTTTGATTTCCTCCTCCGATTCCAATGTGGTATCTGAGAACTCCAGGAGAAACCTAGATCTCCCTTTCAATACCTTCCCTCCTCATGAGCGGTGTCTGTCCCCACCAGAGGACATGTCTTTTCAAGACTTCATTTGGGACATGGCAGCAGGCCTGAAGATTATTGTGACACCGGAGACTGAACAGAGGGCAGAGGAATTAGAAATCCTTCAATACCCCTCGCTGCCCAAAGAGGCTGCCACGTTATGGGTGCATTGCATCCTGCAGGACCTATTGCTACATATGTGGTAGGCGCTGCTAACTGTTCCGCCTATCAGCAAATGACTTGATACTATGTACCGAGTCCCAACATGCCCTGGCTTTCAAAAGCCTCAATTACCGCACCATTCCATGGTAGTGGAATTGGCGATGCTTCGCACCAAGAGTTCTAAGAATCATTTGTCCATACCTCCGGGTAAGGACTCCAGAACTCTTGATGCCTTTGGGCGTCGTTGCTTTCAGACATGCATGCTAACTTCAAGGATTACTTCTTACATGCCCTACACAGGCATGTATCTCAAGGATATCTCCAGAGATCTATAAAACCTTGCTCCCATCCTTCCTGATGACAAACATGATGCATTCTTGGCCTTAATTAGGCAAAACCATAATACATCAAAATTCCTTGCCAGAGCATCTTTAGATGCTTTTGAGTCATCCAGCAGAGCTCCAGCAGACTGCATCGCTGCTTGCAGAATGACCTGGCTCCAGGCTTCAGACCTTGAGCAGTAGTCCAAGATAAATTGGCCAATATCCCCTGCTCTGGAGAGAACCTCTTTGATAAAGATTGGAGGGAGAAGGCCAGAGAGATTGAGACAAGATGATCTCTCCCTCAAACATCTTTCCAAGATGACGTCAGACCCCTCTAGGAGAAAGACCAATCTAACGAAGGCTTTCTATCCTAGGAAGAAGAAATAGTATCCTTCTTATCCATTTGCATTGGCTTATCAACCTCAGCAGTAACAGCAGAGACAATAGGGTCCTCGTCAGGCTAAGAAGCCTAAGACCCCTAAGCCACAACCAGCGGCTCAGCCACAGTCTGATTTTTGACTCCTTCCTAGAGACCATAGCTACTGTGCCTCTGCAAGGTCCACAGTCTCTCCACATAGCAGGCAGACTTTGTTCCTATGCCTGCAGGTGGCACCTCATCACTTCAGATCATTGGACTCTCAGCATCATCCAGAGGGGGCTATCTGCTTCATTTTCAAAGTTCCATCAACTCTGCAAGAGATCATCCTGCAAATCCCTTGCAGGTCAATCTCTTGTTAGTCGAGGTGACCACCCTGTTAGCTCAGGGGGCCATAGAAAGAGTTCCCCTCACCCAAGAGGGCAGGGGCTTCTACTCTCCTTACTTTCTTATCCCCAAGAAGACAGGAGGGTTCAGGCCTATTCTGGATCTAAGGGATCTCAATAAATTCCTAGTTTGGGAAAAATTCAAAATGATTTCCCTTGGTACACTTCTGCCATATCTTCAGAGGAATGACTGGCTATGTTCTCTAGACCTCAAGGAGGCATACACACATTTGCTGATCCACCCTCAGCACAGACAGTATCTGCGCTTTCGCTGTCAGCAAAACCATTACCAATATCAGACGCTCCCCTTCGGGTTATCTTCCGCACCCCGAGTGTTCACAAAATGCATGGCAGTCATGGCTGCCTACCTTCGGACATTTTGGATCTTTGTCTTTTCCTACTTAGATGATTGGCTAATCAGGGGAGAATCCCCAGAAGAGCTAAAAATTCATCGGACGACTATAGTGCTACAAAATCTGGGATTTGTCTTAAACTTTCCCAAGTCGTGACTCAAATTTCATCAGACACTATATTTATGGTCTTTGTTTAGAGCGTGAACTACTAATACTATAAAGTACACTCCACCAACTAACCAAAGGCAGTTATCTTAATAAACCGCTCATATCACATGTTTATGCGGAACTATAGATAACTTAAAAATGCCTATTATCTTCCCCCGAAGGTCTCAGACTTAACAACACTGAGCTTAATGAATAGGCTCAAGTGTTATAGTAGCATCAATGACCTTCTTGTAATCACCAAATGAGGGGTTATTTAGGCATCTACTCAATAAAACAAAAGAGAGCTGCTTATCTGTAACACATCAGTGTGATACATTTTCTGGCAAAAACACTTCTTTAATCTTGAAAGGAGCCCAACGCCGTCATGAAGCTTTACTCTCGCGTTTCACATAAATGTTTCATCAGGGGTTCACGGTTGACATCTGGGACACATGATGATACTAGCTGATAAGCCTCGTTTTGTTTGAAAAATGAGAAAGTTATCTTACAACAATGATAACATTCAAAAAATGTGTGCTGCCCATGCTCCTGGATGAAAAGACAATTCCTCTACTTCGGAACCAAACAGCTGAGAACTGCTTGTCAGGCCCGAACTTTCCTTCCACAGGATCGCTCTGCCCATCTCATCGAGGTCGCCCACACTATAGGGAGTCCGTGTCATGAACAGCTTGAGAAATGCTACATCTTCTGGGACACATGACCTCCACAGTCCGTGTTGTCCCTCATGCCCATCTGCACAGGTGACCAGTACAGTGGACACTGTTTTCTCAATAAACCCAGACAACTGGGCGACTCTCGGACAAGATTTCTGTTACTCTTCCTTTTGTCAACTCCCTTCGCTGGTAGTGCTCCCCTCAAAACCTACTTGGAGGGTCACCTTTTCAGGTGCCTCCACCTCAACACATCCTGAGAATGGATGCTTCCAAACTAGGGTGGGGGGCACATCTGAACAGTCTCACTAGGCAAGGACAGTGGACACAGCATGAGTCTCGGTTGCAGATCAACCTCCTGGAGCTATGTGCTCTCACGAATGTCCTTCGGGTTTTTCAATCCCAACATTTGGGCAAACAAGTCTTAATCCAGATGGACAACCAGATGGCTATGTTCTATGTGAACAAGCAAGGCTCCTATCCCCTTTGCCAGGAAGTCCTTCATCTCTGGTGGTTCTCCATTGCACACCACATCCATGTCAGGGCGGTGTATCTCCCAGGCAAACTCAATCTCCTAGCAGACAGGCTCAGCCGCATCCTGCATCCACACAAGTGGACTCTGAATCAGGAAAATGGCATCTTGGATCTTTCACCTGTGGGTGGGGGGACCCCCTCATTGGATCTGTTCGCTACCCAGGAGAATGCATGACTGCCACTGTTTTGCTCAAAGCTTCCCTCCTTCAACAGCCAGACAGTGGATGCCTTCCTTCTCCACTGGGGGGGGGGAAGGGTCTGCTTTATGCATTCCCTCCCACCCCCTGAATACCCAAACGCTGTTCAAACTGCAGGCCGACATGGGCTCCATGATTCTAATAGCCCCTTACTGACTCTGTCAGTCATGGTTTCCTCTGCTGCTTCAACTAGCACAGACTCCACCCCTAGTCTGGGACATGCACCCAACCTCCTCTCCCAGGATCATGAGACACGTCTCCATACCAATCCACAAGCCCTCTGTCTCGCTGCATGGCTTCTGAGTGCATGATATTTGCTGGCCTGGACCTTCCTCAGCAGGTCAAGGAGATCATACTTGCAGCATGCAAGCCATCTATTGGACATTCTTATGTCTTCAAATGGTGAAGGTTCACTCTCTGGTGTACCCCGAAACACATTGACCCCTCTGTCTTTCTAGTGGAATTTCTTTTACAATATCTCCTCCACATGTCATCGAAAGGTCTTAAGACTAACTCAGTTCATCTTAGTGCCATCTCAGCCTATCACTGGCAGGTTGATGGGTATCCTATTTTGTCTCACCCCTTGGTGCAATGATTTATGTGGGATCTTCTGTTGTCTACTCTAAACCACCACTTAAACCTCCACCGGTGGCTTTAGACCTCAATGTGGTCATAGCGCAACTTCTAAATTCACCTTTTGAACCTTTGGCCACCACTTCTTTAAAATTTCTGCCTTGGAAGGTAATCTTCCTCATTGCTCTCACTTCAGCTTGCCGCATCGGCGAACTGCAGGAGTTGCTGTTGGATCCTCCGGTTCTGTCATGACAAGGTGGTTCTCTGTACCCATCCACACTTCCTTCCAAAGATGGTTGCTGCTTTCCATCTCAACCAGTCCCTCATGCTACCGGTGGTCTTCCCTTTACCGCACGCTTCTAGATCCGAGGCAGTGCTGCACACTTTAGATTGCAAGTGCGCACTGGCTTTCTACTTGGACAGAACCAAGACTTTCAGGAAATCTCCCATTTGTTCATTTCCTTTGATCCAAGTCACCTTGGACTTCCAGTGTTGAAACAAACCCTTTCCAATTGGATTGTGGACTGCATTTCCTTTGCCTACATTCAAGCGGGACTCTCCCTTGAGGGTCATGTCACCGCTCATAATGTGCAGGCTATGACAACCTCAGCTGCCAGCCATCGTTCTGTCTCCATTGACGAGATCGGTCGAACAGCTACCTGGTCCTTCATCCACACTTCTGCTGCTCACTACTGCCTAGACGGGGACTCCCGTTGGGATGCTGCCTTTGGCCAGGCTGTCCTCCAGCACCTTTTTGGGGTTTAACTGCAACTCCTACCTCCATTCTGGATTTTCTTTCTGGCACCAGGCTTTACCGTCTATGTTCTTGCCATCTGTCTTCGAGTCCAACAGGGCTACTTTGTATCCACACCCTCTGGCTCCATCCTTTAACCTTGAGGATACTGCTCCTAATCCAGTCTGATACCTGGGGGCTAGTGAGTCCCATATGTGAAGACTTCATTCCTGCTTGTTTCTGGAGATAGCATAGTTACTCACCTGTAGCAGGTGATCTCTGGAAACAGCAGGAATCAGTTTTCACAACCCGCCTTCCTTCCCTAGGAGTTGTAGGGTATTCTTTTTTCCTCTATCGCTCAACTACAAACTTAACTGAGGAGAGGACTTGGGAAGGCAGATGTGCAAGCAGTGGAGTTTTCCAAAGGCTTTCTTATTCGACACAGGGTAGTGTTCCCATGCGGGCTCTGTCAGTGCCGATGATACCCATATATGAAGACTTATTCCTGTTCCCAGAGATCACCTGTTACAGATGAGTAACTACACTGTGCCTTTGAACCCATATATCAAATCTAACATCAAGGTAGAATATGAACTATCAACAGGTTGGATTAGTGAGAAACTTTATTTGTAGATGTACTAGTATCCTGGTAAAAGAAATTTAAGAATGTGTAAGATATGAGTGTCTCTTTGGGGAAGCATTGTCTTATGGTTTATATCAGTGATGGCTAACCTTTTTGAGCCCGAGTGCCCAAACTGCCGCACAAAACCAAAGAATTTCCTCAAAGTGCCAGCACGTCAATTTGCATAAATATTTGCATAATGCTAACATACACTAACTTTTAGTAAACATGTCTCTTAATGAGTGTATGGATAAAGACAGACTAAAAGATTTCTACATTACTATAATCCAGTGCCAACCGCCAGGCACATTAGGAACTACTACAAACACTGCCCATTTAGAACCAATAGCAAACCCGCCGTATCCTAACAGCACTACCAGGAGTCACAAAGCACCATACCATACCTATCAAAAGGCAACACTGCAAATATTAAACCAATACATTTCAGAGAACAACAATACATGACCTACTGGGGAAAGAGAACAAGTGGCAATGTCAAAAAGGAATTACATAAACAGAATACCTCAGCTCAGTTACACAGTTGCAATTGCTCCAGCCACTTTCTTCTGGTTTCTTCATGTTTTCTGCTAACTCTCCATCATCTGCTGTCCATTTGTCCTTTCTTCTCTCTTCTAGTTTTTTTTTCCATTCTCTCTCTCTACATCCGCTTTAACATACTAATCTTTCTCCTTTTGCTCTTTCCTCATTCCTATTTCATCCACTCAAATTTTACCCCTCCATCCTCAATCCCCACTTACTCTCCCAATACCCGGCCAATTGTACATTTTTCTTCCCTCACACACAAAATATTTTTCCCCTCTCCATTTCATTCTCCCAGCCCCAACCCCGTCTAATCTCCCCCAACATCAGCTCCCTTTTAGTTCCAGCCCCACCCAGTATCCGCTCCCTTCTAGTCCCCTCATCAGTCCATTTCCAGTCCTAGCTCCCCCATCCATTTCCAGTCCTATCCGAGTCCCTTCATCAGCTCATTTCCAATACCAGCCTCCCATCAGCCCATTTCTAGTCCTTTCCTAGCCCCACCATCAGCCCATGTTAAATCCTAGCTCCCCTCCACTCAGCCCATTTCTAATCCAAGCCCCCCATGAGCCTACCTCCAGTTCTAGCCCCTCCATGAGTCCATTTCAATCCAAGCCCCCACCACAGCCCATTTCCAATCTTAGCTCCCCCAACACCCAATTCTCAGTTCTATCCTAGCCCATCCATCAGCCCAGTTCCTGTCCTAGCTCCCTCCCCTAAGAGCCCATTCCAAGCCCCCCTTCCCATCAGTTATTTGCAGTTCAAGCCCCTTCCACTCAGCCCATTTCCATTCCAAGTCCCCCTCCCCAGTAGCTATTTGCAGTTCAAGCCCCCCACTTCCCCTCAGCCCATTTCCATTCCAAGCCCCGTCCCCATCAGCTATTTGCAGTTCAAGCCCCCCACTTCCCCTCAGCCCATTTCCATTCCAAGCCCCATCCCCAACAGCTATTTGCAGTTCAAGCCCCCTTCCACTCAGCCCATTTCCAGTCCTAGCAACCCCAACCCATTAACAGTACTAGCGCCCCACTAGCCCACTCCCAGTCATAATCCCACCAGCCCATTTCCAGTCCTATTCCCCATCACCCAATTTTCAGTTTATGACCCCCCATAGCCCATTACCAGTCCTAACCTCCCCATCAGCCCACTCCCAGTCCTAATCCCCCGTCACCCAATTTTCTGTGTGAGCCCCCCCATAGCCCATTACCAGTCCTAACCCCCCATCAACCCACTTCCAGTCCTAATCCCACCAGCCCATTTCCAGTCCTAATCCCCCATCACCCAATTTCAGTTTAAGCCCCCCATAGCCCATTACCAGTCCTAACCCCCCATCAACCCACTTCCAGTCCTAATCCCACCAGCCCATTTCCAGTCCTAATCCCCCATCAGCCAAGTTTTAGTTTAAGCCCCCCCAGCGCCCATCACCACTCCTAACCCCCCCAGCCCAGCGCCCATCACCACTCCTAACCCCCCAGCCAGCCCAGTGCCTATCACCACTCCTAACCCCCCAGCCCGCCCCGTGTCCACCACCACTCCCACCCCCCCCGCCCAGTGCCCATCACCACTCCTACCTCCCCCCAGCCCCGCACTACTCCTACCACCCCCCCCCCCCCAGCCCATCACTACTCCTAACCCCCCCCGCCCCGCCCATCACCACTCCTCACCCCCCCCCAGCCCAGCCCATCACCACTACAACCCCCCCCCCAGCCCAGCCCAGCCCATCACCACTCCTAACCCCCCCCAGCCCAGCCCAGCCAATCACATCACCACTCCTCACCCCCCCCCAGCCCCGCCCCGCCCATCCCATCACCACTCCTAACCCCCCCCCCCAGCCCAGGGAAAATTAAAAAAAAAGAAAACCTGTCTGTTGCCGCTGTCGGGGCCGCCGCGGCAGAATCGAGCGTGCCGCGGGGCCCCCCTGTATCCGGCAGAGCCTGCCCTCCCCGTAGCCGCTCTCTCTTTGGAGCTGCAGGCAGACGCGCCGGCTTGCAGAGCGCGAGGGAAGTGTTTCTCCCTCGCTGCTCTGTTAAACCCGCGGGGCTGATGGGAAGTTCCCATCAGCCCCCGCGGGCTTAACAGAGTCGCGAAAGGGAAACTCTTCCCTTCGCGCTCTGCAAGCCGGCGCGTCTGACTGCAGCTCCAAAGAGAGAGCTGCCAAAGAGAGAGCTGCTACGGGGAGGGCAGGCTCTGCCGGGTACAGGGGGGCCCCGCGGCACGCTCGATTTTGCCGCGGCGGCCCCGACAGCGGCAGCAGACAAGTAAAATTGAAAAAAAACCAAAAACCTAATTGCGGACCTTCCCGCGTGCCAGCTGCAAGGCCTTCGCGTGCCACAGCTGGCACGCGTGCCATAGGTTCGCCATCGCTGGTTTATATGATGCTCTAGTGCCCTCTAGTGTGCTTCAGTGGTAGTTAATATGGTTTTGAAACAAGTGCTTGCACTTATGAAGAACAGTGTCCGTAAAGTACTTAACGTTGTGTATTTGATTATTTATTGATATTTTCTCCGTGAACAAGCAGGAAGTAATCCTCACGTATGGGTAACATCACTGATGGAGCCTCGCATGGAATGGCTCCCCACCTTCCAAAGGAATATTTTGGGAGGTATGCCACTCATGCGCACTTGCCTTCCCTGCCCGCTGCGATGCCATATTCTGCAGTCTTCTTTTTTCCGCAGAGCCCCTAGGATGTGTTCCTGCAATCCAGAAAAAAGTTTGAATTTCTTGCCCTTGTGGCTGAGCTTTCACTCGTTTTTTCATTTGCCGCCTGTCATCTGTTAGCTTTTCTTCTTACACTTTGAGTGTTTTTTTTTCTGTAGTTTTCCTTTTTCTGTTTGTTGTGCCTTTTCGCATTCTTTTCCTCTTCAGGTTTTTCCAACCGACAGCTGTTTTTCAATTTGATTTTGCCGAGGTGGTCTTTTTCGGTATGTCTAAGCTGGTTAGTAGCTTTGAAAAAATACACCAAATATGGCAAGACCATTTCTGCCACTGACTGCCATAATTGGTACTTGCAGTGCCTTGGACTCGACCACCAGCCAGCGTCCTGTGAACTCTGATTGCAGATGACGCGTCAAGGGCTGAAAGATTGGGAAAAGCAGGAGTTGTCCCTCTTTAGCTCACCTGATTCAATATCCTCAGCACTGACCCTCTCATCCACATTTGAGGTGGCCAAGGGAAAAGAGCAGAGGACTCAGTCAAAGCAGACTGGTTCGAATGGAGAGGAGAGTCCCTCGACAGAGGCCTGTTGGTGTCGAAAAGGAAGCACAAGGAGAAAATCCCTGTGCAGTGTCATTGCCGCCCCTCTTGCTGCGAGATGGACAGTGAGGGCCGACCAAACTTCCTTGGCAGGAGGGCTCGACCCGAACAGCAGAGTCCATTCCCAGTGCCCAGGATGTCTGCCAGCTGTCTTCCAATGCTCCTATCATTGTGGAGTCCCCACCTAAGGGGTTCATGAGCAATGGTTGTGGCATTGACGTCCTCATCAGTGGTGATTCTGGAGGAATGCCTATGAGCCTCAGAAGCTCACCTGGCAGAGGTGGAAGGCCTGAGGTAACACAGGCTTCGTGGCACAGAGCACGTCATCACCGCACTCCTTTCAGCCGATCCTGGAGACCCTTGCCCTGCCCACCATGGCTAGGACATCGGATGGGAGACTGGTATCGACACTAGTGGCTGGAGCCATCTCCCTCTGCATCGGAGTCGGAAGCCCTAGGGCATTGCCATCGGCATGCCGGGCACAAGGGGGACCATTGATGTCCACCCTCTCCTGAGTCGCGCAATTGGCACTCGGAGGAGACTCGACATTACTTTGACTTCCTCTCAGAATTTGAATTAGGATGGGAAACAGAGGCAGAATCGACAGGTGTTAAATCTCCAGGCCCAGGATCTCTTGCCCGACCCGTCGCTCCCCTGGAAGACATGTCCTTACAGGTTTTTGTTCGGGACATAGCTAAGGCCATCCCCCTTTCTCTTGAATTGGAAGAGGAACTGAGAGCGGAGAAACTGGAACTCCTCTAATACTCCTCAGTCCCTCTTGAGGCAGTGACAGTTCCCGTCCATCATGACCTGCAGAGGTTGCTACTGCAGCTGTGGGAGGTGCCACTCGTGCTTACGGCCAACAACCGCTGGCTTGATTCCCTGTACTGGGTCCAGAAAGCCCCGGGGTTTGAGAAGTCTCAGTTGCCCCACAATTCAATTGTGGTTGAGTCTGCCTTGAAGCGGGCAAGGAGTGCAAAAACGCACTCTTTGGTGCTGCCCACATAGGAAACACAGACCCATGGACTGCTTTGTGAGGAGGTGCTTCCAGGATTCTATGCTGATAGCCTAGATCTTGACCTACCAAACTTACATGGCCATGTTCCTCAAGGATGTCATGTTGGACATCGAGGATTTCACTTCTCTCATCCCCAAGCGAGGTTTCGTAGCTCACAGCAAGGATTGCATGAAGGTTTGTGGTCCAGGGCGCTTACGACGTCTTTGAATCCGCCGGTAGGGTGGCAGCCATGGGGATTGCCACACGGTGGATGACCTGGTTGCAGTCCTCTGACCTGAGCAGTGAGTACAGAACAAGATTGCAAATGTACCCTGTCGGGGTGAAAACCTCTTTGGCAAGTCCGTGGAAGAAAAAGGCTGAAGAACCAGAAAAGGAGCAGGTGACCCTCACCAGGCTGTCCAGAAAGGCTGAGGATTCCACGTGGAAGAAAGCACCAGCCAAAAAAGCTTTTCTCCTGCACTTGCAGAGGTACTTTACATCCCGGCTGCAAGTGCAGCCTAAGGCCCAAGCTCCCCGTTCACGGTGGAGGGAGAAAACCCCAGACATAACCTGCCCCCCCGGCAAAGCTGGGTTGGGATTTTTGATGGGGTCTTCAGGAGTATAGCCAGCCGACTGTCGTCAGCCAGGGCCCCCCTGCAGGTGGGTGGGGCAGCTCGTCCACTTTGCCCACCTGTGACCTCTTGTCATCTCGGATGCCTGGGTGCAAGAGATCATCCAAAGCAGCTATCGGTTGCATTTCCACCCAGCTGTCACCTCCTTACAATCCTGGCGATTACCCCATGGACCCCGCACACCAGAGCCTCCTGCAGACCAAAGTTGTGGCCCCACTAGCCAACCTCACCATCGAGCCAGTTCCCCTTAGCCCAGATCAGTCAGAGCTTTTAATCCAGATACTTCCTGGTCCCCAAAAAGACTGCCGGGTTCCGCCCCATTCTAGATCCGTGAAACCTCAATCGGTTCTTTGTGCATGAAAAGTTCAAAATGGTCTCACTGGGGAGGCTGCTCCCATTCCTTCTGCAAAACGACTGGCTATGCTTCTTAGATCTGAAGGATGTGTATGTGCATATTCTGATCCACCTGCATCACAAGACAGTGTTGGCCATCCAGCATAAACCAAACGTACTATCAGTACAGAATGCTTCCCTTTGGGCTGGTCACAGCTACCAGGGTTTTCACAAGATGCCTGGCAGTCGTGACCACCTTCCTTTGGACACGGGGTGCTTTTGTCTTACCATACCTGGATGACTGGCTCGTAAAAGGCCCCATGCTGGCCAGCGTATGGCAGTCCACCGAGCTTACCATTTAGGTGCTCAAAGGACTCTGCTTTGTGATCAACTATCTGAAGTTTCACCTCTAGCCAGTATAACAACTGGAGTTCATCAAATGCCCTCCTCGATATCACTTGGGTGAGAGCTTTCCTGCTGGTGGACTGCCTGCAGCAG
The DNA here is from genome assembly GCA_033557465.1 of Ichthyophis bannanicus. Lineage (NCBI taxonomy): Eukaryota > Metazoa > Chordata > Amphibia > Gymnophiona > Ichthyophiidae > Ichthyophis > Ichthyophis bannanicus. The sequence goes on along the minus strand of CM066031.1, from coordinate 526,462,687 downwards.
CTCACAGTGGTGGGTGTGCTGCAGCACCAGCACCACACTATGGCCCGTGGGCTGCTGAGAGCCCTCAGGCACATGGTGGCCATGGTGCATGTTATCCCCTATGCCCCCCTCTGCATATGGCAGGCTCTATGGACCTTGCAAACGCAATGGCAGCAAGCCTCGGGCTGCCTGCGAGACAGGATGGTGGTGAATGCTCCACTCGCACAATCCCTGACGTGGTGGCTCATGACTGCAAACTTGTGTTGGGGCCTCCCGTTCCAACAAGCAGTGTCCTGCAGGCTGCTCATGACAGATGTCTCCAAGCTCAGCTGGGACATGCACCTGGACGGTCTCTGCACCTAGGGCCTGTGGTCCGAGAGAGAGTGTCTCCATCAGATCAACTTCCTTGAACTCTGGGCCATCGTGAATGCTCTCCGTGCCTTTAGGGCACACCTTGCAAATCAGGTGGTCCTGATCCAGATGGACAACCAGGACGCCTTGTTCTATGTCAGGCATGTCCAACAGGTAGATCGCGATCGGGTCAGAGGTAGATCGCCAGCCCCACTTAGCTCCATCTCTCCAGCAGCTCACCCCGTCGCTAGGAGAGAACTCGTGCCGAGGTCTTGCTGCCACTGCTGATCCTTTGCCTATCTTTTTTCCCTGCGTGCGGGAATCTTGCCTGCAGGTGTGTTGGGGCGCTTGTTGTTTTCGTGCCAATAGTTTGTGGGTACCCCAGGGGGCTGCCGCCCACGCCCCGCAACGAGACGCCACAGGCCTGGTGTCGTACCTGGTCTCCTGCCTCTCAGAATCACCCATTCCTGCCCCTGCCCCAACACCCCTTAGAAGTGTTATATACCAGGCGATATCCATTCGCCCGGGCTTTACCTGAATACACTTACCGTATTAGTTGTGTCGTGTGCTGGTCATTTGTTGCTTTATAGTTCGCTTTCATTAAACGTTTTCGGGCAGACACAACAAAGTGTCAAGAATTTGGTGATTTTGGCGGGCTTTTCCAATTTTGTTCTAACTTGCCTATGCCTTGCCTACGAATTGGTTCAAACCACTGTGACTTTTGCTTGCCTCTGCAATTTTATTTTGCCTAGCCTTTTCGTTGATTCTATACTGCAATTTTATTTCGCCTTGCCTTTGCGTTGATTCTGCACTGTGTTCAGAATTTATTAAATCGCGTGTGGTGGTATTTGAACTTGTTTGGCAGTATTTGATTATCTCCAGGAACAAGCAGGAATGTAGTCTTCACATATGTGTATCGTTGGTACCGACGGAGCCTGTGCGGGAACGCTCCCCAGCGTCCAATTAGAAAGCTTTTGGGAGCATCCCACAGCGTCTGCGTGCTGCCTTCCCGCCTTTCCCAACTGCCTCTCTCCAGTTCTTCATTTTCCACGGAGCCAGCAGGTCGTCGTTCCTGTCACCGCAGAAAATATTTTCCTTATTCCTTCTTTTTTGTGGTCGCGTCTGCCTTCCTCGACGCTATACCGGTACCGCCGGTTCTTCTTTGTTTCTTTAAAAAAGAAAATATATATATATATTCTATTTTATTTTCCAAACTTTTCTTTTTCCAGGTGCACGCGCCATTTTGGGCCTTAGGCCCAAAATTTCCTCCACTATGGAAAAACCCGCCTCGGGTTTCAAAATGTGCACCAAGTGTGGCGGTACTATCTCCATCACTGACACCCATGACTGGTGTCTTAAATGTTTAGGTCCTGACCACTCCATCTCTGAGTGTATGGCTTGTGCCATGATGTCCAAGAGGGGTCGACAAAACCAAGCTGCCAAGCTCAGCACCCTTTTTCCCTCTGTGGCTTCTGTGGCATCGACATCTTCCAGGGCTTTGTCTTCCTCCCATGAATCTCAGGTAACTAAACATAAGTCTGGCCGGTCCTCAAAGGGTAGATCTCCTTCCAAGCATTGAGATGCTTCTGGCGTTGCCCTTAAGGGGTTCTGTACTGGCAAAATTGCCCCGGCAGGAGGCTTCGGCTTCCAAAGCATTATCGGGGCTCCAGGATGTTCTCGAGGCCTCGACCTCAGCAGAACTACTGGTGCCATGCTCTGGGGTACCGGCTGCTTCCTCCGGTACCGATACCCAGGCATCGGCAGCGTCAATAGACCAGAGGTTCCTGGCTATTGAACGCAGTCTGGCGGCATCGACACCCTCGGAACCACGTCAGACAGTTCATACAGTACCGGCGCCGGTACCGATACCGACAGCATCGACATCGGTGTCCGCTTTGCCGGCACCTAGTCATGCGATGCCTTCCGGTACCGATACACTAGTACCGATTCCCCCCGGTACCGACTTCGATCGGTACGGGTATCGGGCTCTTCAAGAGCATCCGGACAGAAGGTACTACGAATCCTCGGAGGAGTCCGAGGATTCTGACAGCTCTGTCGGTACCGGAATACTTCTCCCGGAGGAGCCTTCCTCTCCTAAACACAGGATGTCTCCTCCAGAAGATATCTCCTTTCAGGATTTTATCAGAGATGTGGCTCGAGGTCTTAACATTACTGTGGCTCCTGAAACAGAGCCCAGGGCAAAGGAGTTGGAGATTCTTCAATATCCCAAAGCTCCTAAGGAGGCAGTTACTTTGCCTATCCATGAGATCTTACATGATCTCATGCTAAGAATGTGGGAAACACCTCTTACCCCACATCTCCTCACTCTCGTAGACTGGATACCATGAGTCCCTCCTTGTCCTGGTGTCCAAGAGACTCAGTTTCCTCACCACTCTATTGTAGTGGAATCAGCAATGAGAAGGATTAGGAGTGCAAAGAGGCATGCCTCTAATCCTCCAGGACGTGAGTGTAGAACCTTAGATGCCTTTGGACGTCGTACTTTCCAGGCTTCCATGCTTTCTGTCAGGATCAGTTCCTATATTTTATATATGGGAATGTTCCTTAAAGAAGTCACAGGAGATTTAGAGGTTCTAAGCCCTCTTATTCCTGAAGATAAAAGGCAGGATTTTCTCACTCTGGTTAAACATGCCCAGGATGTTTCTAAATTTGTCAATCATGCAGCTTTTGACTGTTTTGAGTGCATAAGCAGAACCTCTGCCATTGCCATAGGTGCACGTAGAATTGTCTGGCTCCAGGCATCCGATTTGGAGCTCTGGGTGCAGGACAAACTGGGCAATATCCCTTGTACAGGTGAGAATCTATTCAGCAAAAATTGGCAAGAGAAAGCCAATGAGTTGGATGCTGACAACTCAACTTTGGATAGGTTATACAAAGCCACAGCTGATCCTGCAAGAAAAAAATCTTTCAAGAAGCCATTCTTCTCAAAAAAGAAGAGGTTTTATCCCTCTTATTCCCAGTAGGGACGTTCTGCAGCCTGCCCGAAAGAGTCAGCAACCACCTAAACAAAGGAAAGCAAAGACTGCTAAGCCTCAACCGTCTCAGCAGTCTCAGCCTCCACAAGGCCTTTGACTTTCATCTAGAGAACTTAGCCTTCCTGGCCCTCAATGGACCAGAGCCTTCCACCATTCCAGGAAGGTTGTGTCACTTTGCCCCCAGATGGGGTCAGATAACAGCAGAACATTGGACACTCTCCATTATAAAAGAGGGGTACAAGCTTCATTGTCTGTGCATGCCCCCTCCCACAATGGTAAGACAGTTCAATTCTCAGACCTCTTTCATCAACTTGTTAGATCAGGAGGTCACTATGCTTCTTGCCCAAGGGGCAATAGAAGAAGTACCCATTCATCAACACGGTACAGGGTTTTACTCCCCCTATTTCCTTATCCCAAAGAAAACAGGGGGACACAGACCTATTTTAGACCTCAGAGAATTGAACAAATTCCTGTTCAAAGAGAAATTCAAGATGGTTTCTCTGGGAACTCTGCTGCCATACCTTCAAAGTCAGGATTGGCTTTCTTCTCTAGATCTCAAGGATGCGTACACTCATGTTCTCATCCATCCAACTCACAGAAAGTTCCTTCAGTTCCTTTTTCAAGGAAAGCACTACCAATACAGGGTGCTTCCTTTTGGCCTGGCATCAGCACCAAGAGTGTTCACGAAATGCATTCCTGTGGTAGCAGCATTTCTTTGCACTCTAGGGATATTCGTCTTCCCCTACTTAGACGACTGGCTCATTCGAGCCCCATCAGAGTCAGAGGCCGGGACTTCTCTATCTTGCACAATGCGTATCCTTCAGTATTTGGGTCTAGTCATAAACATCCCAAAATCCAGTCTAACTCCCACTCAGTCTCTAGAGTTCATAGGAGCTTTGCTGGATACCAGAAAAGCAAGTGCCTATCTTCCCCAGGCCCGTTGCATTCGCATGGTGCAGTTAGCTTCTCAAGCAGTGCTAAAACCTCATCTCACTGCTCGAGAAATGTTACAATTATTAGGCCACATGGCATCTACCGTGCATGTGGATCCCTATGCTCGCCTCCATATGAGAGCAGCCCAGTGGACTTTATCCACTCAATGGACCCAGGCATCAGGGTGCCTGTCAGACAAAATAGCAAACACAAATCACCTTATTTTGTCCCTCCAATGGTGGCAGTCCACTCAAAACCTGTTTCTGGGGTCTCCATTTCAACAACCTTTGCCCCAGGTAACTCTCACAACAGATGCTTCTTCAGTGGGTTGGGAAGCTCATCTGCAAGACCTCTCCACCCAAGGTACTTGGACTCCACAGAAGACTCATCTACACATCAATCTCTTAGAGCTCAGAGCAATCTTCCTTGCTCTGCCAATGTTCCACACCCTGCTCAGCTACAAGACAGTCCTCATTCAGACGGACAATCAAATAGCCATGTTCTATGTGAACAAGCAGGGAGGAACAGGCTCTCTGTCGCTTTGCAACGAAGCTTTGCGACTATGGGCCCTCGCCAGAGAGCATCAGATTCATCTCCTGGCAGTGTATCTTCTAGGTATCCAAAACTCTTGGGCAGACAGACTCAGTCGAGTTCTGCTTCCACACGAATGGTCTCTACATACAGACTAGGTGGCCAAGATTTTTCAAATTTGGGGAACCCCGGACCTAGACCTCTTTGCAAATCCGTTGAATGCCAAACTTCCCTGGTTCTGTTCCAGAATTTCGGCTCAGGGCTCTCAGGCCAGGGATGCTTTCCTCCTTCATTGGGGTCAAGACTTTCTCCAGGACCAAGCAGGAAGTCAGTCCTCACATATGGGTGACGTCGGCGCCGACGGAGCCCTCGCGGAGCAATTTTCACCAGCTTTCAAAGAAAGCCTTTGGGAATTGCAGCGCGCATGCGCGGTCCTCTTCCCGCCCAAGGGTGCCATCTTGCCCAGTCTTCTTTTTTCCGCGGAGCCCTACAGACGTTGTTTGTGAATCCCCGCAGAAAAGTTGATTTTATTTCTCTTTTTTCTCTCGGTTTCGACGCCGGTTCTTTTCCCGCCCGGACCCGCGACTCCGGTTGCGAGTCCGTTTTTTATTTTTCGGTTTTTTGTCCTTCGTGACAGATTTCGCGCCTTTTTACTTTTTCACTGGCAGCCCGGTCTTTTGACCTCGCAGGGGCCCTTTTTCCCCCGATGGCTGCCAGAGGGTTTAAAAAGTGTGACCTCTGTAAGAAACTCATGTCTCTTACCGACACACACGACTTCTGCCTCCGCTGCCTCGGACCTGATCATGACCCGATGATCTGTGGTCCGTGTGGCAAAATGTCCTCAAAAGCGTTGAGGAGTCGGCAGCATAAGCGGGAACGTATCTTCTCTGACTCCGGCCGGGCTCGGACCTCGTCAGAGGCTTCGACGTCTCGGGACTCTGGTCCTGAGCATCGTCGAAGTTCCTCTGAAAGGGGGTCTCCTACCCGGGAACATCATCGGAAGAAGAAACCTGCGAGGGCGGGATCGGTGGACGCACCTGGTTCCTCGAGGGCCAGGTCGCATAGCCCCGATTACCGTCCCGGGTCCTCGGAGGTGGAGAGGCCTTCCAAACATCCTCGTCTCGAGATGGACTTGCCCGCTCACGTGAGTACTGTTGTCCTCGTAGACTCACCTCCGAAGGAGCCGACGTCGGGCCCAACGCCGTCGGGGCCCGAGTCGGGGGCTGCTGGGTCTCCTGAGCTCGGACTCAGGTTGACGGCCTTGGAGAGCAGTCTGACTGCCTTCATGGACCAGCAGCGGACATTGATCGCTGGCCTCGCCGGTGCTTCTGCCCTGACCGCCGGGACGTCGACCTCCAAGTTGACCCCGGAGACCGAGCTGATCCTCGAGTCCATGAGGGCTCGAGTCGATCCTCGGTCGCGGTCTCCTAAGGCCTCCCGTTCGGGACCGAGGTCGTCGACGCCGACTCCCTAGGCGTCGGGGCGGATGGCATCGACGCCCGCCCGACCGGAGCCGCTCGACGACTCCTCCGAGGAGTCGGCCTGGGAATCCGAGGACGAAGAGTCACCTGGTTCCTTTCGGACTCGGTGTGTCCCATCGGACTCCCCCGAGTCCGAACCTCGGAGACAGTCCCCCCCAGAGGATACCTGGTTCTCGGACTTCGTGCGGGATATGGCCAAGGCCTTGGCCTTCCCCGCGGATCCCGAGGAGGAGCCTCGAGTCGAAGAGCTCGATGCCCTCCAATATGACTCTCCCCCGAAGGAGGTCTTTATTGTACCAGTTCCTCCGATGCTGGAACGACTTCTCTTCCGCATGTGGGAGAGCCCGGCGTCGTCGCCGGTGTTAAGCAAGCGGGTCGATTCCATTTATCGAGTCCACAAGAGCCCCGGCTTCCAAAAGGCACAACTACCGCACCATTCCATGGTGGTGGAATCGGCCATGCATAGACTTAAGAGTCAAAAAATACACTCCTCGGTACCCCCCGGTAGGGAGGCCCGAAGCCTGGATGCCCTCGGTAGGAAGTGTTTCCAGGGCTCTATGCTTGCTTGTCGAGTCCAGACCTACCAGCTCTACATGGGCATGTATCTCTGGGACCTGGCTAAAGAAATAGCCGGGTTCTCTGCTGGTCTCTCCGACGAACCTTTGCAGAGGTTCCAAACCTTGTCAACTGGTATTCGGGAGTGCTCAAAGTTTATCTCTCGAGCAGCCTACGATGGTTTTGAGGCATCGGCTCGAGTAGCTGCAGCCGGCATCGGTGGACGCCGCCAGACTTGGCTTCAGACGTCCGACCTCGAGCCATGGGTGCAGGACAAGTTGGTCGATGTCCCCTGCAGAGGTGAAAACCTCTTTGGCAAGCACATGGATGAGAAGGCTGCACAGATCGAGACCGAGACTCTCACCAGGACTCGTCTCTCAAGGAAGACCTCTGCCCCTTCTCAAAAGAAGAAGGGCTCGGTGAAAAAGCCCTTTTACCCGAGGAAGGCGGCTGCCTATAAATACTACCCTCAGTATCAGGCCTCAGCAGCTCCCCCACAGGGTAAGCAGGCCAAGGGACGGGGTAATGGGTCCGTAGGCAGCAAGCCCCCAAGCCTGCACCACCGGCCCCTGCTCAGCAGGGTGGGGGTTTCTGACTTCATCAGCATAGCCTCTCCCCTCAGCTGGTTTCTCTCAGCACAGGAGGCCGGCTGGTCCACTTTGCCCAAAGGTGGTCCAACATCACCACAGATACTTGGGTACTTCACATAGTTCGGAAGGGCTATCTTCTTCACTTTCACCAGGTACCTCCCTCCTACTTTCCAGGGGAGCCTCCGAGACTCCCTCTGCACAAGGACTTACTCCTTCAGGAGTTAGCAAGTCTCCTTCAGGAACAGGCTGTGGAACCGGTGCTCCACCACCTGCAGGGTCAAGGGTTTTACTCCAGGTACTTTCTGATACCAAAAAGAACAGGAGGCCTCAGACCCATCCTGGACTTGCGAAACCTCAACAAGTTCCTTGCAGAGGAAAAGTTCAAGATGCTTACCCTTGGAATCCTGCTGCCCTACCTCCAGCAGGGCGACTGGCTATGCTCCTTGGATCTAAAGGATGCGTATACTCATATCCTTATTCACCCAGACCACAGACAATATCTCAGGTTTGTTGTGGGAGGAAATCATTACCAGTACAGAGTACTGCCCTTTGGCCTATCCTCCGCCCCCAGGGTGTTCACCAAATGCCTGGCAGTGGTGGCGGCCTATCTAAGACTTCAAGGCCTTTTTGTGTTCCCATACCTGGACGACTGGCTCATCAGAGCCCAGTCTTCCCAAGAGGCCACAGGCCACTCATCGCACTGTGACTCTACTCCAGCACTTGGGATTTGTCATAAACTTCGCAAAGTCCACTTTGTTCCCCTCTCAAAATCTCGAATTCATCGGCGCCAGGTTGGACACTCTTCAGGCGCGGGCCTTCCTCCCTCTGGACAGGGCCAAGCGGCTCATGGATCTCGCCAGCCACTTTCACAGCAATGCCCTGGTCTCGGCCAGGCAATTTATGAGACTGCTCGGCCATATGGCTTCCACGGTCCATGTGACCCCCAATGCCCGCCTGAACATGCGACCTGCTCAATGGTGCCTTCGCACACAATGGCATCAGGCCACTGGGAGCCTAGCGGACTCCGTACAGATCTCCGACCGGCTGGTCTCTTCTCTACAATGGTGGCTTCATCTGCCAAACCTAGTACTAGGAGTGACTTTTCAGCCCCCTCCGCATTCTCAGGTCCTGACGACCGATGCTTCTCTCCTGGGTTGGGGAGCACATTGCCAAGGGACATGTACTCAAGGTCTCTGGACTCCTTGGGAGTCTGCTCAGCAGATAAACTTCCTGGAGCTCAGAGCCATCCACTTAGCGCTCAAAGCATTCTCTCACCTGGTTTCTCACCAGTTGGTGCTGATACAGACAGACAATCAGGTTGCGATGTGCTACGTGAACAAACAAGGCAGAACAGGCTCCTCCCTTCTCTGTCAGGAGGCGCAAAAACTATGCTCTTGGGCCGTCCACCACGGCATCATCCTCAAAGCTGTCTATCTCCCAGGTCAAGAAAATTACCTGGCCGACAAGCTCAGCAGGATCCTCCAGCCACTCGAGTGGAGGCTGGATCCGATGTTGGTTCAGCGGATCTTTCTCAAGTGGGGCCTCCCCACCATGGATCTGTTTGCCAGTCCTCTGAACCGGCAACTTCCCAGATTCTGCTCTCGACAACCGCATCCTCTCAGAGTAGCGGCGGATGCTTTTCTGATTCCTTGGTCCACAGGCCTCTTATATGCCTTTCCTCCCATGCCGCTGGTGTCTCGGACACTCTTCAAAGTTCTCAGGGACAAAGCCTCGATGATCCTAGTGGCTCCCCGGTGGCCGAGACAACCTTGGTTCCCACTTCTAATGCAGCTGGCGGTGGACACCCCTCTTCCTCTGGGGTTTCAGCCCGACCTCCTGTCACAGGATCAGGGGACTCTCCTACACCCCAACCTCCGGTCCCTTCATCTGATGGCCTGGTTGCTGAAAGGGTAGTCCTTGCTCCCCTCCGCCTGCCTCCAGATGTGGAGGAGGTCGTCTTGGCCTCCCGGCGGCCCTCCACCCGGAAGTCCTACGCTCTTAAGTGGCGTCGGTTCTCCGTCTGGTGTGCTCAGCAGTCTCAAGATCCCTTCTCCTGTTCAGCATCAGTGGTCTTGCAGTACTTGCTTTCCCTCTCCAATCTTGGACTTAAGTCCAACTCGGTCAAGGTCCACCTCAGTGCTCTTTCTGCGCATCACATGCCGGTGGATGACAGACCTCTTTCTAGCCACCCTCTAGTGGCTCGTTTTCTCAGAGGCCTCCTTCTCCTTAAACCACCTTTGCGCCCACCAGCCCCGGACTGGGATCTCAATGTGGTTTTACAGCGGATCACCTGTCTGCCTTTTGAACCTATGGCTACCTGTCCTCTTCGTTTTCTTTCTTGGAAAACATTGTTTTTGGTGGCCCTCACTTCTGCTAGACGCATTAGTGAGCTGCAGGCCCTGGTGTCTGATCCTCCTTACACTAGGTTCTACAAGAACCGGGTAGTCCTACGGACTCACCCTAAGTTTCTTCCCAAAGTGGTTTCCCCTTTTCACATCAACCAGGAGGTGGTGCTACCGACCTACTTTCCCAGGCCACACTCCAGCCGAGCTGAAATGGTCCTGCATACCCTGGACTGTAGAAGGGCGTTAACCTTCTACCTTGACCGTACGCGGGAGCACAGAAGGGCTGTTCAGCTCTTCGTCTCTTATGACCTCAATAAGTTGGGGCTCCCTGTCTCCAAGCGTACTCTGTCCATCTGGATTGCTGACTGTATCGCTTGGGCTTACAAGGCAGCCGGCCTCTCGTTATAAAGTCGGGTCACGGCCCATCGTGTTCGGGCGAAGGCTACGTCAGTGGCTTACCTCCGCTCTGTTCCATTGGCAGACATCTGCCGGGCCGCTACTTGGTCTTCAAGCCAGACTTTTGCGGCCCATTACTTCCTGGAGAGGGAGTCCCGCAGGGACAGTGCTTTCGGACAGGCAGTCCTCCGTAACCTCTTCGAGGTATAGGCAACTCCTACCGTCCATCCCGGATGTTGGGCTACCGGTTGGAGACGTATTCAGAGAAGATTCCTTCCTTCTGTGATACTGAGCTTGAGGGAGCTCCTTTTTGTGCTTAGGGTCTCCGGTAGCCTTAAGCTTGGGAGTCCCATATGTGAGGACTGACTTCCTGCTTAGTCCTGGAGAAAGCGTAGTTACTCACCTGTAACAGGTGTTCTCCAGGAGCAGCAGGAATCAGTCCTCACAATCCTCCCTCCTCCCCTTGGAGTTGCAGTTCTATGCTTTCTTTTTTGCTAATTTTTTGCTGTCTTTTTGCTATGTCATCTGATTGGGCAAGATGGCACCATTGGGCGGGAAGAGGACCGCGCATGCGCGCTGCAATTCCCAAAGGCTTTCTTTGAAAGCTGGGGAAAATTGCTCCGCGAGGGCTCCGTCGGCGCCGACGTCACCCATATGTGAGGACTGATTCCTGCTGCTCCTGGAGAACACCTGTTACAGGTGAGTAACTACGCTTCCTGTATGCCTTTCCACCCATTCCCCTGATTCCCAAAACCCTATTCAAGCTTCAGAGAGACAGAGGCCGTATGATTCTCACAGCTCCACACTGGCCATGGCAAGTGTGGTACCCTCTGCTTCTACATCTCTCTCAAGCTCCCTCTCTGGAGTTAGGCTCTGCTCCAGATCTCCTGTCTCAGGAGGACGGAATGTTATGGCATCTCAATCCCCAGTCTCTGCATCTCAGAGCCTTGTTGCTGAAGGCCTAGATCTTCAGGATCTTAACCTTCCTCAGCAAGTAAAGGATATCCTTTATGCTTCTAGAAAACCTTCCACAGGACGCTCTTATGCTTTCAAGTGGAAAAGGTTTACCTTATGGTGCTCGCAGAAGGGTCTTAACCCCCTTGCGATACCTCATTACTGGAGTATCTCCTTCATTTATCCAATGCAGGACTTAAAACTAACTCAGTAAGAGTCCATTTAAGTGCTATTGCGGCTTCTTTCAAGCCTTTAAATGGACAACCTATTTCCTCCCATCCTCTCATAGCAAGATTTATGAGAGGCCGCCTTCTAACTAAGCCTCCCATTAAGCCACCACCAGTGGCATGGGACTTAAATCTGGTTCTTGGCCAGCTCAGGAAGCCACCTTTCGAACCCTTAGCTACTACCTCCTTGAAATCCCTTTCTTGGAAAGTTATCTTTCTCATTGCAATCACATCAGCATGTCGCATCATTGAATTGCAAGCACTAGTGGCTGATTCATCTTATGCAAGGTTCCATCATGACAAGGTAGTCCTTAGGACTCATCCACACTTTATGCTAAAGGTGGTCTCGCCTTTTCATCTTAACAAAGTGGTCTTCCTGCCTGTGTTTTTTCCAAGGCCTCATGTATCAAATGCAGAAAGGAATCTTCATACTTTGGACTGTAAAAGAGCTTTAGCCTTTTACTTGCAAAGAACACAGCAACATAGACAGTCCTCTCAACTTTGTTGCTTTTGATCCTTCTCATTTGGGACTTCCAGTCTCCAAGAGAACACTGTCCAGCTGGATTGCTCAGTGTATTTCCTTTGCCTATCAGAATAAGAATCTTCCTCTGGAGGGCCATGTCACAGCTCAAAATGTGAGAGCCATGGCAGCTTCAATGGCTCATCTGCACTGTGTCTATCGACGACATTTGTCAGGCAGCCACTTGGGCCTCGGTTCATACGTTCACAGCCCACTACTGCTTGGACAAGGACTCCCGCCGGGATGCCTTGTTTGGTCAGGCTGTTCAACACCTGTTCCATACCTAATCAACTCCTACCCGCCATCCCTGGTTGGATGCCAGAGATCCATGGGGGGAAGTGGAGCCCTTTCACAGGGACACACAACTTCTGGGGTCTCTCCCTGGCATCTAAAGCTAGGGAGTCCCCATATGTGAAGACTGCATTCCTGCTTGTTCCTGGAGATAGCATAGATCTCCAGGAACAAGCAGGAATGAGTCTTCACATATTGGTTTCATCGGTACCGACGGAGCCTGCGCGGGAACGCTCCCCAACGTCCAGTAAGAAAGCTTTTGGGAGCATCCCACAGAGCCTGCGCACTGCCTTCCTGCCTTTCCCAACCGCCTCTCTCCAGTTCTTTTTTTCTGCGGAGCCAGCAGGTCGTGTTCCTGTCACCGCAGAAGAATTCTTTATTTTTTTTTTCTTTATTTTTCTGTGCGCGTCTGCCTTCTTCGACATCAGACCGGTACCGCCGGTCTTTTCTTTTCTTTCTTACAAAAAACCCCCAAAAAACTTTTCTTTCTTCAACTGTGCATTTTCGGTTTGGGCCTTAGGCCTGAACATATTTTCTCCTCATGGAGAAGCCCGCTTCCGGGTTCAAAAAGTGCACGAAGTGTGGCGGTACAATTTCTGTCACCGACACCCATGACTGGTGTCTAAAAATTTTGGGTCCTGACCATTCCATCACGGATTGTGTGTCCTGTACCATGATGTCTAAAAGAGGTCGGCAGAACCGAGCAGCCAAGCTCAGTACCCTGATTCCCTCTGATGCAGCCTCGCTGGCATCGACGTCTTCCATGGCTGCTTCTTCCTCCCATGGATCTCAGGTAACCAAACATAAATCTAGCCTGTCCTCGAAGGGCAAATCTCCCTCTAAGCATCGAGATGCCTCCGGGCTTGTCCTCGAGGATTCCGCACCGGCAAAATTACCCCGGCGGGAAGTTCCGGCTTCCAAAGCATTGTCTATGGGGTCACAGGTTGACATCGATGGCTCGGCCTCGACTGATCACCTCTTGCTGTGTTCTGGGGTACCGGTGGCCTCCACTGGTACCAACATCCAGACTCTTGTGGCGTCGATGGATCAGAAAATTCTGTCCATGCAGCGCACCCTACTGCGTTTATTCAGGCTTCGACGCCTCCGGTACCGCAACTGTCTCTGTTGCCGGTACCGACTCCAGCACCGGCATCGTTCCCGGTGCCGGTACTGATTGCATCGACATCGGCTTCGGTGTCGACTGCAACAGTACCCTGTCCTATGATTCCCATCGGTACCGAACCGGTACCGCTTACTCCCGATGTCGATCCCACTCGGTACGCGTATCGGGCTTTACATGAGCATCCAGACAGGAGATACTTTGATTCCTCCGAAGACTCTGATGAGTCAGAGGTTTCTGTCGATGCATCGGTACTTCTTCCTCAGGAGTCTGATTCTCCAAAACGAAGAATGTCTCCTCCAGAAGACTTGTCTTTTCAGGACTTCATTAGGGAAGTGGTTAGGGGCCTCTCCATTATAGTGGCCCCTGAGTCAGAGCCTAGAGCCAAGCAACTAGATATTTTGCAATATCCTAAGGCTACTAAAGAAGAAGCTACCTTACCTATTCATGAGATTCTCTATGATCTCATGTTGAGCATGTGGGAGACTCCTCTTACCACCTCTCCTCATTCTCGTAGATTAGACACCATGTACCGTGTCCCTCCTTGTCCTGGCTTTCATAAGTCTCAGCTTCCTCACCACTCTATTTTGGTAGAGTCTGCCATAAGGAAAATAAAGAGTGCAAAGAGACACTCATCTAATCCTCCAGGACGTGAATGCAGCACCCTTGATGCTTTTGGCCGAAGGGTTTTCCAAGCTAATATTCTTGCTGCCAGAATCAACTCCTATAGTCTCTATATGGGGATGTTTCTAAAAGAAGTCACAGATCCTCTGCAGACTTTAGCCCCTTTTATTTCAGAAGATAAAAGGCAGGAATTTCTCACTTGGCTTAAACATGCCCAAGATGTTTCCAAATTTTCCAACCGTGCAGCCTTTGACTCTTTTGAGTGTGTAAGCAGAGCCTCGGCTATTGCCTTAGGTGCACGCAGAATTGCTTGGTTACAAGCCTCTGATTTGGAACTTTGGGTCCAAGATGAACTGGGAAATCTTCCTTGTACAGGTGAAAACCTTTTTGGCAGGGATTGGAAAGCAAAGGCCACTCAGATGGATGCTGAGAACTCTGCTTTGGATCGACTTTCAAAGTCTACCTCTGCTCCTGCTAAGAAAAGATTGTTCAAAAAGACAACTTTTTCTAAAAAGGGAAGATACTATCCTGCTTATGGTCAGCAGGCATCTTCTGCAGGTCATTTTGCTGCAAAGGGTCAGCAACCACCTAAACAGGCCAAGTCAAAGGCTGCCAGGCCTCCCATGGCTCAGCAGCCTCAGCCTCCTCAGGGCCTCTGACTTGCAACTAGAGAACTTAGCCTTTCTGGCTCTGGACGAACCAGAGCCCCTCACCATTCCAGGAAGGTTGGCTTACTTTGCTCCCAGATGGGAGCAAATTACAGCAGAGCAATGGACCCTCTCCATTGTAAGGGAAGGGTACAAGCTTCATTTCTTAAACCTTCCTCCCCACACCATAGTGAGACAGTTCAATTCTCCAACATCTCTCCTCAACCTTCTGGGTCAGGAGATTGCTACCCTTCTTGCCCAAGGGGCAATAGAAGAAGTACCCCTTCTTCAACAGGGCTCAGGGTTCTACTCCCCTTATTTTCTTATTCCAAAGAAAACGGGGGGCTACAGACCCATATTAGATCTCAGAGAATTGAACAAGTTTCTATTCAAAGAGAAATTCAAGATGATTTCTCTCGGTACTCTGCTGCCATACCTTCAGAGTCAGGACTGGCTTTGTTCTCTAGATCTCAAGGATGCGTACACCCATGTCCTCATCCATCCAACACACAGAAGGTTCCTTCGGTTCCTTTTTCAAGGAAAGCACTGCCAATACAGGGTGCTTCCTTTCGGTCTGGCCTCTGCACCAAGGGTGTTCACGAAATGCATGGCAGTAGTAGCTGCATTTCTACGCACTCTAGGAATATTCGTTTTCCCATATCTGGACGACTGGCTCATTCGAGCTCCATCCCAGTCAGAGGCCCAGATTTCTCTAACCTGCACAATGCGTGTCCTTCAGTATTTGGGACTGGTAATAAACATCCCAAAATCCCATCTCACCCCTACTCAGTCTCTGGAGTTTATAGGGGCCTTGCTGGATACCACAACTGCAAGGGCCTATCTTCCTCAGGCCCGTTGCCTACTCTTGGTGCCGTTAGCCTCCCAGATACAGTTAAAGTCCCATTTAACTGCTCGAGAGATGTTACAACTATTAGGCCACATGGCATCCACTGTGCATGTGGTTCCATATGCTCGCCTTCACATGAGGGCAGCTCAATGGACTTTGTCCACCCAATGGACTCAGGCATCAGGTTGCCTGTCAGACAAAATAGCAAACTCCAGATGCATATTTTGGTCTCTCCAGTGGTGGAAGTCCCCTCCAAATCTGTTGCTGGGGTCCCCTTTTCAGCAGTCGCTACCCCAAGCAACTCTGACAACAGATGCTTCTCCAATGGGTTGGGGAGCTCATCTGCAGGATCTCTCCACCCAGGGCATCTGGTCTCCACAGGAGACTTCTCTGCATATCAATCTCTTGGAACTCAGAGCAATATTCTTAGCTCTCAGAGTGTTCCATTCCCTGCTCAGCTACAGGACAGTCCTCATCCATACGGACAACCAATTAGCCATGTTCTATGTAAACAAGCAGGGCGGGACTGGCTCTCTGTCGCTTTGCAACGAAGCTTTGCAACTGTGGGCCTTCGCCAGAGAGCATCACATTCATCTTCTGGCAGTATATCTTCCAGGCGTTCAAAACTCTTGGGCGGACAGACTCAGTCGAGTTCTGCTTCCACACGAGTGGTCCCTCCACTTGGACCAGGTAGCCAGGATTTTTCAAATTTGGGGAACCCCGGACATAGACCTCTTTGCAAGTTCGTGGAATGCCAAACTTCCCCGATTCTGTTCCAGAATTCCGTGTCAGGGAGTTCAGGACAAGGATGCCTTCCTCCTTCACTGGGGTCAAGACTTCCTTTATGCCTTTCCACCAATTCCCCTATTTCCGAAAACACTGAAATACGAGATTGCAGACCTGCTATTAGTAATCTGTGAACTGTCATTAAAATCATCTCTAATACCTGAAGATTGGAGGATCGCCAATGTAACACCAATTTTTAAAAAGGGTTCCAGGGGTGATCCGGGAAACTACAGACCGGTGAGCCTGACGTCAGTACCGGGAAAAATGGTAGAAACCATCATAAAGAATAAAATTACTCAGCATGTAGATAGTCATGACCTAATGGGAGACAGCCAACATGGCTTTAGACAAGGAAAATCTTGTCTTACTAATCTGTTATGTTTTTTTGAAGGAATGAATAATCAGGTGGACAAAGGTGAATCGGTTGATATTGTGTATCTAGACTTTCAGAAAGCCTTTGACAAGGTTCCTCATGAGAGACTTTTGGCAAAACTAAAGAGTCATGGGATAGGAGGCAGTGTACTATTGTGGATCAGGAACTGGTTAAAAGATAGAAAGCAGAGGGTAGGGCTAAATGGCCAATTTTCCCAATGGAGAAAGGTGAATAGTGGTGTACCCCAGGGATCTGTGCTGGGTCCGCTGCTTTTTGACATATTCATAAATGACCTGGAAAGTGGAATAACGAGTGAGGTTATCAAATTTGCAGATGACACAAAACTATTTAAAGTTGTTAAAAACCCAAGAGGATTGTGGAAAATTGCAAGAGGATCTTGATAAATTGGAAGACTGGGCATCAAAATGGCAGATGAAATTTAATGTGGACAAGTGCAAGGTTATGCACCTAGGGAAGAACAACCCAAACTTTGGTTACACGATGTAAGGTTCCACATTAGGAACCACCACCCAGGAAAAAGATTTAGGCGTCATTGTGGATACCATGTTAAAACCCTCGGCCCAGTGTGCAGCAGCAGCCAAGAGAGCAAATAGAATGCTAGGTATGATAAGGAAAGGAATGGAAAATAAAACAAAAGATATTATAATGCCTCTATATCGTTCCATGGTGAGACCGCACCTTGAATATTGTGTTCAATTCTGGTCGCCGTATCTTAAAAAGGATATAGCGATTTTAGAAAAGGTTCAGAGAAGAGCCACCAAAATGGTAAAGGAGATGGAAGGATACTCCTGTGAAGAAAGGCTAAAAAGGTTAGGGCTCTTTAACCTGGAAAAGAGACGGCTGAGGGGAGATGTGATAGAAGTCTATAAATTAATGAACGGAGTAAACGTAGATCGATTGTTTACCTTATCAGAATATAGAAAGACTAGGGGACATGAATTAAGCTACAGGGTAAACTATTTAAGACTAATAAAAGAAAATATTTTTTCACTCAACGTGTAATCAAACGCTGGAATTTGTTACCGGAGGATGTAGTAAAGGCTGTTAGTGTAGCTGGGTTTAAAAAAGGTTTGGACAAGTTCCTGGAGGAAAGGTCCATAAACCATTATTAAGAAGGGACCCAGGATATCAATGCTTGAACCAATACAAGCATTGTGGAACCTGTGTCCCTTGGGGAAACTGCTAGGTACTTATGTCCTAGATTGGCCACTGTTGGAAACAGAATACTGGGCTTGATGGACCTTGGTCTGACCCAGTATGGCATATCTTATGATCTTATTCAAGCTTCAGAGAGATCAAGGGACCATGATCCTCATAGCACCACATTGGCCACACCAAGTGTGGTACCCTCTACTTCTGCATCTCTCTCAAGCTCCTTCCCTGGACTTGGGCTCTGCACCAGACCTTCTGTCCCAGGAAGAGGGAACTTTGTGGCACCCAAGCCTTCTACTAGACGTTCCTATGCTTTCAAATGGAAAAGATTTACCATTTGGTGTTCAGGGAAAGGTCTATACCCTCTTGCAATACCTCTGAATTCTGTACTAGAGTATCTCCTGCATCTATTCCATGCAGGTCTGAAAACGAATTCAGTAAGAGTCCATTTGAGTGCTATTGCTGCGTCCCTCAAGCCTCTCAATGGACAACCTATATCCTCTCATCCTCTTATAGCAAGATTCATGAGAGGCCTTCTTTTAACTAAACCTCCCATTAGACCACCTCCAGTGGCATGGGACTTAAACCTGGTTCTTGGCCAGCTTATGAAGCCACCCTTTGAACCTTTAACCACCACCTCCTTGAAATTCCTTTCTTGGAAAGTTATTTTTCTCATTGCAGTCACCTCAACACACTGCATCAGTGAGTTGCAAGCTTTGGTGGCTAATCCTCCTTATACAAGGTTCCATCATGATAAGGTAGTCCTCAGGACCAATCCACACTTCATGCCTAAAGTGGTCTTACCTTTTCATCTGAACCAAGAGGTATGTTTACCTGTCTTTTTTCCAGGACCTCATGCATCAAATGCAGAGAGGAATCTCCATACCTTGGATTGTAAGAGAGCTCTTGCTTTTTACTTACAAAGAACACAGCAACATAGAAAGTCTTCTCAACTCTTTGTTGCTTTTGATCCTTCTCATTTAGGACTTCCAGTCTCTAAGAGAACACTGTCCAACTGGATTGCTCAGTGTATTTCTTTCGCCTACCAGTGTAGGAACATTTCTCTGGAGGGCCGTGTCACAGCTCACAATGTGAGAGCCATGGCAGCCTCAATGGCTCATCTAAATTCTGTGTCCATCGACCAAATCTGTCGACCGGCCACCTGGGCCTCGGTTCATACCTTCACAGCCTATTACTGTTTGGACACGGACTCCTGCCGGGATGCCTTGTTTGGTCAGGCTGTTCTCAAACACCTGTTCCATTCCTAATCAACTGCTACCCACCTACCCTGGTCGGATGCCAGAGATCCATGGGGGGAGGTAAAGTCCTTTTCAAGGACACACAACCTGGGGTTTCTCCCTGGCATCTGCAGCTAGGGAGTCCCCATATGTGAAGACTCATTCCCGCTTGTTCCTGGAGATAGCACAGTTACTTACCTGTAACAGGTGAACTCTGGGAACAGCAGGAATAAGTCTTTACAACCCACCCACCTCCCCTAGGAGTTGTATCTCTTTATCTGTCTTTCCTTTCCTCTCTCTCTCTGTGTCTCAGCTTTAAAACTCGAACTGGAGAGAGGCAGTTGGGAAAGGCGGGAAGGCAGCACGCAGGCGCTGTGGGATGCTCCCAAAAGCTTTCTTACTGGACGCTGGGGAGCGTTCCAGCGCAGGCTCCGTCGGTACCGACGAAACCCATATGTGAAGACTTATTCCTGCTGTTCCCAGAGATCACCTGTTACAGGTAAGTAACTGTGCTTTACTCACCTGTAACAGGTGATCTCCGGGAACAGCAGGAATTTAGTCTTCACAACCCACCCACCTCCCCTAGGAGTTATATCTCTCTATCTCTTTCTCTTTCCCTCTCTCGCTTTTTGTCTCAGCTTTAAACTCAACTGGAGAGAGGCAGTTGGGAAAGGCGGGAAGGCAGCACGCAGGCGCTGCGGGATGCTCCCAAAAGCTTTCTAATTGGATGCTGGGGAGCGTTCCCACGCAGGCTTTGTCGGTACCGACGATACCCATATGTGAAGACTAAATTCCTGCTGTTCCCGGAGATCACCTGTTACAGGTGAGTAACTATGCTTTATCTGGTTTGCTGGACAGGTGTTTGAGTTTTTTTGATGATTGGTGGTATTTGATTATTGGTGCCAGTATGATGAATTCTTATTTTTACTTTTAGAACTGCATGTGTGGTTTTGGCATCTCCAGTCCTTTTATTTATTTATTTAGACAGTTTTGTATACTACCTTCTCCTTCAATCAAAGTGGTCACAACACAATTGGGGGATACATTTATGTTCAATTTTGTTTATTCAAATTTCCAAACCAACACCATAACAATACAGGTCAGATGTGCATAACAAAGTATAGTACGAATTCGTGCAACAAAAATTTTCACATATCCCCAGAAAAAGCTTACAAAGCAAAAATAATACCACAGGACAACCAAGGTATACCCAGAGCACCCTGCCCAGCACCTAGATCCCTCGTGGACAGCATTAGCAGTTGGGCTCCTGGGGTAACCCCACAATAGACAATGAAGAAAGCGAACCAAAATCCCCCCCCCCCCCGCTCCCCCAAACACGAACCCAGCAGCCGACGGGCTCGGGGTGACCTCTTCTCCCGTGCCCATCCCTTACCATCCAAGGGGGCTTACTAACTAATACCCCATCCTATCCCATTCCAACCCCCCCACACCCCCCTCCCTCCCCCCGAGCCTACCTATTTCCCCGGCTCCCAGGCTCCCTGCCATCTGTTTTATTTACCTGCTTTTATTTCTTTGTCTTACTGTCTCTACCTCTGTCCTATTATTTTATGGCGTTCCTTTCCTTTTAGCAGTCGTTAATTTTATGATTGTATACCGCCCTGATGCTTCGGCCTGGGCGGTATATCAAGTGTTTTAATAAAGATAAAGATAAAGACTGGTACATTCCATATCTGAATCAGCGTACGGACGTAGATGATCCTAATGCCCTGGAGGACAAGAATCTTCAGAGCCCTCCCAGAATCCGGCTAAGGGTTCTCCTGGGCAAAGAATATAAATGGGGTCCCCACCTCAGCAGAAATCGCTTCCACCGCCCAGGGTGCCCGCTAGCTCTAATACTGTCCATTAACAACAACACCTCATGCAAGTGCCCCCGCCATAAACCATATGTGGGACCCTTAGCATCCATCCACCTATGCAAAATAGTCATTCGAGCAGTCACCAGCACCAATCGCACCCAGTGCAACACCACCTGCCCCACCTTCACAGCCCAGGAATCCGCCCATATATCCAACACCACATTCACCGCCGTAAAAGTTAGCGGGCGACGCACACACCGTCCCAAATAAGCCAGCACCTGCCCCCAGAAGGCCTGGACCCGTGTGCACCCCCAGAACATATGACCCAACGTGGCTCTGCCTTCACCACAGCGAGGGCAGCAATGGGAGCCAGCAATCCCAGTCTTCCACACCCTAAGGGGAGCATAATATAGCTGACGTAACAATTTGTATTGCATATCCTGAAAAGTTACCAACACACCCAGTTTGGGAATAGTGGACAGGCCCCCTAGCACCTCATCACTCGTCACAGCCTCCCCTAAGTCCCGGGCCCAAACCGCCGCGAGGTCATCGAACAACCGGCGGCGCCATTTCCGATAACATTTTATGCAACCAGGTTACATGCGCCCCTTGCTCCCCCCCCCAATAGGGCCACCTCTATGCTAGAACTAATTTCCCCTCGCAGCTCCACCTTAGGCACAGTACGAAGATCGCTACAAACCTGCGCATAGAGGAAAACGTCGCGCCCCTCCAACGGATATTGCTGACGCAACAAGGAAAAGTCCACCACCGCACCTTCTGGCGTTACCACATGCTCCAAATTCACTATCCCCAATTGTGTCCATCGCGCAAAGAGACTGCCCCCCAGTCCTGGTAAGAACTCGCCATTGCCCCGAATGGGGAGATAAGGAGAATGGTGAGCGGCGAGCTGTCGGTTTTTGCAAAAATACTTCCACGCCGCCCGGATGGGATCCAAAACAATGACGTGAAGATCACGGGCCGGCCCCGGTATCACCCTCGCATGCAAAAGATACTGCAACTGGAAAGGCCGCACCGCCTCCCGTAGCATCCCCAGCGGCGTGTATTCCCCCAGATCCCAAAGCCAATCCCGTACATGTCGCAACAAGCAGGCTATATTATATCTCAGAATATCAGGAAGTCCCATGCCTCCCGAGGACCAGGGTTGCCGCAAAACCTCCAGCCGCACCCGGGGTCGCCGTCCCTGCCATAAAAGACGATTAAGCGAGCGGTCCATCATTCGCAGGTCCGAGTGTTTTAATAACGGGAGTGTCTGCAGCAAATATAAAATCCGAGGGAACAATGTCATTTTATACAATGCAATGCGACCACCTAAAGATAACGGTAAGTCCCGCCACTTATCCACACTGACCGTCAGGGCGTTTAGAAGCTTAGTAACGTTCAGCTGGTAGAGATCTTACAGCTCTTCCGGTATATAGACACCCAGATATTTGAATTGCCCCCTCGCCCATTTCAAGGGGAAGTCACCCGGCCACCCCTGCTGTACTCCAGGGCCCAGTAACATCGCTTCGGATTTATCCAGATTTAATCGGAATCCAGAAGGCACCCCATACTCTCGGAAAAGACTCAACAGGTGTGGTAGCCCTCCCTGAGGGTCCGCCAAATGCACAAGCAAATCATCAGCAAAGGCCGCAACGCGAAATTCTGTCCTCCCCACAGTAATACCCCGAAATTGAGAGTGGGCCCGAATCCGAGTCAGCAGAGGCTCCAAAGTCAGAACGAACAGGAGCGGAGACAAAGGGCAACCCTGGCGAGTCCCTTTTTGGATAGGAAACTCCGAGGACATATTCCCATTTATCATAATAGCCCCTTTCGGGTCCGCATAGAGAAGCCGTACCACCTCTACAAAAAAACCTGTGAACCCCATCGTACCCAAAACCTGGTACATAAACTCCCAATTGACCCGATCAAATGCTTTCTCAGCATCAAAACTGATAAGCATAGACCCCATCTGAGCCGCCCGCCCCGCACAAACAGAGATCAAAAGTCATTGCAGACTATAAGCCACATGTCGACCCCGCACAAATCCCACCTGATCCCCGTGGATCAGGGCCGGCAAAATTATCGCCAACCTGTCCGCCATGATCTTGGCTAGGAGCTTAATATCAACATTAAGAAGAGAAATGGGCCGATAAGAACCCGGGATAAGCGGGTCCCTCCCCGGCTTCGGCAGGACCGTGACCAAGGCCTTTTTCGCCTCATAAGGGAAGCCGCCCCGCTGAATCAGATCTTCGAAGTACCCGGTAAGTGGAGCCACTATAACGTCCCCCAAGGTCTTATAAAACTCACCCTGCAAGCCATCCAATCCTGGAGCTCGCCCAGTCTTCAAATTCCGAATCCCGTCCTGCACCTCACGCAAGGATATGGGTATATTCAGGGCCTGCACGTGTTCCGTGCTCAATTGCGGTAGGACACACCCCGCCAAAAATTCCTTATTTTCCGCCTCTCTATCCCCATCACCTGCATAAAGCTTTCGAAAGTAGTCGGAGAATACCTTTTGGATCTCCCCCGTATCCCTGCGAAGGGACCCATCCGGATGCCTTATAACTCCAATATGGCGCGATCCTCCCACCGGTCTCACCAAGGCCGACAGCAACTTCCCCGCCCGATTCCCATGCTGGTATAACTGGTATCGATAATACAGCATAGATTTTTGGGCTCGTTGGTGAAGGAGCAATTCCAACTCCTGCTGGATTTCCTGCATCTTGCGCCTATTGACCACCGTCCTATTTGCCGCAACCTGTCTCTGCGCTTTACCTAATTCCCGCTCCATTAATAGGATTCTCTGATTCCGCCGCTTCCGCCTCGAGCTATAGTAGCTAATAATCTCCTCCCGAAGGACCGCCTTGCCAGCCTCCCAAAAGAGAGCTGGAGAGATCCCTGGCTGGTCATTAAGAGCCGCATAATCCCTCCACCTGTCCCTAAGAAACCCGGCAAACTGAACATCCCCACTAAGCTCCAAGGGATAACGCCACAACCGGCTACTTTGGGGTTCACGATTGCGCAGTTCCAGGATTATCATCGCGTGATCAGAAATAACAGAGGGACCAACCGCCGCTTCCACCACCCAACTAAACAGCAAGTCCGATAACAGGAAGTAATCTATGCGTGACCATGTACCATGAGCCCTGGACATGTGAGTATACTCTCGATCCCCCGGGTGTAAAACTCTCCTAATATCCAAAAGCTTATGCGCCTCGCACAACCCCCACAATCTCCGCTGACTCCGCCGATCTCTCTCCCCACTCAACCTAGATCGATCCAAACTATCATCCAAGACTGTATTAAAATCCCCTCCTACAATGTCCTGATAGCCATCAGTAGCTGCCAACAGTCGTGTAAAAACATGATAGAAGCGGGCCTCATAAACATTAGGCGCATACACTGAGCATAAGGCGACCTTAATCCCATCAAGCTGTCCCCACACCATAACATAACGGCCACCTGAGTCTATTTCGACTTTCTCCTCCACCCAGCCAACGTGTTTAGCAATTAAGATGGCCACCCCCCGTTTCTTCCCTACTGCCGGGGCCCCATAAACCTTAGTAATGTGGCCTACACACAATTTCGCATGTTCAGCCGTGGACTGATGAGTCTCCTGCAGCATTATAATCCCAAGCTGCTTTCGTTTTAGCTGTTGTATCACTTTATATCGCTTTATCGGGGAGCCTATACCACAGATATTCCAGGAGGCGATCTTCGTACCATTACCCATTACACCACCCACAAAAGGGTCTCCAAGTAAAAACAACCATCCCCATTCCGTGGTGAGAACCCCCCCCCCAGCCCAGGGTCCCCCCCAGCAGTATTGTGCCCCAGATCTCCAACATACACTCCCAAACATTCTCACATCCGCACACCAACCCTAGCAGACCGAGGAAACCAGTCACATCCTCTTCCCCTTCCCTCCCCCAGATCCTTAAGCTCTGATACCCTCCCAAAACCAAGTACAAGCCCCGCTCCCCACCCACCCCCTATCCCCTCTACCACCGCCTCTCCGACTCATCTACCCCCATGCCTCCCTTCCCCCTCCTAATCCCTTGTCCCAACTCCACCCCCACCATCCTAGCCCGGTCCTCGCCGGCCAGCCTGAGTACTGGTCGGTCGACTTCCTATGGTAGTCGGGCCCATCCCCCCTTTGACCGCCCCCAATACGCCCCCCTAATCCTATACTCCATATACCCTCCTAATCAGCCCTATGTTCCCCACTTCGCCCCACGTCCACCGAGCTATCCGCTAACCTCCTCCCCCCCCCCCCCCCCAGTGCACCCCATGGTAGTATAGATGCAAATCCAAGGGGTAGGTAACCCTTACACTGTACTACGACGCAATACTAGACTGCCGCCCTATACAGCAACCCGCTATCATACCAGGTTGAACCTCCCCCGTCTGCCATACCATCACAGCCCCCAGAAGTATGAAGTACCCCAGGGCCACCCCTTCTACCATGTAGAGTAATGCCTCACAGTATGCCCAGGCCCAACACCAACCCCCACCCGCCACCTCCTGAGTCAGGGAGCAAGGTGCCATAGGGCCAATACAAAAAAGAAATATACACCATGGAAATAGCTTAAGCTAAAAGGCCCCCCAAAAATATCTACAGTACAGTACATATCCCCCCAACAGTGTAGCCAACCCACATTGTAGGCAATATATAGAGGAAAGGGAGAAAAGATGAAGTACAGGACAAATTAACACTTTCCCGCCTCTCATCCCCCCCCATAAACAAAGCACAAAAGCATGGCAAATTGCGGCAATGATCAGTTCATAAAGCTGGGACATACACCCTCGCCTGCACAATAGACTCTTCACCAGAGGGCACCTCCGGGAGTGCCCCAGAACTGGAACATGAAGTAGAGTCTCATGAACGGCGGATGACCAAAAGGTCCGTTAGTCCAAGGCCCAAGACAGATGCAAGGCCCGCTGCCACCATCCCTGCAGGCGAGGGCCATTCCAAAGTCTGCTCAGACCGCGTCCAATCACGCCTGTGTCCTCAGGGAGCTGCCGCTGTTAACCCTGGAAGTTGCTCCAAAAAAGCAAGAGCCTCCGCAGGGGTCCCCAAGAAGCGAGCCTGCCCTTGATGTTCAACCCGCAATCTGGCCAGGTACAGAAGCGAAAATCACATCCCCTTACCAGCCAGCTGCGCACAGATGGGAGAGAAGGCTTTCCTTTGCTGGCTGACCAACAGTGAGTAATCTTGGAAAACCAAGATCTGTTCGGGGTCTCCCGCCTGCCTCCGACGGTTGCGGGCTGCTCTTAACACCGCCTCTTTCTGGCGGTAGTCGAGGAAGTGGGCTATCACCGCTCGCGGCCTTCGGGCCTGATCCCGCCTGGGGCCCAGCCGGTGCACCCACTCAAGAATAATAGGGGTTTCTGCCTCTCCTTTCAGCAGTTTTGCCATCCAGGTGACCAGGAAACCAGCGAGAGCACCGTCGGCTATATTCTCCGGAACCCCGACAAACCGGAGGTTCTTTCTACGTCCCCGATTCTCGAGGTCCTCGAGCTTGTCTCCTTGTTGCTTTATATAGTGGCCTCCAAAGCCTGCACTTTAGCCGTCAACGACTGTTGTGTGTCCTCTAAGCCCGATATCTGGGTTTCCGCGTGTTCCATACGGTCCGTGAACTCAGTAATACTTTGGGCCACAGTGTGTAGTTGATCCCCCAGCTCCCGAAAGCGTCCGTCGAGGGCTCGCACTACTGCAGCACTCACATCTGCCACCATGCTTTGATCACCCTCAGACGCGGGACTCTGAGGCACTCCGTCCACCATCTTCAGGTCTGGAACGCAGGCCTTGTCCTTCTTCGTTGTTTTCGCGGCCATCGGGGCACCCCCAAGTCGCGCGGATGGCACTATTGCGGTCCTCCCACTCTCTCGTTTACCCCTCAACTGGATCAGGGGCATTCAGCCGCTATCAGGCAGGAAAATATGCCGTTTGGCGGGGTATGGAGCCCGGAGCTGATCCACACACGTCCGATCAGCTCATTACCAAAACCGGAAGTCCTTGGGAGATACATTTAACATGAGGGGATATGAGACACACACACTAATACAGGGAGCATGGGAATGGAGGGTTAAGTGGCTTGCCCAAGACCACAAGGAGCACCTGTGGGACTAGAACCCCAGTCCTTCCGGCCCAAGGTTGCTGTCCTCTAGTGGGATTTGAATCCATGACCTTCCGGCCTGAGGTAACTTGCCCCAACCACTAGGCCACTCCTCCCTACAATATTGCATATCATCCAGAGGTCTTCAGTTCCTGTTGATCTTTAATACTTTGGGACAGTGACAGTTTTGGACCAGATTCAGCCAGTGTTTATACTAACTTGCAGATTTGGCCTTCTTATATCCAGCCACCCCGCTATAACGAAAGAAGAGAAAAACCTACCCCTTTCATGATGAATGGGAAATGGACTACTTCATCATGGTGAAAGACAAGTGGTGTTGTCTAATTTCTAACGCCCCAATATCCTTGCCCAAAAAGGGTAATCTGGAACGTCATTATAAGGCTCTGCATAGCAATACTTTGATGCTGATTTTCCACCCAAAAGTGAAATTCGTAAACTGAAGCTCAAAGAACTTAAACTGAAAGTGGCTACTCAGCAACAGTTGATGGCAAAGCCAAGGTCACATTCGGTCAATGCAACCATAGCATCCTTCAAGGTCAGCAACCTGATCGCAAAGAAATGCAAACCTTTCACTGAAGGGGAATTTGTAAAAGATTGTTTTCTTGAAGCAGCTGACAATCTTTTTGAAGGATTTAAAAATAAGAAAGAGATCATAGCTGCTATTCAAGATGTATGAGGATTGCTTAGAAAGTAATGCCTCACATGTTTTTTCTCAGTCCAGAATGAAGATAGTGGAGTGAAATTGAAAGGGTAGTAACTTGGAACTTCAAAGGACACGTGTGTAATTTTACAGTTGTCCGACAAATAGCGAGACGGTAGTGATCTTTCAAATGGCATCTGTGAGTGACACACGGTACAAACAATGAGTTGTAATTGAATTCTCGGTGGAGGAAAAAAAGTGTGAGAAACATTCACCAACGGTTGTGTGCTGTATATGGAAGTTCTGTGGTAGATAGGAGCACCATGGGACAATGGATGAAGAAAGTAAAGGCTTCAGGAAGTGGTAAAATGGAACTGGAAGGTCTGGTCGTCCTGCCTCAGCCACCAGTCCAGACAAGTTGCAGCGCCCTGTAAGCTGTTGCGGTGTGCCTTGCACACACCTTTGAATATCCCAAAGAGTCAATAATTGCCATTGCACTACATCTACTGACGGAAAGCTGTACGAACAATTCCCGACTCGTGATGCGCCGATCCGCACGAATAATGTCATCAGCGCGCTGCAACTTGTCTGGACTGGTGGCTGAGGCAGGACGCCCAGACCACGGCCGATCTTCCAGTTCCGTTTTACCACTTCCTGAAGCCTTTACTCTCTTCACCCATCGTCCAACGGTGCTCCTATCTACCACAGAACTTCCATACACAGCACACAACCGTTTGTGAATGTTTATCACACTTTCTTTCTCCTCCACCAAGAATTCAATTACAGCTAGTTTGTAACGTATGTCACTCACACCATTTGAAGGTTCACTACCGCCTCGCTATTTGTTGGACGACTGTAAAATTACACACATGTGTCCTTTGAAATTCCAAGTTACTACCCTTTCAATTTTACACCTCTATCTTCATTCTGGACTGAGAGAAAACATGTGGGGCATTACTTTCTGAGCAACCCTCGTACAATTGTCAAGAAACACCGTTGTGCGGCGAATAGAAAAGATGTATGGCGACACAACTGAACAATTGTTGGAGGATGTTTCAAATTGTGTTGCTTTCTCACTCCAGCTGGATGAATCTACAGACATAAGAGACATAACTCAGTTACTAGTCTTTATCCGAATGGTTTTTGAAGACTTCAGTGTTAAGGAACTACTTGGAATGATTTATTTAAAAGGGAGAACTACCGGTCAGGAAATATTTAATTCTTTCCATTCTTTTGTGACAAAGTGTAATCTTCCATTGCATAGACTTGTTTCCATCACTACTGATGGAGCAAGAGCAATGACAGGTGAGGTTAACGGTTTCATAGCCCTCTGTAGACAGCATGATGACTTCCCAGATTTCCTTTCTTACCACTGCATCATTCACCAGCAAGTTTTGGCAAGCAAGAGACTCAATACAAAGACTGTCATGGACATCACTTTCAAAATTGTAAATTCAGTTTGTGGAAGATCACTTCAAAGATGGCTTTTCAGTCTTACTCTTGATGAAGGGGCAGCAGAAATCATTTTGCACACAGATGTAAGGTGGCTAAGTAGGCACAAATTTCTGCAAAGATTTTGTGATTTGCTGAATGAAATAAGTTTTTTTGAAGGAGAGGGGAGATGACCAAGCAGAGTTGGAAGATGAGTGTTTATGTGATCTGGCATTTCTCGCTGACTTTACAGGTGAACTAAGTGATATGAACCTTGAACTACAAGGTAAAAACAAATGCATTGGTGAGAAGATGAGTACAGTTTCATCCTACAAGAGCAAATTTGAGCTAATGATGACTGACCTTGCAAACAACACTTTTGATCATTTTCCTAATACGTAGGACCATTTGGGAAAGTATCCAAATTTTGTTTTTCAGAACGAGAAGTATGTGATAAAAATCTGTTCTGTTATCCAGGAATTCGAAAATAGATTCTGTGACTTCCAAAAAATTGGAACAGTTGTGGAGTACTTGTCATACCCAAAGAAACTGAAGCTGCTATCAGGAAAAATTACTCATTGAACAAGCCATCTCTTGAAAACGAAATATTAACCCTTAAAAATGACATTTTTCTCAAGACCCGTGCTGAGCAAGAATCGTTTTGGAAGCTAGTGCCTAGAGACAAATTTCCCAACTTGAGAAGATGCAGTGAAGCTGTACACTCCTGTTTCGGTTCAATTTATTTGTGTGAATCTGCGTTTTCCCATCTGAAAATGACAGAGTACACAACGTTCCCACATAACAGATGAACATCTCCAGGATTCCCTGAGACTGGCCCTCACGCAATATTCACCCAACTTCAAAAAGCTGGAGGATAAAATTCAGGCTCGGACGTCTCACTAATGAGCAAGAGCGAAATATTAAAGATTGTGCAAGATCATCCTGGATCAATACTCGACCTAAATTTAACACAAATTGCTCAATAAAAGTTAAAGAAAGTTATTAAGACAGTTAAAGTTATTACTCAATAAAACTTTAAGAAAAAATGTACTTTCCATTTCCCCTCGCAGTTCTTACTGGATCTTCGTCTCTGTTTTGTGTTTGCTTAATTTGCTTAACAGCTGATCACATCCAAGTAAATGACAGAAGGTTCATTAAAATGGAGGAGGGAATCCTCCAACTTTATTGGGTTAAAATTTAATTTGAAACTAATTTGAAACTTAATTTTCATGGTGGTAGATCACCGGCACTTTTGGCCGGAAAAAGTATATCATGACCTGTTCGAAGTTGGACATGCCTGTTTTATGTGAACAAACAGGGGGGCACGGGCTTGTTCCTTCTGTGTTTGGGAACCAGTTTGCCCTGCTCCATGGCATGGATCTCAGGGTGGTGTATTTGTCCAGCGAGAGCAGAGGCTTAGCCAGGATCTTCAGCCACAGGAGTGGTCCCTCTAGGGAGGTGGTGGACTGGGTCTTTCGGGAGTGGGGCACCTCTGATGTGGACCTCTTTGCTATGGCACATAATGCCCAGGTAGCTAGTTTCTGCTTTTAGAAGCCAGCCAGCCTTCACTTGGTTCCGGACGTCTTCCTTATCCACTGGGGGAGAGGCCTGCTCTATGCCTACCCCCTGGTTCTGCTCATCGCAAAGATGCTTCTGAAGCTCCAAGCTGAGAGGGGATCCATGATTCTCATCGCTCCTTACTGGCCTCAACAACTGTGGTTCCTATCACTACTGCAGCTCTCGCAGAAGGAACCTCTTCACCTGTGCTCCAAACCAGACATCATCTTGCATGAGGGCAGCTCCTTGTTGCATCCCAACATCTGCTCCCTAGCACTCACAGCATGGATGCTGAATGGGTAGCCCTCACGGAGCTTGTCCATGCCGAGGGTGACACCAAGATCCTGCTAGAATTCCGCAAGGAGTCAATGCGTAAAGCCTACATGTTCAAATGGCAGTGGTTTGCCGTCTGATGCACTGGTCAATCATTGGACCCCTTTCTCTGCACCGTGGACCAGCTATTGGAGTACCTTTTGAACCTTTTCAGTTCTGGGCTCAAGTCCAACTCGGTGCATGTTCACCTCAGTGCAATAGGGGTGTTCCATCGTGGCTGCAATGGAAAGCCCGTCTCAGCTCAGCCTTTGATATGCAGATCCATGCGGGGTTTGTTTCTTTCGAAGCCTCCAGTTAAGCCCCCTACAGCTGCTTGGGATCTGAACGTGGTCCTCTGCCATCTCATGAGGGCTCCTTTTGAGCCACTGGTCATGTGTCCCCTGTAGTTCTTGACCTTGAAGGTTCTCTTCCTGTTGGCCGTTAGGTCGGCCCGGTGAGTGAGAAAATTCCAGGATCTGGTCGCACACCCTCCATACACCACGTTTCACCAGAATTTGGTGGTGCTCCGCACTCATCAGCGCTTTCTGCCAAAGGTGGTCTCTGCTTTCCACTTCAACCAGTCTGTTGTCCTTCCAGTGTTTTTTTTCCCAGCCTCACGTCAATCGCACATGCTGGATTGCAAGTGTGTGTTGTCATTCTACTTGGAGTGCACAAAGGTGCACCATCAATCCTCTCATTTGTTCGTCTCCTTCGACCCCTATAGACTGGCGATCGCTGTTTCGAAGTGTACGCTATCCCTCTGGCTCGCCGAGTGCATTGCCCATATGTTTTCCTTGACAGGTCTGAGCCTTGAGGGTCTTGTCACGGCTCACAATGTCTGTACAATGGCTACATTGGTAGCCAACCTCCATTCTTTCTCTGCAGAAGAGGTCTGCAGGGTTGCGACATGGTCTTCGGTCCATACCTTCGCAGCCCATTACTATCTGGATGGGGATTTCCAACGGGGCCACATTAATGGCCAGACTGTCCTCCGACATCTCTTTGGGTCTTGAAAATCAGCTCCTGCCCACTGGCCCTTCTGTCCATCCAGGCTACCTGTTCAAAACTCCCTTGGTTGATTTAGACTGTGGATACTGCATCAGATGAGTCCCTCAATGGGACAGCCTCTCTGGTTTTCCTGGCTTCTCAAGTTCTTGATGCCCGGTTGGGCTGTTCTTTCTCCTCAGGTTATGGTAGCCTGAAGCTTGGGAGTCCCATTTGTGAAGACTTATTTCCTGTTTATTCATGGAGAAAGCGTTGTTACTCACCCTGTAGCAGGTGTTCTCCGTGAATAGCAGGAATAAATCCTTACAACCCTCTTACCTCCCTGGGGAGTTACCTTTTGGCTCCTGCTACATGATCATTCTGGAGAATATGGTGCTGCGGCAGGCAGGGAAGGCAGGCACGCATGTGCAGCATACCTTCCAAAAATTTCCTTTGGGAGCTGGGGAGCATTCCGTGTGGGGCTCCGTCAGTGTTATCACTCATATATGAGGACTTATTCTTGCTATTCACGGAGAACACCTGCTACAGGTAAGTAACTAAGCTTTATTGTTGTAATGTGCATGTCAGTCTGTGGTAAAATGTGTTAGATTCTATCTCCAGGAACAAGCAGTAATGTAGTCCTCACATATGGGTATCGTCGGTACCAACGGAGCCTGCGCGGGAACGCTCCCCAGCGTCCAATAAGAATGCTTTTGGGAGCATCCCTCAGCACATGCGCGCTGCCTTCCCACCTTTCCAACTGTCCCTCTTCAGTTCTTCCTTTTCCGTGGAGCCAACAGGACCTATTCCCTGTCACCGCAGAAAATTACATCTTTAAACTTCTTTCTGTGGTCGCGTTTGCCTACTGCACGACGCCTACCGGTACCGCCGGTTCTTTTCTTTTCTTCTTTAAAAAAAAAAATCTTTCAGTGTTTCTTTCAGAAACTTTCCTTTTTGGTGCTAGGCGCCATTTTGGGCACTAGGCCCCATTTTCCTAAATCATGGAAAAGCCAACTAGTGGCTTTAAAAAATGTACTAAGTGTGGCGGTACCATTTCCGTCACAGACACCCATGATTGGTGTCTAAAATGTTTAGGACCTGATCATTCTCCAACTGAATGTCTCTCCTGCATGGGGATGACCAAAAGAGGAAGACAGAACCGGGCCGCAAAGCTCGGTACCCTTTTTTCTTCGGATGCCAGATCCATTGCATCTATAAATTATTCATTCACTCATTTGAATCTTCAACTACAGACTCAATACGCAACTGGCCACCGGTCTCAGATAAACGGTATACGTTCAACACTTATTTGTGGGTAATGTGACTCCCCTTCTAGTGTCCGTTTACATCAATGACCTCAGGCCAGTATGGTTTTTAATTTTTAAACTTTTGTGTTGCTTCTTTTTTATAAATATCTTTTTAATTATCAGGAAAACTTTAAATTAGAACTCCATCCAACTTATCTTATGCTGAATGGCAGGTGCCCCGTTTTTTGTTGCAAAAAAACCCCGATGCCTCAATCTTCCAAGCGCTCTGGCGTTTCTCCTGCTGGGTTTATCAAGGGAATAAATGCAATGCGTCTTTCAGGGACCATTTAGACGAACGTTTTCTTCAGTGTTCTCCCAATTTAACTAGAACAACACAACAATGGCCACAGCGTTACATAATTAAATGTTTACAGTCTTAGAATATCACATCCTTATTTTTTCATTTACCTTAAGCATATTAACAGATCCTTATCTTGTTGTCAATTCAGGCTTTCATGATATTTCTTGAACTCAAGCTTAAAGGACGCCACGCATGCGTAAAGGGGCTGAAGTTAAATACCCATTTCAAACCTCCAATTGGGGCCCTCAACCACATGCCAGCCAGTCAACGCTGATATTCAACCCATCCGGTTGAACTGTTTTGAGCCGATGGATCCACCATTGTTCTCGATAGGACAACATTTGGTCCTGCGATCTACCAGCTGACCCTTGCAGAACCAATTCAATGCACCAACATTGCAGCATGTCAAAACGATGTCCCGGGGCTACAAGAAAAAGAATTGAGATGTGTATGGCGGAGAAACAAAAGCTTGAAGGAATATTTATCCCCCACCGTATTGAGACCAATGGATTGGGTTCCAGGAAGTAGAAGAATTGGGAAACATGTGAAGTGTGGTCACTGCAGTATCTGCCATGTTATGCTAGAAATTTCAGAGTTTATTCATCAAGGAGTGACATATTATTTGCGACATTTAACCGATTGTGATTCTAAATCGGTAGTTTACGCGTTTCGATGCCCCTGCTCCTTCTTGTATATCGGAAAAACAATTCGGGCTTTAAAAACCCGTTTAAAAGAACATGAGAGCAGGTTAAAATGTCGATGAACAGAAGCTCCCATAGTACAACATTGCCTGGATTGGGGACATCGTTTTGACATGCTGCAATGTTGGTGCATTGAATTGGTTCTGCAAGGGTCAGCTGGTAGATCGCAGGACCAAATGTTGTCCTTGTCGAGAACAATGGTGGATCCATCGGCTCAAAACAGTTCAACCGGATGGGTTGAGTTCAAGAAATATCATGAAAGCCTGAATTGACAACAAGATAAGGATCTGTTAATATGCTTAAGGTAAACTAAAAAATAAGGATGTGATATTCTAAGACTGTAAACATTTAAACGTTTTAATTATGTAACGCTGTGGCCATTGTTGTGGTGTTCTAGTTAAATTGGGAGAACACTGAAGAAAACGTTCGTCTAAATGGTCCCTGAAAGACGCATTGCATTTATTCCCTTGATAAACCCAGCAGGAGAAACGCCAGAGCGCTTGGAAGATTGAGGCGTCGGGGTTTTTTTGCAACAAAAAACGGGGCACCTGCCATTCAGCATAAGATAAGTTGGATGGAGTTCTAATTTAAAGTTTTTCTGATAATTAAAAAGATATTTATAAAAAAGAAGCAACACAAAAGTTTAAAAATTAAAAACCATACTGGCCTGAGGTCATTGATGTAAACGGACACTAGAAGGGGAGTCACATTACCCACAAATAAGTGTTGAACGTATACCGTTTATCTGAGACCGTTGGCCAGTTGGTGTATTGCGTCTGTAGTTGAAGATTCAAATGAGTGAATGAATAATTTATAGTGTTGATTGTAGTTCACTCTGGAGTGAGACCTGTGACTGTCCTAGATCCATTGCATCGACATCATCGAGGGCCTCTTCTTCCTCCCATGGATCTCAGGTAACTAAACATAAGAGCCAGTCCTCAAAGGGTAGCTCTCCTGCTAAGCATCGAGAGGCCGTTGGCATTGCCCTTGAGGGAACCACCGTCAAAACAGCCCCGGCGGGAGGCTTCGGCACCATCAAAACAGCCCTGGCGGGAGGCTTCGGCTTCCAGAGCATCGATGGGGCTTCAGGATGTTCTCGAGGCCTCAACCTCGCAGGAACTACCTGTGCCATGCTCAGGGGTTCCGGCCGTCCTTTCCGGTACCGACACCCAGGCATCGGCAGCGTCGATAGACCAGAGGTTCCTCGCTATCGAGCGCAGTATCACAGCTCTTCTCTCGGCTGTGGTACCGGTGGTCCCAAGAGCACCGGTGCCGACATCGACATCGATGCCGGTACAGACACTGGTACCGGCTCCGGTGGGAACTCTTCCTATGCCATCTCTGGCTGGAGGGGAGAAAGTGGTACCGGCTTACCTCATGCTTTGCAAGAGCATCGGAGTCGGGAATACTTTGATTCCTCCGATTCCGAAGACTCTGACAATTCTGCTGGCACTAGAGGGTTTCTTCTAGAAGATCCCTCTTCTCCCCAACACAGAACGTCACCTCCAGAGGACATGTCTTTTCAGGATTTCATCTGTGATATGGCCAAAGGTCTTTCAATCACAGTAGCTCCTGAAGAAGAACCCAGAGCAAAGAAAATGGAAATCCTCCAATATCCTAAAACTCCCAAGGAGGCAGCTACTCTGCCTATCCATGAAATTCTGCATAGCTTGATGCTCAGAATGTGGGAGACACCTCTGACCACTTCTCCTCACTCTAAGAGGCTTGGTACTATGTATCGAGTTCCACCATGTCCTGGTTTTCAGAAAACCCAGCTGCCACACCATTCAATGGTAGTGGAATCAGCCATGCGTAGGATGAAAAGTGCAGAGAGACATGCATCCAATCCTCCAGGTCATGAATGCAGGACTCTGGATGCTTTTGGACGCAGAACTTTTCAAACTTCCATGCTTTCAGCTAGAATCAGTTCATACATCCTATATATGGGAATGTTCCTTAAGGAAGTCACAGGAGACTTGGAACTTATGAGCCCTTTTCTCCCAGATGATAAGAGACATGATTTTCTTGCTCTAGTTAAGCATGCTCAAAATGTCTCCAAGTTTGTCAATCGTGCAGCTTTTGACTGCTTTGAATGCATCAACATAACTTCTGCTATTGCCATTGGTGCACGACGGATTGCCTGGCTACAGGCATCAGACTTGGAGACTTGGGTACAGGACAAATTAGGCAACATTCCTTGCACAGGGGAGAATCTCTTCGCCAAGAACTGGCAGGAAAAGGCTAATGAGTTAGATGCTGACAATTCTACCTTAGATAGATTGTCAAAGTCTACAGCCACTCCAGCCAAAAGGAAACCTTATAAAAAACTCTCTTTTAGCAAAAAGAGGAAGTTTTATCCATCCTATACCCAGCAGACTTTAGGTCAGGTTGCCCAAAAGGGACAACCTAGACAGCAGAAGAAACCAAAAGGACCGAGCGCCCAACCAGCTCTCCAGGTTCAGCCCCCTCAAGGGCTTTGACTCCTTCCCAGAGAGCTTTGCCTTCCTGCCTCTGAGGGGTCCCCAACCCCCCAATATTCCAGGCAGGTTATGCCACTTTATCAACAGATGGCACCAAATAACAGCAGAAGATTGGACTTTGTCCATTGTAGGAGAGGGGTGCAAACTTCATTTTCAGACCATACCCCCTCCTACAATTCTAAAACAGTTCAATTTACAAATCTCTGCAGACATTCTGCTAGATTACGAGGTCTCCACACTTCTTGCCCAAGGGGCAATAGAAGAAGTACCCATTTTTCAACAGGGAACAGGGTTCTACTCCCCCTATTTTCTTATCCCAAAGAAAACAGGGGGACACAGACCCATTCTAGACCTCAGAGAACTGAACAAATATCTGTTTCGAGAGAAATTCAAAATGATTTCTCTAGGAACTCTTCTGCCATACCTTCAAGGCCAGGACTGGCTTTGCTCTCTAGACTTAAAGGATGCATACACACGCATTCTCATCTATCCAGATCACAGGAAATTCTTACGTTTCCTTTTCAGGGGAAGACATTTCCAGTACAGGGTTCTTCCTTTTGGTCTGGCCTCAGCACCAAGGGTGTTCACGAAATGCATGGCAGTAGTAGCAGCATTTCTACGAACCCTGTGGATTTTTGTCTTCCCCTACTTAGACGACTAGCTCATTCGAGCTTCCACAGTTGCAGAGGCCAGCACTGCACTGTCTCGTACAATGTGATTCCTCCAATACTTGGAATTGGAAATCAACTTCCCGAAGTCTCAACTAGTTCCTTCCCAATGCCTAGAATTCATAGGAGCTTGCCTGGATACCAGGCAGGCAAGGGCTTTCCTTCCACAAGCCCGGTGTCTTCGCATTATGCAGCTAGCTTCCCAAGCAGCAGGAAAATCCTCCCTCACAGCTCAGGATCTACTGCAGCTACTGGGACACATGGCATCCACAGTTCATGTAGTCCCATATGCTCGCCTCCACATGCGAGCAGCTCAGTGGACCCTCTCCACACAGTGGACACAGGCCACGGGTCATTTGTCGGACAAAATAACAGTCTCTCAAAGACTAAATTTGTCCCTCCAGTGGTGGCAATCTCTAGAAAATCTGACAGTGGGGTGTCCTTTCCATCAACCCCTCTTTCAGGCCACCCTAACAGATGCCTCACAGGTGGATTTGGGAGCACACCTGGATCTTCTCTCTACCCAGGGCACCTGGACTCCACAGGAGGTAGGTTTACACACAAACCTCCTGGAATTAAGAGCAATTTATTTAGCTCTTTGAGTGCTCCACGCCCAGCTCAGCTACAAGACAGTCCTGGTCCAGATGGACAATCAGGTAGTCATGTTCTATGTGAACAAGCAGGGCAGAACCGGCTCTCTGTCGTTATGCAACAAAGTTTTACGACTATGGGCCCTTGCCAGAGAGCACCAAATTCACCTTCTAGTGGTATATCTTCCAGGCATTCAAAACCTTTGGGCAGACAAACTCAGTCGAGTATTGCTACCTCACGAGTGGTCACTCCACCTAGACCAGGTGGCAAAGATATTTCATCTCTGGGGTACTCCAGACATAGACCTCTTTGCAAGTCCACTGAATGCCAGACTTCCCCGGTTCTGTTCCAGGATACTGGCACACCACTGTCAGATAAGGGATGCCTTCCTCCTTCACTGGGGTCAGGACTTCCTTTATGCTTTCCCACCCATTCCCCTCATTCCCAAAACATTCTTCAAGCTTCAGAGAGACAGGGGTCGCATGATTCTCATCGCACCACGATGGCCACGCCAGGTGTGGTATTCCCTGCTTCTGCATCTCTCTCAAGCGGCACCTCTGGAGTTAGGGCACACTCCAGATATCCTTTCTCAGGAGAACGGGACGCTATGGCACCTGAATCCCCAGTCCCTGCACCTCACGGCCTGGTTGCTGAAGGCTTAGATCTCCAGGATCTCAACCTGTCTCAGCAGGTAAAAGATATCCTTCGAGCTTCTAGGAAACTTTCCACAAGAAGATCTTATGCCTTCAAGTGGAAATGTTTTACTATATGGTGCTCCAGGAGGGGATTAAACCCCCTGATCGTACCCTTGGAATCGATACTAGAGTATCTTCTTCACTTATCGAATTCTGGGTTAAAGACCAATTCGGTAAGAGTCCATCTTAGTGCAATTGCAGCTTCTTATAAGCCTCTGAATGGACAACCAATTTTCTCTCATCCACTCATATCAAGATTTATGAGAGGCATTCTATTAACCAAACATCCCATCAAGCCACCACCGGTGGCATGGGATCTAAATCTAGTTCTCGGGCAGCTCATGAAGCCGTCTTTTGAGCCTTTAGCCATAGCAGCCCTTAAGTTCTTGACCTGGAAGGTCATCTTCCTAATTACAATCACCTCTGCCCGTCGCATCAGTGAATTGCAAGCTTTAGTGGCTGATCCTCCTTATACTAGGTTTCATCATGATAAGGTGGTTCTTCGAACTCGCCCTCATTTTATGCCAAAGGTGGTTTCGCCTTTTCATTTAAATCAATCAATTTACCTTCCTGTATTTTTTCCCAGGCCTCACGCCTCAAATGCAGAAAGGAACCTTCATACTTTGGATTGCAAAAGGGCCTTAGCCTTTTACATACAAAGAACACAGCAACATAGAAAGTCTTCACAACTTTTTATAGCTTTTGACCCTAGTCATTTGGGACTTCCAGTCTCCAAAAGAACTTTATCTAAATGGATTGCCCAGTGCATATCCTTTACTTATGAGAGTAAGGGTCTTCCTCTTCAGGACCATGTCACAGCTCATCATGGAAGGACAGACTAGATAGGCCATGTGGTCTTTTTCTGTCATCATGTTTCTATGTTTCATAATGTCAGGGCCATGGCAGCTTCTATGGCTAATCTCCACTCTGTCTCTGTCAATGACATTTGTTGAGCAGCCACCTGGGCTTCGGTACACACCTTTACAGCCCACTACTGCCTAGATAAAGCCTCCCGTCGGGATGCCTTCTTTGGCCAAGCTGTTCTTCAAAACCTTTTTCAAACATAAACCAACTCCTACCCACCAACCCTGGTGGGATGCCAGAGATCCATGGGAGGCAGGATCTTCACCCTTGACGGTGGCACCTTCCTGGGGATATCTCCCTGGCATCTTCAGCTAGGGAGTCCCCATATGTGAGGACTAGATTCCTGCTTGTTCCTGGAGATAGCGTAGTTACTCACCTGTAACAGGTGATCTCCGGGAACAGCAGGAATTTAGTCCTCACAACCCACCCACCTCCCCTAGGAGTTGTCTCTCTCTCTCTTTTGTCTCTTTCCTCTCTCCCTCTGTCCTTTCACTCAGCTACAAACTTAACTGAAGAGGGACAGTTGGAAAGGCGGGAAGGCAGCGCGCATGTGCTGAGGGATGCTCCCAAAAGCGTTCTTATTGGACGCTGGGGAGCGTTCCCACGCAGGCTCCGTCGGTACTGACGATACCCATATGTGAGGACTAAATTCATGCTGTTCCCGGAGATCATCTGTTACAGGTGAGTAACTACGCTAAATCCATTAATCATCTAGGGTAAAAGCATAATTAATTTTGTATTTGAAGCTACAGGTAGATGATAATCCAGTTAATTATTTTCTGATAGCTGTGCTTTTGATACTGTTAAATGCTTAATACTACAGTAAATATATCTGGTTTAAAATGTCAGCAAACAAGACTAATGCAAAAGTGAAAGGGAGATTAAGCTTTTCCCTCTCTGCACTAAGCTTTTTGCACTATGCCCTTCTGTGATGAGGCAAGAATAGAAAAGTTAAGCTGGTGCTCACACTTCTTTCTGGTTATAAATGTACTATTTCCTTCATGCCTTTGCTAGATTAGACAGCTTAATGTGCAGTTATGAGACTGAAATCACAAATGAATTGCTCTCCTTTGAATGAATGCTCTGTTCTGTATGTTTGCAGGTGTGCACACATTTTCATTGAGATGTTTTGGTTGGAGACCATGAGAGCTTTAGCCTAAATTTTTGGGATTGTGCCACAAGTTGTTCATATTTCTTTTAAAGTTCTGTCATTTTTTAGCTGATGTGAATTGATTCTAGTGCGTGATCTGTGATAAGGAAGCTTATCATAGTTCAGGAAGGAGCTATAATAGAGGTGAATTGACTCTGAACAAGCAACCTGTCTTTTCTGGTAGAAATAATAAAACAGAATGTTCTCATAAAAGACTACCAGTCCCAGAATGCACCAGGTTTCCAACAGCCACTAGAAGAGCTGAAGTGGGGAAACGTGTGTTCAATCAGGAGAGCTATGAGGTAATCTCCAAGCACTCATCTCCAAGGGCAGGGCTTGATTCAGCACAGCTGTGCTGTGCTAGGGTGGAGCATCCCTCTAAACAGGTTAAAAGTAAAGCTTATTCTACACAGCAGAGTCATCAGGATCTTCAGAATCTTCATGATCATCATCGGCTGGATCATCAGCAGGAGCAGAGGCAGCAGAAGCCAGAGCTCACGGACAGAGAAAGCAAGAAACACTTTGGAAGAAAGAAGAGAAAAGCATCTGGGAGGTCTGAAGGAGTCCATAGCAGTACATGTGCTGGGAGGCGTTCCAGAGGCAAGCATACTCCATTGGACTGGGGAAAGCCAGAGGAGTGGGGTTGCAGAGCCAGGAATCCCCGGACGGGACCTGTGAGGGAGACTGCTGCATTTAGAAGGGGCCCTAAGACCAGTGCAAGAAGGTATGTGAAGAGAGACCCAGTGTCCAGGGATCTGGATTGGAAGGCTGGACATCAAAACTGGACTACATACTGGCCAGGATATTTGGAGAAGAACCCTAACAGCAATGGGAGCTCAGGTATGAACACTGATCTATGCCCTAGCTTTTCACTTGGAAGACAGCAGGGAGACAAGTATTGTCCTGAGAGTGCTCCATTAAGAAATTCCTCTGTGCCAATCCATGATATTGATTCTATGATAGTTGAAGAAGGAAATATTGTAAATGAACAGTGTGAATACATGGATTGCTCTCTGTCTAAACTTCTGTGGTAATATACTTTTACAAAATACAACAACCATCCCAAAGAAATATAAACTTGTTCTTTGATCTACTCAGAAAAGCTTTTGAGCAGGATTTGAGCCATGTTTAGAAAGTAAACTAGCCAAGAGGTTTGCAGCTGGTTAATTGTTAGCAATTGAGCCTTGCCAAATTGCCTCTGAGCTCTGAAGGGACACTTCTTGGTGTGTGTGGAAATACAAGAAGTTATCTTTGAAAAAGAACAGTTTTTCCTTACTATGTGGGTTTTGTTTGTTTTTGAAGCACTACTAAAAGATATTAGCAGGAGCCTACAGAAAGACCTTTGTTCCCATCAAGGTCTTTATTATTTGATTTGATTGCTTAAGAAGTTCAGTTGTTGTTGTTCCTGATTTTGTTTTTCTAAGTATAATACTGAAAGCAAGTATCCTTTCTGTGCTACCAAGCAAATCTGTGTTGGGAGAAATAACCCCATAAATAAAGTATATTTTCTTTGCTTTACACTCGAGCAAGCACAACTAATTTATTGTGAACGGCTGATTCTGGTATGAATGGACTACATTTCCCACAATCCTTTGCAAGTCATATTAATATTTGCCTTTGCCAAGACTGTGGACATTCTCACCCAGCGCCCCCGTTTACAGATCCTTAACTAGCAACTGTTCAAAAACTATTTTCTGCATTTTAAATCTTGTTTTCTTTCCACAGAATCTTTTAATGGCTCTCCTACAGGCAGTATAAATTTGGTAAGTGCTGGTGACCTTTTCCCTAATTTTATAGTAGTTTTGGAAAATACATTAAAATATGCAGATGATATAGGGTTTCAGTTTAGTCCAATCCATTTACTTCGGAAAGTTCAGTTCTGCCTTTTGGCCACTATTGAACAAAATGTACTATACATTTCTAAATAATATATCCAGTCATGGATCCAAAATCTTAATTGTGCCATAAAATAAAAATTAAATATGAAGTTGTAAAATTGTTAGATGCTTTTGAAGGCTAGATGATGTTCTTCTGAATGTATTTAAAAACAACAGAAGCTGGTACAGTACTCGTGTTGAAAATGTATTCATAAAAAAAGACTGGAGTGGAGGAGTAGCCTAATAGAGCACTGGCTTTGGAACCAAGAGACCAGGGTTGGATTCCCACTAGCACTCCTTGTGGCTCTGTGCAAGTCACTTAACCCTTCATTGCCTCAGAAAAATCCAAGTTATCAATGTCCGTCCCTTTGACTGAAATGATAAAGTGGTGTAAAAAACTTGTTAAAATAAATATATATTTAGCAGCTATTCTACAAACAAATCATAAAGATAACATTGACAGTGATACGTTTTCAGAACATCTCGTGAACATATGCTTTGGCAAATGCACATGTAGAGAGAATTCAAAGGGTCATATATAATACTTCAGCTCCAAAGCACACAGTGATTGACTTGGGGCATGTTTATTAATGTGTGCTAACCGTTAGTGTGAGGTTTGCTAGGTGTTCAGTGCACCACACTAAAAATTCCACACTAGCTGGATAGCATGTGATTGGGCGGAATATGGGTATTAATGCACATCGCGATCAGCATTGGGGTGTTAGGCATGTGCTAATCATGAATGTTGTCATTAGCATGGGTACACTTAATGCCACCTCAGTGGGTGGTGTTAAGTGCACCCATATGCCCCCTAAAGTTACCACAGCCTCCACGCTGATTTCACTGCCCAAATGCACACTACTGGTATGCCCTTTAATAAGTCTTTAGTAGTCTTGGACTACCAAAAGGAACTGCTACTGCTGGAAAGAAATCTGCACTTGTGTTAAAACAAAGTGACAAATCAAAAGGGCAATTTGAAAGGCTGCCTCTATCAAACCAAGAGCTTTGTGAATCGCCCAGGAAATTGTTAGAGATGACCTTAGAAGCATAGGATGGATTATTGTATGGTGGGGTTTTATTGGATGAAAATTGAATTTGTTTTCCACAATTCTTTTCAAATTAAAAATAAAGTTTGAAGTCAGAGTAAGGCAGGGAAGAAAAGATAGGAGGCAAGAGTAAAAGGGCTTGAGTTGGGGGACAGAGCAGGAGGAGAAAGGGAGAAAGATAGTATGGGGGACAGGGTGAAAGGGGAGGGAAGAGAGTGCAAGAGGATGGGAGGTTAAGAATTTCAGCGCATGAGGAAAAGGGGGCCAGGATGACACTATTGCAAGTGGAACACACTCTGCACATACACACTCCTCCCTGTTCACACCCCTATGGATGCACAAATGCATGAACACATACAGCCCCCACCTTTTCATGCACATATTTATTTAACAATTTTTATATACCGTCTTTCTACAAGTCAAGACGGTTTACATAGAACATATTTAGCAGTATGTTTCAACTGTTTACATGGAACAAGATAACTATGAATAAATATGGTAACGAGAAGAACTAATTACAAAGATCAAAGATCAACTATTTACATATGAATTTACAATGAGCCATATGGTTGTGTAAAAGAATTTGAGAGCTGTAGAAGGAATAGGGAGGAAGGTGTAAAGGTTATGAGCTAAGGTGGAAGGGAAAAATGTTCAAGGAAAAGATGGGTTTTTAACTTTTTTCGGAACTCAGAGTGGTTTGAACAGTTCCGAAGTTCGTGAGGAAGGGAATTCCATAAGGATGGAGCATAGAGGGAGAAGGCCTTGTTACTTGTAGATTGTTTGCAGTGTCTCTTGTTTATAGGGATGGTCAGTAAGTTTTTGGTAATAGGGCGGCGTGATCTTGTGCTGTTGGAGGAGAGAAGGAGAGGGGAGAGGCATGGAGCTGACTCATTGGAAATGATTTTATGTATGAGAGTGAGGACCTTGAATTGAACTCTGTATTGAATGGGGTGCCAGTGGAGATGATAGAGGACAGGTGTAATGTGGGAACGTCTAGGGTTGTTAGTTATAAGCCGCGCTATCGTGTTCTGGGCAAGTTGGAGTGGTTGAATAGAGTTCTTGGGGAGGCCATGATAGATATGGCTACAGTAATCAAGAAA
Source organism: Ichthyophis bannanicus (assembly GCA_033557465.1). Taxonomy (NCBI): domain Eukaryota; kingdom Metazoa; phylum Chordata; class Amphibia; order Gymnophiona; family Ichthyophiidae; genus Ichthyophis; species Ichthyophis bannanicus. Next base: position 526,418,072 of record CM066031.1, on the reverse strand, counting down.
AGGGATTGTGAGGGCCTGGCAGACAGTACGAAAGGAGTTAGGGCTTAGGAGGGGTTTGAGGTTGCGGAGGGTACAGATCTTTGCGTATATTATATTAGTGGTTCTCTTTATCTGGTCAGTGAAGGAAAAGTTCTGATCCAGGATAATACCAAGATATTTCACTTGTTTTTTTATAGTAAGTGTGAGATCACCGATAGTTAGAGTGGGAGGTGGGGTGTATGTAGGATTAGAAAATACCTGGAGAACCTCTGTTTTGGTTTAGTTGATTAAGAGGTTATGTTGGGAGAGCCAAGTTTTTAGGTTAGTTAGGCATTCACTCAGTTTAGAAAAGTCAGGGTTAGAAAGGTTAAATGGGGTGAAGCACATCATGTCATCTGCATATAGCTGATACTGAATGTCGTAGCTTTGGAAGATCTTGCAGACAGGTTGGAGGAAGATATTAAATAGAAGAGCAGAAAGACTGGATCCTTGGGGGACACCTTGTTTTTGGATGAATGGGAGGGAGGTATCGTTTCCAATACAAACCTGTTGGGTTCTGTTATCTAGGTAGGAACGGAACCAGTTCAGGGTTGTGCCTCTAAGTCCTATTTCATGAAGTCTGTTTAGGAGTTGATGGTGAGGGAGGGAGTCAAAAGCAGCTGATAAGTCAAGGAATATGAGAAGACATCCTTGAGAAGGGTTCTGTGTGTGGAGGTATAAGGAATCGAGTAGGGAAGTAAGAAGGGTTTCGACTCCATGGTTCTTTTTGAAACCATGTTGGAATAAGTCAAGGGGGGAGTGTTCGTCAATATAGTTCTGAAGTTTAGTTTGGACCAGCTTCTCAGTTATTTTAGCCAGGAATGGGATACTAGAGATGGGTCTGTAAGAAGTAGGGTCAAGCTTTGTTCCTTTTAAGATAGGGCGGATGGTGGCACTCTTGAGAGGTGGTGGTACAGAGCCAGTTTGGAGGGATGTTTGAACAATATACAGAATGTATGGGCTGAGAGAACTTCTGGTAGATTTGATCCAGGGGACAGAGCAAGGGTCGAGGGCAGAGGTTGAAGCATTTAAATCCTTTATGACATTAGATACATTTTCTAATGTAAGATGGTCAAAATTGCTCCAAGAGTTTGAGGGGGTAGGCTCATGTGGTTGGGTGCTGTAGTCAGCAAAGGTTTGGGGGTTATTAGAAGATAGGGGAGGGAGGAATTTGGAAATCAGGTGATTGGCAAAGGCTTGTGCAGTTATTTTTACATATGAACACACACAGCCACTTGCCTCACCCTTCTACATGTGCATGCATGCGTGCACTACTCCCCAGCTTCCTACCCCACCCTCACCCACGCCTGCTCCCCCTTCCAGCTCCTTGCCTTACCTGAACCCACGCTTGTGCACACTAAAAATAGTCATATACATACACAGCCATACACAAAGGACCTCCACAGCCCCTTATATTCTAATGAGACAGACTCTATCATGTCTGTTCTCACTCAAGTCCTCCACAGACATGCATGTTTTTGCAAATGAAAGAAGGGAAAAACTACCATTTTGTCACACTGCACATGTGCACTTTTCAATTGTTTGAAACCAGGGTCATGACCATGGTGAAAAGTATTCAGTCTTATTTCAAAATATATAAAAATGTAGCAAATATCATGCAACCATGAAAATACAGGAAAAAGGAACAAAGCTCAAGAAGGGAACAAAAGCCAAAAAAAATGTTATTTGCAGAATCTAGATAGCAAAACTGCTCTGAGAGACTATTTACAAAAAAAATTGGTCATTGTAAATGTAATATAATTTGCTTTAACCATCATACAATTTTAAATCTTATGTTAAATATAATTTTTTTAGTCTCTAGATGACCTTTCAAATGTCAGCGTTGATGAAATGGTGCAACTACAAGCGTACATTTCAGACACTGGTAAGTGGTGGTAACATGATCTTACAAACATTTTTTGATTCTCAAGAACAGGACTGTAGCATTTACAAAATACATTGCTTCATTTGTCTTATTTTTCGCTCAGTTGAGAATTACTCATTGTACTTTTACAAGCTGATGCAGAAAAGCTTAGCGTGGCATTTTCTGATACTTTTCCTGTGCTAGGCTTGCTCGCCGATGCAGAAAGTAGACTAGCATCGGAAAAATGCCAAAAACAACTGCACTAAAATGCAGTGCATTTGGCATGCAAATCGCTGCATAAGTAATTGCACCCAATGTAAAAATGGTGCTGAAACTTAGCACAGTTTTTTTACATGGGTTTTTAAAGCTAGATCTAGATGTCATCTTCAAGCAGGGGTAAAGATCCAGCTGGGAGCAAAAGTGTCATCTGAGATGAGGTTTGACATAATGAAGGAAAAAGCTATAGCTATGAAACTGGGGGATTGTGATTAAGTATGTTAAGTATAAAACTCTGGTGAGTAGGTTGATATAATCATTTTAAGAATGTACACAAAAAAAAACAAAAATCTTTTGTTCAAGTGCTGTTGTGGATGTAAAGGAATTATTAGGGTTGTCAGTATTGGAGGATTCTCCGGGAGCCAGCAGGAAGTCAGCCCTCACATATGGGTGACGTAGGCACCAATGGAGCCCTTGCGGAAGCATCCCTGCAGTTTTCAAAGAAAACCTTTGGGAGATGCCAGCACACATGCATGGTCCCCTTCCCGCCCAAGGGTGCCATCTTGCTCAGTCTTCTTTTTTCCGCGGAGCCCTTCAGACATTTGTCTGGCTTGTCCCCGGAAAAAGTTGATTTTTCTCTCCGAGTTTCATACTCACCTCCGGTATCACACCGGTACTCTTCCTGCCACCGAACTCGGTGTCGAGTTCAGTCTCTTTTTTTAATAGCTTTTTTGCTCTTTTCTTTTCCTGGCTTCTTCGCACCTTTTTTCTCCCACTGGCAGCCCAGAGAGTCTTCGACCTCACAGGGGTACTGTTTTCCCCCATGGCTACCAGTGGCTTTAAGAAGTCTGATTGGTGGGGAGGCGGGGCGGAGCCTGGCTTTTGGTCAAGATGGATGTGTAAGATCTGTGCTCCGGAGGGCAGTAGTCAAGAATTCTGACTTCTGCAGTCTTTAATCAAATAGTTCCTACCTATTTTGATGCCATTCGATCCCGGATATGTCGGGGCCCAAGCCGACGTGGCTGGCTTACCAAGTATCTCAAAATGCCAGCGCAAAGAGAACCAAAACGGAATCTCTCTCCCCTCACAAGATGGCTGTTATTCGAGATTGTCCGGAGACCTTGCAGGAACCTCTGGCTGAGATTCGGGCCGTGAAAGACTTGATCAAATCTAATGGAGACACGCTGTGGACAATGCAGGAAGATATCGACGCATTGAAAACCTTTTTGGAGTCAATTACGGCTCGTTTGGAGAAGGTAGAGAATGTGGTGGCATCGCATTGGGAGAGGCTCAAGGTCGTTGAGAAGCAGGCCAAGTTGATTCGTTCACTGCAAAGAGAGGTTGAAGATGGTAACAATCGCTTTTGGAAGAACAACATTAGAATACTGGGAGTTCCTGAGGGAGCAAGAGGCCCCTGATATGGTGTCCTATTTGCAGGCCATGATTCCAGGTGTGTTAAAGTTGACGTTTGCCATGCCATTCGAGATCGAGCATACCCATCGAGTGCCTACTCAGTCCGTGGCTGCGGGCAAGGGTCCACACTCAATCATCTTGAAAGTCTTGTGTTTTCAACAAGTATCGCAGATAATGGGAGCAGCCAGAGAACTTTCAACTTTGGAGTATCAGGGACACAAACTCCTGTTCTTCCTGGACTTCGCGAAGGCGATGGTGGATCGGAGGAAGAGCTTTCTGGCAGTTCATCCATGCTTATTGCAACTGCAGGCCCGTTTTGGGCTGCTTTATCCTGCCTGCATGAGAGTCACGCTGCATAACCAGACCAAGACCTTTGATGATCCAGGGGAGTTGCATGCATTTTTGGAAGACAAGGAGTCGGCGGTGATGCGGTGAAATTTACCTTGCAGTTTGCAAAAGTTCTATGGCGCTTGCTATCATGGGCGTTTGACTGGTTTGAGGTCGTGTAGTGACGACTTATCCACGCAGAAGCGACATTCAATCATGCCGTATTGCTATACATTGTGACATTTATTCTGTCTCTTTTTAAGGAGCAGAGGACACAAAAAAGAGCACTGACTCGCAGAAAGTCCAAGCAAACAAACAAAGGCGAGCAGAAAGGGGTCACTTGTGCTTTTATTGAAAAACCAAAACCCCGACGCGTTTCGGCAGATGCCTTCATCAAGGGGCTAGAGGAATGCAAACAAAAAAATAAAAACATAAAACTCAACAAACCATAATAAAACAGTAATATAAAATTAAAATAGCTGATCACAAGTGGTATAAAACGACAATAAATATCATGTAAAATGTAAATCATAAAATACTCACACACTGTATTAGTTCAATACATTAAATGGAGCGCATGAGAATATGTAACCAGTAACGTGATTAATAATGCTGAAAAACAATAAACACATTAAAACATCAAGGCAAATAAAATGCAATAAGTGAACTAATAACTGGACAACGTGAAAATGGGAAACCCAGACCCAAAACACCATAGATTATGACCATTAAAAAAGCAATACTAAAATAATGTGAGACAAAAATAACTAAAAAAACATAACATCAAATGTAAAAAGATTTATTACTAAACATGATTAATTATGACTAAAACAACAATAAAAAAACAATGAAAAAATATATCATAAGCAAACTTAAGGAATGTAAATACAACTAATGTTGTGATAAGGTGCTATCATATGAAAATCATGTATAAAAGGTGATTTTAAAATCAGCCTGTCTACCCAGGAGCCAGTTAAAACAAATATAATAAATAAATAAATAAGAAAAGTGTAGGGGCCACGCTCGGTAACAAAAACTGTTGTAATGTGGAAATTGTATAAAATGAATTAAAAGCACCAGAAGAAAAAATATATATGTAATGTGCTTGTATTTAAAAACATTTGAGCCATGCCCAAAATATATATTGTACTTATATTTAAAACAATTAAGCCATACTGAAAGGGCAGATACCCAACTTATCAACCAATTAAGAATCAGAAAAACCTAAAATGTACTGTACCAGATTTCAATAAAAGAGAAGAATGTCACATAACAAATGTGTTAAAACAACGCAATTTAAAAGACATATGCGTAAGATCAGCAAATGCTGACCAATAAATATAAAATTAATTTAAACCAGATGATGAGGAACCTTCTGTATAACTTAACCCCATGCAACCAAGCCCTATTTAGAAAATATGATTGTGCAAAAACCGCTGGCAATACCGGACATAGAGAAATATGGGAAAAACCGGGCAGTTTATCATTGCAAAAATAAATAGAAGACACAAGGGAGAAAAAGGGGAGGAGACCTTATATGCTACAATACTGGTATTGTATGAAAAAACGGCATAACAATGACAAGGAGTGGGGTTGCCGTATAACGAAAGATCAAAATTACAACAATTCAAAGGCGAAGCCCAAAAATGTATGGTGTATCCTCATATAAACAAAACGTCATGCAACCTAAACTAACACTGATTAAAAGACCGGTGCTGTTGTAAAGAAAGGGTGCGAGCATGAATGGCAAACTGGCAACTCAAAAGTGAAAGCATACCAAGAGAGCTTCATACAGAATGTTAAATAAAGTCCAAAAAACAGTCACATGTACCTTCAGCACTGACACGTACCTACAGCACTGGCAGTAACAGCAAAACAATCCTTGGAGAAACGCCGATTTTGGCGCGCTTAAAAGGTCAAAAGACCAAATTAGCATATATGCATATGTAAAGAACGATTCTTAACCCAAGTAGATAAAAAATGAGCTATAAAAGGGGGGGGGGGGGACATTCAAAGAATTAAGGCTTGCAAGAAAAGTTCAAACAGTATTATACCAAGAAGGAAGCTAATGTGTTTTTTATAAAAAAACAATATATGGTGAAGCCATACTAAAAATGCAATGCTAAGCATGTAATGCAATTAAAAATCAAGGTTGTGAGAGAACCATATTGAATGAAAAATCCTATATGATACCGGGCTTATGATGAACCCTACGGGAGAAGAAAACTGTACAATCTAGCCGAGAGAAAAGAAAACCATACAAAAGAATTACATCTTTCAAAGGCAAGCCGCTGGTGATAATAATTGTTAAAAACCAAGTGCCAAAGGGGAAAAAGAGGGGCTAACCACGGGGAGAAGACACATAAAAAAAAACAGGTATCATAAAAAACTATAGTTAAAACAATTATTTGTAAAGAATAATGCCAAAACCAATAAACAGACTATGTCAAACGACTATGTAAAACATCGCACATTCAAAAAAGGCTCTCTGCCCATGTTTACATGGGCAGATAGAGCCATAATGCCAGATGTGAAATCCAACAAAATAAGACAAGAAATATATAAGGCAAAAATAATTTGAAGCAAAAAATAATCAATCTGTGCCAACAAAATAGAATTGCATGCCCATAAAAAAGAAACAGTAATATTCAAAATATGGGAAAAAAACACTGTTGCACTGTTATACTGTTATTACAGAAAAAACTCCAAAAAAGAATGTAAAACATCAAAACATGAGGGAAAAGGAAGGAGAAGAGGGAAAAAGGGAGGGGAGGGGGAGCCGCTGGGGCCTGAGTCGGTGGCTTCTGCGTCTCCCGAGCTGAGTCTCAGGATGAGGATGACAGCCTTGGAGTGCAGACTGTCTGCCTTCATGGAGCAGCAGCGGGCACTGATGACCAGCCTGTCTGGCGCATCTGCCCCGACCACCGGGACATCGACATTGAAGTCGACCCTGGAGACCGAGCCGATACTCGAGACCATGATGGCTCGAGGTCGACCTCGGTTGCGGTCTCCCTCGACCTCCCGTTCGGGACCTAGTGCGTCGATGCCGGTGCCCCCGGCATCGGGGCGGGTGCTCCAGGGCCCCGCGGGGTCGGACCCTAACTCCTCATCGGACGAGTTCGCCTGGGAGACGGAGGATGAGGAGTCCCCAGACACGTTCAAGACTCGGTGCGTCCCGTCGGACTCACCGCAGTCTGAGCCCCGGCTTTGATCCCCCCCCCCCCCCCCCCCCCGGAGGGTGCCCGGTTCTCGGAGTTTGTCTGGGATATGGCCACCGCGTTCTCTATCCCGGCGGACCCCGAGGAAGAGCCGAAGAGCTCGAGGCCCTGCAGTACGACTCTCCTCCCAAGGAGGCTTTTACTGTCCCGGTTCCTCCGATGCTGGAATGGCTCCTCTTCCGGATCTGGAAGGCACCGGCCTCGGCGCCAGTTCTAAGCAAGCTGGTCGATTTGATTTATCGACTCCGGAAGAGCCCTGGTTTACTCGAGTCCATCATGGCTCGAAGTCGACCTCGGTCGCGGTCTCCCTCGACCTCCTGTTCAGGACTGAGGGCGTCGACGCCGGTGCCGGCATCGGGGCGGGTGCTCCAGGGCCCCGCGGGGTCGGACCCTGACTCCTATGAGTCCGCCTGGGATACGGAGGACAAGGAGTCTCCCGATACGTTCAAGACTCGGTGCGTCCCGTCGGACTCACCGCAGTCTGAGCCCCGGAGTAGATCCCTTCCGGAGGATACTCAGTTCTCGGAGTTCGTCCAAGATATGGCCACTGCCTTGGCTATTCCGGCGGATCCCGAGGAAGAGCCTTGAGCTGAGGAGCTCAAGGCGCTGCAGTATGACTCTCCTCCGAAGGAGGCCTTTACTGTCCCGGTTCCTCCGATGCTGGAACGGCTCCTTTTCCGTATGTGGGAGGCACCGGCCTCTGCACCGGTTCTTAGCAAGTGAGTCAACTCGATCTATCGACTCAGGAAGAGCCTTGGTTTTCAGAAGGCACAGCTACCACACCATTCTATGGTTGTGGAATCGGCCATACATCGTCTGAAGAGCCAGAAGATGCACTCCGCGGTGCCCCCTGGCAGGGAGGCCCGGATCCTCGATGGTGTCGGTAGAAAGTGCTTCCAGGGCTCGATGCTTGCTTGCCGTGTCCAGTCGTACCAGCTGTACATGGGCATGTACTTGCGGGACCTGGCCAAGGAGTTGGCCGGGTTCTCTGCTGGACTCTCCGGGAACCCTTGCAGAGATTTAAGTCCTTGTCCTTGGGGATTCGGGACTGCTCGAAGTTCATGTCCCGTGCTGCCTATGATGGCTTAGAGGCTTCGGCCCGAGTTGTGGCAGCCGGCATCGCGGCTCGACGCCAGGCATGGCTGCAGTCATCGGACCTCGAGCCATGGGTTCAGGACAAGTTGGTCGATGTCCCTTGCCGAGGTGAGAACCTTTTTGGCAAGCCCATGACCGAGAAGGCCGCCCAGCTCGAAACTGAGCACCTTACACGGACAAGTCTGTCTAGGAAGACTTCTGCCCCTTCTCATAAATAGAAGGGCTCGGGTAAAAAGCCCTTTTACCCAAGGAAGGGCACTGCCTACAAACAGTACCCTCAATATCAGGCTGCCCAAGCTGCACCCCAGGGTCAGCAAGCCAAGGGGCAGGGTAATGGGCCCCGTAGGCAGAGGACCCCCAAGCCTCCGGTCCATGCTCCCACTCAGCAGGGTGGGGGTTTTTGACTCCTTGAGCGTAGCCTCTCCATCCCTGCTCTCCCAACCCTGCACAGGAGGTCGCCTCGCCCTCTTTGCCCACCAGTGGCCCTCATCACTGGGGACAGTTGGGTGTTGGACATAGTCCACAGGGGCTATGCACTGCATTTTCACCAACTGCCTCCGCCATACTTTCCGGGGGAGCCTCCAAGGCCTCCCCTGCACACAGACCTTCTCCTGCAAGAGCTTCAAGGTCTGTTGGTGGACAGGGTGGTGGAGCTTGTGCCTCCCCACTTACGAGGTCACGGATTCTACTCCAGGTATTTCCTGGTGCCCAAAAGAACCGGTGGTCTTCGACCCATTCTGGACCTCCGGAACCTCAACAAGTTCCTCGAGAAGGAAAAGTTCAAGATGCTTACTCTTGGAACACTTCTGCCCTACCTCCAGCAGGGAGATTGGCTATGCTCCTCAGATTTAAAGGATGCGTACACTCACATCCTCATTCATCCAGACCACAGAAAGTACCTCAAGTTCATTGTGGGAGGAAACCATTATCAATACAGAGTGCTGCCTTTCGGCCTCACCTCCGCCCCCAGAGTCTAGTAGTGGTGGCGGCCTACCTGAGAAATCAGGGAATCTTTGTCTTCCCCTATCTGGACGACTGGCTCATCAGAGGTCAGACGTGCCAGGAGGCCAGACAGGCCAACCTCAGAACTATTGCTCTTCTTCAACGCCTGGGGTTTGTCATAAACTTCGAAAAGTCCACTTTGCTCCCCTCCCAGAACTTGGAGTTCATAGGAGCAAGGCTGGACTCTCTGCTGGCAAAAGCTTTCTTGCCAGAAGACAGGGCCCAAAGGTTGATAGCCTTGGCAAATCAGTTTCTCAGCAGGTCACTGGTCTCCGCCAGGCTCTGCCTGAGACTTCTTGGCCACATGGCTTCGACAGTACATGTGACCCCCAATGCCAGACTCCATATGAGGCCTGCGCAGTGGTTCCTTCAGACTCAGTGGTCACAGGCCACAGGCAGCCTCAGAGACAAAGTAAGGGTGTCCAGACAAGTTCTGTACTCCCTCAACTGGTGGCTACACCCACCCAACCTACTGAAGGGAGTGCCTTTTCAAATTCCTCGATACACAGTGGTACTGACCACCGACGCCTCCCTGCAGGGCTGGGGAGCTGATTGTCTAGACAAGTGCATCCAGGGCCTCTGGTCTCCTTGGGAGGCGGCACAACAGATCAATCTCCTGGAACTCAGGGTTATTCGCCTAGCTCTCAAAGCTTTCTCTCCTGCCCTGGCTCATCATTGTGTCCTGGTTCAGACAACCAGGTGGCCATGTTTTATGTGAACAAACAGGGCGGGATGGGGTCCAGGCTCCTTTGTCGGGAAGCTCAAGACCTTTGTTCCTTTGCCCTAAAGCACAACATGCTCCTCAGGGCTGTCTACCTTTCAGGCCAGGACAACTACCTGGCCGACAGATTGAGCAGGATTCTGAAGCCCCACGAGTGGCAGCTGCATCCTTCAGTAGTTCAGAAGATCTTCCTAAAATGGGGTCTCCCTTCGGTAGATCTCTTTGCCAGCCCGATCAGCAAGCAGCTGCCATAGTTCTGCTCCAGGCAACCGCATCCTCTGAGAATAGCAGCAGATGCTTTTCTAATTCCATGGTCTCAGGGCCTCCTGTATGCGTTTCCTCCCATGCCCTTGGTGGCCCGAACTCTGTTCAAGATTCTTCAGGACAAGGCCTCGGTCCTGCTGGTGGCTCCCAGGTGGCCGAGACAGCCTTGGTTTCCACTTCTGCTTCAGCTGGTGGTGGATATCCCACTGCCCCTGGGGTTGCAACCCAACCTTCTCTCACAGGATCAGGGTTCCCTTCTGCACCCCAATCTCAAAGCTCTCAATTTGATGGCCTGGAGGCTACAAGGGTAGTTTTGGCTCCCTGGGGCCTACCTCAGAAAGTTTAGGAGGTTGTCCTAGCCTCTAGGAAACAGTCCATGAGGAAAACCTATGCTCTCAAATGGAAACCGTTTTCTGTGTGGTGTCAGCTACGTACAGAGGATCCTTTCTCCTGTACTGTGCCAGTAGTGCTTCAGTATCTACTGCACTTATCAAATCAAGGACTTAAGACCAATTCTGTTCGGGTCCACCTCTCAGCTGTAGCAGCTGTCCACTCACTAGTGGAGGGACATTCTCTGTCGGGTCACCCCTTGGTGTCCCGCTTCCTTAGGGGCTTACTTTTACTCAAGCCTCCAATCCGTCCTCCTGCCCCTGAGTGGGAGTTGAATGTGGTCTTGCAACAACTGACTCGCCCACCTTTTGAGCCCATGGCTATTTGCCCACTCCGCTTCCTTTCCTGGAAGACACTCTTCCTGATAGCCCTTACTTCGGCTAGGCGAGTGAGTGAACTTCAGGCCCAGTTCTGTGATAGGCCTTACACTCGCTTCTATGGAAACAGGGTAGTCCTTAGGACTCACCCGAAGTTCCTCCCAAAGGTTGTTTCCTCTTTCCACCTTAACCAAGAGGTGGTTCTTCCAACATTCTTCCCTAGGCCTCATGCAAGCCAGGCTGAAGCAGTTCTGCATACCCTGGACTGTATGAGGGCCTTATCCTTCTACCTTGACCGTACGCAGGGGCATAGAAGGGCTACTCAGCTCTTTGTATCCTTCGACCCCAATAAGTTGGGGTTGGCTGTGTCCAAGCGTACCTTGTCCATCTGGGTGGCTGACTGTATCACCTGGGCTTACAAGGCAGCTGACCTTCCTTTTCAGGGTCGGGTTACGGCCCACTGTGTCAGGGCAATGGCTGCCTCAGTGGCTCATCTCCGCTCTGTGCCCTTGGTAGACATCTGCAGGGCTGCAACTTGGTCTTCAAGCCAGACTTTTGTGGCCCATTACTGTCTGGAGAGGGAGTCCCGTAGGGACAGTGCTTTTGGCCAAGCAGTACTCCGGAATCTCTTTGAGGTTTAGGCAACTCCTGCCCTCTGTTGGGCTACTGGTGGAGGTTGTGTCCTTGAAAAGCCTTTCTTTGCTGCTGAGACTAGACTGAGTTCTGTTGTTCAGCCTGGGTTCCTCGGTAGACCAGAGCTAGGGAGTCACCCATATGTGAGGACTGACTTCCTGCTTGGTCCTGGAGAAAGAGTAGTTACTCACCTGTAACAGGTGTTCTCCAGGAGCAGCAGGAATCAGTCCTCACAACCCTCCCTCCTCCCCTTGGAGTTGCAGTTGTACATAGTTTATTTTTTCATTTTTGTGTGCTGTTCTTAGCTATGTCATTTGACTGAGGTAAGATGGCACCTTTAGGCGGGAAGGGAACCGCGCATGCGTGCCTGCGTTCCCAAAGGCTTTCATAGAAAGCTGGGGAAATGCTCCGCTGGGGCTTTATCGGCGCCGATGACACCCATATGTGAGGACTGATTCCTGCTGCTCCTGGAGAACACCTGTTAAAGGTGAGTAACTACTCTTTACCCGAGGAAGGGCACTGCCTACAAACAGTACCCTCAGTATCAGGCTGCCCAAGCTGCACCCCAGGGTCAGCAAACCAAGAGGCAGGGTAATGGGTCCCGTAGGCAGAGGACCCCCAAGCCTCCGGCCCCTGCTCCCACTCAGCAGGGTGGGGGTTTTTGACTCCTTGAGCGTAGCCTCTCAGTCCCTGCTCTCCCAACCCTGCACAGGAGGTCGCCTCGCCCTCTTTGCCCACCAGTGGCCCCACATCACTGGGGACAGTTGGGTGTTGAACATAGTCCACAGGGGCTATGCACTTCATTTTCACCAACTGCCTCCTCCATACTTTCCAGGGGAGCCTCCAAGGCCTCCCCTGCACACAGATCTTCTCCTTCAAGAGCTTCAAGGTCTGTTGGTGGACAGGGTGGTGGAGCCTGTGCCTCCCCACTTCCAAGGGCACAGGTTCTACTCCAGGTATTTCCTGGTACCCAAAAGAACCAGTGGTCTTCGACCTATTCTAGACCTCAGGAACCTCAACAAGTTCCTCAAGAAGGAAACGTTCAAGATGCTAATTCTTGGAACACTTCTGCCCTACCTCCACCAGGGAGATTGGTTATGCTCCTTAGATGTAAAGGATGCGTACACTCACATCCTTATTCATCCCGACCACAGAAAGTACCTCAGGTTCATTGTGGGAGGAAACCATTATCAGTACAGAGGTACTGCCTTTTGGCCTCACCTCTGCTCCCAGAGTCTTTACCAAATGCCTGGCAGTTCTGGCGGCCTACCTGAGAAATCAGGGAATCTTTGTCTTCCCCTATCTGGACGACTGGCTCATCAGGCGTCAGATGTGCCAGGAGGCCAGACAAGCCACCCTCAGAACTATTGCTCTTCTTCAAGGCCTGGGGTTTGTAATAAACTATGCAAAGTCCACTTTGCTCCCCTCCCAGAACTTGGAGTTCATAGGGGCAAGGCTGGACTCTGTCCTGGCAAAGGCATTCTTGCCAGCAAACAGGGCCCAAAGACTGATGGACTTAGCAAGTCGGTTTCTCTGTGGGTCAGTGGTCTCCGCCAGACTCTGCCTGAGACTGCTTGGCCACATGGCATCGACAGTTCATGTAACCCCCAGTGCCAGGCTCCATATGCGGCCTGCACAGTGGTGCCTTCGGAATCAGTGGTCACAGGCCACAGGCAGCCTCAAAGACAGAATAAGGGTGTCCAGACCATTTCTGAACTCCCTCAGCTGGTGGCTGCACCCACCCAATCTGCTAAAAGGAGTGCCCTTTGAATCTCCTGGTTACACAGTGGTATTGACCACGGACGCCTCCCTACAGGGCTGTGGAGCTCATTGTCTGGGAAAGTGCACCCAGGGTCTGTGGTCTTCCTGGGAAGCTGCACAGCAAATCACTCTTCTGGAACTCAGGGCCATTTGGTTGGCCCTCAAGACTTTTTCTCAAACCCTGGCTCATCAGTCTGTCCTAATTCAAACAGACAACCAGGTAGCCATGTTTTATGTGAACAAGCAGGGCAGAACTGGGTCCAGGCTCCTTTGTCAGGAGGCACAGGACCTTTGCTTGTTTGCTCTCAGACACAACATGCTCCTCAAAGCAGTGTATCTACCTGGCCAGGAGAACTACCTGACAGACAGGTTGAGCAGGATTCTGCAGCCCCACGAGTGGCAGCTGCATCCTTTGGTAGTTCAGAAGATTTTCCTGAAATGGGGACTTCCATCCATAGACCTGTTTGCCAGTCCTCTAAACAAACAGCTGCCAAAGCTCTGCTCCAGGCAACCGCATCCTCTGCGGATAGCAGCAGATGCTTTTCTGATTCCCTGATCTCTGGGCCTCCTCTATGCGTTTCCTCCCACGCCCTTGGTGGCCCGGACTCTGTTCAAGATTCTTCAGGACAAGGCCTCAGTTCTGCTGGTGGCTCCCAGGTGGCCCAGACAGCCTTGGTTTCCACTTCTACTTCAGTTGACAGTAGATCCCCCCACTGCCTCTGGGGCTGCAACCTGACCTTCTCTCTCAGGATCAGGGTTCCCTTCTACACCCCAATCTCAAAGCTCTCAATTTGATGGCCTGGAGGCTGCAAGGGTAGTTTTGGCTCCTGGGGCCTACCTCAGGAAGTTGAAGAGGATGTCCTAGCCTCTAGAAGACAGTCCACTAGGAAAACCTATGCTCTCAAATGGAAAAGGTTTTCTGTGTGGTGTCAGCTACGTACAGAGGATTTCTTCTCCTGTACTGTACCAGTGGTGCTTCAGTACTTACTGCACTTGTCCAATCAGGGACTTAAGTCCAATTCTGTTCGGGTCCACCTCTCCGCTCTAGCAGCTCACCACTCACTGGTGGAGGGACATTCTCTGTCGGTTCACCCTTTGGTGTCCCGCTTTCTCAGGGGCTTGCTTTTGCTCAAGCTTCTAATCCGTCGTCCTGCTCCTGAGTGGGAGCTGAACGTGGTCTTGCAGCAGCTGACTCGCCCACCCTTTGAGCCGATGGCTACTTGCCCTCTGCGCTTCCTGTCCTGGAAGACACTCTTCCTGTAGCCCTTACCTCGGCCAGGCGAGTGAGTGAGCTCCGACCCTGGTCTGTGATGCCTTACACTCGCTTCTATGGAAACAGGGTAGTCCTTAGGACTCACCCGAAGTTCCTCCAAAAGGTTGTTTCCTCTTTCCACCTTAACCAAGAGGTGGTTCTTCCAACATTCTTCCCTAGGCCTCTCATGCAAGCCAGGCTGAAGCAGTTCTGCATACCCTGGACTGTAGGAGGGCCTTATCCTTCTACCTTGACCGTACGCAGGGGCATCAAAGGGCTACTCAGCTCTTCGTATCCTTTGACCCTAATAAGTTGGGGTTGGCTGTGTCCAAGCGTACCTTGTCCATCTGGGTGGCTGACTGTATCACCTGGGCTTACAAGGCAGCTGACCTTCCTTTGCAGGGTCGGGTTATGGCCCACCGTGTCAGGGCAATGGCTGACTCAGTGGCTCATCTCTGCTCTGTTCCCTTGGTAGATATCTGCAGGGCTGCAACTTGATCTTCAAGCCAGACTTTTGTGGCCCATTACTGTCTGGAGAGAGAGTCCCGTAGGGACAGTGCTTTTGGCCAAGCAGTACTCCGGAATCTCTTTGAGGTTTAGGCACCTCCTGCCCTCTGTTGGGCTACCGGTGGAGGTTGTGTCAGTGAAAAGCCTTTCTTTGATGCTGGGACTAGAGGGAGTTCTGTTGTTCAGCCTGGGTTCCTTGGTAGCCCAGAGCTAGGGAGTCACCCATATGTGAGGATTGACTTCCTGCTTGATCCTGAAGAAAGAGTAGTTACCTGTAACAGGTGTTCTCCCGGAGCAGCAGCAATCAGTCCTCACAACCCTCCCTCCTCCCCTTGGAGTTGCAGTTGTTCATAGTTCATTTTTACATTTTTGTGTGCTGTCTTTTAGCTATGTCATTTGACTGAGGTAAGATGGCCCCTTTAGGCGGGAAGGGAACCGCGCATGCGTGCCTGCATTCCCAAAGGCTTTCATAGAAAGCTTGGGAAATGCTCCGCAGGGTCCCCATCGACGTCGATGTCACCCATATGTGAGGACTGATTCATGCTGCTCCTGGAGAACACCTGTTACAGGTGAGTAACTACTCTAATTGGAAAACTGGACATTCAAATGGCAGATGAAATTTAATGTGGACAAGTGCAAAGCTACGCACTTAGGAAAGAACAACCCAAACTATGGTTGCACTATTAAAGGTTCCATATTAGGAACCACCACCCAGGAAAGTGATTTAGGCGTCGTCATGGATAACATGTTGAAACCCTCCCCAGTGTGCAGTGGTGGCCAAGAAGGCATATAGAATGCCAGGAATGATAAGGAAAGGAATGGAGAATAAAACAAAGGATATTATAATGTCTCAGTATCATTCCAAGGTGCAACCACATCTTGAATATTGTATGCAATTCTGATCACCGTATTTTAAAAAGGATATAGCGTTATTAGAAAAGGTACAGAGAAGAGCCACGAAAATGGTAAAGGGGATGGAAGGATACCTATATGAGGAGAAGCTTAAAAGGTTAGGGCTCTTAAGCCTGGAAAAGAGATTGCTGAGGGGAGGGAGATATGGTAGAGGTCTATAAATTTATGAAAGGAGTAGAACGGGTAAACGTAGATCGATTGTTTATGGCATCAAAAAGTAGAAAGACTAGGGGACATACAATGAAGCTACAGTGTAACTCGTGTAAGACTAATAAGAGAAAATATTTTTTTCACTCAACGCGTAATCATTCTCTGGAATTTGCTACTGAAGGATGTAGTAAAAGTTGTTAGTGTAGCTGGGTTTAAAAAAGGTTTGGACAGGTTCCTGGAGGAAAGGTCCATAAACCATTATTAAAGAGGACCCGAGAAATTCACTGCTTGCCCTTGGACAAGCATTGTGGAACCCGTGTGTCTTTTTGAGAAACTGCCAGATATTTGTGACCTGGATTGGCCACTGTTGGGAACATGATACTGGGTTTATGGACCTTGGTCTGACCCAGTATGGCATTTCTTAGGTTCTTATGTTCATTCATGAGCTGGAACAAATCACAGTTGAAGAGTGGGAGAAACTACTAGCAAACATATGTAGTAAACTTATAAATGGTTACAAGGAACGTTTGGAAGCTGTCATCACTGCCAAGGGTTGCACAACCAAATATTGGTGAAGGGTGTCATTAATCGTGTTCAGGTCATATTGTTTTTTTTCTCAAAAATTACTATGTCTAAGTTGCACAGACTTTTTCTTTGTTGTTGTATAGCTTTGAACACACTATTAAAATATTATGATGATATATAGTTGGAATATTTCCAATTATTTCTCAAGATATTGTACACAACATACCTAAAATGCAAGGGTGCCAGTAATGGTAACCACAACTGTATGCCACTCCCAAATTATTTGAGGATGTTTCCAACTATACAGTGGATGGATGCATGCTGCACTGAAAATGCTTAATTTGGAGTGTTCCCCAATATGGGTTGAGTCTAAACAATTAGCTTTGTATTACAGCCCCTTTTTAAGATTGATACAAGAATTATCAACTGGCCGAAATGGCGAGGGAGGGGTATATAGACCTTATATCTTTAGTCAATTGAAGAGTAATTTACAGCTGGATAATGCCCAGTATTTCAAGTAACTACAACACAAGCTTGTCAAAAAGTGTCCTGGGGTGAATTTGTCATTGTTGGTAAAACCCCTTGGTTGTATTCGGGCCTATAATTTGGGGCATCCTGCTTCGTAGTTTTATAAGCTGCTTCAAGAAGTAAAAGGTAGTCATAACTTAGGTACTGCTTTTTCTGGCTTAGCTCAGTGACATCAGTCATTAGAGTTAGCATATGAATTCTGCCTTTTGATTTCAAAGGATTATATGAGTTGTAAACGGAAGGCCTTTATGAACTAGAATAGCTACTTATCTCTAGGAACAAGCAGGAATACAGCCTTCATGTAAGGGTGGATGTCACAGGCAGAGCCCGAACGGGAACATTCCCCAGCATCCAATTTGGGAGCACTCTACTGTGCCTGCATGCCTGCCCCCCCCCCCCCCTTCCCAACACCTACTACAACTACTGAACATTTGTATAACACTACAAGACGTGCGCAGCGCTGTGCAGACACATGTAAAAGAGTGTCCCTGCTCTTCAGAGCTTGCAATCTAGTCAAGACAGACAACAAAGTAGCTGTAGACATGGGATACATCTAGGAGGAATGGTAAGGAAACCCAAAGGAGAATTAGGTGAGTCAAGATCTGAAAGTGGCAGTGAAGAGGTGAGTTTTCATCCTGGATTTGAAAAGGGTCAGAGAAGGCATCTGACATACAGACTCAGGTAGTTTGTTCCATGCATAAGGAGCAGCAAGGTGAAAGGAGCGAAGTCTGAAGTTAACAATAGAAGAGAAGGGCACAGATAGAAGCGATTTGTCAGAAGAACAGAGTTCCTGAGGAGAGGTGTAGGGCGAGATAAGAGAGGAAAGGTAGTTAGGAGTTGCAGAGTGAATGCATTTATAGGTTAGCAGGAGAAGATTGAACTGGATGTAGAAACAGATAGGGATCCAATGAAGTGACTTGAGAAGAGGGGTTTTATGAGCATGACTAGGCTGGTGTAAGATTAGCTGTACAGCAGAGTATTGAACAGATTGAAGGAGAGAGAGATGATTTAGAAGGAAACCAGCAAGGAGTAGGTTTTACAATAGTCTAGACAGGAGGTGACTGAGGAGTGAATAAGTTTCTTGGTAGTGTATTCAGAAAGGAATAGGTGAATTTTGGTGGTGATGTAGAGAGAGAAATGGCAGGTTTTAACTATCAGTTGGATGTATGTGGAGGAGGAGAGAGGAATCAAAGATGACCCCCAAAGTTGCAAGCTGTGGAGACATGGAGGAGTAGGTAGTTATCCACAGAGACTGAGAGAGGAGGAGGGTTTAGGGGGAAACAAGAAGCTCAGTTTTGGTCATGTTCAATTTCAAGCGGCAGTGAGACACCCAAGCAACAATGTCAAAAAGGCAGGCAGAGATCAGGGCCTGGATTACTGGAGAGATTTCAGGTATAGAGAGGTAGATCTGGGGGGAGTCAGCGTAAAGATGGTACTGAAAGCCATGGGAAGAGATGAGTGCACAAAGGGACTGGGTATAGAGAGAGAAAATGAGTGGACCCAAGACATAAATCCTTGGAGGTACACCATCTCAGAGTGGGATAACAGTAGAGGAGGATCTACCAGAACAAACACTGAAAGAGCAATGGGAGAGATAAGAAGAGAACCAGGATAGCACAGAGCCCTTAAAACCAAGCAAGGACAACAAGGTATCAAGGAGAAGGTTGTGGTCAACAGTGTCAGAAGCAGCAGAAGGGTCAAGAAGGATGAGGATTGAGTAAAGACTCTTGGATTTTGTCAGAACAGGTCACTGGAGACTTTGGTAAGAGCTGTTTCCGTAGAATATAAAAGATGAAAGCCAGATTATAGAGGATCCAGAAGGGCTTGTGAAGAGGGAAAGTCGAGGCAACGGCAGTGAACCGCACATTCATGTAGTTTAGAAATGAAGGGGAGGAGGGAGATGGGTTGATAGCGAGAAGGTCAGGTAGAGTCTAGTGAGGGTTCCTTGAGGAGAGGAGCGACCACAGCATGCTTGCCGTCTACAGGGAAAGTTGCAGTGGAGAGTGATAGGTTGAGAATATGAGAGATGGAAGGGGACTACATTGGAGGGGATGGAACTAAGGAGATGGGTGGGAATAGGATCAGAGGAACAGGTTGCAAGTTTTTGATGAGGAAAGAAGATGAGTGGTTTCCTCCTCAGAGATCATAGAAAAAGAAGAAAGGGTAGCAGAGGTAGGGGGGGGAGTAGCTGATCTCTTGGGGAATTGGAGTATGATCTTGTGAGCTTTGTCATGGAAGTAGTCAGCCAGGGTTTGGGCAGAAAGGGAGGGGGAGGTCCCTTGAGGAGAGAGTTGAGCGTTGTAAAGAGATGGCGAGGGTCAGAGGCAAGAGAGTTGGTCAGATGGACATAATAGTCTCGTATGGCGAGTGCTGTAGCTGACTGGAAAGAGACAAGTATGAATATGAAGTGCAGAAAGTAAGCATGGATGCAGGATTTGAGCCAAGCATGCTCAGCTGAGCCGGGTGCAGGAATGTAGATAATGGGAAGTGGAAGACGGCCAGGGTTGAGGTACAGTACGCCTCACAGGACGTGGCATGGGTGGAGCAAGAGCATCCAGAGTAGAGGAGAGTGCATTGTTATAGGAAGCTACTGCCTCATCAGTAGACTCGGATGACAGAGGGAAGAGGTGATGAGATGGTGGAGAAAAGAGCTAATGGGTCCATAGCATGAAGATGTCTAAAGAGGTTGGAGGAGACAGGGTGGGGTTGAGGCGGTGAGTGATGAAGAGTGACGCTTAGCAGATGATGGTCCAATAAGGGAAGAAATGAGGTACAGAAGTTTTAAGGGTAAGCAATTAGAAAAGAACACAAGGTCGAGGCAGTGGCCTTGCTGGTGAGTAGGGGAAGTAAAGCAAAGCTGGAGGTTGAATGATGAAAGGTAGAGGAGCTTTAAATCATAAGGGTCAGAGGGGTTATCAACATGAATGTTAAAATCCCTGAGAATAAGGGAGGGGGAAGATGAATTCAGAAAGAAGGAAAGCTATGAGTCAGAGTCAGAGAGAAAGGTAGAGTGGATTTGTCAGGGGTCGATAAATTAGAGCTAATTAGAGAGGTTGTGGAGTAAAAAACTGAATGGAGTGGATGTCAAAGGAAGGGAGGGAAAGGAGTGAGACTGAGGCAGAAAGAAGAGCTGAAATTGACAGGAAGTAGAGAGTATAAGCCCAATACCACCACCATGGCCAATGGAACGAGGCGTGTGGGAGAACTGACAGCCGCTATGACAGAGCAGTGACTGAAGCTGAGCCCTCTGGGAGGAGCCAGGTTTCAGATAGAATAAGGAGATGGAGAGCATTAGAGATAAAAAGATCATGGGTAAAGGTAAGTTTATTTGAGATGGAGTGTGCATTCCACAAGGCACATCCGGAAGAGTGGAGGGGGAAAGGAAAGGGATATGAATAAGACTTGAGCTGCTACGTGAGGATCTGTTCTGGGACTGTGACAGAAGTCTAAGGGGGCCAGGTTGGGGTTGATAGCTCTGGAAGAGAGAAAGAGAAGGAGAAGGAGTAGAAGAGTGTGGGGCAGAGAGGAGACAGCACAGCGATAACGAGGTTGTTTGAGAGAGAGGAGATAGCTGAGTGAGAGGGATAAACTGGTGACGCTCAAGAGCTGATGATAGGGTAGATGACAAGATGATGGAGGAAGTGAGGATGATAAAGGGGATATAAGGGGGAGGGGCTTGAAGGTGTTGGTAGGAGGGGAGACAATTAGGGAGTATGAGCAATAGGAAGAAAGTGTTGAGGAGCCATGAAGAGAGAGATGTAGAAGAGCACAGAAGTCCGAAGAAATAAAAGGATAGATGGTAGAAATTGCAGAGGATAAGGTGCACCTGGGAGTGATTGTGGTACTGAGTACAGGCCGGCTATAAGAGACTATAAGCCAGGGGGCTGGTGGGATAATAAGAGGGAGAGAGACAGTTGAAAACAGAGAAGGAAAGCTGAACAAGATCACAAACAAAAATACTGAAAAGTAAGGCACTCTAACAATGATGAGATAAATAAATAAATCAGATATACAGGCAGACAAACCTTATAAGCAAGTGGTTAAAAAGTCAGACCCTGTAAGTGTATGCTGTGAATTAATAAACGGAGTTTCAAAAAAAAAAAAGTCAGACCCTAGCCATAAGCTAACAGCACAGCCTGTAATAGACTTGCACGTTCCATAGCAAGAAAAAATATTGCTGAGCACACGTGAGGAAGAGGGTTACATGCTTCAGTGGGGGGAGATGGGGTTATACTTTCAGCACACGGTAATAGGAGACATGCAGGGAGGGGGAAATGTTCAACTCTCGGAAGGCTGAAGAGAGCAGAAGTAGAGTGGATAAGGCAATTGAAGTTAATACTTGATCTCCAAAAGCAGAAACCAGAGAGAGAGGGAGCAGGGAAGTTAAAATTGATTATGAGGAGAGAGAGAGAGACACAGCTGAAAACAGAGAGGGAGAGCTAAACAAGATCACAAGCAAAACTACTGAAAAGTATGACTCTCTAACAACTCCTCTCCTCAGTTGACGCCGGTTCTGTCGAATCAGACACTGATCCGGATCAATTTTTCATTTTTTTTATTTTCAAATTTTCAATTTTCTTATCTTTTGATTTTCAACATAGTTTTCACTGCTAAACTAGGGCTCTAGGCCTCCATAGCCTTATCTTCCATCTCAAAGGCAACTTTTTAAGGCATGGAAAATCCAGTCAGTGGTTTCAAAAAATGTATCAAGTGTGCCGGTACCATCTCAGCCACTGATAAACATGACTGATGTTGAAAATGTTTGGGTACTGAATATCAACCCAGTTCTTGTCCTATGTGCCAACAAATGACAAAGAGAGGGCTCAAGAACTGAGCCAGATAATTTGATCGCCTTGGACTCTGTTTCAGTGGCTTTTACTTTTAGGGCTTAGACTTCCTCTTATGGGCCTCTGACTTACTTTTGAGTATGTACTTTGAAGAAACCTAAGTCTCTGGCCATTCCCAAATCCTCGGCATCAGCATTGAAGACCGATACTGAGACCAGAGAGAAGTCCTAGCATAAGCATCGTGACTCCCCTAGAGGTGCTTCCGATGCAAACCGGTCAGCCAGACAGTCCCAGCAGGAGGATCTGTCCTTCAAAGCATAAATGGGGATCCGGAATGCTCCCGAGGCATAGATCTCCAGCGAGTTACCGATTTCATGTTTGGACGGTTGCTCAGAGCCCCGTAGCTGATTCCACCCAGACATCGGCCATCTCCCTAAACTAGTGCATGCTGGCTCTTGAGAGGAGTTTGGCAGCACTCCTAGCAGCCTCTGTATCAATAACATCAAGAGCTTCAGGAATGCAAGCTTTGGCACCAGACCTACTGCCAGGTATATTTGGTCCAATGCCAGTGCTTGATCCGGCATCATCGGAACCCCTGAAGACAATTTTTATTTTATTTTATTTATTTAACAACTCTTTTATACTGCCGTGTCTACTAGTCACGGTGGTTTACATAGAGTGGATAGGAACTTAATAAAACAGTTCTTAGCAAAGTAAACCGAATCAATTAAACTATAGAACATTTGACAAGGCAACAGAGGAACCATAGAATGGAAACCTTGGTAACAAAGCTGACTGTACAAAGTAATATACAAAGTGGAGTTGCTGTGGGGATTGTATAGGTAATGTGCTTATGGGCTTGATGAAGAGTCTGGAGGCCAGATGTTAAGCGTTATGGTAACTGTTCTGTGTGAGGGGGCTATTAAGCTACGGCTAAGTGTCAGAGCCAGAGAACTCCAGGAACTTTCAGCGAAAGTCTCCAGTATCTGTGAGGGAATGAAGGTTTGGGGGTAGTGAGTTCCAGATGGTTGGAGAATAGAGGCAGAAAGCTCTTTTGGAAGTGGAGGCGCTGGTTCGGGTGATTGAGGTAGAAGTACTGCAAGTTGAGTGGTTTGAGCTTTTGTGCTGTCTTTGGCATAGAGGTTTGTTAAGCAGGACCTGTAGAGAATCTGCAGAAAGGTGGAGGATTGTCCTAAAGACTGTTAGTGTGACCTTGTACCTCACTCTACTGTGGATGGGAAGCCAGTGTAGCTGCTTCAGTATGGGTGATATGTGGTCATGATGGCTGCATCCTGTGAGGAGTCTTGACTGCTACATTCTGTGCGAGCTGCAGAGGCTGTAATAAGAACTTTGGGAAGCCCTGATTAGATAAGGTTAGCATAGTCAAAGATGGGAGTGATGAGTGCCTGGCAGACGTTTCTGAAGTCTGCATGGTCAAAGAGTGGTTTAAGGTCCCTAAGGGTTCTGATATGGTGGTATACTGCTCCGGGGACTTTCTTGATGTGTGTGTTGAAGTTCAGATTCTGATCTAGAGTTATGCCCAGGTATTTTACTTTCTGTTTTACTTGTAAAGTTAGATTTGCAAAGTTATTGTAGCTGGAGGGGCGGAAAAGGAGTGCCTGGTTATAAACAGCACTTCGGTCATGTTGGGGTTGATGCTTAGATTGTGGAGACCAAGCCAGGTTATGACTGCCTTTAGGCTTCTGCTGATTGTGGAGTAATCTGGGTTGATGATGGAAAATGGGGCGTAGATGAGGGATATCATCGGCGGAAAGATGGTAAAGGATCTTGAATTCCTGTATGACTTTGCAGAAGGGTTGTATAAAGATGTTGAAGAGCAGGGAGGATAATGCTGAGCCCTGTGGCAATCCTTGGAGCAGCTTGAATGCGATTGAAGTCTGTGATCCTATTCTAACTTGTTGAGAGCAGTCTGAAAGATATGGTTGGAACCATTTTATTTATTTACATTCTCTTATATACCGCGCTATTCTGCATCAGTGCGGTTTACATTGAACAAACTGAAATTACATTGAACAGGGCATTATAACTTGGAGATAACTATTTTACAGGGAACATTGTAAGGTCTTTCCTCTTAGACATACTTTGTGTAGACGTGCTATGAGCTGGGGTGTGCGACGGAGTCAAAGTCTGCGGCCAGGTCCAGGAACACTAGGATGAATCAGTGTGAGGCTTTCTCTGTGCCAATGATCAGTGTGGTGACGAGGAATACTAGAAGTGTTTCTGTGCTGTGGGTGAGGAAAGCCCGCAGGTAGGTGAAAGCCCCCAGGTAGGTGATACATTAAATACCTTTATGGAAATGAGTAGCAGGGGTACCATATGGAAAGCAGTGTGTATAAATGCCCGTAGCATGGGAAATAAGATCCCTGATGTTGAAGCTTTGGTGGGAGTGGCTGACTTGGATTTAATGGCAGTTACAGAAACATGGTTCACAGAAAACCATGATTGGGATGTAACTATACCTGGCTATACTTTATTCAGAAAGGACAGGGTAGGAAGAAGGGGATGAGGAGTGGCACTATATGTAAAAACTACTATTAAAGCTTTGGAATTACAGAGCTTAAAAGGGAGAGAGGAGGCATTATGGGTTAAACTAGAAAGAGGGAAAGAGAAATCTATTTGCATTGGTGTGATATACAGACCTCCCTCAAAAGAGGAAGAGGTGGACAGAGAGTTAATTGAAGACATACGCAGCATTGCTAGGAAAGGGGAAGTGCTACTGATAGGAGATTTCAATATGCCAGATGTTGATTGGCACATTCCTGCTGCAGTATCATCTAGAAGTAAGGAGATCCTGGATTCTCTACAGGGAGAACTATTCAGGCAATTGGTAACAGACCCCACACGTGAAGGGGCCATACTGGACTTGGTGCTTACCAATGGTGAAAGTGTTTCTGATGTTGTAGTGGGAGATCATTTTGCATCCAGTGATCACCAGATGGTGTGGTTCAGTATTAGGACTAGGGCTGTTAGAATCCATTCAAAGGTGAGGATCTTAGACTTTAGGAAGACTAACTTTGCCAAGATGGGCCAATACCTCAGGGAGTCGTTAGTGGGATGGGAACAGCTGGGGGATGTAGAAAAACAGTGGGCAAAACTGAAAGGGGATATTTTAAGGGCAACCAACCTTTTTGTTAAAATGGTAAATAAAGGTAAAAGGAAAAGGAGACCACTATGGTTTTCGAAAGAAGTAGCTGAAAAAGTGAAGAAAAAGAGGGAGGCCTTCATGAAATACAAGAGATCACAGAGAGAGGAAGACAGGCATCTGTATTTGGAAAAACTTAGAGAAGCTAGCAAAGTAGTCAGGAAGGCAAAGATTCAAAAGGAGGAGGAAATAGCCAATGCAATAAAATGGGGGGGATAAGACATTTTTCAGATATATTAGTGAGAAGAGGAAGGGCAAAAGTGGTATTGTCAGACTCAAGGGTGCAGGGGAGGAATATGTAGAAGCTGATAAGGATAAAGCGGAATTGCTTAACAAATATTTCTGTTCTGTGTTAACAGATGAAGAACCAGGAGCAGGACCTCAGAAAACATCCACAAACAGGAAAAGAAGCGAGGGACATCTTGAACAATTTTCAGAAGACTGTTCGTGAGAAACTAGCTCAACTTAAAGTAGACAAAGCGATGGGACTGGATGGGATACACCCTAGAATACTGAGGGAACTTGGGGTGTTCTAGCAGCTCCACTGACTGACCTTTTCAATGCCTCGTTGGAGTCGGGAGTAGTGCCAAAGGACTGGAGAGAGGCTCATGTGTAGTCTTTACACAAAAGCGGAAGTAAGGATGTGGTTGAAAACTACAGGCCGGTTAGTTTAACTTAATTGGAAACGCTGCTGAAAGAGAAAATAGCGAGGTTTCTGGAGTCCAGCGGATTACAGGATCTGAGGCAGCATGGATTCACCAGAGGCAGGTCTTGTCAGACAAATCTGATTGATTTCTTTGACTGGGTGACCAGGGATTTGGACCGAGGGAGAGCCCTAGATGTGGTGTATTTAGATTTCAGTAAAGCCTTTAACACTGTTCCTCACAGGCGTCTTATAAACAAACTGAGCACCCTAGGGATGGAACCTAAAGTTACTGCTTGGGTTAGAAATTGGTTGGAGCTCACTCTGAGGAGAAGGATGTTACCAGTGGTGTGCCCCAGTGATCTGTCCTTGGTCCGATTCTTTTTAACATCTTTGTTAGTGATATAGCGGAAGGGTTGTCAGGTAAGGTTTGCCTCTTTGCGGATGATACCAAAATCTGCAATAGAGTAAGACACCCAGGAAGGTGTAGATAACATGAGGAGGGATCTAGCTAAGCTTGAAGAATGGTCTAGAATTTGGCAGCTGGGATTTAATGTTAAAAAATGTAAGATCATGCGTTTGGGCTGCGGCAATCCAAGGGAGCAATATAGTATAGGGCAGCGATGGCGAACCTATGGCACGCGTGCCAGCTGTGGCACGCGAAGGCCTTGCAGCTGGCACGCGTGAAGGTCCGCAAAAAAAGAAAAAGCGGGCTCTGGCTGCTGCCGCGGACGCGGCAGCATGCAGTGTCCCGCGGGGCCCCCTCCGCCCGCTAAGCCCCTCTGCAAGGGCTTTCAGATTCGCGAGGGAGACAGCGTCTCCCTCGCGTCTCTGTTAAGCCCGTAGGGGTTAATGGGAAATTTCCCATCAGCCCCTTTAGACGCGAGGGACTGATGGGAAATTTCCCATTAGCCCCTGCGGGCTTAACAAGAGACGCGAGGGAGACGCTGTCTCCCTCGCGAATCTGAAAGCCCTTGCAGAGGGGCTTAGCGGGCGGAGGGGGCCCCGCGGGACACTGCATGCTGCCGCGTCCGCGGCAGCAGCCAGAGCCCGCTTTTTCTGTTTTTAAATTTGCCGGGGGGGGGGGTGTTAGGACTGCTAATGGGCTGGGGGGGGTGTTAGGACTGCTAATGGGCTAGGGGGGGGGGGTTAGGACTGCTACTGGGCGAGGAGGGGGGGGGGGTTAGGACTGCTAATGGGCTAGGAGGGGGGGGGTTAGGACTGCTAATGGGCTAGGGGGGGGGTTAGGACTGCTAATGGGCTGGGGGGGGGTTTGGACTGCTAATGGGCTAGGAGGGGGGGGGGTTAGGACTGCTAATGGGCTAGGGGGGGTTAGGACTGCTAATGGGCTGTGGGCTGATGGGGGCTGTCTGGAAATGGGGTGATGGGGGGTTAGGACTGCTAATGGGCAGGGGGGGGGGGATAGGACTGCTAATGGGCAGGGGGGGGGGTTAGGACTGCTAATGGGCTGGGGTGGGGTTAGGACTGCTAATGGGCTAGAGAGGGGGGGTAAGGACTGATAAAGGGCTAGGAGGGGGGGGTAAGCACAACTAATGGCCTCGGGGTGTAACGACTGCTAAATCGCTAGGAGGGGGTGGTTAGGACTGCTAATGGGCTGGGGGGGGTTAGGACTGCTAATGGGCTAGGAGGGGGGGGGTTAGGACTGCTAATGGGCTGGGGGGGTTAGGACTGCTAATGGGCTAGGAGGGGGGGGGTTAGGACTGCTAATGGGCTAGGGGGGGTTTAGGACTGCTAATGGGCTAGGAGGGGGGGGTTAGGACTGCTAATGGGCTAGGGGGGGTTAGGACTGCTAATGGGCTGTGGGCTGATGGGGGCTGTCTGGAAATGGGGTGATGGGGGTTAGGACTGGTAATGGGCTATGGGGGGGGGGTTAGGACTGCTAATGGGCTGGGGGGGTTAGGACTGCTAATGGGCTAGGAGGGGGGGTTAGGACTGCTAATGGGCTAGGGGGGGTTAGGACTGCTAATGGGCTAGGAGGGGGGGGTTAGGACTGCTAATGGGCTAGGGGGGGTTAGGACTGCTAATGGGCTGTGGGCTGATGGGGGCTGTCTGGAAATGGGGTGATGGGGGTTAGGACTGGTAATGGGCTATGGGGGGGGGTTAGGACTGCTAATGGGCTAGAGAGGGGGGGTTAGGACTGCTAATGGGCTAGGGGGGGGGGTTAGGACTGCTAATGGGCTGATGGGGAGGGGTTAGGACTTGAGGTGGGCTGTTGGGTGGGGTTAGGACTGGAAATGGGCTGATGGGGGGTTAACACTGGAGGTGGTCTGATGGGGTTAGGACTGGTAATGGGCTATGGGGGGGGTTAGGACTGATAATGGGCTATGGGGGGGCTGGGACAAGAAATGGGCTGATGGGGAGGGGTTAGGACTTGAGGTGGGCTGATGGGGTTAGGACTGGTAATGGACTGTGGGCTGATGGGGGGGTTAGGACTGGCAATGGGCTATGGGGGGCTGACTGGAAGTGGGGGGTTAGGACTGGTAATGGGTTATAGGGGGGGGCTTAAACTGAAAATGGGGTGATGGGGGGTTAGGACTGGAAGTGGGTTGATGAGGGGGGGATAGGACTGGTATTGGGTTGGGGGGCTGCTAGGACTGGAAATGGGCTGATGCAGGGACTAGAAGGGAATGGATGCTGGGTGAGGCTGGAACTAGAAGGGAGCTGGTGTTGGGGGAGGATTAGAATGGGATGGGGCTGGGAGAGTAAAATGGAGAGGGGAAAAATATTTTGTGTGGGAGGGATAAAAAATCTACAATTGGCCGGGTATTGGGAGAGTAAGTGGGGATTGAGGATGGAGGGGTAAATTTTGAGTAGATGAAATAGGAATGAGGAAAGAGCCAAAGGAGAAAGATTAGTATGTTAAAGCAGATGTAGAGAGAGAATGGAAAAAAAAAACAAGAAGACAGAAGAAAGGACAAATGGACAGCAGATGGAGAGTTAGCAGAAGACACGAAGAAACCAGAAGAAAGTGGCTGGAACAATTGCAACTGAAAAAAAATGCACAAAAGGTAGAAAAATATCTCTTTATTTTGAATTTATTAACTGGAATATGTCAGCTCTGGGAAATGTGCATCATTAATTTTTGCGCTTTGTTTAGTACAAGAGGAAATTAATATATAGTTTTATTTCTACAGTGTTGTTGTATATTCCAAGTTTGGCTTTTGGGGTTCCCAGTTTAATTATTGTCTTCCTGTTTCTAAATTGTGATTCCTTGTTTGGTGATGGTCTGTTCTGCATGTGTAACTGAGCTGAGGTATTCTGTTTATATAATTCCTATTTGACATTGCCACTTGTTCTTTCCCCAGTAGGTCATGTATTGTTGTTCTCTGAGATGTATTGGTTTAATATTTGCAGTGTTGCCTTTTGATAGGTAGAGTATGGTGCTTTGTGAGTCCTGGTAGTGCTGTTAGGATACGGCGGGTTTGCTATGGGTTCTAAATGGGCAGCGTTTGTAGTAGTTCCTAATGTGCCTGGCGGTTGGTACTGGATTATAGTAATGTAGAAACCTTTTAGTCTTTCTTTATCCATATACTCATTAAGAGGCATGTTTACTAAAAGTTAGTGTATGGTAACATTATGCAAATATTTATGCAAATGAAGCACCTTATGCAAATGGGGCTTTAATTGACGTGCTGGCACTTTGAGGAAATTCTTTGGTTTTGTGCGGCAGTTTGGGCACTCGGGCTCAAAAAGGTTAGCCATCACTGGTATAGGGGGTGAAGTACTTTTGTCCACTAAAGAAGAGCGGGACCTAGGCGTGGTTGTGTCTGATGATCTTAAAGTAGCTAAACAGATAGAAAAGGCAACGGCAAAAGCTAGAAGGATGCTTGGGTGCATACGGAGAGGAATGGCTAGCAGAAAAAAAGGAGGTGATAGTGCCTCTTTATAAATCTTTGGTGCGACCTCATTTGGAGTATAGTGTGCAATTCTGGAGACCGCACCTTCAAAAGGATATGAACAGGATGGAGTCGGTGCAGAGGGTGGCTACTAAAATGATTAGTGGTCTTCATTATAAAGCATATGAGGACAGACTGAAGGATCTTAATATGTACACCTTAGAGGAAAGGCGGGATAGAGGTGAAATGATTGAAATGTTTAAATACCTCCGTGGCATAAATGTTCAGGGAGAGAACCTCTTTCAATTGAAAGCAAGTTCTGCTACGAGTGGACATGGGATGAGGGTGAAGGGAGATAGTTTCAGGAGTGATATGCGGAAATATTTCTTTACAGAAAGAGTAGTGGATCCGTGGAATAGTCTCCCAGTGGAGGTGGTAGAGATGAGGACAGTAACTGAATTCAAAAAAGCATGGGACAAACACAGAGGATCTCTAAAGGTAAAAAGGGGACTGTTGTAGTTGTTGATATGGAAGGACAGACTAGATAGGCCATGTGGTCTTTTTCTGTCATCATATTTCTATGTTTCTATGTTAAAGCCATGCTGGCCTCATCCAGGGGGGAGTGAGATTCCACAAACTCCTGAGTTTGTAGTTGTACAGTCTTCTCGATGGTCTTGCTTGCTTCAATGTGGTTGGCATGTATCCAATGGTGAGCGATGACTGGACAGTGCGCAGAATGAGTGGTATGAGTTCCTGTTTGGAAATTTTAATCCATGTGAATGGGCAAGTGTCCAGCGAGGATGTGGTGCTGTTCAGGTCGGATATGATGTTCTCCAGCAGCTGGATGGAGACTATGCTGAAGGTTGACCATATTCCCTTGTCGGGGCAGTCCAAGGTGTTGCTTACATAATGGGGTGGTGAGAATGCTGCTGAATTGTTTGCTTAGCTTGTAAGTGCTGGACAATCTCAGTTGGGAAGATAGCTGTGGTGGTTCTTGAGATGCTAGTTTATTTATTTATTTATTTAACTGTATTTATATCCCGCTTTTCACCGGGTCAAAGCGGTGGGACATATAACAAGTGGGGGGGAATCAATGGTGGGGGGGGGGGGCCCAGCACCGGGGGTTCAACATTGATGATTTTGGGATAAACATAGAGACTGATAGGGTAGCATAGTTACTGGTCTGCAGCTTTTGAGAAAAAATAGGGGGGTTCCTATTCAGAGATGTTCTTGGAATAGGACGGTTTTTAGCTGCTTTTTGAATGATGGGAGATCACCGTTGTTCCTGATGTGGTTTGGTAGAGAGTTCCAGAGGGATGGGGCATAGAGTTCAAAGGCTCTGTTGCAGGTCCATTGTGTTGCCTTGGTCCTTTTGTGGGGGACTGCAATGGAGCTGTTGGAGGATTGTCTGGTCGTTCTGCTGTGGGTTGGTCGAGGTAGTAGGGAGCAGAGTGGGGTGCCTTATGTTTGGTGGATGGTTTTGTGGGTGAGTTAGAAGAGCTTTGTATTTGATTCTTGCTTCGATGGGGAGAATATGAAGGTCCCTCAGAATTGGGGTGATGTCCCTTTTCTTTGCATTGTGAATTATTCTTGCCATGGTGTTTAGGGCAATTCGGAGAGGATTGGTTTGTGTGGCAGGTAGGCCATGGTAGATTATGTTGCAGTAGTCTAGATGAGGGAGTGTCAGAGCTTGCATTACTGTCCTGAAGTCCTGTGGTTCGAGGAGAGGTCGGAGACGTTGTACCGTTTTTGCCTTGTGGAATACTGTTCGAGTGGTCTTGTTGATTTGCTGCTTAAGGGTTAGGGCTTGGTCAATGATAATGCCGAGATATCTTATGTGTGGTTGTACTAGGGGCTTTGATGAGGTGCTGTGCAATATCAAATAATTCCCTGGGTTGGTTGAGAGAGGAGTTGAGTAGGTTAGTGTGATGTATGTTCTTTTTTAGCAGGGTAAGAGAACAGTATTGCTTCAGGACTGAGACATATGCTGTATGAGTGTCTGGGCTCTTATGCCTTCTCCATGTGTGCACTAGTCTTCTGAGTTTGGTTTTCATTGATTTAAGCTCAGGGGTGAACCATGGCGCTAGGTGTGTTCTCATCTTCTTGGGTATACTGTTCGGCCTGATGGCATAAGAAAAGATGAGAGAGTTCCATTGTACGATGATGTTGTGTAGGTTGCAGGGGTTGTTCAGCTCTGAGTCCAAGTGTGTGAGTGGTTGGATTATGTTGGTGAAGGATTCTTTGTTGAATATCTTGAATTTCCGGGAATGTGCTTGTGCAGGTGTGTTTGTGTGTTGGATATTGCTGCTTGGAAGGAAGAAGATGAGAAGGTTGTGGTGCAACCATGGTATAATGATGCTATGAGTCATAGAGGAAAGGTGGTGGTGTGGCCAGTTTGCTGGAGTGAATATTAGGTCTATTATTTTGCACTTGCTGTGTGTTGCTTCTGACACTACTTGGTTAAGCTGCATTGCCTCCATAGCCTGTAGGAAGGAGGATGCCTGCTTGTCTGATAGCATTTGTAGGTTGAGGTCTCCCAGCAACATGAACCATTTATTTGTGTGGTGATCTGAGTAGGCTTCTTCAATGAGTGGGGATAGGTTGCTGGATCCCGGTCGAGGGGGTCTATACACTAAGCATATGGAAATGTGGGAGTTGGTTATGGAAATTGAGTTCATGTCTTGGGTTGAGCTGTGTTGTGTGAGTTTGAACTGTAGAGATTCCTTAGTTATGATGATGACTCGTCCCCCTTTCTTGTTGACCCTGGGGCGGTTGAAGATTTGGTATGATGGTACAGCTAGGTGGTTTAGGAGCACGTTATCAGTTTCCTCAATCTAGATCTCTGTGATGCATGCTGTGTCAATCTGGTTGTCCTTGATGTGATCCACGAGGATTGGGATCTTATTACAGATGGATCTGTCATTGATGAGTATGCACTTGAGAGGGGGAGGAGGTGGGTAAGTTGGTAGGAGGAGGGGGAGGGAGGAGCAGAGGATTGATTTTGATTAGGTGAGATGGGTTTCTGGTATGTGGCTTTAGCAGAAAGGGCTGTAGTCTGCTGTGTGGTTAGTGTATGATAGGGAAGATCTCAGAGGTGGCAAATGCTGAGGTGTGCATGATTCTGTGTGAAGCGAGTAGTAGGAGGATAAAAAGGTACTGTATGTGAAATGGTGCGGCATGTTGACTGCGGTGTGTAGGCTCGGGTGTAGCAAGAAAGAGGAGGAGACTTGTCTTCTGTTGGCTTGGAGCTATGATTGTCTTGGAGAATGTGTGGGGTTGCTTGGTGTGTCTCTGCGCGGTCCCCGCCAAAGGGCCCTCTGGCGAGGCCCTCAGGCACAAGCCTGCCAGACATGGGCATGCCCTATGGCGCTGCAAATTTAAGTCTGGTTCTGGGGCCCTGATTGACCTTATGATGGGGAGCGGGGAGGAGTTCAGCTTCCTGCTCCCTGTCCTGAAGCCATTCGGGGTTCTTTGATGGTGGTGAGGCTCACTTTAAGGACTTCATACGTGACATGGCAGTGGGGCTGACTATCACAGTAGCCTCGGAAAAGGAACTGAGGGCAGAGGAACTGGATATACTCTAGTACCCTCCAACGCCTAAGGAGGCGGCTACATTACCTTTACATTGTATCTTGCAGGATTTTATGCTCCGCATGTTGGAGGCCCCGCTCACGGTTCCTCCTGTTAGCAAGAGACTTGAAACCATTTACCAAGTACCAGAGTGCCCAGGCTTCCATAAACCTCAGCTCCCCCACCACTCAATGGTGGTGGAATTGGTGATGAAAAAAGTAGAGCCCAAAGAACCATTCATCTATGCCACCTAGCAGAGACTTGAGGAAACTTCTTGCCTTTGGGCGCCGATGCTTCCAAGCATGCATGTTGACCTCCAGAATCAACTCTTACAATGCTATACATGGGCATGTTTCTGAAGGATATCACCAGGGATCTGGAAACTTTCTCTCCTCTGCTTCCTAAGGATAAGCAGAGTGCATTCCAGACACTCCTCAAGCAGAGCCAAAATACTTCAATTTTTCTTACCAGTGCCTCTTCTGATGCCTTCAAATCAACAAGCAGAGCTTCAGCAGTCTGCATTGGGGCTTGCAGACTAGCCTGGTTACAGGCATCAGATCTCAAGCAATGGATCCAGGATAAACTGGCCAATATCCCATATACTGGAGAAAACCTTTTTGCCAAGGATTGGAGGGGAAAAACAGGGAAGACTGAAACAAATGATCTCACCCTAAAACGTCTTTCCAGGAAAACAGCTGACCCATCCAAAAGGAAGGCTCTTCACAAGAAATCTTTCTATCCTAAAAAGGAGATGATAGCCTTCATACCTGCCTTCTGCTGCCTTATCAATCTCAGAAGAAGTAACAGCAACAACCCAAGAAGCCCAAAGCGTCTACGCCTCAACCAGCTGCACAGGCACAGCACCCATCCACCTGGTTTTTGAGTCTTTTCTAGAGAGCACTACAAATCTGCCTTTGGAGGGCCCCCAGCCTCTCCATATAACAGGCAGACGACGTCACTATGCCCACAGGTGGCACCTCATAACATCAGAGCATTGGACATTCCAGATTGTCCAAACGGATTATCAACTTCATTTTGAAATATTATCCCCCACCAGCTTCACAGGGAATTATCCCACGCAACCCCTTCAAAGCATTCTCTTAAAAGAAGAGGTGACCACCCTATTGTCCCAGGGTGCCAAACAAAGAATTCCTCCATATTTTCTCATTCCAAAGTAAACAGGCAGCTTCAGTCCCATCTTGGACCTCAGAGACCTAAACAAGTTCATGGTCCGAGCAAAATTCAAAATGATTTCTTTAGGAACTCTTCTACCATACCTCCTGAGATAAGATTGGCTCTGTTCTCTAGACCTAAAACAGGCATACATGCATTTACTGAACCATCCCTTGCACAGACAGTATTTGCGCTTCATGTTTCAAGGAAATCATTATCACTACCAGGTTCTCCCCTTAGGTCTAGCCTCTGCCCCAAGGGTCTTCATAAAATGCATGGCAGTCATCGCTGCCTACTTTGCACCTTGGGGGGTATTTGTCTTTCCTTACTTAGACGATTGACTGATCACGGGAGACTCCTCCCTTCAAGAGGTAAGACGCATTCTTCATTGCACCTCACGGTGCTCAAACATCTGGACATTGTCATAAACATCCCAAAGTCTCACCTCGTTCCAACCCAATGACTGGAGTTCATCGGAGCGCTCTTAGACACTCCAGGCCCGAGCTTTCCTCCCACAGGATCGCTGTGCCTGCTTCATTGAGCTCAAAACTTAACTACATGAAATGAAAAACACTTGGTATAGTTCGCACTTTCAAAGTGTACCAAGGTCTCAGTCAAAAACTCAGCAATTTGTACAGGATTTATCTTAAACACCCTGACCATATGCTGTTTTTTACATCAATGACCTTGTCTATAGGTACACAAACCAAGTTTTTTTGTTCATAAGATTTTGTTAGTTAAAACTGCTAGGCACGGCTCAAGCCTGTTATAGAAATCCAAACAATCATGCTCAAAAATGACATGGAGCCTGTACTTAGCTTTGAAAATCACGCATTTCTCCCAGGCAGTTGTCCTGTAATGTAGAGATTCTATATAAACTCCCAATGCCATGTATCTTAGGTGCCCACGCATTTCACAAAAAGCGTTTCATCAGGGGATAGACTTCTAATTGAAAAAAGAAGAAAAGAACTACTAAACAAAAAAACTGTTCTGTTATAGTTCCTCTATTTCATTCCAACATTGACAAAAACTTTCCGTGCCAGAAAAATATATTTGGAGAATACTCCTACCTCTAGTTTACCGACTGCTAGTTCATTACGAGCAGAAGAACTTCTTATCACTGTTCATCCTGCCGCGGCTACGATCCAAAAAACGTCGCGCATGCGGTCGAAACCCATGCTGTCATATACATTCCTCAATGAAGCTCCTCCCCCTCTGATGTAATCGTTTCCAATTAACTACATGCACAATGACCATTCAATCGAGGCATTCAAACCATGAGGTTTCACTGTATTCAATTGAAAAATCCAACGTTGTTCCTCTCGAAGTAAAGTCTGTTCTTTAGATCTACCCCCCTTAGTGAAGTCAATCCGATCTATGGCAAAACAACGTAGTTGCTCAAACGTGTGACGCATACTGATACAATGATGTACCAGCGGGGCCTCCATGACTCTATTATTCAATCTACTGCGATGCTCACACATGCGGATCTTCAACGATCAAATAGTTTTTCCAACGTGTAACAATGTGCACGGGCACCTGATCGCATACACTATGAATGTAGATTGACATGTAGTTCCTTTTCGTAAAAAATATGTAACTCCTTCATGTGTAAATTGTGTAATGTCCAACGTAATGATGCAGATTGTGCAAGTACCGCACTTCCTATGTCCCAATGGGCTCTCCGAATCATCCGGGGAACCCGGGGGAACTAAAGCTGCTGGACACAGCTGTTCCTTCAAATTAGCACTTCTACTCCATACACATCTTATGGTTTTGTCACAAAGGCCTGGAATAGTGCCCAGAATCTTACTGTGTTGTTGAATAATCCGCTGAATATTTTTACTCAGTGGGGTAAACCTAGTAATAAGATTGACTTTATCCGAATCCAACGGTGAAATACGTCGCATCGCTGAACTATGCGATGACAATAAAAGGCAACAATTATTGTATTTAGCTCTCGTATACGCTCGAGCCACCACGGGTCCGGGATACCCCCTGGCCAGAAAATCTTTTTGTAACTGTTTAGACTTCCTTCCTCTCACTTGGTTTGCAGCTTGTCATGCTGTGAGGGCTTGCGTGCATCAGTGATGCTGAGAGCTAAACTATCGGTAGTTTAACTACTGTCAGGGTCTCCCAAGATGGACAGGTCTCAGCTGAGGTGCCAGACCAAGACAAACCACCCATCTGGGCAGCAGCAGAATGGGACAGTGTTGATGGCGGAGGATCACATTTTTGTGACAACGGCAACAACACCGAACTTAAACTGCGCGGAAGAAAGGCCCGGCAATCTACTTCTGTATCTTGCCATGAAAACCCAATGGATAGTTACAACAAAACAAATTGTGCTATGGTGCTGGAAGATGAGACCCCTAGGTCAGAAGGCACTCAACTAGCTACTGGGGAAGAGCTGAAGACTTTTCAGAGTAAAGCCAGCATTTATGATGTGGTTGGATCATAGCCCTCGGGAAGTCTGACTGCTGATGTAGCTGCGCATGAAATGAGAGTCAGAAGCTGTAAAGATGTCTTACGCATTGGAACATGGAACGTACGAAGCATGAACCAAGGGAAGATGGAGGTGGTCAAGAATGAAATGGAACGTGTACAACTTGATTTGTTGGGTGTCAGCGAACTGAAATGGACTGGCATGGGGCATTTCGCATCAGATGATCACATGGTCTACTATGCTGGAAATGAAAGACAAAGAAGAAATGGTGTTGCATTTATAATAAAGAAGAAACTTGCAAGAACTGTAATGAAATACAATGCAGTCAGCGAACGCTTAATCTCTATTCGTCTACGAGGATTGCCTATCAACACAACTATAATTCAAGTATATGCCCCAACAACAGCTGCTGAAGAGAATGAAATTGAAGAGTTCTATGAACAAGTACAAGCTGAAATTGACAGAACATGCAAACAGGATATCCTGATAGTCATGGGTGACTGGAACGCAAAAGTTGGCAACAAAGAAGAAGGCAAAGTAGTTGGAAAATATGGACTTGGCAACAGAAATGAAGCTGGAGAAAGACTGATAGAATTCTGCAAGACCGATGATCTATTCATCTCAAACACCTTCTTCCAGCAACACAAGCGGCGACTGTACACATGGACTTCACCCAATGGATTGTATAAAAATCAAATTGACTTCATCTGTGGAAGTCAACGATGGAAAAGCTCTGTAACATCAACAAAGACAAAACATGGAGCTGACTGTGGTACAGATCATCAACTACTAGTATGCAAACTCAAGCTAAAGTTGAAAAAGAACAAACCACTCATGAATGCAGCAAAATATGACCTTGAGAATATACCACTGGAATTTAAAGACTGCCTGCAAAATTGATTTGCTGCTTTAGATACAAATGACAGAGCTCCAGAAGAGTTATGGAATGACATCAAGAAGGTTGTGTTGGAAGAAAGCGAGAAGTCTCTACAAATGGTGAAAAAGCAAAAACGGCCAAAATGGATGACGGAAGAAACTCTGAAAATTGCCCAGAAACGCAGAGAAGCTAAAGCCAGAGGAGAAAGAAAGACAATCGCAGAACTCAACAGAGATTTCCAACGTGCAGCAAGACAGGACAAGGAAAAGTACTACAATGACACTTGCAAGGAAATAGAAGCAGAAACTATTAGAGGAAGGACAAGATCGGCTTTCCTAAAGCTACGAGAGTTAAAGAAAAAGTTCCAGCCTCGAATTGGAATGTTACAAGATGCTCAAGGTTCTATGTTGAATGATGCTGAGAAGATCAAGAAAAGGTGGAAGGGAATATACAGAGTTTTTATATGATAAAGATCAAGTGGACCAACAGCCGTTTCAACCTGTACCTTATGATCGGGAGCCATTGGTGATGAAAGAAGAAGTTGAAGCAGCATTGAAAGCCTTATCAAAGAAGAAAGCACCATGCATTGATAGCATTCCCATAGAAGTATTGCAGCAATCTGATGCAGCTGTTACCGTACTCACAAGGCTCTGCCAAGAAATATGGAAGACAACATCATGGCCAACTGACTGGAAAAGATCTGTGTTTATACCAATACTAAAGAAAGGTAATCCAACTGACTGTGGAAATTATCGCACAATCGCTCTGATCCCACATGCCAGCAAGATTCTACTGAAGATTATTCAAAAGAGACTACAACCATAGCTGGAACAAGAACTACCTGAAGTGCAAGCAGGGTTCAGGAAAGGGCGAGGAACGAGAGACATCATTGCGGATGTGAGATGGATCCTTGAAAAGACTAAAGAATACCAAAAGGATATCTATTTGTGCTTTATTGACTATAGCAAGGCTTTTGACTGTGTAAACCATGAGAAACTCTGGGCCACATTAAGAAGCATGGGTATACCAGAACACCTGATCGTTCTCTTGCGCAATCTGTACATTGATCAAGAAGCAACAGTTTGAACGGAACAAGGAGAAACAGAATGGTTTAAAATAAGCAAAGGTATAAGACAAGGCTGCATACTTTCCCCCTACCTGTTTAATTTATATGCAGAACAAATCATCAGAGAAGCAGGATTGTATGAAGACAACAGAGGTGTGAAGATTGGTGGAAGACTCATCAACAACCTTCGCTATGCTGATACCACATTACTGGCTGAAAGTGAAGATGATCTGAAACATTTGCTTCTCACAATCAAAGAACATAGTCTCAAAATGGGCCTGCACCTTAATGTAAAGAAGACAAAGATCATGACAACTGGCATAATCAACAGGTTCATTGTTGAAGGAGAAGAAATTGAAATTGTGAACAACTTTAACCTACTTGGATCAACTATCAATAAAGAAGCAACAAGCAGTCAAGAAATCAGACGACGCATTGCTCTTGGCAGAATGGCTATGAAAGACCTAGATAAGATTCTCAAGAGCAGAGATGTCTCTCTCCATACAAAGATTCGACTTGTTCAAGCCATGGTATTTTCAATAACATCATTTATCTGCCGTCATTTACTATGTTACTATGGATGTGAAAGCTGGACAGTGAAAAAGATAGACAGGAAGAAAATTGATGCCTTTGAATTATGGTGCTGGCGGCGAATACTGTGTATAGCATGGACTGCCCGAAGAACAAACCAGTCGGTACTAGAGGAGATCAAACCTAAGCTTTCTTTAGAAGCTCAGATGACAAGACTTCGACTTTCATACTTTGGACACATCATGCGAAGAGAGAGATCATTAGAGAAAGACATTATGCTTGGCAAGAAAGAAGGTCAACGCAAAGGAGGAAGGCCAGCAATGAGATGGATCGATACAGTAACAGCAGCTATGGGTACCAGTCTGTCAACAATGAGCCGCCTGACTGAAGACCGAACACAATTTAGGATAGCTATCCAGAGGGTCGCCATGAGTCGACTCCGACTCGACGGCACTTAATAGCAACAACAGACTTCCTTTGAAAATCTAATGGATCTGAACAATTTCTCTTATATCTTAAAAATTGGGAAAAAGGCAATCCTTCCTTTAGTTCACGTGGATGGCCACTATCAAAATGTAAGAAAGTATTACGGTCAGTAGGTTTACTATATAACGTAGTTTCCCAAGTGGCAAACCCTCTTCGAATTTCCAAATCCAAATAAGTGATAACATCTCTGTGGTAGGTAGAGGTAAAAGTGATATTAGGATCTCTCTCGTTCAACCAGTTAAAGAAAGATAATAAAGTTTCCTCCGTCCCATGCCACAACAGGAAAATATCATCAATGTAGCGATGCCAGGTAACCAGGTTGGCTTTATAAGGCGATGTAGTTAACCACTTGCTCTCAAAAAGCCCCATATACAAATTTGCGATGGAGGGTGCGCATGTGGCACCCATCGCCACTCCCGCAACTTGTTGATACAGGACTTGCTGGAACTGTCGGTGATCTGTCGGTGGCAGTCTCCCTTGACCTTTCTGCTGCTTTCGACCTTGTTGATCATTCTCTCCTTCTGGCTTGTCTTCAGGATGCTGGTCTCTGCAGCACCGTTCTCCACTGGTTTCACTCTTTTCTCTCTTCTCGGTCCTACTCCGTTCTTCCCTCTTCCCCTTTCTCCTCCCCCTCTGAGCCCGTTCCTCTCCCCTGTGGTGTTCCCCAGGGTTCTGTTCTGGCCCCCCTCCTCTTCAACATTTTTCTCACCCCCCTCACCTTGCTTGTTCAGCAGCATGGCATCTCTGCTTTCTACTACGCCGATGACTTACTACTTCTTCACCACACTTCTCCCCTTTCCCCCGATCTCTCCCCTCTTAATGCCTGCCTCACTGCTGTTGCCAGTTAGCTCACCACGCACTGTCTTCACCTAAATCTCACCAAAACCCTTGCCATCTGGTTCTCTCGCAATGACACCTCTCCTCAGATCGCCCCCTCTTTTTCTGGCTCTCCAATCCCACTGGTCACCTCCTCCCGCTACCTGGGTGTTTATTTCGACTCTCAGCTCTCTTTCCATGACCACATCGCTCATATATCAAAATCATCCTTCTACTTTCTCCGCCAGATCCGTGCCATCAGGCCTTTTCTCACCGCCCAAGCTCTTACTACACTCCTCCTGTCCTTGGTTATGTCCCGTGTTGACTTTTGTAATTCCATTCTAACCGGTCTCCCTGCCACACAGCTTCACCGCCTCCAGCGCATCCAAAACACTGCTGCCCGTCTCATTTTCCACTCCTCTCCCCGTGATCACATCACACCCCTGCTCATTCACCTCCACTGGCTTCCTGTCAAGTCCCGTATCCATTTCAAGATCCTGACCATTCTTCACCATGTTCTTTATTCCCACTCCCCTCAGTACCTCGCTGACCTCGTTCATTTTCATTCCTCAGCTCGCTCCCTACGGTCTATACACCTCAACCGCCTTCATCTTCCTTCTCCTGCTCACGCTCGCCTACAGTCCACCCACTCCTCTGCTTTCTTTTTCCTTGGCCCTGCACTATGGAACTCTCTCCCCACTTCCATCTGGCTTGAACAGTCATTTACCACCTTCAGAACCAAACTCAAAACCCATCTCTTTGCCCTTGCCTTTGACCTCCCTGACCCTTCTGTATAGCCCACTCCCCCTCTCTTCCCTCTTCTCCTCTCCCCCTGCCTGTCTCGTTGACTGATTCTGTTGATTTGTTTTCCTATTTTTATTGTAACTTCCTTTCCTTTTTCACAAATATGATTTCTTTGTTATTGTATCATGTGAACCGCTCTGATGTTTAACGAAGGGCGGTATAGTAAGCTCAATAAACATAAACATAAACTGAAAAAAGCTGCGGAAAATGACCAACCATGCCAGTTGCAACAAAAAAGTGATGACACCGTCCTCCAAATCATCCCGCTGATGTAGTGAATGATCAATTACATGATAAGCCGCCTCCTGTGGTATATTGGTATATAACGATACCACATCAAGGGTCACCAAAAACGTATCTTTTCGTTGCACCCAAGCAGATAACGCCATCAATATGGTCAAAAAATGAGTCGTGTCTTTCACGTATGACGGGATTGTAGGCAACAGCGGACGTAGGTAAGAATCCAAAAATGTGGATATTGGTTCCAATAACGATCCCCTGGTTGATACTATTGGGCGCCCTGGGGGAGCGTATAAATTTTTATGAATTTTTGGCACTGTATAAAACTGGACCACCCTGAGAACTGCCATTCAAATAACGATACTCTTTTCGTTCCAATAGATGCGAATGTAAAGCTTGCAATCTGAGCTCTTTGATCATCAATTTTAACTCTAGTGTAGGATCCTCAAACAGAACCTTATACACTGCTGTATCTTGAAGTTGACTTAAGGCTTCAGAGATGTAGTATCCCCTGTCTAAAATCACAATAGCTCCACCCTTATCAGCACGCCGAATCACTATGTCAGTGCTTTGTTTCAATTGAGTAAGGACAAGCTGCTTTGCTCTGGACAGAGTCATAGATTTCCATTTGTGTGAATGTTCTTGAACAGCAACCGCAGACAGAACTAAGTCCTTGAAAACCACCAATGCCGGAGGTAAAGGACTCGGCGGCAACCAGGTGGACTTAACTGGTAAAGGAACTCGAGACAGAGTCTGCGAGGTGGAAGATCCTCCAGAAGAAACTGCAGAACTCTCAGTGCTCGCAAAAATGTTTTTCAAATGGAGTTTCCGGATAAGATTTTCAAAGTCAACTCGAAATTGGAACGGATCGTGACGAATAACTGGAACAAATGACAATCCCTTACTCAGTAAACGTAAGGAATCCTGTGATAAGGGTCGATTAGAAATATTTATCACCAAATCAGTCATGGAGGCTTCAGTACTTTGTTTATTCATTTTCTTTTGGGGTACCGTCTTTCGGGAGATCGTCCCCAGGCTGTTTCTTTCTTTTTCTTCTTGTTGCCGCGATCAGTGGAAAAACCCCTTTCTCGAGATGAAATACTGGAATTAGATGAATTAGAAAGATCAGAGTCATCCGAGCCATTCTCAAAACTCCGGGGTCGACTTCGATGTCGATGTCCCTGTGGTTGGGGCAGATGCGCCAGACAGGCTGGCCATCAGTGCCCGCTGTGCTCCACGAAGGCAGACAGTCTGCACTCCAAGGCTGTCATCTTGAGACTCAGCTCGGGAGACGCAGCAGCCACCGACTCGGGCCCCGGCGGCGGCTCTCTGGGAGGAGAGTCCTCGAGGACTACAGGGCTTATGTGTCCAGCAGACTCCAGCTCCACGTGAGGAACTTTGGCAGGCTTCTCTTGTTCCACGGGCCCGGGGCAACGGTCGAGGGTCTTAGACCTGGCCCTCGAGGAGCCAGGGACCTCTTCCGACAACGCCCTCACGAGCTGCTTCTTCCTCTTGCATTCCCGGTTGGGGGACCTGCTGTCAGAGGAGCCACGACGGCGCTCGGGATCCGAATTCCAAGATGTCGAGGCCTCAGACGAGGTTTGGGCCCAGCCGGAGGCTGAGTCAGAGAAAAGCCTTTCTTTCTGCTGCTGGCGACTTCGCAGTGCCTTGGAAGACATCTTCCCACATGGTGCGCACGTCTTAGGGTCGTGATCAGGACCGAGGCACCGAAGGCAGCAATCGTGTGTGTCGGTGAGAGACATCAACTTCTTACACCAATCACACTTTTTGAAACCGCTGGAAGCCATCGGGGAAAAAAGAGTCCCCGCGAGGTCAAAGGACCGGCCTTCCAGGGAAAAAGGAAAAAAGGGCGCGAACACCAGCCACGAAGGGCAAAAACCGAAAAAGAAGAAACGGGCTCGATACCGGTGTACCGAACCCGGCAGGAGGGGAACCGGCGTCGAATCGGAGAAGAAAAATAGCGAGAATCGCTGAAAAAATCAAACTTTTATCCAGGATGACAGGACACACATCTGGTGGGCTTCTCGGAAAAAGAGAGACTGAGGTAAGATGGCACCTTTAGGCAGGAAGGGAACCGCGCATGCGTGCCTGCATTCCCAAAGGCTTTCATGGAAAGCT
Organism: Ichthyophis bannanicus; assembly: GCA_033557465.1. Taxonomy (NCBI): domain Eukaryota; kingdom Metazoa; phylum Chordata; class Amphibia; order Gymnophiona; family Ichthyophiidae; genus Ichthyophis; species Ichthyophis bannanicus. Next base: position 526,374,361 of record CM066031.1, on the reverse strand, counting down.
GGGGAAATGCTCTGCTGGGGCTTCATCGGTGTCGATGACACCCATATGTGAGGACTGACTTCCTGCTTGTTCCTGGAGAATAGGGCTAAATGGCCAATTTCCTCAAATGGAGAAAGGTGAATAGTGGAGTATCCCAGGGATCTGTGCTAGGCCCACTGCTTTTTAACATATTTATAAATAGTTTTGATTTATTGATACACCGCGTATGGCTGACACAATTATTCAAAGTTGTTAAAACACAAGAGAATTGTGAAAAATTGTAAGAGGACCTTGAGAAATTGGGAAACTGGCTGCCCAAATGGCAGATGAAATTTAATGTGGACAAGTGCAAAGTTATGCGGTTAAGGAAGAACAACCCAAAGTATGATTGCCCGATACAAGGTTCCACATTAGGAATCACCATGCAAGAAAAGGATTGGACATTAGCGTGGATAATACATTGAAACCTTCTGCCTAGTGTGCCGCAGCAGACAAGAAAGTAAATAGAATGCTAGAAATCATAAGGAAAGGAATGGAGAATAAAACAAATGATATAATGCCTCTATATCGCTTCGCACCTTGAATATTGTGTGCAATTCTGGTCTCCATATCTTAAAAAGGATATAGTAAAATTGGAAAAAGTACATAAGAACATAAGATATGCCATATTGTGTCAGACTAAGGGTCCATCAAGCCCCCAGCATAACGTTTCCAATAGTGGCCAATCCAGGTCACAAGTACCTGTCAGGTTCCCAAGAGGTACATAGATTTCAAGCTGCTTCTCCCATAGGTAGGCAGGGGATTTCCCCAGACCTCCTTAATAATGGTTTATGGACTTTTCCTCCAGAAACTTGTCCAAACCTCTCTTAAATCCAGATGCACTAACCACTTTTACTATATCCTCTGGTAATGAATTCCAGTCTGATTGTGTGTTGAGTGAAGAAGTATTTTCTCTGATTAGTCATAAATGTTGCTACATGGTAGCTTTGTTGCATGTCCCATAGTCTTTCTACTTTTTGAAGAGGTAAACAATTGATTCTTATTTACTCATTCGTTCTACTGCATTCATTATTTTATGGACCTCTATCATATCTCCCCCCAGCAGTCTCTTTTCCAAGTTGAAGAGCCCTAATATTTTAAGCCTTTCCTCATAGGCATATCTGTCCATCTCCTTTACCATTTTTGTCACTCTTCTCTGTACCTTTTCTAATTCTGCTATATCCTTTTTAAGATATGGTGACCAGAACAGAGAAGAGCATCCAAAATGTAAAAAGGATGGAATGATATCCCTACGAGGAAAGACTTAAAAGGTAGGGCTCTTTAACTTGTAAAAGAGATGTCTGAGATATGATATAGGTCTATAAAATAATGAATGGAGTGGAATGGAGTCACAAAATAGAAAGAGACACACAATTAAGCTACAATGTAGCACATTTAAGACTAATCGGAGAAAATATTTTTTTACTCATAGCATGATTAAACTCTGGTATTTGCTACTACTACTAGTACCACTTCTTATCATTTATATAGCTCTATAAGGCGTATGCAGCATTGTTCTCTGGGAACAAGCAGGAAGCCAGCCCTCACATATGGATGACGTCAGCGCTGACAGAGCCTACGCGGAAGCATCTCCCCAGCTTTCAAAGAAAGTCTTTGGGAGATACGCCATGCATGCATGGTCCCCTCCCCGCCCAAGGGTGCCATCTTGCCTCAGTCTCCTTTTTTCTGTGGAGCCCACTGGACATCTGTCCCATTTCCTCAGAAAAGTGTGTCTCTTTTGTCTTAAAATTATCTGTTCCAGTAGGTGTACTGGTTTCTTTTCCCACCCCTGAGCCAGCTCACCTTGGTTTCGTCCCTCTGGTTCGTTTTCTTTTTTTCTCGAGATGTCCTTCGACTGGCACTTCGTGCCCTTTTATGGCCTGGGTTGAAGGGCCTGTTTTTCCCCATGGCCTCCAGTGTCTTCAAAATATGTGATCGGTGCAGCAAGATGTCCCTCGCTGACCCACATGACTGCTGCCTCCATTGCCTTGGGGCCGGACCATGACAACTTGGGCTGTGACCTTTGTAAGCCCATGTCTGCAAAGGCCATCAAGAGCCGTCAGTTGCAGCAGAAGTTGTTGTTCCATAGATCTGACTCTGTGCCGGAGTCCCGGCAACACCACGCTCCAGGGTCCCCTTCGGTACCTCTGTGCCCCATGATGTCCAGGCTGCCTCGAAGTCCCGTGGCTGTGGTTTCTCTGAGAGCAACTCCCCGGAGGTAGAATGCAAGAAGAGCTCAAAAACCTCAAGGCTGCCTCAGAGGATGGGTCTGGAAAAGTAGGTATATCCCACACCAGGCCCCACAGTCCCCAGCATGAGTCCGTGGTTTGAACAGAAGTGGCCTCACAAGCTGCCCCAGAAGGAGCCGTCTGAATTGGGTGACCGGCCTCGGACTCCCGAGGTCATCCTGGTTGAGGAGACTCCCTCGATGGAACTGACGCTGGGCCCAAAGCCATCGGTGCTCACATTGAAAGCTGTGGAACCATCTGGCATGGAGACCAGGATGGCAGCCTTAGAGTGCAGTATCACTGCCCTCTTCGGGCTCGGGGCCTGACCACTGGAGCTGAAGAGCCTTGGATTCTTCCTCTGACTTCAAGTCAGACTGGAAGATCAAAGACGAAGAGTCCCTGAACACAGAAACATGCCCTTGCACCCATCTCCACCAGTGTCCTGGCACCATTCCCCACCCGAGAACATTGCCTTCCTTGACTTTGTGCGGGATATGGCAAAGGTGCTCGCATCCGAGATGGAGGAGGAACTTCGCACGGAGAATCTTGAGATCCTCCAGTACGAGGCCCCTCCAAAGGAGGTCCTCACAGTGCCCATCCCTCTGATCCTCAAGCACCACCTCCTCCATATGTGGGAAACACCGATGTTAGTGCCCATTGTGAGCAGATGGCTCGACTCCATGTACTAAGTCCACCGAAGCCCGGGGGTTCCAAAAATTCCAACTCCCTCTCAATTCTGTGGTCATAGAGTTCACCATGTGGCGACACAAAAGACTCATTCCTCAGTGCCCTCGGGTAGGGAGGCCTGGACCTTGGACGCCCTTGGCCAAAAATGTTACAAGGGCTCGATACTGGTTTGCCAAGTCCAGTTCTACCAGTTGTACATCGGCATGTTCCTAAAGGAACTGGCGAGGGAGCTTGCTGGTTTCTCTGCAGGCCTCGATGGGGAACCTCTTCAACGATTCAAGTCACTGGCCTCGGCAGTCAAGGAGTGCTCGAAGTTCCTGTCTCAAGCAGCATACGATGGCTTTGAATCCTCAGCCAGAGTGGCTGCCACGGGCATCGGGACTAGACACCAGACTATGGCTGCAGTCGTCTTCCCTCAAACAATGGGTCCAGACCTCTTCAAAAAACCCATGTCAGACAAGGCTGCTGAGATAGAGACTTGAGTTCCTGACCAAGACCAGACTCTCAAAGAAGACCTCGGTGTACACTCGTAAGAAGGCCCCAGGGAAGAAGCCTTTCTTCCCAAGAAAGAATTGAGTGTTTGGTAATGCTCCACAGTACCAAGCCTTCTCTGCCCATAGCAGGGGCAGCAGTCCAAGGGACAAGGGCACAGTCCCCGCAAGCCTGAGACCCAGGCTCCGGCCCCGGCCCAATCTGGAGGAAGTTCTTGACTCCTTGGGGATGGCCTCCTTTTCCCCAGGAGGCCCTCAGCAGCCCACAAGGGGCATCTGGCCCAGTTTTCCCCAGGTGGTCCTCCATCACTACAGATTCTTGCGTGCTGCAAGTGGTCAAGGAGGGATACCTCCTCCACCTGCAACAGATGCCACCCTCGTTCTTCAGAGGAGAACCCTTAAGGCCTTTCCTTCACCAGACTCTGCTCCTCACTGAGCTCACGGGCCTCCTCATGGATAAGGCAGTGGAGGCAGTACCCAAACATCTCTGGGGCAACGGCTTCTACTCCAGGTATTGCCTCCTTCCCAAGTGAACAGGGGTCTTAGGCCCATCCTGGACCTACGGGACTTGAACAGATTTCTGGTGAGGTAGAAGTTCAAGATGCTCCCCCAAGGAACATTGCTGCCTTACCTCCAGCAGGGAGACTGGCTATGCTCTTTAGACCTGAAGGATGCTTATGTACACACATTCTGATCCATCCCAACTACCTACAATTCCTCCGTTTCATGGTTGGAGGTCACTACCAGTACCGGGTGCTACCCTTTGGGCTGGCATCACCAAGGATCTTCACCAAGTACCTAATGGTGGTCGCAGCCCACCTTCATCTCCAAGGGCCCTCCATCTTTCCCTACCTGAGCGACAGGCTCATAAGGGGAGGCACAGCTGCAGAAGTACACCACATCATCGAGCGCACCATACACACCATGCAGTCATCAACTACCCCAAGTCTCACCTCTCCCCGGATCAGTGCCTGGAGTTCATAGGGGCTCAGCTCGACACACCCCAAAGCCAAGGCCTTTCTCCCTTCGAAGAGGACAGAACGCCTCAGAGCACTAGCTGCAGAGGTGCAGCACCACCAGTCAGTGCCCACTCGCTTTCTCCTCTGCCTGCTGGGCCACATGGCCTCTACGATCTATGTAACCCCACACGCTTGCCTGTATATGAGGGCCGCTCAGTGGTGCCTCTGCTCCCAGTGGACACAAGCCATAGGCAAGCTTTAAGACAGCTTAAAAGTGACCCGTCAACTGGCCGTCTCCCTCGACTGGTGGCAGATCCCTTGCCACCTTCAGGCCAGGATGCCTTTCTAGGCACCCACCCCCCAGAGAGTCCTTAATACGGACGCCTCTCTGCAAGGTTGGGGAGCTCATTGTGAGGACCTCCACATCCAAGGCATGTGGTCCCAAATGGGGAGTACCAGTTGCAAAATCAACCTACTGGAGCTTTGGGCAATATTTCAGGCCCTCTGAGCCTTTTGACACCTGTTGCAGCACCAGTCTGTGCTTGTTCAGACAGACATCCAAATCACAATGTTCTGTGTCAACAAACAAGGGGGCACGAGGTCATACTCCCTCTGTCAGGAGGCGATAGCCCTCTCCTCATATGCGACATGCAACGGGATGCTGCTGTGGGTGGTCTACCTGCCGGGCCTGGACAGCACCCTAGCGAACAGGCTGAGCAGAGTCCTTCAGCCACATGAGTGGCACCTGGATCCCAAAGTGGCCTCCTGGCTTTTACAACTCTGGGGTGTCCCCCTAGTTGACCTGTTCACCAGCCCAGTCACACGCAGTTGCCCCACTTCTGCACCCGTCAGCCGCACCCATCCCGAGTGGCGGTGGATGCATTCCTCATCCCATGGACGGAAGGCTGCCTTTATGCCTTCCCACCAACACCACTGGTCACAAAGACCCTCTTCAAGGTCCAGTGTGACGGGGCATCACTGATTCTGGTAGCCCTCCCAGTGGTCCATGCAACCTGTAAACAGGGGCGCTGGGCGTGAATGTCCACAGTCTTGGCAAAGGCAAAATACTATTATGACTTGCAAAGTATTGTGGGGAATGTAGTCCATTCATACCAGAATCAGCCGTTCACAAATAATGAGTTGTGTTGCTCGAGTGTAAGCAAAGAAAAATATATTTTATTCATGGGGTTAATTCTCCCAGCACAGATTTACTTGGTAACACAAAAGGACACTTGCTTCAGTATTGTACTTAGGAAAAACAAATCATGATATAAGCAACTGAACTTCTTAAGCAATCAATCAAACAATAAAGACCTTGATGGGAAACAGAAAAGGTCTTTCTGAGGGCTCCTGCTAATACCTTTTAGCAGTGCTCCAAAAGCAAAAACAAAACCCAAAAGTAACCAAAAACTGTTCTTTTTTTCAAGGATAACTTTCTTGTATTTTCACACACAAACAGTAGTTTCCTTTCAGAGCTCACGTGCAACTGTGCATGGCTTAATTACCAATAATTAGCCAGCTGCAAACCCCTTTGATGGTTCACTTTCTCTACGTGGCTCAAATCCTACCCTAAAGCTTTCTTGTAAACTTTTCTGGGTAGATAAAAGAACAAGTTATATTTCCTTTTGATGGTGGTTGTATTTGTGAAAGTATTTTACCACAGCAGCCTAGACAGAGAGCAATCCATGTATTCATTCGGATCATTTAAAATATCTCCTTCTTCAAATATCATAGAATCAATATCATGGTCTGGCTCAGAGGAATTCCTTAATGGAACACTCTCAGGATAATGTTTGATTCCCTGCTGTCTCCCAGGTGAAGAGCTAGGGCATAGATCAGTGTTCATACCTGAGCTTCCTTTGCTGTTAGGTTTCCTCTCCAGATATCCTGGCCAGTATGTAGTCCAGCTTTTATGTCCAGCCTTCCAATCAAGATCCCTGGACACTGGGTCTCTCTTCACATACCTTCTTGCACTGGTCTTAGGGCCCCTTCCAAATGCAGCCGTCTCCTTCACAGGTGCCGTCCGGGAATTCCTGGCTCTGTAACCCCACTCCTCTGGCTTCCTCCAGTCCAATGGAGTATGCTTGCCTCTGGAATGACTCCCAACACACGTGCTGCTGTGAGCTCCTCCTTTAGACCTCCAAGATGTTTTCCTCTTCTTCCTTCCACGCTGCTGCTGCTTCTTGCTCTTTCTGTCCTTGAGCTCTGGGTTCCTCAACTGATTCTGTGTAGAATATGTTTTACTTTTAACTTGTTTAGAGGGATACTCTACCCTAGCACAACTCAGCTGTGCTGAATCAAGCCCTGCCCTTGGAGATGAGTGATTGGGGATTACCTCATAGCTCTCCTGATTGAACACACGTTTCCCCACTTCAGCTCTTCTAGAGGCTGTTTGAAACCTGGTGCATTCTGGGACTGGTAGTCTTATATGAAAACATTCTGTTTTAGTATTTCTACCAGCAAAGACAGGTTGCTTGTTCAGAGCCAATTCACCTCTATTATAGCTCCTTCCTGAACTATGATAAGCTTCCTTATCACAAACCTTGGTTCCTGCTGCTTCTCTATTGGCGGTGCCTCCAATTCCCCTGGGCTGCGCCCCAGGACTACTTTCACAGGAGGATGGCTCTCTCCTGCACCCCATCCTGGTGTCTGTCACTCATATCTTGGCTGCTGAAAGAGTAGCTCCCTTCAACCTCTCATGAGACATGGAGGATGTCCTGGCCTCCTTAAAGGCTGCCTTGAGAAGGGCATATGCCTTCAAGTGGTGCCGATTTTCAGTGTGGTGCGCCGATAAGCAGGCAAGCCCATTCTCCTGCTCGGTGCAACTAGTGTTCCAGTACCTACTCCACCTCTCCTAGGTGAGACTGAAGTCCAACTCAGTCAGAGTGCACCTGAGCTGTTTTGCAGCACACCACCACTCCTTCGAGGGCAAGTCCCTCTCGGCTCAGCCCTTATCTATCATTTCTTGCGGGGCCTTATATTTTCCAAGCCCCCAGTCTGCCCACCAACGGCGGAGTGGGACCTCAATGTGGTGCTCTCACAGCTCACTAAGCTACTGTTTGAGCCCCTGGCTACTTGCCACCTGTGGTATCTCTCCTGGTAGGTTGTCTGTCTTGTGGCACTTACATCGGTTTGCAGGGTCAAGCGAGCGCCAGGTTCTGATGGCACAGCCACCCTACATGAGGTTCTAAAAGAACAGAGTGGTGCTCCGCACACACTCCAGGTTTCTGCCAAAGGTGGTGTCCCCCTTCCACCTCAATCAAGAGGTGGTGCTCCCTACCTTCTTCCCGAGGTCTCAGTCTGGCAAGGTGGAGACTGTTCTCCATACTCTGGATTGTAAGAAAGCCCTGTGCTATCTGCAGCGGAGTCAACGCCACCGCAAAGTGCCTCAGCTTTTCGTCTCCTATGACCCCAGTCAACTGGAGCTTCCAGTGGCCAAGTAAACTGTCCATTTGGAGGCGGGACTGCATTGCCCTAGCCTCTGAGCAGGCTGGGATCTCACTAGATCACCAGGTCACGATACACCGCATCAGGGCCATGGCAACCTCTGTGGCAAATCTGTGTTCCGTACCTGTTACAGAAATCTGCCAGGCCACCACCTGGTCCTTGGTCCATACCTTCGCAGTTCACTACTGCCTGGAGAAATCTCTTTGGGGTGCAGGCAACTCCTGCCCTCTGATCCTTCTGTGTTCATGCTGCTGGAGTGCTGGTTCCCCACTGGACTCTTGGGTCTTGAGAGTCTCTCAGTTGGGACTCAATTGCTGCAGCTCATGGCTCACCACCTCTGGTCACCTGTGGCGTTTTGTACAGGTTCTCTGTAGCCTGTAGCTGGGGAGTCCCATATGTGAGGACTGACTTCCTGCTTGTTCCTGGAGAAAGCATAGTTTCTCACCTGTAACAGGTGTTCTCCAGGGACAGCAGGAATCTGTCCTCGCAACCCTCTCTCCGCCCCTTGGAGTTGCTTCTTTACCATATTTTATTTTTTCCATCTTAGCTATGTCATCAGACTGAGGCAAGATGGCATCCTTGGGCAGGAAGGGGACCACACATGCATGGTGCATCTCCCAAAGGCTTTCTTTGAAAGCTGGGGAGATGGTTCTGCATGTGCTCTGTCACTGCCAGCGTCGCCCATATTTGAGGACTGATTCCTGCTGTCCCTGGAGAATACCTATTATAGGTGAGTAACTACGCTTACAGGCACATATAAAAGACAGTCATTGCTCATAAGAGCTTACAATCTAGTCAAGACAGACCACGCAACAGCTGCGGATAAGGATACATTCAGGGATTGGTAAGGAGGTAGAAAGAAGACTAAGCAGAATAAGATCCAAAGGCATCCTTGAAGAGGTGAGCCTTCAGCATGGATTTGAAAAGAGTCAGATGAAGCTTGACATAAGAAGCAGCAAGGTGAAAGGAACAAAGTCTGGAGTTGGCAGAGGAAGAAAAGGGCATAGATAGAAGCAATCCACCAGAAGAGCAGAGTTTGAGGAGGGGGGGGGGGGAAGGAAAGATAGTGAGGAGCAGCAGAATGAGCACATTTATAGGTTAGTAGAAGAAGTTTAAACTGGATACAGAAATGGATAGGGAGCCAATGAAGGGATTTGAGGTTATATTCGCATATTTGTGGCTGGCCGAAGATAAGCCACGCAGCTGAGTTTTGAACAGATTGAAGGGGGGAGAGATGATTCAGAGTCAGAGGGAGACCAGCAAGGAGAAGGTTGTAATAGTCTAGATGGGAGGTGACTAAAGAGTGGATAAGTGTTTTAGTAGTGTGTTCAGAAAGAAAGGGGTGCATTTTGTTGATGTTATAGAGAAAGAAACAACAGGTTTTAGCTATCAGTTGAATGTGTGTGGAGAAGAAGGGAGGAGTCAAACATGACACACACACACCCCAGTTTGCAAGCCGAGGAGACAGGAAGTAATAGAGTGTTATCGACAGAGATTGAGAAAGGAGGAAGGGGGGAAGTGGGTTTGGGGGGAAAAATAGGAAGCTCGATTTTGGCCATGTTCAATTTCAAATGGTGGTGAGGCAGCCAGGCAGCAATGTCAGATAGGCAGGCAGAGATCCGGGCCTGGATTGCCCGTAGAGATATCAGGTGTAGAGGTATATCATTGTAAAGATGGTACTGAAAACTATGGGAAGAGATGAGTGTACCAAAAGACAGGGTATAAAGAGAGAAAAGGAGTGGGCCCAGGGCAGACCCCTGGGGTACACTAACTGAGAGAAGGATAGCAGTAGAGGAGGATCCACCAGAACAAACACTGAAAGTGCAATGTGAGATAAGAGGAGAACCAGGATAGCACAGAGCCTTTAAAGCCAAGCGAGGGCAAGGTGTTGTCGAAAAGGAGGTGGTCAACAGTATCAGAAGGATGAGGATCGAATAAAGGCCCTTGGATTTAGCCATGAACAGGTCGCTGGAGATGTTGGCAAGAGCAATTTCAGTAAAATGAAAGGGATGAAAGCCAGATTGCAATGGATCTAGAAGGGCATGAGTGGAGAGAAAATCAAGACAGCCGTGGTGAACTGCACGTTCAAGTAGTTTTGAATTGAAAGGGAGGAGGGAGATAGGATGATAATTAGGACAGGTTAGGATCAAGAGAGGGTTTCTTAAAGAGATATGTGAGCACAGCATGCTTGAAAGCTATAGAAACAGTTGCAGTGGAGAGCAAAAGGTTAGTAATGTGAGAGATGGAAGGGGATGATAGTGGAGGAAATGGAGCTTAGGATATGGGTGGGAATAGGATCAGAGGAGCAGGTAGTGAGTTTGGAGGAGGAAAGATGATGTGTGATTTCCTCCTCAGAGATCATGGAAAAGGAAGAGAGGGTGGCAGAGGTTGAGGGGAAGAGTTGTGAATGAAGACGGGGAAGGGGCTGATCTCATGGGGAACTGAAGTGTAATCTTATGGATTTTGTCATGGAAATAGTTGGCCAAGGTTTGGGCAGAAAGGGAAGGAGGGGTCGGAGGCAGAGTTACCTTGCGAGAGTTGAGGGTTATAAAGAGACAATGAGGGTCAGTACAGGAGAGTTAGTCAAGTTGATATAATAGTTTTCCTTTGGAGAGGGCTATGGCTGACTGGAAAGAAACAAGCATGAATTTGAAGTATAGAAAGTCTACGAGGGTTGCGGGATTTGAGCCAAATGTGCTCGGCTGAGCGGGCATAGAGATGTAAGTAGCAGGTAGTTACCAGAGCATGTAGTAAAAGCTGTTAGTGTAGCTGGATTTAAAAGAGGTTTGCATGAGTTCTTGGATGAAAACTCCATAAACCATTATTAAAGAGGACCGGGGAAATCCACTGCTTACCTCTGAAAGAAGCAGCTTGGAATGTGTATACCTTTGGGAACATAAGATATGCCATACTGGGTCAGACCAAGGTCCATCAAGCCAGTATCCTGTTTCCAACAGTGGCCAATCTAGGTCATACATACCTAGCAGTTTCCCCAAAAGACACAGGTTCCACAATGCTTGTACTGGGTCAAGCATTGATATCCTGGGTCCCTTCTTAATAATGGTTTATGGACCTTTCCTCCAGGAACTTGTCCAAACCTTTTTTAAACCCAGCTACACTAACAGCCTTTACTACATCCTCCAGTAACAAATTCCAGAGTTTGAGTACACGTTGAGTGAAAAAATATTTTCTTTTGTTAGTCTTAAATAGTTTACCCTGTAGCTTCATTGCATGTCCCCAAGTCTTTCTATATTCTGATAACGTAAACAATTGATCTATGTTTACCCGTTCCACTCCGTTCATTAATTTATAGACTTCTATCATATCTCCCCTCAGCAGTCTCTTTTCCAGGTTAAAGAGCCCTAACCTTTTTAGCCTTCCTTCATAGGAGTATCCTTCCATCCCCTTTACCATTTTGGTGGCTCTTCTCTGAACCTTTTCTAATAACGCTATATCCTTTTTAAGATACGGCGACCAGAATTGCACACAATATTCAAGGTGCAGTCGTACCATTGAACGATATAGAGGCATTATAATATCTTTTGTTTTATTTTCCATTCCTCTCCTTATGATACCTAGCATTCTATTTGCTCTCTTGGCCACCACTGCACACTGGGCTGAGGGTTTTAACATGTTATCCACAATGACGCCTAAATCTTTTTCCTGGGTTGTGGTTCCTAATGCGGAACCTTGCATCGTGTAACCATAGTTTGGGTTGTTCTTCCCTAGGTTCATAACTTTGCACTTGTCAACATTAAATTTCATCTGCCATTTTGAAGCCCAGTCTTCCAAGTTGTCAAGATCCTCTTGCAATTTTCCACAATCCTCTTGGGTTTTAACAACTTTAAATAGTTTTGTGTCATCTGCAAATTTGATAACCTCACTCTTTATTCCACTTTCCAGGTCATTTATGAATGTCAAAAAGCAGCGGACCCAGCACAGATCCCTGGGGTACACCACTATTCACCTTTCTCCATTGGGAAAATTGGCCATTTAGCCCTACCCTCTGCTTTCTATCTTTTAACCCGTTCCTGATCCACAATAGTACACTGCCTCCTATCCCATGATTCTTCAGTTTTGCCAAAAGTCTCTGATGAGGGACCTTGTTAAAGGCTTTCTGAAAGTCAAGATACACTATATAAACTGACTCACCTTTGTCCTCCTGTTTATTCACATCTTCAAAAAAACATAACAGATTAGTAAGACAAGATCTTCCTTGTCTAAAGCCATGTTGGCTGTCTCCCATTAGGCCATGACTATCTACATGCTGAGTAATTTTATTCTTTATGATGGTTTCTACCATTTTTCCCGGTACTGACATCAGGCTCACCGATCTGTAGTTTCCCGGATCACCCCTGGAACCCTTTTTAAAAATTGGTGTTACATTGGCGCTAGTTCTCCAGGAACAAGCAGAAAGTCAGTCCTCACATATGGGTGACGATGACGACAGCCCTTGTGGAAGCATCTCCCCAGCTTCCAAATAAAGCCTTTGGGAGATGCCACAATGCATGCGTGATCCCCTTCCCTATCTCTGTCTCCAAGGGGCCTTCGTCTTCCCTTACCTGGACAATTGGCTTGTAAAAGGGGACATAGCCACAGAGATACTGCAGGCCACAAGCTGCACTATCCAGGTCCTGCAACACCTGGGCTTTGTGATAAATCACCTGCAATTTCATCTCACCCCAACCCAGCACTTGGAGTTCATAGGGGCCCACTGGATACCCTCCAGGCCGCAGCTTTCCTCCCCCAAGACAGGGTGGATTGCCTCATGGGCCAGGCAACCGAGGCAGCGCCATCAAACTGTATCAGCACAGTCGATGCTTCTCCTCCACGGTCCATGTCGTCCCCAACTCCCGTCTCCACATATGGGCAGCTCAGTGGTGTCTCTGCTTACAGTGGGTCAGGCACAAAGAGAGCTGGATACTCTTGCTATTCCAACAGAGACACAGTGAGGCAAGAGATATGGATGAACACATGTGCCTTTATTGGGTCCCCTACGCGTTTCGGCCTAAGCCTTCCTCAGGGGGATATACTTAAACATACAAACATAAAAACATAAGATTAGTATTAAACAATAATCAATAAATATAAATAAAAATAAAAACAAGATCAAACAGGCATGTGACATATGATCACATCAATATAAATATCAAAATATATAAACTTGTGTTTAAAATAATACATAAACATGCATTTAAAATAATACCTAAAATCAATACATTGGACAACAATGTGGTGTAAGTATTAAATAAACCATAACATGTATAAAAAAGTAAAAACAATTAAAATGTTAAGAAAAAGAATACTAGGTTAAAACACTAGATTAAAACATTAAAATCTAAGACGTAGGGCAGACAATTGACTCTATAAAAAATTGCTCTATAAAAAATTCTGATACCAACCACTAAACGTAATACCCTCATTAAACATTTACTTACAAGGCACAGCTGGAAAAGAGTCAAGTTTTCTTCTAAATAGCCTGTGGATTCGTCACTTTATTGCAATACTGTTATATATAAACACAATAAAAATAAAAGAGAATAAAAAGATGAAACTGAATAATAACACTATAGAGCAAATGTGCTACATGCAATGAAAATTCGTGCTAAAAAATGCCTCAAAAGGATTGTGATTACAAATATCATGGAGGTGAATGGGATCAATGACATAAAACCAGGTGACTGGACTCATAAGAAAATAAACTTCGTGCTAAAACATGTGCACTTTTTAAAAATTAAAAAATTGTGCTCTATTAAAAAATATATTCTACCAGCAATTACCTGAACTTGTCCAAATGCTTTATGAGAAATGCTGTATAATAAGAGCGGAAAATTATTAATCCAGATCCACACACGAGATACAACAACGTTATATAATGTGGTGTTATACAACCAAAGCTAAAAGTACTTCGAAGTAACGTGTATCTAGAAGAGTCAATAAATTATTAAAAACGTTAAAAGAATGATCCCTTAGACACCCGAAGAACTGACTCTTGCTGAACAACCTTTTAGCGTTTGGCAGAGGAGCTGCATTTCCGAAACTGTTCATGACAGAAAAGCCGATATTAAAATAGTATTATAAGATTAGTGATATGCTCATCTGATTAAAAACCATAATTTCATACTATTTTACACTAACTTAAATGATCATACCTAAACTAGTGCGCTAAAAACCGTTGTAAAGAAAAAACCTTTACTTATAAGAAGGACGCCAACTTTGGCGCCAAAAATATTTGAAGGTTAGATGATGCCAAACCCAGGTAACAAGCACTAAAACAAGTATTGCACCCTCCTGAGCTTACCTCGAAAAGAGAGACAATGCTCTTCCAAGAGCAATGCGTTGCCACAATTCTAAAGGAACTGACGTGCCGAAGTGAAGATTTTTATACCGGAAGAGGGGGCATGGTAAATGTGATGACGTAATACACGACTTTAAAAACTAATGAAACAATACTAAAAGGGAAATTTTTAAATGGAAACTTATTGTGGATAATGCTCCCTGTTACTATTAAAACCGAACCATATAAGTAAAAAAGTAATAAGATAATAAATAAATAAATAAATAAATAAATGAAGCCATGTTAAAACTCCACCATGGGGCTTGTGATAAGGAAGCTTATCATAGCTCAGGAAGGAGCTATAGAAAAGGTGAAGTGACTCTGAACAAGCAACCTGTCAGTTCTGGTAGAAATAAGAAAACAGAATTTTCCCATAAAAGACTACCAGTCCCAGAATGCACCAGGTTTCCAGCAGCCATTAGAGGAGCTGAAGTGGGGAAACGTGTGTTCAATCAGGAGGGCTATGGGGTAATCCCTAAGCACTCATCTCAAAGGGCAGGGCCTGATTCAGCACAGCTGCGCTGTGTTAGGGAGGAGCACTCATCTAAGCAGAATAAAGGTAGAGTTTATTCTACAGAGAAGCAGCTTGAGCTTGATCATCTTCATCATCAGGAGGATCATCAGAAGCAGAAGCCAAACTGGACGGACAGAGAGGGAAAGAAACCCTTTGGAAGAAAGAGGAGAAAAGCCTTTGAGAGGTCTAGAAGAGTCCAGAGCAGTACGTATACTGGGAGGCATTCCAAGGGCCAGCATACACCATTGGACTGGGGAAAGCCAGAGGAATGGTGCTGCAGAACTAGGAATCTCCAGACGGTACCTGTGAGAGAGACGGCTGCACGTGGAGGGGACCCTAAGACCCGTGCCAGAAGGTATGTGAAGAGAGATCCAGTGTCCAGGGATCTGGATTGGAAGGCTGGACATAAGAACTGGACTACATACTGGCCAGGCTATATAGAGAGGAACTCTAACAGCAATGGAAGCTCAGGTATGAACACTGATCTATGCCCTAGCTATAACCTTGAAAGACAGCAGGGAAACAAGTATTCTCCTGAAAGTGCTCCATTGGGAGATTCATCTCTGCCAATCCATGATATTGAACCCATGCTTGTTGACGAAGGGGGAATGATAGCAGATGAAGAATCTGTTTACATGGACTGCTCTCTGTCTAAACTCCTTTGGTGATTTTCTGTTACAAAGTACAGCAACCATCACAAAGAAATACAAACTTGTTCTTTAATCTACTCAGAAAAGCTCCTGAGTAGGATTTTTAGCCACGCAGTAGAAAGCAAGCCAGCTAAGGGGTTTCAGCTGGGTTCTGCTAGCAATTGAGCCTTACCTAATTGCTTGTGAGCGCTGAGAGAATCACTTCTGAATCTATGTGGGAAGATATAAGACGTTTACCTGAAAAGAACAGTTTTTTTCTTTCTTTGTGGATTCTGTTTGTTGTTTGATACTTTGCTAAGAGAATATTAGCTAAAGCCTACAGAAAAGACCAGTTTGTTGCCAACCAGGTCTTATTTCTTTTGCTTTGATTGCCTGACAAGTTTAAAGGTTGTTTTCCTGATTTTGTTTTTTTAAGTTTAACACTGAAAGCAAGTAACCTGATTTATGTGCTACCAAGCATATCTGTGTTGGGAGAAATAACCCCATAAATAAATATCTTATTGGCTTTACCCAAAAGCACAACTAATTATTGTGAGCAGCTGTGTCTGGTGTGAATGAACTGCATTGCCCACAATCCCTTGCAAATCATATAGATATATGCACCTGCCAAGACTGTGTGAAGATTCTCACCCAGGCAGCCGTCTGACAGGCTGCAATACTTAATGCCGGACTGGGAATATAAATATAGATTATCCAACCTGACACTCTATTAAAAATAAACGTATCTGAATAAAATATATTATATATATTAGATTATATTAAAACACCACCGGGGAACTGATGCACTTTATTACCAGATCTAAGTAAAAAACGTGATGTAAAATTGAAGAGCATCAAAACATTGTAGCGCACTAACTGTCGATAGTAAATATATGTATTTATGAATAGGTAATGCTACATGAGAGCTTCCCATGTATAAACAGTATGCAATTGCAAATCATCCATGTGGGTACTTTATTAATGGATAAGCATAAAAACCTAAAAACTGGAGAATATAAATAAATGAGAAAGGAGGGGTGGCAATCTTAATTTCATCAGGGGTAGGTTTTCAGATGGAGCGGACAATAGCAGACCCTGAGGGAAGGTTTGTATTAGTACAGGGAAATCTAAAAGGGCGGAAGCTCTTAGTGGGGAGTGTATATGCCCCAAATGTGCCTGATCCAAATTTTTTTACAAGATTAATGGCAGAAATTGATGCACTGCCGGAGGTGACTGGAATGGTGTCATAGATCCACAAATGGATGTTTCGGGGGGATGTGGGAGTAGTCACAATATCGCAAGACTCTTACGGAGGTTTAGTCAAAGGTGTAGACTTTTAGATGTCTGGAGAGCTCTTCATCCAATGGAACGAGATTACACTCACTTGTCTAGAGCTCATGGCACATTCTCACGACTTGATGCTCTATTTGTTTCAGAGGAATTTTTTCCAATGATGATGGATGCGGCAATCGGACCTTATGAAATTTCGGATCATGCTCTTATATGGGTAGATTGGGAAGAAGGGCATTTGGGGGGTAAAAAAGGCCTCTGGCGTTTGTCACTTGACATATGCCATGATATTAAGTTCCAAGAGATTTATTGGCCAAATGGAAAGATTATGAATATCACAATCGGGCACATAAATGTGATCCAGAGCTATTTTGGGAGGCCTCAAAAGCTGTTTTGAGGGGGGATATAATTGCTTATACTGCTCGATGGAGAAGAATGCTGGCTGCAAGGATCCTGAGATTGGAAAAACAAATTTGTAGAGAACGTAAACTCCTAGCTAATAGGCCTAATATTGCCAATAAAGAACAATTGCTTACTACCCAGGCAACTTTGAATACATTGATACATCAGAAAACAAAAAAATCACTATTTTATTACAAATATCACTTGTACCAATATGGGGATAAGGCGGGGAAGCTCTTAGCTCGTTGTCTGGCACGCAATCAGAGATCGCGATTTGTGCCATTATTGAAAGATGAGAAAGGTGTAATACACAAGGACATTGTAGAAATAGGGAATATTTTTGTAAACTATTATCATAAGCTATACATGAGGGAAGACGTTTCCAATATGAACATTAGGAATTTTCTGTCAGAGGTGCATTTACCCCATCTAACTCAAGAACAGCAGAGCAAATTGGCATCCCCCATAACATTGGATGAAGTAAAAAGGTATTGATAATGCAAAAAGTTGTAAGGCACCAGGAATGGATGGTTTTAGAGTTGAATATTATAAGATGTTAGACACAAGTAACACCTGTGTTGGAGAAATTGTTTAATAGGTGGATGGAAACAGGGATTTTTAAATATAATAGTAATACAGCCCATATAGTGGTTTTACCAAAACCTGGTAAAGATGTAGCAGAGGTTGGGTCTTATCGACCTATTTCCTTAATTAACTATGATCTTAAGTTGTTTGCTAAGATTTTAGCAAATCGTTTGGCTGAATATCTCCCTTATTTACTGCATGATTGTCAGACGGGATTTGTGAAGGGTCGATATCCCACTAAAAATGTTAGGAAAATATTAGGAGCCTTAAGCTGGGTTAGGAAACTTGCTGTCCCTTCCGTATTAATCAGTTTTGATGCTGAAAAAGCCTTTGACAGGGTGGGGTGGACATATTTGTTCGAGACTTTAAAAGCTTATGGACTAGGAGAAGGTTTTATTCAAGGGATCAGAGGATTATACCAAAAACCAGAAGCTGTAGTGGGAGTTAATGGGCTGGTAACAAATAGTTTTAATATAGCTTGAGGAACTAGACAAGGTTGCCCATTGTCTCTGTTGTTATTTGTGCTCTCATTAGACCCTTTGCTAAGAATGATTTATGCTTGTGATGATATACGAGGTGTGAAGGTTGGGTCTTGCATATTTAAGGTGTCTGCTTTTGCGGATGATTTATTAGTTATGTTGACGGAACCTCGCAAATCTTTTTCAAAATTAATGAATGTGATTGGACGATATGGATGGATAGCCGGTTTTAAGTTGAATATGGCTAAATCAGAAGCATTAGATGTTAATGGGGAGTTACAAAATGATTGGGGTGTAGAGTTTCCTTTACGCTGGGCAAAAAATAAATTTAAGTATTTAGGAATTTGGTTACCTAAAGATCCACGTCATCTGTATAGGCAAAATTTTAGGATGCTACTACAAGACATGCAAAATAAATTGCAAGATTGGACACCATTGCCTCTATCTTTAGGCGGTAGAGTGGCTGCTTATAAAATGATAGTCTTTCCTAAAATTTTATATGTTTTACAACTTATTCCGTTG
This sequence comes from Ichthyophis bannanicus, assembly GCA_033557465.1. Taxonomy (NCBI): domain Eukaryota; kingdom Metazoa; phylum Chordata; class Amphibia; order Gymnophiona; family Ichthyophiidae; genus Ichthyophis; species Ichthyophis bannanicus. The sequence continues at coordinate 526,355,773 of CM066031.1, read as the reverse complement.
CGGCTATTGAGGCAAGATGTTCAAAAAATGGAAAGATTATTACAGAATTTTTTTTGGAGAGGGAAAAAACCAAGACTAAGAATTGATCAATTATATGGGCCGTGGGGACAGGGTGGTATAGGGTTGCCTAGAATAGAACAATATAATCTAGGATGTCTGCTTCGACATGTTAGAGATTGGATAGTAGGGACATCAGTATATACACCATATGATTTTGAGTCCGCATTAGTAGCCCCTTATTCACTTCTATTTGTGTTACATGTGACAAATGTAAAATTGCTGAAGGATTTTAGAAATAATATTTTATGGCAAGGGGTCCGCTGGAGTTGGAAGTTGCTCTGTGCAAGATTGGGCATTCCAAGTGATGTGTCAGGATATTTGCCATTGCAAGGTAATTTAGCCTTTCAACCAAGTACAACGTCTATTTTTTTAAAGGGTTGGGAGAAAAAAGGTCTACAACAATTGTGGCAAGTAATAAATGGAGAAGGCACACTTAAACCTTTCTTGGAATTAAAAAAACACTATGGATTGCCACAGGGGCATTTTCATGTTAATTTACAATTAAAGTATTATTTGATTTCAATGAAAGATGGGAGACGAGGATTGAGACAGGAAAATTTTGAAAAATTGGAAAAATGGTTTGTAATAAAGGATAAAGAAAGAATATCGGTCGCTGACTATAGTAAAGCCTTGAATAACCTAACACAAGTCAAGAGCTATAGACACTTGAGTTTAAAATGGGAGAGAGATCTTGGAATTAATCTTGAAGCGTTTGAATGGGAAAAAAAACATTGGGCAAATCCCAAAAATAGTTATAGGAGCAAAATTACGTGATATGCAATTCAAAATAATACAGCGTGCTTATATCTCACCTTATAGAGCATGGAAGGCGGGTTTTGCTCAACACGGTGATTGTCCGTGGTGTGGAATGGAGCGGGCACATTTGGGGCATATGTTCTGGACATGTAAATGAGTAAGGAAATTTTGGAATGGGATTCAAAAATTTCTAATGAGCATATTAGGGCAGACATTGAAATTAACCTCGGGGTTTGCTGTTTTAGATGCTCCTTTTCAGAGACTTTTTTCATCAGGGAATAGATTATTAATAAGAAAATGTTGTCTGCTTGCAAAGCATTGTATTCTTCGGAAATAGAGAGAATCTGGAGGTCCAGAATATTGAGAATGGAGGAATGTTTTACATCAACTGGTATTATGGGAGGGAGAGGCTTCTAGAAAACATGTTCGTAGAAGAGCATGTTTTTTGATGACTTGGTCTCCATATCTTGAAAAGTTGTCGACCAGAGCAAGAAATGATATTTTAACAGTGTAATTTGGTATAAACTTTATCTTAGTAATTTAAGTTGGCATAATTAGGACTAGAGTGCTAAAGAGAAGGGGGGGGGGTTGAAGGTAAGGGTGGGAGTGGGGGGGAGGGAGAGGTGGGAATTGGGGGGGAGAAGGGAAGGGAGGTAGTGGGCAAAAGAGGGAGGGGGATAAAAAGTAATAGTTATTCCCTGTAGTGGGATATAATATTGTTGTCTATTATGCCTTAATATGTATGCTGCTTACAATGTTTCAATATGTTTGTTATTTACAATGTTTCTATATGTAAGCTGCTTTTAATGTTTTAATATGTTTAAAATTAATAAAAAGATTTAAACATAAATAAATGAGAACATAATAAATTATTAAATTATAAAATATTAAATGTAAAAGGCATGCATTAGCACCAACCAAATTCTTACATAAAATGATACAAGTCATCATAAGAGGACAAACTCAAAAAATGAAAAACTCAAATTGTCAAAAAAGTGAACTGGTCATAGGAATACTGTCAAGTCAACTTCCAGGTTAAAGCCATAAACGGACTGGCATGAACGACTAAAAACTTAAAAAAACATATATAACATAAATAATGGGGACATAATAAAATATTAAAATATTAAATGTAAATGACATGCATTAGCACCAACCAAATTTTTATTTCTTATTTAAAATGATACAAGTCATGTTAAGAGGACAAACTTGAAAAATGAGTCACTCAAACTGTCAAAAAAGTAAAAAATCAACTGGTCATAAAAATACTGTCAAGTCAATTTCCTGGTTTAAACCATTGGGTGCCAGACTGTTAAATTCATAGATAAATCTTTGTTCCAATCTTAACAGAACTTTATCAAAGTCACCACCTCTCCAACTTGGAACCACTGTTTTGATGACAAAATATTTCAAATCCTGAATAGTATGTTGTTTCTCTAACCAGTGTGCCACTAACGGACTGTCGTCTGCTTTCCTCTGCAAACAACTTCTGTGCTCTATGATCCGAGTGCGGATCTGACGTTTGGTTTTTCCTATGTATATTAAGTTACACGGACATATTATTAAATAGATGACCTTTTCTGTTTTGCAATTTGAAAAATGATTTATATAAAACTTACGCTGTGTAACTGGGTGAATGTAAGCTTGCTTGACTGTAAGGGTATGAGTACGCACGGAACAATTGCCACAAGGGTAATGTCCTTTGATTTTAGGTGGTGGTTTATAATAAGTGAGAGCAGTAGGAACCAATGTATCAGCTAAATTCGAATTATGTTTATAGGCCACCATAATGCTTTTAGAGGCCAAGTTGGAAACACCAGTCAAAAGATACCATTTCTGTCTTAATATATTAGAGATCTCCTTTGAATATTGGGAAAAGGTGAGGGAACAAACAATTTTGTCCACCTTCTGACGTTCCTTTTTCTGTAAAAGATTTTTACGTTCTGTTGTACAGGCTCTAAAAAATGTTTTTTTAATGCATCTCTTAGGGTATCCTCGTTCTAAAAATCTCTGACGTAGGTCTACTGCATGTTTCTCAAAATCAGATTCAATAGTACATAACCTTCTTACCCTTAAAAACTGACTAATTGGCAAATAATTTTTCAGGGAAGCAGCATGATAACTGTCATATCGTAAAAGAGTGTTACGATCTGTCGACTTACGATGTAACTCTGTAATGAAACCATCCGCACCCTTCCTGATGTTTAGATCTAAATATGCAATACTTTCCGTGCTGAAGTTACCCTCAAACTGCAAATTAGGATCCAAACTATTGATCCATTCAAAAAATTCTTGTAACAAAGTTTCAGAGCCGTCCCATATTATTAAAATGTCATCAATATACCTTTTCCATAAATTAACATGCTTCTTAAATGGGTGCATCTTCAAAAATTTGTTTTCAAAATCAGTGACATATAAGTTAGCCACGTCTGGGGCCATAGGAGACCCCATAGCCACACCCTTAATCTGTTTGTAGAATATTCTTCTAAAACAAAAATAATTCTCTGTCATAGCCAAGGAGGCTAATTGTATAAGGTAAAAAGTTGGAATACGTACCGGCTTTGGCCTGCGAATAAGCGTGTTAGCTAGCACTTCAATGGCTGCTTTTTGAGGGATATTTGTATAGAGTGAGACTATATCTAAAGTAACCAAAATTAACTTATCATGATAACCAGAAAACCTGTCTAAAATGTTAATAACATTAGTGGAATCCAGTATGTAGGAATCTGCTTCTGAAACAAATGGTCTAAGAAAAAGATTCATAAATTTAGAAATGGGTTCAAACAGGGATCCTATGGCCGAGACAATGGGACGGCCAGGCGGATTCTCCAAAGATTTGTGTATTTTGGGTACAATATAGATTGTCGGAATTGTCGGATGCTTCACTGTAAGAAAAGACAATTCTTTAGATGTAAGGTATCCTGCCTGGCTGCCTATATACAATAAAGTGTCTATTCTTTGTTGTAAACCCGACGTGGGATCGTCAAAAGTTTTTCATAAAACTTAGTATCATTCAATTGCCGTAAAACCTCACTTATATAAGATTTGCGATTTTGAACGACTATCGCCCCTCCCTTATCCGCAGATTTAATAATAATGGAGTTATTATTGCGTAAACTTTCTAAAGCTTCATTTTGTATCCTTGTTGTATTGTGAAACATTTTCACCTTGGTATGATATAAATCGTTAACTTTAGATAGTACTACTTTTTCATAAGCCATTATTAAGGGATCAGTGTTAGGAGGAGGGACCCACGTGAAAGGCCTTCTTGCTACTGAATTGTCCGCTACATCATGTTCATTATTGCCAAAATAATTAATAATTCTGAGTTTACGAAAAAATTTATAAAGCTCTACATGTGTATTAAATGTGTCGTGTGCTTTTGTGGGAACGAACGATAACCCTTTTTCTAATACTTGTATTTCAATATCTGAAAGAGGATAATCAGAGAGATTAATAACATTACTCATAAGTCCCAAGTCAGTCTTCTTTTGGACATGAAGCCCGCATCCCTGACAGTGTTCTGACGTTGATGCGTTTGATGGTCTCTGTGGATTCGTGGTGATCTGGGAGGATGCTGATGGAAGTCTCGCCCACCTCCTTTCCAAAGAGAGTCCATACGAAAATCCCGCCGGGGGCTCTGGGCCTTAGATCGAAATGGAGCTGCAGAGAATAAAGAACCCGAGGGATCTACTGGGGCATCGGGTAGTTCCTCTAAGGTAAATCTACCTCTTTTTGGACCTCGTGTGGGATCTGGAGATCTAGAAGATGATCTGTTTCTAGTTCTATATTCATTTCTAGAATTATTCCTCCTATTAATTTTAGGGGATCTGGACTGTGAACTATCTCTAATCTTATACTTATTTCTCAGATTATCCCTCATGTTAGGTCTTGGCGAATGAAAAGGTTTTCTAAAAGAACCATTTCTTTGTCTGCTCCTAAAAGCAGACCCATCATGGGTCCAATAATAAACAGTATTCATCTTATAATCCTCTTTGTCACGTTTGTATTTACTGATTTTAATATCCTTAATCTCTTTTCTATACTCCATGGTATTTATATCAAACCTCCTTTTTTCAGCATCAAATTGATTATCCATTTTCTTAAGTTTATCTATAGAAGTGTCGATTAATGGTTTAAAAACCTCTGCCCTACGTCTAGATGTATTTATAATTAAAATCATTAAATCTAACGAACACTTATTTAAAATCTTGATCCAGTTAGACATAAATACATTGTCGTCCTTAAACATGCCTGGCGCCTTTTGTACTCTCAAACCACGTGGGATGATTTTCTTTCGGCAATACTCTAGCATGGATGCTGCATGTAACTCTTCTCTAATTAGGCGTTGTGTCATCCGTACGACATTTCCCCATTCTTCTTCAATATCTGGCGTAGCTTCCTCTTCTGTAAAGAAGGGGTCCTCCGGTAATAAAGATTTTAATTCCTCTTCTTTGTAACTTAGGATATCCTTCCATGGGGAAAACGTTGCTCCAACCGATCGGTCAGGCACAAAGAGAGCTGGATACTCTTGCTATTCCAACAGAGACACAGTGAGGCAAGAGATATGGATGAACACATGTGCCTTTATTGGGTCCCTTTTGAGGCATTTTTTAGCACGAATATTCACTGCATGTAGCACATTTGCTCTATAGTGTTATTACTCAGTTTCATCTTTTTATTCCCTTTTATTTTTATTGTGTTTATATATAACAGTATTGCAATAAAGTGACGAATCCACAGGCTATTTAGAACAAAACTTGACTCTTTTCCAGCTGTGCCTTGTAAGTAAATGTTTGAGGGTATTACGTTTAGTGGTTGGTATCAGAATTTTTTATAGAGCAATTTTTTATAGAGTCAGTTGTCTGCCCTACGTCTTAGATTTTAATGTTTTAATCTAGTGTTTTAACCTAGTATTCTTTTTCTTAACATTTTAATTGTTTTTACTTTTTTATACATGTTATGGTTTATTTAATACTTACACCACATTGTTGTCCAATGTATTGATTTTAGGTATTATTTTAAATGCATGTTTATGTATTATTTTAAACACGTTTATATATTTTGATATTTATATTGATGTGATCATATGTCACATGCCTGTTTGATCTTGTTTTTATTTATATTTATTGATTATTGTTTAATACTAATCTTATGTTTTTATGTTTGTATGTTTAAGTATATCCCCCTGAGGAAGGCTTAGGCCGAAACGCGTAGGGGACCCAATAAAGGCACATGTGTTCATCCATATCTCTTGCCTCACTGTGTCTCTGCTTACAGTGGGCCCAGGCCACGGGCAGGCTCCGGGACACGGTCTCAGTGTCCTGTCAGCTGACAGAGTCCCTCAATTGGTGGCAGGATCCACAAAACCTACTGAGGGGCATGCCCTTCCAACTCCCGAGCCCACAGAGGTCCTCACAACAGGTGCCTCCCTACTGGGCAGAGGTGTCCATTGCAAGGAATTGTGCACCCAGGGTGTCGTCTTTGAGGAGAGTCAGCAGAAAATTAACCTGCTGGAACTCGGCTGTTTTCGTGGCACTCAAGGCTTTCCAGCACCATCTGCAGAATTAGTCAGTGCTTGTTCAAACGGAAAACCAGGTCATGATGTTCTACCTGAACAAGCAGGGAGGTCACAGGCTCCTACCACCTTTACCAGGAAGCAGTAGCCCTCTGTTCGTACATGACCAGATGGGGGCCAGCAGGGTCCTCCAGCCGCACGAATGATGTCTGGACCCCGGGGCAGCACAGCGGTTCTTCAGGTTATGGGACACCCCGTGCCATGACCTCTTTGTCAGCCCGACCAATGTTCAGCTGCTGTGTTTCTGCTGCCCACAGCCACATCCAGCTCGGGTGGTACTAGATGCCTTCTTCATGTTGTGGTCTGAGGGCCTGTTGTATGCCTTCCCTCCCATGCCTCTTATTGCACGGACCCTCTTCAAGGCCCAGCGAGACAAGGCTTCCCTGATTCTGGTGGCCCCAAGATGGCCCAGGGAGCCTTGGTTTCCTCTCCTGCTCATTCTCGCGACAGAATCCCCGGTCCCTCTTAGGAGTTCACAGGGGCTTCTCACTCAGGAAGTGGGCTCAGTCCTCCACCCTAACCTGGGTTGCTTGTTCCTCACAGCATGACTGCTGAACGGGTTGCCCTAGCACCCCTCAACCTTCCCAAGAAGGTGGAGGAGATCCTCCTCGCCTCTCACAAGGGCTACATGAGGCAGGCCTATGCCTTCAAGTGGCGCTGGTTATCCTTATGGTGCACAGAGCAACAGGTGAACCCGTTCTCCTGCCCAGTACAGGCGTACTGCAGTACCTGCTCCACATTTCTCAGTCAAGGCTCAAATCCAACTCCGTGAGAGTGCACCTGAGAACACACTCCATGAACCACCACTCCATAGAGGGCAATCCTCTTTTTGTACAGCTCCTCATCATTCGATTCATGAAGGGCTTACTGCTCTCGAAACCCCCCATGGAATGGGATCTCAGTGTGGACCTGGCGCAGTTTACAAAGCCGCCTTTCGAACCATTGACTGCCTGCCACCTCAGATACCTATCTTGGAAGGCAGCCTTCCTGGAGGCACTCACCTCAACACGTCAAATCAGTGCGCTCCAGGTCCTGATGGCCAAGCCACCCTACACCAGATTCTACAAGAACAGGATCGTGCTCCACACCCACCCAAAGTTTCTTCCAAAGGTGGTATCGGATTTTCACCTCAATCAGGAGGTGGTACCTCCCTACTTTCTTTCCTAGTCTCTTTCCACGGCCCCACACCGACAAGGCATTGGCCGTTCTCCATATTTTGGACTGCAAAAGGGTCCTGTCCTTTTTTCCACAGCGTACTCTGAGCCACCACAGAGCCTCACAGCATTTTGTCTCATACGACCCCAGTTGTCTGGGGTAGGCTGTCACTAAGCAGGCCCTGTCCACCTGGGTGGTGGACTGCATCACTTTCACCCACAACCAGGCTGGGCTGCCGCTGGAGCGCTGGGTCTGAAAGCATAATGTCAGAGCTATGGCAACCTCGGTTGCCAGCCTCCGCTCGGTTCCCATGGCAGACATCTTCCGGGCTACCATCTTTTCTTCAGTCCACACTTTTGCAGCTCACTGCTGCCTGTAGGGGGAGTCCCAATGAGACAGTGCCTTTGGATGCTGTACCCTGTAATCTGTTCGGGGTTTAGGCAACTCCTGCCCTCCGACCTTCTTTTTCAGGCTCCCAGAGCCATGGTTCTCCCTGGACACTGGGGTCCTCCGTGTCTATCCTTGTCTATCCTCAGATGCACTTGTGGCTGCTCTCGGCTGGGCCGTGCATTTTCTACCGGTCCTTGGTAGCCTGGAGCTAGGGAGTCCCATATGTGAGGACTGACTTCCTGCTTGTTCCTGGAGAAAGAGTAGTTACTCACCTGTAACAGATGTTCTCCAGGGACAGCAGGAATCAGTCCTCACAGTCCTCCCTCTTCCCCTTGGAGTTGCTGTTCATTTTGGTCATCTTTTCTTTATTAGCTCTAGCTATTTCATCTGACTGACCAACATGGCACCCTTGGGCAGGAATGGGACTACGCATGTGTGGGTGGCATCTCCCAAAGGCTTTCTTTGGAAGCTGGGGAGATGCTTCCGCGAGGGCTCCGGACATCACTCATATGTGAGGACTGATTCCTGCTGTCCCTGGAAAACACCTGTTGCAGGTGAGTAACTACACTGTACTTGAGATTTGGAATGGCCACTGTTGGAAATAGGATATTGGACTTGATGAACCCTTGGTCTGACCTAGTATGGCATATCTTATGTTTTTATAATCTTATACCAAAAGGCCTAAGCATAACTTGGTTAAGGGTTGCTGTCTTCAGTACTGTGAAATTCAAGAGGACCGGTCTTCCTTGCATCTCTTGTTGGCATATCCATTCTTTCTCAAAATTTGTTCATTTAAGACATACCTTCATTTCATATTTTCCTCTCCCTTCCTTCCTTTGTGTGCTTCTTTTTGTTTTTAAAATTGCTAGTTTATGCTGACTTTGACCTATATGTTGTTGTAGGAGTTTGTAATGATCACGGCAAGACTTATGCATTATATGCGATCACAGTACATCGGCGAAATCTAGAAGGCATTGAAGACATATGGAAAACATATCGTCGCTACAGTGACTTCCATGACTTCCATATGCGGATCACTGAACAGGTAAAAACTGGTTCTGTAGATATTTTCATTTATATGTGGTTACATTTTTTAAGCAGATGTATTTATAGTTTTAACTGTAGCCAAACACAGATGAAAATGTTGAGTAAATTTTTCCCCCCACTCCATGAGAATTGTAAGTTGTAAGTGACTCCATTTGCCTGATGATCTATGTAGCTCTCCTCTTCACCTGCATATGCCGCTCTCCTTAACTGCCTGTGCCTGAGGATTTGTCTGCTCTCCTCCTCACCTGCCTGTGAGTGTGATTGTGTTGAGCAACATCTGGACAGACTATTACCTGCACTTTAAGCTCTGTGCACTTTAAATTGTGTTGTGAGATTACATATTCCAGCACCTTTTTTAGAATAGGCTGTTCAAAGTTACAATTAGTTCACTGAAGTGCATTTTTGTAAATGTATTCTGGCTTGCTTTAGATCAGGGCTCTACAAATCCTGGGCATCAGATTGTCATGGTGCCTGGAAATTTCATGCCCCTGAAAGTCTTATGCACCGCTGCTGCCTTACTCATCCACCACGATCCGCTCTCTGCAAGGAGCTTAAGCCACGCAGTGGAGTAAGTTTGGGCTGATCTTGTAGTTCAACTCTTTGCAGAGAGTCAGTTGCCGTGAGAAATCATCGAGGCCTTTTCATTGCAGTCACAAACAGTAGCAATCCAGAGACAGAGGATGGGGGTAGATGGCTGGGGGGATCTATATGAGAGAGACACTGAGTGATGACTGGATGGGGTTATAGGAGAGAGAGAGAGACTGGGTGATGACAAAGTGTGGTGGCTATATGAGGGAATTTTTTTGCTTCATGTGTTGCCAGTGCTCATTGGGGGTGATGGGAAGGGAAGGAGGAGAAAGCTCACTGCCTTCTATTAGCACTGTGCAATGGCATGTTAAGTACCTGATTTATTAAGCTTTCTTTTCCATAGAAAATGGGAAACTGTAGATCAGGTCCTTAAAGCAGCGGCGATACACCTTTTGTGGGGGGGGGGGGGGAGGGAGACAATGACAGAGGTCTTGGCAGCTTGCTTCTAAATTTTTAAGCTAACTCCTAGATTTCAAGAATTTGTCAAGGCCTGGTTTTAGATAACTTTTTGTGTATTCGCCTTTTAGTATGGGTTGCTCCGGAAGTGGGATCATTCCGGCAGTGACAGGAAGATGCCATTATTCTGCTTTGCGTCCAGTAAGTGGTGTATATAAATTGGCTCACCCAAGAGTTTTTACCATTGTTTGCGTTGGCCTAAGAGATGCAGCACAAAATAGGGTCATTTTGCTGGTTTAAAAATAGCTTTAATACATGACCTGTAGAAAATAAAATGCAGGTTATTTATTTTGATATTAGAGAGAATGAATTGGTTATTTTATGTATAACTGAAACCTGGCTTACTGAATCTGTCATTCTTTTATTGAATCTATTATGTCCTCCTCAGTATTCTTATGTACATCAACCTTGTGTTAGAGGTAGAGGTGGAATTTGTTACTACTTTTATAAAGATCTCTAATTTCGATGAAAGTAGTAATGGCTGGATTGATCCAGCTTCCGAATTGCTTTTACTGCAAAGTCGTCTCACCGATATCTTTGTGATGTATCCGCCCCCCTGATGCTTCTGTAAAGATCTTAATGGATGTTCTGGAATGGTTTATCTCTAGTGAATAATCTGAATGTATTTATTTTTCTCTGGGATTTTAATTTACAATTGGATGTCCAACCATTATCTGGAGAGGTAGAATTATGTTTGGATATGATAGAAGCATTAGGGTTGGTTCAATTCGTTTCAAGCCTTCTCGTTCTCAAGGGCATTTGTTGGATCTACCTTTTTTTGTCCGAGTCTTTGATATGAAGAAAAGTGCTGTTTTCCTTAAAAAAGAAAACTCTTGTGGGATGGCCTGATCACAATTTTATTGAGTACCAATTAACTGCATATGAGTTGTGTTTGTGGATAAGAATAGAAAAAAGACAAGTGGAAGAAAAGTGGCATGGCTTGTTTTGGCAATTCATGGGGACCAGTACATTGAGAACGAAGTCTGGCTTTTGAGATTGTGATTGCTGAATAGAATATGGTTACCACCAATGTGTTGAATGGTGCCACAGTGATTCATGAACTGCTTGATAGACGTTTTTCTTATGCCCCATGGTTTATAGGGACGTTCTCCGGGAACAAGCAGGAATTCAGTCCTCACATATGGGTGACATATGAATCGACTGAGCCCACGCGGTAACCTCTCCCCAGCTTTCAAAGAAAGTCTTCCCACCCAAGGGTGCCATCTTGCCTCAGTCTCCTTTTTTCTGTGGAGCCCATCAGATGTTCGTCTGCACCCCAGAAAAGGTTAATTGTTCTTTTTTTGTCCTCCTTATTTTTCCCTTCTCTGGTATGCATACCGGTGCCTTCTCGCCTCCCTGATTTCGCTGCTGCCTTGGCACCATGGTTTTTTGGGGTCTTTTTTCCCTTCAGGGTTTTTTCTTTGGTGCACAGGAAGCCTCGTGCCCTTCCTGGCCAGGACACTTAAGTTTGATCTCACGGGTGCTGTCTTCCCTGCTATGTCCTCGACTAGTGGGTTTAATCACTGCAACTGCTGCAGGCATACCATGTCCCGCCCAGATCCGCATGACTGCTACCTCCGGTGCCTCAGTGCAGACCACGATGACTCCTCCTGTGGGCTCTGTTAGCAAATGATGAGCAAGGGCCAGAGGAACCGTTAGAAGCAGCAAGAGTCCATTTACAGAAGACTTATGTTTTGGCCTCAGCTTCACTTGCGGAGCGGTGTCCTCGGGGGTCCACCATGGTGGCCTTGACCTCGTGTTATGGCCATGCCCATTCTGAGCCCTGAGGTTGCGGGGCTTTGGACTGGGGGTTATCTTCTGAAGGCTGTCCCCTGAAGAGCCAGATGTCGTCAGTGGCATTGCCTGGCAATGATGCTGGAGCCATGGGTAAGTCCCATGGTCAAAGGCATCGGAGCCCCTGGCACAATGCTGAGGGCAATGGCCGGGAGTGACCCTCCAAGCTGCCCTGGTGGGAAAAAACACCATCGGCATCAGGAGATCAACCCCAGTTTCCCAAGCCTTTCCTTGTCAAGGACGCATCTTCGACGGATCCAGCGTTGGGCCCAAAGCCCATGGTGGTGGTTGTGGAGCCATCTTGCCTCGAGTTCAGAATGGCGGCCTTTGAGTGCAGCATTGCTACCTTCTTGGCCCAGCAGCACTGACCGATGCCTGGTTCCTCCATGTCATCAATCCTGACTACTGACCTTTCCACCATGAGGGCATTGCCAGAGGTTGTCGAAACGGTCCTCAAGTGCCATCGACATCGAGAGAACACCCGGCACCAATCCCATTTGGGATGGAGGACGTCCCTGACCCGGCGCAGTCCCAAGACCTGGAGGGTTCTTGAGGTCTCCTCCAACTCAGTTGGACTGGGAGACCGATGACAAGTCCCCCGATACCTGTCTCCTTTGGGATGTCCCATCAGAACCCTCCCCTCTGGAGGACTGACAAGGTCCCCTCTCAAGGACCTCTCCTCCTTGAAGTTCGTCCGGGACATGGCGAAGGCCTTGGCCTTCACCATGGAGTCAAAGGAGGAGCCTCAGGCAGAGGACCTCGAGATCCTCCAGTACCAAGGCCCTTCCGAAAGAGGGCATTACGGAACCTGTTCCCCCAATTCTGGAACAGCTTCTCTTCAATGTGTGGGAATCCCCAGCCTCAGTGCCAATTGTAAGCAGGTGGCTGGATTTCATGTATCGAGTCTGCAGGGTTCCAGAAAGCACAACTGCTTCATTACTCCATGGTGGTGGAGTTGGCCATGTGCAGGATCAAGAGCTATACAACGCACTCCTCAATATCCCCTGGCAGGGAGGCCCGCACCATGGATGCTTTAGGCAGAAAGTGCTCCCAGACCTACCAGCTATACGTGGACATGTACTTTGCGGGACTTGGCAAGAGTGCTCGCTGGGTTCCTGGCTGTGCTGAGAAACAGGTTCCACAATGCTTGTATTGGGTCAAGCATTGATATCCTGGGACCAACTGAGCCGGGTTCTCCATCTCCATGAGTGGTGGATTGACCCACAGGTTGTCAACCGACTGTTCTGTTGCTGGGTCCTTCCTGTGATGGATCTCGTTGCCAGCCTGGCCAATGCTCGGCTGGCTTGCTTCTGCTCCGGAGCACCACACCCCTCCTGGGTGGCGACTGATGCATTTCTCATTCTGTGGATGGAAGGTCTCCTCTATGCCTTTCTTCCCTTTCTTCTTGGTTTGGTGTGCGAAGAGGGCTGCCAACCCCTTCTGTTCTGTCCAGCTGGTGCTGCAGTACCTGCTACACCTATCTGATGCTGTTATGAAGTCTAACTCCATCAGGGTTCACCTCAGTGCGCTATCAGTGCACCATCACTTCTTTGAGGGGAAGCCCCTCTCCACCCAGCCTCTAGTGGTCCTCTTCCAGAGGGGCCTCCTGCTCTCTCAACCATCTATTAGACACAGGTGATGTGGGATCTCAATGTGGTCCTCTAGAAGCTCGCCGCTGGCTTCCTTCCACCTCAAGTATTTGTCCTGAAAGGTGGTCTTTCTTGTGGCACTCACGTCTGCTTGCAAGATCAGTGAGCTCCAGGCTCTGGTGGCTCATGCCCCTTACATCAAGTTTCACAGGAACAGGGTGGTGCTCCAGACAACACCCTAAGTTGCTCCCTAAGGTGGTCTCCCCATTCCACCTCAAATAGGAAGTGGTGCTTCCCACCTTTTTCCCACAACCTCGTGCCAATAGGGCAGAGGCTGCTCTCCATACACTGGGCTATAAGAGGGCCGCCACCTGTTCCTCAGTTCATATTTTTGCTGCGCATTACTTCTTGGAGGAGAGTCCTGGCAGGACACCACCTTTAGCCAGGCAGAACTCCATGATTTGTTTGGGGTTTAAGGCAACTCTGGCACTTCTGTGTGTCCAGGCTATTGGAGAGCTGGTTTCCCTGCTCAACCTAGGGGTCACTGAGAGGTCTTGCAACTGAATTGTACTCTTACTGTTCCACACTGTTCAAACTTTGGGTCTCCCGTGGCTTATAGGTTTTTCGGTAGCCTGTAGCTAGGGAGTCCCTTACATGAGAACTGACTTCCTGCTCGATCCCGGAGAAAACGTGGATCTCCCAAAGGCTTTCTTTAAAAGCTTGGGAGACGTTACCACGTGGGCTCTTGTCGATTCCAATGTCGCCCATATGTGAGGACTATTTCCAGCTGTTCCCAGAGAACACCTGTTACAGTTGAGCCTGAAAAGAAAAGTTAGATGGTGTGAACATTTGTGAAGAAAGAAGAAAGCAGGTGGTGATAAATTGAATTATGAGAATGCTATGAATATTTATTTGTTGGCAGTAGCAAAAGCAAAGAAAGCTTGCTATATAGTAAGCAGATTTGCAGTGCTCTTCGTCTACCATCATCTGCTGATCTATTCTCTATAGTGCATATGTTAGCCAGCAAACCTATTGAGTGACTGGGAAAGAGGGCTTGATGCTCAAGAATTAGCATATTTGTATTTTTTAAGAAAGTTCAAAACTGCACCCAAACCACAGTTTCAATGTAATTCTTTCCAATGCTAGCATGTGATGGCATTCTTTTTTAGAAGTTGCTATTTCTTCATCTTCTGTCTGGGTGAAATTTGAGCATGTGAGTGAAGAACATCTACAGTACTTAATGTATTACACTAGCTAGTTTACCTGATGCCACATGTAATTTGGATTGTAGCCCTACTGAGATACATAAAGGATTGCAATAAAAATTGGCTTCCAGTTAGTACAACTTGTTGATTCTTTTTTGCAATCTGAAGTTATGCCAACTGCATTGAAGCAGGCTTTGATACATCCTGTATTGAAGAATTGTGCAGGTAATGTTCTGGATGTGACTATAGGCCACTTTCAAATATTCCTGTAATGGGAAAGGTGATTGAATGGGTAGTTCTACAACAGCTGCAGGATTTCGTGCTCAACTATGATCTTCCAGTATGTTCCTCCAGTCCAGTCCAGACAAGTTGGTTATGCTCCTCTACCAACAGGTGGAGACTGAGAACACAAACTCTGTGTGCTATAAGTAGCTTGTGCCCACTGACAACAGCCAGTATTTTCAGTCTCCAGCAGGTGGTAAAGGAGCATAGCCTGTGCAACCTTGTGCTTTTTGGGCCTACGACAGTGGTGTAGAACCTGGTGGTGCAGGTCCCTCCCTTTTTCCCCTAGCTGCTCCCCAGGAGTCAGAGGACTCCTCCTATCCTCCTCCCCAACTATTGGGAGGGGGCCAGGGGTAAACTTCTGCACCTTTCAGACACACACACAGAAAAAAAAAGAAATAAGTAAGGCTGAAGCAAGAGTAGCGAGCGTGGAAGACCAGCCACCTAGGCAGCGGCAGTCTGTGGAGGAAGTAACCACCAGGTAAGTCCAGGGATTGGCACTAGGGGAGTGTTGCTATGCATGGTGGAGAATCCATGGGCCCGCGGGGGTCATGGATTGCGGCCAGTGCATCAAATGCGGCAGTTGCAGGGCACAGTCTCCTGAGGTCGGGCTGTTCCATGGCTGCTTCCCGGAGAATGGAGCTGTCATGGATTACCTTGTGGAAGGCCCGGAGGGGGCCAGAACTGTGTGGGGCAGGTCTGAGGAGGGAGCAGGATGGTGCTTCTGGGGATGGCAGTGGTCCTGCATTTTTTGCGGGAACTGCTGCCATTTTGCCTGTGTCAAGGTCTGCTATTCTGGAAAGTATTGAACCCCAGTTTCTTCAACTTATTGCTGAATCTTCACCAGGAACATCACCGGTGATGACAGGGGAGAGGGGGGCCCAGAGCTCCCTCTTATCCCCCAAATTCATTTTGTTGCCTCATCAGGCTTTTGTGATACAGCAGGACTTGGGGGAAGGGTCTCAGTCTCTTCCAAGCCGCCTTTGAGCAAGAGCCTGGGACTCCCAGTGGTGGCTAAGCACCCTTGGCAGGACAGAGTAGAGGAGGACTTGGAGCATTGCTCCTTGGGATCACTGGACTCTATGGACCCCTTGGAAGGGCCCTGTGGACCTCCTGGAAGAGAGTTCACTGGAGAAGCTAGAGGAGGGGGAACTCCCAACGGCAGTATGGATTTTTCATCGGGATGAGCTCCCCTCACTCATTTCAGAGTCCCTGGCAGTGTTGCAGTTTGCAGAGGAACCTAACTTGGAGCCCTTGGAGGGACCCACTGGTAGAGGCGCTCCTCTCCAGGGCCATGGTAGAGAGCCTCATAGGTTTCAGCCTGCCGTGGTGGTTATACACAGAGGTCACTGTTTCTGCAGTGGGGTCTGTCCTTTCGGGGGGACTCCCATGGAGGCCGAGAAGGAGCCTCTGGTGCTCCCAGTGCCACCATGTCTTCCCAATGAAGGTGCAGGGGTCCACATAGGGTTTCAGCCAGTGCTCGGTCATCTGCAATGGTTTTTTCCCCACTTGGACCCAGATTACGTCGGACACCTGGGCTCTCAAGGTGATCCGAGAGGGTTACACCCTCGGGTTCTCCAAGCCCCTATCTGATGCTTTTTTGATGTCATCTTGCTGAGCCCCTAGCAAGGCTCGAGCAGTAGAGGAGACGCTCGAGCACCTTTTGCAGCTAGAAGCAATCTTCCTGGTCCCTTGTGAAGATTGGGGCTTGGGCCGGTATTCCATTTATTTTGTGGTTCCCAAAAAGGAGGGCTCTTGGCAGCCTATCCTCGATCTGAAGGGCATCAATGGTGCCCTGAAAGTCCTGTGTTTCCGCATGGACACTTTGTGATCCACGATAGTGATAGTGTGGCAGGGAGAGTTTCTGACTTCCCTGGCCTTGACTGAGGCTTATTTACAAATTCCCATTCGCCCCAATCACTGGTAGAATTCTGCATTTTGCAGTTCATCTGGGGCTTTTTCAGTTCTAGGCCTTGCCCTTCGGTTTCACCACCATGCTGTGGGTTCACCAGAGTTATGGTGGTCATAGCAGCAGATTTGCACAGGCAAGGGGTCCTTGTTCACCCATTTCTGAACTATTGGCTGATCTGGGCCAAATCATTTCAGGAGAGTTGTGAGACAATGGTGAGGATGATGCGGCGTCTTCAGGACTTAGACTGGATAATCAACTTTGCCAAGAGCAGACTGGAACCACCCCAGTGTCTGGAGTATCTGGGAGCTCAGTTTGACACACTGAGGGGGATGGTCTTCCTTCTGGAGGGCAGGATTGCAAATTTGCAGATCCAGGTGCAGAAGTTGCAGAGTGTTCCCCTCGCCCAAGGATATGTGGGATTATCTCCAAGTGCTGGGCTCAATGGCAGCTGCGCTGGAGCTCATGCCTTGGGCAAGACTTCACATGAGGGCCCTGCAGGCAGACCTTTTGTCACAATGGTCTCCTTGGGGGCAGTCTAGAGGTTTGTCTCTCTTTGGGCAGAAGCCCAAGCGAGTTTGCATTGGTGATTGAATTCGGAGAGGCTTGCAGAAGGGATGCCTCTCAAATCTCTGGGCTGAGTGATCATGATCACCGATGCCAGCTTGACTGACTGAGGCAGGCAGTGTCAGTCCCAGATGGGTCAGGGCCAATGGAATCCAAAGGAGAGCCAGTGGACAATCAATTACTTGGAGACACGGGAGGTGCATTGGGCCTTAGAGGTTTTACCTCTACTGTTGAGTCGCATGGTGGTCCAGGTGCTGTCAGACAATACCACGATGGTGGCATATATCAATTTTCAGGTTGGCACTCTGAGTTTAATGGTAGCAGCAGAGGCAATTTCATTGCTGCAGTAGGCGGAGGCTCACTTACTGGTGATCTCGGCTGCCCATGTTGCTGGAAAGGACAATGTCCAGATGGGTTACCTGAGTTGCACGTCCCTAGATCCAGGGGAGTGGGCACTGTTGGAGCTGGTTTGCCAGAAAGTTGTTGATCACTGGGGGCATCTGGTGATGAATTTGATGGTGTCTCTGGAGAATGCCAAGGTTGACCACTTCTTCAGCTACCATAGCACTCATATGTATGAGGGGCTGGATCCCCTGGTGCAGCCCTAGCCAAGGGCAGATCTACTCTGTGTTCCCTCTGTGGCCTCTTATAGGCCAGGTCCTTCAGTAGATAGTCTCTTCGGAGGTCAGTGGTGCTAATTGCACCAGAATGGCCTCGGCATCTGGGGCATGTAGACCTGATGCGGCTCCTAGTAGCAGAGCCATTTCTGTTGCCAGCAGATGTGGACCTACTCACCCAGGGCCAGTGAGGATGCCAGAGGTGGCTTGGTTCTCGCTTATGCTTAGCTCTTGAGAGGGCTCGGCTGTGATGCAGGGGCTACTCCTCTCCAGTCATTCAAGCCTGTAGGCGATCAGCTTCTTGGCCTATGTGCATGTTTGGCACAATTTTGAGGCCTGGTGTGGCAAATGGCGGGCCCCCCCCCCCCCCTTGGCCTCGCTCCCTGTGATTCTGGCATTTTTGCAGACTGAATTAGAGAAAGGTCTTGCCTTGGGCTCCCTGAGGGTCCATGTGGCGACTTTGGCATGTTTCAGGAGTCAGTTCAGGGTCAAGTCATTGCCCAAGGGGATATGATTCATTTTCTGCAAGGGGTGAAGAATCCTTGTCCCCCATGCCAGTCTGAAGTTCCCTTATGGGACCTCAATTTTGGGCTCTGTTCTGGGAGCACCTCCCTTTGAGCCACTTAGAGGTGCCACAGTAAAGGATTTGACTTTGAAGGTGGTTTTCCTGGTGAGGATTTGTTTGTCTCGTCTTGTTTCTGAGCTTCAGGCTCTTTCTTGCAAGCAGCCTTATTTAGCATCCTCTAAGGAAAAGGTGATGCTACGTCCAATGCCTTCCTTTTTACCGAAGGGCTTGTCCAGTTTTCACCTCAATCTAGGTGGTTTCTCTGCTGTCCTCTTCTCAGTCAAGTGATTCTGAGGAGGCCCATCTCCTTCATAAACTGGACATCCATAGAGCTCTTAAGCCATATTTAAAGGTAACTCAGACCTTTCAGCATTCCGAGAGACACTTTGTTTTGTTTGGTGAACCTCAGAAAGTCGAGGCGGCTTCTAAAACTTCTATTTCCCGGTGGATCCAAGAGGCTATTGTGTCTGCGTATCTGTTGAAGGGGCATCAGGTGCCCTCGGGCTTGCGGGCCCATTCTACATGGGCTCGGGCTTCTTCTTAGGCAGAGTTTGGTCTGGTTTCCCCTCAAGATAGTTGTAGGGTGGTGACATGATCATATCTTCATTCCTTAGTGGGACATTACCAGCTGGATGCGCAAGCCCAGCAGGTTGCGTTGTTTTGGGGCAAGTGTGTTGCAGGCCGGTATCTCGGTTCCCACCCGTCATCAGTACTGCTTTGCTACATCCCACTTGTCTGGACTGAACTGGAGGGACACACTGGAAGGTGAAATTAGACCTTACCTGCTAATTTTCTTTCCTCCAGTCCAGTTCAGAACCCTCCCAGGATTTTTGTGTCACTGGATGGCTGTCTTGCATTATGCTCTTGCAGGATTAGTTTGGAGCAAGCATGCCCAGGACAGCATGCAATCGGTTTGCGGCCTTGACCTGGTGGCCTCGGATTTTCGGCTCTTTGCGTTTTTCTGTTTGTGGTTCTTGCCAGCTTCTTAAGAAAAAAAAAAGGAGGGAAAGAGAGTATTCAGGGTCTTTCCTTTGTAGGTGTAGATTGTTTAGTTACCCTTATTGCTTGGGACTCAGTGTGTCTCCTTTTCTCTTCTTGATGAAGTTTATACTGGCTGTTGTCAGTGGGCACTGGCTACTTATTGTGCACTTTAAATTTGTGTTCAGTCCAAAATGCCTCGTGTGGAGCCGGAGTCTGCTGGACACGTAAGTCCTGTTGTCCTCGAGGACTCTCCTCCCAGGGAGCTGACGTCGGGCCCGGCGCTGCCGGGGCCCGAGTCGGTGGCTGCTGAGTCTCCTGAGCTTGGACTCAGGCTGACAGCCTTGGAGTGCAGACTGTCTGCCTTCATGGATCAGCAGGCGCATCTGCCCCGACCACCGGGACATCGACGTCGAAGTCTACCCCGGAGACCGAGCCAATACTCGAGACCATGAACGCTGGAGGTCGTCCTCGGTTGCGGTTACCCTCGACCTCCCAGTCGGGACTGAGGGCGTCGATGCCAGTGCCTTCGGCATTGGGGTGGGTGCTGCCGGGACCCACGCGGTCGGAGCCCGACGACTCTTCGGACGAGTCTGCCTGGGAGACGGAGGACGAGGAGTCCCCCGATACCTTCAGGACTCCGTGCGTCCCGTCGGACTCACCGCAGTCTGAGCCCCGGAGTAGATCCCCACCCCCCCCCCCCCCCCCGGGAGGATACCCGGTTCTCGGAGTTCGTTCGGGATATGACCACAGCGTTGGTGATCCCCACGGACCCCGAGGAGGAGCCTCGAGCTCGAGGCCCTCCAGTATGACTCTCCTCCGAAGGAGGCCTTTACTATGCCGGTTCCTCCGATGCTGGAACGGCTCCTCTTCCGGATGTGGGAGGCACCGGCCTTGGCGCCAGTTCTGAGCAAGCTGGTCGATTCCATTTATCGACTCCGTAAGAGCCCTGGCTTTCAAAAGGCGCAGCTACCACACCATTCCATGGTGGTGGAATCGGCCATGCATCGTCTGAAAAGCCAGAAGATGCACTCCGCGGTGCCCCCCAGCAGGGAGGCCCGGAATCTGGATGCGTTTGGTAGAAAGTGCTTCCAGGGCTCGATGCTTGCTTGCCGTGTCCAGTCCTACCAGCTGTATATGGGCATGTACTTACGGGACCTGTCAAAGGAACTTGCCGGGTTCTCTGCTGGTCTCTCCAGGGAACCTTTGCAGAGGTTCAAGTCCTTGTCTTCGGGGATCCGGGAATGCTCTAAGTTCATGTCCCGAGCAGCCTACGATGGCTTCGAGGCCTCGGCCCATGTTGCGGCAGCCAGCATCGCGGCTCGACGCCAGGCATGGCTGCAGTCATCGGATCTCGAGCCATGGGTACAAGACAAGTTGGTTGATGTCCCTTGCCGAGGTGAGAACCTTTTTGGCAAGCCCATGGCCGAGAATGCTGCACAGCTAGAGACCAAGCACCTCACCGAGGACAAGGCTGTCCAGAAAGACTTCTGCCCCTTCTCATAAAAAGAAGGGCTCAGGTAAGAAGGCCTTTTACCTGAAGAAGGTGTCTGCCTACAAACAGTTCCCACCTTAGCAGGCCTCCCCAGCTCCCCCACAGGGTCAGCAGGCCAAGGGGCAGGGACATGGGCCCCGTAGGCAGAAGGCCCCAACCTCCGGCTCCTGCTCCCACTCAGCAGGGTGGGGGTTTTTGACTCCCAAGGCATAGCCTCTCCGTCTCTGCTGTCCCATCCCTGCACAGGAGGTCGACTAGCCCTGTTTTCCCACAGGTGGCCACCCATTACAGGAGACAGTTGGGTCTTAAGCATAGTCCACAAGGGCTATATGCTTCATTTCCATCAGTTGCCTCCTCCTTACTTCCCAGGAGAGCCTCCAAGGCCTCCTCTTCATACAGACCTCCTCCTTCAAGAGCTTCAGGGTCTGTTGCGAGACAAGGCGGTGGAGCCTGTGCCTCCCCACCTCCAAGGTCACGATTTCTACTCTAGGTACTTCCTCGTACCAAAGAGAACCGGAGGCCTCAGGCCTATTCTCGACCTCAGAAATTTCAGCAAGTTCCTAGAGAAGGAAAAGTTCAAGATGCTTACTCTTGGAACACTTCTGCCCTACCTCCAGCAGGGAGATTGGCTATGCTTTTTAGATCTAGATCTTTTTAGATCTTCCCCCACCCCTCCGCCTCGAGTCTCACTACCCCACTTTCAAGCGTTCCCTTAAAACTCATTTCTTCTCCCTTTCCTTTGACCTTTCCCCCCCCCCGACCCTTAATCCTCTTACCTCTTCCCCCACCCTTCTGTTTTTCCTCTCGCTCTTCTTTCCTATCTAATATGTAACTTCCTTTCTGACTCCTGGCCTTGTGCCTTTATTTGTAATTTTATTGTAAACCGCTCTGCCTACTAATGAAGGGCGGTCTATCAAATAAATGAATATGAATATGATGCGTACACTCACATCCTCATTCATCCAGACCACAGAAAGTACCTCAGGTTCATTGTGGGAGGAAACCATTATCAGTACAGAGTGCTGCCTTTCGGCCTCACCTCCGCCCCCCAGGGTCTTTACCAAATGCCTGGCAGTGGTGGCGGCCTACTTGAGAAATCAGGGTATCTTTGTCTTCCCCTATCTGGATGACTGGCTCATCAGGAGTCAGACGTGCCAGGAGGCCAGGCAAGCCACCCTCCTAACTATTTCTCCCCTTCAACACCTGGGGTTTGTCATAAACTTCGCAAAGTCCACTTTGCTCCCCTCCCAGAACTTGGAGTTCATAGGGGCGAGGCTAGACTCTCTGCAGGCAAAGGCTTTCTTGCCAGGAGACAGAGCCCAAAGACTGATAGACTTGGCAAACCAGTTTCTCAGCAGGCCACTGGTTTCCGCCAGACTCTGGCTGAGGCTTCTGGGTCACATGGCTTCGACAGTACATGTGACTCCCAATGCCCGGCTCCATATGAGGCCTGCACAGTGGTGCCTCAGAAATCAGTGGACACAGGCTACAGGCAGCCTCAGAGACAGAGTACGGGTGTCCAGACCATTCCTGAACTCCCTACGCTGGTGGCTGCACCCCCCCCCCCAACTTAATACAAGGGGTGCCTTTTCAGATACCTGGGTTCACAGTGGTGTTAACCACTGATGCCTCCCTGCAGGGCTGGGGGACACATTGTCTGGACAAGTGCACCCAGGGCCTGTGGTCTCCCTGGGAGGCCACGCAACAGATCAGCCTACTGGAACTACGGACTATTCGCTTAGCCCTCAAGACTTTCTCTCAAACCCTGGCTCATCAGTCTGTCTTAGTACAAACAGACAACCAAGTAGCCATGTTTTATGTGAACAAGCAGGGCGGCACTGGGTCCGGGCTCCTTTGTCAGGAAGCACAGGACCTTTGCTTATTTGAGCTCAGGCGCAACATGTTTCTCAAGGCTGTTTTATCTCCCTGGTCAGGAGAACTGCCTGGCAGACCGTTTGAGCAGGATTCTGCAGCCCCACGAATGGCAGCTCCACCCATTAGTGGTTCAGAAAATGTTCCTGAAGTGGGGACTTCCATCCATAGATCTATTTGCCAGTCCCCTGAACAGACAGCTGCCAGGTTCTGCTCCAGGCAACCACATCCTCTGCGGCTAGCAGCAGATGCTTTTCTGATTTCCTGGTCTCAGGGCCTCCTATATGCGTTTCCTTCCACACCTCTGGTGGCCTGAACACTGTTCAAGATTCTGCGGGACAAGGCCTCTGTTCTTCTGGTAGCTCCCAGGTGGCCGAGGCAGCCTTGGTTCCCACTTCTGCTTCAACTGGCATTGGACACCCCACTGCCTCGGGGGTTGCAGCCCGACCTTCTCTCTCAGGATCAAGGTTCTCTTCTGCACCCCAATCTCAAATCTCTCAATTTGATGGCCTGGAGGCTACAAGGGTAGTTTTGGCTCCCTGGGGCCTACCTCAGGAAGTTGAAGAGGTCGTCTTGGCCTCTAGGAAGCAGTCCACCAGGAAAACCTATGCCCTGAAATGGAAAAGGTTTTCTGTGTGGTGTCAGCTGCGTACAGAAGATCCTTTCTCCTGTTATGTACCAGTGGTGCTTCAGTACCTGCTGCACTTATACAATCAGGGACTCGAGTCCAATTCTGTTCGGGTCCACCTCTCAGCTCTAGCAGCTCACCATTCACTGGTGAAAGGACACTCTTTGTCGGTTCACCCCTTGGTGTCCTGGTGCCGCAGAGGTTTCCTCTTGCTCAAGCCTCCTGTCCGTCCTCCAGCCCCTGAGTGGGAGTTGAATGTGATCTTGCAACAACTGACTCGCCCACCTTTTGAGCCGATGGCTACTTGTCCTCTCCGCTTCCTTTCCTGGAAGACACTCTTCTGGTAGCCCTAACCTCGGCCAGACGAGTGAGTGAGCTTCAGGCCCTGGTCTGTGACAGGCCTTACACTCGCTTCTATAGGAACAGGGTAGTCCTTAGGACGCATCCAAAGTTCCTCCCAATGGTTGTCTCCTCTTTCCAGCTCAACCAGAAGGTGGTTATTCCAACCTTCTTCCCTAGGCCTCATGCAAGCCAGGTTGAAGCGGTCCTGCATACCCTGGACTGTAGAAGGGCCTTATCCTTCTACCTTGACCGTACGCAGGGGCATAGAAGGGCTACTCAGCTCTTCATATCTTTTGACCCTAATAATTTGGGGTTAGCTATGTCCAAGCGTACCTTGTCCATCTGGGTGGCTGACTGTATCACCTGGGCTTACAGGGCGGCTGACCTTCCCTTGCAGGGTCGGGTCACGGCCCACTGTGTCAGGGCTATTGCTACCTCAGTAGCTCATCTCCGCTCTGTACCGTTGGCAGACATCTGCAGGGCTGCAACTTGGTCCTCTAGCCAGACCTTTGCGGCCCATTACTGCCTGGAGAGGGAGTCCTGTAGGGGCAGTGCTTTTGGCTAGGCAGTACTCCGGAATTTCTTTGAGGTTTAGGCAACTCCAGCCCTCCGTTGGGCTACTGGTGGAGGTTCTTTCAGTGAAAAGCCTTTCTTTGCTGCTGGGGCTAGAGGGAGTTCTCTTGTTCAGCCTGGGTTCCTGGTAGCCCAGAGCTAGGGACTCACCCATATGTGAGGACTGACTTCCTGCTTGGTCCTGGAGAAAGCTTAGTTACTCACCTGTAACAGGTGTTCTCCAGGAGCAGCAGGAATCAGTCCTCACAACCCTCCCTCCTCCCCTGGGAGTTGCAGTTGTACATAGTTCATTTTTTCCATTTTTTGTGCTGTTTTTTAGCTATGTCATCAGACTGAGCAAGATGGCACCTTTGGGCGGGAAGGGGACCGCGCATGCGTGCAGTATTCCCAAAGGCTTTCATAGAAAGCTGGGGAAATGCTCCGCAAGGGTTCCATCGACGTCTATGGGACCCATATGTGAGGACTGATTCCTGCTGCTTCTGGAGAACACCTGTTACAGGTGAGTAACTACTTTTTCCCAGCAGGGACGTTCTGCAGGTCAGCCTGCCCCAAAGAGTCAGCAATCACCTAAACAAAGGAAAGCAAAGACTGCTAAGCCTCAACCGTCTCAGCAGTCTCAGCCTCCACAAGGCCTTTGACTTTCATCTAGAGAACTTAGCCTTCCTGGCCCTCAATGGACCAGAGCCTTCCACCATTCCAGGAAGGCTGTGTCACTTTGCCCCCAGATGGGGGCAAATAACAGCAGAACATTGGACACTCTCCATTATAAAAGAGGGGTATAAGCTTCACTTTCTATGCATGCCCCCTCCCACAATGGTAAGACAGTTCAATTCTCAGACCTCTCTCATCAGCCTGTTAGATCAAGAGGTCACTATGCTTTTTGCCCAAGGGGCAATAGAAGAAGTACCCATTCATCAGCAGGGTACAGGGTTTTACTCCCCCTATTTCCTTATCCCAAAGAAAACAGGGGGACACAGACCTATTTTGGACCTCAGAGAATTGAACAACTTCCTGTTCAAAGAGAAATTCAAGATGATTTCTCTGGGATCTCTGCTGCCATACCTTCAGAATCAGGATTGGCTTTGTTCTCTAGATCTCAAGGATGCGTACACTCATGTTCTCATCCATCCAACTCACTGAAAGTTCCTTTGGTTCCTTTTTCAAGGAAAGCACTACCAATACAGGCTGCTTCCTATTGGCCTGGCCTCGGCACCAAGTGTGTTCACGAAATGCATGGCTGTGGTAGCATCATTTCTTCGCACTCTAGGGATATTCGTCTTCCCCTACTTAGACGACTGGCTCTTTCGAACCCCATCAGAGTCAGAGGCCAGGATTTCTCTATCTTGCACAATGCGTATCCTTCAGTATTTGGGTCTGGTCATAAACATCCCAAAATCCAGTCTAACTCCCACTCAGTCTCTAGGGTTCATAGGAGCTTAGCTGGATACCATAAAAGCAAGGGCCTATTTTCCTCAGACCCGTTGCCTTCGCATGGTGCAGTTAGCTTCTCAAGCAGTGCTAAAGCCTCATCTCACTGCCTGAGAAATGTTACAACTACTAGGCCACATGGCATCTACAGTGCATGTGGTTCCTTATGCTCGCCTCCATATGAGAGCAGCCCAGTGGACTTTATCCACTCAATGGACCCAGGCATCAGGGTGCCTGTCAGACAAAATAGCAAACACAAATGGCCTTATTTTGTCTCTCCAATGGTGGCAGTTCACTCAGAACCTGTTGCTGGGGTCCCCATTTCAACAACTTTTACTCCAGGCAAATCTCACAACAGATGCTTCACCAATGGGTTGGGGAGCTCATCTGCAAGACCTCTCCACCCAAGGCACTTGGACTCCACAGGAGACTCATCTACATATCAATCTCTTAGAGATCACAGCAATCTTCCTTGCTCTTCGAGTGTTCCACACCCTGCTCAGCTACAAGACAGTCCTCATTCATACGGACAATCAAGTAGCCATGTTCTACGTAAACAAGCAGGGGGGAACAGGCTCTCTGTCACTTTGCAACGAAGCTTTGCAACTATGGGCCCTCGCCAGAGAGCATCAGATTCATCTCCTGGCAGTGTATCTTCCAGGCATACAAAACTCTTGGGCAGACAGACTCAGTCGAGTTCTGCTTCCACACGAATGGTCCCTACATGCAGACCAGGTGGCCAAGATTTTTCAAATTTGGGGAACCCCGGACATAGACCTCTTTGCAAGTCCGTTGAATGCCAAACTTCCCCGGTTCTGTTCTAGAATTCCGGCTAAAGGGCTCTCAGGCTAGGGATGCTTTCCTCCTTCACTGGGGTCAAGACCTCCTTTATGCCTTTCCACCCATTCCCCTAATTCCCAAAATCCTGTTCAAGCTTCAGAGAGACAGAGGCCACATGATTCTCATAGCTCCACATTGGCCATGGCAAGTGTGGTACCCTCTGCTTCTACATCTCTCTCAAGCTCCCTCCCTGGAGTTAGGATCTACTCCAGATCTCCTGTCTCAGGAGGACGGAATGTTATGGCATCCCAATCCCCAGTCTCTGCATCTCAGGGCTTGGTTGCTGAAGGCCTAGATCTTCATGATCTTAACCTCCCTCAGCAAGTAAAGGATATCCTTTATGCTTCCAGGAAGCCTTACACAAGACGCTCTTATGCTTTCAAGTGGAAAAGGTTTACCATATGATATTCGCAGAAGTGTCTTAACCCCCTTGTGATACCTCTGGAATCATTACTGGAGTATCTCCTTCATTTTTCCAATGCAGGACTTAAAACTAACTCAGTAAGAGTTGTCAGACGGTTGCCTGGGTGAGAATCTTCACAGTCTTGGCAAGTGCATATATCTATATGATTTGCAAGGGATTGTGGGCAATGCAGTTCATTCACACCAGACACAGCTGCTGACAATTTAGTTGTGCTCAAGTGTTAAAGCCAATAAGATATTTATTTATGGAGTTATTTCTCCCAACACAGATATGCTTGGTAGCACATAAATCAGGTTACTTGCTTCCAGTGTTTAACTTGGAAAAACAAAGTCAAAATCAGGAAAACAACATTCAAACTTGTCAGGCATTAGCTAATGTTTTCTTAGCATATATCAAACAACAAACGAAAAGCCACAAAGAAAGAAAAAAACTGTTCTTTTCAGGTTAACTTCTGATAACTTCCCACATAGATTCAGAAGTGATTCTCTCCTAGCTCACAAGCAATTAGGTAAGGCTCAATTGCTAGCAGTTATCCAGCTGAAACCCCTTTAGCTGGCTTGCTTTCTACTGTGTGGGTCAAATCCTGCTTCAGGAGCTTTTCTGAGTAGATTAAAGAACAAGTTTGTATTTCTTTGTGATGGTTGCTGTACTTTATAACAGAAAATCACCAAAGGAGTTTGGACAGAGAGCAGTCCATATAAACACATTCTTCATCTGCAATCATTCCCCCTTCTTCAACAAGCATGGGTTCAATATCATGGATTGGCATAGATGAATCTCTCAATGGAGCACTTTCAGGAGAATACTTGTTTCCCTGCTGTCTTTCAAGGTTATAGCTAGGGCATAGATCAGTGTTCATACCTGAGCTTCCATTGCTGTTAGAGTTCCTCTCTATATAGCCTGGCCAGTATGTAGTCCAGTTCTTATGTCCAGCCTTCCAATCCAGATCCCTGGACACTGGATCTCTCTTCACATACCTTCTGGCACAGGTCTTAGGGTCCCTTCCACGTGCAGCCGTCTCCCTCACAGGTAGCGTCTGGAGTTTCCTAGCTCTGCAGCACCATTCCTCTGGCTTTCCCCAGTCCAATGGTGTATGCTGGCCCTTGAAATGCCTCCCAGTATACGTACTGCTCTGGACTCTTCTAGACCTCTCAAAGGCTTTTCTCCTCTTTCTTCCAGAGGGTTTCTTTCCCTCTCTGTCCGTCCAGTTTGGCTTCTGCTTCTGATGATCCTTCAGATGAAACTGATCAAGCTCAAGCTGATTCTCAGGATACTGATTCTCTGTAGAATAAACTCTACCTTTATTCTGCCTAGATGAGTGCTCCTCCCTAACACAGCGCAGCTGTGCTGAATCAGGCCCTGCCCTTTGAGATGAATGCTTAGGGATTACCTCATAGCCCTCCTGATTGAACACACGTTTCCCCACTTCAGCTCCTCTAATGGCTGTTGGAAACCTGGTGCATTCTGGGACTGGTAGTCTTTTATAAGAAAATTCTGTTTTCTTATTTCTACCAGAACTGACCGGTTGCTTGTTCAGAGTCACTTCACCTTTTCTATAGCTCCTTCCTGAGCTATGATAAGCTTCCTTATCACATACCCCCCTGCTTAAGTTATTACGGACTGGTGTCACTGGTGAAACTTCTTCTCTGCAGTCCGTAATACGGGAAAGGGCATCCGCATTCTTGTGTAACTTCCCAGCACGATGTTCAACTTGAAAATCAAATGCCTGTAAGGCCATGTACCAGCGTGTCAACCTGGCATTGTGGTTCTTCATTTGCTGCAACCACTTAAGTGGGGCATGGTCTGTGACCAACTGGAACTTTCTCCCCGTAAGGTAAAACCTTAACGCCTCCACTGACCACTTAATAGCTAAACATTCTTTTTCTATTGTGGAATACTTTTGTTCAGCCGGTGACAACTTCCTGCTCAGGTACATCACAGGATGCTCCTCCCCTTCATGACACTGGGATAAAACCGCTCCTAGCCCTTCATCCGATGCATCCGTTTGAACCAGAAAGGGTTTCTTGAAGTCCACCCCTTTCAGTACCGGTCCTGTACACAATTTTCCTTTTAAGACTGAAAACGCTTTTTCAGCTTCAGGTGTCCACTTTAGCTGGTTTGGACAATTCTTCCGCAGCATATCCGTGAAAATTGCACTTTTCTCTGCAAATTGCGGTATAAATCTGCGGTAGTATCCAATAAGTCCTAAGAAACTTCTTAGTTGTTTCTTTTTTGTTGGAGGAGGAAAATTCCTGATGCTATCTACTTTACTCATTAGAGGTTTAATTTTTCCTCTTCCCACTAGGTGGCCTAGGTATTTTACCTCCCTATTTGCAAAGGCACACTTCTTCGGGTTTAAAATGATTCCCGCTTGCTTCATGGAGCACAAGACTGCCCTGATCCTCTTCAGATGCTCCGCCCAGGTGTTACTATGGATTATGACATCATCCATATATGCAAAAGCATAATTTTGGTGGGGTCGAAGTACCTGATCCACTAACCTTTGGCAGGTAGCCGCTGCTCCATGCAGTCCGAAAGGCATCCTCTTGAACTGGAAAAGGCCAACGGGGGTGCTGAACGCAGTCTTCGGCTTCGACTCCCTGGTGAGAGGGATTTGCCAATATCCTTTTGTCATATCAAGGGTGGTTAAGTATTGTGCCTGTCCCAGCTGGTCCAACAGCTCTTCAATTCTTGGCATTGGATATGCATCAAAAACTGATATGGCGTTTACCTGCCGGAAGTCAATACAAAATCTTAAAGATCCATCAGGCTTCGGCACCAGGACTATGGGGCTATTCCAGGGACTCTTTGACTCCTCTATTACTCCCATGTCCAACATCTCCTGGACTTGTGCCACTACTTCCTGTCTCTTGGCTTCAGGCAAGCGGTATGGCCTTTGACGAACTAATTTACCAGGTGGAGTTATTTCATGGGCAACCAAATGTGTCTCCCCAGGTATGGGTGTCAACACATCTGGGAATTCTTTAAGCAATTTCCTAATTTCTTCCTGTTGTACCACTGTCAGGTCCTCATCTATTTGGGGCTCTGATTTTTCTTTACAATCATATACCTGGGGTCCCAAATCTTCCTCTTCATTCACCTCCCTCTCTCGGGCACAGGTGGCAGCTAGGCTTTTAACCCCTTTGACGTCAGTAGAACCAAAGCCTTTGGTTCCACGCTCAGAATTTTCCAGGGATGTGACCTCCTCCACAGGTGGAAAACCCAGCCTCTCACAGATCAATTGGGCAATTCTGTCTCCTGTCTTCACGTGATAATCATTCTGTCCAAAATTAAATAACAGAACTTTAATATTGCCCCTGTAATCGGGATCAATTACTCCCGCACCCACATCGATGAAATATTTAAGGGCTAATCCGGACCTTGGGGCTACTCTCCCATAGCATCCAATAGGTATTTCTACTTGGAGACCAGTGTCCACCATGGCTCTCACTTGGCTAGGTACAGTCACATTTTCTATGCTGCACAGGTCAAACCCAGCAGCTTGAGGGGTTGCCCGCTTAGGAGCTTGGGCCTTCTCTGTGACCCTATGATACTTTAGGATGAATGTCTGCTTTGGGGTAGCTTGGTCTTCTGGACGCTTAACCATCTTTTTAGCTGGGGTCTGAGGACTTCCAAATAAAGGCCCGGGAGCTATTACCATTAAACCTTCTCCCTCCTCCTTTCCTAGTCCTTCCACTAGACCCTGCTTAAATCTTGGCCAGTCTCTTCCTAGAACCAAATCAAAGGGTAGCCTAGGCACCACTGCTAACAGGACTTCCTCTTGTTCCCCCAGGCACTTAACCTTTAGCCTATAGGTGGGATATGATGATGCAGCACCATGAATGCATCTGATGTGAACTTGGCTTTCAGGGGTTCTATGCACAAATCCTTCTTGGGCCTCTATCCTCTTCCAAAGCCTTTTTGACATCATACTCTGGTCTGCCCCAGAGTCTAACAAAGCATTTGTGGTAATTCCTTGCACATCAACCATCAAAAGAAATCCTCCTTTGGGCTGTTTTAAATCCACCCCCATTAAGCTAGTGTGTGTCTGGCATCTCTTTTTTAAATGTCCCCGTTTTCCACACTTGAAACATTTCTTTCTATTCCACTGTGTCATCTGGTTGGATACAGTACATTCATTTTCAGAAACATTTTTAATTATTTTCTTTTCTGATACAGCACATCTTGCCTCAGCACCAATCTTCAGAGGGCCACCCATTCTATGGCAAGCCTGCGTGGCTTCCAAGAATCTCTCTGCTAGCATGGTTGCCTCTCCAAGATTTTGGCAATTTTGCTGTATAAGGAAAGTGTGCAAATCTTTAGGGACCGCAGACATAAATTGTTCAAGCATTATAATGTCTAATAACATTTCTACCGTCTTTTGCTCAGGCTCCAACCATTTTACAGCTAAACCTCTGATTCTCTGACTCAGAGCCCTGTGTGTCTCACCCACTCTCAATGTAGTAGCTCTAAACATTTGCCTATAGACAACCCTAGGTGAACCCTAGCTCTAAACATTCGTCTGAAATAGACAACCCTAGGCGATCTCTAATAGCAGCCTTTACATCCTTATAATTCAAAGCCTGGGCTGCTGGCATTGCTCTGTAAGCTGCAAGCGCCTCCAGTTAATGAGGCTTCTTTTTCCGCGGAGCCAGCAGGTCGTGTTCCTGTCACCGCTGAAGAAGTTGTTATTTTAATTTATTTCTTTGGCCGCGTGTCTGCCTTCCCCGATTCCAGACCGGTACCGCCGGTCTTTTTTTCCTTTATTTAAAAAAAAAAAAATCTTCTTTTTTTCCCTCACTTGGTGTGTTAGTTCTGTGAGGCCTTTATGCCTTCACTAATTCTCCCTCATGGAGAAACAAGCCTCTGGGTTTAAAAAATGCACCAAGTGCAGCGGTACTATTTCAGTCACAGACACCCATGAATGGTGTCTTAAATGTTTGGAGCCTGACCATTCCATTCCGGATTGCCCATCCTGTTCTTTGTTGTCTAAACATGGCTTACAGAACCGGGCAGCCAAGTTTCACATGCTGTTTTCTACAGATACTCCAGCATCGACATCTTCAGGTCTTCCTCTCCTGATGGATCTCAGGTAACCAAACATTCCTCTGGCAGGTCCTCAAAGGGCAAATCTCCCTCTAAGTATCGAGATACCCCTGGGCTTGACCCTGAGGACCCTGCCCCAGCCAAACATCCCCGGCGGGAAGCTCCGGCTTCCAAAGCTCCTCCTATGGGGTTACAGGTTGACATCGATGGCACAGCCTCGACCGATCACCTGTTAGACTGTTCTGGGGTACCAGCTCAATCATCCGGTACCGACATCCAGACAGTCGTGGCGTCCATGGATCATACAGTTCAATCTATGCAGCAGGCCATTTTGGCTTTTATTAAGGCTGCGACACCCTCGGTACCGTACCCTGCGGTACCGACTCCGGTTCCGGTACCACAACCGATACCGGTACCCATGCCTTCCACATCAACCAGGATACCGATTCCGGTTCCCGGTTCCGGGGTTTTTCCCGATACCGATCCGGTTCCGGGTACCCCCGATGTCGATACCGGTCGATACGCTTATCGATCCCTGGAAGCATACAGACGATACTTTGAGTCTTCTGATGATTCTGATTCATCAGATGACTCTGCTGAAGTATCCCTTACTCTACCTGAGGAGCCCTCTTCTCCAAAGAGGAGAATGTCTCCTCCAGAGGATTTATCCTTTCAAGACTTCATCATTGAAGTAACTAAAGGTCTTTCTATTTCTGTATCCTCTGAAAAAGAACCTAGAGCAAAAAAGTTAGACATTTTAGGATACTCTAAGGTTCCCAAAGAGGCAGTCACCTTGCCCATCCATGAAATTCTTCAAGATCACATGATGGACTTATGGGAGACTCCTCTCACCCCATCTCCACATTCTCGTCGTCTGGACACCATGTATCGTGTCCCCCCTTCTCCTGGGTTTCAAAAAACTCAGCTCCCGCACCACTCTATCGTGGTGCAGTCAGCTATGAAAAGGATCAAGAATACTAAAAGACACTCTTCTACTCCCCTAGGAAGAGAATGTAGGACTCTGGATGCTTTTGGAAGAAAAATCTTCCAAGCAAGTATGCTTATTTGCAGAATCAACTCATACAGCCTCTATATGGGCATGTTTCTGAAGGAAATTGCATTAAAAATACACCATTTTCTCCCCTTTATCCCAGAGGATAGAAAGGAGGAGATCCTTCTTCTGCTGAAGCATACCCAAGATATTTCAAAGTTCTCCAACAGAGCAGCCTTTGACTCCTTTGAGGGTGCTAGCAGAGCCTCAGGTATTGCCATAGCGGCTCGCAGAATTGCTTGGCTCCAGGCCTCTAACCTTGAACCCTGGGTCCAGGATGGGTTGGGAAATTTGCCCTGTACAGGTGAGAATCTGTTTTGTAAGGAGTGGCAAATCAAAGCCACTCAAATGGATGCAGAAAATGCTGCTTTAGATAGACTTTCTAAGTCTCCCTCTACCCCTGTCAAGAAGAAATCTTTCAAAAAGCCTTTCTACAAGAAAGCCAGATTTGCCACAAATACTGGCCAACAATCTTCTGCAGCTCGCTTTGCTCCTAAGCGTCAGCAGCCTAAACAGGCCAGGGCAAAACCTGCAGGGGCTGCTACAGCCCAACAGTCCCAACCCCCTCAGGGTTTTTGACTTAAAACTAGAGAACTTAACCTTTCTGGCTCTAAAACATCCAGAACCTCTCACCATTCCAGGAAGGTTAACTCATTTTGCTCCCAGATGGGAGCAAATTACATCAGAGCAATGGACCCTCTCTATCATCAGAGAGGGCTACAAACTACATTTCTCCAACCTTCCTCCCCATACCGTGGTGAGAAGTTTCAATTCTCCCCCATCTCTCCTAGACATGTTGGGTCAGGAGGTGACCACTCTTCTCGCCCAAAAGGCAATAGAAGAGGTTCCTCTTCCTCAACAAGGGTCAGGTTTTTACTCCCCTTATTTTCTCATTCCCAAGAAAACAGGGGGGTACAGACCCATTCTGGATCTCAGAGAATTGAACAAATTTCTATACAGGGAGAAATTCAAGATGCTTTCTCTAGGCACTCTCCTTCCATACCTACAGAGTCAGGACTGGCTTTGTTCTCTAGATCTCAAGGATGCGTACACACATATACTCATCCATCCATCCCACAGAAAATTCCTACGGTTTCTGTTCCAGGGAAAACATTTCCAATACAGAGTACTTCCCTTCGGTCTAGCCTCTGCTCCAAAGGTATTTACCAAATGCATGGCAATAGTAGCTGCATTTCTACGCGCCCTGGGAATTTTTGTCTTCCCATACCTGGACGACTGGCTCATCCGAGTTCCGTCTCAGTCCGAGGCTCAGACTTCCCTGGATCGCACCAGGCAACTTCTACAGTATCTGGGACTTGTGATCAATCTGCCAAAGTCCCAACTCACCCCTACTCAATCCCTGGAATTCATAGGGGCCTGGTTGGATACCACCACCGCAAGGGCCTATCTACCTCAGGCCCGTTGCCAACATCTAGTGCACTTAGCCTCTCAGACTCAGTCCAGAAGCCACTTGACTGCCAGAGAGATGCTACAACTATTAGGCCACATGGCCTCCACAGTGCATGTGGTGCCTTATGCTCGCCTACATATGAGAGCAGCTCAATGGGCTTTATCCACCCAGTGGACTCAAGCATCAGGAGCTCTCTCAGACCAAATAGCAAACTCCAATCGTCTCTTTTGGTCTCTCCAATGGTGGATATCCACTCAAAATCTGTTGTTGGGGGCCCCCTTTCAACCATTGTTGCCCCAAGCAACCCTCACAACAGATGCCTCCCAAACAGGTTGGGGGGCTCATCTCCAAGATCTCTCCACTCAGGGCACTTGGTCTCCACAGGAGACCACCCTTCATATCAACCACTTGGAACTTCGAGCAATCTTTCTAGCTCTCAAAGTTTTTCATACCCTCCTCAGCAACATGACAGTCCTTATTCACACGGACAATCAAGTAGCCATGTTTTACATAAACAGACAAGGAGGGACTGGCTCTCTGTCGCTTTGCAACGAAGCTCTAAGATTATGGGCCTTCGCCAGAGAGCATCAAATCCATCTCCTGGCAGTATATCTTCCAGGAATCCAAAACTCTTGGGCAGACAGACTCAGTCGAGTTCTGCTTCCACACGAATGGTCCCTGCACATGGATCAGGTACTCAGAATCTTCCAGAAATGGGGAACCCCGGACATAGACCTCTTTGCAAGTCCGTGGAATGCCAAACTTCCCCGGTTCTGTTCCAGAATTCCGTGTCAGGGAGTTCAGACCAAGGATGCCTTCCTCCTGCATTGGGGTCAGGGTTTCCTCTATGCCTTTCCACCCATTCCTTTGATTCCCAAGACTCTGTTCAAACTTCAAAGGGATCAAGGGTCCATGATCCTCATATCTCCACGCTGGCCACGCCAAGTGTGGTACCCTCTACTTCTGCATCTCTCCCAAGCCCCATCCCTGGACTTGGGAGCGGCTCCAGACCTTCTGTCTCAGGAGGAGGGGACTTTGTGGCACCCAAACCCCAAGTCCCTTCACCTCAGATTTTGGTTACTGAAGGCCTAGACCTTCAACACTTCAATCTTTCGCAGCAAGTGAAGGATATCCTACATGCCTCTAGGAAACCTTCCACTAGGCGTTCTTATGCTTTTAAATGGAAAAGATTTTCCATTTGGTGTGCTCAAAAGGGTCTTAACCCTCTGGCACTCCCATTGAATTCTCGTTTGGAATATCTCCTGCATCTCTCCAATGCAGGACTCAAAACAAATTCAGTAAGAGTCCATTTGAGTGCTATTGCGGCATCACTTAAGCCCATCAATGGACAACCTGTTTCCTCTCATCCTCTTATTGCAAGATTCATGAGAGGCTTAACTTTAACTAAACCTCCCATTCGACTCCTCCGGTGGCATGGGACTTAAACTTGGTTCTTGGTCAGCTTATGAAGCCACCTTTTGAACCCTTAGCCACTACCTCCTTGAAATTTCTTTCCTGGAAGGTTATTTTCCTCATTGCAGTCACTTCAGCTCGCCGCATCAGTGAACTGCAGGCCTTAGTGGCTAATCCACCTTATACAAGGTTCCATCATGATAAGGTAGTCCTTAGGACAAATCCTCACTTTATGCCTAAAGTGGTCTCACCTTTTCATCTTAGTCAAGAGGTATATTTACCTGTCTTTTTTCCAGCTCCTCATGCATCCAATGCAGAGAGGAACCTTCATACTCCAGATTGTAAAAGAGCTCTTGCCTTTTACCTCCACAGGACACAGCAACATCGAAAGTCGTCTCAGCTTTTTGTTGCTTTTGATCCTTCTCATTTAGGACTTCCAGTCTCCAAAAGAACACTCTCCAATTGGATTGCTCAGTGTATCTCTTTTGCTTACCAGAGTAAGAACCTTTCTCTGGAGGGCCATGTCACCGCTCACAACGTGAGGTCCATGGCCACCTCTATGGCTCATTTAAACTCTGTGTCCATTGACCAGATCTGTCGAGCAGCCACCTGGGCCTCGGTTCATACCTTTACAGCCCATAACTGTTTGGACAAGGACTCCCGCCGGGATGCCTTGTTTGGTCAGGCTGTCCTCAGACACCTGTTCCATTCTTGAACAACTCCAGCCCACCTTCCCTAAATGGATGCCTGAGATCCATAGGAAGATGAAGAACCTTTGAGGGTCTCATACCCTTCAGGGGATCTCCCGGGCATCTTAGATAGGGAGTCCCCATATGTGAGGACTTATTCCTGCTTGTTCCTGGAAATAGCATAGTTACTTACCTGTAACAGGTGATCTCTGGGAACAGCAGGAATTAGTCCTCACAACCCGCCCACCTCCCCTAGGAGTTGTATCTCTCTCTCTCTCTCTTCCTTTCCTCTCTCTATTGTCTCAGCTATAAACTCGAACTGAGGAGAGTTGGTCAGGAAGGCGGGAAGGCAGCGCGCATGCGCAGTGGGAGGCCCCAAAAGCTTTCCTTCTGGGAAGCTGGGGAGCTTTCCCGCTCAGGCTCCGTCGGTACCGACGTACCCATATGTGAGTACTAATTCCTGCTGTTCCCAGAGATCATCTGTTACAGGTAAGTAACTGTGCTTTATCTGACATCATATACAATGTTACTTTGTTCTCCAGGAACAAACAAGAAGTCAGTCCTCACATATGGGTGATGTCGGCAGAGCCCTCGTGCGGAGCAAATCCCCAGCTTTCAGAGAAAGCATTTGGGCGTTGCCATCACGCATACTCGGTCCCCTTCCCACCCAAGAGTGCCATTTTGCTCAGTCTCCTGTTTTCCACGGAGCCCTTCAGACATAGTCCCTGTGTTTCCGTGAAAAAAGTTAAGTTTTCTCTTTTCTTCGACTGGTCAACACCGGTTCCTCTTCCCTCCTTCGGCTCGGTACACCGGTATCGAGTCCATCTCTATTTTTCATTTTTTGTCCTTCGTGACTGGCGTTCGTGCCCTTTTTTCTTTTTCACTGGCAGCCCAGGTCTTTGACATTGCAGGGGCCCTTTTTCCCTCAAAGGCTACCAGCGGGTTTAAAAAATGCGATCGGTGTGTGAAACATATGTCCCTCACTGATACGCATGACTGCTGTCTCCGGTGCCTCAGGCCCAACCATGATCCGACGGTCTGCGGCCCATGTAGGAAAATGTCCTCTAAGGCCCTGAAGAGCCGCCAGCAGCAGCATGATAGAATTTTTTCTGAGTCCTTGCCTTCGAGAGCCCGGACCTTGTCCAAGGCCTCTACTTCTCGTGGGGAGCACTCCGAGCCCGAGCAGCATCAAGATTCCTTGGAGTGGTGGTCTCCCTTGAGGGAACACAAGAAGAAGAAGAAATCCTCGAAGGCGGCGTCTGGATGGCTGCGAGCAACCCAGCTCCTCCCAGGGCCTGTCATGGAGCCCCGAGTGCTGGCCGGGATCTTCGGAGAGGACTCCCCTCCGAGGGAACTGGGGTCGGGTCCCGACCGTGTCAGGGCCCAAGCCGGTGGTTGCGGAGCTTTCTGGACTCGAGTCCAGAATGGGGCCTTGGAGCGCAGTTTCAGTGCCTTCATGGAGCAGCAGTGGGTGCTAATTGCCGGTCTGTCCGGTTCCTCCGCCCCAACCACTGGGACGTCGAAGTCGACCCCGGAGGCCGAGCCGATCCTCGAGACCTTTTGGACTCGAGTCGATCCTCGTCCAAGGTCCCACTCGGCCTCCCATTTGGGACCGAGGCTCCGCTGCTGAGCCTCCCGGCGTTGGGGCGGTCAGCACCAGGGCCCTTGATACCGGATCCCCCCCGCGATTCCTCTTCAGAGGCATCAGCGTGTGAAACGGAAGATGAGGAGGCCCCAGACACCTGTCGGCACAGGGATGTCCCATCCGATTCCCCGGTGTCAGAGCCTCAGAGAAGTTCCCCTCCGGGAGGACACGAGGTTCTTCGACTTCATGAGGGATATGTCCAAGGCTTTGGCCTTCCTCATGGAGTCCAAGGATGATCCTTGAGCCGACGAGCTCAAGATCCTACAGTATGAGGCCCCCCTCTCCCTCGGGAGGCCCTTACTGTACCCGTGCCTCCGATGCCAGTCATTAGCAAACGGCTCAGCTTGATGTATCGAGTCCGCCGGAGCCCTGGGTTTCAAAAGTCACAACTGCCGCACAACTCCATAGTTATGGAATCGGCCATGCGCAGGCTGAAGAGGCGGAAGATGCAC
This sequence comes from Ichthyophis bannanicus, assembly GCA_033557465.1. Lineage (NCBI taxonomy): Eukaryota > Metazoa > Chordata > Amphibia > Gymnophiona > Ichthyophiidae > Ichthyophis > Ichthyophis bannanicus. The sequence goes on along the minus strand of CM066031.1, from coordinate 526,316,928 downwards.
TCCTCGGTGCCTTCTGGCAGTGAGACCCGCAACTTGGATGCCCTCAGCAGGAAGTGCTTCCAAGGTTCAATGCCGATTTGTCAAATTCAGGCCTACCAGCTGTACATGGATCCTGAAAGACCTGGCGAAGGAACTCGCTGGGTTCTCGGCTGGTCTCTCTAAGGGGATTTGCTGCGCTTCAGGAGCCTGTTCACAGCCGTCCATGAGTGCTTGATTTTTGTCTCAAGCAGCCTATGACGGGTTCGAGTTGGTGGCCTGTGTAGCCGTGGCTGGCATCAGTGCACACTGCCAGGCATGACTGGAGTTGTCGGACCTCGAACAGTGGGTTCAGGACAAGTTGGTCGATGTCCCATGCCAGGGGGAGAACCTCTTTGGCAAACCCATGACTGACAAGGCCACTGAACTGGAGACCGAGTACATGATGAGGACACGGTTCTCCAAGAAGATCTCTGCCCCATTCTCACAAGAAGGGCTTGGGTAAAAAGCCCTTTTACCCGAGGAAGGGTGCTGCTTACCGAAGCTACCCCCTTTTTCAGGCTTTCCCGGCTCCCCAGCAGGGACAGCAGGCTAAGCGACAGGGGCATGGCCCGTGTAAACAGAAAGCCCTCAGGCACTGGCTCCGGCCCAGCCTGGCAGTGGCTTTTGACTCCTACAGTATGGCCCCTCTTCCCACAGGAGCCAGGCAGATCACAGGAGGCAGGCTTGCCCTGTATGCCCACAGTTGGACAGCCATTACCACCGATGCCTGGACCTTACAGGTGGTCCGGGTGGGCTTCCTTCTTCACCTAGCCCAGGTGCCTCTTCCTTACTTCCTGGGAGAGCCCCTGAGGTCTCCCCTTCACCGGGACCTTCTTCTGAAGGAGTTGGCGGATCTTCTCGAGGATCAGGCGGTAGAACCAGTGCCCCACCACATGTGCAAGGCACGGGCTTCTACTCCAGGTACTTTCTGGTACCAAAGAGAACAGGAGGCCTCAGGCCTATCCTCGACCTGCGCAACCTGAACAAGTTCTTGGTGAGGGAGAAGTTCAAGATGCTCTCCCTTGGAATATTTGCTGCCTTGCCTCCGCCAAGGAGACTGGCTATGCTCCTTAGACCTAAAAGATGCATATACACACATTCTAATACACCCAGACCACAGGCAGTGTCTGCGCTTTGTGGTGGGTGGCAATCACTACCAGTACAGGGTACTTCCCTTTGGCCTGGCCTGGCCTCGGCCCCCACAATATTCACAAAGTGCCTGGCAGTGGTGGCAGTCTTTCTCAGGTTCCAAGGGGTCTTTGTCTTCCCCTACCTAAACGACTGGCTCATCAGAGGCACTTCAGCCAACGAAGTCCACCAGGCCATGTCTCGCACCATCCAGGTGCTGCAGCATCTAGGGTTTGTAATCAATTACCCCAAGTCCAGCCTTGCTCCAACTCAGCTGGAGTTCATTGGGGCCAGACTCAACACCCTTCGAGCAAGGGCCTATCTGCCTGCAGACAGGACAAGCAGGCTTCTGGCTCTGGCAGGTCAGGTGAGTCGCAGATCCATAGTGTCAGCAAGACAATTTCTGTGCCTCCTCGGGCACATGGCTTCCACAATCCATGTGACCCCAGATGCCCGCCTCCACATGTGAACTGCTCAGTGGTACCTCAGAGACCAGTGGTCACAGGCCACAGGATGCCTCAGGGACAGAGTCAGTGTCCAGGCAGATGGTACGGTCCCTGGACTGGTGGCTTCAGCCACTTCACTTGGCGGCGGAAATGCCTTTCCAGGCTCCTCTACACACAAGGATCCTTACCACGGATGCATCCCTGCTGGGCTGGGGGGCCTATTGCCAGGGTTTCCGTACTCAAGGAGTGTGGTCCCCGAGCGAGAGAACACAACAAATCAATTTCTTGGAGCTCCGTACCATCCTCCTGGCCCTGGGAGTTTTCAGGCAGATCCTGGCCCACAAACCTGTCATGGTACAGAAAGACAACCAGGTGGCCATGTTCTGTGTGAACAAGCAGGGTGGCATGGGGTCCTCTCTCCTATGTCAGGAAACCCTGGATCTGTGCTCGTTTGCAGCCCGGCATGGCATTCATCTGCGGGCTGTCTACCTGCCGGGCCAGGACAACTGGTTAGCCGACGGACTAAGCAGGATGCTCCAACCTCACAAGTGACAATTGGACCGTGGGGTAGCCAGTTGGCTTTTCAAAACCTGGGGATGGCCAGTGATGGACTTGTTTGCGAGTCCGGCCAGTCACTAGTTGCCCCGGTTCTGATCCAGGCAGCCAAACCTGCACAGGGTGGCCGCCGATGCTTTTCTGATATCATGCTCGGTGGGCTTCCTGTATGCGTTTAATCTGACGCCTTTGGTGGCCAAGACTTTGTTCAAGATGACAAGGCCTCGGTCATCCTTGTAGCCCCACGGTGGCCGAGGCAACCCTGGTTTCCGCTTCTGCTTCAGCTAGCAGTGGAGGCCAACATTCCCCTGGGGTTCTCCCCAAGCCTCCTGTCCCAGGAGGGGGACGTTCTCCTGCACCCCAACCTCAGCTCCCTCAACCTGATGGCATGGCTGCTGAAAAGGGTGATGCTCGCTCCGCTCCTCCTTCCGAAGGATGTTGAGGAGATCTTGCTTGCCTCAAGGAGGCCACCTACTAGACGACCTACACCTTGAAGTGGCGCAGGTTTGCGGCTTGGTGCGAGGGGCAGGGTGTGGATCCTTTCTCCTGCCAGGTTGGAGTGGTTTTACAGTACCTTCTCCACCTCTCGGATTTGGGCCTCAAGTCCAACTCCGTCAGAGTGCACCTCAGTGCCCTTGCAGCGAACCACTTCCCGGTGGAGGAGAAGCCCCTCTCTGCCCATCCCTTGGTTTCTCGGTTTTTGAGAGGCCTGCTTCTTTTGAAACCTCTGGTTCGCCCTACGGCGACCGAGTGGGATCTGAATGTGGTTTTAGGACAGCTTACTCAGCCACCCTTTGAGCCGATGGCAACCTGCCATCTCCACTACCTCTCTTGGAAGATGGTTTTCTTAGTGGCACTCACGTCGGCTTGGCAGGTGAGTGGGCTTCAGGCCCTAGTGTCAGAAAGGCGTTACACCAGGTTGTATAGGAACTGGGTGGTGCTTCGCATGCACCCCAAGTTCCTTCCGAAAGTAGTTTCCTCGTTCTATCTCAACCAGGAGGTGGTGCTGCCTACCTTTTTTCCCAGGCCGCATGCCAGTCGGACAGAGACAGTACTGCATACCCTGGACTGCAATAGGGCGTTGGCCTTCTATATCCAGTGAACGCTAGCGCATAGAAAGGCTTCTCAGCTCTTCGTATCCTACGACCCCAGTAAGCTGGGGATAACTGTTTCCAAGCATACGCTGTTCACCTGGGTAGCAGACTGTATTGCTAGGCATACAGGGCAGCCAAGCTTCCGATGGAGGGTCATGTTACGGCCCATCTGGTCAGGGCCATGACGGCATTAGTGGCTCTTTTCCGCTCTGTTCCATTGGCAGACATCTCCCGGGCCGCCATCTGGTCTTCCAGTCAGACTTTTGCAACCCATTATTGCCTGGATAGGGAGTCCCAATGGGACAGTGCTTTCGGCCAGGCTGTACTCCGTAACCTTTTCAAGGTCTAGGGAACTCCTGACCTCCGACCCTTCTTTTTCAGGCTACCAGAGAGTGCTATTCTCTTAGATTCCTATTGTGGCTGCTTGTGGCTGTCATAGAGGGAGCCTATTTTTCAGCTGTGGGTTCTCGGTAGCCTATAGCTGGGGAGTCCCTTATGTGAGGACTGACTTCCTGCTTGTTCCCGGAGAAAGCATAGTTACTCACCTGTAACAGAGGTTCTCCGGGGACACAGAGTAGGAAACTCTACCACACAAAATTATTGAAACGCTCCATCAATAAACCACATGCACTGTTCAGGTTAGTAAAATCTATAACAGGAGAGCCAGTTTCAGTCCAACCTGCAATGCCTCAGCCACAGGACTACGCAAACTACCTGCAATCAAAAATGATGAAGACCAGCACTAACATAAATATCAGCAACTCCTCTGTATCACCTAAGGCATCCCAAATAACACCATTATGCAATTTCAATATGGTATCAACTAGTGAGATTGAGAACATTATTGCTTCCATCAATCCTAGCACGGCACCTAACGACCCATGCCCAGCCAGCTGGATCAAAGATCTGCGACATGATCTAAGCCAAATCTTGTGCAAGATACTGAACCAGTCCTTTCTAACAGGCTCATTCCCCCAGAGTCTGAAACACACCTCTATCAGGCCCCTACTGAAAAACAGTAAACTTGACCCATCCAAAGTGGAATCATTTAGACCAATCTCGAGCATACCCCAGTTCGCAAAAATCATCGAGAAAGCTGCTCAACAACAGATCCAGCATCATATTGACATGGAAGCACCACTAGACCAATCACAACATGGCTTCAGGGAAGCACATGGAGTCGACACAATCCTTACAACACCATTCAATGATCTGGTCACTGGAATAAACAGCATACAACAAGGATTTGTCCTCATCTTCCTAGACATCTCCGCCGCCTTCGACTCTGTGAATCATGATATACTTCTGCAACGCCTGATAGAAAAGGGGATTCGAAGCACAGCACTAGAATGGTGTAAATCCTACCTTTCCAACGGGTGGCAACAAGTCAAAACAGGCCATGAATCCTCTGAACCATTCCTACAGTCCCAAGGTGTACCTCAAGGATCTTCCTTATCGGCACTGATGTTCAATATATATATGCAGCCGATATGTGAATTGATCCGATCTTTCAACGTACAATGCCTGGCATACGCAGATGACATCCTCCTATACATGCAGTTCAAAATTGACCAACCAGTGTTCTCCCCAATAATCAATTGTTTCGGAGCAGTAGCTGAATGGCTGCTGACACAAAACCTACGAATCAATCACAGCAAAACTGACGTTCTTTTTGTTACAAGGAATCGTAAGTTCACACCTCCTCCATCGCTACTGGTCAACAACATCGAATTGAAGTCCAAACCCACAATCCGATATCTCGGCATCACACTGGACCAGCACCTGGATATGACAACGCACGTGAAGAATGTGACAAAGACTATATATCATAAGATCAGAACACTACGCCACCTCCGCCCCCTACTTGATTATACTGACTACCGATCAACCTTCCAGGCATTAGTCCTCCCTCACCTAGATTTTGCGAACATCATCCTCCATGGGATCTCTCAATCAACTTTAAATCCGCTTCGCCAGGCTATGAATGCAGCTGCAAGAGTCCTCTCTGGGTCACCAAGATCTGCACACATAGCGCCTATCATGAAAGATCTGCACTGGCTACCTCTACAAGCCAGACTCCACTATAAGTCACTAGTACTTACCTTCAAAGCCTTGAATAACTACCCACCTACTCCAATCAGCAAGCTAATTCACAGCACCCTCAAAAATAGAAACAGGAGGCCTACTGCTATGAACACCTTAATAGTTCCTAGGATGATGACATCGTGTATTAAGGCTACTTCAAACAGAGCTTTCTCAATATTCGCTCCTCTAAACTGGAATACACTTCCCCATGAAATCCGTGGCATCAAAAGCCTAATACTATTCCGAAAAGCCTTAAAACACCATCTGTTCACAAAATGTTACCCAGAAGTCATCCCGGACACTCACACATCTAGCAAGCTTCCCACATACTCCAGACACCTTAGCACCCTAATACAACCAGAAAATGGTTAGCCCACACGATAGCCCACACGATAACCATTTACCTTCACCATCCACATGAAATCACTTACAGTGTACAAACGAGTTTAGAATATTACATATAGTCAATGTATATAGTTTAAAGTTAAACTGTACATAGTTATCCCGGTTATCCCATGTGTTATTTTTCCCTGTTCTTTGTAAACTCAATGTTGCCTGTATGCATTGCAGTATGTTTTGTTCATTGTACACCGCGCTGATTTTAATAGCGCGGTATAGAAGAAATGTTAAATAAATAAATAAACAGCAGGAATCAGTCCTCACAACCCTACCTCCTCCCCTTGGAGTTGCAGTCCTATTATTATTATTATTATTATTTTATTTCTTTGTTCTTTTTGCCGTCTTTTTAGCTTTGTCATTTGACTGAGCAAGATGGCACCCTTGGGCGGGAAGGGGACCGTGCATTCGTGATGGCAACTCCCAAAGGCTTTCTCTGAAAGCTGGGGATTTGCTCTGCACGAGGGCTCCGTCAGCGCCGACGTCACCCATATGTGAGGACTGATTCCTGCTGTCCCTGGAGAACACCTGTTATAAGTGAGCAACTACACTTTACTGTGTGACCATATTGACTATTCAGAGCAAGACAGAGCCTATTTATTATTTATCAGGCCTTGACATTACTCTGGAGTGGAGGAGTAGCCTAGTGGTTAGAACACTGGCTTGGTAACCAAGCAACCAGGCTTTGATTCCCACTAGCACTCCTTGTGGCCTTGGGCAAGTCACTTAACCCTCCATTGCCTCGGAAGAAAGGCCTGGCAATCTACTTCCGGTGACGCTGCCAAGAAAACCCAGGAGCTTCTGGGTCGTCAGAAGTCAGGACTGACTCAAAGGCACACATTGCATTTGACATTACTCTGAATATGATTAATCCAGGAAGATAGCATTCCACTAGTTCACATGGATAGTTCGCAAAGCCTGTCACATGACAAGTCAGAGCAACTTCACCATGAAACCTTATTAAAATGCAAAGATGGACTCCAACTGCTTCAGTCCCTTTTTGATAGTGCCCAAAGGGAAAACAGAGTACTTTTTAAAGGGTAAGTGGTTGAGGTATATGCATCCACTAGAATGTTAAACATGGAGAGTAATTAAAAGATCTGTCATGACTAAAAACCGAGCCAAGAGTTTTATTTCCTTTTTCCAAAGATAAGCATCACTTAGGTCCCGTTTACTAAACATCTTTCCCATTGACACCAAGGGGGTAATTTTATAAAAGGTTTTTCTTGTATAAAGGAAGTTTTTCAGATGCAGAAAAGACCTTTTTATAAAATTCCCCAGCAGTATACAAGCATCAGCAAAACAGCATGTACATATATGGGTCTGTGTGTAGGCATTTCCAGATCGGCATAGTTTGGGCAGAGACAGGTGTAAATGTTTTGGTTACTTTATAAAATAGGCTTTAAATAAGTGTGTGTGTTTGGATTTTTCAAATAGGAATCCTTTTATAAAAGCAGACCAAAAATGAAAGAATCACCTGGGAGGATTCATGAAATACATTACTGAACTATATAATAATTTTTTGCATACAGTTATGAATTTGCTTTGGTTATTGTAACATGGATACTTGTGCATCTGCATTTTTAAATTAGAAATGTTTTTTGTGATTATACTGAATTCTGTATGTATGAATATGTATGATTTATAAATCGCTTAGGACATCTTGGCAGAAAGCAATTAATAAACAGAATTTAATAAATAAAGCATTATGCATGAATGAGTCCTTCAGGTAGGTTGTTTCACTTCTTTGTAGTTTCCAGATCAGATTCGCTCAGTTTACTTAATAGAAAATCTTCTTTTTTTTTTATTGTTTTGTTTTTCCTGCATACTAACTGGAAAAGTGGAATACAAAGTTTAGAACAGTGGTTCTCAACCCAGTCCTCTGGGACCTCCAGGCCAGTCAGGTTTTCAGGATGTCCACAATGAATAGGCATGAGATAGATCTGCATGCACTGCTTCCATTGTATGCAGATCTATCTCATGCATATTCATTTTGGATGCCCTGAAAACTCATCTGGACTAGGGATCCCAGAGGACTGGGTTGAGAACCACTAGTTTAGAATATGGCTGAAGCAAATTCATTCAGTTAAAGAAAGAGATTTTTATGGCCTTATATACCAAGAAGTAACTTAACATCAGAAATGTTTTAATTGATCTGTTCTGAGCTAGAGCTGACCTGATATGTTGGAGAATTCTATACATATTAATAATGAATGAATTTCAGTGAATATTCAACTCAAATTTTCTGAAGACAAGCAGATTCAGCTACTCCAAGTGGATTTCGTGATCATGCTGAGCACCGAATGATCTCATTCTTTTATAGCTTTCTGGAAACATTTGAAGGCCTTTACTGCTTGCATCAGTAGTTCCAGTAGCACACTGTTGATTTTCTTCTGGTAAAGCATTTTGAGGTGGTTTCAGATTTTTCGCAGCCTCACTATATTTCTTGTCTTTGTTCTGGCTCTTGGCTGAAATTGATTGATTTTTGATTTTTAGATTTTTTTTTTTTATTTGTTTAGTTGACTACTGAACTAGCCTATGAAATTTCTTTCTTGATGTGGTCAGGGTAAGCAGTTTGTCTGGCCACATTTTTTCTCTTCTGTCATATGGGTGGCGTCGGCACCGACGGAGCCCTTGCGGAAGCATCCCCCAGCTTTCAAAGATAGCATTTGGGAGATGCCACCACGCATGCGTGGTTCCCTTCCCGCCCAAGGGTGCCATCTTGCTCAGTCTCCTTTTTTCCATGGAGCCTTTCAGACATCTGTCTGGTTTTTCCACGGAAAATGTTGATTTTTCTCTCCGAGTTTCATACTCATCACCGGTATCGCACCAGTACTCTTCCCCCCCCCCCCCCCCCACCGACCTCGTTGCCTCGGCATCAAGTTCGGGTCTAATTTTGTAGTTTTATCTCTTTGCCTTTTTTCTCCCATCTGGCAGCCCGGAGAGATTTTGACCACGCAGGGGTATTTTTTTCCCCCATAGCTACCATTAGCTTTAAGAAGTGTGATCGGTGCTCTAAAATTATGTCTTTGACCGACACACACGGCTGCTGTCTCCACTGCTTTGGGGCAGACCACGACCTGGCAGCCTGCGGTCTCTGCAAAAGGATGTCCAGTAAGGCCCTCAAGAGCTGCCAGCAGCAGCATGATAAGTTTTCCCCCGAGTCCCCGGTGCCTCCAAAGTCCAGGGCCTTGTCTGAGGCCCTGAAGTCTTGGGCGGAACCTCCCGAGCCTGAGCCCTGTCGTGGGTCCTCAGAAAAGGTGTCTCCCTCAAGGGAACCCAGGAAAAAGAAGAAACCTTCGAAGGCAGCATCCTTGGATGGTTCTGACTGGCCGGGTGCTTCCCAGGCCTGGTCCCGCATTCTGAGACATTCGTCCAAAGTTTTGGAAAGGAAGCAACCTGCAAAGGTCTCCCGAAAGGGTCCGACCACGGACTGGCCTCAGTCCCCAGATACTATCCTCATCGAGGATTCCCCTTCGAGGGAGCCGGTGTCGAACCCAGGTTCCTCGGTGCCCACGCCGAGAGCTGCAGAGCCTTCTGCTCTGGAATACAGAATGGCAGCCCTGGAGCGTAGTTTGTCTGCCTTCATGGACCAGCAGCAGCCGCTGTTGTTCAGCACGACTGGTTCATTTACCCCAACCACTGGGCCCTCGATGTCCAAGATGTCCCCCCGGAGGCCAAGTCGATCCTTGAGGATCCTCGGCCGAGGTCACACTCTAAGTCCTGCTCAGTGGGACTGCGGTCATCCCCGGCAAGTATGCCAGGTGCCAGCTGCAGTGTATCAGGAGTCTCGAGGCCTCTCCTATGAGTTCTCGACGGACTACTCTGAGTGGGAGACAGAGTACGAGGAGTCCCCCGATACCCATCACCACCATGATGCCCCATCTGACTCTCACATCTCAAAGCCCCGACAGTGGTCCCTGCTGGAGGATATGGGCTTCCTTGATTTCGTCAAGGACATTTCAAAGGCCCTGGCGTTCCCTACCGAGTCGGAGGAGGACCCTCGGGCGGATGAATTGGAAATACTTCAGTACAAGACTCCTCTGTGGGAATCACTCATGGTGCCCATTGCTCCTATCCTGTAACGGCTGATGCTCCGGATGTGGGAGACATCGGCTTCAGTCCCGGTGGTGAACAAACGACTCGACTGGGTGTATCAAGTCCGTCAGTGCCCAGGCTACCAAAAATCACAGCTGCCGCATAACTCCATGGTGGTGGAGTCTGCCATGTGTCGGCTGAAAAGCCAGAAGACGCACTCCTCTGTGCCCCCCAGTAGGGAGGCCTGCATCCTGGATACCCTCGGCAGAAAGTGCTGCCAGGGCTCAATGCTCATTGGCCTATCCAGGCCTACCAGCTGTACATGGGCATGTACCCGAGAGTTCTCCAGGACCAAGCAGGAAGTCAGTCCTCACATATGGGTGTCATCGGCGCCGATGAAGCCCCAGGGGAGCATTTCCCCAGCTTTCTATGAAAGCCTTTGGGAATGCAGGCACGCATGCGCGGTTCCCTTCCCGCCTAAAGGTGCCATCTTACCTTAGTCTCTTTTTTTTCTGAGAAGCCCACCGGACGTGTCTCCTGCATCCCGGATAAAAGTTGATTTTTTTCGGCGATATTCGCTATTTTTTCTCCCGGTTCGACGCCGGTTCCCCTCCCACTGGGTTCGGTACACCGGTATCGAGCCCGATTCTTATTTTTCGGTTTTTGCCCTTCGTGGCTGGCGTTCGTGCCCTTTTTTTGCTTTTTTCCCTGGAAGGCCGGTCCTTTGACCTCGCGGGGACTCAGTTCTCGGAGTTTGTCCGGGATATGGCCACTGCCTTGGCTATTCTGGCGGACCCCGAGGAAGAGCCTCGAGCCGAAGAGCTCGAGGCCCTGCAGTATGACTCTCCTCCGAAGGAGGCCTTTACTGTCCCGGTTCCTCCGATGCTGGAACGGCTCCTCTTCCGGATGTGGGAGGCACCGGCCTCAGCGCCGGTTCTCAGCAAGCGAGTCGACTCGATCTATTGGCTTCGGAAGAGCCCTGGCTTTCAAAAGGCACAGCTACCACACCATTCCATGGTTGTGGAATCGGCCATGCATCGTCTGAAGAGTCCGAAGATGCACTCTGCGGTGCCTCTCGGCAGGGAGACCTGGAACCTCGATGGCGTCGGTAGAAAGTGCTTTCAGGGCTCGATGCTTGCTTGCCGTGTCCAGTCTTACCAGCTGTACATGGGCATGTACTTGCGGGACCTGGCCAAGGAGTTGGCTGGGTTCTCTGCTAGACTCTCCGGGGAACCCTTGCAGAGATTCAAGTCCTTGTCCTCGGGGATTCAGGACTGCTCGAAGTTCATGTCCCACGCCGCCTACGATGGCTTCGAGGCCTCGGCCCAAGTTGCGGCAGCCGGCATCGCGGCTCGACGCCAGGCATGGCTGCAGTCATCGGACCTCGAGCCATGGGTTCAGGACAAGTTGGTCGATGTCCCTTGCTGAGGTGAAAATCTTTTTGGCAAGCCCATGACCGAGAAGACTGCTCAGCTCGAAACAGAGCACCTTACAGGGGCAAGGCTGTCTAGGAAGACCTCTGCCCCTTCTCATAAGAAGGGCTCGGGTAAGAAGCCCTTTTACCCGAGGAAGGGCACTGCCTACAAACAGTACTCTCAGTATCAGGCTGCCCAAGCTGCACCCCAGGGTCAGCAAGCCAAGGGGCAGGGTAATGGGCCCCGTAGGCAGAGGACCCCAAGCCTCCGGCCCCTGCTCCCACATAGCAGGGTGGGGTTTTTTGACTCCTTGAGCGTAGCCTCTCCGTCCCTGCTATCCCAACCCTGCACAGGAGGTCGCCTCGCCCTCTTTGCCCACCAGTGGCCCCACATCACCGGGGACAGTTGGGTGTTGGACATAGTCCACAGGGGCTATGCACTACATTTTCACCAACTGCCTCCCCCATACTTTCCAGGGGCGCCTCCAAGGCCTTCCCTGCACACAGACCTTCTCCGTCAGGAACTTCAAGTTCTGTTGGTGGACAGGGCGGTGGAACCTGTGCCTCCCCACTTGCAAGGTCGGGGGTTCTACTCCAGGTATTTCCTGGTACCCAAAAGAACCGGTGGCCTTCGACCTATTCTGGATCTCAGGAACCTAAACAAGTTCCTAGAGAAAGAAAAGTTCAAGATGCTTACTCTTGGAACGCTTCTGCCCTACCTCCAGCAGGGAGATTGGCTATGCTCCTTAGATCTAAAGGATGCGTACACTCACATCCTCATTCATCCGGACCACAGACAGTACCTCAGGTTCATTGTGGGAGGAAACCATTATCAGTACAGAGTACTGCCTTTTGGCCTGACCTCCGCTCCCAGGGTCTTTACCAAATGCCTGGCAGTGGTGGCGGCCTACCTGAGGACTGGCTCATCAGGGGTCAGACATGCCAGGAGGCCATCCAAGCCTCCCTCAGAACTATTGCTCTTCTTGAAAGCCTAGGGTTTGTCATAAACTTCGCAAAGTCCACTTTGCTCCCCTCCCAGAATTTGGAGTTCATAGGAGCAAGGCTGGACTCTCTCCTGGCAAAGGCTTTCTTGCCAGAAGACAGAGCACAACGATTGATAGCCTTGGCAAGCCAGTTTCTCAACAGGTCGCTGGTCTCCACCAGGCTCTGCCTGAGGCTTCTAGGCCACATGGCTTCGACAGTACATGTGACCCCCAATGCCAGGCTCCATATGAGGCCTGCACAGTGGTGCCTTCGGACTCGGTGGTCTCAGGCCACAGGCAGCCTCAGGGATAGGATAAGGGTGTCCAGACACTTTCTGAACTCCCTCAGCTGGTGGCTGCACCTACCCAATCTCCTAAAAGGAGTGCCCTTTCAGATTCCTGGGTACAAGGTGGTACTGACCACCGACGCCTCCCTGTAGGGCTGGGGAGCTCATTGTCTAGACAAGTGCACCCAGGGCCTGTGGTCTCCTTGGGAGGCAGCACAGCAGATAAATCTCCTGGAGTGGGCCTGTTTCCTGAGTGCAGTTGAAGCCTGCATAAAAGGCTCCTGTGCCCTGCCCTTTTGAGGCTTTCCTAACCAGGGCTCCACACATCAAACAGTAAGTAAGGATTTGAGGGTTTCTTTGTTTGGTTTTTTTATTACATTGCTAGCTCTCTGACTGGGAGCTCTTAAAAGGGTTTTGTGTATATTTTTTAAAGCAAGGTTACTTTCATTTTTGCTGTTTTAGGGGAACTTTACTTGAGCACAGTAGGTTGCTGACTCCAGTAACCTCCTCAGGTTTAGAAACTCTTTAACACCTAATCAGGAGTTAGTGGGCCTGTTTCCTGAGTGCAGTTGAAGCCTGCATAAAAGGCTCCTGTGCCCTGCCCTTTTGAGGCTTGTCAGACGGCTGCCTGGGTGAGAATCTTCACACTCTTGGCAAGTGCATATATCTATATGATTTGCAAGGTATTGTGGGCAATGTAGTTCATTCACACCAGACACAGCTGCTGACAATAATTTAGTTGTGCTCTTGGGTAAAGCCAATAAGATATTTATTTATGGGGTTATTTCTCCCAACACAGATATGCTTGGTAGCACATAAATTAGGTAACTTGCTTTCAGTGTTAACTTGGAAAAACAAAGTCAAAATCAGGAAAACAACAAATGAAAAGCTACAAAGCAAGAAACAAACTGTTCTTTTCAGGTTAACTTCTGATTACTTCCCACATAGATACAGAAGTGATTCTCTCCTAGCTCACAAGCAATTAGGTAAGGCTTAATTGCTAGCAGTTACCAGCTGAAACCCCTTAGCTGGCTTGCCTTCCACTGTGTGGGTCAAATCCTGCTTCAGGAGCTTTTCTGAGTAGATTAAGAACACATTTGTATTTCTTTGTGATGGTTGCTGTACTTTATAACAGAAAGTTACCAACTGAGTTTAGATAGAGAGCAGTCCATATAAACAGGATCCTCATCTGCTATTATTCCCCCTTGTTCAACAAGCATGGGTTCAATATCATGGATTGGCACAGATGAATCTCTCAATGGAGCATTTTCAGGAGAATACTTGTTTCCCTGCTGTCTTTCAAGGTTATAGCTAGGGCATAGATCAGTGTTCATACCTGAGCTTCCATTGCTGCTAGAGTTCCTCTCTATATAGCCTGGCCAGTATGTAGTCCAGTTCTTATGTCCAGCCTTCCAATCCAGATCCCTGGACACTGGATCTCTCTTCACATACCTTCTGGCACAGGTCTTAGGGTCCCTTCCACGTGCAGCCGTCTCCCTCACAGGTAGCCTCTGGTGATTCCTAGCTCTGCAGCACCATTCCTCTGGCTTTCCCCAGTCCAATGGTGTATGCTGGCCCTTGGAATACCTCCCAGTATACGTACTGCTTTGGACTCTTCTAGACCTCTCAAAGGCTTTTCTCTTCCTTCTTCCAAAGGGTCTCTTTCCCTCTCTGTCCGTCCGGTTTGGCTTCTGCTTCTGATGATCCTTCAGATGAAACTGATGATCAAACTCAAGCTGATTCTCAGGATACTGAGGACAATTCTCTGGATATCCAAGGTGATCATGAAGATGGTCATCTGTAGAATAAACTCTACTCTTATTCTGCCTTGATGAGTGCTCCTCCCTAACACAGCGCAGCTGTGCTGAATCAGGCCCTGCCCTTTGAGATGAGTGCTTAGGGATTACCTCATAGCCCTCCTGATTGAACACACGTTTCCCCACTTCAGCTCCTCTAATGGCTGTTGGAAACCTGGTGCATTCTGGGACTGGTAGTCTTTTATGGGAAAATTCTGTTTTCTTATTTCTACCAGAACTGACAGGTTGCTTGTTCAGAGTCACTTCACCTTTTCTATAGCTCCTTCCTGAGCTATGATAAGCTTCCTTATCACAGGCTTTCCTAACCAGGGCTCCACACATCAAACAGTAAGTAAGGATTTGAGAGTTTCTTTGTTTCTTTTTTTTATTACATTGCTAGCTCTCTGACTGGGAGCTCTTAAAAGGGTTTTGTGTATATTTTTTAAAGCAAGGTTACTTTCATTTTTGCTGTTTTAGGGGAACTTTACTTGAGCACAGTAGGTTGCTGACTCCAGTAACCTCCTCAGGTTTAGAAACTCTTAACACCTAATCAGGTGTTAGTTCCCTCCCTACCCACTCCGACTCCCACCCACCCCTAGTGAGCAGTCTTGCTTTATAGGGCACCTCCCCCGTTAACAGATCACAGTGAATTGGACCAGCACATTTGTATATAATTAAAGAGTTTTAACTGCTTTTTCTCTGAAAGGACAGCTGCGAAACCGGCTGGTACTTGGTAGATCTCTCTCTTTTGCTCTAACAGATACCTAAGCTCCACGAAAAGAACAATGGCTGGGAAAAATCGTATTGCTAAAGCTGTTGCCCCCGTTACAGCTTCTGCCTCGGTCCAGACAGAGGTCCTAATGCCGGTTGAAGGACCGGTCCCATGTGTAGGGTGCCTGCATGCTGAAGCTCTGAGGAAACAGGTGGAGGAACTCAGAGAGGAGGTGGCAAGGCTGAGGAGCATTCAAGACAGTGAGAAGTACATTGATGAGATGCTTCTTGCAGCAACCAGGCTCTCCAGCACAGGAGAAGATGGGTGCCAACAGAATGTTGATGGTTGGACACAAGTCACCAGGGCCTGCAAAATCACCAATCCAACTTCTCCAGCCCTTGAATTGAAGAACCATTATGCAGCCCTGGAAGTGGATGAGGTGAAAGCATCCCTGGAAAGGGAAGAACCAGAGTTCAAGTACCCCAAAGTTGCGGAATCAGTGACCAGAAGGAAACGAAGGGTAGTGGTGGTTGGAGACTCTCTTCTGAGGGGTACTGAGACGTCCATCTGCCGACCAGACTTGATGTCCAGAGAGGTATGCTGTCTGCCTGGTGCCAAAATCCAAGATGTTACGGAGAGTTTGCCGAGACCCATCAAACCCACTGGCTATTACCCAATGTTGCTAATCCATGTTGGAACAAATGATACTGCCAGGTATACCTTGGAACGTATCAAAAGTGACTTCATGGCTCTGGGACAGAGGGTGAAGCAGTTAGGTGCACAGGTGGTGTTCTCTTCAATCCTCCCTGTTGAAGGTAAAGGCCAAGGCAGAGAGGCTCGCATCCTGGAGATGAATGCATGGCTGCGTGGATGGTGTCATCGAGAGCGTTTTGGTTTCCTAGACCATGGGATGCTGTTCCAAGGGTTGCAAAGCAGAGATGGCATCCATCTGTCCAAGAGAGGTCAACGCATCTTTGGTAGTAGACTGGCTAATCTACTGAAGAGGGCTTTAAACTAGATTTGTTGGGGATGGGTGAAGAAAGCCCCCAGGTAAGTGAAAGCCCCCAGGTAGGTGATACATTAAATACCTTTATGGAAATGGGTAACGGGGGTAACATATGGAAAGCAGTGTGTATTAATGATCGTAGCATGGGAAATAAGATCCCTGAAGTTGAAGCTTTGGTGGGAGTGGCTGACTTGGATTTAGTGGCAGTTACAGAAACGTGGTTCACATAAAACCATGACTGGGATGTAACTATACCTGGCTATACTTTATTCAGAAAGGACAGGGTAGGAAGAAGGGGAGGAGGAGTGGCACTATATGTAAAAACTACTATTAAAACTTTGGAATTACAGAGCTTAAAAGGGAGAGAGGAGGCATTGTGGGTTAAACTAGAAAGAGGGAAAGAGAAATCTATTTGCATTGGAGTGATATACAGACCTCCCTCACAAGAGGAAGAGGTGGACAGAGAGTTAATTGAAGACATACGCAGCATTGCTAGGAAAGGGGAAGTGCTACTGCTAGGAGATTTCAATATGCCAGATGTTGATTGGCACATTCCTGCTGCAGTATCATCTAGAAGTAAGGAGATCCTGGATTCTCTACAGGGAGAACTATTCAGGCAATTGGTAACAGACCCCACACGTGAAGGGGCCATACTGGACTTGGTGCTTACCAATGGTGAAAGTGTTTCTGATGTTGTAGTGGGAGATCATTTTGCATCCAGTGATCACCAGATGGTGTGGTTCAGTATTAGGACTAGGGCTGTTAGAATCCATTCCAAGGTGAGGATCTTAGACTTTAGGAAGACTAACTTTGCGAAGATTGGCCAATACCTCAGGGAGTCGTTAGTGGGATGGGAACAGCTGGGGGATGTAGAAAAACAGTGGGCAAAACTGAAAGGGGGTATTTTAAAGGCAACCAACCTTTTTGTTAAAAAGGTAAATAAAGGCAAAAGGAACAGGAGACCGCTATGGTTTTTGAAGGAAGTAGCTGAACAAGTGAAGAAAAAAAGGGAGGCCTTCATGAAATACAAGAGATAACAGAGAGAGGAAGACGGGCATCTGTATTTGGAAAAACTTAGAGAAGCTAGCAAAGTAGTCAAGAAGGCAAAGATTCAAAAGGAGGAGGAAATAGCCAATGCAATAAAATGGGGGGATAAGACATTTTTCAGATATATTAGTGAGAAGAGGAAGGGCAAAAGTGGTATTGTCAGACTCAAGGGTGCAGGGGGGGAATATATAGAAGCTGATAAGGATAAAGCGGAATTGCTTAACAAATATTTTTGTTCTGTGTTCACAGATGAAGAACCAGGAGCAGGACCTCAGAAAACACCCACACAAATAAGAACAGAAGCGAGAGGCATCTTGAACTATTTTCAGAAGACTGTGTTCATGAGAAACTAGCTCAACTTAAAGTAGACAAAGCGATGGGACCGGATGGGATACACCCTAGAATACTGAGGGAACTTGGGGACGTTCTAGCAACTCCACTGACTAACCTTTTCAATGCCTCGTTGGAGTCGGGAGTGGTGCCAAAGGACTGGAGAGAGGCTCATGTGGTGCCTTTACACAAAAGCGGAAGTAAGGATGTGGTTGAAAACTACAGGCCGGTTAGTTTAACTTCGGTGGTGAGTAAATTATTGGAAACGCTGCTGAAAGAGCAAATAGTGAGGTTTCTGGAGTCCAGCGAATTACAGGATCCGAGGCAGCATGGATTCACCAGAGGCAGGTCTTGTCAGACAAATCTGATTGATTTCTTTGACTGGGTGACGAGGGAGAGCTCTAGATGTGGTGTATTTAGATTTCCGTAAAGCCTTTGACACTGTTCCTCACAGGCGACTTATAAACAAACTGAGCACCCTAGGGATGGACCCTAAAGTTACTGCTTGGGTTAGAAATTGGTTGGGTGGGAGGCGACACAGAGTACAAGTAAATGGAGCTCACTCTGAGGAGAAGGATGTTACCAGTGGTGTGCCCCAGGGATCTGTCCTTGGTCCGATTCTTTTTAACATTTTTGTTAGTGATATAGCGGAAGGGCTGTCGGGTAAGGTTTGCCTCTTTGCGGATGATACCAAAATCTGCAATAGAGTAGACACCCAGGAAGGGGTAGATAACATGAGGGGGGATCTAGCTAAGCTTGAAGAATGGTCTAGAATTTGGCAGCTGGGATTTAATGTTAAAAAATGTAAGGTCATGCATTTGGGCTGCAGCAATCCAAGGGAGCAATACAGTATAGGAGGTGAAGTACTTTTGTCCACTAAAGAAGAGCGGGACCTAGGCGTGGTTGTGTCTGATGATCTTAAAGTAGTTAAACAGGTAGAAAAGGCGACGGCAAAAGCTAGAAGGATGCTTGGGTGCATACGGAGAGGAATGGCTAGCAGAAAAAAGGAGGTGATAATGCCTCTGTATAAGTCTTTGGTGCGACCTCATTTGGAGCATGGTGTGCAATTCTGGAGACCGCACCTTCAAAAGGATGTGAACAGGTTGGAGTCGGTGCAGAGGGTTGCTACTAAAATGATTAATGGGCTTCATTATAAAGCATATGAGGACAGACTTAAGGATCTTAATATGTACACCTTAGAGGAAAGGCGGGATAGAGGTGATATGATTGAGATGTTTAAATACCTCCGTGGCATAAATGTTCAGGGAGAGAGCCTCTTTCAATTGAAAACAAGTTCTGCTACAAGGGGACATGGGATGAGGGTGAAGGGAGATAGATTCAGGAGTGATATGCGGAAATTTTTCTTTACGGAAAGAGTAGTGGATCCGTGGAATAGTCTCCCAGTGGAGGTGGTAGAGATGAGGACAGTAACTGAATTCAAAAAAGCATGGGACCAACACAGAGGATCTCTAAAGGTAAAAAGTGGACTGTTGTAGTTGTTGATATGGAAGGACAGACTAGATAGGCCATGTGGTCTTTTTCTGTCGTCATGTTTCTATGTTTCTAACTCAGGGCTATTCGCCTAGCTCTCAAAGCTTTCTCTCCTGCCCTGGCCCATCAATCTGTCCTCGTTCAGACAGGCAACCAGGTGGCCATGTTTTATGTGAACAAACAGGGCGGGACTGGGTCCAGGCTCCTTTGTCGGGAAGCTCAAGACCTTTGGTCATTTGCCCTAAAGCACAGCATGCTCCTCAGGAGAACTACCTGGCCGACAAGTTGAGCAGGATTCTGCAGCCCCACGAGTGGCAACTGCATCCCTTGGTAGTTCAGAGGATCTTCCTGAAATGGGGTCTCCCTTGGATAGATCTGTTTGCCAGTCCACTGAACGCACAACTGCCAAAGTTCTGTTCCAGGCAACCGCATCCTTTGAGAATAGCACCGGATGCTTTTCTGATTCCCTGGTCTCAGGGCCTCCTGTATGCGTTTCCTCCCACGCCCTTGGTGGCCCGAACTCTTTTCAAGATTCTTCAGGACAAGGCCTTGGTCCTGCTGATGGCTCCCAGGTGGCCGAGACAACCATGGTTTCCACTTCTGCTTCAGCTGGCAGTGGATCCCCCACTGCCCCTGGTGTTGCAACCCGACCTCTCTCAGGATCAGGGTTCCCTTCTGCATCCCAATGTCAAAGCTCTCAATTTGATGGCCTGGAGGCTGCAAGGGTAGTTTTGGCTCCCTGGGGCCTACCTCAGGAAGTTGAGGAGGTTGTCCTAGCCTCTAGGAAACAGTCCACTAGAAAAACCTATGCTATCAAATGGAGAAGGTTTTCTGTGTGGTGTCAGCTACGTACAGAGGATCCTTTCTCCTGTACGGTGCCAGTAGTGCTTCAGTATTTACTCCACTTGTCCAATCAGGGACTCAAGTCCAATTCTGTTCGGGTCCACCTCTCAGCTCTAGCAGTTCACCACTCACGGGTGGAGGGACATTCTCTGTCGGTTCACCCCTTGGTGTCCTGTTTTCTCAGGGGCTTGCTTTTACTCATGCCTCCAATCCGTCCTCCTGCCCCTGAGTGGGAGTTGAATGTGGTCTTGCAGCAACTGACTCGCCCACCTTTTGAGCCGATGACTACTTGCCCACCAGGCTTCCTCTCCTGGAAGACACTCTTCCTGATAGCCCTTACTTCGGCTACGCGAGTGAGTGAGCTTCAGGCCCTGGTCTGTGATAGGCCTTACACTAGGATTTATAGGAACAGGGTAGTCCTCAGGACTCATCCCAAGTTCCTCCCAAAGGTTGTCTCCTCTTTCCACCTCAATCAGGAGGTGGTTCTTCCAACATTCTTCCCTAGGCCTCATGCAAGCCAGGCTGAAGCAGTTCTTCATACCCTGGACTGTAGGAGGGCCTTATCCTTCTACCTTGACCGTACGCAAGGACATAGAAGGGCTACTCAGCTCTTCGTATCCTTTGACCCTAATAAGTTGGGGTTGGCTGTGTCCAAGCGTACCTTGTCCATCTGGGTGGCTGACTGGGTGGCTGACCTGGGCTTACAAGGCGGCTGACCTTCCTTTGCAGGGTCGGGTTACGGCCCACAGTGTCAGGGCAATGGCTGCCTCAGTGGCTCATCTCTGCTCTGTGCCTTTGGTAGATATCTGCAGGGCTGCAACTTGGTCTTCAAGCCAGACTTTTGCGGCCCATTACTGTCTGGAGAGGGAGTCCCGTAGGGACAGTGCTTTTGGCCAAGCAGTACTCCGGAATCTCTTTGAGGTTTAGGCAGCTCCTGCCCTGGTGCCCTCTGTTGGGCTACCGGTGGAGGTTGCGTCCTTGAAAAGCCTTTCTTTGCTGCTGGGACTAGAGGGAGTTCTCTTGTTCAGCCTGGGTTCCTCGGTAGCCCCGAGCTTGGGGGTCACCCATATGTGAGGACTGACTTCCTGCTTGGTCCTGGAGAAAGAGTAACAGGTGTTCTCCAGGAGCAGCAGGAATCAGTCCTCACAACCCTCCCTCCTCCCATTGGAGTTGCAGTTGTACATAGTTTATTTTTCATTTTTGTGTGCTGTTCTTAGCTATGTCATTTGACTGAGTTAAGATGGCACCTTTAGGCGGGAAGGGAACCGCGCATGCGTTCCTTCATTCCCAACGGCTTTCATGGAAAGCTGGGGAAATGCTCCGCTGGGGCTTCATCGTCGCCGATGACACCCATATGTGAGGACTGATTCCTGCTGCTCCTGGAGAACACCTGTTACAGGTGAGTAACTACTCTACCTGGTCTCTCTGAGGAATCCTTGCAGCAGTTCAAGAACCCAGCCAAGGCAGTCCGTGAAGGATCCAAATTCATTTCTCAAGCAGCTTATGAGGAGTTCGTGTCGGTGGCTCGAGTAGCGGCGGCGGGCATCGGTGCACACCGCCAAGCTTGGCTACAGTCATCCGATCTCAAGCAGTGAGTTCAGGACAAATTGGTCAATGTCCCCTGCCAAGGAGAGAACCTCTTTGGCAAACCCATGACCGACAAGGCTGCCGAGCTGGAGACCGAGTTCATGACAAGGACCAGGCTCTCCAAAAAGACTGCTGCCCCTCCCTGATGGAAGGGCTCAGGTATCAAGTCCTTTTACCCAAGGAAGGGAGCTGCTTACAGAAACTACCCACCTTTTCAAGCCTCCCCAGCTCCCCAAAAGGGTCAGCAGGCCAAAGAACATGGGCATGGCCCTCTTAAGCAGAAGGCTCCAAAACCCCAGGCACCGACACTGGCTCCAGCCTGGCCAGGGGGAGTGTTTGACTCCTTGAGCATAGCCTATCTACCACAAAGAGTGCAGCAGCCCACAGAGGGATGTCTGGCCCTCTATGCCCAGAGGTGGCTGACCATCACCACCGACTCCTGGGCACTAAGGGTAGTCAGGGAGGGTTACCTCTTCCTCCTGACTCGGACACCTCCCCCATATTTCCCGGGAGAGCCCCTCAGGCTCCCCTCCACTGGGATCTTCTACTGAAGGAGTTGGCAGGACGTCTCGAGGACATAGCGGTAGAACAGGTGCCCCACTATCTCAAGAGCACGGGGTTCTACTTCAGCTACTTCCTCGTGCCAAAAGGACAAGGGGCTTAAGACCCATCCTCGATCTGCGCAACCTCAACAAATTCCTGGTAAGGGAGAAGTTCAAGATGCTCTCCTTTGGAACATTGCTGCCATACCTCCAGCAGGGAGATTTGCTATGCGTCTTAGAACTTAAGGATGCTTATACTTGCATCATCATTCACCCCAACCCCAGTCAGTACCTGCAGTTTGTAGTGAGATAGAGGCATTTTCAGTACAGGGTGCTCCCCTTCGGCTTGGCCTCTGCCCCAAGAGTTTTCACAAAATGCCTGGCAGTCATGGCTGTCTTCCCCCACCTCCAGGGGGTCTTTGTCTTCCCCTACCTGGACGACTGACTCATAAAGGGAGACACAGCCTCAGAGGTGCAGCAGGCCACCGCACGCACCATCCAGGTCCTGCAACACTTGGGGTTTGTCATAAACTATTCCAAGTCTCACCTCCTTCTGACACAGTGTCTGCAGTTCATTGGGGCAAAGATCGACACTCTCCAATTGATGGCCGCCTTGCACAGGGACCGAGCCAACTGTCTCCGGACTCTGGCATGGGACATGCAATACCATCCCTTGGTGCCCACCCGGCTTCTTCTGCGCCTCCTTGGGCACATGGCCTCCACTGTCCATATCACCCCAGATGCTCTCCTCCACATGAGGACGGTGCAGTGTTGCCTCCAGGACCAGTGGTCTCAGGCCACAGGTCGCCTCCGAGAGACAGTCTCGGTAACCCGCCAACTGGCAGACTCCCTGGTCTGGTGGCAGTCTCTCCAGCATCTCGAGGCGGGCATGCCTTTTCAGGCCCCGAGCCCCTCAAGGGTCCTCAGCACGGATGCCTCCCTGTTCGCCTGGTGAGCACACTGCGGGGAGCTCTGCACCCAGGGCAACTGGTCACCAGACGAGAGCACCCAGCAGATCAACCTCCTGGAGCTCCGAGCCATATTCTTAGCCCTGCGAGTCTTCTGCCACCAGCTGTGTCACCAGCCAGTGCTTGTCCAGACGGACAACCTGATGGTGGTGATCTACGTGAAAAAACAGGGGGGTATGGGGTATCTTTTGTCAGGAGGCACTGGTCCTCTGCTCGTACATAATCCAACAGGGTATCCTCCTGCAAGCAGTGTACCTGCCAGGCCAGGATAGCCTTCTGGCCACAGGCTGAGCAGAGTCCTCCAGCTGCACAAGTGGCAGCTGGACCCCAGAGTAGCCAGTCAGCTTTTCTGGCTCTAGGGGGAACCCATGATGGACCTGTTCGCCAGTCCGGACAACTTCCAGTTGCCCCGCTTCTGTTTCTGGCAGGCCCATCCCTCCAGGGTGGCAGCGGACACGTTCCTTGTCTCATGGTCTGAAGGCCTCATGTACGCATTCCTTCCCACGTGCTGATCGCCAAGACCTTGTTCAGGACCTTCCGCGAAAGGGCCTCGCTCATCCTGATAGCCCCTCAGTGGCCCAGGCAACCGTGGTTCCTGCTGCTCCTCCAGTTGGCGGTGGGGACCCTCATCCCCTTGGTGACTGCCCTGTGACTCCTGTCTCAGGAGGTGGGGCTCTCTTCTGCACCCCAGCCTAGGGTCCCTGTCGCTGAAAGTGTGGCTGCTGAGAGGGTGACTCTGGCCCCTTTCAACCTTTTGGTTGAGGTAGAAGAGATTCTGCTGGCCTCTCGCAAGGCCTTTACTAGGAAGGCTTATGCCCTCAAGTGGCGCAGGTTCTTGGCTTGGTGCACCGAGCACTGGCTGACCCGTTCTCCTACCCAGTGGGACTGGTGTTACAATACCTTCTCCACCTTTCTCATTCCGGGCTCAAGTCTAACTCCGTCCGAGTGTACCTTAGTGCCCTAGTGGCGCACCATCACCTAGTGGATGGTAAGCCCCTCTTGGTCCAACCTTTGGTGACCCGTTTTCTTCAGGGTCTGCTTTTATCGAAGCCCCTGGCTCACCCTCCGGCAACCGAATGGGACCTCAACATAGTGTTGGGGCAGCTCATTCGCCCATCCTTCAAGCCTCTGGCTACCTGCCACCTTTGCTACCTCTCTTGGAAGATGGCTTTCTCCAGGACCAAGCAGGAAGTCAGTCCTCACATATGGGTGACGTCGGCGCCGACGGAGCCCTCGTGCGGAGCATTTCCCCAGCTTTCAAAGAAAGCCTTTGGGAATTGCAGCGCGCATGCGCGGTCCCCTTCCCGCCCAAGGGTGCCATCTTGCTCAGTCTTTTTTTTTCCGCGGAGCCCGACTGATGTAGTTCGTTTTTCCCCAAGGAAAAAGTTGATTTCCCTGTTTTTTTCTCTTTTTTTTCTTCGGTTCGACGCCGGATCCTTTTCCCGCCTTTGCCCGATAAGCTGGTATCGAGTCCACACTCTCTTTTTCGGTTTTTGTCCTTTGTGACTAGCGTTCGCGCCATTTTTCTTTTTTCACTGGCAGCCCGGTCATTTGACCTCGCAGGGGCCCTTTTTCCCCCGATGGCTATCAGCGGGTTTAAAAAGTGTGATCGGCGTAAGAAACTTATGTCTCTTACCGACACACATGACTGCTGCCTCCGCTGCCTCGGACCCGATCATGACCCGATGATCTGTGGTCCATGTGGCAAAATGTCCTCGAAGGCGTTGAGTCAGCAGCACCAGAAGGATAGGATCTTCTCTGACTCCGCGTCCGAACGGGCCCGGACCTCGTCAGAGGCCTCGACGTCTCGGGACTCCGGCCCCGAGCAGCGTTGGGGTTCCTCTGAGCGGGGGTCTCCTTCGCGGGAACATTGCAGGAAGAAGAAACCCGCAAGGGCGGCATAGGTGGATGCTGCTGGTTCCTCGAGGGCCAGGTCGCATAGCCCCGATAGCCGTCCCGGGTCTTCGGAGTCGGAGAGGCCTGCCAAACATCCTCGTATCGAGATGGAGTCTCCTGGACATGTAAGTGCTGTAGTCCTATTGGACTCTCCTCCGAGGGAGCCGACGTCGTGGCCCAAGTCGGGGGCTGCTGGGTCTCCTGAGCTCAGACTCAGGTTGACGGCCTTGGAGAGCAGCATCGCTGCCTTCATGGAACAGTAGCAGGCATTGATCGCCGGTCTCACCGGTGCATCTGCCCTGACCACCGGGACCTCGACATCCAAGTCTACCCCGGAGGCCGAGCCGATCCTCGAGTCCATGCGGGCTCGAGTCGATCCTCGGCCACAGTCTCCCTCGGCCTCCCGTTTGGGACCGAGGTCGTCGACGCCGGTACCCTTGGCGTCGGGGCGGATGGCATCGGTGCCCACCCGACCGGAGCCGCTCGATTCCTCCTCCGAGGCGTCGGGCTGGGAGACGGAGGACGAAGAGTCACCCGACACTTATCGGACTCGGTGTGTCCCATCGGACTCACCGGAGTCCGAACCTCAGAGACGATCCCCAACGGAGGATACCCGGTTCTCGGACTTCGTGCGGGATATGGCCAAGGCCTTGGCCTTCCCCGCGGATCCCGAGGAGGAGCCTCGAGCCGAGGAGCTCGAGGCCCTCCAGTATGACTCTCCCCCGAAGGAGGCCTTTACTGTACCAGTTCCTCCGATGCTGGAGCGGCTGCTCTTCCGCATGTGGGAGACCCCGGCCTCGACGCCAATGTTAAGCAAGCGGGTTGATTCCATCTATCGAGTCCGCAAGAGCCCCAGGTTCCAAAAGGCACAATTACCGCACCACTCCATGGTTGTGGAATCGGCCATGCATCGACTGAAAAGTCAGAAGATGCACTCCTCGGTGCCTCCCGGCCGGGAGGCCCAGAACCTGGATGCCCTCGGTAAGAAGTGCTTCCAGGGCTCTTTGCTTGCTTGCCTTGTCCAGACGTACCAGCTCTACATGGGCATGTATCTCCGAGACCTGGCAAAGGAGATTGCCGGGTTCTCTGCTGGTCTCTCTGAGGAACTTTTGCAGAGGTTCCAGGCCTTGTCCACTGGTATTCGAGAGTGCTCGAAGTTTATCTCTCGAGCAGCCTACGATGGCTTCGAGGCTTCGGCCCGAGTAGCTGGGGCCGGCATCGGTGCCCGCCGACAGGCTTGGCTACAGTCATCCGACCTCGAGCCATGGGTGCAGGACAAGTTGGTCGATGTCCCCTGCCGCGGTGAAAACCTCTTTGGCAAGCCCATGGCTGAAAAGGCTGCAGAACTCGAGACCGAGACTCTTACCCAGACTAGGCTGTCCAGGAAAACCTCTGCCCCTTCTCAGAAGAAGGGCTCGGGAAAAAAGACCTTTTACCCGAGGAAGTCATCTGCCTATAAACAATACCCTCATTATCAGGCCTCTGCAGCTCCCCAACAGGGTCAGCAGGCCAAGGGGCAGGGTCATGGGCCCCGTAGGCAGAAGGCCCCCAAGCCACCTACACCGGCCCCTGCTCAGCAGGGTGGGGGTTTTTGACTCAGCAAGCATAGCCTCTTCTCCTCGGCTTCCTCACATCAGCACAGGAGGCCGGCTGGCCCACTTTGCCCACAGGTGGTCAGCCGTCACCTCAGATACCTGGGTGCTCCATATAGTCCAGAAGGGCTATCTTCTCCATTTTCACCAGGTACCTCCCTCCTATTTTCCAGGGGAGCCTCCAAGACTCCCTCTGCACAGGGACCTACTCCTTCAGGAGTTAGCAAGTCTGCTACAGGATCAGGCTGTGGAACCGGTGCCCCACCACCTGAGAGGTCACGGCTTTTATTCCAGGTACTTTCTGGTACCAAAAAGAACAGGAGGCTTCAGACCCATCCTAGACTTGCGCAACCTCAACAAGTTCCTGGAGAGGGAAAAGTTCAAGATGCTTACCCTTGGAATCCTGCTGCCCTACCTCCAGCAGGGAGATTGGCTATGCTCCTTAGATCTCAAGGATGCTTATACTCACATCCTTATTCATCCAGACCCCAGACAATATCTCAGATTTGTTGTGGGAGGAAACCACTACCAGTACAGAGTACTTCCCTTTGGCCTAACCTCCGCTCCCAGGGTGTTCACCAAGTGCCTGGCGGTGGTGGCGGCCTACCTGAGGCTTCAAGGTCTTTTTGTGTTTCCATACCTGGACGACTGGCTCATAAGGGGCCAGTCTTCCCAGGAGGCCAGTCAAGCCACCCTTCGCACTGTGGCTCTGCTTCAGCACTTGGGGTTTGTCATAAACTTTGCAAAGTCCACTTTGCTCCCGTCCCAGAACTTGGAATTCATAGGAGCAAGGCTAGACACTCTTCAGGCGAGGGCTTTTCTGCCAGTGGACAGGGCCCTCCGATTGATGGATGTGGCCAGGCAGTTTCACAGCAATTCCCTGGTCTCCGCCAGGCAATTCCTGAGACTTCTCGGCCATATGGCTTCCATGGTTCATGTAACCCCCAATGCCCGCCTACACATGCGGCCTGCTCAGTGGAGCCTTCGAACTCAGTGGCATCAGGCCACAGGGAGCCTTGCAGACTCGGTGAGAGTTTCCACCCTGCTCGTCTCCTCTCTACAGTGGTGGCTTCATCTTCCGAGTCTGGTACTCGGGGTGGATTTTCAATCCCCCCCGCATTCTCAAGTGCTGACGACAGATGCTTCTCTTCTTGGTTGGGGAGCACATTGCCAAGAGGCATGTACTCAGGGTCTCTGGACTCCCTGGGAGGCTGCTCAGCAGATAAACTTCCAGGAGCTACGGGCAATACGCCTAGCTCTGAGAGCCTTCTCCCACCTCACGTCTCACCAGTCTGTACTGGTCCAGATGGACAATCAAGTTGCCATGTTCTACGTGAACAAACGAGGAGGCACAGGATCCTTCCTTCTCTGTCAGGAAGCACAACGTCTGTGCTCTTGGGCTGTCAATCACGGAATCCTCCTCAGGGCTGTCTACCTCCCCGGTCAAGAAAATTACCTGGCGGACAGACTGAGCAGGATACTGCAACCACACGAATGGAGATTGAATCCATTGGTGGTTCAGCAGATCTTTCTCAGGTGTGGACTCCCCACCATGGATCTCTTCGCCAGCCCTCTGAACCGGCAACTCCCGAGATTCTGTTCCAGACAACCGCATCCTCTCCGAGTAGCAGCGGATGCCTTTCTGATTCCGTGGTCCCAAGGCCTACTGTATGCTTTTCCTCCCACGCCACTAGTGTCTCGAACACTGTTCAAGGTCCTCAAGGACAGGGCCTCAATGATTCTGATAGCCCCCAGGTGGCCGAGGCAGCCGTGGTTCCCACTCATGTTGCAACTGGCGGTGGACACTCCCCTGCCTCTGGGAATTCAACACGATCTCCTGTCTCAGGACCAGGGGTCTCTCTTCCACCCCAACCTCCAGTCCCTTCATCCGATGGCCTGGCTGCTGAAAGGGTAGTCCTGGCTCCCCTACTCCTACCTAGAGAGGTGGAAGATGTAGTCTTAGCCTCTAGGTGGCAATCCACCAGGAAATCCTACACTCTTAAGTGGCGTAGATTCTCCACCTGGTGTGCTCAACACAGCGAGAATTCCTTCTCGTGCTTGGTAGCGGTAGTATAGCAATATTTGCTTTACCTCTCCAGTCTAGGCCTTAAGTCCAACTCTGTCAGGGTTCACCTCAGTGCTCTCTCAGCGCACCACTCGCTGGTGGATGGGAGGCCTCTTTCCAACCACCCTTTGGTGTCTCGTTTTCTCAGAGGCCTCCTCCTGCTTAAGCCTCCTTTACGTCCACCAGCCCCTGAGTGGGATCTGAATGTGGTCTTACAGCGCCTTACTTGTCCGCCATTTGAACCTATGGCTACCTGCCCTCTCCGTTTTCTCTCCTGGAAAACCTTGTTTCTGGTAGCTCTTACCTCTGCTAGGCGAGTGAGTGAACTTCAGGCAGTAGTGTCTGATCCCCCTTACACTAGGTCAGGGGTCTCAAACACGCGGCCCGCGGGCCGCATGCGGCCCGCGAAGCACTTACCGGCATGTAAAAAAAAAATAAATCCAAACTTGCCGTCGCCGCATTAAGCGTCCCGCGGGCTCCTCTGCCTGGCAGAGTCCTAAGTACTAAGTTGGCAGGTTGACCTCTTGCAGTAGTACCATTGCAGATCAAGGCTTTTCAAATTTAATTCTTTCTGGGCACCTATCTTTTGGCCTTTGCTTGCTTCTGTGAAGGTAGTTTCCTGGTCTACTTGGAGGAAGCAGCTCTATGCAGGTGCTAAGAGCCATCCAGCAGCGGCTTCAATCTGCCTCCCGTGCGAGCGCGACCTACAAAGTACCGCCCATATGCCGCATTTGGGCCACTATATGACGTGTACTCATTCTACTGGCCGGGCGCGTGCAGGGTCCTGGCGAGCATTCTCTGTGACGCAAGCCGGTGACGTTGAGCGGGAAGGGGTGGAGCTGGTCGAGCCCCGAAGCAGGTGGCGGCGGATGAGGTTGCGGATGCTCTGGTAGCGGCAGCAGCATCTTTCTCCTCTGGATCCTGACTCCTCACTAGCTCTCTTTCTCTTTCCTTGCAAAGATGGCAACTGAGGGGCTACATGAGAACGAGACCTTGGCATCGCTGAAGAATGAGGCGGAGAGCCTGAAGGGCAAGCTGGAGGAGGAGAGGGCCAAGCTGCACGATGTGGAGGAGCGTGAGTATAGGAGGAAGGGCCCCGGCCGCTGCCGCGGGAGGGGGACTTTCCGCGCTCTAGTACAGCAGGGAGCAGGGAGGCTGCAGCCCAGCTGTTGCACATCTGACAGAGTCAATAGGCAGACAGCACGAGCTGGCTGAGAATAGTGGCAACTTTCAGCCAGTCATCTCTTGTCTGTGACTGGAAATATGGCGCAGGAGCTCTTTGGTTTTGAGGTCATGAAAGCTAAAGGAGGAGGTAGTCAATGTAATCAACGGTGCTGCTGCTGCATGTACAGAAGTGCGAATTCATTCGCTTTATGATTCAGTCTGAGAAACTGTACATGCCAAGAGTTATGGATCTTTGTAAGCTACAGTTAAGTTTTGTAGATCAGAAGATGAAATAAAATGGTTGGCTACTTGCAATATTTATAAATGCCACTCTGCTGAAAATATGTGAAGCCAGTGATGCGTGCATGATCGATCATGGTTGAAAGTAAGAGTACCACAGAAAAGGGATACTTGTGGCTATGGGTTCTAAATGGACAGTGTTTGTTTGTAGTAGTTCCTAATGTGCCTGGTGGTTGGCACTGGATTATAGTAATGTAGAAATCTTTTAGTCTTTCTTTATTCATGCACTCATTAAGAGGCATGTTTACTAAAAGTTAGGGTATGGTAACATTATGCAAATATTTATGCAAATGAGGTCCCTTATGCAAATGAGGTCCCACGTCTCATGCGGCCCCCGGGTTATTTTACAAGTCCTCATTTGGCCCTCAAAGCAATTTGAGTTTGAGACCCCTGCACTAGGTTCTACAGGAATAGGGTAGTCTTACGGACTCACCCTAAGTTTCTTCCTAAGGTTGTCTCCCCTTTTCACCTCAATCAGGAGGTGGTTCTTCCGACCTTCTTTCCCAGGCCGCATGCCAACCGGGCTGAGATGGTCCTGCATACCCTGGACTGTAGGAGGGCGTTGTCCTTCTGCCTTGACCGTACGCGGGATCATCGGAGGGCTGTTCAGCTCTTCGTTTCTTTTGACCCCAATAAGTTGGGGGTACCTGTCTCCAAGCGTACTTTGTCCCTATGGGTCGCTGACTGTGTCGCCTGGGCTTATGGGGCAGCCGGCCTCTCGTTGGAGGGTCGAGTCACGGCTCATCGTGTCAGGGCGAAGGCTGCGTCAGTGGCTCATTTCCGCTCTGTTCCGTTGGCAGACATCTTCCGGGCCGCTACTTGGTCTTCAAGCCAGACTTTTGCGGCCCATTACTGCCTTGAGAGGGAGTCCCGCAGGGACAGTGCTTTCGGACAGGCAGTACTCCATAATCTCTTTGGGGTTTAGGCAACTCCTACCCTCCGGCTCTGGTGTTGGGCTACCGGTCGGGGGCGTTCTCAGAGAAGATTCCTTCCTTACGTACTGACGAGCTAGAGGGAGCTCAGTTTTTCCGCTTGAGGTCTCCAGTAGCTTTAAGCTGGGGAGTCCCATATGTGAGGACTGACTTCCTGCTTGGTCCTGGAGAAAGAGTAGTTACTCACCTGTAACAGGTGTTCTCCAGGAGCAGCAGGAATCAGTCTTCACAACCCTCCATCCTCCCCTTGGAGTTGCAGTCATATGATTTATTTTGCTGATTTTTTGCTGTCTTTTAGCTATGTCATCAGACTGAGCAAGATGGCACCCTTGGGCGGGAAGGGGACCGCGCATGCGCGCTGCAATTCCCAAAGGCTTTCTTTGAAAGCTGGGGAAATGCTCCGCACGAGGGCTCCGTCGGCGCCGACGTCACCCATATGTGAGGACTGATTTCTGCTGCTCCTGGAGAACACCTGTTACAGGTGAGTAACTACTCTTTCCTGGTTGCACTCACCTCTGCTCACAGAGTTAGCGAGCTTCAGGCCCTTATGGCAGAGGCGACTTATACCAGCTTATGCAAGAACAGGGTGGTGCTTTGCACACACCCCAGATTCCTGCCAAAGGTAGTATCGCCATTCCATCTCAACCAGGAAGTAGTGCTCCCTACCTTCCTTCCAAGACCTTACTCCAGTCGGTTGGAGACAGTCCTTCACAACCTGGACTGTAAGAGGGCTTTGTCCTTCTACGTCCAGCGCACTCAGGGCCCCTACAAAGCTGCTCAGCGTTTCATCTCCTACGACCCCAATAGCTGGGGGAGGCTGTGACCAAGTGTACGCTGTCCACCTGGATGGCGGACTGTATCGCCCTCACCTATGAGCAGGCGGGGCTCCCACTGGAAGGCTGTGTCACGGCGCACTGTGTCAGGACCATGGCGCCCGCCCTCGGTGGCAAACCTGTGCTCTATCCCGATGGTGAACATCTGCCGGCCCGCCACCTCGTCTTCAGTCCATACCTTCACAGCTCATTACTGCCTGGAAAGAGAGTCCCGACGGGACAGTGCCTTCGTCCAGGCTGTGCTCCATAACCTTTTCGCGGTTTAGCCAACTCCTACCCTCCAACTCTTCTGTGTTCAGGCTACCAGAGTGCTGGTTTCATCGAACACAGGGGTCCTACTGTGGTATGTAGAGACACTCATTTGCTGCCGCTTACGGCTCCCCATGAGGGAGCCCCTATTTTTGCTATGGGCTTTCGGTAGCCTGTAGCTGGTGAGTCCCATATGTGAGGACTGACTTCCTGCTCATTCCCGGAGAAAGTGTAATTGCTCACCTGTAACAGGTGTTCTCCAGGGACAGCAGGAATCAGTCCTCACAACCCTCCCTCCTCCCCTTGTAGTTGCTCCTATACCATCTTTATTTTTTGCCGTCTTTTAGCTATTTCATCTGATTGAGCAAGATGGCACCCTTGGGCGATAAGGGGACCACGCATGCATGGTGGCATCTCCCAAAGGCTTTCTTTGAAAGCTGGGGGGATGCTTCCACGAGGGCTCCGTCGGCGCTGACGTCACCCACATGTGAGGACTGATTCCTTCTGTCCCTGGAGAACACCTGTTACAGGTGAGTAACTATGCTTTCTTTATATTCCTTTTAAAATTCCTGTTCCTACTCTTTATCCTGTTCATTTCCAACGACCTCTGATGACCATAAGTTTCATTAGAACCTATCTCATTCCTCATATTTAAATGCATTCTGCTCTCACCATTACCAGAGAAAACCATAACTCTAATCATGTTTAAAAGCTTAATTTCTACATGTTCAAAATCTATCTTACATATAAAGACTACCTCATATATAAGCAGCCCTCATTCATGAAGACACTCGCTGTTAACATCCATTGAAATTCCTTCTTAATGTCCCTCCCTTCTGTCTTGCTCACTCCATTAACGAAGCCTTCTTTCTTTACCTTCCAAAACCAATCGCCAAAATGAAACCTTAAAACTTGCCACTGTGTATTCTAATACTGCTCTCTTAGAACAATACTATTTGAAGATAAGTGTGTTTAATGATTATTTTAAAAGATTGTGAGGAGGAAAGGAACTGTGATGGTATTACAAGGGGATTGATTGAGTGGCTTTGAATACATATGCCATTTTACTTAATAGCCCCATGAGTTATGCTGAGGTCTTTTTCTCTTGTTTTGTGAGAATATTGCAACAAGCATATGTAACAGAGTAGCAGTTGACTTTATATTTGACGATTTCTGTACTGCAACATTGAGCTTAGTTACGATTGAAGGTATAAAATGTGATGGTCACTCATAGGGCAAACCTAAAAGGAAGAGAGAACACTCCAGCAAACAGATTAGTCTTGCTTTTGGATCAGAATATGGTGAACAGAATATTCCATGAATGGGGCACGCAGGAGGTGGATCTGTTTGTGACAGCCTAGAACTGGAAGGTTTCCGCTCAGAAAGCAGGTTATTGGAAGATAGATATCTTTTCCCTTTTTTGGGAGACCAGAATGATGTACATATGTCCTCCAGTGCTTCTGGTAGCAGATATCTTTAAAGAGCTCAGAAGAAGTCAGATAACTATAGTTTTACATTTTGCTGTACTGCCTTTCACAGAGGCATAAATATTCATAGTTCCCTTTTAGCCAGGACAGATCTTATTTGTACCTCTGAGGGACCTGTTCCTGAGGAAACTGATGAGAAGTTTCTCCAAACCTGATCACTCATGTTCAAATTAACATTGTTTTATCTCTATGCTCAGACTCTGCTTTACACAACTTGGACTAACCTTCAGTTTGTCTGAAGTTGTTAAAATAATTTGGGCTTCTAGAAGGGAATCTACATAGTAGTCTGATTGAAGGATATTTTCAGTCTAGTATGAAGGCAAGACCCTGGATCTTGTCTCTTAACATCATCGCTTGAATACCTTCTACATTTTTCAGTCTGGACTCAAAATCAGCTCTGCCAGTGTTCACCTCAGTGCATTTGATACCTATTACGAGCATGCAAAAAAACTGTTTCCGTGCAGCCTCTTGCTTCAACTGAACTCCTCTATTGAGCCTCTTACAGTATCATAGGA
This sequence comes from Ichthyophis bannanicus, assembly GCA_033557465.1. Lineage (NCBI taxonomy): Eukaryota > Metazoa > Chordata > Amphibia > Gymnophiona > Ichthyophiidae > Ichthyophis > Ichthyophis bannanicus. The sequence goes on along the minus strand of CM066031.1, from coordinate 526,283,129 downwards.
CATCAAAGTTATTCTTATTCAGCTCAACAAGACCTTTAGATTGGCTAGACTCTTGTTGGCTTAAGATGTGTTTGGTGGTATTGACTTCAGCCTGCAGAGTTGAACTTCAGTCTCTGTTGACTTACTCTATACCATATTTTATCATACTAGGCTGGTGCTCTACATGCATCCCAAGTTCCTGCTTAATCAGTCATCCTTATTTTTTTTCCTAGGCCACATCTCTGAAAAGGTAAAAAAGTCTTTGTTTTGCAAGATAACGATCATCTAACAGTCAACTATAGCCCATAAAATATCCTTTCTCTTTGTTTCTTTTGATCCTAATAGGCCTGTGAGTGCCATGACAAATGCACCATTTCTAATGGGATAGGTTGAATCTCCTCTTATTATAACCTAGACAGGTCTGACCATAATGCTGCTGTGAAAACATCAGTCCCCCTTATAGGAGGTGATTTTATAAACTTTTTCCATGTGTAAAATGCCTTTACAAAATTAGATTATACCTAAAAGTACATGTGGTACACTTAGGAGCATAATTGTAGAGTAGGTGTGCTCAGGAGAGGAGTTTGGGTGAAGTCTTGATTTGTGTATACCGTATGTTTTATTTCATGAGCAGGTGTAAATATCTGTGTCCACAATTGCACTATTTCTGAAGGATTTGTGCTATTATTTTATAAGGACATAGGCTTAAAATAGGCAGTTTGTTATAAAATTACACTAACGCCATCCTGGTTCAGAAGATTTGCAAAGGGATGAAGTGTTAAATCCAAGCTCTCACATTTGGTAATCTGGACACCACTGCTCATTAGAATAATAAGTGACCTCTCCATTTTCCGCATCTTCTTTGAAGAGTAAAACTTAACTCCCCCTCTACAAGGCCATTCTGTGTTTTGGGTGATTTTTCCTGTTTGAAAAAAGGGGAGGGAAGAACAACATAGCGTATGATATTTTCCCTAACATAAATATTTCCATTCCTTTGGTGGGTTTTGTCGTTTCCCTTGTTTGGCTCACATCCTTCAGGTAGAGAGTAACACTTGTTTGATTAGGTAAACCTGCTTGTCTTTGGAGAATACAAAGTTTCTTGCTTGTAGCATATGTTTCTGGTAGACAGTTTCAGTCAAAATATCCCTCTCATCTCTTTGGTGTTCTTCCTCCAGTCAGAGGTATTTAGTAGAAAATTGAGGAGAGCTGTTGGGGCCACTGTTCCCTCTAAGCTGTGCGCATGTGCGCACACACATACCTCGCCGAGCGAACACACATACTTTACAACAGAGCGCACAAAAATTATGGTTCTGATTCTGACAGAAAACAACACAGATGTCTTAAAATTTAAAAGTTATTGTAATTACTAGAAATTTTCTGCTTCATTTAGTAATCGTCTATTTTCATGTAATTCGATTAAAATCAATGTGGTGTATATACTGTATTCTGACATGTAGACAAATTTTAAAGTATATAACTCCAAGTGTCGTTATGTGGCGCACAAAAATTTAACCTTCCTTCAAAAGCTGCACAGCTGATATTTTATGCGCACACAGCCTACAGAAAATTAGAGGGAACATTGGTTGGGGCCACAATACTGCAAGAGAATTGGGCATTCATAGTGAGGAATTTTAGACCTTTCCAGAGAGCTTTAAAAGGATCTGAGTATTTGATATAAAACATGCTCACATGATGCTTGTGCAACTAGTGAACTGCGATCTTCAGAGAACATTGCTTACAGGTAAACAGCTTCAATTTATCCATAAATGTAAAAGGAAACAGAACATTTCTTTTGTTTTAACATCATATTGTCTGTTCACAGTTTGAAAACCTTGCAAGTTTATTGAAGCTCCCTGGCAAAAAGACGTTTAATAATATGGATAAAGACTTTTTAGAAAAAAGGAAAAAGGATTTAAATACATATTTACAGGTGAGTTTTTTGTACAGCATTATCTTTCAACCCTTATACCTCCAAGGTGTTTGTAACCTCCATGGCTTCAAGAAGTGTTTAGGGGCAGATGTTTTCTGTTATTGAAATATAATGTTTGCAATAAAATACCACATTCTTTCTTTAATTGTACCTAAACAAGCATCATTTCTGTGAGGGGATTTTTCAGAATATAGACTTTCATTTTGATGCAATTTTTTTGTGTTCAAATCTTGACCACCTTTCTCACTTTTTATAAATACATGTGCTCAAAGTGAGTTACATCCCATAAAAAATACGTAGCAATGCATCAGTAAAGCAAGAAGAAATAATACATCTATTGCTCAGACACTGATTTCCTAGGAAAACATGGGAGCAAAAAGACTTCCGGTTTTTTTTTGCCAGCCATCTTTACTTCCTGTGTATTGAGTACATTGACATCAAGGCATGGACACATCACCAATATTTAAAAAACCATGCCAAATACAGATTTTAAAAATAGTTGAAACATTTTCCTTCTCAAAACTTGTATCTACAACTCTTCTTGATCTGAAACAAAAGTATGTTGTTCAATAATACTGCTCTATTTCAGGGGATTGTGGATATAGAACAATGGGAAGAACTGTCATCAATTCTCGAAACCTTCACTTCATTTACTTTTAGAAAATATAATTTGTGGTGTGATGCCTTTTCCTAGTTGTCTATCTAGTCCAGTCCCTTAATGCTGGGTTGTGCTCCTATTCCTGCAGCTTGGAGACTAAGTAAATCCAACTCTTGATGACGTCAGGATATATATAGACCTGGCACAGCCCACCAGCCTCAGTTTTTACTTAGTCTCCAAGCAGCTGGAGTGAAGCAGCAAGCTGGCAGATTAGGAGAGACTTAGTATAGGAAGGTTTTTGCTTTCTTTGCCTGGGGCAATTTGTTTGATTTCATTTTCTTTGGGTGTCTTCAGTGAGTTATTTTTGGGCCCGCTCCCCTCCGTTTCCCCCCCCCCCCCCATCTGGTGGAGGAGACTTACAGCGAGCCTGCCGTTTTTCAAAGCTAACAAAAACAATCAAAAGAAAAGAGAAAGAAGCGGCATTTGAGGCAGCGGAGACCGGCCTTGTGATTTGCGGCCGGTTCTCCTGCGGCGAAGGACCTCTGCTTCAGTGTCCCGCCTCGTGTCGGAAGCCCCGTTGGCAGCTGAGCGCGAGGGCGGGAAGTTCGCGGCCTCCTTTCCCCTCGGACTGCATAGCTGGGCAGAGGAGCGGCGAGGGTCGACGGCGTGGAGCCCTGCAGACGGGCTGCTTGCTTCTTGTGGGGGGGAGAGCGGCAGCGGGGCCCGCGGCCTCGTGCAGCACGTTGCGGCCTAGTGCGGAGGAGTTTCCCGCTCTGGCCGGCATGCACTTTCAGCGTTCCATTCCTTGCCTCGGAGAGGTGAGGGGACGGGGCAGAGCACGGTAGGAGCCAGACAGCAAGCCTTTCTTGACATTGCTTTCAGTTTTATAGTGACATTCGAGATAAATTCCTATATAGGTTTAGATTGCTATATATATAGAACGCTTATGTTTTTCTGTTTGTTTTTTCTTATTGCATAGCCAAAAAAAAGAAGGAAGGTAACAAGGCAAAGTATACAATGCCTGCGCATCCGCAGTGCCTTGTGTGTGGGGCCCGCAGGGGTGTGGTGTCCGACGCTGGAGTGTACAGGGGCTGTTCGCTGGAGGCGGCCTCGGTGGAGCAGGAGCTCCAGGACAGTGGTAAGCAGGCTCTTCCAGCTCCTGGGTCTGGAGATGCAGAGGAAGTTTTGGAAGGGGTCCTTGGGGAGGTTTCGCTGCCCTCCTTGTCGGAGGGACAGCAGGTGTCCTCCCCGGCTTTGCCGGGCACTTCCTCTGGGAAAGGAAGTCCCGGCAGATTTTCTCCGGAGTTTGTGCTGTTGTTGCACAAAGCTTTCTGCATGCGGCAGCAGGAGGCTCAAGTCCCTTGCAAGAGGGGGGCGGAGGGCAAGCCATTGGTTCCGGACCTGCCAGCCAAGAGGGCGAGAACAGCTGAAGAGGAGCCCTTTTCCCCGGAGTTGGAGCTGCTAGACTCTGACAGGGATCTGGGGGAAGAGGAAGAGCTCGAGGAAGGCGAGATCCCGGAGGAACAGGCGAGAATTGTGAGTTTTTCGCCGTGAGGAGTTACCTGCTTTGATTGGGGAATCATTGAAGGTGCTTAATATGTCCTCGGGGGAACAGGAGAATGAAGAGGCCCTGGAGGACCCTTTGATTCTGGCAGTCAGGAAGTCTCAAAGGGTCTTCCCGGTTCATAGGGTGGTCCGGCAAATGATTCAGGAGGAGTGGGATCAGCCGGAGGCCAGTTTGCGGGGGGTACGCTCTATGGCGCGTTTGTACCCGTGGCCGGAGGCGGAAAAGGAGTTGCTGAAGCTTCCTAGGGTGGATGTGGCGGTAGCGGCAGTGACCAAGAAGACTACCATCCCAGTGGAGGGCAGTGCGGCACTGAAGGATGGCCAGGACAAGAAGGTGGACACTTTGCTAAAGCAGGCCTTCGACATTAGCGCTATGGCCCTTCAGGCCTCGGTATGCGGGGCGTGGGTGGCCCGTGCGTGTTTGAGGTGGTCTCAACAGCTGCAGTCGGCCGGAGGGCCGCAGGTGGAGCCCCCGTGGAATGCGGCTCGGATTGAGTCCGGAGCGGCCTATCTGGCTGATAGTCAGTATGACCTTATTCGTAGCTTATCAAAGAATATGGCTTCCCTGGTGGCGGCTCACCGTTATCTTTGGCTCCGTAACTGGGCAGCGGACGCTTCCTCCAAGTCTCGCCTTGGCAGGCTCCCTTTTACGGGGAAGCTGCTTTTTGGTGAGGACTTAGACAAATTGGTAAAGGACTTAGGGGAGTCTAAGGGGGGAAGACTTCCGGAGGATAAGTCTAAGCAGGGGCGCTCGCAGCAGAGGGAGTTTCGAAGACCTCGGTCTGGTAGGCAGAGCTCCTTTCAGAGGGGTAGGTTCCCCACCAGAGGCCAGGCCTTCCGGGGGTTTCGAGGGGCCGGCAGAAGCTTTGGGGCCTTCTCGGCCTCCCCGGCCCAGAGAAAGCCACAATGAGATACAGGGGGCTCGGGTGGAGGTGCTGCCGGTCGGAGGTCGCTTGCGGCAGTTTCTCTCCGCCTGGGCCCGGGTAACTTCCGACAGGTGGGTTCTGGAAGTCGTAGAATCCGGTTATGCCCTAGAATTTGCAAGGCCTGTCCTTCCCTCGTTCGTCCAGTCGCCTTGCAGGACGGCGGCCAAGCGTTCAGTGGTGGAAGAAACCCTTGGTAAGGCTGTTGGCGTTAGGTGCGGTGATCCCGGTGCCAAGGGATCAACTCGGCTGCGGTCGGTACTCCATTTACTTTGTAGTGCCAAAGAAGGAAGGCTCTTGGCGACCCATTCTGGATCTCAAGCATGTCAACCGGTGTCTCCGGGTCCCGCACTTTCGTATGGAGATGCTGCGGTCAGTAATAGTAGCAGTGCGGCCGGGAGAATTTCTAACTTCTCTCGACCTCACCGAGGCGTATCTTCATATTCCCATCCGAGAGGCTCATCAGCAGTTTCTGCGCTTCGTGGTACCGCAGGGTCACTTTCAGTTTCGAGCCTTGCCGTTCGGCTTGGCAACAGCTCCTCGCACCTTCACCAAGGTCATGGTGGTGGTGGCAGTGGCCCTCCGCGAAGAAGACATCCTCTTGCATCCGTACCTGGACTATTGGTTGATCAGGGCCATGTCCAGGGAGGAGAGCATAAAGGCAATGGCCAGGGTAGTGGCTCTTTTGCAGAGTCTGGGGTGGGTGATCAACCAAGCAAAAAGCAGGTTTGTACCCTCTCAGGTGATCGAGTATTTGAGGGCAAGGTTCGACACCCAGTTGGGCCTTGTCGTCTTGCCTGCGCAGAGGGCAGAGAGCCCACGCCTTCTGGTCCGAGAGTTCCTGGCTCGGGAGAGTCCGACAGCATGGCACTACCTACAGGTTCTGGAACGATGGCGGCAACGCTGGACCTGGTACCCTGGGCCAGGGCTCATATGCGGCCGCTCCAGCGGGCCTTGTTGCGCCGATGGTCTCATCAGCATCAGTCTCTGTCTATGGCTCTTCCATGTACGGCAGCGGCCAGGGCGTCGCTGCAGTGGTGGCTCTCCCCCGGTAGTCTGGAAAAGGGAATGCCTCTGGACGCCCCTCGGTGGATGCAAGTGACGACGGACGCCTGTCTGTCAGGTTGGGGAGCGCACTGCGAGGGACACTTTGCCCAGGGAAGCTGGAGCGTACAGGAGTCTCGATGGCCCATCAACCTTCTGGAGTTGCGGGCCGTGGTGATGGCCCTCGGTGTGTTCCGGAGTCAGGTTGTCGGCAAAGCGGTCAGGATCCTGTCAGACAACATGACGGCAGTGGCCTACATCAATCGGCAAGGAGGAACGGGCAGCCTTCTGTTGGAGGAGGAGGCGGAAGCTCTCATGAGATGGGCCGAGGGCCATCTCGTAGCCCTCTCAGCCCAGCATGTCGCCGGAGTGGAGAACGTCACTGCCGATTATCTCAGCAGGTACAGGATAGATCCAGGCGAGTGGGAGCTCAACCAGGAGGTTTTCGAGCAGATCTTCCTCCGTTGGGGGCCTCCAGTCATGGATCTGATGGCGCGATGGGAGTCAGCCAAGACGAGCAGGTTCTTCAGCAGGAGAAGAGAAAGGATGTCGGAGGGGCTGGACGCCCTAAGTCAGCGGTGGCCCTCGGAGGGGTTGCTTTACGTGTTCACTCCTTGGGCTCTCATCGGCAGAGTTCTGCAGAGGATAGAAGCTCATCAGGGGTTGGTGATCCTGATCGCTCCAGATTGGCCTAGGCGGCCGTGGTATGCCGATCTAGTTCGACTCTTGGCGGATCGTCCCTGGCGGCTTCCGGTAAGGGCGGACCTTCTCCGGCAGGGTCCGGTGAGGATGCCGCAGGTGGGTCGGTTCTCACTTACGGCATGGCTATTGAGAGGGCAAGGCTCCTTAGGAGAGGTTATTCGAGAGCAGTGATTTCCACTTTGCTGAAGGTCCGCAAGCGCTCCACCTGCTTAGCTTATGTGAGGGTGTGGCGCATTTTTGAGGTCTGGTGTGAGGAGCGGTGCAAGAAGCCCCTGTTGGTGGGGGTTTCTGAGGTATTGGATTTTTTGCAGGCGGGCCTGGAGAAGGGGCTGGCGGCCAGTTCCTGGCGGCTATCGCTTGCTACAAAGGCACGGCCTTAGGCCATCATCCTGATCTGATTCGTTTTCTTAAAGCGGTCCGGTGTCTCAGGCCACATAGGAGTGTCATGATTCCTTCTTGGGAACTTAATTTGGTGTTGGATTCTCTAGTCGGGGCGCCCTTCGAGCCCCTCGATCAGTCGTCTCTTAAGGATTTGACGCTCAAGGCGGTGTTCTTGGTGGCCATTTGTTCCGCCAGGCGGGTCTCGGAGTTGCAGGCCTTCTCTTGTCGTCCTCCCTTTCTAGTTTTTTCCGCGGAGAAGGTGGTGTTGCGGACGGTTCAGTCCTTCCTGCCCAAGGTAGTATCGCCTTTTCATGTCAATCATCCGGTGTCCCTTCCGGTCTTTGCCGGGTCAGAGCAGGGCAAGGGTGATGTTCGGCTGCGTCTCTTGGATGTGCGTCGCGTGTTGCAGCATTACCTGAAGCGCACTAAGGCCTTCCGCAAGTCCGAGCGTCTGTTTGTTTTGTTCGGTGGTCCGCACAGAGGGGAGGTGGCCTCTAAGGTCACAATTTCCAGGTGGATTAGGGAGGCCATTGCGTCCGCGTATGTCCTAAAGGGCAGGCAGGTTACGGGGGGTTTAAGAGCCCATTCCACTCGAGCTCAGGCGTCGTCCTGGGCGGAGTTTAGCTTGGTTCCTCCTTTGGACATTTGCAGAGCGGCGACTTGGTCTTCGTTGCACACCTTTGCTAAGCACTATTGGTTGGATGTGCAGGCCGCGGCGGATGCAGGTTTTGGGAGAGGGGTGCTTCGAGCCGGTTTGGCAGGGCCCTCCCAAGCCTGAACTGCTCTGATACATCCCAGCATTAAGGGACTGGAGTAGATAGACAACTAGGAAGAGGTAATTAGACCTTACCTGCTAGTTAGTGTTCCTGAAGGATATCTAGTCCAGTCCCTGGACCCACCCGGTGTTGCTGCCGGTTCGAAGCAGTTTTCGGGGAGTAATTGCCGCAAGGGGTGCCGGGTTCTCTGGCGGCTCCGCGCTTGGGGCAGTTTGGGACCAAAGCAGAGTCCTCGGGGCCGTAGTGCTGCAAAGCTAGTTCAGTAGCGGCAGCGCGTGCTGACAGGTAAGCCTCTTCCCCCTCGATTGGGGGTGTATGGGGTTATAAGTATTATCAGTATTATAAGTATTACAAGTATTATAGGTATTGTAGTTGTTTTTATGGGTTAGTGTCTCTCCGTTAGTTTGCTTTGTCAACAGGATACTGAGGCTGGTGGGCTGTGCCAGGTCTATATATATCCTGACATCATCAAGAGTTGGATTTATTTAGTCTCCAAGCTGCAGGAATAGGAGCACAACCCAGCATTAAGGGACTGGACTAGATATCCTTCAGGAACACTAATTAGCAGGTAACGTCTAATTACCTCTTTATGCACGCACCAATTTTCCAGAGAAACGAGAGACTAGGTCAAAAACCCCACTGTATATTGGAACCATCCTTGTCTTTTCATAACTAAACAACAAAAAAATTTTCTGTAATGGTATTTTCTGAAATTGTGCTCAAAAAGCGTCTCCTTGCAAAAACAGTACTCAGTTCAACAAGAAACATTCAGATAAACTACAGCACACTACTCTCTATAAATAATTACTAATACAAATTAACTGTCAAGGCTCAAATTTATTTACAGCAAAAAACTGTTGCTGACTTCAGAATTCATCCTTGCCTTTGACACTCAGAATTTCTTTCTAATTCAAATCCATTTTTCATTTTCTAAAGAACTTTTTTTTAAGTTAATACTTGATTGGAAAACTTTTTTTCACCCCTACACAGGTGATAACATGTAATGTAGTGTCCTTTAATTATCACCTATATAGGGGTAAAAATAAGTTTTTCCGCCCCCCCCCCCCCCCTCCCTTGCACTCACCACCTGCTCTCCATTTAAGATATGCCATACCGGATCAGACCAAGGTCCATCAAGCCCAGTATCCTGTTTCCAACAGTGGCCAATCTAGGTCATATGTACCTAGCAGTATCCCCAAGAGACACAGGTTCCACAATGCTTGTATTGGGTCAAGCATTGATATCCTGGGTCCCTTTTTAATAATGGTTTATGGACCTTTCCTCCAGGAACTTGTCCAAACCTTTTTTAAACCCAGCTACACTAACAGCCTTTACTACATCCTCCGGTAACAAATTCCAGAGTTTGATTACACTTTGAGTGAAAAAATATTTTCTCTTATTTGTCTTAAATAGTTTACCCTGTAGCTTCATTACATGTCCCCCTAGTTTTTCTATATTCTGAAAGTGTAAACAATCGATCTACGTTTACCCGTTCCACTCCATTCATTAATTTATAGACCTCTATCATATCTCCCCTCAGCCGTCTGTTTTCCAGGTTGAAGAGCCCTAACCTTTGTAGCCTCTCTTCATAGGAGTAGCCTTCCATTCCCTTTACCATTTTGGTGACTCTTCTCTGTACCTTTTCTAATAACGCCATATCCTTTTTAAGATACAGCGACCAAAATTGCACACAATATTCAAGGTGCGGTCGTACCATGGAACGATAGAGGCAGCATAATATCCTTTGTTTTATTTTCCATTCCTTTCCTTATGATACCTAGCATTCTAATTGCTTTCTTGGCCGCCGCTGCACACTGGGCGGAGGGTTTTAACATGTTATCCACGATGACTCCTAAATCTTTTTCCTGGATGGTGGTTCCCAATGTGGAACCTTGCATTGTGTAACCATAGTGTGGGTTGTTCTTTCCTAGGTGCATAACTTAAATTTCATCTGCCATTTTGATGCCCAGTCTTCCAATTTATCCAGATCCTCCTGCAGTTTTCCACAATCCTCTTGGATTTTAACAACTTTAAACAGTTTTGTGTCGTCTGTAGATTTGATAACCTGACTAGTTATTCCCTTTTCCAGGTCATTTATGAAAATGTCAAAAAGTAGCAGACTCAGTACAGATCCCTGGGGTACTCCACTATTCACCTTTTTCCATTGGGAAAATTGACCATTTAGCCCTACCCTCTGCTTTCTATCTTTTAACCAGTTCCCGATCCACAATAGTACACTGCCTCCTATCCCATGACTTTTTAGTTTTGCCAAAAGTCTCTGATGAGGGACCTTGTCAAAGGCTTTCTGAAAGTCCACATAAACTATATCAACCGACTCACCTTTGTCTACCTGTTTATTCACACCTTCAAAAAACATATATCATCATGTAATTAGTTAATATGTTTTACTTATATGTTAGTTATCTATGTACTTAATGTTCCATTGTTACTTAATGTTCCATGTAATTTAAATTTAATGTTAATGTTTTGACATGTTCTCTGTAAACCGCACCTGAGCTTTGGAAGGGGCGGTATAAAAAAACGCACAAAGAAATAAATAAATAAAGCCATGTTGGCTGTCTCCGATTAGGCCATGACTATCTACATGCTGTGTAATTTTGTTCTTTATGAGGTTTCTACCATTTTCCCTGGTATTGACGTCAGGCTCACCGGTCTGTAGTTTCCCGGATCAGCCCTGGAACCCTTTTTAAAAATTGGCGTTACATTGGCGATCCTCCAATCTTCAGGTATTACAGATGATTTTAATGAAAGTTCACATATTACTAATAGCAGGTCCGCGATGTGATATTTCAGTTTTTTCAACACTCTTGGATGTATACCATCCGGTCCAGGTGATTTGCTACTATTCAGTTTATCAAATAGTTGTAATACATCTTCCCGGTGTAGCGATATTTTTCCAATTCCTCTGCAGTATCACCTTTAAATACCACTTCAGTTTTGGGTAACATCCCTACATCTTCCTCAGTAAAGACCGAAGCAAAGAATTCATTCAGTCTCTCCGCTATAGCCTTGTCTCCTCTTACTGACCCTTTTACCCCTCTATCATCTAACGGTCCAATTGAGACTCTCACAGGCCTTTTGCTACGAATGTACTTCAAAAAGTCTTTCTCCAGGACCAAGCAGGAAGTCAGTCCTCACTTATGGGTGACGTCGGCGCCGACGGAGCCCTCGCGGAGCAATTTTCCCCAGCTTTCAAAGAAAGCCTTTGGGAATTGCAGCGCGCATGCGCGGTCGTCTTCCCGCCCGAGGGTGCCATCTTAGCCAGCTCGACGCCCTCCAGTATGACTCTCCCGCGAGGGAACACTTTACTGTGCCGGTTCCTCCTATGCTGGAACGACTACTCTTCCGCATGTGGGAGAGTCCGGCCTCCTCGCCGGTCCTGAGCAAGCGGGTCGATTCTATCTATCGGGTCCGCAAGAGCCCTGGCTTTCAAAAGGCACAGCTGCCACACCATTCCATGGTAGTGGAATCGGCCATGCATCGTCTTAAGAGCCAGAAGATGCACTCCTCGGTGCCTCCTGGAAGGGAGGTCCGTAACCTGGATGGCCTTGGCAAGAAGTGCTTCCAGGGCTCTATGCTCGCATGTCGTGTCCAGACTTACCAGCTATACATGGGCATGTATCTCCGGGATCTGGCTAAAGAGCTAACCGGATTCTCCGCTGGTCTCTCCGAGGAGCCCTTGCGGAGGTTCCTAGCCTTGTCCACGGGCATTCGGGAATGCTCAAAGTTCATGTCCCGAGCAGCCTATGATAGCTTTGAAGCCTCGGCTCGAGTGGCCGCAGCCGGCATCGGTGCCCGCCGACAGGCTTGGCTTCAGTCGTCAGACCTTGAGCCCTGGGTACAGGACAAGTTGGTCGATGTCCCCTGCCGAGGCGAAAACCTCTTTGGCAAGCCCATGGCGGAAAAGGCTGCACAAATTGAGACTGAGACTCTCACCAGGACCAGGCTTTCTAGGAAGACCTCCGCCCCTTCCCAGAAAAAGAAGGGCTCGGGGAAAAAGTCCTTTTACCCGAGGAAGGCGGCTGCCTACAAACAATACCCCCATTATCAGGCCCCTGCAGCTCCCCAACAGGGCCAGCAGGCCAAGGGACGGGGTAACGGGTCCCGTAGGCAGCAAGCCCCAAGCCTGCACCACCAGCCCCTGCTCAGCAGGGTGGGGGCTTTTTGACTCGCTCAGCATAGCCTCTCCCCCCCCCGCTGGTTCCTCCCAGCACCGGAGGCCGGCTGGTTCACTTCGCCCACAGGTGGTCCAGCATCCCCGCAGATGCCTGGGTGCTTCAGGTCGTGCGAGAAGGCTACCTTCTCCACTTCCATCAGGTCCCTCCCTCCTATTTCCCGGGAGAACCTCCGCGCCCCCCTCTGCACAGGGAGTTGCTCCTTCAGGAGTTAGCAGGTCTTCTGCAGGAACAGGCGGTGGAACCGGTGCCACACCACCTGAGAGGTCAAGGCTTTTATTCAAGGTATTTTCTTATACCAAAGAGAACAGGGGGCCTCAGACCCATCCTGGACTTGCGCAACCTCAACAAGTTCCTTGTGCGGGAGAAGTTCAAAATGCTTACCCTTGGAATCCTTCTGCCCTACCTCCAGCAGGGAGATTGGCTATGCTCCTTGGATCTAAAGGATGCCTACACGCACATCCTCATCCACCCAAGCCACCGCCAATACCTAAGGTTTGTGGTGGCAGGAAATCATTACCAGTACAGAGTACTGCCCTTTGGCCTGTCCTCCGCACCGCGAGTCTTCACAAAATGTCTCGCGGTCGTGGCGGCCCATCTCCGGCTTCACGGCCTCTATGTCTTTCCGTACCTCGACGACTGGCTCATCAGAGCAGCGTCCGCTCAGGAGGTCACCAACGCCACGTGCCGCACGGTGACTCTGCTGCAGCACGTGGGCTTTGTTATAAACTTCGCAAAGTCCACTTTGCTCCCCTCACAGGATCTCGAGTTCATCGGCGCAAGGCTGCACACTCCGCAGGCGAGAGCGTACCTACCGCTCAACAGGGCTCAACGGCTCATGGACCTAGCCGACCGCTTTCGCAGCCAGCCCCTGGTCTCCGCCAGGCGCTTCCTGAGACTGCTCGGCCATATGGCTTCCACCGTCCATGTGACCCCCAATGCCCGCCTGAATATGCGGTCTGCTCAATGGTGTCTCCGCCAGCAGTGGCGACAAGCCACGGGCGGCCTAGCAGACCTAGTGCGCGTTTCCGAGCCGCTGGTCTCGTCTCTTCCGGTGGTGGCTCCGGCAGCCGAACCTGATATTCGGAATGCCTTTCCAGTCACCTCAGCCGACCCGGGTGCTGACCACCGATGCATCCCTCCTGGGCTGGGGAGCACATTGCCAAGAGGCACGTACTCAGGGCCTCTGGACCGCGTGGGAGTCGGCTCAGCAGATCAACTTCCTGGAGCTCAGGGCGATCCGCCTAGCTCTCAAGGCCTTCTCCCACCTGACTTCCCAACAGTCCGTCCTTGTCCAGACGGACAATCAAGTTGCCATGTTCTACGTGAACAGCAGGGGGGCACGGGCTCCTTCCTCCTCTGCCGGGAGGCACAGAAGCTCTGCTCTTGGGCCGTCCGTCACGGCATTCTCCTCAAGGCAGTTTATCTCCCGGGCCAAGAAAATTGCCTTGCAGACAAACTCAGCAGGGTCCTCCAGCCGCACGAGTGGCGTCTGGATCCCTTGGTAGTTCAGAAGCTCTTCCTCAAGTGGGGTCTCCCCACGGTGGATCTCTTTGCCAGTCCTCACAACCGGCAGCTTCCTCGCTTCTGCTCTCGTCAGCCACTACCCCTTCGGGTTGCGGCGGACGCCTTTCTGATCTCGTGGTCGGGGAGCCTTCTGTACGCTTTCCCTCCCATCCCGCTAGTCTCTCGGACTCTTTTCAAGGTTCTCCAAGACAAAGCCTTCATGATCCTGGTGGCCCCTCGCTGGCCCAGGCAGCCGTGGTTTCCGCTCCTGCTGCAACTGGCGGTGGAGGATCCAATCCCTCTGGGGGTACAACCGGATCTCCTCACTCAGGATCAGGGGTCCCTCCTGCACCCCAACCTCCGGTCTCTCAACCTCATGGCCTGGCTGCTGAGAGGGTAGTCCTTGCTCCCCTTCTCCTGCCGGCGGAGGTGGAGGAGGTCGTCTTGGCTTCGCAACGGCCTTCTACCCGCAAATGCTACGCCCTTAAATGGCGTCGCTTTGCAGTCTGGTGTACCCAACAGTCTCAGGATCCCTTCTCCTGCCCGGTGTCGGTGATCTTGCAGTACTTGCTGCACCTCTCTAATCTGGGACTTAAGTCCAACTCCGTCAAAGTTCACCTCAGTGCTCTTTCAGCACATCATGTGCCGGTGGACAGCAGACCTCTCTCCAATGACCCTCTCGTAGCGAGGTTTCTCCGAGGTCTCCTTCTACTTAAACCACCTCTGCGCCCGCCAGCGCCTGACTGGGACCTGAATGTGGTTTTGCAGCGGATCACCTGTCCGCCTTTTGAACCTATGGCTACCTGTTCTCTCCGTTTTCTGTCTTGGAAAACTCTGTTCTTGATAGCCCTCACTTCCGCTAGACGCGTAAGGGAATTGCAGGCCCTCGTGTCTGATCCCCCTTACACTAGGTTCTACAAGAATAGGGTGGTCCTACGGACTCATCCGAAATTTCTGCCTAAAGTGGTCTCCCCTTTTCACATCAATCAGGAGGTGGTACTTCCAACCTTCTTTCCCAGACCACACTCCAGCCGAGCTGAGACGGTCCTCCATACCCTGGACTGTAGAAGGGCTCTGAACTTCTACCTTGACCGTACGCGGGAGCACCGTAAAGCTGCTCAGCTTTTTGTGTCTTTTGACCCCAATAGATTGGGGCTCCCGGTCTCCAAGCGTACTCTGTCCATCTGGGTGGTGGACTGTATCTCTTGGGCTTATGGGGCAGCCGGACTCTCCTTGGAAAGTAGAGTCACGGCTCATTGCGTTCGGGCAAAGGCCACGTCAGTGGCTTACCTCCGCTCTGTTCCGCTGGCAGACATCTGCCGGGCCGCTACTTGGTCTTCGAGCCAGACTTTTGCGGTCCATTACTGTCTCGAGAGGGAGTCCCGTAGGGACAGTGCTTTCGGACAGGCAGTCCTCCGTAATCTCTTTGAGGTCTGAGCAACTCCTACCCTCCATCCCGGATGTGGGCTACCGGTGGGTGATAATTCAGCGAAGATTCTATCCTTCTGTGCTGCTGAGCTAGAGGGAGCTCATTTTTGTGCTTAGGGTCTCCGGTAGCCTTGAGCTTGGGAGTCCCATAAGTGAGGACTGACTTCCTGCTTGGTCCTGGAGAAAGCGTAGTTACTCACCTGTAACAGGTGTTCTCCAGGAGCAGCAGGAATCAGTCCTCACTACCCTCCCTCCTCCCCTTGGAGTTGCAGTCGTCTGCTTATGTTCTTTTTGCAAATTTTTATGCTGTCTTTTTTAGCTATGTCATCTGACTGGCTAAGATGGCACCCTCGGGCGGGAAGACGACCGCGCATGCGCGCTGCAATTCCCAAAGGCTTTCTTTGAAAGCTGGGGAAAATTGCTCCGCGAGGGCTCCGTCGGCGCCGACGTCACCCATAAGTGAGGACTGATTCCTGCTGCTCCTGGAGAACACCTGTTACAGGTGAGTAACTACGCTTTATTTTGTGTTTTTGCTTCCATAGCAAGTTCCTTCTCAAATTCTCGCTTTGCCTGCCTTATCAATGCTTGGCATTTAACTTGCCAGTGCTTGTGCTGTTTCCAGTTTTTGTCATTTGGCTCTTTTTTCCATTTCCTGAAAGATGCTTTTTTGGCAGCAACAGCCTCTCTGACCTCACCTTTAAACCATGCTGGCAGTTTTTGAGACTTTCTTCCACTTTTCTTAATGCGTGGAATACAGCTGGTCTGGGCTTCCAGGATAGTATTTTTAAACAACACCAAAGCTTGATGTAAGTCTGTAACTTTGCAACCTCTCCTTTTAGTTTTTTCTTAACTATATTCCTCATTTTATCATAGTCTCCCTTTTGAAAGTTAAAAGGTAGTACTGTGGATTTCTTTACTATCCCTCCTCCACTAATTAAATCAAACACGATCATGCTATGATCACTATTGCCAAGTGGCCCCAACATCCTAATTTCTTGCACCAGATCTGGCGTTCCACTAAGGACTAGGTCCAGTATGGCTTCCCCTCTGGTCGGTTCATGAACCAGCTGCTCCAAGAAGCAGTCATTTATTTCATCTAGAAACTTTATCTCCCTAGCATGTCCTGCCATGACACTGACCCAGTCGATACCAGGGTAATTGAAATCACCCATTATTATTACTGTGCTGTGACTTTTGTTAGCTTCCTTGATTTCTTTGAGCATTTCATCATCCATTTGTTCATTCTGGCCAGGCGGTCGATAGTACACCCCCACTGCCATCACCTTCCCCTTCATACATGGAATTTCAATCCATAGAGAGTCTCCAGCAAATTTTTTTTCCTGCAAAACTTTAATCCTTTCTGACTCAATGCCCTCTCTAACATAGAGTGCAACCCCTCCACCAATTTGATCAGTTCTATCATTACAATATAGTTTGTATCCAGGTATCACAGTGTCCCACTGGTTGTCCTCCTTCCACCATGTCTCTGAGATTACAATCATATCTAACCTCTCATTTAGTGCTATATATTCTAACTCTCCCATTTTATTTTTTAGACTTCTAGCATTTGCATACAAGCATTTTAGAGACTGTGTTTTATTAATATTAATCTGGCTATTGGTAGGCATGGGTAATTTGGAATCTTTATGCTCTGTCTGCACCATATTGAAGGTCATTTGGGCTACTTTACTCTTTTTTGGAACCTCCCTGCTTTTGGTAGTATCCTTCAAGGATACCTTCTTCTGAGCCGCTGCCGGGGACTCTCCACCCGCCACCCCGGAGCTCCTGCCCAATCCGGGCAGTGGGAGCTTGCAGCCAACCGCAATTTAAGCGGCGTCCCTTACCGCAGAAGGGAGCCGCTGCCGGGGACTCTCCACCCGCCCCCCCGGAGCTCCTGCCCAATCCGGGCAGTGGGAGCTTGCAGCCAACCGCAATTTAAGCGGCGTCCCTTACCGCAGAAGGGAGCCGCTGCCGGGGACTCTCCACCCGCCCCCCGGAGCTCCTGCCCAATCCGGGCAGTGGGAGCTTGCAGCCAACCGCAATTTAAGCGGCGTCCCTTACCGCAGAAGGGAGCCGCTGCCGGGGACTCTCCACCCGCCCCCCCGGAGCTCCTGCCCAATCCGGGCAGTGGGAGCTTGCAGCCAACCGCAATTTAAGCGGCGTCCCTTACCGCAGAAGGGAGCCGCTGCCGGGGACTCTCCACCCGCCCCCCCGGAGCTCCTGCCCAATCCGGGCAGTGGGAGCTTGCAGCCAACCGCAATTTAAGCGGCGTCCCTTACCGCAGAAGGGAGCCGCTGCCGGGGACTCTCCACCCGCCCCCCCGGAGCTCCTGCCCAATCCGGGCAGTGGGAGCTTGCAGCCAACCGCAATTTAAGCAGCGTCCCTTCCGGGCGCGCCCGCGCCTGGCGGGCCCGCGCCTGAGGGCCCTTTGGCGTGGCCCTTAGGCGCGGCACCAAGGCGCACAACAACCACCAAACAAAGACCAAACTACGGAAAACCACCACGGCAAGAAACTCCGCAAGTCAAGTCAACACCTAAACCGGAAGATCCAGGACTCCGACTGATACACAGAAAAGAGACCACGCAACTACAAAGCACAGGTACTTTGATACACCATGCCGCCCTTCCTAACCCCCATTTACTTGCTCACACCCATCCTAGCACTATACCCCCACCCAACCACAATCATAAATTCTCCCAACATAGACGCACTGACCCACACAACCTCCTCTCCACAGACGCCATACCCGCACACAACCACCCACATTGACCTCCCACATACAGGCACCACAGCACCACAACCCACAAACATCAGCGGAACCACACACACACCACACCCCACCCCATACCACCAATCACAAAAGCCACCCACACCTCTCCATCTCACTCATAAACGCACGCTCAGCACGGAACAAACACCATATGCTCCACGACCTGATCACAACAGAGAAGATCGACATCCTATGCATAACAGAAACCTGGCTGACTGAAACTGACACGGTAATAATGAACCAGCTGACACCAACTGGATACAGCCTCCATCACTGTTCCCGAGCGCACGCGCGAGGCGGAGGCGTAGCCATCATCGCGAAAGACATCCTTCACCTACGGACCCACGCTGCTGAGACCTCAAATGAAGCAGACATCCTCACCCTCGCTAACAAACACATCACAATATGCCTGGTCTACAGAACTCCCGCCGCAAACTCCGACCTTCCAAGGATACTACACCTCATCTCTGAAAGCATTGACCCAGCAAAAGAACCAATTATCTTGGGAGACTTCAATCTCCCATCCCTCCAAAGCGCACAAACAGAAACATTCCTTAATGCCATGACTGCAATGGACCTCACACAGATCATCAACGAACCAACGCACGAAAAAGGAAATACACTGGACTTCATATTTCTGAACTCCCAAACAGCCTCCTCAGGCAGCAGTCCAACAATCTTACCAGTACCATGGTCGGACCACTACATCATCCACATCTCTCATGCATTTCAACCAAACACAAGTAGAGGAAACACACAACACACAAGAAGATTCAAAGCATTCAGCAGAGAAGATTTCCTGACGCTAACCCTACCCTAACCTACTTACAAACTCCAACAACCTTGATGACCTCATAAACAACTGGAACACCACAATTTCCTCTGCATCCAGCGCAACTATAAACAAAACCAGCAACAAACCCATCTCCTCAAAGGCCCGCTGGTTCACCCCTGACCTCCGCAAACTAAAAACAAAACTTAGAAGAGCAGAGAGAAAATGGAGGAAAACCAAAAATGAAATGGACAAAAAGCAGTACATCTCTGAACTCACTAATTACCACACAGAGACCGACAATGCGAAGAAAAACTACCACACCAAACTCATCACGACAGCTGTAAACAAACCTCGAGAACTCTTCCAGATTGCCAAAAAACTGACAAAGGCACCAACCACTTCTGATCAACTCCCAGATATCCCCCCGGATCTTCTGGCACGACAATACAAACAATTCCAACAACCCCGCCTCTGTGCTACAGCCGCAAAGACAAACCCTTACACCATAATAAACACAGCCTGGAGTACATTCAATGAAACCTCAAAAGAAGAGATCTCTTCCACCATCTCCTGTCTGAACACTACTACCTCCCTGCTGGACCCATGCCCTACGGAATGGATAAAGAAGACAAAAGAAGAACTGAGTGCTCCATTAAACCACATCCTAAACAAATCCTTTAAACAAGGATACATACCAGACGCCCTCAAGACATCAATCATCCGACCAACAATAAAAAAGAACAACCTGGACCCACTAGACCCCACCTCCTACAGACCAGTTGCAAGCCTTCCCCTTACCACCAAGATAATGGAAAAGATAGTCCAACGCCAGCTTCAAGATCACCTGGACACCAACGACATACTAGACCCTCAACAACATGGATTCCGACCACTACATGGAGTTGAGACCCTTATGACCATTCTAATGAACACCCTCATCATTGGAACCCAAGAGAAACAATCCGGATACATCCTGATCTTTTTAGATATATCAGCAGCCTTTGACACAATCTCCCACGAAATCCTCATAAGCAGACTCCAATCAATTGGAATCAAAGACACTGTACTCCAATGGTTCAGATCCTACTTAACCAACAGACAGCAACGAATACGCACCCTCTCCAAGACCTCAACCCCCTAACCCCCTACCAACAACATCAAGGAGTACCCCAAGGATCCACCTTATCAGCCATGCTGTTCAATATATACCTCCGTCCACTATGCTCAATCATCCGCACCCACAACATCAACTTCCACATATACGCCGACGACATAATGCTCTACGCACCAATTACAACCACCAATCCAAAAAACGACCAGCTATCAGCCTGCTTCAACAACGTAACCAACTGGCTACAAGAGAACAACCTATCCATCAACATGAAGAAAACTGAAGCCCTTATAGTGACAAAGGATCAGGACTTCAAACCACCTACCCACCTCAACATGGGAACCACACAAATCCAAATACAGCCCCAAATAAGGTATCTAGGCGTAATCATTGATCAGGCTCTCACCTTTAAACAACAAATCAGCAAAACCGCTGGGACAATATTCTACAAAGCTAAAACTGTGCAACGTCTCCGATCCCTTCTGGAACCCCACGACTTCAGGACAGTAATGCAGGCGGTAACTCTACCTCACCTGGATTTCTGCAACATAATCTACCATGGACTACCCGCCTCACACACCATCCCCCTCCGAACTGCCTTAAACACCACAGCAAGGATTATTCAGAATGCGAAAAAACGGGATCACATCACCCCAATCCTAAGAGACCTCCACTTCCTGCCGATCCCAGCAAGAGTAAAGTACAAAGCGATCCTACTCATCCACAAGACTATCCACCAAACGCGGAACACCTCACTCCACCACCTTCTGCCTCGCCCATCTCACAACAGATCCACCAGACAATCCTCCAATAACTCCATTGTCGTCCCCCACAAAAGAACCAAGTCCACACAACGGACCTGCAACAGAGCCTTCGAACTCTATGCCCCATCCCTCTGGAACTCTCTACCAAACCACATCAGAAACAACGATGACATCACATCATTCAAGAAACAGCTGAAAACAATCCTATTCCGTGAGCACCTTTGATCAGAAACTTCCACCCTACCCACACGATCTAATACCTTGACTCAACAGAAGTGTACATGTCTATGTCCACCCAAAATCACTAATTGTTGTCCCTGGTGATGGCCCCACCCTATAAAATACTATCCCCCCCATGTTATATGTTACACCGCTTTGACCCGGTGAAAAGCGGTATATAAATGCAGTTAAATAAATAAATAAATAAACCATGCGCTCTTGGGCGACTGTCGGCTTTCCCCTATTTTCTAGTTTTTCACCATTCCTTATTCGACAGCACACATTGCATTTTGTACTGCCCCTTTAAATTTCTTCAGCCATCTGAGCCGTCTCTAACCTTTCTTTGCAGGCTCAGCTGGTCTTGGCCATGATGGCACCCATCTTCAGTACTTCTGCCTGCGAGAGATGGAGACCCCTGTGGGGAGACACAGAGGGTCTTCAGCACTTCTGCCATGTGCTTGGAGTCTCAAGCGACAGGTCCAATTTTTTTTTTCGGTGACTATGGCAGCCTGGCAGCTGGGGTTTGTTGAGCCCTGCTGTAGTATATCTGAATGTTTCTTTCAAATTTGTTGAGATTTTCTGAAATTAGACAAGATAAGGTTTTCAGAACTGGTGGCGGTACCTTCTTGAACCTGAGCAAAGAGCTTATTAGTGATAATGATTTTTGTAGGGGGGAAATGGTCTTCACTTTATAAAACTGTCATTTTGTCTAGTTTGTTGTAAGATGCTAATTGTGTAGATGATATGAAGAAAAGAATGGATGGGCTTAAGACTGTTTTAGATGGTCTGTAAACCACTAGTGGCTGTTAAAGTTCTAGCCCTTATTTTCTTCTAAATCTGAACAATTGGGCATCATGCCTCAAATTATATTTTCTGAAACTACTTCAAATGAAAATTTCAGAGCATGGTGAGAATTTCCTTTCCAAAATTCTTAGGCACAATTACTCATCAATGGAGCAAATAGGTGATGCCACAGCATTTTTCAGTAGCAATGTTGGAATTGTAGGTTAAAAAAATTCGCCCATTCCTGAGATTGACATTTAGTCTAGTTGCAGAAAATATAACTTATGAGTATGTTTTATTGTACAGGTGCTGATTCTACTGGGGAATTAGGCAGCAGGTCACAAATGACCATAACTCGGTCTCTGTTTTTCCCTTACTATATAATCTGAACAACACGTGTCCCACTTAGTACCACTTATGTTTTCTGAAACTGCAGATAATGAGATTACCAGAAATAAATGAAATCTCTCCCTCATACAGTTTTCTTATGCATAAGCGGTCAATAACTGGAATAAAATTGAGACATAATAACATTTTCTAATAGTTCAAGGGGTGACTACTCCCGGATTCCCCATTGGCACCAATCTCGATGTGCTGCCCCCCCTAGTGTCAGGATGCTAGGGGGCAGCACCACATGATTATTGCCATTTTGTGATATGCTGATGATGGGGCCTGAAGCAGGGAGGAATGCTCCTGCCCCTGGTGAGCACTAGGCCACCAGGGATTAAAAGTTATGGTCTAGGGTTCGGGTCGTGGGAGTGGCAGGCCCAGGAGGTTCCCCATTAGGCTGACTGGCTAGGCAGGATTAAGAGTTTTTAAGGGGGGGAGGGAAGGGGGAATGAAGGGCCCTGATTGTATAGCTGAGTTTTTCTAATGGATCTGGAAGGAGAGGGGGTGAAGAGGCCCAACTGGCTAATAGGGATGTTACATCTTGTTGAGGGTGCACTGATTTTCTCCCACCAGACAAATCTCGATGGGGATCTGTAGCTGTTTGGGGAGGGTATCAGTGCTAAAGGTGAGGGGAGGCTACATTTTTTTTGTATTGTCAGATTGGGGGGGGGACACAATCAGGATATTGGAGGGCCACTTGCCACCAAGGTAGATGGCCGCGAAGCCACACAAACATGATCACCAGCAAATAACGCTACCTCTGTAGCCACGATTGGGCCATTTTTGGCAGCCACCACATGAAATATTTTTGCATGGTCGCTGTCAAATGTAGGAACGATTACTCCCTGCCCCAATCCTGCCTCCCCCGGGTCCACCACCCGAAATGGAGATATCACAGAAAAGTGCTGCGAGGCGATAACTGTGTTAGCATCAAGATAGCAGCTAATGCCTTTAAGTAGATGTGAGACATTATTAAATATACCTATGTTAGCTTCATTTTAAGGGGAACTATGGATAACACAGCTTTTGCATAAGAAAGTTTAGTCAGTCATTTCTGTAAATGCTATCATTTTCACATTTTGAGTCTGCGAAAAATATAGGATAGAGCAGGGGTCTCAAACACGCGGCCCGCGGGCTGCATGCGGCCCGCGAGAGCATCTTGTGCGGCCCGCGAAGCACTTACCGGTGTCTAAAAAAAAAAAAAAAAATCCAAACTTGCCGCCGCAGTATTAGGCGTCCCGCGGCCCCTCTGCCTGCTCTGAGTCCTCTCCTCCCTGCAGCATCAGCTCAAAAAGTGGCGGCTTTCAGAGCCGCGAAGAGAGAGAGTTTCTCTCGCGCGGTTCTGAAGACTCGCTGCTCTTCAGAACCGCGCGAGAGAAACTCTCTCTCTTCGCGGCTCTGAAAGCCGCCACTTTTTGAGCTGATGCTGCAGGGAGGAGAGGACTCAGAGCAGGCAGAGGGGCCGCGGGACGCTTAATACTGTTGGCATTGGGATCAGGGACTGACTGCTGCCAATAGTGGCTATGTTTTAAAAAAATAATAGTCCCGGGTGAAAAACTGACACTACTCAAATTTCTCTGTGGCTGACTATGTTGTCTGTGTGAGTTTGCCATTGGTTCATAGACCCATCTGTCTGTTCATGCAACTAATAGTGAGCTCATCATTTTGGAAAATAAAAGAAAAACACAGTTTTAAGAAAAAAGGTAGGAGAGTCTATAAACATCAAAATAAAAGGCTTGTGCAACAGCTGGTGTAAAAATGGCCAGAGTGCACATGAGCTCTTTGGTCATATCATCAGTGCAAGACTTGGGGATCCTCTCCCATTGCTCCTGAAGTAGAGAAAAAGCAAGCAACTAGCCAGAGATGTCATTCCCAAATCCCAGAAACAGAGAATGTAGTAACACAGGGCCAGGGATCCCTTCCCTGGGACCCAAAAAGAGACAGGATGAATGAAGGAACCAGAGATCCTCTCCTCACAGAAGAATAAAGCGAGCATAAAGCTGGATGCCACCCTTTGAACAGCATAAAAGGAAGATCGTGAGTATAGGATCAACATAAGCAGAGAAGGAACATGGGGCAGAAGAATCCTCCCCCCAGGACCTTGAAGGAGAGAAACTGCACAGAACCAAAAGATTTCTCTCTCCAGACATCAGGAACAGAGAGAACAGAGAGCTAGGAAATCCCCTCCTTAGGGTTTTCAAGCAGAGAATGAACACAGGGCCAGAGATTCGAGCCACAAAGGTGAGAGCATCCCCCTCCATGTGACCAGAAAAGATATGGGAGTGGACACAGGCCCAGGGGCCCATTCTCCATGATTGTTCCCTTACATACAAGAGGAAATCAATTTATAGTTTTATTTCTACAGTGTTGTACATTCTAAGTTTGGCTTTTGGGGTTCCCAGTTTAATTGTCTTCCTGTTTCTAAATTGTGATTCCTTGTTTGGTGATGGTGTATGTTCTGCATGTTTACTAAAAGTTAGTGTATATGCAAATATTTATGCAAATGATGCCCTTATGCAAATGATGCCATTATGCAAATGAGGCCTGCGTCTTGTGCGGCCCCCGGGTTACTCTACAAGTCCTCATTTGGCCCTCAAAGCAATTTGAGTTTGAGACCCCTGGGATAGAGGATAATCAGTCATTCCTCAACGTCTCTCCGGGCCAGTCCAGGCAAGTGAGGGTTGTCAACCTTCTCTAGCAGCTGAGGACTGAAAAACTGAAGTTTTACTGAAACAGTATCTGGCTCCCTCTGCTGGCCGAACCTCAGTCTTTCAGTCCTCAGAAGCTGAAGACGACGTCTATTGTCTGGCTCCCAGAGAATAGTTCAGCTTTTGCTTTAGGTTTGTTTTGTTTTTTTGATTTGGTCTAGTTTTCGTTTCTTTTACTGTTAGAGGAAAGGGTTCTAGCAGGGCTCTCCCCTTCAGCCGCGATCTGTTAACAATGCCGGCTTGGAATCCATCGGAGCGCTAGAGGCAGAGCCTGCCTCGACTTCAGCTCCAGGCCCGGAGGGGGAAGCGGTAAGTGGTTCTGGGAGCCCCGGAGACCATCTTTCGGCCTCCGCAGTCACAAGCACGCCGCCGCTAGCAGCGGGGGAACAGCTGCTTTGACGGGACAATTCCACGCTCGGCGGCTCCCTCTCGGGCTCAGGTCAGTCAGATCGCTGGGGTGTTGATTTTGCCTGCAGGACCGGTTGGCGCACGGCGCTTGTTTCGGCGGATTCGGTCCGTCAGGTTTCGCCGGGGTTTTTGCTGGGAGCAGTCTCTTCGAGCGTTATTCATTTTGGTTTTGCCGCGCAATTCGCCGGCATGGAACCTCGGCTGGATGCTCCGGAGCTCCTGGGGGGTCTTTCTTCTGCCTCAGAAATGGCGGGAACGGCGGCCATGTCTGTGGCATCTGCTCCCTTGCCTTCTGCTCACAAAAGCTCCTCTAAGAGAAAGACAAAGGCTAAGAAGCCGGTTAATGTGGAGGAAGCTCCTTCACTTACATTGCCTGCGGGGCAGGAGACTTTGGAGAACACCTTTTCAGCGGCTTTTATTCTGGCTATGCATAAGGCATATTGTTTAAAGTGGCAGCAGGCTCAGGTTAAGGACTCGGCCCCTCTCCCCTCCCAGGGCCTGGATACAGGAGCTTCTCTTTTGGACCCAGGGGAAGGTACCTCCAGCTCTGTCCATGGGACCCAAGGGGCTACCGATAGCATCGGGGTGCCTGGCCCAGAGCTTCACAGTGTGGAAGAAGGTGAGCTGTTGCTGGACCCTGTTCTAGATCAGTGGGCTGATCTTGAGGAGGGAGAGTTGGGAGTCAGCGACGATCCTAGTCTTTTCAGGGTGTTTAGAAAGGAGGAATTGGGGGCTCTTATTTCCCAGACGCTGGCCACATTGAATATTGTGCTGCCTCCAGCTCAATAACAGCCGTTAGAGGATCCTCTGCTCCAAGGGTTTAAAATGGAGCAGAAGTGTTTCCCGGTGCACCGCGTTATAAAGCAGATGGTGGAGTCCGAATGGGAATGCCCAGAAGCAACGCTGCGGGGGGCTCGGGCTATCGCCCGCTTGTATCCGTTGCCGCAGGAGGAGCTGGAGTTGCTTAGAATGCCTAAGGTGGATGCCTTAGTATCGGCGGTTACCAAGAAAACCACCATTCCCGTGGAGGGCGGGGCGGCCCTCAAAGACTTGCAGGATAGGAAGCTTGAGGCTCTGCTAAAGCAGACTTTTGAAACTTGCGCCCTGTCGCTCAGAGCGGCCTTCTGTGGGGCATACGTGTCTAGGGCCTCCATTAGATGGATTCAGGGCGGAGTCCAGAACAAAAGCGACGAAGAGGATGGCGCGAAGCTGGAATCGGCTGCGGCCTATCTAGCGGATACTTTTTATGACCTTGTTCGAATTTCTGCGAAGTCTATGGCAGCGGTGATTGCGGCTCGGAGATTTCTCTGGTTGCGCAATTGGTCGGCGGACGCTTCGTCCAAGACACGTCTTACTAAGCTGCCTTACAAGGGCACATTGCTTTTTGGGGCAGCTTTAGATAAGATTGTGAAGGATTTGGGTGACTCCAAAGGGGGTCGACTCCCAGAGGACAGGCCGAAGGGTCAATGACTTGCCGGGGGCCACAGATTTGCAGGGCGGGAGACTCGCAAGTTCCGAGGCTCTCGGTTTGTCCCCTATCAAAGAGGGCGCTCTGTGGCTCGGGTCAGTCCTTTCGAGGGGCTCGAGGGTTCAGCAGGGGTTATTTCCAAACCCAGCAGAACGCCAGCAAAAAGCCCCAATGAAGTGAGGTTGGTCCATATGGAAGTCCCGGTGGGGGGACGGCTGCAGCGGTTCCTTTCTGTCTGGACCACAATAATGACAGATCTCTGGGTGCTGGAAATTATACGCGACGGTTATGCCCTTGAGTTTGCTTGTCCATTGCGGGACGCTTTCGTAGCGTCTCCTTGTGGTTCTGTGGAAAAGGCAGCGGCGGTGTCCGAGACCCTTCATCGCTTGTTGCGCCTTCGTGCGGTGGTTCCAGTTCCACACGACCAGTTAGGGTCAGGTCGGTACTACATTTATTTCGTGGTTCCCAAGAAGGAGGGTCTTTTCGTCCTATTTTGGATCTCAAGCACGTGAACCGCTGTTTGCGAATTCCGCACTTTCGCATGGAGACTCTCAGGTCCGTGATTTGCTCCGTGCAGCCCACGGAGGTACTCACCTCCATCGACCTGACAGAGGCCTACCTCCATATTCCAGTAAGGCCAGAGTACCAGACGTTTTTGCAGTTTGCGGTACCCATGGGTCACTTTCAGTTCCAAGCGTTGCCGTTTGGGCTGGCCACGGCGCCGCGGCCCTTCACAAAGGTCATGGTGGTGGTAGCTGCGGCGTTGAGGCGAGAGGGCGTGCTAGTACACCCGTATCTCGACGATTGGTTGATTCGGGCACCGTCGGTGGTGGATTCCGCGGTGGCCACGGCTCGGGTGGTAGACCTACTCGAGCAGTTGGGCTGGGTAATAAATCAGTCCAAGAGTCAGTTGCAGCCAACTCAGCGACTCCTGTATCTTGGGGCGCTGTTCGACACGAGCGTAGGAGCAGTGTTCTTGCCCGAGCCCAGGATAAAGAAGCTTATGGGGCAGGTGAGAGCGTTCCTGCGTCTAAGGGCGCCAACGGCTTGGCGTTACTTGCAACTGCTCGGTTCCATGGCGGCAACCCTGGATCTGGTGCCCTGGGCTCGGGTGCATATGAGACCGTTGCAACACGCGTTGCTTTCGAGGTGGTCTCCTCAGGATCACCCCCTGTCTCGCAGATTACCTCGCAGACAGTCTGCGCTGGTGGTTGGATGCCGCTCATCTCCGGGCGGGCCTGCCCGTGCGGTCCCCGGATTGGTTACGCCTCATGACCGATGCCAGTCTCGCAGGCTGGGGGGCTCATTGCCTGTCTCACATAGCTCAGGGGGTTTGGTCGCAGGAAGAGTCGGCCTGGTCCATAAACCTGCTGGAGCTCAGGACGGTGCGGTTAACGCTACAAGAATTTCGTCTTCTCGTCGAGGGCAAGGCGGTGAGAGTTTTCTCCGACAACTCCGTGACGGTGTCTTACATCAACAAGCAGGGCGGTACAGGCAGCGCAGCTCTCTTAAAGGAGAGTCAACGGTTGATGAGCTGGGCGGAGACCCACCTGGTAGCTCTTTCAGCGGCTCATGTGGCGGGCCGCGACAATGTGCAGGCGGATTATCTCAGCAGACGTGGTAGATCCAGGGGAGTGGGAGTTGAACGCAGCAGTGTTCCACGACCTAACCCTCCGTTGGGGACAGCCAATGATGGATCTGATGGCCACCTACGACAATGCAAAGGCCAGTTGGCTCTTCAGCTGGAGGAGGGAACGTATGTTCGAAGGTCTGGACGCTCTGGCGCAGCCGTGGCCATCGGTAGGGCTGCTCTATGTGTTTCCTCCGTGGCCTTTGATAGGCCGAGTCATACGGCGGATAGAGGGCCACGGCGAACGAGTAGTACTGGTAGCCCCGGATTGGCCCCGGAGACCGTGGTACGCAGATCTGATCCGCCTCCTGGTAGACCGTCCTTGGCGGCTCCCAGCACGAGCGAATCTCTTAAGTCAGGGTCCGCTTCTCATGCCGGACGTGGACCGCTTCTCGCTTACGGCTTGGCTCTTGAGCGGGAAAGGTTGAGGCGTAGAGGTTATTCGCCATCGGTCATTGACACTCTCCTCCGAGCCAGACGCTTGTCTACTTCCCTAGCGTACATTTGCGTCTGGCTGGTTTTTGAACGCTGGTGTGGGGAGCGCGGTCTGCGGCCGGGCTGCTCCCTGGTGCCGGAGGTCTTGTCTTTTCTACAAAGCGGCCTTGAGAAGGGCTTGGCCCTTGCTACACTCAAGGTACAAGTCGCCGCAGTAGCGTGTTTTCGGGGTAGGATTAAGGGGATGCTTCTCTCTCGACATCCGGATATTTTGCGGTTCCTGAGGGCAGTCCAGAACTTGCGTCCTCCGGTTCGCCCCGTCATTCCCGCTTGGGATCTTTATTTGGTATTGGAGGCTTTAGCGCAGCCTCCCTTCGAGCCGGCAAGAGAGGTGTTCTTCAAAGAACTCTCCTGGAAGACCGCGTTCTTAGTGGCCCTATGTTCGGCTAGGCGCGTGTCGGATCTTCAAGCACTTTCATATAGAGAGCCCTTTTTGCACTTCACGCGAGAGAAGGTGATGTTGCGTCCCGTACCCTCTTTTCTCCCAAAGGTGGTTTCCAGTTTCCATGTGAATCAGTCTATTTCCCTACCGACCTTTCCAGATCACCAAGGAGCGCCCATCGATTTGGTTCTCCGAAAGTTGGATTTGGGTAGGGTACTTAAACGGTATCTACGCCGGACACAACCCTTTCGCAAATCGGACAGGCTGTTCGTTTTGTTTGGGGGGCCGAGGAAGGGGGAAGCTGCCTCCAAAGCCTCCATAGCGCGATGGGTTAAATGTGCTGTAACAGCGGCTTATCAAGCGAGCGGCAAGTCGCCGCCGGAGCTTTTCAGAGCTCATTCAACTCGTAGCCAGGCGACGTCCTGGGCTGAGCTGGCTCTAATTCCGCCAGTGGATATATGTAGGTCGGCGACTTGGTCGTCGTTGCACACTTTTTCGAAGCATTATCGGTTGGACGTGCAGGCCACGGGAGATGCGAATGTGGGAGCGTCGGTCGTCATTGTGGGTCTCGCAGGCCCCTCCCAGGGATAGTTACTGCTTTGGTACTTCCCTCACTTGCCTGGACTGGCCCGGAGAGACGATGAGGAAGAAGAAATTAGACCTTACCTGCTAATTGTCTTTCCTTGAGTTCTCTCCGGGCCAGTCCAGGCCCCACCCGGTGACCTTGGCGAGAGATCGTTTTTTTCCGTGTCCATTGTCTTCGGGCGTTAGGGGTGGGCTCCGCTGGGCTCCACGACATTTGTCGATTGGCGCGGGAGTTTCCGAAGAGTCAGTATTAGATCTTCTGCTTATTGCCAATGCTTGATATGGTCTGTGGGGCTTCCTCAGCTTTTTGCGGGGCTAATTCCATGATTCCCTTCAGTTGTGAGCACGTTACAAAACAGACTACAAAGGTATGAAAAAAAAACCCACAAAATATAAGAACACAAAGTTTTTCAACAGAGAATGGTCAAGGAAAGGGCCCTTGCTTGACGTATATAAGAGTCAGGGGTGTGGAGCTCGTAGTTTTAGGCGGGTTCCGTTGGTTTCTCTTTTAGTTATCGTTCTGCTTTGTAAGTTTAGACTGAGGTTCGGCCAGCAGAGGGAGCCAGATACTGTTTCAGTAAAACTTCAGTTTTTCAGTCCTCAGCTGCTAGAGAAGGTTGACAACCCTCACTTGCCTGGACTGGCCCGGAGAGAACTCAAGGAAAGACAATTAGCAGGTAAGGTCTAATTTCTTCTTTTCTCTACTGGATCTGACTCCTCTTTACAATTCATTATATGCAAAATAGCAAAAATATGAAGTAAAAATAAACAAGAAAACAAAATATAGAAATCACAGGGAGGAGCTGAAGTTTTTTAGCTTCTACTGATCAGCAAAGTAGATTTCTTTATATGGTTTCTTTTTGACAGTCTAAATGCAGATATTAACCACAATGGTGTCTTCTACATCTGGTTCTGATTATCTTTCTTACCCGACTATGGTAAACTCCTGACGCGCAACCCCTTCTCTCTCCTTATTTTGCTCCTTTGTTCATTCTGATCTTTCCCTACCACTCCTTGCCTTTCCTTCTTAGGGCTTTCCTCTTTCAGTATTCTCCATTCTCCCAAAGTTCTCTGCCTCTAGGGATGCCATCTTTCACTTAACTTCTGTCCCCTTTCCCCACCTCCCCTATCTGCACTTACCTTCTCTGCCCTAATCCTGCTACCCCTGTTCTTCATCACATTGCCTTCCTGTCATACAGGCCCTTATGTTACCTTCCACTGCTTTCTCTTTACATTATTTTTCTTCTGCTTTCCTTTCCCATCTCTTCCTGTGAAAATTTGATCCTTCATGAATCAAATGCTTGCCATTGATGTTATACCTGGCATCCTCAGACACTGCAATCATGTGTGCACAAGGAGGCATAAAGTAAAGTGTGTATATATATTTATATTTTTCCATGGCGAAGGAGGAAATAAGTCCTGATGTATGAATGATGTCATTTGATTGAGCCCCATGCTGGGAGTATTCCCAGCTCCTTCTGGAAGCTTTTGGTAAGCTCCTCTGCGCATGAATATGTCTTTCTGCCCACCGCCACAGTGCTTACCTTACTTCAGTCTTATTTTTCCATGAAGCAGTTTACACTGTAACTCAAACTTGGTAATCTATATTAAACAAGGATATTGATAACTTAGATTTTTCTGAGGCAATGGAGGGTTAAGTGAATGCTAGTGGGAATCTAACTCTGGTCTCATGGTTCCTAAGCCAGTGCTCTAACCATTAAGCTGCTACTCAACTCCTCATCTGACTCTCTTCATCTGGGTATTTATTTAGTTTAAAAAATGAATGGTTTTTTTACCTTTTTGTTTCTGTCTGCCAGCTGTAATGTCCCGTTCCCGCCCCCGCCCCCGTAGTTTCCTTTTTATTTTGGCTATTTAAAGTTTCATTCATTTTCCTTAGGTGTAGGTGTTTCGGCCGCATGTGTGTAAATTTTTTTCTCTTAAAAATCGAGCCATTTGATTTTGCTGCAGCTATTTTTCCATCAGTATCTCTCAAAAACTTGCTAGCAGGTTTAAAAAGTGTTCCAGCTGCTCAAGGACTATATCCATAACGGACACTCTTAGTTGGTGCCCTCAGTGCTTGAGACCTGAATATCTGCTCTCTTGTAATTTGGGTTGCAGATAACAAAAAGAGAGTGCAAAGGTTGAGAGAAGCAGTGCAAATCCATTTTTTTAATGCTTGGGAGTCTCATCCATCAGCATTAGCTGCATCGGTCTCAATTGCATCGAAGGGTGCATCGACATCAAGGAGCCCTCGAGCACCTGTAGTACACTGGAGCATCAGCCATTGATCTATTCGCCCCGAAGTGTGATCCTGTCAGGCATTGAGTGGAGGCTCTGGTGCATCAACGTTGAAGACCTCCGAGTCATGGCTTCAAGAGCAAATTGTATTTGCAGGAGCACCCCTCTAAGCAGCCCCAAAGAGAGGAAAGCTCATCCTCCTAGTACAGTGGTTCTCAAACCCAGTCCTGGGGGCCCATCAGCCAGTCAGGTTTTCAGGATATCCACAATGAATATGCATGAGAGAGATTTGCATGCCCTCTACTTCCAGTATATTCAAATCCCTCTCATGCATATTCATTGTGGATATCCGGAAAACCCGACTGGCTGGTGGGCCCCCAGGACTGGGTTTGAGAACCACTATCCTAGTACATCGGAGGGGTAGCGCCGGCCTACTTTATGCCAAGACCAAGCCACCAATACACCCTCTCAGGTTCCCGGAACATCAGCCGATATTTCTGGGGCCTCACAGCCTTTGAAGACAGCAGCTATGGATTAAAGGCCTTCTGAGGGCTATTGAGGAATGCATCACGATGCTGTTTGCCATGCAGTGCCTCATTGTCTGCTGCATTAACATAGGCAACAGTCCAGCCTGATCATCAAAAAGCAGAGTGCCTGCAGGAGAGGCATCAAAGGGCCATGCCACCGTAGCCTGCTGGTCTGATTATCTTTTCTGGTACATTGGGGTCTGATGCTCCCCCGAAGTCTGGAAAGTTATTAGTTTATTGACTGCACATGAAGGAGCTCCCAAACCCCAACCAATGTTGAATTTGAGGGCATGTTGAAGGACAGGTCTCCAGAGCTTCCATCTGAACCTTCTGCTCATGAGAGGCATAAATCACTTCCAGAGATAGGACTTTCCAAGATTTTGTAAGGGATGAGCCCAAAACAGAAGAATTGGAGATCCTTCAGTACTCCTCTGCCCCCTAAGGGTGTGGTGACAGTGTCCTTGCACCGCATCCTCCAGAGAGTACAGATGTAGATGTGGGAGAACCTCTCTCACTGTACCTCCTGTTAGTAGAAAGCTTGACTCTATGTATAGCGTTCAGAAGACTCCTGGATTTGAGAAGCCCCAGCTTCCTCACCATTTCTTGGTGGTCGACTCCACCTTTAAGAAATCTAACAATTCCAAGACGCGTTCCTTGGTGCCCCCAGGGAGGGAAGCTTGGACATTCGACTCTTTTGGAAGAAGGGTTTTCCAGAGTTCCATGCTTGCAGCCCGCATGGCCTCTTACCGAACTCTACATGTGCATGTTTTTGAAGGACATCATGAGTGGCCTAGTTGATCTGTCGCAGTATCTCCCACCAGAGAGATTGGAGCACTATTGATCCCTTGTGAGACACGATAAGGCCTGCTAAAAGTCCATGGCCCCAGCAACCTATGATATCTTTGAAATGGTATAGAGAGTTTCTGCAAGAGTATCTGTGCCCAGAGAATCTCTTGGCTCCGGTCCTCAGACCTGCTACGATCCATGCAGGACAAGCCTGCTGAAGTACCATGTCATGGAGAGAATCTCTTCATAGAAAAAATCTAAGAAAACGGGCTTCATCGAAAAGCAGCATGTCACTCTTTGTAATCTCTCAAAATGCACATCTGAACTGGCCTCCTACCACAGGAGGTTTCAGGGTGGTAACCAGAAAAATAGCTATTACTCTCACAGGCATAGATACTTTCTTGTTTCCCAGTATTCCCAATCAAAGCAGACTCCTCAAGCACAAATGAAGTGAGAGAAGTCTCAGAAGGCCCAGACTGCTCCTCAGCCAAAACTAGGTGCGGGGTTTTGACTGGTTCCTGAAGAGCGTAGCCACTATCCTTTTTCCAAAAGGTGGCCCTTTGTAACCTCAGAAACATGGGTTTTACAAATTATCCAGAGTAGTTACAAGTTGCTTCTATTCGACATAGAATAGTGAGCCTGATTAGCCTGTGGAAGAACTGAGAGCAGCTGAGGCCTGCATAAAAAGCTTCAGAGCCCTGCACTGTTGAGGCATTCCTAACAGGGGCTATACATTTCAAGAAAAGATACCTAAGCTCCACAAACTGAACAATGGCTGGGAAAAATCATATCGCTAAAGCTGTTGCCCCATTACAGCTTCTGCCTCTGTCCAGATAGAGGTCCCAATGCCAGTTGAAGGACCGGTTCCATGTGCAGGGTGCCTGCATGCTAAAGCTCTCAGGAAACAAGTGGAGGAACTCAGAGAGGAGGTGGCGAGGCTGAGGAGCATTCATGACAGTGAGAAGTACATTGATGAGATACTTCTTGCAACAACCAAGCTCTCCAGCAGAGGAGAAGTTCGGTGCCTACAGAATGACGAAGGTTGGACACAAGTCACCAGGGCCTGCAAAATCACCACTCCAACTTCTCCAGCCCTTGAATTGAAAAACTATTATGCAGTCCTGGAAGTGGAGGAGATGAAAGCATCCCTGGAAAGGGAAGAACCAGAGCTCAAGTACCCCAAATTTGCAGAATCAATGACCACAAGGAAGCGAAAGGTAGTGATAGTTGGTGACTCTCTTCTGAGGGGTACTGAGGTGTCCATCTGCCTACCAAACTTGATGTCCAGAGAGTATGCTGTCTACCAGGTGCCAGAATTCAAGATGTTACGGAGAGTTTGCCGAGATTCATCAAGCCCACTGACTATTACGCATTGTTGCTAATCCATGTCGGCACAAATGATACTGCCAGGTTATCCCTCTGAGTGTATCAAAAGTGACTTCATGGCTCTGGGACAGAGGGTGAAGCAGATAGGTGAACAGGTGGTGTTCTCTTCAATCCTCCCTGTTGAGGTTAAAGGCCAAGACAGAGAGGCTCGCATCCTCGAGAATGAATGCTGGCTGCGTGGATGGTGTTATCGAGAGCGTTTTGGTTTCCTGGACCATGGGATACTGTTCCAAGGGTTGCAGAGCAAAGATGGTGTCCATCTATCCAAGAAAGGTTGAGGCATCTTCAGTCGCAGACAGGCTAATCTACTGAAGAGGCTTTAAACTAGATTCATTGGGGATGGGTGAAGAAAGCCCCCAGGTAAGTAAAAGCCCCTAGGTAAGTGAAATATTATATACCTTTATGGAAATGGGTAAAAGAGGTAACATATGGAAAGCAGTTTGTTTAAATGCCCTTAGCATGGGAAATAAGATCCCTAATGTTGAAGCTTTGGTGGGAGTGGCTGACTTGGATTTAGTGGCAGTTACAGAAACATGGTTAACAGAAAACCATGATTGGGATATAACTATACCAGGCTATACTTTATTCAGAAAGGACAGGGTAGGAAGAAGGGGTGGAGGAGTGGCACTATATGTAAAAAATAATGTTAAAGCTTTGGAATTACAGAGCTTAAAAGGGACAGAGGCACTGTGGGTTAAACAGAAAGAGGGAAAGAGTAATCTGTTTGCATAGGCGTGATATACAGACCCCCCTCACAAGAGGAAGAGGTGGACGGAGAGTTAATTGAAGACATACGCAGTATTGCTAGGAATGGGGAAATGCTACTGATAGGGGATTTCAATATGCCAGATGTTGATTGGCACATTCCTGCTGCAGTATCATCTAGAAGTAGGGAGATCCTGGATTCTCTATAGGGAGAACTATACAGGCAATTGGTACCAGACCCCACACATGAAGGGGCCATACTGGAATTGGTGCTTACCAATGGTGAAAGTGTTTCTGATGTTATAGTGGGGGTCTTAGACTTTAGGGAAACTAACTTTGCCAAGATGGGCCAATACCTCAGGGAGTCGTTAGCGGGATGGGAACAGCTGGGGGATGTAGAAAAACAGTGGGCAAAGCTGAAAGAGGATATTTTAAGGGCAGCCAACCTTTTGGTTAAAATGGTAAATAAAGGTAAAAGGAAAAGGACTTTTGAAATAAGTAGCTGAAAAGGTAAAGAAAAAGAGGGAGGCCTTCATGAAATACAAAAGATCATAGAGAGAGGAAGACAGGCATCTATATTTGGAAAAACTTAGAGAAGCTAGCAAAATAGTCAGGAAAGAAACAATTCAAAAAGAGGAGGAAATAGCCAATGCAGTAAAATGGGGAGATAAGACATTTTTCAGATATGTTAGTGAGAAGAGGAAGGGCAAAAGTGGTATTGTCAGACTCAAGGGTGAAGGGGAGGAATATGTAGAAGCTGATGAGGATAAAGCAGACTTGCTTAAAAAATATTTCTGTTCTGTGTTCACAGATGAAGAACCAGGAACAGGACCTCAGAAACATCCACAAATATGAACAGAAGTGAGGGGCATCTTGAACAATTTTCAGAAGACTGTGTTCGTGAGAAACTAGCTGAACTTAAAGTAGACAAAGCGATGGTACCGGATGGGATACACCCTAGAATACTGAGGGAACTTAGGGACGTTCTAGCAGCTCCACTGACTGACCTTTTCAATGCATTGTTGGAGTCGAGAGTGGTGCTAAAGGACTGGTGAGAGGCTCATGTGGTGCCTTTACACAAAAGCGGAAGTAAGGAGGATGTGGTTGAAAGCTACAGTTTAACTTCAGTGGTGAGTAAATTATTGGAAACGCTGCTGAAAGAGAAAATAGTGAGGTTTCTGGAGTCCAGCGGATTGCAGGATCTGAGGCAGCATGGATTCACCAGAGGCAGATCTTGTCAGACAAATCTGATTGATTTCTTTGACTGGGTGACCGGGGAGTTGGACCGAGGGAGAGCCCTAGATATGGTGTATTTAGATTTCAGTAAAGCCTTTGATACCATTCCTCACAGGCGACTTATAAACAAACTGAGCACCCTAGGGATGGACCTTAAAGTTACCTCTTGGGTTAGAAATTGGTTGAGTGGGAAGCGACAAAGAGTACAGGTAAATGGAGCTCACTCTGAGGAGAAGGAAGTTATCAGTGGTGTGCCCCAGGAATCTGTCCTTAAGTCCGATTCTTTTTAACATCTTTGTTAGTGATATAGCAGAAGGGCTGTCTGGTAAGGTTTGCCTCTTTGCGGATGATACCAGAATCTGCAATAGAGTAGACACCCAGGAAGGTGTAGATAACATGAGGAGGGATCTAGCTAAGCTTGAAGAATGGTCTAGAATTTGGCAGCTGAGATTTAATGTTAAAAAATGCAAGGTCATGCATTTGGGCTACAGCAATCCAAGGGAGCAATATAGTATAGGGGGTGAAGTACTTTTGTCCACTAAAGAAGAGCAGGACCTAGGCGTGGTTGTGTCTGATGATCTTAGTAGCTAAACAGGTAGAAAAGGCGACAGCAAAATCTAGAAGGATGCTTGGGTGCATACGGAGAAGAATGGCTAGCAGAAAAAAGGAGGTGATAGTGCCTCTGTATAAGTCTTTGGTGCAACCTCATTTGGAGTATTGTGTGCAATTCTGGAGACTGCACCTTCAAAAGGATATAAACAGGCTGGAGTCAGTACAGAGGGTGGCTACTAAAATGGTTAGTGGTCTTCCTTAAGTATGTTCTCATATGCTTTATAATGTTCTTAATATGTACACCTTAGAGGAAAAGCGGGATAGAGGTGATATGATTGAGACGTTTAAATACCTCTGTGGCATAAATGCAAAGGGGGAGAGCCTCTTTTGATTGAAAGCAAGTTCTGCTACAAGGTGACATGGGATGTGGGTGAAAGGGGATAAATTCAGGAGTGATATGCGGAAATGTTTCTGTACAGAATGAGTGGTGGATCCGTGGCATAGTCTCCCACTGGAGGTGGTAGAGATGAGGACAGTATCTGAATTCAAAAAAGCATGGGACAAACACAGGATCTCTAAAGAAAAAAAGGGGACTGTTGAATTTGATATGGAATGACAGACTAGATAGGCCATGTGGTCTTTCTGTCATCATTTTTCTATGTTGTTGTACCTCCAAATTGCTCACCGAAGGCTCGTTCATAGACCCTCAGCATCAGGATCTGCTTCAGAGAGAGATCACCACCCTCTTGTCAGTTCTTGCAATCGAGCTCGTGCCATCAGAGCAAGGAAGATGAGTTTTATTCCAGGTATTTCTTGATCCCCAAAAAGCCGTTGTGATTCTGTCCTATCCTAGACCTAAGAGTTCTGAACACATATCTGGTCAAAAGAAAAGTACAAAATGAATTCTCTGGTCACCCTACTCCCTTGCCTTCAAAAAGGAGATTTACTATGTTCTCTTGATCTAAAGGATGCATATACCCCCATGTGGATACATCCATCTCAGATTCATTCTAAGAGGGGCAACACTTCCAGTACTGAGTTCTGTCTTTTGACCTAGCCTCAGCACCTCTGGTTTTTACAAAGTGCCTTTCCATAGTAGCAGATTTCTTTCAGACACGGAGTGTTTGTTTTTCCTTACTTGGACGATTGGCTGATCAAGAGTACCTCTCAGGAGGGAGTGCAAGAATCAACACAATTGACCATTCGGTTGCTGGAATTACTAGGTTCATAGTAAATTACCCAAAATCCCACCTGCAACCCACCCAACAATTGGAATTCATAGGAGCCCTGCTCAACATACCCAAGCGAGAGCCTTCTTCCCATGTGACAGGCTGTGCAGGTTGTCAGCGATAGTGCAGGAGGCTCAATTGAGCCCCTTTCACATTAAGCACCTCCCTATGGGACTCTCTCCTTACTATCTCAGAAACCATCCTTTGCTAACCTGATTATCTTACCTCATCTAAGCTGCGTAATAAATTCTTTCTTTTTTGTCAGATCTATCTTTTTTTCAACATGTTCATGTCCCAACTCATGCAGCTGGCCATACTCTGGAACTTATTATGTAAGGGATGAGCCCTGTCATCTTTCTCCATGCTGGCCCTCTCTTGGATGGATTATCTCTGTATCTTCCAACTTCATTTCTCCAGCTCTCACCCTGAAATGAATGTTCTACCCCAAAACTCTCCTGCCCCCTCACATTTCATTACTTCAGCCACTCTCTCAGCCTTTCCATCTTCAGATGCCCTCTTTCCAGCCAAATTTGAGTCCCTCCCAGTCCACACTCAAGCAGAATCCTAGAACAACTTGCTCCACTCTGGTTTAGATTCACTTGCCCCCTTGTGTCCCTAGCAGACATGACAAAACAGTCGCCAACCATGGTACCACCATGGCCGCCTTCCCATGTGCCGACAACTGCACAGTGTCGATTGTGCTTGGCATAATCTATGTACACCAGACTTGCTAAAAGCCTTTATTTTATTTTATTTAACATTTCTTATATACAGCCTTTCATGATATCAAGGCGGTTTGCATTGAACAAACTGAGATTACGTTGAACAGGGCATTATAACTTGGAGATAACTATTTTATGGGGAACATGGGCAATGGAGGGTTACGTGGCTTGCCCAAGACCACAAGGAGCGCCTGTGGGATTAGAAACCCCAGTCCTTCTGGCCCAAGGTTGCTATCCTCTAGTGGGATTTGACTTCCCGACCTTCCGGCCTGAGGTAACTTGCCCCAACCACTAGGCCACTCCTCCTCCTGTCTCATGTAATTCCCTTTAAAGATTTGCACATCTATTATAGGACTTCAATTAGCACTGCCAAAAAAGAACTTTTGTTCCAAACGTATTACTACTTCTATCAACCCCTCAATAACTTTGTTTTCAGTGGTGTCACGCCTACTTCATCCCGCCTTTTTGGAGATGGAGACTTCTAAAGATGATTACCCTACCACAGAGCAAATAGCCATAAACATCCACAAGAAGACCTCTGATCTTTCAGGGACTTTCCCTCCAGACCCACCTGCCAACAGCAATGCTCACAGTCTCCAATCCGGTCTCATGTAATTCCCTTTCTCATCTCTAAACCACCATCAGTCCCATTTCTCTTAAATCCTTACAAGAGTCATTACTGCGTCTCTTAAAACCACCTGTGCTACTGACACCATCCCTTCTGATTTCTTGTTAGCTCATTGGCCCTTATACTTTGAGTTCTCTCTATTTGCAATAACAGCCTGGCTTCAGGCATATTCCCTCTCTATTGAAAGACTGCCCTGGTGCATCCTATCCTGAAGAACCCCTTGCTAGGTGATGCTTTCCCTGCACTTTACCGCCCAGTTTCCAACCTTTTGTTTCTGTCCAAAATCTTAGAAAAACTGGGCTTCAACCAATTTT
Source organism: Ichthyophis bannanicus (assembly GCA_033557465.1). Classification (NCBI taxonomy): domain Eukaryota; kingdom Metazoa; phylum Chordata; class Amphibia; order Gymnophiona; family Ichthyophiidae; genus Ichthyophis; species Ichthyophis bannanicus. The sequence goes on along the minus strand of CM066031.1, from coordinate 526,243,288 downwards.
CTGAACATCTAAAAAAGACAAACACCCTCCACCCACAACAGTCAGGATTTCACCCCAAAATGCAGTACAGAAACCACCCTCCTTTCTCTTCTCAGCAAAACCTATGGAGCCATCGACAAAGGTAATGTTTCCCTTGATCTTTCCTCTGGAAAAGCTGGAACAAGACCTGAAGAGTAGACTGGCTGAATGTGAAAATACAAAGATTTCAATGACAAAGCATCAGGAATGGATTGTTTTATCTGATCCAAGGACTGAGAAATATCAGAATAAGTTGTGCACTACACTATTTAGAAGACTGGGTAATGGAATAACTTGTTATGGTATCAGTCTCCATCCAGACAGCTTAAAAGCAAGATTTATCAGTAGTTCAGTTCTTCTAATTTAGTTGTATCCACTAGCCTGTTGGAGATTTTAAGTGGCAGGGGGATGGATTTAATCTAATGTTTGAAGGATCAGGGGTACCCCATGAGAGTGATAAAAAAGGGGTACAAAAGGGCATTGTATGCCAGAAGATCTTTATTGAATTGTCAGGCTAGGATGGAGAATGACTGGATTGCATGTGTTCTGCCATATTCAATAAAGCTTCACAAGTGAAACATCTGGTTCAGAAACATTGGGGTGTCCATTCAATTCATGATGTTTTTAAGGACTCCCCATTTACTGCATTTACTTGGGATAAAAATATCACAGACCAAGTAATTAAATCTGCTTTAGGAAGAACCAGTGATTAAGTGGAACCATTGTTTAGTGAACATTTCAGGTACCAATACCCTTCTCCGGGAACAAGCAGAAAGTCAGTCCTCATATATGGGTGACGTCGGCACTGATGGAGCCCTCGCAGAAGCATCCCCCCAGCTTTCAAAGACAGCCTTTGGGAGATGCCACCACTATTACTACTACTGAGCATTTGTATAGCGCTACCAGTCATATGTAGCGCTGTACAGACATGTAAGAGACAGTCCCCGCTCATCAGAGCTTACAATCTAGTCAAGACAAAACACAGAAGGTGTAGGCAGGGATAAAAGCTAGGGGAAAGAATAGCAGATCAGGTGAGTCAAGATCCAAAAACAGCATGCGTGGTCCCCTTCCTGCCCGAGTTGGTCAGTCTCCTTTTTTGGTCAGTCTCCTTTTGGTCAGTCTCCTTTTTTCCGCGGAGCCCTTCAGATGTTGATTTTTTTGATACCGAGTTTTCAACTTGCCTCTGGTATTGCACCGGTACTCTTCCCGGCTACTGACCTCGGTGCCTCGGCGTTGAGTTCGGTCTATTCTTTTTTTGTAGTTTTTCATTTTTTCTTTTTCTGGTGCCTTCGTGCCTTTTTTCTCCCGCTGGCAGCCCGGAGGTTCTTCGACCTCGCAGGGGTACTTTTTTCCTCCATGGTTGAAGTGGGTGCTGTTGTCCGGCACGACTGAATCATCTGCCCCAACCTCCAGGCACTTGACATCCAAGATGTCCCCAGAGGCTGAGCCGATCCTCTAGGTCCTTCGGCTTCGAGTTGATCCTCAGCCGAGGTCGTGCTCTGAGTCCCGCCCGATGGGACCTCAGTCATCCCCGGCAAGTTTACTGGGTACCGGCCGTGGGGCATCGGGGCCCTGTTGGCCCACGGAGCAGCCCCCCTACAAGTCCTCCATGGATTACTCTGCGTGGGAGATGGAGGATTAAGAGTCCCCCCGATACCCGTCACCACCGCGACGTCTCTTCCGACTCCCCCATCTCGGAACCTTGGAGGCAGCCCCTGCCTGAGGACATGGGCTTCCTGGACTTGTCAAGGACGTGACTAAGGCTCTGGCGTTCCCGACTGAGTCGGAGGAGGACCTTCGTGCAGATGATTTAGAGATCCTCCAGTACGAGGCCCCTCCGCGGGAATCGCTCACGTGCCCATTCCTCCCATCCTGGAACGGCTCATGCTTTGCATGTGGGAGGTGCTGGCATCAGTGCAGGTAGTGAGCAGACAGCTTGACTCGATGTATCGAGTCCACTGGAGCCCGGGTTTCCAGAAGTCACACAACGGCCGCACAATTCCATGGTGGTGGAGTCGGCCATGCATCGGCTGAAAAGCCAGAAGACGCACTCCTCAGTGCCCCCCAGCAGGGAGGTCCGCACCTTGGATGTCCCCAGCAGGACGTGCTACCAGGGTTCGATACTCATCTGCCATGTGCAGGCCTACCAGCTGTACATGGGCATGTTCCTGAGAGACCTGGCAAAGGAACTCACTGGGTTCTCAGCTGGTCTCTCCGAGGAACCTTTGCAGCGGTTCAAGGGCCTGGCCAAGGCTGTCCATGAGTGCTCCAAATTTATGTCTCAAACAGCCTGTGATGGGTTCAAGTCGGCAGCCCGGGTACCTGCAGCGGACATCGGTGCACGCAGCCAAGCTTGGCTTTAGTCGTCCGACCTCGAGCAGTGGGTTCTGGACAAGTTGGTCGATGTCCCATGCCAGGGAGAGAACCTCTTTGGCAAGCCCATGATCGACAAGGCTGCCGAGCTGGAGACCGAGTTCATGACGAGGACCAGGCTCTCTAAGAAGACCACTGCCCCTCCCTGATGGAAGGGCTCAGGGAAAAAGCCCTTTTTACCCGAGCAAGGGAGCTGCTTACTGAAACTACCCACCCTATCAGGGCTCCCTGGCTCCAAAATAGGGTCAGCAGGCCAAGGGACATGTGCATGGCCCGCGTAAGCAGAAGGCTCCAAAGCACCAGGCCCCGGCCCAGCCACGGGGAGCTTTTGACTCCTTGAGCATGGCCTCTCTACCCTACGGAGATCAGTAGCCCACAGGGGGACGTCTGTGCCCAGAGGTGGCTGACCATCACCACCGACTCCTGGGCACTAAGGGTAGTCAAGGAGGGTTTTATTTATTTATTTATTTTTATTTATTTTATTTAGACAGTTTTTGTATACTGCCTTATCCTTCAATCAAAGCGGTCACAACACAATTGGGGGATATGAGACACATACACTAATACTTACAGGGAACATGAGCAAAGGAGGGTTAAGTGGCTTGCCCAAGACCACAAGGAGCATCTGTGGGACTAGAAACCCCAGTCCTTCCGTCCCAAGGTTGCTGTCCTCTAGTGGGATTTGAACCCCCGTCCTTCCAGCCTGAAGTACCTTGCCCCAACCACTAGGCTACTCCTCCCTTACCTCCTCCACCTGACTCACACCTTCCCCTTATTTCCCAGGAGAGCCCCTCAGGTCTCCCCTCCACTAGGACCTTCTTCTGAAGGAGTTGGCAGGTCTTATTGAAAACAAAGTGGTGGAACCGGTGCCCCACCCCCTCAAGGGCAAGGGGTCCTACTTCAGTTTGGGGGAACTGGCGTCTGGCTGCGGAGCCTTCTGGACTGGAAACCAGAATGTCAGCTCTGGTGTGTAGCCTGTCTGCCTTCATGGACCTACAGTGGGCTTTGCTGTCTGGCACAGCCGGTTCCTCCGCCCAAACCACCGGGCCCTTAACGTATTCTGAGGCCGAGCCAATCCTTGGCCGTGGTCCAGATCAGAGTTCCATTCAACAAGACCGAGGTCTTCCCTGGCTAGAGCATATGGCACCAGTCGTGGGGCCTCTGAGGGACACAGGCAGGGCTCAGGCCCGGAGCCCACAAACCGCCTCTCACTCGAGTCTTTGACTGACTACTTGGAATGGGAGACTGAAGAAGAAGAGTCCCCAGACACCTGTCACCATTGCGACGTCCCCTCAGACTCGCCACCTTCCAAGCCTTGGCATCTGTCCCTGCCCAAGGACATGGTTTCCTCGACTTCATGCAGGACATGTTGAAGGCCCTAACATTTCCAACGGAATCAGAGGAGGATCATCGAATGTAGAAATTAGAAATCCTCCAATACGAGGCCCCTCCGAGGGAATCACTCATGGTACCAATTCTGCCCATTCTGGAATGGCTAATGCTCCGTATGTGGGAAACACTGGCATCGGTGCCCGTCGTGAGCAAGCAGCTCGACTCAATGTATTGGGTCCGCCGGAGCCCTGGCTTTCAAAAGGCACAACTGCCACATGCCATGTGTCGGCTGAAGAGCCAGAAGACGCATTCCTCGGTGCCCCCAGGTAGGGAGGCACGCACCCTGGTCTCTCTTCACTGGGACCTTCTACTGCAAGAACTCGCAGGCCTTCTCGAGGGCAAGGCAGTAGAACCAGTACCCACAACATCTCAGGGGCAAAGGGTCCTACTTCAGGTATTTCCTCGTGCCAAAAAGGACAGGGGGCCTAAAGCCCATCCTCGACCTGCGCAACCTGAACAAATTCCTGATGAGAGAGAAGTTCAAAATGCTCTCCCTTGGAACATTGCTGCCTTACCTTCAGCAGGGAGATTGGCTAGGCTCCTTGGATCTGAAGGATGCTTATACCCACATCCTCATTCACCCCAGCATCTTCACTTCATGGTGGGGGGAGACCACTATCAGTAAAGTGTACTACCTTTAGCCTGGCATCCGCCCCCAGGGTCTTCACCAAATGCCTGGCACTAGTGGCCGCCTACCTCCACCTCCAGGGGATATTCGTCTTCCACTACATGGACAACTGACTTATAAAAGGAGGCACAGCTGCAGAGATGCAGCAAGCTACGGCATGCACCATCCACGTCCTACAACATCTGCGGTTCATGATAAACCACCCCCAAGTCCCATCTCCTCCCGACACACTGTCTGGAGTTCATAGGGGCAAAGCTAGACACTGAGCAGGCAAAGGCCTTCCTCCCCCCGGATCAGGCTGACTGTCTCAGGACACCAGCCGCAGACGTACAACACTGTTCTTCAGTGTCTGCTTGTCTCCTGCTGCGCCTACTCGGGCACATGGTCTCCATGGTCCATGACACCCCAGACGCCCATCTGCACATGAGGGTCGCTCAGTGGCGCCTTCGAGACCTGTGGACACAGGCCACAGGCTGACTCCAAGACAGGGTCTCAGTGACCCACCAGTTTGCAGAATCTCAGACTTGGTGGCAAAATCTGCAACACCTTCAAGCAGGGATGCCTTTCCAAACTCCAAGTTCCCAAAGGGTTCTCACAATGGGTGCCTCCCTGCTGGGATGGGAAGCCCACTGCAAGGAACTTCACACCTAGGGCAGCTGGTCACAAAACAAGGGCAGCTAGCAGATCAACTTCCTGGAGCTTCAGGCAATATGTCTAGCCTCCCCGAGCTTTTTGCCACCGCCTGAGGCACCAGTCAGTGCTGATCCAAATGGACAATCAAGTGGTAATGTTCTGTGGGAACAAGCAGGGGGGCATAGGGTCTCGCACCCTCTGCCACGAAGCGATGACACTCTGCTCCTACGCAGTTCATCAGGGAATACTCCTATGGCTGTATACCTACCAGGCCAAGACAACACCCTGGCAGACAAACTGAGCAGGGTCCTCCAACCGCACGAATGGCAGCTGGACCCCAGAGAAGCCACTTGGCTCTTCTGACTCTGGGGGACCCCATGGGTGGACCTTTTCGCCAGCCCGGACAACCTTCATTTGCCCCGCTTCTGCTCCCATCAGCTCCACCCGTCCTGGGTGGCGGCAGATGTGTTTCTCATTCCGTCGTTGAAAGGCCTCATGGATGCCTTCCCACCCATGCCGTTGATTGCCAAGACCCTCCTCAAGGCTCTCCGTGACAAAGCATTGCTGATCCTGGTGGCTCCATGATGGCCCAGGCATCCGAGGTTCCCGCTGCTCCTCCATTTGTCAGTGGAGACTCTGATCCCTCTGGGGAATTCTCCAAGGTTCTTGTCTCAGGAGGAGGGCTCTCTCCTGCACCCCAACCTGGGGTCCCTATCATTGATGGCGTTGCTGCTGAAAGGGTAACCTTAGCCCTTTTTAACCTCTTGGGAGAAGTGGAAGAAATTCTGCTGGCCTCCTGCAAGACCTCCACCAGGACAGCTTATGCTTTCAAATGGTGCGTGGAGCAATGGGTAAACCCGTTCTCCTACCTGGTGCATATGGTGCTGCAGTACCTGCTCCATCTCTCACAATCCAGGCTCAAATCGAACTCTGTCAGGGTACACCTCCGTGCCCTAACAGTGCACCACCGCCTGGTTGAGGGCAAGTCCCTCTCGGTCCAGCCTCTGGTGACCCACGTCCTGAGAGGACTCCTGCTGTCCAAACCCTCTGTCTGCCCTCCGGCAACAGAATGGGACCTCATCGTAGTGTTGGCGCAGCTCACCCACCTGCCATTTGAGCCCCTGGCTACTTGCCACCTGAAGTACCTCTCGTGGAAGGTCGTGTTCCTGGTGGCGCTCACCTTTGCTCGCAGGGTCAGGGAGCTCCAAGCCTTAGTGGCAGAGGCGCCATATACCAGATTCTACAAGAACAGGGTTGTGCTATACACGCACCCCAAATTCCTTCCAAAGGTGGTATCTTCCTTTTACCTCAACCAGGAGGTGGTGCCACCCACCTTCTTCCCAAGGCCTCACTCCGGCAGGGCGGAGACCATCCTTCACACCTTGGACTGTAAAAGTGCCCTGTCCTTCTCCATTCAACATATGAAGGGCCACCACAAAACTTCTCCATCTTTTTGTTTCCTATGACCCCAGTCAGCTGGGGGAAGTGGTGACCAAGCGAACACTGTCCACCTGGATGGTGGACTGCATTGCCTTACCTCACCAACCGTGCTACCGGTCCCCTGGTCTGACCACAATGCCATTCTCTTCTGTATTCCACATGACAGTGAAAAACTACAGGATTCCCCTTCAAACTCTCCTGTCTTCCGCCACTTCAGATGCTTCGACAAAGAAACATTTCTCAACAACATCCTGCATGACCTCAACTCGAACACGATGACCTGGCTAAACTAATAGACAAATGGAATGACAACATCTCTAGAGCTGCACTCCTGCCTCCCTCCACAAAACCCTCATTCAAAAACCACACAGCCGTATGGTTCACTGCCGAACTATGCAAATCACTGGTGCACCTCAGAAAGCTTGAACGCCACTGGAGACATTCTAGACATGCCAATGACCAAGCTGCATACCTAAATTCTCTTCATCAGCATCATAAAGCTGTCAACCACAAGAGAAAGGAGCACCACGCCAACACCCTCCTGTGCTCCCTCAACAAATCAAAGGAGCTCTTCAACCTCGTTAAAAACCCTCACAAAGGATACATCCTTACAAAAACCAGCAAATATCCCCAGCTCAGAGATCTTTGCAAAATACTTTCAAAGTAAAACCACCTCAGCAACGCCCCACTCAGACCTGCCTGGCCTTTGCAGCCGATCCGTGCATCCCCCCCCCTGCTAATGACACTCTCGTATCCACAATAGAGAACTTTTATTCATATTCCTCTGAACAAATTGAAAAAATCATTTGTGTAATCAACACCACTACCTCCCCGGCTGACCCATGACCGACATTTTTGGATCAAACAAGCACGAATGAACCTCTGCCCAGTTATCGCTAGAATCATTAATCTCTCACTGTCTGAAGGATTCCTACCACCTCCCCTCAAAACCGCCTCCATTAGACCACTGATTAAGAATACCAAACTCGATCCATCAGAGGTTAATTCCTACAGGCCAATCTCCAGCCCTCCGTACTTAGCCAAAATACTTGAAAAGGTTGTCCACCAACAAACTCAAGACCACATTGATTCCTACGCACCTCTGGACCCACAACAGCACGGTTTCCGACAGTATCATGGCGTGGAAACTTTACTGGCAACTCTTTTAGACAGACTCCACACTGGATTAGACAACAAGTCACAAGGTTTCATCCTCATATTCATGGACATCGCCTCTGCTTTTGATTCAGTCAACCACAATCTCCTACTTAGCCGCCTACACCAAATAGGGATAAGGAACACAGCCCTGAACTGGTTCAAATCTTAGCTTTCTGACCGCCAACAGCAAGTCTGAGTAGATACTTAATCATCCAAACCATTCCAGAAGACACAAGGTGTCCCACAGGGTTCATCCCTCTCCACCCTGCTCTTCAATGTATATATACAGACAATTTGTGCCATCATGCAATCATTCAAAGTCTATTATCATATCTATGCCAACAATGTCTTACTCTATGCCCCCTTCTCCATAGGCAACCCTGACTATTCTCGCATCACAGAGTGTTTCAAAGCAGTTTCAGATTGGCTCGCCTCCCACAACCTGACAGTTTACAGCAGAAAGTCAGAAGTTTTATTTATAACTAAAGGCAATACTTTCACCCCACCAACTTCCCTCGTCTAAATGACATCGATCTTGTGCCCAAGCAGGAAGTACACTACCTGGAAATTACACTGGACCACCATCTGAATTGGGAAACCCACATACAAAACATTACCAAGGCAGTTTACCATAAACTGAGAACCCTCCGACACCTACGCCCTCTACTTGAACCCTCAGTTTCAAACAGGTTGCCAAGCCCTCATTTTTCCTCACTTTGACTACTCCAACATAATTCTCCATGGCCTCCCAAAGGAGTGGAGGAGTGGCCTAGTGGTTGGGGCAAGGTACTTCAGGCCGGAAGGTCGGGGGTTCAAATCCCACTAGAGGACAGCAACCTTGGGCCGGAAGGACTGGGGTTTCTAGTCCCACAGGTGCTCCTTGTGGTCTTGGGCAAGCCACTTAACCCTCCATAGCCCATGTTCCCTGTAAAATAGTTATCTCCAAGTTATAATGCCCTGTTCAATGTAATTTCAGTTTGTTCAATGTAAACCGCACTGATGCAGAATAGAAGAGAATGTAAATAAATAAAATAAATAAAAGCACGCTCTACAGCCTCTACAAATGGCCATGAATACAGTAACCCGTACACTCATGTCAGTGGCAAGATACGAACACATCACGCCCCTCTTGATACAGCTCCTCTGGCTCCCTATAACAACTCACCTGACATATAAAGCCCTCCTGCTTACCTTCAAAGCTCTCAATGGCATGTCTGCAACCTCCATCGCTGAGCTCATACAACGGACCCCGGAGACCAGAACTAGGAGGTCATGCATGATAAACTCTTTCTGCATCCCATCAAAAATAAGAACTTGTACCCAATCTACTAAGAACTGTGCTTTTTCGTGTTTTGCACCAACCTGCTAGAATACCCTACCTCCAACGATACGAGGCATCACAGATTTGACGTCCTTCAGAAAGGCACTAAAGACTTACTTCCAATCAGTCTACAACCAATCACCCTAAACATGGCCTCATATTTCTGCCCAACCTTGCGCATCAATCCTCATACTAGTTATGAACACTGATTAAGAACATTTAGCTTGATTATATTTTATCATACTGTTCCTCTGGATTTTTAACTATATTTAATTTGTTCTATTTAAAACCGTTCCATGTAACTGTTCCATTGTTTTGTTATTGTTATCTCTGGTTCTATGTAAAATGTTGGTTGCCTTTGTTATATGTAAACCGCACTGATTGCTAACAGTGCGGTATATAAAATAAAATAAATAAATAAATTGCCTTCGCCTATGAGCAAGCTGGGCTCATGCTGGATGGCCGGGTCATGGCACACAGTGTCTGGACCATGGCAGCCTCTGTGGCAAACCTGCACTCCATCCCTATGTTGGACATTTGCCGGGCTGCCACCTGGTCTTCAGTCCATACCTTCGCAGTTCATTACTGTCTGGAGAGGGGGTTCCAACAGGACAGAACCTTCGGCCAGGCTGTGCTCCATAATCTTTTCAGGATCTAGGCATCTCCTACCCTCTGATCCTTCTGTGTTCAGGATGCTGGAGCGTTGGTTCCATCGGGGACACAGGTCCTACTGCAGTCTGTTCTGCTGACTCAATTGTTGCTGCTCACGGCTCCCCTTGAGAGTGACCATGTTTTTTCCTTACGGGCTTTAGGTAGCTTGTAGTTAGGGAGTCCCATATATGAAGACTGACTTCCTGCTTGTTCCCAGAGAAAGCATAGTTACTCGCCTGTAACAGGTGTTCTCCGGGGACAGCAGAAATCAGTCCTCACAACTATCCCTCCTCCCCTTGAAGTTGCTTTTTTACCGTACTTTATTTTTGCCATCTTTTATCTGTCATCTGAGCAAGATGGCCCCCTTGGGTGGGAAGGGGACCCCGCATGCATGGTGGCATTTCCCAAAGGCTTTCATTGAAAGCTGGGGAGATGCTTCCATGAGGGTTCCATCGGTGCCGATGTCACCCATATGTGAGGACTGATTTCTGCAGTCCCTGGTGAATACATGTTACTGGTGAGTAGCTATGCTATCTCCGCAAATCCTCACAGTTATTGGTTGCCTTTGACCCCAATCGCTTGGGTATTCCTGTGTCAAAATGAACACTCTCCAGGTAGATAGACTGTATCTCCTTTGCTTATGGCCAAGCAAGCCTCACCCTCATGGGTCACGTCGCTCACAATGTTTAAGCCATGGCAACTTCAGTTGCCAACCTATGCTCCGTCGCCATTGATGAAATCTGTAGGGCAGCTACCTGGTCTTCCATACACATCTTTGCTGTCCACTATTGCTTGGACAAGGACTCCCGCCTGGATGCAGCCTTTGGTCAGGCAGTCCTCCAACATCTACTTAGCACATAACTGCAACTCCTTCCCCATCCCCAAAATCTTGTGTTAACAGATCACCATGGCAGGGATGATGAGGATGTTCATGTGTCCATGAAACCTTTCTGAATTCTCCATTCTGGCCTGGTTCTTTCGCCTCTTCTGGGAGCTAGGGAGTTCCATATGTAAAGACTACATTCCTGTTTCTTCCTGGAGATAGCATAGTTACTCACCTGTAACAAGTGATCTCCGGAACAGCAGGAATTTAGTCTTCACAACCCACCCTCTTCCCCTGGAGCTCTAGGGTTGTTTTCATTCTCTTTTTTTCCTCAACTACAAACTCAACTGAGGAGAGGGAGTTGGGAAAGTGGGAAGACAGTCACGCAGGCACAGTGGAGAGCTCCCAAAGGCTTTCCTATTGGACGCCAGGGAGCGTTCCCGCGTGGACTCTATCGGTACTGATGTCACTCAGATGTGAAAACTAAATTCCTGCTGTTCTGGAGATCACCTCTTACAGCTGAGTAACTACGTTTTACTCACCTGTAGCAGGTGTTCTCCGTGGACAGCAGGAATAAGTCTTCACAACCCTCCCACCTCCCCTGGGAGTTGTATTTTACTATAGCTATAGTATCAGACTAATTCAAGATGATGGTGTGGCAGCAGGCAGAAAGATGGTGTGCATGCACGGTGGAATCTCCCAAAAGCTTCCACTAGTAGCTGGGGAGTGTTCCCTTGCAGGGCTCCATTGGATAACATCACCCATACATGACTTATTCCTTCTGTCCATGGAGAATACCTTCTACAGGTGAGTAGCTAGCTTTTCTCTGATTAGTCTTAAATGTGCTAAATTGTATCTTCATTGCATGTCCCCGAGTCTTTCTACTTTTTGAAGAAGTAAACAACTAATCTACATTTACCCGTTCCACTCCATTCATTATTTTATAGACTTCTGTCATATCTCCTCTCAGCCATCTATTTTCCAAGTTGAAGAACTCTAACCTTTTAAGCCTTTCCTCATAGGGATATCCTTCTATTCCCTTTACCATTTTGGTCACTCTTCTCTGTACCTTTTTTTATTCTGCTACATCCTTTTAAGATATGGCGACCCGAATTGAACACAATATTCAAGGTGTGGTCGCACCATGGGGCGATACAGAGGCATTATAATATCCTTCCTTTTATTCTTCATTCTTTTCCTTATGATTCCTAGTATTCTTTTTGCTTTCATGGCCGTGGCTGCACACTGGGCAGAGGGCTTTAACGTATTATCCATGATGATGCCCAGATCCTTTTCCTGGGTGGTGATTCCTAATGTGGAACCTTGTATCGTGTAACCATAGTTTGGGTTGTTCCTTCTTAGGTATATAACTTTGCATTTCTCCATATTAAATTTCATCTGCCATTTGGACGTCCAGTCTCCCAATTTTTCAGGGTCCTCTTACAATTTTTCACAATCCTCTTGTGTTTTGACAACTTTGAATAATTGTGTGTCATCTGCAGATTTGATCACCTCACTCATTATTCCCATTTCCAGGTCATTTATAAATACGTTAAAAAGCAGTGGGCCCAGCACAGATCCCTGGGTGCTCCACTGTCCATCTTTCTAAATGGAGAAAATTGGCCATTTAGCCCTACTCTGTTTTCTCTTTTTTTATCCAGTTCCTAATCCATGGTAGTACACTGCCTCCTATTTCATGACTTTTAATTTCCCCAAGAGTCTGTTGTGAGGGACCTTGTCAAAGGTTTTCTGAAAATCCAGATACACTATAGCAGCTTTCTGCCATTAAACCACAAACATCTACATGTTCAGTAATGATATTTGAAGGATCCCAAAGACTGCCACTGAGAATTGAACCCTGAGCCTTTAGCACACAAGGCAGTGCACCTACCACTAGGCCACCCTTTCATAAGCCTCCTATGTGGGACAATATCAAATGCTTTGCTGAAAACCAAAGAAATCACATCTATTGTGCACCCTTGATCTAATTCTTTAATCATCCAGTCAAAAAGAAAGTTAATTTGACATAATCTGCCTGTGGTAATCCATGATTACTGGGGTGTTACAATCCACTATAGCCTAAGCATTTCGCTATTCTTTCCTTCAGTAGCACCTCCATTAATTCTCCCCCTTTTGAGGTTAGGCCTACCAACATGTAGTTTCCAATATTGCCTCTGTCGTTTTTGTGACAAGGAACCATAATTGTCCTCCTCCAAAACCATAGAATCCTCAACTGTAGAGATCTACTGGAGAAATCTTTCAGTGGATCCACCAAAACCTCTCTGAGCTCTCAGTATCTTGGAATGTTTCTCATCCAGGCTCCATGGTTATGTCCACTTTCAGTTTTATTACAAGTTTATTTGTCTTTTTTAGGTAAACACGCACATTTTCCATGAACAAACAGGAAATAAATCCTCACATATGGGTGGCGTCACCGATAGAGCCCCACATGGGAACGCTTCCCAGCTTCCAAAGGAAGCCTTTGGGAGGTACACCACGCATGCGTGTCTGCCTTCCCACCTGCCATGGTGCCATCTTCTCCAGTCGTCTTTTTCCTGTGGAGCCCCTAGGACATGTTTCCTGCATTCCAGAAAAAAGTTTTACATCTTGGCCCCCATGAGCTGGCTTTTTCTCTAGCTTTTCTTGCCCTCTTGCTGACTTACATTATTTTGTTTTCTGGCTTTTTGGCAGTTTTTTGCCCCCTTGGGGCATTTTCCTGCTCACGGCACTGTTGAGTTTGACTTGGCTGCAATGGTATTTTTCGGTATGTCCAAGCCAGCCAGTGGCTTTGAAAAATGCACTAAGTGTGGCAAGACCATCTTGGTCATCGACCACTACAACTGGTGCTTACAATGCCTTGGATTTGATCATCAAACCGCTGCCTGCAATCTGTGTGTAGATGGCGTGATGGGGACTGAAAGGTCGTGAAAAACAAAAGGCGTCCCTCTTCGGCTCATCGGATTTGGCATCCTGTGCCCCAACCTTGTCATCCACACCTCCCAAGGTCTCTGTGGAATCGTCCATGGGGAGAGAACTCAATGCCCAGTCAGATCCAAAGGCTCCAAGCAGCAAGAGGAGACTGTGATGAGACCCCGTTGATGTCAAAGGGTGAGCACCAGGAGTGGCAGGAAGTGATCCTTTAACTAGGACCTGTCCTCCATGTGATGTAAAAACCCTCTTGCACCGAGGAAGTTTCTCCAGGACCATGTGCCCATGAGGAAAGGGTTAGGACAGCCGTTATAGTTGGTGATTCAATCATTAGGCATGTAGATAGTTGGGTGGCTGGTGGACGTGAGGATCGCCTGGTAACATGCCTGCCTGGTGCGAAGGTAGAGAACCTCACGCATCACCTAGATAAGGTCTTAGATAGTGCTGGGGAGGAGTCTGCTATCTTGGTACATGTCAGTACCAATGACATAGGAAAATTTGGTAGGGAGATTCTGGAGGCTAAATTTAGGATTTTAAGTAGGAAGTTGAAATCCAGAACTTCCAGGATAACGTTCTCCAAAATGCTTCCTGTTCCACGCGCAGGACACAAAAGGCAGGCAAAGCTCCGGAGTCTCAATGCGTGGATGAGACGATGGTGCAAGGATGAGGGTTTTGGATTTGTTAGGAACTGGGGAACATTCTGGGGAAAGGAGGGGCTCATCCGAAGGGATGGGCTTCACCTTAACCGGGATGGAACCAGGCTGCTGGCATTAACCTTTAAAAAGGAGATAGAGCAGCTTTTAAACTAGATAATAGAGGAAAGCAGATCCAAGAGCGCATAGTTCGGAACAATCTATCCTTGAAGCAAAAGCAGAGAGGTTCCAAAAAAGAGTAAAATAGCCCAAATGCCCTTGAGTATGGAGCAGACAGAGCTTAAAGATTCCAAATTACCCATGCCTACCAATAGCCAGATTAATATGATTAAAATACAGTCTCTAAAATGCTTGTATGCAAATGCTAGAAGTCTAAAAAATAAGATGGGAGAGTTAGAATATATAGCACTAAATGAGAGGTTAGATATGATTGTAATCTCAGAGACATGGTGGAAGGAGGACAACCAGTGGGACACTGTGATACCTGGGTGCAAACTATATCGTAATGATAGAGCTGATCAAATTGGTGGAGGAGTTGCGCTCTATGTTAGAGAGGGCATTGAGTCAGAAAGGATTAAAGTTTTGCAGGAAACAAAATTCTCTGTAGAATCTCTATGGATTGAAATTCCAGGTAAAAAGGGGAAGGCGATGGCAGTGGGGGTGTACTATTGACCGCCTGGCCAGAATGAACAAATGGATGATGAAATGCTCAAAAAATCAAGGAAGCTAACAAAAGTTATAGCACAGTAATAATAATGGGTGATTTCAATTACCCCAGTATCGACTGGGTCAGTGTCACAGCAGGACATGCTAGGGAGATAAAGTTCCTAGATGAAATAAATGACTGCTTCTTGGAGCAGCTGGTTCATGAACCGACCAGAGGGGAAGCCATATTGGAACTAGTCCTTAGTGGAACACCAGATCTGGTGCAAGAGATAAGGGTGTTGGGGCCACCTGGCAATAGTGATCATAGCATGATCGCGTTTGATTTAATTAGTGGAGGAGGGATGGTAAGGAAATCCACAATACTACCTTTTAACTTTTGAAAGGGAGACAATGATAAAATGAGGAAAATAGTTAAGAAAAAACTAAAAGGAGCAGTTGCAAAGGTTAAAGATTTACTTCAAGCTTGGGAGTTGTTGAAAAATACTATCTTGGAAGCCCAGACCAGCTGTATTCCACGCTTTAAGAAAAGTGGAAGGAAGTCCAAAAACCTGCCAGCATGGTTTACAGGTGAGGTCAGAGAGGCTGTTTTTGCCAAAAAAGCATCTTTCAGGAAATGGATAAAAGAGCCAAATGACGAAAACTAGAAACAGCACAAGCACTGGCAAGTTAAATGTAAGGCATTGATAAGGCAGGCAAAGGGAGAATTTGAGAAGAAGCTTGCTGTGGAAGCAAAAATGCATAATAGACTTTTTTGAGTACATTCTTAGCAAAATACCTGTGAGAGAGTCAGTTGGTCCATTAGATGATAGAGGGATTAAAGGGGCACTAAGAGGCGCCAAGGCGATAGCTGAGAGACTGAATGAATTCTTTGCTTTGGTCTTTACTGAGAAAGATGTAGGGATGTAACCCATGACTGAAGTGGTATTTAAAGGTGCGGAAGAATTGAATGAAATATCGATACATCGGGAAGATGTATTACAACTTTTTGATAAACTGAAGAGTAGCAAATCACCTGGACTGGATGATATACATCCAAGGTTGTTGAAAGAAGTGAAATATGAGATTGCAGACCTGCTATTAGTAATCTGTGAACTATCATTAAAATCATCTGTAATACCTGAAGATTGGAGGATGGCGAACGTAATGCCAATTTTTAAAAACTGTTCCAGGGGTGATCCGGGAAACTACAGACCGGTGAGCCTGACGTCAGTACCGGGAAAAATGGTAGAAACAATCATAAAGAACAAAATTGCTGAACATGTAGATAGTCATGGCTTAATGGGAGGCAGCCAACATGGCTTTAGAGAAGGAAGGTCTTGTCTTACTAATCTGTTATGTTTTTTTGAAGATGTGAATAAACAGGTAGACAAAGGTGAGTCGGTTGATATAGTGTGTATGGACTTTCAGAAAGCCTTTGACAAGGTCCCTCATCAGAGACTTATGGCAAAACTAAAGAGTCATGGGATAGGAGGCAGTGTACTATTCTGGATCAGGAACTGGTTAAAAGATAGAAAGCAGAGGGTTGGGCTAAATGGCCAATTTTCTCAATAGAGAAAGGTGAATAGTGGTGTACCCCAGGAATCTGTGCTGGGTCTGCTGCTTTTTGACATATTCATAAATGACCTAGAAAAGGGAATAACAATTGAAGTTAGAAAATTTGCAGATGACACAAAACTATTTAAAGTTGTTAAAACCCATGAGGATTGTGGAAAAGTGCAAGAGGATCTTGATAAATTGGAAGACTGGACATCAAAATGGCAGATGAAATTTAATGTGGACAAGTGCAAAGTTATGCACCTGGGAAAGAACATCCCAAACTATGGTTACACGATGCAAGGTTCCACATTAGGAACCACCACCCAGGAAAAAGATTTAGGCGTCGTGGATAACATGTTAAAACCCTCCGCCCAATTTGCAGCGGCGGCCAAGAGAGGAAATAGAATGCTAGTAATCATAAGGAAAGGAATGGAAAATAAAACAAAGGATATTATAATGCCTCTGTATCGTTCCATGGTCCGACTGCACCTTGAATACTGTGTGCAGTTCTGGTCACCGTATCTTAAAAAGGATATAGCGTTATTAGAAAAGGTTCAGAGAAGAGCCACCAAAATGGCAAAGGCGATGGAAGGATACCACTATGAAGAGAGGCTAAAAAGGTTAGGGCTCTTTAATCTGGAAAATAGATGGCTGAGGGGAGATATGATAGAAGTCTATAAATTAATGAATGGAGTGGAACGGGTAAACGTAGATCGATTGTTTACATTATCAGAATATAGAAAGACTAGGGGACATGTAATGAAGCTACAGGGTAAACTATTTAAGACAAATAAGAGAAAATATTTTTTCACTCGACATGTAATCAAACTCTGGAATTTGTTACTGGAGGATGTAGTAAAGGCTATTAATGTAGCTGGGTTTAAAAAAGGTTTGGATAAGTTCCTGGAGGAAAGTTCCATAAACCATTATTAAAAAGGGATCCAGGATATCAGTGCTTGACCCAATACAAGCATTGTGGAACCTGTGTCTTTTGGGGAAACTGCTAGGTACGTATGACCTAGATTGGCCACTGTTGGAAACAGGATACTGGGCTTGATGGACCTTGGTCTGACCCAGTATGGCATATCTTATGTTCTTATGAAAGTCCAGGTGCGTTATCGCAACCCATCTGGACGAGATGTGGAGAGTGAGAGCCGGGAATATCTGGCCAAGCTTCCACGGCGGGAGGAATAGACCCCCCAGAACGGAGGAGTTGACTCCCATTGCCCAGGAGGGCAGCTGAATATCTCCGGATGCACTAGTCATCCTAGAGTCTCCTCCCGAGGTGTCAACACCAGTGTCCATGGCGGCAGCATCGGCCCCCTTGCAGGTGGTGATTCTGGAGGAACACACTCAAGCCCTCTAATCTCACTTGGTGGCATTTCTAGCCTTGCAAAATGCAGGCTTTGTGGCGCCAATATCATCATCACCCACTCTACCCAGTCCTTCCAGAGACCCATGCACTGCCTGCTGAGGCAGGAGCATCGGGCTGGAGGTTAGAATTGATACTGGTTCAGCCGGCTATCTCTCTCTCCAATGTGTCTGAATCTGATGCCCAGGGACACAGTCACCCACACACACGGTGGCATGGGTGCTGCCAGCGTCCACCCTCTCCCCTATTGCGGAAGTGGCGGGGGAGGAGACCCGATATTATTTTGACTTCCTCTCTGAATCAGAATGGGAGATTACGAGGAATCAATGGTGTCAGACCTCCATTCCTCTGACCTTCCATCCAACCTGTCATCTCCCCTCAAGTAACTATACATTCAACCAACCTCTGCAAGTGAAACCAGAAACAATATCCTATACTAAAGGTCACTCACTAAATTCCTATATTAAACACCATATTCATGTTTCCATGGCGAACATTATCCCCAAAAATGTTTTTTTTTGTCGGATCGTCTGTCTTGAGAATGTAAAAACATGCTCGTGTAACAGACCCTCCTTTTATTCAACTTGTTTTAAAAAAGGTCAGTGTGACCAGATTATGCTGGAGGCTACAACCAGCCCATAGGACCAGCCCCTGCATAGAAATAATGCTTTATGCACAAAACTTCAGTTTTCACAATCAGGAAAATCCCGTAATTAACAGAATGTCCAACATGACGAGAGGATAGCACTTAGCTGAGCCTGGAGAAGTTCGTAAAGGCTGACAACAACTCAGTCCAGGTTAACGCTGTAGACATGCCGTCATGATTAAACTCAGCGGAATCGCCGAGCCGGATACCCAGAGGGCTTAGCCAATTTCACCGGCAATCCCCCGAGCAGGCCCGCTATCATCTATCTCTTCAAGACATTCCAGCAACTGTTGGGTAATCATGCGACACAAACTGTTGTGTTGCAAGCCCACTGTCAAAATGGCTCTTTTTCAAGCTGAACCTACCCAACTTCCTGTTCCGTTCCAACACGAATGACGTCACCTCCACTTAGTAGAAACGTATAGGAACATGATGACATCTGTAACACAAAAACTGAAACTCACGTTAAAGACCACCATTCGATCTCCGCGTTCATACCAAACGGAATGACTGTGTGAAGTGTAAAAATCCAGCGTTCCTCTCTTTGATGCAACAACGCCCGACGATCTCCTCCACGCCGTAGCGGGGGAACCATATCCAAAATTGTCCATCTTAACTGTTCAAAAGTGTGGGAATGAGACATACAATGTTGAACCATAGGGGCATTCTGTGCTTCAGTGTTAATGCGCGATCTATGTTCCTGCAGTCGCTTACGAATCGACCGAGTTGTCATGCCCACATAAAATAGCTTGCAGGGACACACAATTAAATATACCACATAAGTGGATGTGCAATTAGTGGCTTGGCGCCGAGTATATTTTATCCGAGTATGGGGATCTTCCCATTCTGTACCCCCCAATGTGATAGAACACATGTCACAAGATCCACAAGCTTGATGACTCCCCAACGGTAACGCCCCGATATGGTCAGCAGTAGCATGAACCACATGATCCGCAATATTAGCCCCACGACGGTAAGCTAACCGCAAGGGTACCTGAAAACTTAAATGTTCGGACAAAATATGCCAATGAGTCCGAAGAATCCGAGAAACATGCACCGTACATGGCATATAAGGTAGTACCCCCACATAAGGTTGCACTGACTCCATCTCCTGGGGATGGGTATTGTCCCACCATTCAGGATGGTTATTAAGGGCACGTTTATATGCCTGATCAATTAAAGCTATAGGGTACCCTCGAGCCTGCAAGCGACTCCTCAAATTCGCAGAGTGAATTTTGTATTCTGTCCTGGTGGAACACAATCGGCGAATACGAAGAAATTGGCCAATGGGAAGGGCCCATCGAAGAGAACGGGGATGGAAACTTGTGTATTGCAACAAAGTGTTCCGTTGGACAGGTTTACGATACAGAGTAGATTGAAGCGTACCATCACCCTTATATAAAAGCACATCTAAAAACTCTATTTGAGAGAGATGAACCTTAGCCTCAAATTTAATGTGTGCATGCAAGGAATTCAACCAGAGCAAAAATTGTTGCAAACCTTCCGCGGATCCGCTCTAGATAAAAAACACGTCATCCATATCTCCCCTCAAGTGGCGTAAGTTGCCTCTGGAGGACGTGTCCTTCCAGGACTTCATCAGGGACATGGCCAGGGCCATCCCTTTCAACTTGGAATGGTAGGAGGAACCATGGGCAGAGGAGCTGAAGCTCTTGCTGTACCCTCGACCCTCGACCCCCCCCCCCCCCCCACTCCTGGGAAGTGGTGACTGTGCTCATGCACCATGGCCTACAAAGATTGCTCTGTCAGCTATGGGAAACCGCCCTCATGGTTCCTGTCATCAACCGGAGACTCTTTTTTTTTCTGTACCAAGCCCAGAAGGCCCCAGACTTCAAAAAGTCTCAATTACCACACAGTTCCATCGTGGTGGAGTCGGGCCTTGAAATGGGTTAAAAGCGCGAAGACTCATTCTTCGATGACCCCGGGCCGTGAGGCCGAAACCCTGGAACTCCTTTGTGAGAAAATGTTATCGGGGTTCCATGCTGGTTGTTTGGTTCCAGGCCTACTAGACCTATATGCGCGTGTTCTTCAAAGACATCCTGCTGGACCTGGTGGAATTTGCCAACCATGTCTGCAAGGACCGTCGCAAGGCCTTTCGGGCCTTGGATGGCACATGGCAAGTACTGCTCTAAATTCATGGTGCATGGCACCTATGATGCTTTTGAGTCTGCAGGCAGAGTAGCGGCGGTAGACATTGCAGTCCACCTGCAACAGTGGGTCCAGGACAAGATAGCCAATGTTTTTTTGCCAGGTTGAGAACCTCTTTGGTAAGCCGGTGGAGGAAAAAGCAGAGGAGCTCGAGAAGGAACATGTGACCTTCTCTAGGCTCTCCAGGAAGACTGTGGATTCTGCATGAAAGAAACAGCCAGGCAAGAAGGCCTTCTATCATCTCCACACTGGTATTTCCCAGCCCAGCCACAGATCCTGCTGAAGGCACAGGCCCCCCCCCCCCCTCCAGCAGTGGAGGGAGAAAACACCAAAGGCTCAGCCCACCCTGCAGCCCAAGCCCAGGGGCAGGGTTTTGACGGGTCCCTCAGGAACATAGTCAGCAAGCCACTGTCTGATGGGGTACCCCCTCATGTAGAGGGGGGGGGGCGGCTCATTCACTTCACCCACAGGTGGCCCCTTGTCACCTCAGACACCTATGTATTGCAGATCATCCAAAGCAGATATTGGCTGCACCTCACCCAGCTGTTGCCTCCATACATCCCAGAGGAGTATCCCATGGACCCCACACATCAGTGCCTGTTGCAGGATGAAGTCTCCACTCTGTTGACTGACCTAATCATCAAGCCGGTTCTCCCAGCTCAGGTTAGACGGGGCTTCTATTCCAGATACTTCCTGGTCCCCGAGAAGACCGAATGATTCAGGCCCATCCTGGACCTGCAAAACCTAAACCGGTTCCTGGTGCGTGAGAAGTTCAAAATTCTCTCATTGGGAACGCTGCTCCCAGACCTTCTACAGGATGATTGGCTATGCTCCTTGGATCTAAATAAGGTGTACATACACGTCCTGTCCACCCAAATCAGAGACAGTACCTATGATTCATGCTGGGTGGACAGCACTATCCATATAGAGTGCTTTCCTTCAGGCTGACCTCAACTCTATAGGTCTTCACTAAGTGCCTGGTGGTCGTGGCCGCCTACCTCCAGACTATGGGGGTCTTCATCTTCCCATACCTGGATGACTCATCAAGGGTCCCACTCCAGATAGCGTCCGCCAAGCTCACTATTCAGATGCTTGAGGCCTTGGCTTTGTAATCAACTACCCAAAGTCACCATCCCACACAGCAACTGGAGTTCATGGGGGCCCTTCCCGATACAACTCTGGCACGAGCCTGTCTACCAGAAGACCACATACAGCAGCTGGTAGCAGTGGTGGACGATGCGCAGCGCCAACGCTACACAACAGCCCGAGGGATGCTGAGTGTCCTTGGCCACATGGCTGCCATGGTGCATATGACCCCTCAAGCTTGTCTCTTTATGCGGCAGGCCCAATGGACCATAAGCACAAAATGGAAGAGACGACGGGTCATCTCTGGGTCACGGTCACCGTCACCACAGTCCCTCAACTGGTGGCTCAGGCCGGTGAATCTGCTACGAGGCCTCCCATTCCAGATAGCTGTCCCCCAGAAGACGCTCACAGTGGACACATTCAAGCTTGGCTGGGAGCCCATCTGGACGGCTTGCGCATGCAGGGTCTGTAGTCTGTGCAAGAGAACCTGCTCCAGTTCAACTTTCTTCAGTTTCGGGCAATTATCAGTGCCCTCCGTGCCTTCCGAGTGCACCTGGCCAATTAGGTGGTCCTGATCCAAATGAACAACCAGGTGGTGGTGGTCTGTGTGAACAAGCAGGGGGACACGTGCTCGTACCTTCTCTGCTGGGAGACTGTTTGATTGTGGAAGTTCACCCAGCTCCATTGCATGGACCTCAAAGCGACTTATCAGCCTGGCGAGCTCAGTGGCCAAGTGGACCAGCTCAGCCAAGTTCTTCAGCTACACGAGTGGATCCTGAAGAGGACGGTGGTGAACCAGATCTTTCAGGAGTGGGGCACTCCTGTGATGGATCTCTTCACCATTGAACACAGTGCCCAGTTGGCTCAGTTCTGCTCTTGGATGCTGGCCAGCAACCGCCTTGCCTTGGATGCCTTCCTCATCCACTGGGAGGGGGGGACTTGCTGTATGCATTCCCCCTCTTATCCCCTCCCCCTCCCCCCCCTGATATCACACGTGGCAAAAACCCTCCTGAAGCTCCAGGCTGACAAGGGCTCCGTGATCCTCATTGCTCCTTATTGGCCTCGGCAGCCATGGTTCCCACTACTGCTGCAGCTCTCGCAGAAGGAGCCTCTCCATCAGGGATTAGCCAAGGACCTCATGTCACAGGAGGGTGGAACCTTTCTGCACTCGAACGCCCACTCTTTGACCCTCACAGCATGGATGCTGACCGGGTAGTCCTCTTAGAGCTTAACCTTCCCAAAGGTGTTACCAACATCCTTCTGGCATCCTGCAAGGACTCCTCATATAAGGCCTACATGCTAAAGTGGTCAAGGTTTGCCGTCTGATGTGCGGGCAGGGCACTGGACCCCTTCTTTTGCACTGTGGACCAGCTGCTGAAGTACCTCCTGCACCTCTCTGAAGCAGGACTGAATTCCAATTCGATGCAAGTCCACCTTAGCACAATAGGGGCATACTATTGCAGCTCCGGGGGGAAGCCCATTTCAGCCCAGCCTCTTGAGGCTTGCTTCAAGCGGGACCTTCTCCTCTCGAAGCCCTCGCTCAAGCCCCCTACAGTGACTTGGGATCTCAACATGGTACTCGCCCAGCTGATGTGGTCCCCATTTGAACTGCTGGACTCGTGTCCCCTGAAATTCCTGACCTGGAAGGTCCTCTTTCTGTTGGCAGTGACGTTGGCCCGACACATCAGTGAGCTCCATGCCTTGGTAGTTCACCCACCATACACCAGGTTTCACCAGAACAGGGTGGTTCTCTGCACGCAACCTCGCTTTCTGCTGAAGGTGGTTGCTACATTCCACATCAACCAGTCAGTAGTCTGTCTTTCTTTCTTCTCCGGCCTCATTCTAACCAGGGAGAGGCAGTGTTGCATACTTTTGAATGCAAATGGACTCTAGCCTTCTTCCTGGAGTGCATGAAGGCGCACTGCCACTCCACCCAGCTGTTTTCTTCTTTTGACCTCAATAGAATGGATGGCACTGTCTCAAAGCACACGCTATCCCTTTGGCTAGCGGTCTGCTTCACTCACGCCTATTCCCAGGCTGGGTTGCTCCTTGAGGGTCATGTTACGGCCTATATTGTCCATGCGATGGCTGCATTGGTGGCCAACCTCCGCTCTGTTTCTGCAGAGGAAATCTGCAAGGCTGTACATGGCCTTCGGTCCAAACCTTCGCAGCCCATTACTGTCTGGATGAGGATTCCCTACGGCATAGCAGTTTTGGCTAGGCCATGCTCCGGCATCTCTTTGTGTCAGAGTAGGTTCCTGTCCACCGGCCCTTCTGTCTCTCCAGGCTTCCTGCAAAATCCCTTAGGTCAGTGTCTGCTGAGAATGCTGGATCAGATCAGTCCCTTGAGGGACTACCTTGCTGTTCTTCCTGATTTCTTCAGTTGGTTGCCCCTGTAGGGCTGTTGATCTCCTTGCGTTCCAGTAGCCTGTAGTTTTTCCTGCTTAGAAACATAGAAACATAGAAAAATGACGACAGAAAAAAAACACATGGCCTATCTAGTCTGTTCTTCCATATCTACAACTACAACACAGTAACATAGTAAATGACAGCACATAAAGACCAGCATGGTCCATCTAATCTTTCCAGCAAGATGCCAGGAGTAAGATGGCAGGAGTAGGTGCACCCCGCCCCATGTCTCTGTCCAGGGGTGCACCTGCCACTCCGTGCAGACCACCCCTCCCTATGTCCCCATCTAGGAGTGAAACCACCGCTCCATGCAGGACACCCCTATTTGCTGAGAAATTAGATGGTTCAGTTTATTTTTATTTTATCCTGTTGCTGCAAAGGGATCCACTGTGTCTGTCGCATGCCATTTCGAATTCCGTCACTGTGTTTGCCCCCACCACTTCCATCGGGAGGGCATTCCAAGCATCCACCACCCTTTCAGTGAAAAGTATTTCCTGACATTGCCTTTCAATTTACCACCTTGCAGCTTCATATTGTGCCCTCTAGTTTTACAGCTTCCCCGTCTTTGGAAGAGGTTTGTTTGTTCATTATTTCACTTTAAGTATTTAAAGGTCTGAATCATATCTCCCCTATCCTTCCTCTCCTCCAAAGTGTACATATTTAGGTCTTCAAGTCTCTTCTCATAAGGCTTCTGACGCAGGCTCCAAATCATTTTGGTCGCCTTCCTCTGGACAGTTTCCATTCTTTTTACATCCTTTGCAAGATAGGGTCTCCAAACTGAACACAGTGTTCCAAGTGAGGCCTCACCAGTGACTTGTACAGTGGCATAAGTACCTCTTCCTTTCTGCTGGTAATTCCTCTTTGTATGCAGCCCAACATCCTCCTGGCTTTTGCCACCGCCTTGTCGCACTGTTTTGCCACCTTGAGATCTACAGAAATAATCACACCAAGGTCTTTCTCCTGATCCATGCACACCAACCTCTCACCCTCTATCGCGTACATTTCCCTTGGATTTCTGCTACCCAAGTGCATGACACTGCACTTCTTTGCATTAAATCTTAATTGCCAAGCATTAGACCATTCTTCAAGCTTTTGTAGATCTTTCCTCATGTTAAGCACTCCCTTGGGGAGAGTCCACTCTGTTGCAAATTTTTGTGTCATCTGCAAAAAGGCAGACCTTTCCATTCAGTCTTTCAGCAGTATCACTCACAAATACATTGAACAGTGCCGGGCCCAGGACCGAACCCTGGGGCACCCCACTAATCACCTTCCTTTCATCTGAGTGAACTCCATTTACCATCACCTTCTGTCGTCTGTCAGTCAGCCAATTTTTGATCCAGTTTACCACCTTGGGACCCATCCCCAAACTACTGAGTTTATTGATAAACCTCCTATGAGGGACAATATCAAATGCTTTGCTGAAATCCAGGTAGATGACATCCATCGCATGCCTCTTATCTAGTTCTCTGGTCACCCAGTCAAAGAACTCAATCAGATTTGTTTGGCAAGATCGTCATTCGGTAAAGCCATCTTGCCTCGGATCTTGCAATCTGTTGGTTTTGAGAAAGTTCACTGTTTGCTCTTTCAGAAGCGCCTTCATTACTTTCCCTGCCACCAAGGTAAGGCTCACGGGCCTGTAGTTAGACACTTCTTCCTTGTCAGCACTTTTGTGTAGAGGTACAACATCAGCCATTCTCCAGTCCTGAGGAACTTCTCCTGTTTCCAAGGATCTGTTGAAAACATCCTTTAATGGCCCTACAAGAACCTCTCTGAGCTCTTTCAGTATCCTGGGATGTATCCCATCCGGTCCCATGGCCTTGTCCACTTTCAGTTTTGCAAGTTGTTCTAACACATCATCTGTGAATGGTGTGGTATCTACTTCATTTCCATTTTTATATTTGGGAGTCACAAGTGGTCCTTCTGCTCTGTTTTTACTAAAGAAAATCCTGGAGAAGTATTTGTTTAGCAATTTCACTTTTTCAATGTCACTTTCCACGAGTCCGTTCCCAGCACTTCTGAGTCCTGCAATTCCACCTCTGATCTTCTTCCTTTCCCAAATAGAAACATAGAAACATAGAAATATGACGACAGAAAAAGACCACATGGCCTATCTAGTCTGTCCTGCCATAACAACCACAATAATCCCCTTTTTACCTTTAGAGATCCTCTGTGTTTGTCCCATGCTTTTTTGAATTCAGTTACTGTCCTCATCTCTACCACCTCCACTGGGAGACTATTCCACGGATCCACTACTCTTTCCGTAAAGAAATATTTCCGCATATCACTCCTGAATCTATCTCCCTTCACCCTCATCCCATGTCCCCTCGTAGCAGAACTTGCTTTCAATTGAAAGAGGCTCTCTCCCTGAACATTTATGCCACGGAGGTATTTAAACATCTCAATCATATCACCTCTATCCCGCCTTTCCTCTAAGGTGTACATATTAAGATCCTTCAGTCTGTCCTCATATGCTTTATAATGAAGACCACTAATCATTTTAGTAGCCACCCTCTGCACCGACTCCATCCTGTTCACATCCTTTTGAAGGTGCGGTCTCCAGAATTGCACACTATACTCCAAATGAGGTCGCACCAAAGACTTATACAGAGGCATTATCACCTCCTTTTTTCTGCTAGCCATTCCTCTCCGTATGCACCCAAGCATCCTTCTAGCTTTTGCCGTCGCCTTTTCTACCTATTTAGCTACTTTAAGATCATCAGACCCTACCACGCCTAGGTCCCGCTCTTCTTTAGTGGACAAAAGTACTTCACCCCCTATACTATATTGCTCCCTTGGATTGCTGCAGCCCAAATGCATGACCTTACATTTTTTAACATTAAATCCCAGCTGCCAAATTCTAGACCATTCTTCAAGCTTAGCTAGATCCCTCCTCATGTTATCTACCCCTTCCTGGGTGTCTACTCTATTGCAGATTTTGGTATCATCCGCAAAGAGGCAAACCTTACCTGAAAACCCTTCCGCTATATCACTAACAAAGATGTTAAAAAGAATCGGACCAAGGACAGATCCCTGGGGCACACCACTGATAACATCCTTCTCCTCAGAGTGAGCTCCATTTACTTGTACTCTTTGTCGCCTCCCACCCAACCAATTTCTAACCCAAGCAGTAACTTTAGGGTCCATCCCTAGGGTGCTCAGTTTGTTTATAAGTCGCCTGTGAGGAACAGTGTCAAAGGTTTTACTGAAATCTAAATACACCACATCTAGGGCTCTCCCTCGGTCCAACTCCCTGGTCACCCAGTCACAGAAATCAATGTTGCCTCGGATCCTGTAATCCGCTGGACTCTAGAAACCTCACTATTTTCTCTTTCAGCAGCGTTTCCAATAATTTACTCACCACCGAAGTTAAACTAACCGGCCTGTAGTTTTCAACCACATCCTTACTTCCGCTTTTGTGTAAAGGCACCACATGAGCCTCTCTCCAGTCCTTTGGCACCACTCCCGACTCCAGTGAGGCATTGAAAAGGTCAGTCAGTGGAGCTGCTAGAACGTCCCCAAGTTCCCTCAGTATTTTCGGGTGTATCCCATCCGGTCCCATCGCTTTGTCTACTTTAAGTTGAGATAATTTCTCACGAACACAGTCTTTTGAAAATTGTTCAAGATGTCCTTTGCTTCTTTTCCTATTTGTGAGTGCTTTCTGAGGTCCTGCTCCTGGTTCTTCATCTGTGAACACGGAACAAAAATATTTGTTAAGCAATTCCGCTTTATCCTTATCAGCTTCTACATATTCCTCCCCTGCACCCTTGAGTCTGACAATACCACTCTTGCCCTTCCTCTTCTCACTAATATATCTGAAAAATGTCTTATCCCCCCATTTTATAGCATTGGCTATTTCCTCCTCCTTTTGAATCTTTGCCTTCTTGACTACTTTGCTAGCTTCTCTAAGTTTTTCTAAATACAGATGCCTGTCTTCCTCTCTCTGTGATCTCTTGTATTTCATGAAGGTCTCCCTCTTTTTCTTCACTTTTTCAGCTACTTCTTTCGAAAACCATAGATATACCTGAAGAAGGTTTTGTCGCCACACTTAACATCTTTAGCCATCTTTTCCTCTGCCTTTGATTTTGCTATCCTTATTTCTCTTTTTGTCTCTTTGTGGTTGATCCTGTATTCATGTCTGTGTTCCTCTGTTTGCAAGCTTTTGAATTTTGCGAAAGCTGTGTTTTTTGCCTTTATTTGAGCAGCCACTTCTTTTGGAAACCATATAGGTTTCCTTCTCCTCTTGTTTTTATTTACTTTTCTTATATATTTATCTGTTGCCCCTTTTATTGCCACCTTTAGTTTAGCCCATTGCAATTCCACTTCCCTTATCTCCTTCCACCCTGTCAACTCCTCCTTTAGATACTCGGCCATTTTATTGAAGTCAGTGTTTTTGAAGTTTAGGATTTTGAACTTGCTATGATTGGACTGCACCTTTGCTTTTATTTCAAACCACACCGTGTGATGATCGCTGGTGCTCACAGGGGCACCCACCCAGACATTCAACACGCTATCACCGTTGGTGAGCACTAAATCCAACATTGAGCTTTCCCTGGGTGGTTCCATCACCATTTGTCTAAGTAACGCATCATGGATAGCATCCACAATTTTTTTTCTTCTTTCCAGATTTCCAGAAGGAGTAATCCAATCCACATCGGGTAGATTAAGGTCACCCAATATGATCGTTTCCCCCTTTGTGACTGTCTTGGCAATATCTTTAATCAATTCGTTACCTATCTCTTCGATTTGAGACGGAGGTCTGTAGACTACAGCAGTATGGATGACAGTGCCATCTCCTCTTTCCAACGCAATCCAGAGTGCTGCTTCTTTTCCCCATGCCCCCTGCATTTCAGTAGCTTTAATATTGCTTTTGACATACAAGGCCTCCTCCTTTTCCATTTTCTCTATCTCTTCTGAATAGATTATAGCCAGCTATGGCTATATCCCAAACATGCGATTCATTAAACCATGTTTCTGTAATGGCCACAATGTCCAAGTCCATTTCCACCATTAGGGCTTCCAGGTCTGGAACTTTGTTAGCTAAGCTTTGAGCATTTGTGCTCATTGCTTTCCAGCATTTAATTGGCTTACGTGTATTTTGCATTGATTTTGTTCTGCCCACTTCTTCCCACTTGTTTTTGATGTGTGGTTTAAAGGTGTGGCTGTTTCTGATCTGCTTTTGTAGGGAGTGATGTCCAGAACTTGACCTTCACTATCCATCACCCCCATTTTCTAGTTTAAATGCATATCCACATACTGCCTGAATTTTTCACTTAGGATTTTTTTTCCCTGCGACAGAGAGATGTAGTCCATCAGCACAGTGTAGTCTCTTGTTGGTCCATCTGTTTCCCCAGTCGTCTATAAATCTGAATCCTTCCTCTTTGCACCAAGAACAGGTAGAAATTCTGAGAATGTTAGTGTTAACAGTGGGCTTTAGTTTCTCCCCCAGAGTTTGAAAGTCCCTTTGAACTGTAGTGGCACTGTTACTAGCCATGTCATTTGTACCCAAGTGGATTGCAACAGCAGTTTTGGAGTGCTCACTTTCAGCGCTATATATACATCAACAATTTGGTTTCTATTCTTGCTAGCTGAAGAGCCTGGGAGGCATTTGACTAACTTCTCTCCTTTGAACTGTGTTTCCAAGTTGGTGCCTCTGATGATGGAATCACCAAGTAGTAGTAGTTTTCTGTTCCTTGAGTTTTTCTTCATATATGGTGCTTTATCAGGAGATTCGGCATTGACTGTCTCATTTAAGAGCCCTTCAGCTTCCCTGGATTGGTTATCCTCATTAACCAAAGCAGAGAAGGCATTATGCAGTGATATCTCATGATGTACAGCTTGTTTTTGCATTACAGGACGCAGTCTACCAGAGCCCACTGTGATCCATTTGTTCTCCAGGACCAAGCAGGAAGTCAGTCCTCACTTATGGGTGACGTCGGCGCCGACGGAGCCCTCGCGGAGCAATTTTCCCCAGCTTTCAAAGAAAGCCTTTGGGAATTGCAGCGCGCATGCGCGGTCGTCTTCCCGCCCGAGGGTGCCATCTTAGCCAGTCTTCTTTTTTCCGCGGAGCCCTACAGACGTCCCCGTCTTGTCCCCGCGAAAAAGTTGATTTTCTTCTTTGTTTTATCCTTTTTTCTTTCGGTTCGACGCCGATCGTTTTCCCGCCCGGACTCGCGACGCCGGTCTCGAGTCCGCTTACTTTTTTCGGTTTTTCTGACTTAGTCAGCTTTCGTTTTCGGTTTTCCCTGGCAGCCCGGTCCTTTGACCTCGCAGGGGCCCTTTTTCCCCCGATGGCTGCCAGTGGGTTTAAGCGGTGTGGTCGGTGTGACCGAAATATGTCACTAACCGACACACACGACTTTTGCCTCCGCTGCCTGGGCCCGGATCATGAGGAACTGATCTGTGGGCCCTGCAGCAAACTGTCCTCAAAGGCGTTGAGGAGTCGGCGGCATCAGCGTGAGAGAATCTTCGCTGACCCCAGCCGTACCCGGACCTCGTCGGAGGCCTCCGCGTCGAAAGGCTCCAGCTCGGACCGTCGCCGGAGCTCCTCCGACCGGGGTTCTCCCTCCGGGGACCATCGTCGGAAGGAAAAACCCGCGAGGGCGGCGTCGGTGGACGCTCCTGGTTCCGCGAGGGCCAGGTCGCATAGCCCCGACAGCCGCCCCGGGTCCTTGGAGAAGGAACACATCCCGAAGCGACCTCGCCTGGAGTCGGAGATGCCTGCCCGGGTAAGTCCTGTGGTCCTTCTGGACTCGCCTCCGCGACAGCCGACGTCGGGGCCCGAGTCGGGGGCTGCTGGGTCACCTGAGCTCGGACTCAGGTTGACGGCCTTGGAGAGCAGACTGTCTGCCTTCATGGACCAGCAGCGGGCACTGCTCGCTGGCCTCGCTGGCGCCGCTGCCCCGACCGCCGGGACGTCGACTTCCAAGTCGACCCCGGAGACCGAGCCGATCCTCGAGTCCATGAGAACTCGAGTCGATCCTCGGTCGAGGTCACCCTCGGCCTCCCGTTCGGGACCGAGGTCGCCGACGCCGACTCCCTCGACGTCAGGGCGGCTGGCGCCGCACCCTGCCCGGGCCGACACCACCGAGTCCTCGTCGGAGTCGGTCTGGGAGTCTGAGGAGGAAGAGTCACCTGATTCTTTCCGGACTCGGTGTGTCCCATCGGACTCACCGGGGTCCGAGCCTCGGAAGCAGTCCCCCCCGGAGGATGCCCGGTTCTAGGACTTCGTTAGGGATATGGCCAAGGCTTTGGCCTTCCCTGCGGATCCCGAGGAGGAGCCTCGAGCCGAAGAGCTCGACGCCCTCCAGTATGACTCTCCCGCGAGGGAGCACTTTACTGTGCCGGTTCCTCCTATGCTGGAACGACTACTCTTCCGCATGTGGGAGAGTCCGGCCTCCTCGCCGGTCCTGAGCAAGCGGGTCGATTCTATCTATCGGGTCCGCAAGAGCCCTGGCTTTCAGAAGGCACAGCTGCCACACCATTCCATGGTAGTGGAATCGGCCATGCATCGTCTTAAGAGCCAGAAGATGCACTCCTCGGTGCCTCCTGGAAGGGAGGCCCGTAACCTGGATGGCCTTGGCAAGAAGTGCTTCCAGGGCTCTATGCTCGCATGTCGTGTCCAGACTTACCAGCTCTACATGGGCATGTATCTCCGGGATCTGGCTGAAGAGCTAGCCGGATTCTCCGCTGGTCTCTCCGAGGAGCCCTTGCGGAGGTTCCTAGCCTTGTCCACGGGCATTCGGGAATGCTCAAAGTTCATGTCCCGAGCAGCCTATGATGGCTTTGAGGCCTCGGCTAGAGTGGCCGCAGCCGGCATCGGTGCCCGCCGACAGGCTTGGCTTCAGTCGTCAGACCTTGAGCCCTGGGTACAGGACAAGTTGGTCGATGTCCCCTGCCGAGGCGAAAACCTCTTTGGCAAGCCCATGGCGGAAAAGGCTGCACAAATTGAGACTGAGACTCTCACCAGGACCAGGCTTTCTAGGAAGACCTCCGCCCCTTCCCAGAAAAAGAAGGGCTCGGGAAAAAAGTCCTTTTACCCGAGGAAGGCGGCTGCCTACAAACAGTACCCCCATTATCAGGCCCCTGCAGCTCCCCAACAGGGCCAGCAGGCCAAGGGACGGGGTAACGGGTCCCGTAGGCAGCAAGCCCCCAAGCCTGCACCACCAGCCCCTGCTCAGCAGGGTGGGGGTTTTTGACTCGCTCAGCATAGCCTCTCCCCCCCCGCTGGTTCCTCCAAGCACCGGAGGCCGGCTGGTTCACTTCGCCCACAGGTGGTCCAGCATCACCGCAGATGCCTGGGTACTTCAGGTCGTGCGAGAAGGCTACCTTCTCCACTTCCATCAGGTCCCTCCCTCCTATTTTCCGGGAGAGCCTTCGCCCCCCTCTGCACAGGGAGTTGCTCCTTCAGGAGTTAGCAGGTCTTCTGCAGGAACAGGCGGTGGAACCGGTGCCCCACCACCTGAGAGGTCAAGGCTTTTATTCAAGGTATTTTCTGATACCAAAGAGAACAGGGGGCCTCAGACCCATCCTGGACTTGCGCAACCTCAACAAGTTCCTTGTGCGGGAGAAGTTCAAAATGCTTACCCTTGGAATCCTTCTGCCCTACCTCCAGCAGGGAGATTGGCTATGCTCCTTGGATCTAAAGGATGCCTACACGCACATCCTCATCCACCCAAGCCACCGCCAATACCTAAGGTTTGTGGTGGCAGGAAATCATTACCAGTACAGAGTACTGCCCTTTGGCCTATCCTCCGCACCGCGAGTCTTCACAAAATGTCTCGCGGTCGTGGCGGCCCATCTCCGGCTTCACGGCCTCTATGTCTTTCCGTACCTCGACGACTGGCTCATCAGAGCAGCGTCCGCTCAGGAGGTCACCAACGCCACGTGCCGCACGGTGACTCTGCTGCAGCACTTGGGCTTTGTTATAAACTTCGCAAAGTCCACTTTGCTCCCCTCACAGGATCTCGAGTTCATCGGCGCAAGGCTGCACACTCCTCGGGCACGAGCGTACCTACCGCTCGACAGGGCTCAACGGCTCATGGACCTAGCCGACCGCTTTCGCAGCCAGCCCCTGGTCTCCGCCAGGCGCTTCCTGAGACTGCTCGGCCATATGGCTTCCACCGTCCATGTGACCCCCAATGCCCGCCTGAATATGCGGTCTGCTCAATGGTGTCTCCGCCAGCAGTGGCGACAAGCCACAGGCGGCCTGGCAGACCTAGTGCGCGTCTCCGAGCCGCTGCTCTCGTCTCTCCGGTGGTGGCTCCGGCAGCCGAACCTGATATTCGGAATGCCTTTCCAGTCACCTCAGCCGACCCGGGTGCTGACCACCGATGCATCCCTCCTGGGATGGGGAGCACATTGCCAAGAGGCACGTACTCAGGGCCTCTGGACCACGTGGGAGTCTGCTCAGCAGATCAACTTCCTGGAGCTCAGGGCGATCCGCCTAGCTCTCAAGGCCTTCTCCCACCTGACTTCCCACCAATCCGTCCTTGTCCGGACGGACAATCAAGTTGCCATGTTCTACGTGAACAAGCAGGGGGGCACGGGCTCCTTCCTCCTCTGCCGGGAGGCACAGAAGCTCTGCTCTTGGGCCGTCAGTCACGGCATTCTCCTCAAGGCAGTTTATCTCCCGGGCCAAGAAAATTGCCTTGCGGACAAACTCAGCAGGGTCCTCCAGCCGCACGAGTGGCGTCTGGATCCCTTGATAGTTCAGAAGCTCTTCCTCAAGTGGGGCCTCCCCACGGTGGATCTCTTTGCCAGTCCTCACAACCGGCAGCTTCCTCGCTTCTGCTCTCGTCAGCCACACCCCCTTCGGGTTGCGGCGGACGCCTTTCTGATCTCATGGTCGGGGAGCCTTCTGTACGCTTTCCCTCCCATCCCGTTAGTCTCTCGGACTCTTTTCAAGGTTCTCCGAGACAAAGCTTCCATGATCCTGGTGGCTCCTCGCTGGCCCAGACAGCCGTGGTTTCCGCTCCTGCTGCATCTGGCGGTGGAGGATCCAATCCCTCTGGGGGTACAACCGGATCTCCTCACTCAGGATCAGGGGTCCCTACTGCACCCCAACCTCAGGTCTCTCAACCTCATGGCCTGGCTGCTGAGAGGGTAGTCCTTGCTCCCCTTCTCCTCCCGGCGGAGGTGGAGGAGGTCGTCTTGGCTTCGCGACGGTCTTCTACCCGCAAATGCTACGCCCTTAAATGGCGTCGCTTTGCTGTCTGGTGTACCCAACAGTCTCAGGATCCCTTCTCCTGCCCGGTGTCCGTGATCTTGCAGTACTTGCTGCACCTCTCTAATCTGGGACTTAAGTCCAACTCCGTCAAAGTTCACCTCAGTGCTCTTTCAGCACATCATGTGCCGGTGGACGGCAGACCTCTCTCCAACGACCCTCTCGTAGCGAGGTTTCTCCGAGGTCTCCTTCTACTTAAACCACCTCTGCGCCCGCCAGCGCCTGACTGGGACCTGAATGTGGTTTTGCAGCGGATCACCTGTCCGCCTTTTGAACCTATGGCTACCTGTTCTCTCCGTTTTCTGTCTTGGAAAACACTGTTCTTGATAGCCCTCACTTCCGCTAGACGCGTAAGTGAATTGCAGGCCCTCGTGTCTGATCCCCCTTACACTAGGTTCTACAAGAATAGGGTAGTCCTACGGACTCACCCGAAATTTCTGCCTAAAGTGGTCTCCCCTTTTCACATCAATCAGGAGGTGGTACTTCCAACCTTCTTTCCCAGACCACACTCCAGCCGAGCTGAAACGGTCCTCCATACCCTGGACTGTAGAAGGGCATTGAACTTCTACCTTGACCGTACGCGGGAGCACCGTAAAGCTGCTCAGCTTTTTGTGTCTTTTGACCCCAATAAATTGGGGCTCCCGGTCTCCAAGCGTACTCTGTCCATCTGGGTTGCGGACTGTATCGCTTGGGCTTATGGGGCAGCCGGACTCTCCTTAGAAAGTCGAGTCACGGCTCATTGCGTTCGGGCAAAGGCCACGTCAGTGGCTTACCTCCGCTCTGTTCCGCTGGCAGACATCTGCCGGGCCGCTACTTGGTCTTCGAGCCAGACTTTTGCGGTCCATTACTGTCTCGAGAGGGAGTCCCGTAGGGACAGTGCTTTCGGACAGGCAGTCCTCCGTAATCTCTTTGAGGTCTGAGCAACTCCTACCCTCCATCCCGGATGTGGGCTACCGGTGGGTGATAATTCAGCGAAGATTCTATCCTTCTGTGCTGCTGAGCTAGAGGGAGCTCATTTTTGTGCTTAGGGTCTCCGGTAGCCTTGAGCTTGGGAGTCCCATAAGTGAGGACTGACTTCCTGCTTGGTCCTGGAGAAAGCGTAGTTACTCACCTGTAACAGGTATTCTCCAGGAGCAGCAGGAATCAGTCCTCACTACCCTCCCTCCTCCCCTTGGAGTTGCAATCGTCTGCTTATGTTCTTTTTGCAAATTTTATGCTGTCTTTTTTAGCTATGTCATCTGACTGGCTAAGATGGCACCCTCGGGCGGGAAGACGACCGCGCGCATGCGCGCTGCAATTCCCAAAGGCTTTCTTTGAAAGCTGGGGAAAATTGCTCCGCGAGGGCTCCGTCGGCGCCGACGTCACCCATAAGTGAGGACTGATTCCTGCTGCTCCTGGAGAACACCTGTTACAGGTGAGTAACTACGCTTTCCTGGGATGTTTGATTCTCTGTGGGAGCGGCGGAGGACTTTGTTTGCTTTGTATCCTAGAAGAGGTGCGTTTCATTGCAGCTACTTTTTCCCTTAATAGAGTCCCCTTTTTTCTTTAGAGATCCTCTGTTTGTCCCATGCATTTTTTAATTCAAATACTGTCCTCATCTCAACCACCTCCACTGGGAGACTATTCCACAGATCCACCACTCTTTCCGTAAAGAAATATTTCCATATATGACTCCTGAATCTATCCCCTTTCACCCTCATCCCATGTCTCCTCGTAGCAGAACTTGCTTTCAATTGAAAGAGGCTCTCTCCCCCTGTGCATTTATGCCACGGAAGTATTTAAACATCTCAATCATATCACCTCTATCCCGCCTTTCCTCTAAGGTGTATATATTAAGATCCTTAAGTCTGTCCTCGTATGCTTTATAATGAAGACCACTAACCATTTTAGTAGTCACCCTCTGTACTGACTCCATCCTGTTTATATCCTTTTGAAGGTGCGGTCTCCAGAATTACACACTATACTCCAAATGAGGTCGCACAAAAGACTTATACAGAGGCGCTATCACCTCCTTTTTTCTGCTAGCAGTTCCTCTCCGTATGCATCCAATCATCCCTCTAGCTTTTGCTATCACCTTTTCTGCCTGTTTAGCTACTTTAAGATCATCAGGCACAACCACGCCTAGGTCCCCGCTCTTCTTTAGTGGACAAAAGTACTTCACCCCCTATACTATATTGCTCCCTTGGATTGCCGCAGCCCAAATGCATGACCTTACATTTTTTAACATTAAATCCCAGCTGCCAAATTCTAGATCATTCTTCAAGCTTAGCTAGATCCCTCCTCATGTTATCGACACCTTCCTGGGTATCTACTCTATTGCAGATTTTGGTATCATCCGCAGAGGTAAACCTTACCCGGCAGCCCTTCCGCTATATCACTAACAAAGATGTTAAAAAGAATCGGACCAAGGACAGATCCCTGGGGCACATCACTAGTAACTTCCTTCTCCTCAGAGTGAGCTCCATTTACCTGTATTCTGTCACCTCCCACACAACCAATTTCTAAACCAAGCAGTAACTTAAGGGTCCATCCCTAGGATGCTCAGTTTGTTTATAAGTCACCTGTGAGGAACAGTGTCAAAGGCTTTAATGAAATCTAAATTCACAGAGAAAGCATAGTTATCTGTAGCAGGTGATCTCCAGGAACAGGCAGGAATGTAGTCTTCACATATGGGTATCGTCGGTACGGACGGAGCCTGCGCGGGAATGCTCCCCAGCGTCCAATTAGAAAGCTTTTGGGAGCGTCCCACAGCGCCTGCGTGCTGCCTTCCCGCCTTTCCTAACTGTCTCTCTCCAGTTCTTCGTTTTCCGCGGAGCCGGCAGGTCGTACTTCCTGTCACCGCAGAAAATAGCCCATTTATTCTTCTTTTTTGTGGTCGCGTCTGCCTTCCTTCGACGCTACACCGGTACCGCCGTTTCTTTCTTTCTTTTCCTTCTTAAAAAAAAAAAAAAAAAATCTTTTCCTGGAGTCTTCCAGCTTTTTTCTCCTCTGGTGCCACGTGCCATTTTGGGCACTAGGCCCAACTTTCCTCTACAATGGAAAAACCCGCTTCGGGTTTTAAAAAGTGTTCCAAGTGTGCCGGTACCATCTCCGTCACCGACACCCATGAGTGGTGCCTCAAATGTTTAGGTTCTGACCACTCTATCTCTGAGTGTGTTGCCTGTGGGATGATGTCGAAGAGGGGTCAGCAAAACTGAGCTGCTAAACTTAGCACCCTTTTTCCCTCCGATGCAGCATCTGTGGCATCAACATCTTCCAGGGTTTCGTCTTCCTCCCATGGATCTCAGGTAATTAAACATAAGTCTAACCGGTCCTCAAAGGGTAGATCTCCTTCTAAGTATTGAGATGCCTCGGGCGTTGCCCTTGAGGGACTCACACCGGCAAAATTGCCCCGGCAGGAGGCTTCGACTTCCAAAGCATCATCGGGGCTCCAGGATGTTCTCGAGGCCCCAGCCTCTGCAGAACTACTGGTACCATGCTCTGGGGTACCGGCCGCTTTGTCCGGTAATGATACCCAGGCATCGGCAGTGTCGATAGACCAGAGATTCTTGGCTATTGAACGCAGTCTGGCGGCTCTTCTCTCGGTATCAATGCCCCTGAAACCGCTTCAGACAATTCAACCGGTACTGGTACACGTACCAGCTCCTACATCGGTACCGGGGCCAATTGCATCAACGTCGGTAGGTGGACTAACGGTACCGACGCATGCTGTGCCCTCTGGTACTGACAAGTCGGTACCGGACCCTGTCGATAGCTACTTCGATCGGTACCGGTATCGTGCACTGCACGATTACACGGACAGGAGATACTTTGAATCCTCCGATGAGTCTGAAGACTCTGACAGCTCTGTCGATACCAGAGTACTTCTTCCTGAGGATTCTTCCTCTCCTAAACGTAGGATGTCTCCTCCAGAGGATATATCCTTCCAGGATTTTATCCGGGATGTGGCTCGAGGTCTTTCCATCACAGTGGCTCCTGAAACAGAGCCTAGGGGAAAGGAATTGGAGATTTTACAGTATCCTAAAGCTCCCAAGGAGGCAGCTACTTTGCCTATTCATGAGACCTTGCATGATCTCATGCTAAGGATGTGGGAAACACCTCTCACCACTTCTCCTCATTCTTGTAGGCTTGATACCATGTATCGAGTTCCTCCCTGTCCTGGATTTCAAAAAACTCAGCTGCCCCACCATTCCATGGTGGTGAATCAACTATGAGAAGGATCAAGAGTGCAAAAAGACATGCATCTAATCCTCCAGGACATGAATGTAGAACTCTTGATGCCTTTGGGCGTCGAACCTTCCAGGCCTCTATGCTTTCTGCCAGGATTAGTTCTTACATTTTATATATGGGAATGTTCCTTAAGGAAGTTACAGGAGATCTAGAGCTTATGAGCCCTCTCCTTCCTGATGATAAGAGACAAGATTATCTTGCACTTATCAAACATGCTCAGGATGTTTTCAAATTCATAAATCGTGCAGCTTTTGATTGTTTTGAGTACATAAGCAGAACTTCTGCTATTGCCATAGGCGCACATAGGATTGCCATAGACGCTATTGCCATAGGCATCTGACTTGGAACTTTGGGTACAGGACAAACTGAGGAATATTCCTTGCACAGGAGAGAATCTCTTTGGCAAAAATTGGCAAGAGAAAGCTAATGAGCTAGATGCTGATAATCTCACCTTGGATAGATTTTCAAAATCTACAGCTGATCCTGCAAGGAAAAAGTCCTACAAAACAACATTTTTCACTAGCAAGAAGTTGTTCTACCTCTCCTATACCCAGCAAGGGCATCGTTCAGGTCAGTCTACCCAAAAGGGTCAGCAACAACTTAAACAAAGAAAAACAAAGGCTGCTAAGCCTCAACCGGCTCAGCAGACTCAGCCTCCACAGGGGCTTTGACTTCCATCTACAGAACTTTGTCTTCCTGGCCCTGAACGGGCCAGAGCCTTCCACCATTCCAGGAAGGTTATGTTATTTTGCCCCCAGATGGGGGCAGATAACAGCAGAAAGTTGGACTCTGTCCATTGTAAGAGAGGGATACAAGCTTTACTTCCTCAGCATGCCCCCTTACTACAATGGTAAGACAGTTCAATTCTCGGGGGGGCGGAGCCAGCCGCGGAGCACAATGGCTGTGTAATTTTAGAGCTCCCATTGCCGGAGAAGAATCCTGAGCATTTACCATCAGAAATAGCCCCCAAGGGTGCATACTAAACTAGCATTAAGTAGTCAACGATGTCAACGCTAAAGCCTGCCCGATTAGAGTTCTCGCAAGGCACCAGCACCGCGCCGAAGAGACTGAAGCCTGAGGCCGGATCCCCACAAAAAATGGCTGCGGCTAGCAAGGAGATGGCGGAGGAAGGCATAAAAGAGATACTGGCAGAATTGAGAGGAGTGAAGGATCTCATTGTCGCCAATACATCCTCCTTGGCAGCTATTCAGGAAGACTTAAATGCAGTAAAAGGTCGAATACAGGACCTGAACAATCGACTGACCATAATGGAAGGCGTAGTGCAGAAACACGATGCCATGTTAGGCTGCGTAGGATCTTTATCAAAGCATGTCAAACTCATTGAGGCTCAACTAGAGGATCAAAATAACCGGTCGCGTCGGAACAACGTCCGCCTGGTAGGAGTCCCTGAGGGAGCTGAAGGGACAAATAGAATATCTTGAAAAATTGATCCCTGAGATATTGCAGATCTCCTTTGTTAGGGCCTTTGAGCTTGAACGGGCGCACCGTGTACCAACGCATAAAACAGCAGCCAACAAATACCCGCAGCCAATTGTTATGAGAGTATTGCGCTATCCACAAGTACTGCAAATACTTCAAGCGTCGAGGAAATCGGCACCACTGAAGCTACAGGGACAGAGGATTTCCTTCTTCCCAGACCTCAGTAAACCCACGATGGATCGCAGAAAGGAATTGCTTGCATGCAGGCATTGTTGCAAAAACTACAAGCAAGATACGGCCTCTATTACCCCAGCACAATGAGGGTCACGCTGAACAACTCCACAAGGAACTTTGTAGATGCTGGAGCATTGCGAACCTTCCTGCAGGAGAACAGTGCTATGGAGACTTGATTATACCTAAGGAGGAATCTGCCCGATAAGTATAAGTGCAGAAACCACCTTTGGGAATATAAAGGGCCCAGACTGGGAGGTTGTATGCTGTACATGTTTTTTTTACTTTTCTCTTTTGCACAATAACGGGTGCAGGGAAGTCATGATCAAGTACTCACCACGAGTCATTGTTTGAATGTTTGCGCTATAGTCCTATATACATCTAAATACTGTACACGTGGGGTGAGCTAGTTAGGATTGTTGTACTGTGTCATGCATTAAGGGGAGCGCATAATAACAACTATCATGCTATAATGGGCAATGTTGGATGCTATTAAATGGGATATTCTGCTAAGACAGGATGGTTTTCCACCAGCAGATGTTTAATGGTTAAGTTTAACAGTTTTGTACGGGCAATCCAATCTACCGTGATGCACTTGCTTCAAGGGTCTCCTAGGGAGCAGTACTATAGAGCTATCGTATCCAGCACTACTCTGCACATTTCATATAATGAGTAGAATAACATATCTTACCCTGAATGTGAAAGGAGTAACAAATCCAATAAAGCGCAAAAAAATCCTTACTTACTGCCAACAAAAACGCGCTGATATAGTGTACTTACAGGAGACGCACTTATCTGAAAAAGAGTCCTTAAAGGTGGTTTCGGCGTTCTATCAGGTGGTAGCCGCAGCACCCGCAGTCAAGAGGAGAGGAGGAGTTTTGATATTAATACGGAAGTCCTTGGCTGCAACAGTCAAGGAAACAAAAATTGACATGGAAGGCAGGTGGGTTAGAGCTACCCTGGAAATTGCACAGAAAACCTATACACTAATGAATATATATGCCCCAACTAAAGATGAGCCCTCCTTTTTTAGGATCGTGGCTAAGGCTTTGCTGGACGCATCGCATACTGAAATTGTGTTAGGAGGGGATTTTAATTTGATCCTGGATCCCCTGATAGATAGGAACCCATACCGACCGCTGTATAAAGTAAAATCCCATGCAGTAGTACAGAGTATGATAAAGGAACTGCAACTTAAAGATGCTTGGCGTCTCTTAAATCCCACCGACAGAGCATACACTTTTTACTCATCACCGCATGCTACCCAGACGAGAATTGACTACTTTCTTGTAACAAGTGGTCTGGTTAAACAAGTAGTAGCTTCTGAAATTAAAGCGGGAACAGTTTCAGATCATTCAGCTGTCACTCTAGTCCTAGACCCAGGACAGACACATCAAACATCCCGTCGGTGGACCTATAATAAAGCCTTACTGTCTGATGCTGACTTTGTGACATATATGAACAGAGAAATTGAAGCATATGACACGGCCAATAATCCTTCCGAGACATCCATATGGGCCTGGTGGGAGGGCTTAAAGGCAACCATCAGGGCGCACATAACAACCTACTCCATCCAAAAGAGTAGAGCCCAAAAGAAAGAACAGCAAGAATTAGAGGACCAGATAAAAGCGGGAGAACGCCTGTTGACAAAAAGAAAAGATTCTATGATATTGATCAGGCTTCAGAAGCTACGAAGCAAATATAATAATATTCTTACAGCGCAGGCTCAAACCTGCGTTGGATTGCAGCAAAGTACATATTATCACGAGAATAACCGAGCTGGATCGCTCCTGTCGAAACTGCTGAAGGCGAAGAGAAACATGACTCATATCGCGTCACTGCATAGTGAGGACGGAAATCTCCTATTTCAAAACGACCAAATACTAGGCCGCTGCAAAGAATTTTATGGGAAACTATACAATTCTGAAGTAGTGTGTGATGCATCGAGATTTCAAGAATTTGTTGCAGGCATTGTGGGTCCCAAACTATCGGAGGCACAGGCACGCACGCTAGACGAAGACTTCACTATCCACGAAATACAGCAAGCTATTAGTCAACTGGCTAAAGGGAAGGCCTCTGGCCCAGATGGAATCCCGCTCGAGTTCTATCAAAAATGCCAGCAGTGTTTAGCACCCATGTTGTATACATACTACTGTGGGCTAGCTTCAGAATCTCCTAAAGTTGGAGCCTTTGCTGAGGCGACCATTGTGATACACCCGAAACCGGGACGGGATCCGCAGAAAGTTGAGAATTATAGGCCAATTTCTCTGCTCAATGCAGATTATAAAATATATGCAAAGATACTAGCGAATCGACTTAACAAAGTTCTCAGCTCGTTAATACACATAGATCAATGCGGATTTATGGCTGGCCGGTCCACCTCTGACAATGGACGGCTCCTTGCCCACGTGATGCTCGAAGCAGAGAAGACTCCTGAACCACTGATAGGATTATCATTAGATGCCGAAAAGGCCTTTGACAGACTGGAATGGTCCTTCCTGTTTCAGGCTCTTAAATGGTTTGGAATCGAAGAAACTTTCCTCCAGAGAGTCGCACTCTTATATGCCAACCCCACCGCTCGGATAGCAGCTAATTCAGATACTTCGGAGTCTTTTGTGTTACAAAGAGGCACCAGACAGGGGTGCCCTCTATCCCCGTTGCTCTTCAACCTCGCCCTAGAACCACTGCTAATATCCGTTCGACAGCTCGATCGGATTAATGGTATAACCCTAGCGGATGGTCCGTGCAAGTTATCTGCCTATGCCGACGATCTTATACTGTTCTTGCAACCTGACTCCTTGTCCACGGCTCTCGCCCTGATTGACACCTACTCAGTAGTTTCCGGCTATAAGATTAATCGGACCAAGACGACAATTGTTCCCCTAAATTCTAGGGTAAGAGCTGACATGTTCACCGACTACTCCTTTCAGTTTGCACAATCCTCCTTCAAATACCTGGGTGTTGAATATGGGTGCACTATGTCAGAGACTGTAAATCGGGCAGCCGAATGCTGCAAGGAACTGGTCAGCTCTTGTGTAAATGCCTGGTCCCCTCTCAACTTAACCTGGTGGGGAAGATTGGAGACGATAAAGATGGTCCTGGTCCCGAAACTTAGTTACATACTCGGCATGATCCCAATAATCTTCCCTCACGGTTTCTACAAAAAAGTAAATAGAATGCTAGTAGCTTTTCTCTGGAATGCGAAAGTCCCCAGGATAGCAACGTGGAAGCTCAAGCTGCCCAAAGAAAAAGGTGGGGTACAATTCCCTGACGTTGAATGGCTGCATCTGTCAGCCCTGTTAAAGCAAAGTGTGCAATGGGTAGTGGAAGGAGACCTTAAAGAAACACCTCGATGGAGGCTAGTGGAAGAAGCTTTGAACGACCTCCCGGAAATGAGTATGTTGCTCGGTACTACCAACTTGCGACAAAACGCTGTGATCATGGCAACCCAACAGGCATGTCGATATGTTGCACCGTATATTGAAGGAGGCGTCGACTTCGCTCTAGAGACGCCACTCTGGCTGAATCGTGGTATTGTCATAGGAGGTAAGCCGTTTTTGTGGAAGAAATGGATGAGCTGTGGTATTAATGTCCTAGGACAACTGATACAAGGTCAATCCTTCAAAACTTTTGAGAAGCTGGTCAGTGAATTTGGCCTACCCACCACCTGCTACTTTCAATGGTGTCAGCTCCGATATTGTCTAAGCAAAGCGGGAATCTCCCCACTACTCCTGAAGCCAGGATGGCCCTTGCTCCAGAAATTCAGTGAAATACAGTTGGAACCCCGAGTCATTTCGAAATTCCTGGAACTATTCAGGGCGGGTTCAACCAAGCTATGTGAAGGGGTACAATCTGTCTGGTCGAAAGAAGCAGGGAATCATATGAAACCTG
This sequence comes from Ichthyophis bannanicus, assembly GCA_033557465.1. NCBI lineage: Eukaryota > Metazoa > Chordata > Amphibia > Gymnophiona > Ichthyophiidae > Ichthyophis > Ichthyophis bannanicus. The sequence continues at coordinate 526,199,375 of CM066031.1, read as the reverse complement.
AGTGTTGGGACGCCTTCTGGGCCCTTACACGAGTGACTAGAGCTGCGTCTCTCACGCAGTCGTCGTTTTTCCTCTCACACCGGGCGTATCTGACTCCCGTCAGGATAATGAAATGGGCACCACAAGCAGGGAACAGATGCTGGTCCTGTAAGACGGAGATGGGGACGTTATCCCATATGCTATATTATTGTATGTATCTGCAAGATTATTGGAAAAGTGTGCTGAAGCGAACCTCTGCGATTCTTGGTTTTACAATTCCCACCTCCTATCATATAATCGTCTACAAATCTACGACGGAGGGACTTGCACTTGGAAAATCAGAAAGTCGGCTCTTGGATGTTTTGATCAGCATAGCCATCAAAGTTATCCTGATTAATTGGAAGAATTTCAAGAAAGTGCACAGTGATTATTGGTGGAACTCAGTGTGCCAGCACAAGGTATACGAGGAATTATATGTGATTAAAACTCCTAGACTAGCTAAGATGCTTGACAAATGGGAACTTGTCAATAAATATGAGGTTAAACGCCCCCTAATCCTCATCTGTTAATGCTGGACACTCTATTACAGTGCCTATGCAGATGACTAAAAGTGTCAACAGCATTAAAAGATAGCTCAGCATGCGTCAAGATTGGAATGCCCTTTAGTCTTTAGTTTTAGAAAGTTGTGTTCTTTTAATACCTGTAATATGTATCCTATTTCTTTGTTTGGTTTCTACAATATGTTATTGTTATTGCACGTGTGATGTGATCAACTCTTGTTTATAAAATGTTTAAAAGATAATAAAAAAAAAAAAAAAAGACAGTTCAATTCTCAGACCTCTCTCAACTCATGTTACCCATGACTGAAGTGGTATTTAAAGGTGCGGAAGAATTGAAGGAAATATCGATACATCGGGAAGATGTATTACAACTATTAGATAAACTGAAGAGTAACAAATCACCTGGGCCGGATGGTATACATCCAAGGGTGTTGAAAGAACTGAAATACGAGATTGCAGACCTGCTATTAGTAATCTGTGAACTATCATTAAAATCATCTCTAATACCTGAAGATTGGAGGATCGCCAATGTAACACCAATTTTTAAAAAGGGTTCCAGGGGTGATCCGGGAAACTACAGACCGGTGAGCCTGACATCAGTACCGGGAAAAATGGTAGAAACCATCATAAAGAATAAAATTACTCAGCATGTAGATAGTCATGACCTAATGGGAGACAGCCAACATGGCTTTAGACAAGGAAGATCTTGTCTTACTAATCTGTTATGTTTTTTTGAAGGAGTGAATAATCAGGTGGACAAAGGTGAGTCGGTTGATATTGAGTATCTGGACTTTCAGAAAGCCTTTGACAAGGTCCCTCATCAGAGAATTTTGGCAAAACTAAAGAGTCATGGGATAGGAGGCAGTGTACTATTGTGGATCAGGAACTGGTTAAAAGATAGAAAGCAGAGGGTAGGGCTAAATGGCCAATTTTCCCAATGGAGAAAGGTGAATAGTGGTGTACCCCAGGGATCTGTGCTGGGTCCGCTGCTTTTTGACATATTCATAAATGACCTGGAAAGTGGAATGAGTGAGGTTATCAAATTTGCAGATGACACAAAACTATTTAAAGTTGTTAAAACCCAAGAGGATTGTGGAAAATTGCAAGAGGATCTTGATAAATTGGAAGACTGGGCATCAAAATGGCAGATGAAATTTAATGTGGACAAGTGCAAGGTTATGCACCTAGGGAAGAACAACCCAAACTATGGTTACACGATGCAAGGTTCCACATTAGGAACCACCACCCAGGAAAAAGATTTAGGCGTCATTGTGGATACCATGTTAAAACCCTCGGCCCAGTGTGCAGCAGCGGCCAAGAGAGCAAATAGAATGCTAGGTATGATAAGGGAAGGAATGGAAAATAAAACAAAAGATATTATAATGCCTCTATATCGTTCCACGGTGAGACCGCACCTTGAATATTGTGTGCAATTCTGGTCGCCGTATCTTAAAAAGGATATAGTGATTTTAGAAAAGGTTCAGAGAAGAGCCACCAAAATGGTAAAGGGGATGGAAGGATACTCCTATGAAGAAAGGCTAAAAAGGTTGGGGCTCTTTAACCTGGAAAAGAGACAGCTGAGGGGAGATATGATAGAAGTCTATAAATTAATGAACGGAGTGGAACGGGTAAACATAGATTGATTGTTTATCTTATCAGAATATAGAAAGACTAGGGGACATGCAATGAAGCTACAGGGTAAACTATTTATGACTAATAAAAGAAAATATTTTTTCACTCAACGTGTAATCAAACTCTGGAATTTGTTAGTGTAGCTGTTAGTGTAGCTGGGTTTAAAAAAGGTTTGGACAAGTTCCTGGAGGAAAGGTCCATAAACCATTATTTAGAAGGGACCCAGGATATCAATGCTTGAACCAATACAAGCATTGTGGAACCTGTGTCTCTTGGGGAAACTGCTAGGTACGTATGACCTAGATTGGCCACTGTTGGAAACAGAATACTGGGCTTGATGGACCTTGGTCTGACCCAGTATGGCATATCTTATGTTCTTATGTAACTCCCAGTTAGATCACGAGGTCAGTCTGCTTCTTGCCCAAGGGGCAATAGAAGAAGTACCTATTCATCAACAAGGTGCAGGGTTCTATTCCCCCTTTTTCCTTATTCCAAAGAAAACAGGAGGGCACAGACCCATTTTGTACCTCAGAGAATTGAACAAATTCCTGTTCAAAGAGAAATTCAAAATGATTTCTCTGGGAACTCTACTGCCATACCTTCAGAGTCAGGACTGGCTTTGTTCTCTAGATCTCAAGGATGCGTACACTCATGTTCTCACCCATCCAACTCACTGAAGGTTTCTTCGCTTTCTATTTTAAGGGAAGCACTACCAATACAGAGTTCTTCCTTTTGGCCTGGCCTCGGCACCAAGGGTGTTTGCAAAATGCATGGCTGTGGTGGCAGCATTTCTCCACACCCTAAAAATATTCGTCTTCCCTTACTTGGACGATTGGCTCATTCGAGCCCCATCAGAGCCAGAGGCCAGGTTTTCTCTATCTCGCACAATGCGTATCCTTCAATATTTGGGACTTGTCATAACTTCCCAAAATCCAACCTAGCTCCCACTCAGTCTCTAGAGTTCATAGGAGCCCTGCTGGATACCAGACAGACAAGGGCCTATCTTCCACAGTCCCGCTGCCTTCGCCTTGTACAGTTAGCTTCTCAAGCACTGCTAAAGTCTCACCTCACTGCTCGGGAAATGTTACAATTGCTAGGCCACATAGCATCCACCGTGCATGTGGTCCCTTATGCCCACCTCCATATGAGGACAGCCCAGTGGACTCTATCCACTCAGTGGACTCAGGCATCAGGTTGCCTGTCAGACAAAATAGCAACCTCAGATCATCTTATTTTGTCTCTCCAATGGTAGCAGTCACCCCGGAATCTGTTGGTGGGGTCCCCTTTTCAGCAACCCCCACCACAAGTAACTCTAACAGATGCCTCACAGGTGGGTTGGGGAGCCCATTTGCAAGGCCTCTCTACCCAGGGTTCCTGGACTGCACAGGAGACCGATCTACACATCAGTCTCCTAGAGCTCAGAGCAATCTTTCTTGCTCTTCGAATGTTTCACACCCAGCTCAGCTACAAAACTGTCCTAATTCAAACGGACAACCAGGTAGCCATGTTCTATGTGAACAAGCAGGGCAGAACAGGCTCTCTGTCGCTCTGCAACGAAGCTTTGCAACTTTGGGCCCTCGCCAGAGAGCATCAGATTCATCTCCTTGCAGTGTGTCTCCCAGGCATTCAGAACTCTTGGGCAGACAGACTCAGTCGAGTTCTGCTTCCACACGAATGGTCTCTCCATGCTGACCATATGGCCAAAATTTTCCAATTTTGGGGAACCCCGGACATAGACCTCTTTGCAAGTCTGCTGAATGCCAAACTTCCCCGATTCTGTTCCAGAATTCCGGCTCAGGGTTGTCAGGCCAGGGTTGCCTTCCTCCTCCATTGGGGTCGGGACTTTCTGTATGCCTTCCCACCCATTCCCCTAATTCCCAGAACTTTATTCAAGCTTCAGAGAGACAGAGGCCATATGATTCTCATAGCCCCACATTGGCCACGACAAGTGTGATACCCTCTGCTCTTACATCTCTCTCAAGCTCCATCTCTGGAGTTAGGATCTGCTCCAGATCTCCTATCCCAGGAGGACGGGATGCTGTGGCATCCCAATCCCCAGTCTCTACATCTCAGGGCCTGGTTGCTGAAAGCCTAGAACTTCATGGTCTTAACCTTTCTCAGCAGGTAAAGGATATCCTTTATGCTTCCAGGAAACCATCCACAAGACGCTCTTATGCTTTCAAGTGGAAAAGGTTTACCATATGGTGTTCGCAGAAGGGTCTTAACCCTCTTGCAATACCTCTGGAATCATTATTGGAATATCTCCTTCATTTGTCTAATGCAGGGCTTAAGACCAATTCAGTGAGAGTTCATTTGAGTGCTATTGCAGCTTCTCTCAAGCCTTTAAATGGGCAACCTATTTCCTCTCATCCTATCATAGCGAGATTTAAGAGAGGCCTTCTCCTAACTAAGCCTCCCGTTAAGCTACCACCGGTGGCATGGGATTTAAATATGGTTCTTGGTCAGCTCATGAAGCCGCCTTTTGAACCATTAGCTACTACCTCTTTGAAATTCTTTTCCTGGAAGGTTATTTTTCTTATTGCAATCACATCATGTCACATCAGTGAATTGCAAGCATTGGTGGCTGATCCTCCTTATACAAAGTTCCATCATGATAAGGTAGTCCTTAGGACTCACCCTCACTTTATGCCAAAGGTGGTTTCACCTTTTCATTTAACCCAAGCAGTTTACCTTCCTGTTTTTTTCCCAAGGCCTCATGCCTCTAATGCAGAAAGGAATCTTCATACGTTGGACTGTAAAAGAGCTTTGGCTTTTTACTTGCAAAGGACGCAGCAACATAGAAAGTCCTCTCAACTCTTTGTTGCTTTTGATCCTAGTCATTTTGGACTTCCAGTCTCCAAAAGGACACTGTCCAACTGGATTGCACAATGTATATCTTTTGCCTATCGGAGTAAGAACCTTCCTCTTGAAAGCCATGTCACAGCGCACAATGTGAGAGCCATGGCAGCCTCTATGGCTCATCTTCACTCTGTGTCTATCGACGACATCTGTCAAGCAGCTACCTGGGCCTCGGTTCATACCTTCACAGCCATTACTGCTTGGACAAGGACTCCCGCCGGGATGCCTTGTTTGGTCAGGCTGTTCTTCAACACCTGTTCCATACTTAATCAGCTCCTACCCACCATCCCTGGTAGGATGCCAGAGATCCATGGGGGGAAGTGGAGCCCTTTCAAAAGGGCACACAACTTCTGGGGTTTCTCCCTGGCATCTGTAGCTAGGGAGTCCCCATATGTGAAGACTACATTCCTGCTTGTTCCTGGAGATAGCATAGTTACTCACCTGTAACAGGTGATCTCCGGGAACAGCAGGAATTTAGTCTTCACAACCCACCCACCTCCCCTAGGAGTTGTATCTCTCCCTCTCTCTCTCTCTCTTTGTCTCAGCTTTAAACTCAACTGGAGAGAGACAGTTGGGAAAGGCAGGAAGGCAGCATGCAGGCGCTGTGGGATGCTCCCAAAAGCTTTCTAATTGGATGTTGGGGAGTGTTCCCGGGCAGGCTCCGTCGGTACCGACGATACCTATATGTGAAGACTAAATTCCTGCTGTTCCCGGAGATCACCTGTTACAGGTGAGTAACTATGCTTTCTTTATGAACAGCAGGAATAAGTCCTCACAACCCTCCCACCTCCCTGGGGAGTTGCCTTTTTTAGCTCCTGCTATATTAGACTGGGGAAGATGGTGCCGCAGCAGGTGGGAAGGCAGGCATGCTTGTGCAGTGTACTTTCAAAAGGCTTCCTTTGGAAGCTGGGGAGCATTTCCGTGTGGGGCTCCATCAGCGATGTAAGGACTTATTCCTGTTGTTCACTATTAACACCTGCTACAGGTGAGTAACTAAGCATTTTACCTTACCCTTGTCACTCTTCTCACATTCTCCATGGCATTTTTCAGTTTTGCAGTTCCACCTCTGGCCTTACTCCTTTCCCTATCAGGTCTGAAAAAAAGGTCTTATTTTGCTCTACCTTTTTAACAATGTTTTTCTTTCACTTGTGTCTTTGCCATCTTGATTTCTTTACTCAACATAGTTCTAGCTTAGTTCCTGGAAACTCCATTTGAATCCATTAAATCTTTAAAACTGAAATGGTTCACAGCAAACATAGAAAAAATGGTAGTATGACTGGAAGTAGTTTGCCAAGCCTTTCTTCTGAGGCAATGGAGGGCTAAGTGACTTGCTCAAGGCCACAAGGAATGCTAGTGGGAATCAAACCCTGATCTCTTGTGTCCCAAGCTAGTACTCTAAACTCCAGGTTACTCCTCCACTCCATTGGGATCACAACCCTAAGAAAATTCTGAACAATGATGAGGGTGTGATCACCTGGGATATTCCCATTCCATCTGATGAAAAGCTCAATGCAAGAAAACTGGATATTGTGGTAAAGGAGGAAAACACAAGAGCAAGATTGATAATAGAGATGTCAGTTCCAAATGATTATGTTGTACATCGAATGGAGAAAGAGAAGATCTTCAAGTATAAGGTCCTAATCAGAGACCAAGGAATTGTGGAAGAAAAGAGACAAAATATTTCCTATTAAATTGGATGTCATAGGCCTGATTAAAAGGAATTTTGAACAACACATGATGACAGATAAAGACCATACAGCCTATCCAGTCTGCCATTCCAATACAACAACTATAATCCCTTTTTTTCCTTTAGAGATCTTATATGTTTGTCCCATAATTTCTTGAATTCAGATATAGTCCTTATCTCTACTACCTCCTTTGTGAGACTATTCCAGGCTTCTACCACTCTTTCTATAAAGAAATATTTCTGTATATTGCTCCTATCACCTTTCATCTTCATCCTATGCCCTCTTATTGCAGAGCTTTCTTTCAATTGAAAGAGGCTCTCCTGTGCATTTATGCCATGGAGGTATTTAAACGTATCTCCTCTCTCTCGCCTTTCCTCCAAAGTATGCATATTGAGATCTTTAAGTCTGTCCCCATATGCCTTATGATGAAGTCAACTGACCATTTTGGTAGCTACCTTCTGCATGGACTCCATCCTGTTTATATCCTTTTGAAGGTGTGGTCTCCAGAATTGCACACAATACTCCAAATGAGGTAATATCAAAGACATACAGAAGTACCATCATCGCCTCCTTCCTGCTGGCCATTTCTCTCCCTAAATAGCCAAGCATCCTTCTGGCTTTCACCATCATCATTTCTTCATGTTTAGCCACTTTAAGATCATCAGAAACAATCATGCCCATGTCCTGCTCTTTTTTCATGGACAGAAGTACTTCACCCCTATATTGTACCACTCCTTTGGATTTTTGTAGCCCAAATGCATGGCCCTGCATTTTTTCAGCATTAAATTTCAGCTGTCAAATCCTCAACCATTCTTAAAGCTTCACAAGTTCCCTCCTCATGCTGTCTATGCCTTCCTGGGTGTCTAGTCTATTGCAGACTTTGATGTCATCTGCAAAGAAGTAAACTTTACCTGACAGTCCTTCCGCAATATCACTAACAAAAATATTTAAAAGAATCGGACCGAGGACAGATCCCTGTGGCACACCACTGGTAACATCCATCTCCTCAGTGTGTGCTCCATGTACCCCTTACCCTTTGTTGCATCCCACTCAAGCAGTTTCTAACCCATTCAGTCACTTTAGGGTCCATCCCTAGGTGCTTAAGTTATTTATAAATCACCTGTGGGGAACACTGTCAAAGGTTTTGCCGAAGTCTGTGTACACCACATCTAGGGCTCTTCTTCGGTCCATCTCTCTGGTTGCCCAGTAAAAGAAATTAATTAGATTTGTCTTACAAGACCTTCCTCTAGTAAAACCATGCTGCCTCAGATCCTGCAATCCACTGGACTCTAGAAACCTCACTATCCTTTGTTTTAGGGGCATTTTCATTAATTTACTCATCACAGAGGTCAGACCAACTAGCCTGTCCCAACCACATCCTTCCACTTTTGTGTAAAGGGACCACATGCACACTTTTCCAGTCCTCTGGGACCACCCCCGACTTTAAAGAAACATTGAATAATTCAGACAGTGGAGCCTCTAGAACTTCTGTAAGTTCCTTCAGTACTCTTGGATGTATCCCATCCGGCCCCATCGCTTTGTCTACTTTTAGTTTAGCTAGCTCCTCGCGAACGCAATTTTCTGAAAATTCTTCACATCCCCCTCACTTTTATGTCCCTATTTGTGGGTGTTTTCTGAGGTCCTGCTCCTGTTCATTCATTTGTGAACACAAAACAATTATACAGTATATTTGTTAAATAAATCTGCTTTATCCTGATCAGCTTGTACATTCTCCCCCCCCCCCCCCTTTCACCCTTGAGTCTAACAATACCACTTTTGCACTTTCTCCTCTCACTAACATATCTGAAAAAAATGTCTTATCTGCCCATTTTACTGCATTGGCTATTTTTTTCTTCCATTTGTATATTTGCTTTCCTGACTCTTTTCCTAGCTTCTCTTAGCTTTTCTAAATATTGATGTTTGTCTTCCTCTTTCTGTTTTCTCTTGTATTTTATGAAGGCTATCCTCTTTTTCTTCACCTTTTCAACTACTTCTTTTGAGAACCATAGTGACTTCCTTTTCCTTTTATATTTATTTAATTTCTTAACAAAAAGGTTTGTTGCCCTTAAAATATCCCCTTTCAGTTTTGCCCACTGCTTTTCTACATCCTCCAGCTATTCCCATCCTGCTAATGACTCTTTGAGATATTGTCCCATCTTGACAGTTAGTTTTCCTAAAGTCTAGGACCCTCACATTTGAATAGATTATCTCCGCCCTGATCCTAATACTGAACCTCACTATGTGGTGATCCCTGGATGCAAGATGATCATCCATTATAATATCAGAAACACTTTTACCGGGAAGAGCGGGGGTTTGTGCTTGAGCCTGGTGAGCTGCGCTGCTACGGAGGTGTTTAACATCGGGGAGTGAGACGCTGCAGGCATCTGGGCGGATGACCCTCCTTTCCTCTCCTTTGACGTCAGCGCTTGAGACCCTAAGACAGCTGATAAATCTTTCCATAGGCTGCCTGGGCCATGGCCTGAAGAGGCGTGACTAAAGGGGCATGATACACCCCTTCGATGAACCGGCGATGAGCTGGTGGGTGTATTTCATCTTACTGTGACAAGATACTATGTCCGTGTTGTACTGTTGAGGAGTTGTTTATCCTTGATGGGGAAACGCAAGGCAAAAAGACCTTCTGCACATGTTCCCTTAGCACAGGATTCCCTCAAAGTGATAGGACCTTTGGACAAACATTTTGGTCTTGTTTCTCCTTTTCAGCTATCAGCTGATGGGGCTTCTATTAGCTTGTTAGAAAGGAACCCCCACTCCCTTTGAGTCCCACTCCACAGCTTTCTTCTACTGTTGCATCGCTTGTTCTGTCTGAGCTGCTAGGTGCCCCTTCCCCTCGACCGCTCCTGGTCCCAGTAGTATATGCTGATGGGGCTCTCCTTTGACTGTTCCAATCCAAGATATTACCGTAAAAGACCTGTGGGTTGCAATTGCTAATATAGACTCAAAATTATCTAGTACTGTTCAGTCTTTGTGTTTGTTCTCTGATCAGTCTGTACATCAGTTTCAAGAAGTAGACAATAGGATGATGGAGATATCATCTAATACAATTTCCAGATTGGAGGGTCAATTGCAGATTATGCAACAGACCAGTGTTTCTTCTATAAAGGATTCCCTGTCTATTCATTCTGAATTGGAGGCTCTAGAAAATTCTGCTAGAGCACCCAATTTACATTTCATTAATTTTCCCATCACCACTTTATTGTCAGCTGAGATATTGTTAGAGAAATATTTTCGTGACGTATTGTTTTTTGTGGATAAGGTTTCAGTACAGAGATGCTACTATCTGCCTATTGGGAAGCAGATGCTGGAAAGGGGGGGAGGGGCTTGATATCTTCTCTCCTGATATCAACCAAGATTTGACTAAATTCTCGAAGGACTCAAGTGATGAGATTGCTAAACGGGCAACTTTGTTGGTTTCCTTTGTTTCAATTGCTGACAAGCTTAGGGTCTTGAAATCCTTCTTTAAATATAAGAATTCAAAATTTTGTGATCAAAAAAATTAACACATTCCCAGATGTAACCAGGAGTACTCAGCTCCGTAGAAGGAGTTTTTTGGCCCTGAGGTCTAAAGTTGTGGAGTTAGGGGCTACTTTCTTTATGCGCTACCCCTGCAAATGTATTATATCTTTGCAGGGTGTGCCGTATGTTTTCTATGATCCTATGCAATTAGAGAAATTTTTAGCAGATAAGAAAGTGTAAGGGGTTTGGGCCCTTCATGTATGATAGGGTGGAGGGGAATTGGTTCCCCTTCTATCTCTGTTTTCCTAATTTTTCTTTCCTTTGATATTTTTGCTCTTTCTTTTCTTGATGTGGGCTATTGCTATATATACATATATAATTTGTTTTGCTATGTCCTGTAGGTTATTTCTAGTTGCATGCCCTCATTTTTATTATGTTTGTATACGTAATATGTGCAAATAATAATTAAAAAAAAATAGAAAAGCTCTCACCATTGGTAAGCACCAGGTCCAGTATGGCTCCCTCACGTGTGTATTTGTTACCAATTGTTGGAATAGTTCTGCCTATAGAGAATCCAAGATCTGCTTACTTCTAGACGACACCATAGCAGGGGTGCCAGTCAATATCCAGCATATTAAAATCACCTATCAACAGCATTTCTCCTTTCATAGCAATTCTGCAAATGTCTTCATTTAAATTTGTCCACTTCTTCTGCCCATGAAGGAGGTTTGTATATAACACCATTGCAAATGAATGTTCCATTCCATCTTTCCATTTTAACCCATAGTGCTGCCTCATTCCGTTGTAAGCCCTGTAATTCTGTAACTCTAATATTTTTTACATATGGTGCCGCCACTCCTCCCCTTCTTCCTACTGTGTCCTTCCTAAATAAATTATTGCCTGGTATAATTACATCCCAGTCATGGTTTTCTGTGAACCATCTCTCTGTAACCACCACTAAATCTAAATCGGCTACTTCCATTAAAGCCTCAACATCTAAACTCGTATTTCCCATACTGTGGGCATTAATGCACACCAATTCCAGATGTTGTCCCTTTTACCCATTTCTACAGAGGTATTTAATGATTTACTTATCTGAAGGCTTTTACTTATCTGGAGGCTTTCTTCACCCATCCCCAATGAATGTAGTTTAAAGTCTTTTTCAGTAGGTTAGCCAGTCTTCTAAATCAATATCCTATAATGTTTTATGCTCCTTCAAACTAATCATTTTTGTTGGACATAACAATGAGGTTGCTGTAATTCTCCAGAAACAAGCAGGAAATAAGTCCTCACATATGGGTGATGTCAGCAGCAGCATGAGTCCATCTTCCAGAAAATCGACTCAGCCCCAGAGTTGTCCACGAGACCATGCTCCAAGACCACCTCCAGGACCTTGGACCCTCGTGGGGACCGGCATCCATGGAGCCTCCAGCTGGAGGTCTACCAACGAATGCTGCTCGAAGAGCCAGAAGCCTTTGAAGACCGCATTTGGAGATGAGTCAGGGAAAGTGGGGAAAAACCCACAGAACCAGAACCCAGCCCCCGATGCCAGACCAAGGGTGATGGCTGGGATAGGCCTTCCAAGTTGCCGCGATGGGAGCCGTTGACATCAAAGGATTAGTCTCAGACAACCGAGGCTATCCTTGTCAAGGACTCTCCGTCGATGGAGCTAGCGCCAGGCTCGAAGTCCTCTGTGCCTACTATGAAGGCTGTGGAGTCATCTGGTCTCGAGGCCAGGATGGGGGCCTTGGAGCACAATTTTTCTGCCTTCTTGGCCCAGTAGTGAGTTCTGATACCCATTTCCTCCAGGTCGTCACTCCCAGTCACAGGGCTCTCCATGTTGAGGGACTCCCTGGAAGTCTAGCCGATCCTCGAGAGACACCTTGGTGTCTGTCCTGGTCCCACTTCTCGGGGCCATGGTCTTACTCGCTCAGTGTCCTTGGCTCTGAGCGGAGGGTTGCCGGGGCACTGGAGTCTTTGGAGCTGGGACACGACCCTGAGACCCAAAGAATCCTCGACTTCTCCACTCCCTCGATGACTCCACCCCCTCAGAGTCAGACTGGGAAACCAAGGATGATGAGTCCCCAGACATCCACTCCCACCGGGATGTGCCATCAGACCCATCTCCTCCAGAGATACGGTGCTGATCCCCACCCGAGGACATGGCCTTCCTCAGCTTCATGAGGGATATGGTGAAAACCCTTGCCTTCACAACAGAGCCGGAGGAGGACCCTCGCACAGAGGACCTCGATATCCTCCAGTATGAGGCTCCTCCGAAGGAGGCACTTATGGTGCCTGTTCCTCCCATCTTATTTAGTTATTTAACAGTTTTTCTATATTGCTTTATCCTATGATCAAACCGGTTTACATTGTAACAGAACAGTTTACATTAAACAGGGAATACAATTTGAAAGCATTGATATATGTATCTGGGGAGTAACTATGTACATTTGTAAATGTGTGGAGGTATTGAGGTTATGGGGAAACTGGGGGGTGAGGGTGGGTAGGGAAAGGGGGTAAATTGAAAGGGGTGTGGAGGGGGGAAGAGGAGGGCTAGGTTTGTGAGTAGCATTCTCTGAAGATAGGGTTTTAAGGGCTTTCCTGAAAGAGGGTAAGTCAGTTGTGGTCCTTAGCTTTTCAGGAATGGAGTTGCAGAGTTGCGGTGTGTAAAGGGAAAAGCCTCTCTTAGATCGGTGCCCATAGTGAGCCGGTGGCTGGACTCAATATAGAGGGTCCGCTGGAACCATGGCTTTCAGAAAGCCCAACTGCCTCATAACTCCATGCTGGTGGAGTCAGCCATGTGTCTGCTTAAATGCCAGAAGACGCACTTCTCGTTGCCCCCTCCCCGCCCCCCCTGGGTAGAGAGGCTCGTGCCATGGATGCTATAGGCAGAAAGTGCTTCCAGGGCTCGATACTTGTCAGCTGGATACAGGCCTACCAGCTGTACATGGGCGTGTATTTGCGAGACCTGATGAAGGAATTCACCATGTTCTCAGCTGGTCTCTGAGGAACCCCTCCAGTGGTCCCGGACCCTTGCCTCCGCAGTCATAGAGTGCTCCAAGTTTATTACTCGAGCAGCCTATGACAGTTTCGAGTCGGCGGCTAGAGTAGCTGCGGCGGGCATTAGTGCCTGATGCCAGGCCCTGGCTACAGTCATCTGACCTGGAGCAATGGATGCAGGACAAGCTGGTTGATGTCCCCTGCCAGGGAGAGATCCTCTTTGGCATACCCATGACCGCTGAGTTGGAGTCCGAGTACCTGACATGGACCAGGCTCTCCAAAAAAAATTGATGACCCTTCCCCGAGGAAGGCTTCAGGCAGAAAGCCCTCATTCCCAAAGAAGAGGAAGGCTTACAGAAATGACCCCCAGTATCCAGCCTTCCCAGCTACCCAACAGGGTCAGCAGGCCAAGGGACAGGGGCATGGCCCACATTAAGTCTAAGGCTCCCAAACCTCAGACCGCACCCCCGGCGCAACCTGGAGAGGGCTTTTGACTCCTTGGGCATGGCCTCTCTTCCCCCAGGAGGCAATTGCCCTTCAGCACATTGGGGGGGGTCATCTGGTGTTCTAGGCCCACATGTGGCCCTCCATCACCACTGATGCATGGGCTCTTCAGGTGGTCAGGGAGGGATACCTCCTCCACTTTCAGCAGATGCCCCCATCATTCTTCCCAGGAGAGCCCCCAAGGATTCCCCTTAACTGGGCCCTACTCCAGCAGGAGCTCGCAGACTTCCTAGCAAGCAAGGCAGTGGAACCCATCCCCATCCATCTCAGGGGAAAGGGGTTCTACTCCCACTACTTACTGGTTCCCAAAAGGACCCCGGAGGGTTTCGTCCCATCCTAGACTTGTGGGACCTCAGCAGGTTCCTGGTGAGGGAGAGGTTCAAGATGCTCTCCCTTGGAACATTGCTACCATACCGCCAGCATGGAGACTGGCTATGCTCCTTGGAGTTAAACGATGCATATGCTCACAACCTCATCCACCCCCTCCACATACAGTATTTCCACTTCATGGTGGGAGGCAGTCATTATCAGTACAGCGTGCTACCCTTCGGGCTGGCTGCCACCCCATCGGTATTCACCAAGTGCCTGGCCGTAGTCGCTGCCCACCTCCAGCTCAAGGGGATCTTCCTCTATCTGGATGACTGGTTGGTAAAGGGCAGCACTGCTGCCGAAGTACAACAGGTGACGGGCTGCACTATTCTTGTCCTAGAGCACTTGGGGTTTGTAGTCAACTACCCAAAGTCCCATCCAGCCATCTCAAGAGCTGGAGTTCATAGGGGCACAGCTGGACACCGTCCAGGCCAAGGCTTTTCTTCAAAGACAAAAAGGGCCCTGTGCCTCCAGGTGCTCACAGAGGACATTCAGCACCATCGTGTAGCATCAGCCCACCAAATGCTCTGCCTACTGGGACACATGGCGTCAGTGGTGCATGTCACACCGGTTGCTTGCTTGTGGATGTGGACGGCACAGTGGGCTCTCAGCTCTCAGTGGTCCCAGGCCACTGGGCACCTGTGAGATGGGGTGACCATCACCCGTCCTTTACCAACTCAACTGGTGGCAACACCTCCCACATCTACTGGCAGGGATGCCTTTCCAGACCTCTGCACCTCAGAGGGACCTCACGATGGACGCCTCCAAAGTGGTGTGGGTGGCACATTGCGATAATCTCTGCTCTCAGGGCAGTTGGTTGACGATGGACAAAATGGGACTGCTACTTCTGGAGAGAGATCTGCAATTATAAGTATTTACTTATGGGAATTTTTCTAAATCTTGGGAAAAAAATGCTTTAGATTGAAGGTGATTAATCTGTGAACCCAGTGTAACTGTTAAATCAGTCAGGGCCTAGTAGCAGCAAGAGTTTTCAGTTTAACTTTAAAACACAGCAGAGAGCTTTCTGTTTAAATTTAGAACCCAAGACTCCTCTATCAAAGCAAGGGCTGTGGGACTCCCCCTGGAGATTGGTCACAGATTACCTTAGAAGCACCGGACAGGGTACTGTGTAGCAGCCAACTTTTAATAAATCTTCTTTCCCTCCCTCCCCGACACCCACCCACCCCTGGGATAATCTTAGCTTTATAGGTGCTTAAACCTCTTTAAAAGAAAGGAGGTACCATATTCACTCTCAGGTGCAGCTGTTTATTCTCATCAGCATACATTAAGGACCTGAGATTAAGTAAACTTCAGGTGAACAAAGTACATTAAACGTATTAGGTATAGTTTTAATAGTATAAGTATCCCTAGCAACCCTTAGTGAGTAAAGAACTTAAATATCTAAAGACAACCTTAAAACAAAGATGCAGACAGCAGTCCAGCAGTGAGATGGCGGCTTTCCGGTCTTTTGCACTGAGTGTCATATATATGATTTTCTCCCAGTTTGAGAGGGGTCTTACATGTGTACAAGGTACAAGGAGCTCTTTGCTCTCTGGGAACGAGTCCGATCTCTGGAGGCAAGAGTAGCAGACTTGGAAGACTTAAGGAAGATAGAGAGGTACATAGATGAGACCTACAGGGATATAGTCTTGAAGTCCCACCTCCAGTATGGCAGCATCCCTGTTGCCAAGGAGGAAAGAGGTCACGTGACAGGAGAGCATCACCCTGTGTGGCAGGACGTGATCCTGTAGCTAGGACCTGTCCTCCAGGTGACGTAAAACCCTCTCGCACCAAGGAAGTTCCTCCAGGGCCATGTGCCCATGAGGGAAGAGTTAGGACAGCCGTTATAGTTGGTGATTCGATCATTAGGCATGTAGATAGCTGGGTGACTGGTGGACGTGAGAATCGCCTGGTAACATGCCTGCCTGGTGCAAAGGTAGCGGACCTCACGCGGCACCTAGACAAGGTCTTAGATAGTGCTGGGGAGGAGTCTGCTATCTTGGTACATGTTGGTACCAATGACATAGGAAAATGTGGTAAGGACGTTCTGGAGGCTAAATTTAGGATTTTAGGTAGGAAGTTGAAATCCAGAACTTCCAGGATAGCGTTCTCCGAAATGCTTCCCGTTCCATGCGCAGGACCCAAAAGGCAGGCAAAGCTCCGGAGTCCCAATGCGTGGATGAGACAATGGTGTGAGGATGAGGGTTTTGGATTTGTTAGGAACTGGGGAACATTCTGGGGAAAGAAGGGACTCTTCCGAAGGGATGGGCTTCACCTTAACCAGGATGGAACCAAGCTGCTGGCATTAACCTTTAAAAAGGAGATAGAGCAGCTTTTAAACTAGATAATAGCAGAAAGCCGACAGTCGCCCAAGAGCACATGGTTCGTAACAATGTATCCTTGAAGGATACTACCAAAAAAATGAAGTTAGGGCACATCAGCAGAGAGGTTCCAATAAAGACAAAGGTAGCCCAACTGCCCTTGAGTACAGAGTAGACAGATCTTAAAGATTCCAAATTGCCCCTGCCTACCGATAACCAGATTAATATGAATAAAATACAGTCTCTAAAATGCTTGTATGCAAATGCTAAAAGTCTAAAAAGTAAGATGGGAGAGTTAGAATATATAGCACTAAATGAGAAGTTTGATATGATTGGTATCTCAGAGACATGGTGGAAGGAGGACAGCCAGTGGGACACTGTGATACCTGGATGCAAACGATATCGTAATGATAGAGCTGATCAAATTGGTGGAGGAGTTGCACTCTGTCAGAGAGGGCATTGAGTCACAAAGGATTAAAGTTTTGCAGGAAACAAAATTTGTTGTAGAATCTCTATGGATTGAAATTCAATGTAAAAAAGGGAAGGCGATTGATAGGAGCAATATTATGTATGGAGTAAAAATATGTATTTATTAGAAGGAATTTTATATATGTATCAGACATATCAGGTTTATTACAAGTATGCTTGCTGCCAGTGTAGGCCACAGGTCAGTTACCAACTTTACAGACAAGTATGTTAGCATCTTTACTGTGAATGTAGGACATAGGTCATTTGCTAACCTTGCAGAAAAGCTCTTTAGCTTAGCTTTGCAAAAGGAATGCACACACATTGTATGGAGAGAGCAAAGGAGACAAGATATGCTGATTCCCCTTTCTTTCAAATCCCTTTTTGAAAGCTCTGTAACGATAACCTTTTAACTCTGCAAACAGCTGTGCAAAGATGACCCCTTACCCTAATATAATTCAGCCTTGCATCTGTCTGTTACTTTCTATGACGTATATGATACATTTTTGGGCTATATAAGCTAATGTATACCCTGAATAAACCAAACAGCTTATATCATACCTATAGTGCGTTTATTTTCTGTTCCCAAGCGTTTGTACTGAGAAGCAGGATCCGGAGAGATGAAACAAAATTTATAGCATAAGCATCAGTTGTGGTAACTGAGAGAAAATAATATCAGTTGGGGTAACTGATACATAGAAGCTCAGTTGTGGTAACTGAGATATACATAAGAAATAGTATCAGTTGGGGTAACTGATACATAGAATAAAGAACCCAATCTGTTCTAGTTGCTAACAGCGATGGCAGTGGGGTTGTACTATCAACCGCCTGGCCAGAATGAACAAATGGATGATGAAATGCTCAAATAAATCTAGGAATCCAATAAAAGTTACAGAACAGTTATAATAATGGGTGATTTCAGTTACCCCGGTATTGACTGTGTCAGTGTCACAGCAGGACATGCTAGGGAGATAAAGTTTCTAGACGAAATAAATGACTGCTTCTTGGAGCAGCTCATTAATGAACCGACCAGAGGGGAAGCTATTTTGGAATTAGTCCTTAGTGTAACACCGGATCTGGTGCAAGAGATAAGAGTGTTGTGGCCACTTGGCAATAGTGATCATAGCATGATTGCGTTTGATTTAATTAATGGAGGAAGGATGATAAGGAAATCCACAGTACTACCTTTTAACTTTCAAAAGAGAGACTATGATAAAATGAGGAAAATAGTTAAGAAAAAACTAAAAGGAGCAGTTGCAAAGGTCAAAGACTTACATCAAGCTTGGGTGTTGTTTAAAAATACTTTCTTATAAGAGAATGTAAATGTAAATAAATAAATCTTGGAAGCCCAGACCAGCTGTATTCCATGCTTTAAGAAAAGTGGAAGGAAGTCCAAAAAACTGCCAGCATGGTTTAAAGGTGAGGTTAGAGAGGCTGCTGTTGCAAAAAAAAGCATCTTTCAGGAAATGGAAAAAAGAGCCAAATGACGAAAACTGGAAACAGCACAAGCACTGGCAAGTTAAATGCAAGGCATTGATAAGGCAGGCAAAGAGAGAATTTGAAAAGAAACTTGCTGTGGAAGCAAAAATGCATAATAAAGACTTTTTCAAGTACGTTCAGAGCAGAAAACCTGTTAGTCAGTTGGACTGTTAGATGATAGAGGGGTAAAAGGGGCAGTAAGAGGGGACAAGGCTATAGCGGAGAGACTGAATGAATTCTTTGCTTCGGTCTTTAATGAGGAAGATGTAGACAAAGGTGAGTCAGTTGATATAGTGTTTTTGGACTTTCAGAAAGCCTTTGACAAGGTCCCTCATCAGAGACTTTTGGCAAAACTAAAGATTCATGGGATAGGAGGCAGTGTACTATTGTGGATCAGGAACTGGATAAAAGATAGAAAGCAGAAGGTAGGGCTAAATGACAAATTTTCCAATGGAGAAAGGTGAATAGTGGTGTACCCCAGGGATCTGTGCTGGGTCTGCTGCTTTTTGAAATATTCATAAATGACCTGGAAAAAGGGAATAACGAGTAAGATTATCAAATTTGCAGATGACACAAAACTATTTAAAGTTGGTAAAACCCATGAGGATTGTGGAAAATTGCAAGAGGATCTTGATAAATTGGAAGACAGGGCATCCAAATGGCAGATGAAATTTAATGTGGACAGGTGCAAAGTTATGCACCTAGGAAAGAACAACCCAAACTATGGTTGCACGATGCAAGGTTCCACATTGGGAACTACCACACAGGAAAAGGATTTAGGCATCATTGTGGATAACATGATAAAACCCTCCGCCCAGTGTGCAGTGGCGGTCAAGAGAGCAAATAGAATACTAGGAATCATAAGGAAAGGAATGGAAAATAAAACAAAGGATATTATAATGCCTCTGTATCGTTCCATGGTGCAACCGCACCTTGAATATTGTGTGCAATTCTGATCGTCGTATCTTAAAAAGTATATAGCATTATTAGAAAAGGTACAGAGAAGAGCAACCAAAATGGTAAAGGAGATGGAAGGATACTCCTATGAAGAGAGGCTAAAAAGGTTAGAGCTCTTCAACCTGGAAAAGAGACGGCTGAGGGGAGATATTGATAGAAGTCTATAAATTAATGAATGGAGTGGAACGGGTAAACGTAGATTGATTGTTTACGCCATCAAAATATAGAAAGACTGGGGGGCATGCAATGAAGCTACAGTGTAACCTATTTAAGACTAATAAGAGAAAATAATTTTTCATTCATCTTGTAATCAAACTCTGGAATTTGTTACTGGAGGATGTAGTAAAAGCTGTTAGTATAGCTGGGTTTAAAAAAGGTTTGGACAAGTTCCTGGAGGAAAGGTCCATAAAGCATTATTAAAAGGGACCCAGGATATCTCTGCTTGACCCAATACAAGCATTGAGGAACCTGTGTCTTTTGGGGCGACTGCTAGGTACTTATGGCCTAGATTGGCCATTGTTGGAAACAGGATACTGGGCTTGATGAACCTTGGTCTGACCCAGTATGGGGTCATTCCATGTCAAGTGGTCTAGGGCTCACTGCATGACCATCACGGATTTTGATTAAATTTTATATTTAGAGCCCCCCATGTCTCAAATGAACTTCGGTAGAGTTTTAGGATCTCTGATGTTAAACCTGTTGAGATATAGCCGTTTGTTTGACCCCATAGCCTGAACATGTACAGTACGATTCAAAATTTCAGCAACTTTGAGATCTAATATTGTTCCTATGTGTTTATAAGAAATGAAACTTAACTACCCTGCACATCTTTTTGCGCTGTTTTTAATGAGACTAATAATCATCTTTTTTGATTGCGTCAGAAATAGACACATTGCACCAAAGTCAGGCAAAGAAATTGGCGGCCTAAAAAATTGCATAGCTCCTGAAATAAGTAAACAACGAACATGAAATTTGAGGCATAGTATCTCGTGGTACTGTTGTTTTTGTGTTTATAATTTCAAGCTCCTTGCCCTTTTCATTAATTTGCAAGTTGATAATTTTTGCAAAAAGGCTAAAAATAGGGTATTTTTAACTCCCTTTTACACAAACGTATCTTCTAGAAACGTTTTTAAACTACTACCATTAGAAAGAGCATGTTTAAACTCCCTAAAAAAGTTAATTTGATTGACTAACACTGGCATACAGTGCTCTAAAAAGAGGACCAAAGTCAGCGGACATTGCCATGGCAACAGCGTATATTTCATCATATTATTATTATTAATTTTTTGGATCATACTTGTTTTAACATTTTTATATTGAAAAATTATCAATATTGTATTGTGTTGGTCCATGGTGACATTGTCACTACCAGTTCAGGAACATGAACTGGCAACCCCATCGCCATAGAGGTCACGCCCGATAGCTGTGCAATACCAGCCACAGGTGGGTTTCTTAATCTAGGTTCCCAAGCCTTTAATTTGGTTTCTTATTTGAGGTTCCAAAGCCTTCAGTGGGTGTCTAGCTGGTTCCCAAGCCAATGATTGGGCATCTTATCCTAGGTTCCCAAGCCTAAATTGTGTATCTTATATGGTTCCCAAGCCGAAGTACTCACCTCAATTTTAATGCTAGTAATTTGTTTGCATTCTGTTGTTTGTAAGCCACTTCCTTCAAAATGGTGTCTGGGAATTGATACCATCGGCCAGATGATGTAACTGAAGGTGCAGGGAGCATGCTAATGAGGTGCTGCTCTGGAATCCAGCAAACATCTTGCCTTTCTGGCCAATACAATGAATGAGCAGGACCTTGAGGATGCATAAATGTTATCAATGCATCATTTTCCTCAGTTGAAACTTCAACAACATTGCCAATCCACCATTTGTTGTCATAGATGCAAGCTACGTAGCAACCAAGGGACAACTCAGATAATTTCAAATACAAAATAGCAGTATTGGAAATTTTGGCTAAAAAACTTATTGTATCATTTGAAACTCTGCTGACACAAACCAAGTTTGAGTCAACTGGTACAAATTGGTGATGTTCTCTAGTGCCAGCTATTGTGCTGCTTTCTTTCCACCTTTCTTCTTGAAACTTCCTGCTTTTTTCAATTTCATCTTTTGCGACATAAATATATTTAATTCCGTGTATATTTTGGTCACAAAAGTTATACAGATCTTTTGGTGTCAATATTTGGTCAGACAAAGGTCTTTGTAGACTTGCTCGGGCTGCCAAACATTTAGTTGTAATCCAAAAAAATTGCCAAATGTTAGATCTGTGAATAAAAATCCATTCAAAAAATCAGATCTCATAAATAGGACTAACAACTACTAACACTTACAACATAAAAACATGAAAAATCACTATTTAAATGTAGGAACATCCGTTAAATCAGGGGATGGAAAACCCCTTCATATAATCGGATCTCTCCCTTTAATCTTTTTTATTTTACTCAATCAATTCAACAGTCATTTAAAAGAATAACGCAGACCCAAAGAGCCACCATGCTAAGAAAAAATGTATGTTTTTCTTTCTCAAAAGACCAAATATTTAAGGTCAAAAACTTAGCTGGCAATGGGGTCCTGCAGCAGATGTTCACCATTCGAAATGTTCGTTCTAAGGCAGAACAACTGGGATAGGTAAAAATCAGATAATGCATGTAAGGGCCTTTCTAGAGTGGGTCATTTCTTGAGAGGGATATCTAGGTTCAATTGCTGGCTGGGAAGTATTGGAGGAAAAGGTGGGTTTTGAGAGCCTTCCTGAATTGATATAGATTGGCAATGGTCCTAATGTCAGGGGGTAGAGCATTCCAACATTTGGGGACATAAAAAACTGAACGCCCTGTTTGTGGTTGTCGTGTTGGACTTTGTCGATGCCTTTGGTGGTGTTAGGAAGTTTACAGCTGTTGCTCTTCTGGATCTGTTGGGGGGGGGACAATGTGGATAAGATGCGTGAGTGAGGAGGATGAAATACCTTTGGTTGCCTTGAATGCTAATAGAAGGGTTTTGAAGGTGATCCTCCCATGGATTGGTAGCCAGTGCAGCTGTTTGAGAATGGGGGTCACGTGGTCGTTTCTGGATGCTCCGTAATTGAAATCATTTTTGTGGTTGAATAAATTGACGAAGTTTTTGTAGTTTTTATATTGCGCTGCTGAGCCATCACTGAAGTAGTATATTTTCGTAACATCTGCTTGGGTCAACAAAAATTTGATAAACTTCTGAATAAACACATGTACTGATACGATATCATGTTGCATATGATCGGAAATTATGCAACAATTAACAGTTTGCAAGGTGCCCACTTTGCATAATAAGCAACAAATGGATGTACTGTGGCCTGTGAATTTTCCCAGTGAAAGCCCTGGGCAGCACCTTGGACAACAAATGAGTAATTTTCGGCAAAGTCCATCAAAACAATGAACTCCGTTTCTTTTAAGTCAGCTTTCAGTGACTTCAGATATTCACTTTGGTGTTTTGAAACAAAATGATGGCCTGTCAGCTTCCAAATTTTGCTTGAAAGTTTTTCAACAAAGTTGTCCACTGTTAATATGCTTGTTTCCAGTGTTTCTCGGTCAGTGTGAATCCATTGTTTGAATTCAATTGATTCCTCTGCATCATAATCCTGGAATATTTCATCCAATTACGCTACAAGTGATTCTTTGCCAGGGCAGCTTTTGCATCTTTGTAGCATACATTCCTTGGAATTCAGGTCACACACTGTCTTTTCCATTAGCAGCTTGTAGTCCTCTTTAATATTTGCACCTTGCAGCATGAGCTTTACATTCTGATGTATACTGCAGACGCAAACAGAATGCATGCCTGAAGCACCAACAGTCACACACCACTTTGGCCTGAGATCACAGAATTTTGAAAAACAGATTTCTGCTCCAAATTTATTATGATATGCTACATACAATTCTTTAAGATTACACAACAGCAACCGTTTTTGTTTTTGAACTTTGACACCATCGAGTCGCACTGAAATGCAGTCTTTTTTGCCAGGACACATTCTGCTAAATTCATCATCTTCATAGAAATCCTTGACTCTTTTAGCGACTTCCTCTGATAATGGTTTGCCAATTTTTGCATCAGGTAAAGCACAAATGCCTTTGTCTTTCTTGACCTTTCGGGCCATTTTGACCATACGTTCAGAAACGCCAAACTTCATTGCTGTTTACTTTATTGACCAACTTTTTGGGGCCAAAGTCAACAATTGAACTTTTGTTGACCTATTGGATATATCAATCTTTGCTTTCATTTCTTTAATAAGCTCAGTGTAATTGCTACATAGACTGCATTCTGCAGATAGACTAGATTGTTCAACGTTGTCAGCCACTCCAGCAGCAGACATTTATTTTTTTTGTTACCACGTTCTGTGTGCGCTCAATCTTTTGTTTCAAATAGCCAGCTTTGTCTCTACTGCTTATTCTTTGTATTTTTAATGGAGAAGTGCCTAAAGCTGTCAAGCTTTGATCAAGGGTGTCCAAGGCATCTGGATCAAAATCATCCGAAGATGAAGATGCTGTGGCTTCAACCATAGAAGCATATTTTGCTTTGCACCTGATGCAAATTTTCTGGCCTGGCTTTACATTCATTTTGGTCACTTTTTTCAAGCCCTCAGACATGGCTAAAGTTACTTTTGATAATCCACTTTTAGTGACGTGATTCTGCTTTTCAAACGGATTGTAACACGACTTTTGGTTCATTTCATATTTGCTGAGAATACTGTGCTTGGTGATGCAAGCAGATACTGTCATTATCTGTAAGGTCAACTTCTGATCGTCGAGTAATAAGCAATTTCTCGCTTGCTGACAAGCAGCTCACAGAATTGAGCCCAGTTTTATTGGAATAAAATGAGCCATGGTGGCATTTTGATGACAATTTTTGTCCAACGGTACATTCAGGCATAGGAGAATTGTTATCAAGTGATTCGTCGATGTCCATTTTAAAGTAAATTAATTAGTAAATGTGTACCAACTAATGCTAATCTGAAAATCTATACGTTAAGCCCACAACATATATACACGTAACAGTTATTGAGCAACTCCTATGGAAATAATGAGTTTTAAATATAACATTTGGATAACGTTAGAACTGTAGGTTGAATTACATGCCTTTGTCAAGCATGGTAATGTCCGCTATGTTTAGCCCTCTTTTCAGGGTATTGTACGCCAGGGTTAGTAAATTAAATCCGCTTTTCTAGAAAGCTTAAAACATGCTCTTTTTTTTTTTTTTAATTTCCAAAATTTATTTCAAAATGAAACAAAAATTACAAAGAAAACATTACATAAACTGTAATATCCAGTCCACATCAAGGAGCAGCTTCACACATTTGCAGTCAAATTTAAAAGGAAACCTGAGAAAACCAATAAGCTCAATTTACTAAATCAAGTGATACACTATATTCCCCCTATAATTACACCAAGTTATACCAGTTCCCTCTCACTCAACAAGCTAACTAATTGATCAGGTTCAGAAAATATATATCGCTTACCTTGAAAAGGTAATCTGACATTTATAGGGAAATTTAAGATAAAATAAACCCCCCAAAGCAAGAACACGTGGACGGAGAGCTAAGAAAGCCTTGTGATTTTAGCCACATCTGGAAATATCTGAATAACTTGACCACAGAACTGTTCAGTTTTCTTCTGAAAGTAAACCGTCAAAACCCTATCCTTATCCATCTCCCGAACAAAGGAAACTAATAAGGTATCTCTTGTAGGAATATCATCTGTGAAAGATTCAAGAAAGCCAGATAGATCCAGAGTGGAAGAAGCCATCTTTTCACTTTGGATATTCCCTGACATGTTACCATCCAAATCTTTTTTAACTCTAGGTATATAATACAATTTTGAAATTAAAATATCCGAAGCATCTTTAAACATCAGAATTTCCTTAAAGTATTTTTGCAACAACAACAAGGGGGATAAGTAATGTGTCCTAGGAAAATTTAGAAAACGTAAATTTTTTGACCGATATACATTTTCTCGAAATTCATCCTGTCGTTGCAAAGAACTAAAACCCTGGGAAAATTTCAAATTAATTTCACTTTGAGAGGAAACAAATTGCTTGGTAGAATTAACAAGCCTTTCCACAGATGTCAGCCGAGCTTCATGATCAGTTAGTTTACCAACCGTCTTTTTCGAGAAAACAGATATCTTCTGCAATGAAGCACTTAACGCTGTTTCCATCCGTGAAACGACAAGCCAGACATCTTTCAAAGAAACATGTTCAGGAGGGGAACATCGTTCAGCAAAACCCGGAAAGGAAACCACCGATGGTAATGGTAATGACAATGGTAGATTAGAAGAAGTTACTTGCAAAAACGAATCTGGAAGGAAAGCTGGAGAAACATGCTCTTTCTAATGAAATTGGTTTCAAAACGATTTTAGAAGATACTTTTGTGTAAAAGGAGGTTAAAAATACCCTATTTTTATGTTTTTGCAAAAAATCATCAACTTTACACTTAATTTGTAAACTAACGGAGAATGCTAAGAGCATGAAATTATAAATTCAAGAACTTCACTACATAGAGGTATTATGTGCAAAATTTCATACTTTTTACTTGATTATTTAGGAAGCTGCATAATGTCTAATTTTTAATTTTTTTAGAAAGTCAATTTTTTTGGCTGACTTTGCTGCAATATATCTACTTCCGACATATTCAAAAAATATTATCATTAGTATCATTAAATAGAGCGCAAAAAGTTGTACAGGATAGTCAAGTTTCATTTTTTATAATAAAATAGCAAAGAAAATATAGGGTCTCAAAGTTGCTGAAATCTCAGACTCGTACTGTACAAAGTCAAGGTATGTGATCAGACAAACGACTGTATCTCAGAAAGTATTCCACGAGAGAATCTAAAACTTTACCAAAGTTAGTTTGAGACACATGGTAGTGTACATACAAAATTTCAGCAAAATCCAAGATGGTCGAGCGGGGCACTTTTTGTATACTAGACCACTTGACATGGAATGACCCTATGGCATATCTTATGTTCTTATGTAACATTCTGGAGCTCCATGCTGTGGCCTTAGCCCTTCGGGCTTTTTGCCACCACCTGTGAGACCAAGCGGTACTGGTCCAGACCGACAATCAGGTGGCAATTGAAGGGCTACTCTGCCCCCCCTCACCAGCAACACTGCAGGGCTCTTGGAGTAACGGAAAACCACACTCAAAGCAATGAGAAGGAAATCTAAGACACAGCAATAAAATACCACACACTTAGATATATAT
Source organism: Ichthyophis bannanicus (assembly GCA_033557465.1). Taxonomy (NCBI): domain Eukaryota; kingdom Metazoa; phylum Chordata; class Amphibia; order Gymnophiona; family Ichthyophiidae; genus Ichthyophis; species Ichthyophis bannanicus. The sequence goes on along the minus strand of CM066031.1, from coordinate 526,172,858 downwards.
ATATATATAGATATATAGATATAGATATAGATAGATAGATACACCAAAGCTTTGCGGAGAGAAACAAATAGAAATGAGTTCTCTTTGTTTACTCTAACTATTAGCTATGGTTTACTTTATTTATAAGGCTCTTCTGGAGGATACAGCATAATTTCACTTTATTGTGCTACGTCAGGTATTACGTATTCATCACATCATAGGTCAATGTCTAATCAGCATAGGTCAGTATGAGGAGACATACATGTATTCCAAGACATAACTGTTTACTGCTGACTGCTTGATATCTAGTATCCCTGAGACTGAAAGGCTGGAGGACAGGCTGCTCTTTTTCTTATTTCACATAGCTTACAGGACTTGTACCTCTTCACCTCCTTAGTAAGCAAATATATAAAGTTTATTTCTAGGCAAAGTTCTGAACAAATTTAACTCTTTCTCAGGTTTTATTAGACAGTCTGGTTGTGTACACCGCCCTGTACAGACAAGCTTACTTTCAGTCCCACCTCTGATTCTGCAAAGAATCATTCCCAAAGTAAGGAAACTCAGACATTGCCATTAAAGTGGAATGAAAACTAGATTCTGGGTCAATCTGTAACATCATTGTAGGGGTCAGTGATTCCACTGATTTCTTACAGCAAGCTGATATTACACAAAGAATTAATACTCCTAGAATGAGAATCCCCAAAAAGCCAAGTAATGATGCTAACATGCCTTGCAAAGGCCTGGATAATGAATTCCAAAATGAAGATACAGAATCAAATAGATCTGAAAAAGAACTTACATAACTATCACTTGAAACAAAAGTATGGTTTCTAACTTTATCTAATAGGCCTTTTACTATTTTCCCATTATTATCAAGCATACTACAACAAAAACCAACTATTACTCCACACACACCATTTTCCTTTGCTAGGAGATAGTCTAAAGCCATTCGGTTCTGGGCTGCATAAGCTGACACTTTGTCCACTGCACCTTGCAAGACACGAATTGCTTCAGTGAGATCCAGGGCTGTAAGTTCAACAACTGCCTGTAGTCGCATAATCTGGGTACCATATTCTCTGGTGGGTGCTATAGCTCCAAAGGTTGAAAGCCACACAGTACCTGTGAATGCATCTATTTGAGATTTAGTTAAAGGTTTTGTAGTGTCTACCAGTTGTTGAGCAGCCTCTATGGCCTTATCCTGTGAAGAAACATCCCTTTTTCTTCTAAAAGAATTGTTCAGGGTTGACAATAAAGTAATGTTCTGGTAAGGTACAAATCGCCACGGGGTATCTAATTGGGCTATATAACAAGTACCTGACCAACCTCTGGGAAGTTCTGTATACGCAAACGTACCACACACAAAATAATCTCCTTCTAAAGCCACTAAGCCATCTTCCCAGATTGTCAAATTCTGGGGACAAGATTTATTCTGGATACAATTATTCAAAGCCCACTGAGTCATGTCCATTTCATTAAGCCCTCCAGACAAATTACGTTTCCAGGGATGATAATACCCTAGTAAAGGGAAACTCCAGTTAGGTATGTTTAGGCCTGAACTAGAGTCATTCAAAGGGTAGCCAGAACTATTATATTGTAGTAATTCATAATCTTGCACCTGGTTCCCTTGAACTGACATTAATTGTACTACTGAAATATAAGAGTTTCCTACATGGGATTTTTTATAACAGATAGAAGAATTATGCAGCATTACTATTCTACAAACGTTCCATGGAGTATCCCCTACCTTTCTTCCCTTACCCTGAGCCATAAAACATATTGGAGGATGTTGTAGAGGCATAGAACTAACTATTCTAGGTTCTGGGTTTGTATGAGACCATTGTACAGTAGTTAGATTAAAAGCTATGTCACGAAATTCCTCAAAGGTCTTAGGCCTAACCCTAGGTAGAAATCCATGCTGAGTAGCTGTCACAGATGGAAGGCACACTGCACAATCTGATAAATTAAAATGTTTTGTCACTGAGTGTACCTGTGACTCGAAAATATTTGAATATTCCTCATAACATTCCCAAGGTTCTAACTGCAGCACTGCTTTGCTACCATTAATATGCCTCAGCACAACTAAGATTAGATATTTAAAAGTTTTGCTAAGAATGTTTTTATATCTTAAACTATAATTACTTAAAAATATACTAAATCAAAACTGAAAATATACCTACTCTTCTTAATACTCTCCTTTATATAATAAAGATATATACAATAACTATAATTAGCCTCTAAGTCTCAATAGGTTTATGAAGTAGAGGTTAAGTACCTAAAGGTCATTACATATATATCAGGAAAATACTAATCTAAACTGACCTCATCCCTCTAAGCAATACTATGAATACCAAACAAAAGCATTTGCATGAATAGTCCATTCAGAATTTACTTAATACAATAATCTTTTATGATGCAGGAACAGAGCAAGCGGAAACAAAAGAGAGTCAGGGCAAATGAGTAGGTTCTCCTTCTTCCAGTAGCCCTGAGTATCACAGGATGCACCCCATGAAGTCCATAGAGTTTTGGTTTCAAGGGAAGTGTCTTGATACTGCTGCAAAAGAGAGGACAGGGAGAACAAAGTCATGTTAGAAGGCTTTAAATACAGCAGCGTTGGTGACACTAATGCCTGAAGAGCAGCCTTCCGAGCTTCTTGGTTAGAAGTTAAAAATCCTCGTTGCAACCAAATATTGCCAAAATCCCATAGCACACTCATTGCATAGGAGCTATCTGAATATATATTTGCTAGAAGATATCTAGAAAGTTCAAGAGCACGTGTCAGTGCAAAAACCTCTGCTAACTGGGCACTAGAAAATGGCAGAGAAGCTGATTCAACCACGTCATCAATTGTGGTTACTGCATAGCCCACACAAAGTTTTCCCATTTCATCCCTGAAAGCTGAACCATCCACAAATAAGGTTACATCTGGGGCCGGCAGGGGTACAGGTGAGAGATCAGGTCTAGCACGGGAAGATGTTAAAATACTTTGAAAACAATCATGGGACCCATCCTCCTCCACCAGATCTGCCAAAGGAGCCAGGAGAGTAGATGGATTGCATATGGACATAGTACAAATTTTTACATGAGACTGAGAAATTATCAATTCCAGAGTCAACAAACGTGTGGAAGATAAAGGCTAAGTTTTAGTTAAATGGAGCAACCTAGAAACAGAATGTGCCACATATACCACAAGAGGGTGCTGTAACACTAAAAAATCAGTAATTTCAATTGCAAATGCCACTGATATTAAACTGCGCAAGCATGGAGGAAGTCCCAAAGTCACTGAATCAAACCGCTTTGAAAAATATCCTATCGGCTTGCGACCAGTTAGAAATGCTTGCAAAAGCACACATGTAGCAGATATAGCTGAACTAGCCACATATAATTTGAATGTTAACGAATAGTCTGGAAAAGACAAACATGGAGCAGAGCTTAGTGCAGTCTTCAAATTTACAAAAGCTTCCCACTGTGACAATGTAGGTATAATGAGACCCTGTGGACCCTCTTTCCCAATTAACGCATAAAGCGGAGCTGTAAGGTCTGAAAAATTAGCTATTCACTGTTTACAGAAAATCAATAATCGCAGGAATCTACGTAATAACACTGGTGTCGCTGGAAAAGACAATGACAAAATAGGTTTTAATCTGGCAGAAGTAATTTCATGACCAGCTGGAGTTAGAACAACACCTAGAAAAATAACATTTTGAGATACAAATTGCAATTTAGACAAATTAACTTTTAGTCCTAATTTGGCAATATGAGCTAATAATGACAACGAGTCTAATAGACAAATCTCATAACTTGGTGAACACAAAAGCAAATCATCCACATATTGAATTAAAGAGGATTGGTCAAGCTTCACATCTAATAATGCAGTTCTTAGAGCCTGCGAAAAGTAAGCAGGACTGTCAGTGTAGCCCTGGCATAGCGCGTAGTCCATGTATACTGCTGATTGTCAAAATGAAAAGCAAATAAAAATTGGTTTTCTTTGCTAATTTTCACTGAAAAATAAGCAGAACTCAAATCTACAACAGAAAACCAAGTAGTTTCTGGAGGTACCTGTGTCCAGATATCATGCGGATTAGGTACCAAGGGAAAGATTGGCAAAATTACCTTGTTAACAGCTCGCAGATCTTGCACAAATCGATAAATCTCCAGGAACAAGCAGGAATGAGTCTTCACATATGGGAGACGTCTCTGACGGAGCCCGCACGGGAATGCTCCCCAGCATCCAATCAGAAAGCCTTTGGGAGCATCCCTCACGCCTGCGCGGTGGCTTCCCGCCCTTCCTACTGCCTCTCCCCAGTTTTTCGTTTTCCGCGGAGCAGGCAGGACGTCCCTCCTGCCACCGCAGAACTTTTTCACCTTTTTTTCTTGTTTCTGTAGTCGCAGTTTTTCCCGCCGACAGCGGCACCTCTGTGCCCCCTTTGTTTTTTGTTTTCTTCTTTTCTCGCTTATTTTTTCGTTGCCTAGCAGGACCTTCTTTCCCCTCTGGGCGCCAAGGCCTACCGGGCTTACAGCATGGAGCCCCAAAAGTGCCCTCACTGCAGGGACTTAGTTTTCCACATGGACTCCAATGCCTGGTGCCTCTCTTGTTTGGGGCCTGACCCTTTCCTCCCAGGTCCTCCGGGCTACGATGTCGGGAGAAGACCTTCCCCTTTTCGGGTATCCCTCAATGACGTTTTCCCGCCCAAGGCGCGGTCATCGGGTTTTTCTTCTCTCCAGGATCAGGTAACCACACAACAGTCTGTTAAGACTAGCCAAGTCTTGAGGGGCGAGTCTCATGCGCGGCATGGCGATGGCTCCGGCCAACCCCTCAAGTCCCCCTTGGCCTACTATACCCCGGCGGGAGTCCTCTGGCTCCAAAGCATCTACGGGGTTTCGGGATGTTCCTGGGGTTCGCTCCTCACAGAACATTCCCGAGCCGTGCTCGAGGGAGGTACCCGCTTCGAGCGGTGCCGATTCCCCGGCATCGGCGCCGGTGTCGAGTGTCTCACTCTTCGCCAGGGATCGTCAGCTGGTGTCCTCGGCGCCTCCGGGGCCGATCGAATCGACCGAGTCTGACCTCCCTATATCCAAGCCACGCTCAGGTGTGGTATCCGCTCTGGGCGGTGCAGACCCCCCGGCGTCAGTGGCGGTATCGAGCGTTCCGCTCCTCGCCGAGGATCGTCCGGGGCCGATCGAATCGGTCCAGTCTGGCGTTCCTTCATCCCTGCCATACGCGGGGGTGGTATCCGCTACGGGCGGTGCCGACCCCTCGACATCGGCATCGGTGTCGAGCGTCCCGCTCCTCACCGGGGGTTGTCAGCCACAGTCCTCGGCGCCTCTGGGGCTGACCGAATCCTGCCAGTATGGCGTTCCTACGAGGGTGCCGCTCCCCACCGGGGATCGCCTGCCGCTGCCCTCGGCACCTCTAGGGCCGACCGACTCGACACGGTCTGGCGGCTCTACGTTCAGGCCATGCGCGGAGGTGGTACCCGCTTCGGGCGCGTCGGCGTCGATGGTTCCACTCATCGCCGGGGATGGTCATCTGGCCTCGCTCCCTTTGGGGCCGGTCGCTTCGACCCGCGCTGGGTTGCCGGTATCCCAGCCCTGCACGAGGGTGGTACCGGGTTTGAGCGGCACCGCTCCGCCGGAGACGGCAGGGGCGTCGTGCGTCAGGGACCGCCGTCAGCCTTCCCCGGGAGCCTCGGGGTGTGTCGATCAGCCCCAGACGGGTGTCCCCCGGCATCATCGCGGCCGTCGAGAGCCCCGCCCTTTCCTAGAAAGGGGGCCCCAGGGTCTTCGATCGCTCCGATCCAGCCTGGATCCGCGCCGTCCCGCAACGGTACCCCGGCATCGGCGAAGGAGTTTTGCACTTCCCTCCCCATAGGGGCTCGTCATCGGGCGACCTTGGTACCCTCGGGGACGGGTCGTATGCCCCGGAAGGATTTCCCTCCGGGCCAGACGGGCTCGAGAAGGGGCCCGGCGTCTGGCAGTGCCCGCCGCCCAACATCGGCGCTGGCGTCGGATGACCCCCTCTCCATCGAGCTTCATCCTCGGGGGCCCTTGATGCTTGCGACGCCGATCGACGCGGTTCCGATCCACTCCCCGGGATCAGCACCGCCGGCGCGGCCGCCCCCACCGGGGCCCTCTAGAAGGGAGTCGATCTCGTTGCTCGGTTCGATGCCCAGCCTGGAATTGGTATCCAGCCTCGAAGGCTCGGCCACGACACGTCTTGGGATCGGCCCCTGTCACCTCCCGCGACGCGGAGCGATCGTTGGCCACTGCCCTCCGGCTGCCGCGGAACCGCTTCAGTTGCCGGGTTCGGGGCCGAGGCCGATTCCGGCGGCTCCGGCGGTGCCATCGATCCCCTCGATGCCTAGCTTGGAATCAATTCCAGGAGCCGACGACGCCATGTTGACTGCTCTGATCCGGGGCTCTTGGTCCCCTCCTCTGCCCAGCGGGCATCAGCCCGAGAGGCTTCTCGGTGCCCTGGCGGCCTCTCCCGCCACCGCCTCCCACGGCATAGCCCCTCCGGGGGAGCCGTCTTTTCAGAATTTCCTCCTTGACATGGCGGACTTGCTGGCCATCCCTATCCCGGACCTAATTCCAGGCCCTGCGGAACGGGCCGCCGTGATGCTTCCTCTACATCCCTCCCTGCAGGATCTCCTGCTGGGGGCTTGGCGGTCGCCTTTGAGGGTTCCGGCACCGTCGACTGCGATGCATGCTCTGTATCGGGTGCCCCCCTCCCCGGGGTTTTGGCAGCACCAGCTTCCACATCGTTCCATTGTGGTGGAATCGGCGCTGAGGAAGGCCGGAAGCAAGGAAAAGCATTCTTCTCGCCCTCCAGGCCGCGCCTCGAAGACGCTAGATACCCTAGGACAGCGATGGCGAACCTATGGCACGCGTGCCAGCTGTGGCACGCGAAGGCCTTGCAGCTGGCACGCGGGTAGGTCCGCAAAAAAGAAAAAGCTGGCTCTGGTTGCGGACGCGGCAGAGTGCAGTGTCCCGCGGGGCCCCCTCCGCCCGCTAAGCCCCTCTGCAAGGGCTTTCAGATTCGCGAGGGAGAGCGTCTCCCTCGCGTCTCTGTTAAGCCCGCAGGGGCTAATGGGAAATTTCCCATCAGCCCCTTTAGATGCGAGGGACTGATGGTAAATTTCCCATTAGCCCCTGCGGGCTTAACAGAGACGCGAGGGAGAAGCTCTCCCTCGCGAATCTGAAAGCCCTTGCAGAGGGGCTTAGCGGGCGGAGGGGGCCCCGCGGGACATTGCATTCTGCCGCGGCAGCAGCCAAAGCCAGCTTTTTTTTTTTTTTAATATGCCATGGGGGGGGTTTTAGGACTGCTAATGGGCTAGGGGGGGGGTGTAGGACTGCTAATGGGCTAGGGGGGGTGTAGGACTGCTAATGGGCGAGGGGGGGTAGGACTGCTAATGGGCTAGGGGGGGTAGGACTGCTAATGGGCTAGGGGGGGTAGCGGGTAGGACTGCTAATGGGCTAGGGGGGGGTAGCGGGTAGGACTGCTAATGGGCTGGGGGGGGTAGGACTGCTAATGGGCTGTGGGCTGATGGGGGCTGTCTGGAAATGGGGTGATGGGGGGTTAGGACTGGTAATGGGCTATGGGGGGGTTAAGACTGCTAATGGGCTTTGGGCTGATGGGGGCTGTCTGGAAATGGGGTGATGGGGGTTAGGACTGATAATGGGCTATGGGGGGGGGCTAGGACAGGAAATGGGCTGATGGGGAGGGGTTAGGATTGGATGGGCTGTGGGCTGGGGGGGTTAGGACTAGTAATGGGCTATGGGGGGGTTAAGACTGGTAATGGGCTGTGGGCTGATGGCTGTCTGGAAATGAGGTGATGGGGGGTTAGAACTGCTAATGGGCTATGGGGGGGGGGTTAGGACTGATAATGGGCTAAGGGGGGGGCTAGGACAGGACATGGACTGATGGGGAGGAGTTAGGACTTGAGGTGGGCTGATGTGGTTAGGACTGGTAATGGGCTGTGGGCTGATGGGGGGGGTTTAGGACTGGCAATGGGCTGTGGGGGGCTGACTGAAAATGGGCTGATGGGGTTAAGACTGGAAGTGGGCTGATGGGGGGTTAGGACTGGTAATGGGCTATGGGGGGGTTAGGACTGATAATGGGCTATGGGGGGGGTTAAGACTGGTAATGGGCTTTGGGCTGATGGGGGATGTCTGGAAATGGGGTGATGGGGGGTTAGGACTGGTAATGGGTTATAGGGGGGGCTTAAACTGAAAATGGGGTGATGGGGGTTTAGGACTGGAAGTGGGTTGATGGGGGGCTAGGACTGGTAATGGGTTGGGGGGTTGCTATGACTGGAAATGGGCTGAGTGGAAGGGGAGGCTTGAACTGCAAATAGCTGATGGGGAGGGAGCTTGGAATGGAAATGGGCTGTGAGGGAAGGGAGCTAGGACTGAAAATGGGCTGATGGAGCAGCTAGGATAGGACTGGAAATGGGCTGTTGGGGGGAGCTAAGATTGGAAATGGGCTGTGGTGGGGGCTTGAATTGGACTCATGGAGGGGCTAGAACTGGAAGTAGGCTCATGGGGGGGGCTTGGACTGGAATTGGACTGAGTGGAGGGGAGCTATGATTTGACATGGGCTGATGATGGGGCTAGGAAATGACTAGAAATGGGCTGATGGGGGGCTAGGATTGGAAATGAGCTGATGAAGGGACTCAGACTGAAAATGGATGGGGGAGCTAGGACTGGAAATGGGTTGATGGGGGGCTAGGACTGGAAATGGGCTGATGCAGGGACTAGAAAGGAATGGATGCTGGGTGAGACTGGAACTAGAAGGGAGCTGATATTGGGGGAGGATTAGAATGGGATGGGGCTGGGAGAGTAAAATGGAGAGGGGGAAAAATATATTGTGTGGGAGGAATGAAAAATCTACAATTGGCCGGGTATTGGGAGAGTAAGTGGGGATTGAGGATGGAGCGGTAAAATTTGTGTGGATGAAATAGGAATGAGGAAAGAGCAAAAGGAGAAAGATTAGTATGTTAAAGCAGATGTAGAGAGAGAGAATGGAAAAAAAGACTAGAAGAGAGAAGAAAGAACAAATGGACAGCAGACGATGGAGAGTTAGCGGAAAACATGAAGAAACCAGAAGAAAGTGGCTGGAGCAATTGCAACTGAAAAAAAATGCACAAAAGGTAGAAAGATATCTCTTTATTTTGAATTTATTAACTGGAATATGAAACCTCTGGGAAATGTGCATCATTAACGTCTGTGCTTTGTTTGGTACAAGAGGAAATTAATTTATAGTTTTATTTCTACAGTGTTGTACATTCCAAGTTTGGCTTTTGGGGTTCCCAGTTTAATTATTGCCTTCCTGTTTCTAAATTGTGATTCCTTGTTTGGTGATGGTCTATGTTCTGCATGTGTAACTGAGCTGAGGTTTAATTGACGTGCTGGCACTTTGAGGAAATTCTTTGGTTTTGTGCGGCAGTTTGGGCACTCGGGCTCAAAAAGGTTAGCCATCACTGCCCTAGGACGTCAAAACTTCCAGACGTCTATGCTGGCGTCCAGAATTATTTCATATATTTTCTATATGAGTCTGTCGCTCCGGGAGGTCACCGAGAGATTATCTCTGTTGTCTCCCTTCTTATCTGCAACCAAGGCCTTTGAATATTCCTTGCTTCTTTATCACTGCAGGAATATCTCTGTGTTCCTTTCTCGTGCTTCTCTAGACTCCTTCCTGTCGGTCAGCAGATGCTCTGCTGTTGCCATTAGAGCATGCCGTACAGCATGGTTGCAGGCGTCCGAGTTGTGTAGACGGGCACAGCATAACCTGGGTAATTCTCCCTGTGACGGAGATCACCTCTTCAATAGCGAAGCCTTACGTCAGGTCGCGCAGTGCTTCGCTAACCTTCCCGGCGTTAGAAGCCATCCTAGGACCCGGCTTCCCCCCGGCGGTGGTACACGCCTCTCCAGACCCTCCTTCCCTAGGAAGAGGAAATGTCACCCCTCAGCCCACCTGCCAGGTGCGCCCAAGCAAGGGACCTCTCACCCTGGGTTGAAGTTCCCAGGCCCGCACCAGAACTCTCATACCAAGCAGTTTTAGGCTCCGGTGGGCGACTGCCTGCAGTTTACCTTCTTACCAGAAGTTTACAATTGAGATGGGGCTCGTTCAGTAGGGCAAATGGTTCGGGGGCTTATCCAGGGGTTCAGGTATTCTCCTTCCGTTGGTAGAGGGAGACCACCTCTACTCCTTGATAGCTCTGGCCCACGGTCAACTGGCTTACCCTTAGATACGTCCCCGAACCCTTCTCGGCCAGTATTCCCCTGCTGATTGCTTCCGTACTGGAATTTTCCCTTCCAGCCACTATAGTCCCCCAATGATTACCAAGGACTATGCCCTCATGTTCCCCGATTAGTGCGGGGGGCGAGTTCTGCGTGCAGGTCCTGGGGACACCTATAGGGCCTCAAGCCCCCTGATGTGTTCTTCTGGACGGATACTATCCTCTGTCCTTCACACTACCGTGCTGTTAGTTCGCCGATCTGCCCTTGCTCCACCGGAGTAGATCCCTCTCCGGACGGATCTTGACGCCACCTCCCCAGGTGGATGTTCTGTGGATCAATGGCAGGTTCTCGGCGTACCTGCCTTAGTGCCGGGGTGGGGCGTTCTACATGCCCAACGGCCTAGATATGCCAGATGTCACCTGCTCGACAGGCACATTTTTGGGGGATGCCCACAGTGCCTGTGTTCTGCCGCCTATTTTTTCCCAATGGCCGGTACTCACGCACTCCCCCTCCCCCTCCGGGGTCCCGCCAGTCCGCCTGCCTATTCTTTAGTTCGGCGCTCAGACTGGTTGTAATCTACTGCTGTGAAGTCAACAGCTTCTATTTTCAGTTATGCCCTCCTCCCGGAGGTTCTGACCCTTGTCTCCCTATCTCTTCGCTAGGGCAGACTGTGTACTCCTTCTGCTCCGGGGTACTCCCCTACTCTTCTCCGGAATAGGCTATCCAGATCGGCCAGTCTTCTACTGTTAGTCCTTTGAGTTATGGACTCTGCTCCTAAGGGAGTGCTCAGCTTTGCATAAAGCTTCCTTGAAGACCTGCCGTCCTTCTCCTAACCCAGCTGACTCCTGGATCTCCTGGCCTTCCGGATTGGAACTTCCTCCTCGCTGCAGTGAAGTTCCCTTGAAGACCTCGCTACTGCGTCTACAGTACCTTCATCACAGTTCTACTTCCTACAACTCAGTAGGTAAGCTCTACATGGTACTAAGCTATTAATTCATTAACAACTTAATGATGCTTCCATGCTTTCTCATGACTACTCTCCCGGTAGTCTTTGGGTTTTGCTGTTCCTTTCTCTCAACTCCTACCCTCCATCCCTCAGGGGATGCCGGGGATTCAGGTTGGGCCAATGCCATCCCGTCCTGGGCCGGGCTTACGGGATCTCCCCCGGGCATCCTCAGCTAGGGAGTCCCCATATGTGAAGACTCATTCCTGCTTGTTCCTGGAGATAGCACAGTTACTTACCTGTAACAGATGATCTCCGGAACAGCAGGAATTAGTCTTCACAACCTGCCCACCTCCCCTAGGAGTTGTATCTCTTTCTCTCTATTCCTTCCTCTCCTCTCCTTCTGGCTCAGCTATGAAACTCAACTGGGGAGAGGCAGTAGGAAGGGCGGGAAGCCACCGCGCAGGCGCGGGGGATGCTCCCAAAGGCTTTCTGATTGGATGTTGGGGAGCATTCCCGTGCGGGCTCCGTCGGCGACGTCTCCCATATGTGAAGACTAATTCCTGCTGTTCCGGAGATCACCTGTTACAGGTAAGTAACTGTGCTGTCTTGCCGTCAGCTTTCAGTACAGGAAGAATTGGAGTATTACACGGTGATGTAGTAGGATAGATGACACCTTGCATCTGTAAATCTTCAATTACCGGTCAAATTCCATCTATAGCAGCTGCAATAACCTTAAGACTGTATCGCACAATACTGTATCTGTTTATACTGAGTGATAGGTAACGATAGGACTGTATCGCACAATACTGTATCTGTTTATACTGAGTGATAAGGAACGTTAGGACTGTATCCCTATTTTGTTAAAGTAATAAGAAACGCTGTACCCCAACCCATCTAGCCCTGCTAGACTGTTGGTACCCAACAACTATCTTGTCGGCCTACACTAACACATCTCTAGGCCAGCTGCCTTGACTTCACCCCACACTGCGCCACTCGAATCCAAAATCCAAATATTTCTGGCAGACATAAAATGGAGCCTGCTCACACCTTCCTGATTTTGTGCATGTGTATACTAACATCTTCATATAGAACCATCCCACACTCACAATACTGCATTCCTCTACTATATACACCAATCTACCTTCTCCACCCCCCCCCTCCATTACCCATCCTGCATCAATACAACTTAAATCCTATCACCACCACACAAACACCAAGTAAATTACCCCAACGACACACCCACATCAAAGGGAACAAATCTCAAAAACACCCTAAAACCAAAGCAAAGAACACTATTGGATCTCAAATACAACTCACACGAACCACACACCAAGAACATCACACATGTAACATTATCCTTATTAATGCTAGGTCAATAAGGAATAAAACACATATTATCCACAACATTCTAACTGACGAACAACCAGATATCCTATGCATAACAGAAACATGGCTCACTGACTCAGACTCTGCAACAATGAATCAAATACAGAAGCCCGGATACCAACTATACAACTGCCCACGCATCAACAGAAGAGGAGGCGGAGTCCTTATAGCAGCCAAAACCAGCCTTCAACTCACAACCACATCTACGGTCACAAATCCCGATCTTGACCTACTTAAAGTCGAGAGCATGGCATTATCCATCTGCCTAATCTATCGACCTCCCTCACCACAGCACGAAACACTAGCCACAGCACTAGAAACCATCACATCCACACAAAGCAAAAAATTCCAGATCATCCTCGGAGATTTGAACCTAGCATCAATTCCTCCGTCCCACACGGACTCCTTCTATGAAGCCATCGACCAATTGGGTTTCCAACAAATAATAAGCAACCCCACACACGATAGAGGAAACATCCTAGATATGATTTTCATACCCAGAAATCCACAACAAAGCAATGAACCACCTATAATAAACATAACTCAAGTACCATGGTCAGACCACCACCAAATCAACTGTGAACTTAAACTACAGTGCCAACCCAAAAACTCAAAGGAGATGAGAATGACCAACCCCATTAGGAAATTCAGCAAACTCAACGAGGAACACCTCATAAGCACCATTGCATCCCACATAAACCTAGATTCCACAGACCTAGACGAACTAACTAACAGATGGAACACACACATCCAAAATACATCTAACCCAACTTTGAAACCCACATCAAACCCACATAAGATCAACTCGGAACCCTGGTACACAGGAACTCTAATAAAATCAAAAAGGGAGCTCCGTAAAATAGAGAGAAAATGGAGACAAACCAAATCCTCCGATCTCAAAACTAAATACATGGCCCATCTCGCAAAATACAAAGACGACGTGAACAATGCAAAAAATTACATCACACCAACATCCTAAACAAGGCAATCAATCGCCCACGAGAGTTATTTGAACTAGTCAAATCACTAACCAAAACCGACCAAAATGCCAACCTCAACAAATCCATCAAGGTCCAAACACTGGCAAACCACTACGCGACCAAACTGACGGCCCCTGGTCCTCCACCCCCCCCACCCCCCCCCCCCCCCCCACCAACACCACCAAACAGAAGTGAGAACAACACAACGCAAAACCAGTTATGGGAGCACTTCCACAAAATAGGAACCCAGCAAATCACAGCCATTGTCACAAGCCTGAAAAGCACCACCTCCCCACTAGATCCCTGTCCTGCATCCTGGATCAAGGCAGTGAAACAAGACACATAGCACCTCACATAGCACACATAGTTAACCTATCCCTACAACAAGGAATCATGCCCTCAGAACTAAAGAAATCAGTCATTAGACCAATCCTAAAAAACACTACACTCAACGGAGAAGACCCAGCCTCCTACCGTCCCATATCAAGTATCTCATTCCTGGCAAAGATCATAGAAAAAACGGTCCTTCTACAACTCCAAGACCATCTGACTGACAGTGCTCCTCTTGATGACCAGCAATATGGCTTCAGGCAACATCATGGAGTTGAAACCCTGTTACTAGTTCTACTTAACAACCTCCTAAAGGGCCTTGAAAACAAAAAGAAAATGTACATTCTTGTATTCATTGACATCTCAGCTGCCTTTGATACAGTTAATCATGGGACCCTCATAAATAGGATAAAATCAATAGGAATAACAGGAACCCCACTAAAATGGTTCTCATCCTACATCTCAAATCGAACACAACAGGTTCAATTCAACGGAGAAAAAGCAGAATCTTTCTCACAAACACAGGGAATCCCCCAAGGCTCTGCTCTCTCAGCACTTCTGTTTAACATATATATGCAGCCACTATGCAAAATTTTCTCACGGCACGAAATTAATTACCACATCTATGCCGATGATATCATGCTATACACACAACTAGACACTAAAAACCCAGACTACAACCCACTGGAGACATGTATCGGAGAGATGCAAGACTGGTTACAACAAAGTAGCATGTCAATTAATCACAAAAAAACCGAAGTAATGTATATCTCCAAAGAACCGAATTTTGACCCTCCCACATCAATAACACTATGTAACAACACTTACCAAACAAAAAAGAAATAAAGTATCTAGGAGTCACATTTGACTGTGACCTAAAGATGGAAAAACACCTCCGAAAGACCAACAGAGCAGTTTTCCACAAGCTTAGAGTGCTCCAACCCATTCGGAATATTATTGATCCCCAAGACTTCAGAACAGTGGCCCAAGCACTCATCATGCCACATTTTGACTACTGCAACGCCATCCTACAAGGTTTACCTAAAAAAACCCTAAACATATTACAAATGGCACAAAATGTAGCTGCCAGGGTCATAATGAAGAAAAATCTAAGTGACCACATCACACCAGTGCTAATTCAATTACACTGGCTACCCATAACAGCTCGCACAAAATACAAAATACTAACAACCACCTTCAAACTCATCCACAACTTAGCACCTTCCTTCCTCAACAACCTAGTAAGATTGCAACCTCCTACCCGAAACAGAAGAACCCACAATTCCAACATCCTTCACACTCCAACAGATATAAGATCTGCCAAAACTAACACCAGCCACAGGGCTTTCTCATATGTGGCGCCAACACTGTGGAACCAACTCCCACCAGAACTACGAGCTAGCAATGACCTTCTAGACTTCAGAAAGAAACTCAAAACGCACATTTTCCAATCACATTTCAACCTGAACTAAACCCACAGATGGAGCAGCCCCTGACCACTGTGTCCAAGAAGATTATCCTGTATATATGTATTTATGTATATCTGTAAATGAACTCCCCCATAGCTAAGAAGTGTTAACTCTGTATGATGTGCTTTTCTGACAATCTGTATGTAAGCAAAATTTGTACCTGCCTTGATTCGACAGTCCAAGAAGATTATCCTGTATATATGTATTTATGTATATATGTAAATGAACTCCCCCATAGCTAAGAAGTGTTAACTCTGTATGATGTGCTTTTCTGACAATCTGTATGTAAACAAAATTTGTACCTGCCTTGATTCGGCAGTTTCACAATAGTAATCCTACCCGCTTCTGATCGCTGGAAGGAGCGGGCTACAAATGCTTGCTAAATAAATAAAATAAAAATAAATAAACTTCAGGCAGATCCTGTAGACGCAGCGCAGATGTAGTAGCTCCCGAATCAATGATGAATTTCACAGTAGAGCCTCCCAGTTTAGCTTCTAACTCACCCTGAGAGGTTACATTCAGATTCAATAATAGTCATGCATCCCAAGAATCACAGTCTTCTGGGTTAGAAAAACATTGATATACAGGAGTGAACTCAGCAGGTGGGGGAGGAAGGCACTCAGCTCTCTGGCCATCCAAGTTCCGATTCTGTGGACAGTCTCGCTGTAAATGGCCACACTCACCACATGTATAACAAGCACGCATTCCTCTAGCTTGTCCATGCCCTCGCTGAGAATTGCCTCGCTGAGAATAGTTTCCTCTGAACCGGTCTCTCCCCTGCCCCCTTCCCAGGGCTGGATGCATAGAAGCAATTTGTAAATTAAGCAGTTTAGTCTTCTTTACATCTAATCTGGTTTGTTGTTCCTGCAATTCCTTGAGATATTTCAATTCACTGTTCCGTGCACCCTCCAAAATTGCATCAGCTGATCTAGCAGGCCAATCTATTATTGAAGTTTCCAAAATTTCTTTTATTCTTGGAAGCAAACCATTTACAAAAATATTAGTAAATCCTGAAGGTGTATCTTCTGTCTCGCCAGAATAATCCTTAAATGCTAGCATACACCTAGTGTGAAAAGCTGTAACTTTCTCACCCCTTTCCTGTGTTAAAGAAGTGAGTTTTGACCAATCCTTCACAGGCTTACATACTGTTTTAAGAGATTCTAACAATTTTTCTCTACATAGAACAAAACTATCTCTTTGTGTCTGTTCCTGAAGATCTGTTGCAGGGTCTGTCTGTGGCCATACCCAATTATCATCTCTAATTGGATGCGTTACCTTATGAAAATCAGCTGGATTAATGAAAACAGCTCTAAGCAGATTATCTAGATCTGCCCAAGTAGGATTATAACTATTAATTATTTGAGACCATAAGGACACAAATCTACCTGAATTTTCCCTGTAATCAGGAAAGGTTTTAGCCAAATCAAATACTTCTTTAGGACTCCAATTTGCAGGTACAGTCATTGCACCTGTAGGGTCCTGTTGGATATACACGAAAAGGATATGCAGGTACTATATCTTCTCCTACAGGTTTTGCAGTTACAGAACATGGATCATTATGTTGGCGTAAAACAGTCTGAAGAAAACTTATTTCACCATATAATTGATCACATTTTTCCTTATAGGTTATAAAATGCTTATCCAGATCTTTCTCAATATTATCAATAAGTTTACTAGAAATTCCCAATTCCTTTGTAGCAGAAATATTATTCCTTTTAAGGTTTCTATCATATGTACAATACTTTCTATTTCACGGCTAAGAAGTGCATTCATTTCTCTAAGCTGAGAAATATTACAATTACTGAAATCTTCAATCTTTGCATCTCCCAATATCTTCTGTTTATTCCTTATCTCTTCTCTTAGTTCAGCTGCACGAGTGATCCTCCCCCTTCCAGAAGTTACATGACTCTCAGAAAAAACAGGGGGAGACGATGGGGATGCACTCGGGACTATTCCAGCTCCAATTACCAATGCAGCAACATCTGCATCATATTCTGGAGAAAGAACGGCTGGGAATTTCCCTGCCTGTTCATTATCATTCTCTTGTGATTCACTCACTTTACCAGCTCCAGCATTCTTCAACACAAACAAATCATTTTTCGTATCATGTGCCATTCGTTGCCACCAATTAAACACAAGCCCTTCACGGGCATCACATAAATTACGTTTAGCCTGCAAAGCACATTTCAGATAACGAAGTTTATCTATAGAAAAAGTTCCCTCCAAAGGAAACTGGAGAAGCACATTATCTTTAGTCACTGCATGCCAGTGTACAATATAATTAGTAGCCATATCCCCATACTTCTCACGCATACAATAAGAAGGGCTACCTTTCTGAACAGCTAAAACCTTAGCCTTGTCATGCCATTCACGCAACTGAGATAAATCTCGTCTACCTAACAGATTACCCATTGCTGTCACCATATAATACTCTCAAACACCTTCTGCCCTTGCCAGGAATGTAGAATCTGTAGATCGGCACGGCACCAACTGAAGCGCTACTCTGCCCCCCCTCACCAGCAACACTGCAGGGCTCTTGGAGTAACGGAAAACCACACTCAAAGCAATGAGAAGGAAATCTAAGAGACAGCAATAAAATACCACACACTTCTATCTATATATATATATATAGATACACCAAAGCTTTGCGGAGAGAAACAAATAGAAACGAGTTCTCTTTGTTTACTCTAACTATTAGCTATGGTTTACTTTATTTATAAGGCTCTTCTGGAGGATACAGCATAATTTCACTTTATTGTGCTACGTCAGGTATTACGTATTCATCACATCATAGGTCAATGTCTAATCAGCATAGGTCAGTATGAGGAGACATACATGTATTCCAAGACATAACTGTTTACTGCTGACTGCTTGATATCTAGTATCCCTGAGACTGAAAGGCTGGAGGACAGGCTGCCCTTTTTCTTATTTCACATAGCTTACAGGACTTGTACCTCTTCACCCCCTTAGTAAGCAAATATATAAAGTTTATTTCTAGGCAAAGTTCTGAACAAATTTAACTCTTTCTCAGGTTTTATTAGACAGTCTGGTTGTGTACACCGCCCTGTACAGACAAGCTTACTTTCAGCAATGTTTTACATCAACAAACGAGGCGGTGTGGGGCTGTCCGTGCTTTGTCAAGAAGCGGTGAACATCTGCTCTTATGCCTGCAGCAACAGGATGCTCCTGCAGGCAGTATACTTCCCAGGCCAGGACATGCGCTGGTGGACCGGCTCAACCTGGGTCCTCCAGCCGCACAAGTGGAGGCTGGACCCCGGGGTAGCTGGTGATGCCCACGGATAGATATCTCTGCCAGCCTAGCCATTGCCCAGCTGCCTCACTTCTGTTCTTGATCTCTTGGGTGGAGGACCTCCTCTGTGCCTTCCTGCCCACACCCCTGATCGCCCAGACATTCTTCAGCACAACAGGTCCACAGTGATCCTGGTAGCCCACAGTGGGCCGAACAGCCATGGTTTCCCTTGCTTTTCTGCCTGTCCATGGTGCCCACGGTTTCCCTGGGGTGCGACCCAGGCCTACTCATGCAGGAAGTCTGCTCTCTCCTGCACCCCAACCTGGGGTCCCTGACATTCCCGGCCTGGCTGCTGAAGGGTAGCCCTGACTCCCTTCAGTCTCTCTACCGAGGGTGAAGGAGGTGCTTCTGGCCTCCCAAAAGACCTCCACATGCCAGGCATACGCCTTCAAGTGGCGGAGGTTCTCCATCTAGTGTGCAGAGAAGCAGATCAACCCCTTCTCCTGTTCTGTTCAGCTAGTACTGCAGGATTACTTCACCTGTCTAAGGTAGGCTTGAATTCTAACTCAGGGTGCACCTTAGTGTGCTGGCGGTGCACCATCATCTAATCAAGAGCAAATCCTCTCTGCCGAACCACTAGTGACTCACTTCCTGAGGGGTGGTCTCCTATCAAAGCCTCCTATCCTCCCTCTGGCGGTGGAGTGGAACTTGAACATTGTACTTTCAAAGCTTACTGCGCCACCTTTTGAGCTGCTTGTCTGCTACCACCTTAAGTATCTCACTTGGAAGATGGTGTTCCTCGTGGCACTCACTTCGTCTCGCCAGGTCAGCGAGCTTCAGGCATTGGTGACAGACCCACTGTACACTAGGTTCTATAGGAAAAGGGTCGTGCTCTGCACACATCCCAAGTATCTGCCCAAGGTGGTATCTCTGTTCCACCTTAACCAGCTGGTGGTGCTTCCCACCTTTTTTCCGTGGCCACACGTCAGCAGGGCAGAGGCCGTTCTTGTACTCTAAGCTGGCGCTATCATTCCTTCATTGCACCCAGGGCCATTGTCGAGCTTCTCAGCTCTTTGTCTCCTTTGACCCAAGTCGATTGGGGGTAGTGGTCTCTAAACGCATCCTGTCCACCTGGGTTGCAGACTGCATAATCTTTGTTTACGAGCAGGCTAGTCTCTCGCTGGAGCACCGTGTCACGGCACAGCGTCCGAACCATGGAGTCCTCCATGGCAAATCTGCTTTCCCTTCCTTTGTCAGAAATCTGCTGGGCCGCTACCTTCGCAGCTCATTACTACCTGGAGAGGGAGTCCTGCCAGGACAGTGCCTTTGGCCAGGCAGTACTCCCATAATTTGTTCGGGGTGTAGGCAACTCCTTCCTTCCAGCCCTTGCTATGTTCATGCTACCAGTGAACTGGTTCCTCACTGGACATTTGGGTCGCTTGTGGGTCTATTGTCTTCTGACTTAGTTGCTGCTGCTCACGGCTTACCTTTCTCTGATCACCCGTGGCTTTTTACAGGTTTTTCAGCAGCCTGTAGCTGTGGAGTCCCATATGTGAGGACTGGCTTCCTGCTTGTTTCCGGAGAAAGTATAGTTACTCACCAGTAACAGGTGTTCTCCGGAGACAGCAGGAATCAGTCCTCACAACCATCTTTCCTCCCCATGGAGCTGCTTCTCTTTTTGCCATCTTGTGTTACGATGATATACTGAGGCAAGATGGCACCGTTTGGTGGGAAGGGGACCACACATACATGGTGCATCTCCCAAAGGCTTTCTTTGAAAGCTGGGGAGAGGTTACTGTGCAGGCTCTGTCTCCAATATGTGAGGACTGCTTCCTGCTGTTCCCGGAGAACACCTGTTACAGTTGAGTGAGTACACTATCAGCGCCCCTAACTAGTCCTTTTATTCTAATTTAGGTGATCATGCAGTGTATTAAAAATTGAATTCATAATCTTCAAAAATCGATGCATTTCAAACTTCTCATTTACTTCTGCCTCAGGGTAAGCACTTATCTGAATGGGTTAGCTTGTCCGTTTCTTCATCATGAATGGTTATCCGTTTCTTCAATAATTTCACTGTGTAACACAATTTTTGTTCCTAGGTAGTGACTGTTATTTCCTAATTGCTTATAACTTAAAAGTATGGAAAATGGTGGTTATTCTCCTTAAACTTTGCTTTTGTGAACAGGAAATTGATGTTTGTGAAATTTATGTATTCCCATTATTAAAACAGGCTTACTTGTGCCTTTTTGTTCACATAAATAAAAGTAAATATTATATGTTGTGGGGTTTTTTAAGATCTCCAGGAACAAGCAGGAATAAGTCCTCACATATGGGTACGTCGGAACCGACGGAGCCTGCGCGGGAAAGCTCCCCAGCTTCCTAGAATGGAAGCTTTTGGGACCTCCCACTGCACATGCGCGCTGCCTTCCCGCCTTCCTGAACAGCTCTCCTCAGTTTCTCTTTTTCCGCGGAGCCAGCAGGTCGTGTATCCTGTCACCGCTGAAGAAATTGTAGTTTTTTGTTTTGTTTCTTTAGACCGCGTACCTGCCTTCCCATACCGATACCGGTATCGCCGGTCTTCCTTTTTCTTTCTTGAAAAATTATTTTCTTTTTCTTTTATTATTTTTCAGCACTTGGTCACTTCAGTTAGGCCTTCAGGCCTACTTGAATTCTCCACATGGAGAAGCCAGCCCCTGGATTTAAGAAGTGTACCAAGTGTACTGCTGTAATATCAGTCACAGACACCCATGAATGGTGTCTTAAATGTTTGGGGCCTGACCACTCCATTCCGGACTGCCCTTCCTGCTCCCAAATGTCTAAGCGTGGGCTGCAGAACCGGGCCAACAAATTCCATGTGCTGTTTGCTTCAGAGAATCCAACATCACAGTCATCCAGGTCATCATCTCCGGATGGATCTCAGGTAACCAAACCTTCTGTGGGCAAGTCCTCAAAGGGCAAATCTCCTTCAAAGCATCGAGAGGCTCTTAGTTTTGAGGACCCTGCCCCAGCCAAACAGCCCCGGCGGGAAGCTCTGCCTTCCAAAACGCCAATTCAGGGGCTACAGGTTGACATCGATGGCACGGCCTCGACAGATCACCTGTTGGACTGCTCTGGGGTACCGGCCCATACCGGTACCGACATCCAGGCAGCCGTGGCGTCTATGGGCAATACTGTCCAATCCATGCAGCAGGCCGTCATGGCTTTCATTAAAGCTGCAATGCCATCGGTACCGCTTCCAGCGGTTCCGGGCCCGGTTCCGGTATCGTCCGCCATGCCGGAACCCAGGCCTTCCTCTTCTAAACGCAAATCGGTACCGTATGGGCTTTCGCTCCATACCGCTTCCATACCCGGTACGCCCGATGTCGATACCTATCGGTATGCGTATCGTGCGTTGGAGGAAACTAGAGAATACACCGATTCCTCTGAGGATTTTGGCTCCTCTGAGTCTGCAGAGCTCTCCCTTGACCTTCCTGAGGAACCTTCTTCTCCAAAAAGGAGAATGTCTCCTCCAGAGGATTTGTCCTTTCAGGACTTTATTTTAGAAATGGCTAAAGGCCTTTCTATCACTACCTCCTCTGAAAGGGAACCAAGGTCAAAAAGATTGGATATTTTAGGATACTCTAAGTCTCCTAAAGAAGCAGTTACCCTGCCTATCCATGAAATCCTTCAGGAACAATTGATGGATTTCTGGGAGAACCCTTTAACTCTGTCTCCTTATTCCCGTAGGTTGGACACCATGTATCGGGTCCCTCCTCCTGGTTTTCAGAAAACTCAATTGCCTCACCACTCCATTGTGGTAAAGTCTGCAATGAAAAAGATCAAGAGTACTAAAAGGCACTCTTCGACACCTCCAGGAAGGGAATGTAAGACACTGGACTCTTTTGGTAGGAAAATCTTCCAGGCTAGTATGCTTATAGCCAGGATTAATTCCTACAGCCTCTATATGGGCATGTTCCTAGGGGAACTTGCCAAGAAAGTGCGGCATTTTGCCCCCTTTATCCCTGAGGATAAACAGGAGGACTTCCTTTCTGTAGTGAAACAGCTTTCAGATGTTTCTAAGTTCTCCAACAGAGCTGCCTTTGATTCCTTCGAGGGAGCCAGCAGAGCTTCTGGCATTGCTATTGCAGCCAGACGTCTGGCTTGGCTCCAGGCTTCTGATCTGGAACCCTGGGTTCTAGATGGCTTACGGAATCTGCCCTGTACAGGTGAGAACTTATTCGGTGCAGAGTGGCAAGTTAAAGCCACTCAAATGGACGCTGAAAATGCCACCTTAGAGAGACTTTCTAAGTCCACTTCTACTCCCACTAAGAAGAAGTCTTTCAAGAGGCCTTATTATAAGAAGGCCAGATATGCTTCCAATACTGGCCAGCAATCTTCTCAACCTCATTTTGCGGCTAAACGTCAGCAAACGAAACAAGCAAGAGCAAAGCCTGCAGCAGCTACTACAGCTCAACAGGTTCCACCCCCTCAGGGGTTTTGACTTGCCCCTAGAGAACTTGCCATTCCTGGTTCTGGACCAACCAGAACCTCTCACCATACCTGGAAGGTTAGCTCACTTTGCTCCCAGATGGGAACAAATCACAACAGAGCAATGGACCCTCTCTATCATCCGAGAGGGTTACAAACTTCATTTCTCCAACCTTCCTCCTCATCACATGGTGAGACCCTTCAATTCTCCATCTCCTCTCCTAGCCCTGTTGGGTCGGGAGATCTCTTCTCTGCTTGCCCAAGGGGCCATAGAAGAGGTTCCTCTTCCTCAACAAGGGTCAGGTTTCTACTCCCCCTATTTTCTCATTCCAAAGAAGACAGGGGGATTCAGACCAATCCTAGATCTGAGAGAATTGAACAAATTTCTGTACAAGGAGAAATTCAAAATGCTCTCTTTGGGCATTCTCCTTCCATACCTTCAGAGTCAGGACTGGCTTTGTTCTCTAGACCTGCAGGATGCGTATACACATCTACTCATCCATCCATCCCACAGAAAATATCTTCGCTTTCTGTTCAGGGGAAGTCATTACCAATACAGAGTACTTCCCTTCGGTCTCGCCTCTGCCCCAAGAGTCTTTACCAAATGCATGGCAGTCGTAGCCGCATTTCTCAGAAGCATGGGGATTTTCGTATTCCCATATCTGGACGACTGGCTCATTCGAGCTCCAACTCAGTCGCAGGCCCAGATTTCCCTAGACCGCACAAGGAGCCTTCTGCAGTATCTGGGACTGGTGGTAAACCTTCCCAAGTCTCAACTCAGCCCTACTCAGTCTCTAGAATTCATAGGGGCCCAGTTGGACACCACCACTGCAAGAGCCTACCTTCCACTGGTTCGGGGTCAGCGTCTGCTGAGCTTGGCCTCCCAAGCCCAGTCCAGTACTCACTTGACAGCCAGGGAAATGCTACGCCTCCTGGGCCATATGGCCTCCACAGTACATGTGGTGCCCTATGCTCGTCTTCATATGAGAGCAGCTCAATGGACCCTGGCCACCCAGTGGACTCAGGCGTCGGGAGCACTCTCAGACCAAATACAAACCTCAAACCGTCTGTCTTGGTCCCTCCATTGGTGGATATCCACCAAGAATCTGTTGTTGGGGGCTCCCTTTCAGCCCTTGCTACCCCAAGCAACCCTCACAACAGATGCCTCCCAATTGGGGTGGGGAGCCCATCTGCTAACTCTCTCCACTCAGGGCACTTGGTCTCCACAGGAGGCCACCCTTCATATCAACCTCCTGGAACTGCGAGCAATTTACCTTGCCCTCAAGGTCTTCTATACCCTCCTTGCCAACCTGACTGTCCTGGTTCAGACAGACAATCAGGTGGCCATGTTTTACATAAACAAACAAGGAGGGACGGGCTCTCTGTCGCTTTGCAACGAAGCTCTCAGATTATGGGCCTTCGCCAGAGAGCACCAAATTCATCTGCTAGCAGTGTATCTTCCAGGAGTTCAAAACTCTCGAGCAGACAGGCTCAGTCGAGTTCTGCTGCCACACGAGTGGTCCCTACACGTGGACCAGATAAGCAGAATCTTTCAGGAATGGGGGACCCCGGACATAGACCTCTTTGCAAGTCCGTGGAATGCCAAACTTCCCCGGTTCTGTTCCAGGACTCCGTGTCAGGAAGCTCAGGCCACGGACGCCTTTCTCCTCCATTGGGGTCAGGCGTTCCTATATGCCTTTCCACCCATTCCGCTGATTCCCAAGACTCTGTTCAAACTCCAGAGAGATCACGGCTCTATGATCCTCATAGCTCCACGCTGGCCACGCCAAGTGTGGTTCCCTCTGCTTCTACAGCTCTCCCAGGGATCCTCCCTGGACTTAGGAGCTGCACCAGACCTTCTGTCTCAGGAGGAGGGGACTTTGTGGCACCCAAACCCCAAATCCCTACATCTCCGAGCTTGGTTACTGAAGGCTTAAGTCTTCAAGACTTTAATCTTTCTCAACCTGTGAAAGATATCCTTCATGCCTCTAGGAAACCTTCCACGAGGCGGTCTTATGCTTTCAAATGGAAACGTTTTTCCATTTGGTGTGCTCAGCAGGGCCTTGACCCTCTGGCACTTCCTTTGAATTCCCTCTTAGACTATCTCCTGCATCTTTCCAATGCAGGCCTTAAGACGAATTCTGTAAGAGTCCATTTAAGTGCTATTTCAGCATCCCTGAAACCTATAAATGGACAACCTATCTCCTCTCATCCTCTTGTTGCAAGATTCATGAGAGGCCTGACTCTCACTAAACCTCCCATCAGACCCCCCCCGGTCGCATGGGATTTGAATCTAGTGCTTGGTCAGCTAATGAAGCCACCTTTTGAGCCGTTATTTTCTACCTCCTTGAAATTTCTTTCCTGGAAGGTACTATTCCTAATTGCAGTCACTTCCGCTCGCCGCATCAGCGAACTGCAGGCTCTAGTGGCTAATCCACTTTATACAAGATTTCATCATGACAAGGTGGTCCTTAGGACGAATCCCCACTTTATGCCCAAAGTGGTCTCGCCTTTTCATCTTAATCAAGAGGTATATCTACCGGTCTTTTTTCCGGCTCCTCATGCATCCAGTGCAGAGAGGAACCTTCATACTCTGGATTGTAAAAGAGCTCTAGCCTTTTACCTTAATAGGACTCAGCCACATCGAAAGTCTTCTCAACTTTTCGTGGCTTTTGATCCTTCACATTTGGGACTTCCAGTCTCCAAGCGTACACTTTCCAATTGGATTGCTCAGTGTATTTCCTTTGCTTACCAGAGTAAAAACATTTCTCTGGAAGGCCATGCCACAGCTCACAATGTGAGAGCCATGGCAACTTCTATGGCTCATCTGCACTCTGTTTCCATTGATCAGATCTGTCGAGCCGCTACCTGGGCCTCGGTTCATACCTTTACAGCCCATTACTGTTTGGACAAGTACTCCCGCCGGGATGCCTTGTTTGGCCAGGCTGTCCTCAAACACCTGTTCCATTCTTAGACAACTCCTGCCCACCTTCCCAGGATGGATGCTGTAATCTTCTGAATATGTAATCTCTGGTCTAGTCTCCGCTTGGTCCTGGGTTCATTTCACTCCACAGACGCAGGAGGGTATTGTAATAAGACAAGCAAACAGGTGTGGCTTGGAGAAAGGTTTTTATGTACAAATAGGCTTAATACATAGGTATTGAACAGAGGTATATAGTGATTGTTACAGAGCTGTTTCAGTGTGCATCACTGAATCTGTGTGTGTGCATGTGTGAAGTGTGAGAGAGATAGAGGCCAGAACCTGTGGGTCAGAGCCGCATGGTAGGCCAGAACATGTGGGTAGAGAGAGAGAGAGGGGGAGGGGTGAAGGGAGTTGATCATCAGAGCCTCATGGTAGTGTCCAAACCTGTCCGATGAAGGAGGGAGAGAGAGAGAGACAGGAAGTGTGTCTGTCCTTTATAGTGCCTCTCCAGCAGTTCCCCTTGAGGTCTGCTATTGTCTTTGGCCACTCCCTTTAAGGTCTACCCTTCTTGATTTAGCAAGGAGGGGCTGCAGCCAGGTCCTAGAGACTGACGTCACCCAGGGGTCAGAGTTTAGACTGAATTAAACAGAGTCCATAGCTGCATGAAATGTATGCTGACATCTCCCACACCTTTTTTATTTTTATTTATTATTTGTGCCTGGAATTGGTGGAAGCAAACCTGTGGTACCTGTCCCAGCTGCCATTACCTGATAGTAGGCAGCTCGTCGAATACCTCCTGTATTAAATACCTTGCTATGTCTAGCAGGTCCCCTGTCCTGCACAGTACTGTCTCTAGTACTGTCTCTAGTGTTCTAGAGATAAACAAGTCTCCTTATGAGTCCAAACCTCGTGTCTTAGGTTGAGCAGCCACTACTGGGGGGGGAACCCAATATGCCACTTACATACCCGTCTTAGAGAGAGTGAACAGTGCATAAGGTCTGCAGGAATTTTTAAGGAGGCTAAAACCAAACGGTACCAGGATGCTATGAGTGAGGATAGGAAGCAATACTAGACTGCAGCTGACTCTGGTATTCAGTGTAATAGGAAATACCGAATTAGCCAAATTAGCAGGCCAAGTTAGCCTGGATGTAGGGGTGGATGCTGGAGAGGTTCAGTGTAACTACCTTAAAATGTTGTTGTTCTGTATGACATGCGCTGCAAGGAAATGTACATTTTTTTCATCTTACAGCACAGGAAAATTATGATAATGCATAGCAATATTTGTACAGCAGTTAAAATAATAATAGGGTGAATAAAAACATTAAAGACATGATCAGCAGTAGGTGAGTAACCAAATAACAATTCCCATACAGACACATGAGCATCTTGTAGCAAGTGTCCAACAATTTGTTGAATGTGTCCATTCTCATAAGCGATGGTGTGATTCACTTCAGTGGATGTTGTTTTAAGGTGATCAATATAGGCATGGAGTTCTGTAAAGTTGAGCAGTTTATGTAGTGTCTCTTCTCCCATGCCAAGTGGTAATGGATGCACAGCATATGAGATAAAGTCTGGAATGTCCATAGAGTCATTGGTAACCAGCGGTGTGGAATAAGTTGTCCCATTAATGGTGAGGGAGACCAGTGGTGTATGACTGCACCAGGTATTGTTTGGTAAATAGTTTGAACTGTACAACAAAGTGTTCTTGGGAAGGCGAATGTCATGCATTCTGGGAGCAATTGAAAAAGAGACTTTCTGGGGAAAGAACAGATGAAAACAAAAGTGTCCAGCTCCAAGGTAGTCAGGGGATATGAGAGCTTAACAGTCAGGGAGCAAGAGGAAGAATTGTTCCAGCAGGAGGTGTCAGCCTCTTTAAACTGGTGAGGTTGACACTTGAACTGAAATGTAGTCTGCTCACACAAACTGGGGTCCATCGGCTTGAATGAAGTCCAGGTGTCGTCCAGTGGCTGTACCCATGTGAGATGGTCCACAGGATACATAAGCATATTATCAAACTGCACCCCAATATTAACAACAGGATAAATAACTGTGTTGTCCTGACCATGGGATCAAAGTACAGATAGAGCAGCCTTGTGGTGAACAAATGGGAACACTAACTGTCCACCAATCAAGGTGAGCTATAGCAAATTCAGGTATTTTGGTACTAGCCATATGGATGAGAGATGGTGGCCAGTGTCCTAACTTTGCAGTGATCAGAATTTCCTTTAGTATAGTAATAAGCTCGATCTGTACTTGATCACAGGCAAGAGCCCAGGAAATATTCTTTCCCAATCTATATTCTCCATGTGCTAAGGTAACAATTTTCTGTTCTATAATGGGAGATATAAGAACAAAGGTATCTACAACTACATTGGACAGTTTAGAGGAAGCTTCATTAATAATATGTTGTGAGGTAAAACCATCAGCAGCATGCTGAGCAGTGGATCCCATTTTATTACGGAGCACCTCTATATCAATTACATCAAGGGCACCCAGTGCAGTCCCTGTGCCACCTAAAATTGTATCAATTAATTCACGCTTGTGTCAAAATTGCTTAGCTCTGGGTGTTACTGACTGCATATCAAACCAAGTATTGAGCATTTGTATGTGGTTGGCCACAAACTGAGAGCAATTTGGATATTTGTGAGTAACTAGAAACAATTTGGGAAATAGATGCCAAGTAAGAAAATGGTATTCCACATCATATAAAACATCGTGTGGTGCATCATATTTAATCTGAAAGGGATGTCCTTCCTGAAATAGGTGGATATCAGAAAGGTAGAGTACAGGAGGAACAGAAGTGGTGGGAGGGGTGGGATGAGGGGTGGTAGGTAAACAAGATACATCCAAAAGGAATGAAGTCTCAGTGATGTGCTGTTGATCACTCAAAACCCATGTATAAGTTATTTTCCAGGTACCTCTGTCCTGACAGGAAATATTGTACAATATCAAAGCAGGAGGACCTAGAAAGTAACGTTCTGGGCGTGCCCTCAATTCTTGTGTCCTTTCCAGAGAAGTGGAAACTGGTGGCTCCCACTGTACTTGAGTGATGTTTAATGAATAGAACACTGGCTTGTCCTGTACTGAACAGAAACTCAGGATGACCAGATCCTTTCCTTCCGGGAACGGTGGGGGTATTTCTTGATAACGATATACCCCACTTGTGGAGTTAGCCCAGCCAATCGTGCATATTCGGATGATAGTTCCTGTAATGAGACTTGAGTAGAAGAGAGCAGATACAAGAACAACAGCAAACCGAGACATAATAAAAGCAAACTTGTTTCACTCTACTAGGGAGTAAACTAATGCTCCCCACTTATACTATGTAACACCAAAACAAAAAAATTTTTTTACTAATTTCTAACTAACTACTTATTTACATAACTATTAAACACATGTCAACTATACAGCAGGAGTAAATAGTTACCGTCCTCAAGCGACTTTTGTTCAGAAAGCAGCTGTCCGTGCTGTCTTCATAAAGCAGCTGTCCGTGCTGTCTTCAGGTGGTATCTGAAAACAAAGACTGATAACACACATATTACCCATATGGTTTTAACTGGGTGATGTGTTTCCAGTACTGCTGGTTGTCGTGCATTAGGATAGGCTTGGGCCTAAGGTATCAGTAACTAAGTATGGTCCCTCCCACTGTGCAGTTACAAAGTGGAGGTTTGGTCTAGGTCTCATCTCTGCAAGACACTAGTGACAGGGCTTCCTTCATGTGTTCATGAAATATTGATGGGGAATCCTTATATCCCTGTGGAGGCACAGTCCATGCACACTGTTTTGGCCTGGCTGGTGAATTGCATGTGGAAGAAATAGGTCTAATCAGATCCCTCTCCTCCAGTATCTTCACAATTTTAGTCACTGGTTCTATAGCCTGATGAGGTACTGGGTATTGCTTCTGTGGTGGAGGATCCTCACCTTCCAACAGTATTTCTGTGTGCATTTTCCCACAATCTAACTTGTCTTGAGCCCAGACTGGAATATCAGCCACTTCTGAGGGAATTACACACAGATCATACTGTTGAGCTGCCTTAGTGCACTGAGTTGCTAACTGCATGGGAATGACTTCATGCACTAAAGTTTTAGAAGCACTTGAAGTTCCTGAATACTGCCACAATTTAAGATTAGCCATATCCACCACCAAATTTAACTGGTTGAGAACATCAATTCCAATTATTTCTTTTGGTGTGTTCACTATAGTGGAAGCAGTGGTTTCTAACATTTCCTTGTTTTGTTCACTGTGCACAGGGATACCCCATTTAACTGGGATAGCCACACATTTGGAAGCTGTGTCATTAATTCCTTGAATTTCATAAATTTCCATATTTTTCTGATGTGCAGTGGGAGAAGCTCTGTTTGTAAAACTAATTCCAGCCCCTGTGTCAATCAAAGCTAATTTATCCTGACCCCCTACTCTACTGATAACATTGGGGCGTGCACAAGAGTCCAGTATCAAGGGTGTTACAAGCCTTAAATTGTGTCCTGGGCCTGTATCCATTTCATCACCCAGAGGCTCTGGAATTGAGTCCTCTGCTGAGATAAAGGAGGCAGGCTGGGCTATGAAGGCTTGAGACATTTTGATATCTGAACTCAAGAGGTCAGGACATCCCTATGCCCTAGCCTTGTGTTTGTCCTGAGCTGCTTGTAAATCCTGTTTTAATTTATCTATTTCTATCTGCAGTGTATGTTTATCTTGTTCCCATTTAGTTTTTTCCTTTTCTAGCCCATCTCTCTGTGCTTTGAGCTCTTGAAAGGGGATGTAACCTGAGGAGTTTCTAAAAGTACCTCTGCCGTGTGCTCTCCAAGGGGCGTGGCCTCTGTCGGTGTTTCTTGTGTACTGAGAGGATCCTTCAGCTTGCCACTTAGGGGTGTGTCCTCTGTCTGTGTTTCTTATGTACTGAGAGGATTCATTGGCCTGCCACTTCCGTGCCTCTGATACTGTAATGACCTGCGAGGGCTGGGTCTTCCAAACAGACCCAATTCTGAGCATTAGAGTATCAAAAGGGGTTGCTTCAGGGTCTTCAGAAAATAACAGAAGGTGTTTTGTAATCTCAGGGGATAGCAATTCTAATAAAAATTCCTTATGCATGCTCTCCCCATAATCCTCTGCCTTGGGCCAGGACTCTTGCTCATTAAGAACTGCTTTTAAAATCCAGGCTCTATATGCAAACTGTTCCAATGTATCATCTGGTAAAGGTGAAATAATTTTAAATACTTGCATTGGGGAACAGTGAAATAGTTTCTCAGTACCCCTTTTAACCAACTGGTATGGGTGAGTGAGAGAGCCAACCCTGTAATAGTGTGGCCCTAGAGCCAGATGCATAAGTCTATCAAAGTCTGATTGTTTTCTTCTGTATTTCCCTAGACCCCAGTGAATCAGAATATCAATCGCCCATTTAACCCACTGATTTACATTAAGAGGCATAGTGCCAATTTTCTCAACTATTTTTTCAATATCTCTATCTTTTAAATTTTCCTGGAACATTAATTTAACTGGTGCTTTTAGTTCTGTACTGGCTGCCATGTCTAAGTCATCTGAATTATTCTCCTGACAGAGATTGCTGGGTTCTGGCTGAGATAAACTATCAGAATTTTGTTCTGATTCAGCTGTATTCTTTCCCTTCCTAAGTTCAACTATGCATACTTTAGTATTCTTTTGTTGCTGATAAGGTGTGTCATAGGCATAGGGAATGGGTGTATC
The DNA here is from genome assembly GCA_033557465.1 of Ichthyophis bannanicus. Classification (NCBI taxonomy): domain Eukaryota; kingdom Metazoa; phylum Chordata; class Amphibia; order Gymnophiona; family Ichthyophiidae; genus Ichthyophis; species Ichthyophis bannanicus. Next base: position 526,141,185 of record CM066031.1, on the reverse strand, counting down.
TTTGTTCTTTTGTTTCTCTCTAGCTGGTATGCATGGCTCATAGGCATATGGTGCTGAGGGAGGGGTAGGTGTTGACTTTCTTGCAGAGGCCACTTGATCTTTAATGTGTCTCAATTCAAGTTTAAGTGCTTCTAATTGTTCACTAACAGTTATAAAAGAATTTGTGGCTTGAATCACTTGAGTTCTCTGAATAGAAATACAACTTTGTGCCTCCTCCAGTTCTTTGATCAATTGGCTACACTGAGAAGTCAGTTCAGAGTTTTCTTTTTTCATGCTAATTAGGCCCCTGGCCATGCCTTGGATGAAGAGGCATTTTCTTTTATTTGTTTTCTTTTTGAATTCATGATCATGGCTTAACATTCGTTTTTGAATATTATACCATGAGTCAGGGAATTCCCCTTCATATGGACCTCCTTTTCTCTTACAATATGAAATTAGAATTTCTGTAAGTTCTTTAAAATCAAATGCTTCCATATTAGATACTGCAGAAAGGCTGTAGTTGGACTATCTAAAATGTGTAACCTTAGAAGGAGGAATGCTAACTTAAAAGGTATTTCACACCTATTTAACAGGGTGGAGTAGATTAACAGAATTGTATCAGTTGCAGCCAGCTGCAAGCCTGCTCTCAGTAAGATAGTTACTGACAGGAGACAGAGAAATAGAAGTTAAAAGGGAGAAAGATTAACATTGTCAGATATTCCTGCTCACACCAAGATATATACTGACAAGAGAGAGAAATAAAAGTCAAATAGACAGGAGGGTACATTAGTGTTACCAGGAAAGATGTATATTGTACTCTATGAGGGAATATTTAACTGTGTAACTCTGTATTTTCTTAGCAGCTCAAATACTATATAAAATCTGTAGCAAGCCTATACATAAAAATAAGACAATTGCAAGCCACTCTGTGTCATGTCCTTAAAATTCTAGATTCTTACAGAGCCTTTTGACACTAAAAGTCTCACCTTGTCTAACCCACAAAACAAAATTGTAAATGGTCACAAGGGCTATTGATTTTCCTGTCTCACTCTGTCTGAAATCTACTTAATGTATTATACAAAATTATTACTTACCCAACTGGAGATCTGCTGTGAACTCCCAGACGAGCCCCCAATATGTAATCTTCTGAATATGTAATCTCTGGTCTAGTCTCCGCTTGGTCCTGGGTTCATTTCACTCCACAGACGCAGGAGGGTATTGTAATAAGACAAGCAAACAGGTGTGGCTTGGAGAAAGGTTTTTATGTACAAATAGGCTTAATACATAGGTATTGAACAGAGGTATATAGTGATTGTTACAGAGCTGTTTCAGTGTGCATCACTGAATCTGTGTGTGTGCATGTGTGAAGTGTGAGAGAGATAGAGGCCAGAACCTGTGGGTCAGAGCCGCATGGTAGGCCAGAACATGTGGGTAGAGAGAGAGAGGGGGAGGGGTGAAGGGAGTTGATCATCAGAGCCTCATGGTAGTGTCCAAACCTGTCCGATGAAGGAGGGAGAGAGAGAGAGACAGGAAGTGTGTCTGTCCTTTATAGTGCCTCTCCAGCAGTTCCCCTTGAGGTCTGCTATTGTCTTTGGCCACTCCCTTTAAGGTCTACCCTTCTTGATTTAGCAAGGAGGGGCTGCAGCCAGGTCCTAGAGACTGACGTCACCCAGGGGTCAGAGTTTAGACTGAATTAAACAGAGTCCATAGCTGCATGAAATGTATGCTGACAGATGCCTGAGATCCATACGAAGATGGCGAACCCTTGGAGGGGGATCTCCCAGGCATCTCAGCTAGGGAGTCCCCATATGTGAGGACTTATTCCTGCTTGTTCCTGGAGATAGCACAGTTACTTACCTGTAACAGGTGATCTCTGGGAACAGCAGGAATTAGTCCTCACAACCCACCCACCTCCCCTAGGAGTTGTATCTTCTATCTATCTGTCTTCCTGTCCTCTCTCTATTGTCTCAGCTATAAACTCGAAACTGAGGAGAGCTGTTCAGGAAGGCGGGAAGGCAGCGCGCATGTGCAGTGGGAGGTCCCAAAAGCTTCCATTCTAGGAAGCTGGGGAGCTTTCCCGCGCAGGCTCCGTCGGTTCCGACGTACCCATATGTGAGGACTAATTCCTGCTGTTCCCAGAGATCACCTGTTACAGGTAAGTAACTGTGCTTTATTCAAGAAAGACCATAAAACATTTAGAAGTGAATAGATTTTTGACATTTATGATTATATTGTAAAGCACTTTCACGAATAAGCCCCCAGATGTAGTCTCCCATCATGTTCTCGTTCTACTGTCCTTGGTAACGGCATTCAAATTCTAGTGTATCCTGGTGGAAACCTTCACCTTGCTCCTCGGTGTATGCTCCCATGTTCTTGATTTTATCAAGATGAGCATCAAGAATATAGACTGAGAGACATCCTGCAGCCCATTTTGCCATAATTCTTAACCAGAGTCTCAATCAGCTCTACAAAGTTTTTGCCCTTGTGATTTTCCTAAAAGCCATGAACCACTGCAACAAAGCTGTTCCAAGCTGCTTTCTCCTTCCTAGTAAGCAGCTTGGGAAATTCCATGCACTCAAGAATCTTTTTTATTTGACCTTTGCCTCAGACAATTTAGAGGAGAAGTCTTGAAGGTACTTGAAGGCTGTCGACTCTTTCTCTAGAGCTGTGACAAATTGTTTCATAAAGCCTAATTTGATGTGTATAGTGGCATCAGCACCTTCTGTGGTTCCACCAGCGTCGTCTTCCACTTCATGTTCTTTGTCCCAACAGAAAATTCAGTTTGCTGTGGCCAGTCCTGCCTGTGGTAGTGCGCTGCGGTGTCCCTGCTGTCTCAAAGACAAAAATAGCAGGGAAACTTGGTAAAACCACTTTGGAGACCCATCAGAAATGCCACCATTTTAAAGCCTCCAATAACCTCCCAGCTGTACTCGGCATACTTCAAGGCTTCTAGCAAGGTCTTGACACTGCTTTAATCTTCTTTGAGGTTCACTGAGTGACCTAGGGGAAGAGACAGGTACTGGTTTCCGTTATGTAGCAGCATGGCTTTGAGCACCTGGAAGAGCTGTCAATGAACAGGCGCCTCTCCTTCGGGTTACATGCAATTCCAATAGTGTCGAACAGACCGGTCACGTTGTGCAAAAGCGGAACCCACCTTGACTAGTGAAGAAGCTAGAAAAAGTGTGGTGACCCTTCCTCTGACCTGTGACTTGCACACTTCCATCCAACAAGTTTTGCAGCTTTGAACCTGGACGTCAAAAGCTCGGGATTGGACTTGGTGTGAGACCACGATCTCTGCCCAAGTTGTTGATGTCATTTTGGTTTAGGTAGTAACTGTTTCTCTCCTCAGCTCCACCTCTGATATTATAATCTAGATCTGCAAGGTCGTCTTCATTTTGGGAATTGCTACTTTCTTCTGAAGACAAGTGCTTTCTCTGTGGAGGAGTGGGTATAGGGAGCTCTGGGGCAATGGATGAAGGAATGCTCGGACACATGACAGAAGGAGCATTCTTGCCAGTCTGACGTATGGAAGGATCCACTGTGCAGAAGTAGCAGTTGCTCAGGTGGTCAGTGGGTTCCTGCCAAATTCTTAGGATAACGAACTTCATGATGCCCTCTTCCCCTCTGTACCATCTTGCCAAAAAATATATAAATATAAATATTGTGATAAGGAAGCTTATCATAGCTCAGGAAGGAGCTATAGTAAAGGTGAAGTGACTCTGAACAAGCAACCTGTCAGTTCTGGTAGAAATAAGAAAACAGAATTTTTCCATAAAAGACTACCAGTCCCAGAATGCACCAGGTTTCCAACAGCCATTAGAGGAGCTGAAGTGGGGAAACGTGTGTTCAATCAAGAGGGCTATGAGGTAATCCCCAAGCACTCATCTCAAAGGGCAAGGCCTGATTCAGCACAGCTGCGCTGTGCTAGGGTGGAGCACTCATCTAAGCAGAATAAAGGTAGAGTTTATTCTACAGAGAATTATCCTCAGAATCAGCTTGGATATCCTCAGCTTGGACATCTTCATGATCTTGGACAGCTTCATCATCTGGAGGATCATCAGAAGCAGAAGCCAGAGCGGACGGACAGAGAGGGCAAGAAACCCTTTGGAAGAAAGAAGAGAAAAACATTTGGGAGGTCTAAAGGAGTCCAGAGCAGTACGTATACTGGGAGACATTCAAAAGGCCAGCATACACCATTGGACTGGGGAAAACCAGAGGAGTGGTGTGCAGAGCTAGGAATCTCCAGACGGTACCTGTGAGGGAGATGGCTGTACTTGGAAGGGACCCTAGGACCCGTGCCAGAAGGTATGTGAAGAGAGATCCAGTGTCCATAGATCTGGATTGGAAGGCTGGACATAAGAACTGGACTACATACTGGCCAGGCTATTTAGAGAGGAACTCTAACAGCAATGGAAGCTCAGGTATGAACACTGATCTATGCCCTAGCTATAACCTTGAAAGACAGCAGGGAAACAAGTATTCTCCTGAGAGTGCTCCATTGAGAAATTCCTCTGTGCCAATCCATGATATTGAACCCATGATTGTTGAAGAAGGGGAAGAAGTGGTAGATAAGGCTGTGAATACATGGATTGCTCTCTGTCTTTAATCTACTCAGAAAAGCTCCTGAGTAGGATTTGAGCCATGCAGTAGAAAGTAAGCCAGCTAAGGGGATTCAGCTGGGTAACTGCTAGCAATTGAGCCTTACCTAATTGCTTGTGAGCTCTGAGGGAATCACTTCTGAATCTATGTGTGAAGATATAAGAAGTTAACCTGAAAAGAACAGTTTTTCCCTTCTTTGTGGGTTTTGCTTGTTGTTTGAGGCATTGCTAAGAAAATATTAGCTAAAGTCTACAGAAAAGACCATTCTGTTACCATCCTGGTCTTTATTCTTTTGCTTTGATTGCCTGACAAGTTCAGCTGTTGTTTTCCTGATTTTGTTTTTCTAAGTTTAACACTGAAAGCAAGTATCCTGTTTTATGTGCTACCAAGCATATCTGTGTTGGGAGAAATAACCCCATAAATAAATATCTTATTGGCTTTACACTCAAGCACAACTAATTATTGTGAACGGCTGTGTCTGGTGTGAATGGACTGCATTTCCCACAATCCCTTGCAAATCATATTGATATATGCCTTTGCCAAGACTGTGAACATTCTCACCCAGGCACCCGTCTGACAAATGGCGTAGTTTTTCGGATTGCTTTTGCGCAAAGGGATATACTTGCTAAGGATTACAACTCAAATCTGAAGGAAAAGACAGTTCAAGTTTGAAAGCTGGAAAAAAAAAGATTTTCCCTCAACTGCACTTTGGAGGAGAGGTGGCTGTTCCAAGTAGCTGTCCCAGGAGGAAAAGACCCTGTGCAGAGCTGGATTCATCACTGGCATAAGGTAACAAGTACCTGGGCATGTCTAGTGGTGGATGGGAGTAAGGCACAGGGGTAATTGAAAAAGAAAAGTAGAAAAAAAACACCTGTTTGGAAGGTGGTGCACTGTGGGGTTTTTTTTGTGTTTTCTTGCAGGGATCAAGATGGATCCAAGGGAATTAGCTGATTGGATGGCAGCCCAGTTTAGCAGACAACAGGAGCTAGCACAGCAAGCTCAGGACACTGCTATGAAAGCCTTAATGGACCAGCAGAAGCCAGTGCTTGATCTGGTGCAAGCCCTAGTTAAGCTGCAGAACCAAAGTGGACCAGATGCAAGACCAGCAGTAAATACTGGTACACACCACAAGTGGACAGTGTGGGACTCAATCAGGGAATTGGGGCATTTAGTTTTGGGAAGCTAACTCCAGATGATAATGTTGATGATTTTCTAGAGTCTTTTGAAAGAGTGGCACAAGCATTAGCATGGCCAGAGACCCAGTGGGCAGTAAGGCTGGCAGCCTCATTAACTGGAGAGGCGCTTGCAGCTTATAGAGCAATGCCAGCAGCCCAGGCTTTGAATTATAAGGATGTAAAGGCTGCTATTAGAGATTACAAAACAATCCCCTCCACTGATCTTCAGAATTTTCCCGATGACAATTACTTTACTGTCTCTTATTTGTGTAAATCTTACCATCTACGGGTGACAATCAACAGTGAAAATCGGTCTCAGACTCACAACGGCAACGCTTAGAATGTTTCTCCAAAGCGATATGCCTGTTCGCATCAATGACCTTTCAAATTCACTGTTATTTTTACCAGTAGTTCATTAATAATACCCTTTTTTTTCCACTAGATGGAATTTAGACTCAATCCATACATCAGAATCTTCTGAAATTCATCTGCACTTCTTTATATGTGCACTATTATGTTTAAGATTGTGCTTTGCTTATCTCAATATCGCTGGTGCTAATCCCCGACGCCACCAAGTGGGTACCGCTCCTGCGTTTCGTTATTCTTCTTCAGGGGGAATATCTTGATATCAGCACGATCTACAAAACAACCCGGAAATTCTCAGTCACATCAGGATCGCCATATCACTTATGCCTGTGGGATACCATTGATAAAAGATTGAGCACCCACCTGTCAGCTTGCGGCTAAACCATACATCCTCTTTTCTTCAAAGCTTGTAAAGTGTGGTGAAAAAACGCCGTGCCTGCATGAAGATGTACTTACTTGGATTTAAATGGAAAGATGGCGCCATCGAAGCAGCCAATCAGAGGGGAACAAGATTGTTTCCCAATGATTGCTAGGTTACAGATGTACTAAACACCTAATGATTTTAAACACATGCTCGCCATTCAATGTAAGTGTTCAAGCCAGTGGCCCCCACGGTCCCTAACCGGAAGATCCATTTTTGTTCCTGGATCACCAAGGTTTGAGAACGGGATTTGCCTCTTCTACCAGTGAGCACTTTTTCTATCGCAAAACACCGGAGATCGGTGAACTCATGGTGATGACTCAAACAATGTGCGACTATAGGCGCTTCTACTGATTTACATTTTAACTTGCTGCGATGTTCATTAATTCTGGTCTTCAATTGTTGCTCTGTTTTTCCTATGTACAGCAATCCACATGGGCATTTAAGAGCGTAGACTACATGATCCGTGGTGCAGGTTGTCAAATGTCTCAACGAATAACTTTGCCCATGATATTCAAATTGGGTAAGCTCTTCGGTGACTGCACAAACATTACAATTACCACAGGATTTGTGTCCCCCGGACTCCGACGGGTTTGATTCACTTGGTGTTCGTAATTTCGCCGGACTTAGTGTCCTTCAAATTTAAATGCCGGGTCCACACACAGCGGATCGATTTGTCCTGAAGCCCAGGTAGAGTAAAATAACAGTGAATTTGAAAAGTCATTGATGCGAACAGGCATATCGCTTTGGAGAAACATTCTAAGCGTTGCCGTTGTGAGTCTGAGACCGATTTTCACTGTTGATTGTCACCCGTAGATGGTAAGATTTACACAAATAAGAGACAGTAAAGTAATTGTCATCGGGAAAATTCTGAAGATCAGTGGAGGGAATTGTTTTGTGGTTTGGTAGTAACCACCCTCTGATATTTGACCTTATTTGGAGTGTTGCTATTATAGATTGCCTAGGGTTGTCTATTTCACAGTATAGGCGAATGTTTAGAGCTACTACATTAAGAGTGGGTGAAACACCCAGGGCTCTGAGTCAGAGAATCAGAGGATTAGCTGTAAAATGGTTGGAGCCTGAGCAAAAGACGGTAGAAATGTTATTAGACATTATTATGCTTGAACAATTTGTCTGCTGTGCCTAAGGATTTGCACACTTTCCTTATACAGCAAAATTGCCAAAATCTTAGAGAGGCAACCATGCTAGCAGAGAGATTCTTGGAAGCCACGCAGGCTTGCCATAGAATGGGTGGCCCTCTGAAGATTGGTGCTGAGGCAAGCTGTGCTGTATCAGAAAAGAAAATAGTTAAAAATGTTTCTGAAAATAAATGTACTGTGCCAAACCAGATGACACAGTGGAGTAGAAAGAAATGTTTCAAGTGTGGAAAATGGGGACATTTAGAAAAGGGATACCAGACACACACTAGCTTATGGGTGTGGATTTAAAACAGCCCAAAGAAGGATTTCTTTTGATGGTTGATGTGCAAGGAATTACCACAAATGCTTTGTTAGACTCTGGGGCAGACCAGAGTATGATGTCAAAAAGGCTTTGGAAGAGGATAGAGGCCCAAGAAGGATTTGTGCCTAGAACCCCTGAAAGCCAAGTTCACATCAGATGCATTCATGGTGCTGCAACATCATATCCCACCTATAGGCTAAAGGTTAAGTGCCTGGGGGAACAAGAGGAAGTCCTGTTAGCAGTGGTGCCTAGGCTACCCTTTGATTTGGTTCTAGGAAAGGACTGGCCAAGATTTAAGCAGGGTCTAGTGGAAAGGCTAGGAAAGAAGGAATAATGGAAATAGCTCCCGGGCCTTTCTTTGGAAGTCCTCAGTCCCTAGCTAAAAAGATGGTTAAGCTTCCATAAGGCCAAACTATAGGTAATAAGAGGGGCCTTGTATCCACCCGCTCGCAGGCTAAGGTAGAGAGCCAGCAGAAGAAGGAGGGGGAGCAGGCAGAGTTATTAGGAGACTTACCCTCTCATGATGATTTAATAACTCCATCATCTGGTAAAGTAAGAAAGTTGAAAGCACAAAAGAGGCGTGAGAGACTTTGCAGAGCACAGGGTAGGGCTGAGATGTTAGCTGGTCAAAGTGTACCCTGGGTGCCAGCTGAGTTAGTGGCAAAGTTTCCTAACTTTCCACAAGAGCAGCGAGTTGATCAAGCTCTCACCCGAGCTTTTAAGTATGCTCAGGAGGTCAGGGAGGAGTTGCCCAGATTCAGACTAGATAATGAGATATTATATAGAGAGAGTCGGGACCCCAGAAATGGGACCATACTTAAACAATTGGTGGTACCCACAACTTTCAAAGGGCTAGTACTTAGATTAGCACATGATCATCCAGTTGGAGGTCATAAAGGGATGCAAGGAATGCTGGATCAAATACTTATGCGTTTTTACTGGCCAGGTATCTTCAAAGAAACTGCCCAGTTTTGTGCTGCATGTCCAGCGTGTCAGCGAGTTACAGCGGCTCACCCACCGGTGGTGCCTTTGATTCCCATGCCAATTATCACAGACCCAATTGGTCGCATTGCCATGGATATTGTAGGCCCATTAGTCAAAACGCCCCGAGGTTTCCAATACATCCTAGTTATGGTAGATCAGGCAACAAGGTTTCCCTTGGCCCATACCATTGAGGAATGTTTCTGCAAAAACAATAGCTTTAGAGTTAGTAAAATTGTTTTATGAAGTGGGATTCCAAAGAGAGGTGTTGACTGACCGAGGGTCCAATTTTGTATCCAAATATTTGGCCCAGGTCTGGGATGCCTTTGGCATTCATCACGTAAAAACAGCCTACCATCCACAATCAAACGGTTTGGTGGAGAGATTCAACCAAACTCTCAAACAAATGTTGAGAAGGGGGTTAGCAGGAGAGGTAAAAGAATGGGATATGTTATTGCCCTTTGCCTTATATGCCTGCAGGGAAAGAATTCAGGTCTCCCCAGGTGTAACTCCATATGAATTGATGTATGGTAGGGCTCCACGGGGTTTGTTAGATATTTTAAGGGAACAATGGATTGATCCTGAACCACGAAGTCAGGAAGTGCCACAGTTTCTACGTGACTTGAGAGCACGTTTGAAAAGGACCTCGCAGGTTGCTGAGAGGAACCTGCAGGACAGCCAAGTACGCCAGAAAGGGTGGTATGATAGGAAGGCCAAAAGCCGCCAATTAAGCATTGGTGAAAAGGTTTTGGTTCAAGTAGCAGGTACAGCCGCATAATTTGAAGTACAGTGGAAAGGGCCGTGGAAGGTTGTTAAACAAGTGAGCCCAGTATCTTATATGGTAGAAAATGCCAGAGGGCATAGGCAGACCTACCATATTAATGTACTTAAGTCTTGGAAGGAGAGGCCTGTAAATAATAATGACCCTGAAGCCAGTCAGGAAGTAAGTGAGCTTCAAAAAGATAGCACTCTCGTAGGTATTACGGACTGTAGGAAAGACGTTTCACCAGTTAAACCAGTCCGTAATAACTTAAGCAGGGGGGTATGTGATAAGGAAGCTTATCATAGCTCAGGAAGGAGCTATAGTAAAGGTGAAGTGACTCTGAACAAGCAACCTGTCAGTTCTGGTAGAAATAAGAAAACAGAATTTTTCCATAAAAGACTACCAGTCCCAGAATGCACCAGGTTTCCAACAGCCATTAGAGGAGCTGAAGTGGGGAAACGTGTGTTCAATCAAGAGGGCTATGAGGTAATCCCCAAGCACTCATCTCAAAGGGCAGGGCCTGATTCAGCACAGCTGCGCTGTGCTAGGGTGGAGCACTCATCTAAGCAGAATAAAGGTAGAGTTTATTCTACAGAGAATTATCCTCAGAATCAGCTTGGATATCCTCAGCTTGGACATCTTCATGATCTTGGACAGCTTCATCATCTGGAGGATCATCAGAAGCAGAAGCCAGAGCGGACGGACAGAGAGGGCAAGAAACCCTTTGGAAGAAAGAAGAGAAAAACATTTGGGAGGTCTAAAGGAGTCCAGAGCAGTACGTATACTGGGAGACATTCAAAAGGCCAGCATACACCATTGGACTGGGGAAAACCAGAGGAGTGGTGCTGCAGAGCTAGGAATCTCTAGACGGTACCTGTGAGGGAGACGGCTGTACTTGGAAGAGACCCTAGGACCCGTGCCAGAAGGTATGTGAAGAGAGATCCAGTGTCCAGGGATCTGGATTGGAAGGCTGGACATAAGAACTGGACTACATACTGGCCAGGCTATTTAGAGAGGAACTCTAACAGCAATGGAAGCTCAGGTATGAACACTGATCTATGCCCTAGCTATAACCTTGAAAGACAGCAGGGAAACAAGTATTCTCCTGAGAGTGCTCCATTGAGAAATTCCTCTGTGCCAATCCATGATATTGAACCCATGATTGTTGAAGAAGGGGAAGAAGTGGTAGATACAGGCTGTGAATACATGGATTGCTCTCTGTCTAAACTCCTTTGGTAATTTGCTGTTGCAAAGTACAACAACCATCATAAAGAAATACAAACTTGTTCTTTAATCTACTCAGAAAAGCTCCTGAGTAGGATTTGAGCCATGCAGTAGAAAGTAAGCCAGCTAAGGGGATTCAGCTGGGTAACTGCTAGCAATTGAGCCTTACCTAATTGCTTGTGAGCTCTGAGGGAATCACTTCTGAATCTATTTGTGAAGATATAAGAAGTTAACCTGAAAAGAACAGTTTTTCCCTTCTTTGTGGGTTTTGCTTGTTTGAGGCATTGCTAAGAAAATATTAGCTAAAGTCTACAGAAAAGACCATTCTGTTACCATCCTGGTCTTTATTCTTTTGCTTTGATTGCCTGACAAGTTCATCTGTTTTCCTGATTTTGTTTTTCTAAGTTTAACACTGAAAGCAAGTATCCTGTTTTATGTGCTACCAAGCATATCTGTGTTGGGAGAAATAACCCCATAAATAAATATCTTATTGGCTTTACACTCAAGCACAACTAATTATTGTGAACGGCTGTGTCTGGTGTGAATGGACTGCATTTCCCACAATCCCTTGCAAATCATATTGATATATGCCTTTGCCAAGACTGTGAACATTCTCACCCAGGCACATTATTTATTTTTTTTTTACAGGGTGACCCAAAAAAAGTGAACATCTCGTAGCATATAAGTTATTTAAAATTTCAAAAAGACAGATGTAAACGATTGACAAATTTAAAAAAGATGGTGACCGGAAACTGTCAAAATAAAGACATTATATAGCTAAGAAAGGTAAATAAGTAAACTATTTAAGCTTTTCATTTACGAGATGTTCTCACTTTTTTTGGGCCACCCTGTATATATAATTATGGTGAAAACATTAATTTGAATTAATGATGATCTTGCTAAATATTTCATACATTATGTAAAAATTCAGTAACAATAAAGATTTTATAACATAAAATGCCACAGTCTAAGCTAGCATCAATTGTCCATCTTACCTTCCAGAGTTTTCTTGCAGTGCTCGCAAGTGGAATGAGGCACCAGGGTTTGTCCTGATCCCCAACAGGCATGCCAAAATATGCCTTGTAAGCTTCACACATCTTGGCAGATGCTTCCACGGAGTACTTTTTTACTTTTGTCTTGGTAAAATCACCACAGACATAGCAGAATGCGTCTGCGGGATGCATACAGCTGTAAACCGCTCTAATGCCTTTGGGTCTGAGCGGTATATCAAATTCAATAAACATAAACATATGGTGGTGTTGCTCGCTCCTAGGTTTCCACTCGGTAAGAAGGCTGCTGAATGACTGTGTTCACTCTGCGCAAATCCGTTGTTTTTATAGATGCAAGGCGAAAGTGACATTATAGTCACCAAAAGGCTTTTATTAAAAGTTTCCAAAAGTTATACAAAGTTCCAAAAGTTTTGCAAAGTTCTAGAAAGTTCTAGAATTTTTCAAAAGGTACTCCAAGTGTACTTTGCACTAAATCAGAGCTACTCAATTCCAGTACTGGAGGTCCGCAGCCCTGCAGGTTTTTGGGATATCCCTAATGATATGCATGAGATATATATGCATTAGAGATAGCCTGCCAACCTGACTGGTTTTTGGCCCTCCAGGGCTGGATTTGGAGACCCCTGCCTTATACCTCTGTCATTTAAGATTGTAAGTGGGCAAGGTGCAGATGTCCAAGACATCAAAAAGGTTAGAATTTGTCACATTCCTCCTTGCTTCTCACCACCACCAAAATATTGTCTATTAGACAACTTTTTGGTGGTGTTGAGAATCTAGGAGGAATGTGACACATTCTATCTACCCTTTTGATGTCTAGAAGATCTGTACCTTGCCCACTCACAATCTTAAATGACAGAGGTGTAAGGCAGGAGTCTCCAAATCCAGCCCTGGAGGGCCACAAACCAGTCAGGTTGGCAGGCTATCTCTAATGCATATATATCTCATGCATATTATTAGGGATATCCCGAAAACCTGCAGGGTTGCAGACCTCCAGGACCGAAATTGAGTAGCTCTGCACTAAATCTATCTAGAATGTCCTGCAAAATAGGTAATTTTCAAAAATATCACCCTCCTGGTCCCAAAAGCAGTGTTTGAGGGCCATAATTTATTTATTTATTTATTTATATTCTCTTATATACCGCGCTATTCTGCATCAGTGCGGTTTACATTGAACAAACTGAAATTACATTGAACAGGGCATTATAACTTGGAGATAACTATTTTTTTTTTTTTTAAACTTTTATTTTCATTTTGGAACATCGAAACAAAAGGACATACAGAATAGAAGACATGAACAAATAATATTATACAATCACGGACAGTAAACCCCCACCACCCCCCTCCCCCCTGCTTCTTCTCTGGGATACGTAACAATCCAGTATCGGGTGTATATACACATTATTATCTTTCGAGATAATATAATTATCTGCAACATGATGAGTGTAGCTATACGGCTATATTGGAGCATCTGGCAATCTGAACATAGTCATTAAGCATCTGCCACTTAGACAAGTGAGAGCAGTCCTGAACCTGGAATGCCATCCGACGAGGTATCTGCTCATATGTACTATATAAACAGACAGAATTCCACCATTCGGTAAAAGTTAGGCGGGAGCCATTCTTCCAATTTTTCGTGACTAAGCATACAGCCATACCCAACATAAAATCTAGGAGGAAGCGGCCTGTCCTGGGAAGAGAGGGGATCCCCGCCACAGAGCGGAGTCCCACAATCTTCCAAGAAAGGGGCTCCCGGAAGTGTAGGATATTTTGTATCCGGTCCCAAACCCGCCCCCAATATTGCTGTAGTGCTGGACATTCATAGATAACATGGGCGAAGGTACCCACCGCTGTATGGCATGACCAGCATCGATAGCTTGTATTGACATTCCATTTGGCCATCTTCTCAGGAGTATAAAAGCATCTGTGGGCAAAATAGAAGAGCGTTTGAGTGACAGAGGCGGATCTGGAGACCCGCACCACTTTGCTCCAGACTATCTTCCATTGCTGGGGAGTTAAAGTGATGTGCAATTCGCGCTCCCATGCCTGCTGGGCCCTAGGGGTGTCCCTGCCTGGACTATGAGTGAGTATTTTATAAAAGTTAGATGCCACCCCTGGTAGACTCCCGATACAACGAATCACCTCTGACAGCCCTTCCTCGCCAGTATCAGAGCGCGGAATGACCCGAGCGCCTTTAAGGCAATGTTGGAGCTGCACCCATTGAAAGTAATATTTCGCTGGTAGACCAAATTCCGTTTGTAAAGCATTAAAGGTTTTCCAGCGATCCCCAGTAAACAGCTGCTTAGGTGTCCAAATCCCCCTGGAGTACCAGGGTCTCCATGCTATCGTTTTTTTGTTAATTTGAAATCGAGAGTTATGCCAGATCGGGAGATGGTCCGGGGGGCACGCCTGCGGACCCAGAGATTGAATGAGGGCATTAAAGGCCACTAGAGTGTCTACAACCATTGGTGAATGGCGGGAGTCTGAATGATGGCACATTCCGGGGAAGTAGGCCAGCGGAACTGGTCCACTAAGCTCTTCTTCAATATCTAGCCACACCGGGCGGCCTGCTGCCGGGGTATCCAACCAACGGGCACCTTGCTTTAAGAGGAAGGCTTTATGATATTTGAGAAAATCTGGAAATCTAGTTCCTCCTCTCGCTTTATCAGATTGCAAGTGTTGTTTAGCTATCCTGGGTGTTTTACCCTGCCATAAATAACGGATAAGAAGGCCTTCTATATCTTTGTAGATGTGTCGGGGCAGTAAACATGGTAGCATTTCGAGAATGTAGTTCACTTTAAGAACTATCATCATTTTCACTGTTTCCAAGCGGCCCCACCATGTAAGGGTTAGTGGAGACCACCGATTGGTAAGTTCACGGACTTTGGAGATTATCGCCTTGGCGTTGAAACTAATAGTGTCCTCTAAAGGATAGCAATAATAGACCCCGAGATATTTCACCATACTATGCTGCCAGAGAAAGGGAAAGGCTTGCCTGTCGGCCGCATGTACCCGGTGGTTAAGTGGGAAAGCAACCGATTTGGTCCAGTTGATCTTATAGCCCGAGAGCTGCGAATACCTGTCTAGTAATTCTAAGACTACTGGGACCGAGTCCAGAGTTATAAAAAGCATAAGATCATCTGCATAAGCGGAGAGTTTGATCTCTCTGTGTCTAAAGGGGGCACCTCGGATGTCTGCGGACTGCCTAAGTAACAGGGCTAGAGGTTCGAGCGCTAAGTCAAAGAGCAAAGGAGATAGGGGGCACCCTTGGCGTGTACCTCTTTGAAGGCTGAATGGCTGAGATTTGATAGCATTCACACAGATACTGGCTGTGGGTTCGGCATACATGACTTGAAGAAACCGGAGAAAGCCCTCCCCAAAGCCGTACCAACGGAGAACAGCAAATAAGAAGGGCCATTCGAGACGGTCGAAGGCTTTCTCGGCGTCTAGGGAGAGGCCAACTAGTGGTAGATCTAGGCTTGCAGCATTAGTCAAAACATGACATAAAGTCCTAGCGTTGTCGGCAGTGGATCTTCCGGGTATAAAACCACATTGATCAGGGTGGATTAGTGTAGACATTTGGTCAGATAGTCGGGAGGCTAAGATAGTCGCAAAAATTTTATAGCCTGCGTTAAGAAGGGAGATTGGGCGGTAGTTAGCTGTTAACAGCGGATCCCTCCCTTCTTTTTCAAATACTACCACATTCGCCGCCGAAAAGGATCCCAAGCAAGATGTGTCTTCAGCCAGAGCAGTGAAATAGAGTTTTAGGTGGGGGGCTAGATCAGCACTGAACGTTTTATAAAATTCGGCCGGAAGACCGTCAGGGCCTGCGGCGCGTCCCGAGGCCACACGTTTAAGGGCAGAGTGAATTTCATTAGTAGAGAAGGGTTTATCCATCGCAGCCCTATCCTCTTCAGAGATGGTCGGCCGTTGGATTCCGGATAATAATCGCTCAAAAGCCTCTGACGTGAAGTCACATTCTGATTTATAAAGACGAGTATAAAAATCCCGGAAGAGCTCTACTATCTCTGTATTATTTGTCACTATGTCCCCTCCTACCGGGTTTCGGAGAGCCGCTACCCGCTTGGCTTCTTTTTGACCTTTCAAGGCATTAGCTAAGAGTCTACCAGCACGGTTGCTCTCCTGATAGTACATCCCTTGCTGCGATGCGATATTTTTAGAGGCTGCAGCAGACAGGATTGAGTTATATTGAAAGCGGAGGCGTTGCAATCGTAACAACACACAAGGATCAGTGCGGGAAGTAAGAACCCGTTCCCCAGCTTTAATTTGTTGCTCTAATATTAATAACTGTTGCTTACGCTGTTTCCCCAAGCGAATTTGATAGCTAGTAATGGTTGCACGAATGGCAGCTTTAAAGCCCTCCCACCAAGCCCAGCCCATGGTATCATGTGGTAAGTTAAAATGGAAATAGTCCTGAATGGCGGCCCGAATGTCTAACTGAAACTCTTGTTGCTCTAGCAGGGTCCTATCAAAAAACCAATTTCCCGGATTCCCACTGGGCAGGTTAGCGTGCAACTGGAAGGAAATGGCAGCATGGTCTGAGATATGTAATGGGTGAATCATCGCTGTGTCTACCTGAGATACCAGCACTTTAGATATTAGGAAAAAATCTATTCTGGACTGTGATAGATGGGGGGGAGAATAGAAAGTAAATTCCAGTTCAGCAGGATGCAACAATCTCCAAAGATCCACTAAAGCGAGATCTTTGATCAAGGAGGTGAGTGTGAGGGAGCTCTTGGGCAGGCCACTCGTTCTAGGCGGTTGCCTGTCTATCAGAGGATCGACGACTTGATTAAAGTCGCCACCTATTATCAGTGAGGTGCTAGCAGAGGCCTGCGCAACCTGAGCAATGGTAGCAAAAAAGGCAGGATTATCCACATTGGGGGCATATATACATATACATGTTAGTTCAAGGTGTCCAATTTTAAGATGGACGCGGGACCATCTGCCCTCCGTGTCAGAGCTAGCGGCAATAATGGTGATAGGCAAGGATTTCCTCACCAGAATAGCTACCCCACATTTCTTAGAAACAGCCGGAGAGTAGGCAGCTACCATGTAAGGTTTAATATTGAGTTTCAGAGTTTCGGTAGAATTTAAGTGCGTTTCCTGAAGAAAAACCAGATCCGCCTTTTCATGACTTAAATAACTAAGGATTTTCTTTCTTTTAATCGGGTTGTTGATTCCCTTTACGTTCAATGAAAAAACCTTACATAGGGCCATAAGACATTGTCATACATTTGAAGTAAAAGCGCAGGCGAGTATGGAATATATGCCACATCTGTACATCTATTTCATACACATCAATTAAGATACCAGATACACCCCATATGAGAAAACAAGCACCGAAGTGCCCCAGAGAAGAAGCATAACCCCAAATATAAATGGCGACCATATGTCTGCGGGAGGAGGCCCAAGAGAGTGCAATTGTAGTATTCGAACCCTTCTGTTATTATAGTCTCCGATCACCACCGAAGTAGCTGTGGGCATGATAGAGCAGGGCCATCAAGGCTAGTGAAAGCCAAGACTGTGAATTGCCAAGGCAGTCTCTAAGGTAGAGAGCGTCCGAAAACAATATGGCGGGTATTAACCAATATAAGGTCAATTAGCTAAGTGTTCCTTGGATCAACGCATCTGATCTGCCTCTTTGGACTCCAAAAATTCCGCAAGTAATTCAGGATCATCAAATGTTCTGGTCTGGTTGTGCAGCGTTACCCTGAGTTTAGCCGGGTACATCAGGCCATAGCGAGCTTGCAGTTGTTGTAGCCTCGGTCGAAATTCCAGGAATCGCTTTCTACGATCAACCGTGGGCTTAGCCAAATCAGGAAAGAAGGATATCCGGTGGCCCTCAAACTCGATGGGGCCTTTTGCGCGAGCGGCATTCAGAATTTGCTCAACATGTTGGTATCTTAAGAGCCGAAAGATAATAGGCCGCGGGGTCTTCCGATTGAGCGCCATATTTGAGGGCACTCGATGAGCCCGGTCAATCTCCAGGTCTTTAGCAAATGTGATCCGAAGTAGGGAAGGAAGCGCCTTGCAAAGAAACTCCTTCATGTCTCCAGACTCAGCTCCCTCCGGTATGCCCACGAGCCGTATGTTATTGCGGCGGGCCCGATTGTTGCCATCTTCCACTTCTTTCTGAAGGGCCCGTATCTGGCGCTCTACTTTGTCAAGTTTCGCCAACCGGACCGTGTGTGAGTCCAGTATGCCTTCCATTTTGTCTTGTCGTAGGGAAAGCCCTTCAAGTTTGCTTTGCAGCACGCCGAAATCTTCACGCAGCGCTCGGAGTGACTCCCCGTTGGATTGCACAAGGTCTTTTACCCCTCGTATTTCAGTGAGGATCTCCTGCTGCATCTCGGGACCTTCCCGAGGTGTGGGCTGCTTCTGCGGAGACGGGGGCTCGGTTTTGGAGCGTTTACCATGGGAATTCGTTGGGGTCCCGAAATCTAGACGTGCTGGTTTGGTCCCCGCCATCACCCCAAGGTACCCCGGTAGAGTCAAAGCAATATTCAGAATTAAAACGGTTCAAAATTCAGGAGTCTTGGTAGGCCTCTCGGGAGCCTCAGCGCTATGCGACTATCCCGCTGGACATCAGGCTCCGCCCCGGAGATAACTATTTTACAGGGAACATGGGCTATGGAGGGTTAAGTGGCTTGCCCAAGACCACAAGGAGCATCTGTGGGACTAGAAACCCCAGTCCTTCCGGCCCAAGGTTGCTGTCCTCTAGTGGGATTTGAACCCCCGACCTTCCGGCCTGAAGTACCTTGCCCCAACCACTAGGCCACTCCTCCACTCCTTAATTGTCATTTCCACTCCTCCACTCCATAATTGCCATTTCCTATGGCTTTGAGACATAAGACATCGGAAAATTATAATTATTACCCAGGAACAAGAAAAAAATAAAACATTTTTGCAGTTTAATCAGAAGGACCATACCATCTTGAAGCTCAACCGGCTTTGGTAAAAAAATAGCCGCGGCGTCTCTTTAAGGCATTTCTAGCTCCACCCTTCTACAAATTTAAAGGACCAACAGAATCATAGCAATGTATGCAATTCAATCTATGCATTAAGGCCCTTAGACTGAAGCATATCCAAATAAAAAAAAAACAAATTCCTCAAAATATTCAAGTCGTCATCCTACGAAATTGAAGAATGGTCTACCAATTAGCCAATTTTGCATACTAGTAGTTGGTTATCTGTACCACAGTCAGCTCCAGGTTTTATCTTTGTTGATGTTATCATGCTTTTCCATCATTGTCTTCCACAGATGCAGTCAATTTTATTTCTGTACAATCCATTGGGCGAAGTCCGTGTGTACAGTTGGCACTTGTGTTGCTGGAAGAAGGTGTTTGAAACGAATAGATCATTGGTCTTGCAGAATTCTATCGGTCTTTCTCCAGCTTCGTTTCTGTTGTCAAGTCCATACAGAAATAAAGCTTGAGAAAGACAGATAGAATTCTGCAAGGCCAATTGGTTTTTAAAGATTACACAGGTACACTAAAAAAGATTTTTTTAAACTGCCTCTGTTTCGATTGATTTTTACGTTTTTTGGTGCGCTGAATCCAAATCTGGTAACCAATTTGCTCCATCACGTATAGATTTTTTGCTACATTGGGTTAGCAGTTTGAGGTGAACGTTTCAGATTGAGTGCGATCGAGATAAAAGTTTCTTGGATGAATTCTTTATACTAATTGTTTAGTAGTTATTCAAATAAGAATAAAGAAAATTGTAACAAGGCAGCACATAAGAATAGAGTAATGTCAACAAAACACACTGTGATGGTAGCAAAATTGTCTGCACTTAAAACAGCCACATACATGTGCACAAACATTGAGCATATAAGAGCGAGGTTAGACACAAAGCAAAGCAAAGAAATGTGCAAAAAATGTTGTACAGGTATGTATGTAAGAATAGAAAACGCAAACCGCACCATTGCAATACATGAAGACAAACACCCGATGGTGTGAAAATAAAATTCTAATAAATGAGATCCGACACTGTGGTAATAACTAGCAAATTTTTATTTCAAAGTTTAGTAAAAACACGATATTTGTCAACACAGTTTAGATTTTAAAGTCATTCTTGGGTCAATCAATCTCCTGGTGGGCCCGTTTCTTCTTCCCCCGAATGCTTCTCTTGGTGCGCTGCTTGGCGTATTTTTCATCTGGGGTTTCCCGCAGCAGCAACCAGCAGAAATCAGCCATCATAGTGGTGTTCCATCTTCCTTGGTACCTTCTCTCTGCGTCCTTGATGTCCTGGTGAAACCTTTCACCTTGTTCTTCACTGTACGCCCCCAAGTTTTCGGGAAAGTAGTTCACATGGGAGTGCAAGAAATGGACTTTCAGGCTCACGTTACAGCCTTGTTCTTTGAAGGCATTGAGCATCCTGACAACAATATCCTTATAGTTCTCATCCCGCCTGTTCCCCAAGAATTTGAGAACAACATCCTTGAAGGAATCCCAGGCTTCTTTTTCCTTCTCAGACATCGTTTCAGCGAATGCTCCATCTGAAATGAGTTTCCTTATATCAGGGCCAACAAACACTCCTTCCTTTAGCTTTGCTTCAGAAAGTCGGGGGAACTTTGAGCAAAGGTACCGAAAGCACTCACCATCTTTTGGAAGGGACTTGATGAATTGCTTAATGAGACCCAACTTAATGTGGAGAGGTGGTAATAGAATTTTATCACGAGGTACCAAGCTCTCATGAAGAACATTTTTCTCACCGGGTCTCAAATACTCCCGAATTGGCCAGTCTTTTTTCCCCCAGTGTAGGTCGCGGGCCCGGCTATCCCACAAGCAAAGGAAGCAGGGATATTTGGTGAAACCGGATTGCTGCCCTAATAGCATGGATAGAATTTTAAAGTCTCCACAAATCATCCACTTATGCTCATCATAACGAATCTTCTGAAGAATCAGGGCCAAATTCTCGTATTTTTCTTGGAGAATAACAGAGTGAGCAATAGGAACTGAAGCGAATGTGTTGCCATTATGAAGAAGAACACCTTTTATGCTGTCTTTTGACGAATCAATGAACAGCCGCCATTCAGCAGGATCATACTTGAGTTTAAACTTTTCCATCACTCCGTATATATCGTTGCAAAATACCAAATCTTCCTCTTTGCTGAAATACTTCAAAAATTGTGTCTCGCGGTTGCGGTACCAATAAAAAGTTGTTCCTGGTGACAATAGATTTTTCTGTTTAAGCCGAGAACCTAGCAGTTGGGCAGCATCTTTTGGGAGTCCTAAATCCCGGACTAAATCATTCAATTCAGCTTGAGAGAAAAGTTCAGGTTTCGGATCTGGTTCAGTTTCAAACTCGGAAGTACTGGACTCATCGGGAAAAGCCATCTGATGAGTCTCATCATGATCAGAACCGTCCACACAAATATGATCCAAAGATTTTGGTGGTTCAGGCACAGGTACTTCGTTGCTATGAGGCATAGGCCTAATTGCTGAGGGAAGGTTGGGGTAACTTATTACGTTCTTATTTTTTAAGTTGTATCCCTTCACAATGCAAGAGCAAAAATAGCAGTCACTACTGTGGTCTCTTTGTTCACGCCACATCATAGGTATTCCGAAACGAAATGCTTGTTTTTTACCTTTCATCCATAAGCGTAGATCTTCCTCACATGTCTTGCACACTTTGTGAGGAGCCCACGGTTTGTCTTGATCGCCTAACTTCAAACCGAAATAGGCGAAATATACTTTTTTAATAAATGCAGAAATGTTCCTCTGCTGCTTTTTCACGGTATATTCCCCACAAATAAAACAAAAACTGTCCGGAGAGTTGACGCAACCTCTGGCTCTGTGAGCCATCACAAATACACAGCACTGCAAACTACAACTGTAGTGAACCACTTCGGAATAAAGCTGGATTACGACTGAGCAAACAAAAGGTAATAATGAACTTGCAAGAAACTGAAATTTGACAGGAACGTTCATGTCGCAACCACCGTGTTTGAGCGAGCGAACGAGGCGAGGCGAACAGGAAAGAACATGCGCCAGCGCGAGTACTGGATTTAGCCTCCCGCCTCCCAATTGTCCTGTTAATGTATAAAATGAATACAAAACACTCTAAAATATCATGAGGGAGTGTTTCTAGTTAGTTAACCATTACAACCTCTATTTTGGGCCAAGAAAATAAACTGCAGTCGGCTAAAAAGAAATTATGTGAACATTCCTTATATGGGTAAGAAATCTAATTTTGCAAGAAAACGTGACGTGATGGAACATTTTGGCTATTTTTCCTGGATTCAGCACCCCAAAATCTATAGGAATCAGTTGCAAAACTGGAGGCAGTTTTTTGGTAGTGTACCTGTGTTATGAATTCAGTTTTTAATATACTGCATGATCACTTAAATTAGAATAAAAGGACTAGTTGGAGGGCACTGATTTATAGCAACCTCATTGTTCTGTCCGACAAAAATTGCTTACATTGTTTAAAAAGGATTAGTTTGAAGGGGCATAAGACATAATATAGGATTTGAATTTACACTAAGTGGAACTTTTTACCTATATTACTGATACAATATGTTGGTATAGTCTTCTATATCAAACGTTTTGATCCTTCTTGGTTAGGTGGACACCTTCATTATTACCGACACCTAATGCACAATGCACACACAATTGAACAGGCTCTGCACACACAAGACTGCAAAGGGTTCTGGCATACTACTTGCAGAGAGTTAAGTTATATTGCCAGTCCATTCAACTCATCTTGTCCTTGGATCCTAACAGAAAAGCATTAGATAAGAACTTTATCAAACTAGCTGGCGGACTGAAGTCCTGCTAAGCTGTAGCAGTAGGATTTGCAACTAAGAGATGCTGTAAAGGCGCATAGAGTAAGAATAACAACAGCATAGATTTTCCACATCTAATCAGTTGAACTTATCTATTCATACCTTTTACATTTCATTACTGTTTAAGCAATTTATCTTGAAAAGACTGTTCATTTAGGCAGTTCCACAATGCCTATTCACATAATAGTCACCTCTTCCATATACCTCTCTGGGATGCCTTAGCTATGGAATTCATTCTATTTTATTTATTGAGAAATTAGTGTTGCTTTCCTATAGCAAGGGATCTCCACAGATAGCAGGGTAAACTAGACTTATACAAGGCATTCCTCAACTTGGAATTCATCCAACAGGAAAGATCAGCCATATACACCTACTCATCTTTCTGGGGCAATGACCTCTGCATTAAACTGAGGAGACTCCTAAGATAGCAGCTACATGAAAATTCCCATACATGCTCAGAAAAACCTTCATTTTTTTTCCTGTGTCCTGTAAGAGCTGTCCATGTCATGGTATCATAAGATGATAGTACCCACTTGTATGGCTGATTGTATCCTGGTGTCTACAGAGAACCCACTTACAAGTAAGCAACTCTACTATATATAGAGATTACTTGAAATATGTTAATTTAACTTTAGATCCTTTATCAGCATGATTACATGGCTACCAAAGCATTTTTAAAATTTCATTGAGGGAACCTCATTATCATGAAAAATACAAACAGCTGCTATTCAGTTCCAGCAATTCAATGTAAATTGCTTTGGTTGCTTCAGATTTGGCTTTAGAACCTGCTATATTTGGTTAGCTATAAAATGGAGAAATCTTTGAACAGTCCTGGATAATTGATCTTCATCATATATCCAACAATATACATGATATATGATATGGTATTGAATATAAGCAAAATGTACAGGATTGAAATAATCAGTTTTAAATTATTTCTGTATCTTCTAGTTATTGCTGACTCCAGAGACCATGAAAGCTTGGCCAGCTTTGGCCCACTGCGCATACGACTTCTTAGAGAACAAAGCCTACAATAAAGGGAAGGGTGATTTTGCCAGAAAGGTGAGAATGACATTTAATAAGCAGAAATATAGAGAAACTTGCTGAACATATACTGATAACTTAAGATTTGAATACTGTGTTGAATACAATGTCCTAGCTACATCTTACCTAATTCAGGGCTAGATTTACTAAAGTATGCTATCATGTTTTTAGTAAATAGGTCCCATTGCATATAATAAAGCCTGCAAGAAATAGCTTGTTTAAATGCATGTTTGCACATGTTAATACAAAAGCACACTTTAGTAAGTCTAGCCCTTAGCTTTTTTAGCTGTTTTCTTTTTTTATTAACTTAGGATACATGTTAGCTGAAGCACTAGCAATAACAAAGAATTAGAATAATTCGGCAGAAACAGATTCCTCCAGATTTCTTATTTGTTTAGATATTTGGTCAATC
The DNA here is from genome assembly GCA_033557465.1 of Ichthyophis bannanicus. Lineage (NCBI taxonomy): Eukaryota > Metazoa > Chordata > Amphibia > Gymnophiona > Ichthyophiidae > Ichthyophis > Ichthyophis bannanicus. The sequence continues at coordinate 526,116,940 of CM066031.1, read as the reverse complement.
TTTTGATAAATAGGAGTTTATGGCCACGCCAAAAGCCAGACCTCTTGTTCCAGTATATGTAAAGCCCTCATACATGCAAATATACCTCATGTATGTTCATTAAAGATATCCAGGAAACCTGAGCTGATTGGTACCTCCAGGATTAGAGGTTGCCTACCCTTGTTTCAACGGCTGTGAAAGGAAAAAAAAAAGAATACAATATTTATTTAAAAAATAGCCAATATATGGAAAGTCTAAAAACAATATAGATTTCTCAACAGCACACAACAGCAATATGTTTCTACCAAAAGGAAATCTATTATAAACACAAGTTGGTAGCATCATTGATCTCCAGGAACAAGCAGGAATGTAGTCTTCACATATGGGTGATGTCGGTACCGACAGAGCCTGTGCGGGAACGCTCCCCAGCATCCAATAGGAAAACCTTTGGGAGCATCCCACTGCACCTGTGTAGCTGCCTTCCCGCATTTCCAGCTCTCCCTCCTCAGTTCTTCATTTTCCGTGGAGCTGACAAGAAGCAATTCCTGTCACCGTAGAAAATTTGTCCTTGCTTATTTTTGTGGTCGCGTCGGTCTTCCCGTCGACGCTGGTACTGACCCCCATTGGTACTTTCTTTCTTTAAAAAACAAAACAAAAACATTTTCTGTGAGGGAAAGAATTATCTCTTTCCTTCAGGCGCATCGACGCCATCTTAGACTTAGGCCTCCCCTTTTATCACAGACAAAATAGAAAAACCATCCAGTGGTTTTAAGAAGTGTTCCAAATGTTGCAGTACCATTTCGGCCACAGACACCCATGACTGGTGTCTAAAATGTTTAGGACCAGATCATCAACCGTCAGAATGGTCCTCTTTGTAGGAAGATGACAAAAAGAGGCCTACAGAATCGAGCTGCAAAGCTAGGCACCCTCTTTGCCTCAGATGTGGTATCTTTGGCATCAGCTTCATCTTCCTCTCGAGGATCTCAGGTATCGAAACCTAAGTCTTCATCGAAGACTGGCCAGCCCTCCAAGGGGTAGATCTCCTTCTAAGCATCGAGATGCCTCAGGAGGGGGGGGACACTGGCCAAACAACCCCGTCGGGAGGACCTTTCCTCCAAAGCCTTAGTGGGGTCTCAGGATGCTCCTGAAGCCTCCATTTCTGGAGAGCTCCTGGTGCCATGCTCAGGGATCATGTCCCGCAATTCTGATACCTATACCAAAGCATCAGCAAGCTCCATGGATCAACGTATCCTGGCCATCGAGCAGAGCTTAGCGGTCTTACTTGCAGCCTTGGTACCAGTAAAACCTTTACAGTCAATTCCACAGGCATCCATACCGGCTTCGGTACCGACACAACCTGCATCGATTTTTTTGTTTTGCCACTTACCACACTACCACCTATGCTGGCCCTCAAATCCGTTTCCAATATGAAGGTGCCGGCACCGCAAGCCTCAGCTACTGGTTTTGATTGGTACCGAGTATGTGCAGAGTGGGAACACCCTGCCCATCAATACTTTGAGTCTTCAGATTCTGATTCGTCGGATGATGAATCAGCCGATACCCGGGACATGAAAACTATCACGGAAGACCCATCTCAGTCTCCACAATGTCGCATGTCCTCTCCAGAGGACATGTCTTTTCAAGACTTTATTTGCGATGTTGCTCGGGGTCTGTCCTTAACAGTGACATCAAAGAAAGAGCCTAGGGCTGAAGAACTTAAAATTCTTCAGTACCCTACAGCCCTGAAGGAGGCTGCTACGCTCCCTATCCATCACATACTTCATGACCTTATTCTTTGTATGTGGGAAACACCCCTTACTATCTCTCTGCATATCCGACGACTCGATACCATGTACCAGGTACCGGAGTGTCCCAGTTTTCAAAAGATGCAATTGCCGCACCATTCCATGGTGGTGGAATCGGCAATGTGTCAAAGAGGGCTAAGACACATTCCTCAATCCCTCTAGGTAGGGAATTGACCGCCTTTGGTCGACATTGTTTTCAGGCCTCCATGTTTTCAGCCAGGATCATTTCCTACATACTCTATATGGGTATGTTCCTTAGAGAGGTAGCTAGGGATTTGGAGTTAATGGCTCCTCTTCTCTCTGATGAAAAGAGAGCAGATTATCTCACCCTTTTAAAACATGCTCAGAATGTTTCAAAGTTTAACAAGGAAATTTTTGACTGTTTTGAGTGCATCAGCAGAACTTCATCCATCTGCATTGGTGCACGCAGGATTGCTTGACTCCAAGCATCGGATCTTGAACAGTGGGTTAGGATAAGCTGGGTAATATCCCTTGCACCGATGAAAACCTTTTTGGCAAGAATTGGCAGTACAAGGCTTCTCAGTTAGAATCCGAGAACACCACTCTTAATAGACTATCTAGATCTACTGCCAACCCAGCCAGGAAAAAAGCAGCAAAGAAAGCCTTTTTCAATAAGAATAAGTATTATCCTTCTTACACCCCTGCTGTGCAGTGTCAACACCAGGTTCCTCAGAAGGGGCAACAGCCTCCTCCCCTAGGAGTTGTAGGTCGTCTTCTTCTCCTTCTTTCCTTTTATCTCAGCTACAAACTCAACTGAGAAGGGAGAGCTGGAAAGGCGGAAGGCAGCAATGCAGGCGCAATCGGAGGCTGCTAAAAGCTTTTTTATTGGACACTGGGGAGCGTTCCCATGCAGACTCCATTGGTACCAACGTCACCCATATGTGAAGACTAAATTCCTGTTGTTCCCGGAGAGCACCTGTTACAGGTGATTAACTATGCTTTACGTTTCTCTTCATTAGACTCATTTTCTCTTTCTTGACTCATTGCTTATCCTATCTTGCCACAAAATATCATCCTCAGGCCCATCCATGGCACTGGTAACATAGCATTGCTCTTGATAGAGACTGGATTCTAAGTATGAAGCAACCAGCCACACAGCTGACTGATTTGTAATCTTGCCCATAGGAAAAAGAATGTGGTTGCTAGACTGAAATTAGTCTGTATACGTCCCTCTTTGTTATCTCTAAGTTGATAGAAACATGACGGCAGAAAAAGACCACATGGCCTATCTAGTCTGCCCTTCCATATCACCCATTACAAGTGTCCCCTTTTTTCCTTTAGAGAGCCTTTGTGTTTGCCCATGCTTTTTTGAATTTAGATACTATCCTCATCTCTACCACCTCCACTGGGAGACTATTCCACGTATCTACCACTCTTTCCTTGCTACTAGGCTATCCGACCAATCAAACTGGTCAATAAATCACCCATCCCTTAACCCCACCCTGTACTGACGGATATTATCGATCAACAGAACTGTAAATATGCAGTATATAAGTTAAAACTATCTTGAATCATGTACATTCTTGATTGCCTGTTATTGCACCATTTATTGTTACAATGTTTAATGCATCGGGTTTTTTTTAATGTAAACCACTATGATTACCCGATATAGCGGTATAAAACACACAAATAAAATAAAATAAATAAAATATTTCTGCATATTACTCCCGAGTCTATCCCCTTTCACCCTCATCTTATGTCCCCTCATAGCAGAGCTTGCTTTCAATCAAAAGAGGCTCTACTCCTGTGCATTTATGCCACAGAGGTATTTAAACATCTCAGTCATATCATCTCTGTCCCACCTTTCCTCTAAAGTATACATATTAAGTTCCCTAAGTCTGTCCTCGTATGCTTTATAATGAAGACCATTAACCATTTTAGTAGCCACCCTCTACATCGACTCCAACCTTTTTATATCCTTTTTGAAGGTGCGGTCTCCAGAATTGCACATAATATTCCAAATGAGGTTGCACCAAAGACTTATACAAAGCCACTATCACCTCCTTTCTTCTTCTGGCCATTGCTTTCCCTATGCACCCAAGCATCCTTCTAGCTTTCACCGTCGGCTTTTCTACTGTTTAGCTACTTTGAGATTGTCAGACACAATCGCGCCTAGGTCCTGTTCTTCTTTTGTGGACAGAAGTATGTTACCCCCTATACTGTACCACTCCCTTTGATTGTTGCAGCCCAAATGCATGACCCTACATTTTTTAGCATTAAATCTCAGCTGCAAAATTCTAGACCATTCTTCAAACTTAGCTAGATCCTCCTCATGTTATCTATACCTTCCTTGGTGTCTGTTGAAGATTTTGATATCATCAGGAATTCAGTCCTCACCTATGGGTGACGGCGCCGACGGAACCCCCATGCGGAGCAATCCCGAGCTTTCAAAGAAAGCCTTTGGGATTGCATCACGCATGCGCGGTCCCCTTCCTGCCCAAGGATGCCATCTTGGTCAGTCTCCTTTTTTCCGCGGAGTCCAACGGACGTCGTCCAAGTTCCCTCATGAAAAACAAGTTAAAAAATGCCAGAAAATTACTGTCTGCTTAGCCGGTTCGACACCGGTTCCCCTTCCCGCCTCGGCTCAGTACACCGGTATCGAGTCCGGTCCAAATTTTTTGGTTTTGTCCTTAGAGACTAGCGTTCGCACTCTTTTTCTTTTTAGTTGGCAGTCCAGTCCTTTGACCTCACAGGGGCCCTTTTTCCCCCAATGGCTGCCAGCGGGTTTAAAAAGTGTGATCGGTGCACGAGGTTAATGTCTCACACCCATACACATGACTGCTGCCTCTGTTGCCTCGGGCCAGACCACGACCCGAAGGTCTGTGGCCCGTGTAAGAAGATGTCTTCCAAGGCCTTGAGGAGCAGGCAGCAGCACATAATAGGATTTTTCCCAAGTCCGCACCCGCCCAGGCCCAGACCTCATCGGAGGCCTCGACGTCTTGGGAGCTTTCTGACCCTGAGCAACGTTGAGTGTCTTCTAAAAGGGGGTCTCCCTCGCGGGAACACCGGAGGAAGAAAACATCTGTGAGGGTGATGTCCTCAGATGGCTCCAAGCGGCCTGGTCCCTCGCGGGATAGGTCATGGAGCTCGACCCGCCGCGCCACCCCGGATCCTCGGAGTCAGAGAGGCCTGCAAAACTCCCTTGTAAGGAAGCAGAGACACCAAGGCAGGTAAGCACTCTCCTCGTTGTGGACTCTCCTCTGGGAGAGCCGGCGTCTGGTCCCGACCCAGGGGCTGCGGAGCCTCCTGAGCTTGGTCTTAGGATGGCGGCCTTGGAGCACAGCATGGCTGCCTTCATGGACCAGCAGCGGGCACTGATAGCCGGTCTCACCGTTCCATCTGCCCCGACCACCAGGACATCGATGTCGAAGTCGACCCCGTAGGCCGAGCCGATCCTCGGCCAAGGTGTCCCCCTCGACCTCCCGTTCAGGACCGAGGTCGTCGCCGCTGATTCCACCGGCTTCGAGGCTGGAGCCGCTCAATTCCTCCTCGGAGGGGTCCAGTTGGGAGGTGGAGGACAAGGAGTCACCAGACACCCATCAGACCAAGTACATTTCTTCGGATTCCCCGGGTTCTGTACCTCGGAGAAGGTCCCCCCCGGGAGACACCCGGTTCTTGGACTTCGTCCGGGACATGGCAAAGGCTTTGTCATTCCCGGTGGAGGCCGATGAAGAGCCTCGAGCCGAAGAGCTCGAGATCCTCCAGTATGACTTTCCCCCTCGGGAAGCCCTTACTGTACCGGTGCCTCCCATTCTGGAAAGGCTGATGCTCCGCATATGGGAGAGACCGGCCTCGATGCCGGTGCTCAGCAGACGAATCGATTCCATTTATCGAGTTCGCAAGAGCCCTAGATTCCAAAAAGCATAACTGCCGCACAACTCCATGGTTGTGGAATCTGCCATGCGCCGGCTCAAGAGCCAGAAGACGCACTCCTCGGTGCCTCTTTGCTGGGAGGCCCGCAACATGGATGCTCTCAGCAGAAAGTGCTACCAGGGCTCGATGCTGTCATGCCGAATCCAGACGTACCACCTGTACATGGGCATGTACCTATGAGACCTGGCAAAGGAGATTGCCGGGTTCTCAGCTGGTCTCTCTGAGGGACCTTTGCAGCGCTTCAAGGTCTTGTCCACTAGGATCCGGGAGTGCTCGAAGTTTGACTCGAACAGCCTATGACGTCTTCGAGGCATCGGCCCGGGTAGCTGCGGCCGGCTTCGGTGCACACCGCCAGGCATGGCTACAGTTGTTGGACCTGGAGCCATGGGTGCAGAACAAGTTGGTAGATGTCCCTTGCCAGGGTGAAAACCCCTTCGGCAAGCCCATGACAGAGAAGGCTGCCGAGATCGAGTCTGAGTACCTGACCCGGACAAGACTTGAGAAGAAGGCTTCTGCCCCTTCTAAGAAGAAGGACTCAGGTAAAAAGCCCTTTTTCCCGAGAAAAGATACTGCTTACCGCAACTACCCCACATATCAGGCCTCCCCAGCTCCCCAAAAGGGGCAGCAGGCCAAGGGACAGGGGCATGGCCTGCGTAAGCAAAAAGCACCCAATCCCCAGGCACCGGCTCCGGCAAAGCCTGGAGGGGGTTTTTTACTCCTAGAGCATAGTCCCTCTCCCCAAGGAGGCAAAGCCATGCACAGGAGGAAGGCTGACCCTGTATGCCCACAGGTGGCTAGCCATCACTACAGATACCTGGGTTCTCCAGATAGTCCAGGTGGGCTATCGGCTACATCTCACCCAGGCACCTCCTTCCTACTTTCCAGGGGAGCCTCTCAGACCCCCTCTTCACAGGGACCTCCTCTTAAAGGAGTTAGCAGGTCTTCTCGAGGATCAGGTGGTAGAACCAGTGCCCCACCACCTGAAGGGGAAGGGCTTCTACTCCAGGTATTTTCTGATACCAAAGAGAACTGGAGGCCTAAGACCCATCCTCAACCTGCGCAACTTAAACAAGTTCCTGATGAGGGAAAAGTTCAAGATGCTTTCCCTTGGAATATTGCCGCCTTACCTCTGCCAGGGAGACTGGCTATGCTCCTTAGACCTAAAGGATACTTATACACACATCCTCATTCATCCAGATCACAGACAATAGTTATTTATTTATTTATTTATTTACATACATTCTCTTATATACCACGCTATTCTGCATCAGTGCGGTTTACATTGAACAAACTGAAATTACATTGAACAGGGCATTATAACTTGGAGATAACTATTTTACAGGGAACATGGGCTATGGAGGGTTAAGTGGCTTGCCCAAGACCACAAGGAGCACCTGTGGGACTAGAAACCCCAGTCCTTCCAGCCCAAGGTTGCTGTCCTCTAGTGGGATTTGAACCACTGACCTTCCGGCCTGAAGTACCTTGCCCCAACCACTAGGCCACTCCTCCACTATCTATGATTTGTGGTGGGAGGAAACCACTTCCAGTACAAGGTGCTTCCATTTGGCCTAGCTTCTGCACCCAGGGTGTCCACAAAGTGCCTAGCGGTGGTGGTGGTCTTCCTAAGAAATCAGGGGGTATTTGTCTTCCCCTACTTGGATGACTGGCTCATCAGAGCCCAGTCAGCCCTGGAGGCCCAACAGGCCACGTCTCGCACTATTCAGTTGTTACAGCACCTAGGATTTGTGATAAATTACACAAAGTCCACTTTGGTTCCCTCTCAGGACTGGAGTTCATAGGAGCAAGGTTAGATACCCTTCAAGCAAGGGCTCATCTACCGGAAGACAGGGCACACAGACTTGTGGCCCTAGTGCAGCAAGTGAGTCTCAGATCTCAGCAAGACACTTTCTGCGCCTGCTCGGTCACATGGCCTCCACGGTACATGTGACACCCAATACCCGCCTCCACATGAGAACAGCTCATTGGTGCCTCAGGGACCAGTGGGCACAGGCCACAGGTTGACTCAGAGACACCATAAAGGTGTCCAAACGACTAGTGCGGACATTGGCATGGTGGCTTCAACCACGCAACCTACTGGAGGGAGTGCCTTTCCAGCCTCCCACGCACACGAGAGTGTTGACCACAGATGCATCCTTGCTGGGCTGGGGAGCCCATTGCCAGGAATTGTGCACTCAGGGTATGTGGTCTCCACAGGAGAGCACACAACAAATCAATCTCCTAGAGATTCGAGCTATTCACCTAGCTCTACGGACCTTCTGTCAAACCCTGGCTCATCAGCCTGTCCTAATTCAGATGGACAACCAAGTGGCAATGTTCTGTGTGAACAAGCAGGGGGGCACAGGGTCTCGCATCCTCTGCCAAGAGACCCTGGACCTATGCTCGTTTGCAGTCAGCCAAGGTATGCACCTCAAAGCAGTTTACTTGCCAAGTCAGGAAAATTTCTTAGCCAACAAGCTCAGCAGAATCTTGTAGCAGTACGAGTGGCAACTGGATCCCAGTGTAGTCCAGCAGCTGTTCCAGTGCTGGGGGCGTCCATCTGCGAGCCCACAGAATTACCAGTTGCCCCACTTCTGCTCCAGACAGCCACACCCAAGCAGAGTGGCTGCAGATGCTTTCCTAAAATCATGGTCGGTGGGCCTCCTGTATGCGTTTCCTCCCACGCCTCTGGTGGCTCGGACTCTATTCATGGTCCTTCAGGACAAGGCCTCGGTCATCCTGGTGGCTCCCAGGTGGCCGAGGCAGCCATGGTTTCTTCTGCTGCTTCAACTGGCGGCAGAGGTCCCAATTCCTCTGGGATTGCACCCCAGCCTCCTTTCGCAGGAGGGGGGCACCCTACTGCATCCCAACCTCAGGTCTCAACCTGATGGCATGGCTGCTGAAAGGGTAGTGCTTGCACCACTTCTCCTCCCTAAGAATGTGGAGGATGTACTGCTAGCCTCAAGAAGGCAATCGACTAGGAAAACCTATGCGTTTAAGTGGCATAGGTTTGAGGTGTGGTGTGATAAGCAGAGCAAAAACCCTTTCTCCTGCCAAGTGTCAGTGGTGCAGTACCTGCTTCACCTCTCAGATTTAGGCCTCAAGTCAAACTCTGTCTGAGTCCACCTTAGTGCCTTATCAGCACACCACTCTCCAGTGGAAGGACAACCTCTTTCTGCACACCCTTTGGTGTCCAGGTTCCTGAGAGGTTTACTTCTGCTGAAGCCCCCGGTTCACCCTCCGGCGACCGAATGGGATTTGAATGTGGTCTTAGAGCAGCTTACTCGCCCACCTTTTGAGCCGATGGCTACCTGCCATCTCCGCTTCCTCTCTTGGGAAGTGCTTTTCTTTGTGGCACTCAAATCGGCCAGACGAGTGAGTGAGCTGCAGGCTCTGGTTTCTGATAGACCGTACACACGGTTCTATAGGAACAGGTTGGTGCTTCGCACTCACAACAAGTTCCTTCCGAAAGTGGTCTCTTGGATAGGGAGTCCCAACAGGACAGTGCTTTCAGGCAGGCTGTACTCCGTAAGCTGTTTGAGGTTTAGGCAACTCCTACTCTCCAACCCTTTGGTGTCAGGCTACCGGAGTGTTACTTTCTCGGTTGAACACCTATCATGGCTGCTGTGGCTCTTCTAGAGGGGAGCCTATTTTTTTAGTTATGGGTTCTCGGTAGCCTATAGCTAGGGAGTCCCATATGTGAGGACTGACTTCCTGCTTGTTCCTGGAGAAAGCGTAGTTACTCACCTGTAACAGGTGTTCTCCAGGGACAGCAGGAATCAGTCCTCACAACCCTCCCTCCTCCCCTGGAGTTGCAGTCCTATTATTAATTTTATTCATTTTGCCGTCTTTTTAGCTATGTCATTTGACTGAGCAAGATGGCACCCTTGGGCGGGAAGGGGACCGCGCATGCGTGATGCAATCCCAAAGGCTTTCTTTGAAAGCTGGGGATTGCTCCGCATGGGGGCTCCGTTGGCACCGACGTCACCCATATGTGAGGACTGATTCCTGCTGTCCCTGGAGAACACCTATTACAGGTGAGTAACTACGCTAAACCTTACCCAAAAGCCCTTCTGCAATATCACTAACAAAGATCTTAAAAAGAATCTGACCAAGGACACATCCCTGTGGCACTCCACTGGTAACCACCACCTCCTCAGACTGAACTCCATTTACCTATACCCTTTGTCGCTTCCCACTCAACCAATTTCTAACCTAATCAGGAACTTTAGGGTCCATCCCAAGGGTGCTTAATTTGTTTATAAGTCGCTGTGTGGAACAGTGTCGAATGCATTACTGAAATCTAAATGCACCACATCTAGGGCTCTTCCTCGGTCCAACTCCCTGGTCGCCCAGTCAAAGAAATCAATCGGATTTGCCTGACAAGACCTGCCCCTGGTGAATCCATGCTGCCTTGGATCCTGCATTCTTTTGGACTCCAGAAATCTCACTATTTTCTCTTTCAGCAGCGTTTCCAATAATTTACTCACCACCGAGGTTAAACTAATCGGTCTGTAGTTTTCAACCACATCCTTACTTCAGCTTTTGTGTAAAGCAGTGGTTCTCAACCTTTTTTGTACCGTGACCCCTTTTACCATTGGTCAACTTGTGGTGACCCCCAATGATAAAATCAAATGCATCTCTCTTCCTTTACCGTTAACGCATTGTCGCTGTTAATCATTTGTTGAATTATTAATATATTATAGGCCTTTGCAATATGTTTTTATTTATAAAATTTACTTATTTAAACCACAATAATTAATCACAATAACAAGTAACAATATTTGATTTCAAAATTATTATGATTTTGTAGTCAAATCACTAATATGAAATAAAATTATTTTTTCTACCTTTGTTGTCTGACCAATTTATTCTCTGTTCATGCTGGTCCCAATCTGAGGCTTCTGCTTTCCTGTCTTCTCTTAGCTCTCTTTCTGTGGTCTGTGGTCCATCTGCCATTTCTTATCTCTTCTTTTGTTTTCTTCACGTCTTTCCATCAGCCTATTTCCAGTCCTAGTAACCCTCCCCAGTATCAGCCCCTTTCCAGTCCTCACTTTCAGTACCTTCCAATGTCAACTTGCATTCCCATGACTGCCACTGGTGTCCATTCCCTTCCAGTCCCCCTCCTTCCCCACTGACCAGTCCCTTCTAGTACAAATACCATGGCAGCCCCTCTCAGATCCACTCCCTTCCTGTTCCATTCTCCCATCCCCTTGTATCAGCCCATTTGTAGCCTTAGCCCCCCAGTTTTCTTCCAGGGCCAGCAGCTCTATCCTCCCCTCCCCACAATCAGCCCATTTCCAGTCGAAGCCCCCCAATCAGCTCGCTTCTAGTGCTAATCCCCCCTCAACCCCATTACCAGTGCTAGCCTCCCCTAATCAGCCCAATACCAGTCCTACCCCCCATCAGCTCATTACCAGTCCTAGCCTCCTCTAATCAGCCCATTTCCAGTGCTAGCCCCCCATCAGTCCATTACCAGGCCTACCCCCTATCAGCACATTACCAGTCCCAACCCCCCTTGATCAGTCCATTCCCAGTCATAGTCTTCCTTAATCAACCCATTACCAGTCCTAGCCCACTCCCATCTGCCCATTATAATCCTAACCCACACTGTCTCTCCCCTCTGTCCAGCATTTATCCCGTCTGTCCAGTATGTCCCCCTGTCTCTTCCCTTTGTCCATGTCAGCCCCTCTCCCTCTCTCTCTCCATCCCTCCGTCAGCCCCCCCCCTCTCCCTCCCTCCCTCCATCCATGTCAGCCCCCCTCTGTCCATGTCAGCCCCCCCTCCCTCCATCCATCCATCCATCAATGTCAGCCACCCCTCCCTCCCTCCCTCCATCTCTCCCTCCCTCAATATCAGCCCCCTCTGTCCATGTCAGCCCCCTCCCTTCCTCCATCCATCCATCAGTGTCAGCCCCCCTCCCTCCCGCCCTCCATCTCTCCTTGTCAGCCCCCCTCCCTCCCCCCTGTCCATATCAGCCCCCCTCCCTCCCCCCCTGTCCATGTCAGCCCCCCTGTCCATGTCAGCCCCCCTCCCTCCCTCCCTCCATACATCCGTGTCAGCCCCTCCCTCCATCCATCCATCCATCCATGTCAGCCCCCCTCCCTCCATGTCAGCCCCCCTGTCCATGTCAGCCTCCCTGCCTCCTTCCCTCATTTCAGCCCCATTGCAGGTTCCCTGCCCCCTCCTCCCCTCTCCCTGTCTGCCTGCTGCTGCCCTGCTGTTCTTCTACAGCCGTGGCTCCCTGTCTCCTAGGGATCCGCAGCTATGCCTGTAAAACCATTGCGGAGCCTTCCTGTCTCTCGACGGGCTCCGTGCAGCATTGTCCCACCTCCAAAGGAAGTGGTAAACAACTTTGGAGGCGGGACAATGCTGCACGGAGCCCGTCAAGAGACAGGAACGCTCCGCAATGGTTTTACAGGCATAGCCACAGTTTCCTAAGAGGCAGGGAGCCGCGGCTGCATTAGAAGGGACTGGGAGGCGGTGAGTTTGCCGCTGCCGAGAAGCGAACTCGGCAGCGGCAGCAACTTGTGCGGTTTTTTTTTTAACGGCGGATTGAGGCGACCCCCTCTAAATCCTGTGGTGACCCCCGTGGAGGTTGCGACCCACAGGTTGAGAACCGCTGGTGTAAAGGGATCACATGTATCTTTCTCCAGTCCTCTGGCACCACCCCCGACTCCAAAGAGGCATTGAAAAGGTCAGTCAGTGGAGCTGCTAGAACATCCCCAAGTTCCTGGAGGAAAGGGCCATAAAGCCCCCCTGGGAAGAGCAGTGCTCTGCTAAAGAGGTGGATATTTAACTCCTGTGATGACTTTGCTGTGAGTTCTAGCTGTCTATTTATTTATTGTTGTCTGTATTGGTGTGCTACTTCACCTCCCTGTTCCCTTTAGTTTTGCACTTCAGCTTTCTCAGCTGTATAACTTACCTTGCCTCTCTCAACTAACTGGCCTTTGTGTGGTAGCCAGGTTAACTGTTACTTTAAATTAAATATCTCTCCCTGCTCTGTCCCCAGAACGTGCTGTGTTTTAAACTTTTTTTCCTGCTCTAGCCTACCTGAGGGAGTAACCCCTCCCCTCCTGTTGAGGGTACAGGACAGGGTACCTTGTAACAGCCCTCTTTTAATAGGTCTTATTTCCCTCCCTCCCTCCCCAACACCCACACACCCCTGGGGTAATTGTAGCTTTATAGGTACTTACACGTCTTAGAGGAAAGGGGCTGTTCTCAGGTGCAGCTCTTTATCCAAATCAGTCATACATTGAGGACCTGAGATTAATTAAGCTTCAGGTGAACAAGGTAAATTAGAGGTATTCAATACACTTTTATTAGTATAAGCATCTACACCAACCCTTAGTAAGTACAGAATTTAAAGACTTAAACACAAGCTTTAAACTAAGATGCAGACAGCAGTCCAGCAGCGAGATGGGGGCTCTCCAGTCTTTTGCATTGAGTGTCACATGTATGATTTTTTCCCAGTTGGTGAGAGGTCTTACATATGCACTAAGTGCAAGGAGCTCTTTGCTCTCAGGGAACAAGTCCGTTCTCTAGAGGCTAGAGTAGCAGACCTGGAAGACATAAGAAAGACAGAGAAGTACATGGACGAGACCTACAGGGATATAGTCCTGAAGTACCATCTCCAGTCTGGCAGCATCCCTGTTGCCATGGAGGAGAGAGGTCACGTGACAGGAGAGCATCACCCTGGTCTGGCAGGACGTGATCCTGTAACTAGGACTTGTCCTCCAGGTGATGTAAAACCCTCTCGCACTGAGGATGTTTCTCCAGGGCCATTTGCCCATGAGGGAAGGGTTAGGACAGCTGTTATAGTTGGTGATTTAATCATTAGGCAGGTAGATAGCTGGGTGGCTGGTGGACGTGAGGATCGCCTGGTAACATGCCTGCCTGGTGCGAAGGTAGCGGACCAAACGCACCGCCTAGATAAGATCTTGGATAGTGCTGGGGAGGAGTCTGCTGTCTTGGTACATGTCTGTACCAATGACATAGGAAAATGTGGTAAGGAGGTTCTGGAGGCTAAATTTAAGCTTTTAGGTAGGAAGTTGAAATCCAGAACTTCCAGGGTAGCGTTCTCCGAAATGCTTTCCGTTCCACATGCAGGACCCAAAAGGCAGGCAGAGCTCCGGAGTCTCAATGCGTGGATGAGACGATGGTGCAAGGATGAGGGTTTTGGATTTGTTAGGAACTGGGGAACATTCTGGGGAAATGTGGGCTCTTCCGAAGGGATGGGCTTCACCTTAACCAGGATGGAACCAGACTGCTGGCATTAACCTTTAAAAAGGAGATAGAGAAGCTTTTAAACTAGAAAACAGGGGAAAGCCGGCAGTCGCCCAAGAGCGCATGCTTCGGAAGAAGGTATCCTTGAAGGATACTACCAAAAGCAGTGAGGTTCCAAAAAAGAGTAAAGTAGCCCAAATGCCCTGGAGTATGGTGCAGACAGGGCGTAAAGATTCCAAATTACCCATGCCTACCAATAGCCAGATTAATATTAATAAAATACAGTCTCTAAAATGCTTGTATGCAAATGCTAGAAGTCTAAACAATAAGATGGGAGAGTTATTTATTTATTTACATTCTCTTATATACCGTGCTATTTTGCATCAGTGCGGTTTACATTGAACAAACTGAAATTACATTGAACAGGGTATTATAACTTGGAGATAACTATTTTACAGGGAACATGGGCTATGGAGGGTTAAGTGACTTGCCCAAGACCACAAGGAGCACCTGTGGGAATAGAGATCCCAGTCCTTCCGGCCCAAGGTTGCTGTCTTCTAGTGGGATTTGAACCCCCGACCTTCCGGCCTGAAGTACCTTGCCCCAACCACTAGGCTGCTACTCCACTCCAACTAAATATATAGAATATATAGCACTAAATGAGAGGTTAGATATGATTGCAATCTCAGAGACATGGTGGAAGGAGGATAACCAGTGAGACACTGTGATACCTGGATACAAACTATATCGTAATGATAGAACTGATCAAATTGGTGGAGGGGATGCGCTCTGTTAGAGAGGGCATTGAGTCAGAAAGGATTAAAGTTTTGCAGGAAGCAAAATTTGCTGTAGAATCTCTGTGGATTGAAATTCCATGTATGAAGGGGAAGGTGATGGCATTGGGGGTGTACTATCGACCGCCTGGCCAGAATGAACAAATGGATGATGAAATGCTCAAAGAAACCAAGGAAACTAACAAAGTTAACAGCAGAGTAGTAATAATGGGTGGTTTCAATTACCCCGGTATCGACTGGGTCAGTGTCACGGCAGGACATGCTAGGGAGATAGTTTCTTGATGAAATAAATGACTGCTTCTTGGAGCAGCTGGTTCATGAACCGACCAGAGGGGAAGCCATACTGGACCTAGTCCTTAGTGGAACACCAGATCTGGTGCAAGAAATAAGGGTGTTGGGACCACTTGGCAATAGTGATCATAGCATGATTCTGTTTGATTTAATTAGTGGAGGAGAGATAGTAAAGAAATCCACAGTACTACCTTTTAACTTTCGAAAGGGAGACTATGATAAAATGAGGAATATAGTTAAGAAAAAACTAAAAGGAGCGGTTGCAAAGGTTAAAGACTTACATCAAGCTTGGGTGTTTAAAAATACTATCCTGGAAGCCCAGACCAGTTGTATTCCACGCATTAAGAAAAGTGGAAGTCCAAAAACCTGCCAGCATGGTTTCAAAGTGAGATCAGAGAGGCTGTTGCTGCCAAAAAAGCATCTTTTAGGAAATGGAAAAAAGAGCCAAATGACGAAAACTGGAAACAGCACAAGCACTGGCAAGTTAAATGCAAAGCATTGATAAGGCAGGCAAAGCGAGAATTTCAGAAGTAACTTGCTATGGAAGCAAAAACACGAAATAAAGATTTTTTTCAAGTACATTCGTAGCAAAAGGCCTGTGAGAGAGTCAGTTGGACCATTAGATGATAGAGGGGTAAAAGGGGCAGAAAGAGGAGACAAGCCTATAGCGGAGAGACTGAATGAATTCTTTGCTTTGGTCTTTACTGAGGAAGATGTAGGGATGTTACCTAAGACTGAAGTGGTATTTAAAGGTGTTACTGCAGAGGAATTGAGAGAAATATCGCTACACCAGGAAGATGTATTACAACTATTTGATAAACTGAATAGTAGCAAATCACCTGGACCGGATGGTATATATCCAAGTGTGTTGAAAGAACTGAAATATGAGATTGCAGACCTGCTATTAGTAATCTGTGAACTTTCATTAAAATCATCTGTAATACCTGAAGATTGGAGGATCGCCAATGTAACGCCAATTTTTAAAAAGGGTTCCAGGGGTGATCTGCGACATTACAGACCGGTGAGCCTCACGTCCGTACCTGGGAAAATGGTAGAAACCATCATAAAGAGCAAAATTACACAGCATGTAGATGGTCATGGCCTAATGGGAGACAGCCAACATGGCTTTAGACAAGGAAGATCTTGTTTTACTAATCTGATATGTTTTTATGAAGGTGTAAATAAAGAGGTAGATAAAGGTGAGTTGGTTGATATAGTGTATCTGGACTTTCAGAAAGCCTTTTACAAGGTCCCTCATCAGAGACTTATGGCAAAACTAAAAAGTCATGGGATAGGAGGCAGTGTACTGTTGTGGATCGGGAACTGGTTAAAAGATAGCAAGCAGAGGGTAGGGCTAAATGGCCAATTTTCCCAGTGGAAAAAGATGACTAATGGAGTACCCCAGTGATCTGTATTGGGTCCGCTACTTTTTGACACATTCATAAATGACCTGGAAAAGGGAATAACTAGTGAGGTTATCAAATTTGCAGAGGACACAAAACTATTTAAAGTTGTTAAAACCCAAGAGGACTGTGCAAAACTGCAGGAGGATCTGGATAAATTGGAAGACTGGGCATCCAAATGGCAGATTAAATTTAATGTGGACAAGTGCAAAGTTATGCACCTAGGAAAGAACTACCCACACTATGGTTACACAATGCAAGGTTCCACATTGGGAACCACCACCTAGGAAAAAGATGTAGGAGGAGTCATGGATAACATGTTAAAACCCTCCGCCCAGTGTGCAGCGGCGGCCAAGAAAGCAAATAGAATGCTAGGTATCATAAGGAAAGGAATGGAAAATAAAACAAATAATATTATAATGCCTCTGTATCGTTTCATGGTATGACCGCACCTTGAATATTGTGTACAATTCTGGTCTCCGTATCTTAAAAAGGATATAGTGTTATTAGAAAAGGTACAGAGAAGAGCCACCAAAATGGTAAAGGAGATGGAAGGCTACTCCTATGAAGAGAGGCTACAGAGGTTAGGGCTCTTCAACCTGGAAGAGAGACCGCTGAGGGGAGATATGATAGAGGTCTATAAATTAATGAATGGAGTGGAACGGGTGAACGTAGATCGATTGTTTACGCTATCAGAATATAGAAAGACTAGCGGACATGTAATGAAGCTACAGGGTAAACTATTTAAGACAAATAAGAGAAAATATTTTTTCACTCAACATGTAATCAAACTCTGGAATTTGTTACCGGAGGATGTAGTAAGAGCTGTTAGTGTTGCTGGGTTTAAAAAAGGTTTGGACAAGTTCCTGGAGGAAAGGTCCATAAACCATTGTTAAAAAGGGCCCCAGGACATCAATGCTTGACCCAATACAAGCACTGTGGAACCTGTCTCTCTTGGGGATACTGCTAGGTACGTATGAACTAGATTGGCCACTGTTGGAAACAGGATACTGGGCTTGATGGACCTTGGTCTGACCCAGTATGGTGTATCTTATGTTCTTATGTAAGTTCTTTCCTTCAGTATTTTTGGATGTATCCCATCTGATCCCATCGCTTTGTCCACTTTTAGTTTATCTAGTTCCTCACGAACACAGTCCTCTGAAAATCGTTTGAAATGCCCCTCACTTTTGTTCCTGTTTATGGGTGTTGTCTGAGGTCCTGCTCCCGGCCTTTCATCTGTGAACACAGAACCGAAATATTTGTTAAGCAATTCCGCGTTATCCTCTTCAGCTTTTATATATTCCTCTCCTTCACCCTTGAGTCTGACAATACCACTTTTGCCCTTTCTCCTCATACTAACATATCTAAAAAATGTCTTATCCCCCCATTTTATTGCATTTGCTACTTCTTCTTTTTGTACCTTTGCTTTCCTGACTACTTTGCCAGCCTACATTTTTCCAAATATAGATGCCTGTCTTCCTCTCTCTGTGATCTCTTGTATTTCATGAAGGCCTCTGTCTTTTTCTTCGGCTTTTCAGCTACCTCTTTTGAGAACCATAGAGGCCTTCTTTTCCTTTTCCTTTTATTTACCATTCTAACAATAATATTGGTTATTAATGACCATATCTAGAACTTGTAATTCGGAGGTCATATCTCTGAGAATTATACTGGGGGTTTCTTTTTTGACAGCTGATGTTAGGTGCCCAGAATAAACACTGACCTTACCTTATTAAACATTGCTGGCAACCTTCCACAGACAACCTCAAGCCAGTCCTAGTACAAGTCATTGTTCTGTATACCCCTTTTCTTGTACACAACTGTTGTTTCAGATATTTTGGGCATGTTTTCTCTCCAGAAATCGTATTTAGAATTGAATGCAGAAATTGTATTAGTTGCCATAACAGCTGACATCACTGTTACTTTTAGTTTTTTGTTTCCATTTTTTGTTTTTGCCCTTTCTCCAGGACCAAGCAGGAAGTCAGTCCTCACATATGGGTGACGTCGGCGCCGACGGAGCCCTCGTGCGAAGCATTTCCCCAGCTTTCACAGAAAGCCTTTGGGAATTGCAGCGCGCATGCGCGATCCCCTTCCCGCCACAAGGGTGCCATCTTGCTCAGTCTTCTTTTTTCCGCGGAGCCCAATGGACGTAGTTCGTTTTTCCCCGAGTGAAAAGTTGATTTTTCTCTATTTTTCTATTTTTCCTCCGGTTCGACGCCGGATCCTTTTCCCGCTCGGACCGATACGCCGGTATCGAGTCCTTTCTCTCTTTTTTTCGTTTTTTGTCCTTTGTGACTGGCGTTCACGCCTTTTTTCTTTTTCCCTGGCAGACCGATCTTTTGACCTAGCAGGGGCCCTTTTTCCCCCGATGGCTGCCAGCGGGTTTAAAAAATGTGATCAGTGTAAGAAACTTATGTCTCTTACCGACACACATGACTGCTGCCTCCGTTGCCTCGGACCCGATCATGACACGATGATCTGCGGTCCGTGTGACAAAATGTCCTCTAAGGCCTTGAGGAGTCGGCAGCACCAGAGGGATAGAATTTTTTCTGACTCCGAGTCCGGCCGGACCCGGACCTCGTCAGAGGCCTCGACGTCTCGGGACTCCGTCCCCGAGCAGCGTCGGGGTTCCTCTGAGTGGGGGGTCTCCTTCGCGGTGACATCGCAGGAAGAAGAAACCCGCAAGGGCGGCATCGGTGGACGCTCCTGATTCCTTGAGGGCCAGGTCGCATAGCCCCGATAGCCGTCCCGGATCTTGGGAGTCGGAGAGGCCTGCCAAGCATCCTCGGGTCAAGATGGAGTCTCCTGGACACGTAAGTGCTGTTGTCCTTGTTGACTCTCCTCCGAGGGAGCCGACGTCGGGCCCGACACCGTCGGGGCCCGAGTCGGGGGCTGCTGGGTCTCCTGAGCTCGGACTCAGGTTGACGGCCTTGGAGAGCAGCTTCGCTGCCTTCATGGAACAGCAGCGGGCATTGATCGCTGGTCTCACCGGTGCATCTGCCCTGACCACCGGGACCTCGACGTCCAAGTCGACCCCGGAGGCCGAGCCAATCCTCAAGTCCATGCGGGCTCGAGTCGATCCTCGGCCACGGTCTCCCTCGACCTCCCGTTCGGGGCCGAGGTCGTCGACACCGACACCCTCGGCGTCGGGGCGGAGGGCATTGGTGCCCGCCCAACCGGAGCCGCTCGATTCCTCCTCCGAGAAGTCGGGCTGAGAGACGGAGGACGAAGAGTCACCCAACACCCATCAGACTTGGTGTGTCCCCTCGGACTCACCCGAGTCCGAACCTTGGAGACGGTCCCCAACGGAGGATACCCGGTTCTCGGATTTCGTGCGGGATATGGCCAAGGCCTTGGCCTTCCCCGCGGATCCCGAGGAGGAGCCTCGAGCCGAGGAGCTCGAGGCCCTCCAGTATGACTCTCCCCCGAAGGAGGCCTTTACTGTTCCGGTTCCTCCGATGCTGGAGCGGCTACTCTTCCGCATGTGGGAGACCCCGGCTTCGACGCCGGTGTTAAGCAAGCGAGTCGATTCCATTTATCGAGTCCGCAAGAGCCCCGGGTTCCAAAAGGCACAATTACCGCACCACTCCATGGTTGTGGAATCGGCCATGCATCGACTGAAAAGTCAGAAGATGCACTCCTCGGTGCCTCCCGGCCGGGAGGCCCGGAACCTGGATGCCCTCGGTAGGAAGTGCTTCCAGGGCTCTATGCTTGCTTGCCGTGTCCAGACCTACCAGCTCTACATTGGCATGTACCTCCGAGACCTGGCAAAGGAGATTGCCGGGTTCTCTGCTGGTCTCTCCGAGGAACCTTTGCAGAGGTTCCAGGCCTTGTCCACCGGTATTCGAGAGTGCTCGAAGTTTATCTCTCGAGCAGCCTATGATGGCTTCGAGGCTTCGGCCTGAGTAGCTGGGGCCGGCATCGGTGCCTGCCGACAGGCTTGGCTACAGTCATCCGACCTCGAGCCATGGGTCCAGGACAAGTTGGTCGATGTCCCCTGCCGTGGTGAAAATCTCTTTGGAAAGCCCATGGCTGAAAAGGCTGCAGAAGTCGAGACCGAGACTCTGACCCGGACTAGGCTTTCCAGGAAAACCTCTGCCCCTTCTCAGAAAAAGAAGGGCTCGGGAAAAAAGTCCTTTTACCCGAGGAAGTCATCGGCCTACAAACAGTACCCTCATTATCAGGCCTCTGCAGCTCCCCAACAGGGTCAGCAGGCCAAGGGGCAGAGTCAAGGGCCCCGTAGGCCGAAGACTCCCAAGCCACCAACACCGGCCCCTGCTCAGCAGGGTGGGGGTTTTTGACTCAAACAGGATAGCCTCTTCTCCTCAGCTGGCTTCTCTCAACACAGGAGGCCGGCTGTCCCACTTTGCCCACAGGTGGTCAGCCGTCACATCAGATACCTGGGTCCTTCATATAGTCCAAAGGGGCTATCTTCTCCATTTTCACCAGGTACCTCCCTCCTATTTTCCAGGGGAGCCTCCAAGACTCCCTCTGCACAGGGACCTACTCCTTCAGGAGTTGACAGGTCTATTAAAGGATCAGGCTGTGGAACCGGTGCCCCACCACCTGAGAGGTCAAGGCTTTTATTCCAGGTACTTTCTGGTACCAAAAAGAACAGGAGGCCTCAGACCCATCCTAGACTTGCGAAACCTCAACAAGTTCCTGGAGAGGGAAAAGTTCAAGATGCTTACCCTTGGAATCCTGCTGCCCTACCTCCAGCAGGGAGACTGGCTATGCTCCTTGGATCTAAAGGATGCGTATACTCACATACTTATCCATCCGAACCACAGACAATATCTCAGGTTTGTTGTGGGAGGAAACCACTCTCGGTACAGAGTGCTTCCCTTTGGCCTCTCATCCGCTCCCAGGGTGTTCACCAAGTGCCTGGCAGTGGTGGCGGCCTACCTGAGGCTTCAGGGTCTCTTTGTGTTCCCGTACCTGGACGACTGTCTCATAAGGGGCCAATCTTCCCTGGAGGCCAACCAGGTCACCCTTCGCACTGTGGCTCTGCTTCAGCACTTGGGGTTTGTCATAAACTTCACAAAGTCCACTTTGCTCCCGTCCCAGAACTTAGAGTTCATAGGGGCCAGACTAGACACTCTTCAAGCAAAGGCTTTTCTGCCTCTGGACAGGGCCCACAGGCTAATGGATCTGGCCAGCCAGTTTCGCAGCAATTCCCTGGTCTCTGCCAGGCAATTCCTGAGACTACTCGGCCATATGGCTTCCACAGTTCATATCACCCCCAATGCCCGCCTGCACATGCGACCTGCTCAGTGGAGCCTTCGCACTCAGTGGCATCAAGCCTCAGGGGGCCTAGCGGACTCAGTGCGGATCTCCGACCTCCTGGTCTCCTCTCTGAAATGGTGGCTTCATCTTCCAAATCTGGTACTCGGAGTGGTTTTCCAATCCCCTCCGCATACTCAGGTGCTGACAACCGATGCCTCTCTTCTCGATTGGGGAGCACATTGCCAAGGGACATGTACTCAGGTTCTCTGGACCCCTTGGGAGGCTGCTCAACAGATAAACGTCTTGGAGCTACGGGCGATACGCCTAGCTCTGAGAGCCTTCTCCCACCTCGCCTCTCACCAGTCTGTACTGGTCCAGACGGACAATCAAGTTGCCATGTTCTATGTAAACAAACAAGGAGGCACAGGCTCCTTCCTTCTCTGTCAGGAGGCACAACAGCTGTGCTCTTGGGCTGTCAATTACGGAATCCTTCTCAAAGCTATCTACCTCCCAGGTCAGGAAAATTACCTGGCAGACAAATTGAGCAGGATCCTGCAACCACATGAATGGAGATTGAACCCATCGGTGGTTCAGCAGGTCTTTCTCAAGTGGGGAATCCCCACCATAGATCTTTTCACCAGTCCTCTGAACCGGCAACTACCGAGATTTTGCTCCAGACAATCGCATCCTCTCAGAGTAGCAGCGGATGCGTTTCTGATCTCGTGGTCCACTGGCCTACTGTATGCGTTTCCTCCCACGCCACTAGTGTCCAGAACTCTGTTCAAAGTCCTCCGGGAAGGGGCTTCATTGATTCTCATAGCCCCCCGGTGGCCGAGGCAACCGTGGTTCACGCTTCTGCTACAGCTAGCGGTGGACATTCCTCTTCCTCTAGGGTTTCAAC
Source organism: Ichthyophis bannanicus (assembly GCA_033557465.1). Taxonomy (NCBI): domain Eukaryota; kingdom Metazoa; phylum Chordata; class Amphibia; order Gymnophiona; family Ichthyophiidae; genus Ichthyophis; species Ichthyophis bannanicus. The sequence goes on along the minus strand of CM066031.1, from coordinate 526,094,427 downwards.
ACGATCTCCTGTCTCAGGATCAGGGGACTCTCTTGCACCCCAACCTCCAGTCCCTTCATCTGATGGCCTGGCTGCTGAAAGGGTAGTCCTAGCTCCCCTACTACTGCCTCGAGAGGTGGAAAATGTAGTCTAGGCCTCTCGGCGTCCATCCACCAGGAAGTCCTACACTTTTAAGTGGCGTAGATTCTCCACATGGTGTGCTCAGCGCAGTGAGAATCCCTTCTCGTGCTTGGTAGCGGTAGTGTTGCAATATTTGCTCTACCTCTCCAATCTGGGCCTTAAGTCTAACTCTGTCAGAGTTCACCTTAGTGCTCTCTCCGCCCACCACTCATCGGTGGATGGCAGGCCTCTTTCCAACCACCCTTTGGTGGCTCGTTTCCTCAGAGGCCTTCTTCTGCTTAAGCCTCCTTTACGTCCACCGGCCCCTGAGTGGGATCTGAATGTGGTCTTACAGCGGTTTACTTGTCCGCCTTTTGAACCTATGGCTACCTGCCCTCTCCGTTTTCTCTCCTGGAAAACTTTTTCTGGTAGCTCTCACCTCTGCTAGGCGGGTGAGTGAACTGCAGGCTCTGGTGTCTGATCCTCCTTACGCTAGGTTCTACCTGAATAGGGTAGTCCTACGGACTCACCCTACGTTTCTTCCTAAAGTTGTCTCACCTTTTCACCTCAATGAGGAGGTGGTTCTTCCGACCTTCTTTCCCAGGCCGCATGCCAACCGGGCTGAAATGGTCTTGCATACCCTGGACTGTAGGAGGACGTTATCCTTCTACCTTGACCGTACGTGGGAGCATCGGAAGGCTGTTCAGCTTTTCGTTTCTTTTGACCCCAATAAGTTGGGGCTCCCTGTCTCCAAGCATACGTTGTCCATATGGGTCGCTGACTGTATTGCCTGGGCTTTTGGGGCAGCCGGCCTCTCGTTGGAGGGTCGAGTCACGGCTCACCGTGTCAGGGCGAAGGCTGCGTCAGTGGCTCATCTCTGCTCTGTTCCGTTGGCAGACATCTGCCGGGCCGCTACTTGGTCTTCAAGCCAGACTTTTGCGGCCCATTACTGCCTTGAGAGGGAGTCCCGCAGGGACAGTGCTTTCGGACAGGCAGTACTCCATAATCTCTTTGGGGTTTAGGCAACTCCTACCCTCCGACCCTGGTGTTGGGCTACCGGTTGGGGGCGTTCTCAGAGAAGATTCCTTCCTTCTGTGCTGACGAGCTAGAGGGAGCTCATTTTTCCGCTTGGGGTCTCCGGTAGCCCTAAGCTGGGGAGTCCCATATGTGAGGACTGACTTCCTGCTTGGTCCTGGAGAAAGAGTAGTTACTCACCTGTAACAGGTGTATTCCAGGAGCAGCAGGAATCAGTCCTCACAACCCTCCCTTCTCCCCTTGGAGTTGCAGTCATATCATTTGTTTTTGCTAATCTTTTGCTGTCTTTTAGCTATGTCATCAGACTGAGCAAGATGTCACCCTTGGGCGGGAAGGGGACCGCGCATGCGCCCTGCAATTTCCAAAGGCTATCTGTGAAAGTTGGGGAAATGCTCCGCACGAGGGCTCCGTCGGCGCCGACGTCACCCATATGTGAGGACTGATTCCTGCTGCTCCTGGAGAACACCTGTTACAGGTGAGTAACTACTCTTTATTGTGAACACTGGCATAAATGGACATGTCAAAGAAGATTGGAATTTGATCTGCATTGCTAGTAAAATAAAGGTTAAGGCCCATGTTTTGTTTTAAGCCAGTAATATGGTATGGAAATAAAATTGGCTTTGCACTAAAATCTGTTTGTCACTTTAGCATAAACCCATTTTGTAGCATCATTGTCCTTCACCATTCTACACTTGCTTTAAGTTTTCTGGCATCTTGAATAATTGAGTAATTTCATGTTTTTTAGCTAGATTAATTCCCTTGTTAAGGAAAATCTTATCATGCATCATTTTCATGTAATACCTTAATCAACAATTTCTTCATGACATCCATTTCAGGTCTTTTAAGAGCTTTTGCTGTAGAATGTACATTTGAAATTTTAATCTCTTGTTTTTGGTATCACATAATGTTTTCATTTAAACCAGATTCCTTACTCACAGCACCAGTTGTTCATTTTTTCCGTTACTTGTACTACCATAATTTTAAAATTGCTGTCATAACTCTTGTGCATTTCTTTATTAATTTGGTCTTTTTTTTCCCCCTATGTCTTTCAACAAGGTCACTCATTTCAGTTACTGGAGGTGTCAAAAATTTGTGATATTTATACTGCCCTTAGATAACTGCCTAAACAAAAAGATCTCCAGGAACAAGCAGGAATAAGTCCTCACATATGGGTACGTCGGAACCGATGGAGCCTGCACGGGAAAGCTCCCCAGCTTCCCAGAAAGGAAGCTTTTGGGGCCCCCACAGCGCATGCGCGCTGCCTTCCCGCCTTCCTGACCAACTCTTCTCAGTTCTTCTTTTTCCGCGGAGCCAGCAGGTCGTGTTCCTGTCACCGCTGAAGAAATTGTTATTTTAATTTGTTTCTTTGACCGCGTGTCTGCCTTCCCCAATTCCGGACCGGTACCGCCGGTCTTTTTTCATTTATTTCTTAAAAAAAAAATAATAATAATAATTACTTTTTCCTCACTTGGTGCGTTTATTCTGTGAGGCCTCTAGGCCTTCTCAGATTCTCCCTCATGGAGAAACCAGCCTCTGGTTTTAAATAATGCACCAAGTGTACCAGTACTATTTCAGTTACAGATACCCATGAATGGTGTCTTAAATGTTTGGGGCCTGACCATTCCATTCCGGATTGTCCATCCTGCTCTCTGATGTCCAAACGGGGCTTACAGAACAGAGCAGCCAAGTTTCATATGCTGTTTTCTGCGGATACTCCAGCATCAACATCCTCCAGGTCTTCCTCTCCTGATGGATCTCAGGTAACCAAACATTCTTCAGGCAGGTCCTCAAAGGGCAAATCTCCCTCTAAGCAGCGAGAGGCCCTTGGCTTTGACCCTGAGGACCCTGCCCCAGCCAAACAACCCCGGCGGGAAGCTCCGGCTTCCAAAGCTCCTCCTATGGGGTTACAGGTAGACATCGATGGCACGGCCTCGACCGATCACCTGTTAGACTGCTCTGGGGTACCGGCTAACACCGGTACCGACATCCAGGCAGTTGTGGCGTCTATGGGTACTACGGTACAATCCATGCAACAGGCCATACTGGCTTTCATTAACGCTGCAACGCCCTCGGTACCGCGACAATCGGTTCCGACTCTGGTTCCGGTACCACAACCGATACCGGTACCCAGAGCATCTACTTCCAGTAGTATGCCGGTTCCGGTTTCCGGTTCCGGAGATTTTCTCGATACCGATCCGATTCCCGGTACGCCCGATGTCGATACCGGTCGGTACGCGTATCGATCTCTGGAAGCTAATAGGCGGTACTTTGAATCTTCTGAAGATTCTGATACCTCAGATGATTCTGCTGATGTCTCTTTTACTCTTCCTGAGGAGCCCTCTTCTCCAAAAAGGAGAATGTCTCCTCCAGAGGATTTGTCCTTTCAAGACTTCATTATTGAAGTAGCTAAAGGACTCTCCATATCTGTAACCTCTGAAAAGGAACCTAGAGCAAAAAAATTGGATATTTTAGGATACTCTAAGTTTCCCAAAGAGGCAGCCACCTTACCCATACATGAAATTCTTCAAGAACACATGATGGACTTGTGGGAGGCTCCTCTCACCCTATCTCCACATTCTCGACGTTTGGACACCATGTATCGGGTTCCTCCTTCTCCTGGTTTTCAAAAAACTCAGCTCCCTCACCACTCTATTGTGGTGAAGTCTGCTATGAAAAAGATAAAGAGTACCAAAAGGCACTCTGCTACCCCTCCAGGAAGAGAATGTAGGACTCTGGATGCTTTTGGCAGAAAAATCTTCCAAGCTAGCATGCTTATTGCCAGAATCGATTCATACAGCCTCTATATGGGCATGTTTTTGAAAGAGATTGCACTGAAGATACGTCATTTTCTCCCCTTTATCCCAGAGGATAAAAAGGAGGAGTTCCTTCTTTTGCTAAAGCAAACTCAAGATGTTTCAAAGTTCTCCAACAGAGCAGCCTTTGACTCTTTTGAGGGAGCTAGCAGGGCCTCCGGCATTGCCATAGCTGCTCGCAGACTTGCTTGGCTCCAGGCCTCTGGTTTGGAACCCTGGGTACAAGAAGCCTTGGGCAATCTGCCCTGTACAGGTGAAAATCTGTTTGGCAAGGAGTGGCAAATCAAAGCCACTCAAATGGATGCAGAGAATGCTGCTTTAGATAGACTTTCTAAGTCTACCTCTACCCCTGCCAAGAAAAAACCTTTTAAGAAGCCTTTCTATAAAAAGACCAGATTTTCCACAAATACTGGCCAGCAATCTTCCCAAGTTCGCTTTGCTCCTAAGCGTCAGCAATCTAAACAGGCCAGAACAAAGTCTACAGGGGCTGCTACAGTCCAGCAGTCCCAACCCCCTCAGAGTTTTTGACTTGATTCTAGAGAACTTAACCTTTCTGGCTCTGCAACAACCAGAGCCTCTCACCATTCCAGGAAGGTTAACTCATTTTGCTCCCAGATGGGAACAAATCACATCAGAACAGTGGACCCTCTCTATCATCAGAGAGGGCTACAAACTACATTTCTCCAGCCTTCCTCCCCATACCATGGTGAGACAATTCAATTCTCCCCCATCTCTCCTGTACCTGTTGGGTCAGGAGGTGACCACTCTTCTCGCCCAAAAGGCAATAGAAGAGGTTCCTCTTCCTCAACAAATGTCAGGTTTTTACTCCCTTTATTTTCTCATTCCCAAGAAAACAGGGGAGTACAGACCCATTCTGGATCTCAGAGAATTGAACAAATTTCTATACAAGGAGAAATTCAAGATGCTTTCTCTAGGCACTCTCCTTCCATATCTACAGAGTCAGGACTGGCTTTGTTTTCTAGATCTCAAGGATGCGTACACATATACTCATCCATCCATCCCACAGAAAATTCCTACGGTTTCTGTTCCAGGGAAAACATTTCCAATACAGAGTACTTCCCTTCGGTCTAGCCTCTGCTCCAAGGGTATTTACCAAATGCATGGCAATAGTAGCTGCATTTCTACGCACTCTGGGAATCTTTGTCTTCCCATACCTGGACGACTGGCTCATCCGAGCTCCATCTCAGTCCGAGGCTCAAACTTCCCTGGACCACACCAGACGCATACTGCAGTATCTGGGACTCGTCATCAATCTGCCAAAGTCTCAACTCACCCCTACTCAGTCCCTAGAATTCATAGGGGCCTGGCTAGATACCACCACTGCAAGGGCCTATCTTCCTCAAGCCCGTTGCCACCGTCTAGTGCACTTGGCCTCTCAAATTCAGTCCAGAAGTCACTTGACTGCCAGAGAGATGCTACAACTGCTAGGCCACATGGCATCCACAGTTCATGTGGTGCCCTATGCTCGCCTACATATGAGAGCAGCTCAATGGACTTTGTCCACCCAGTGGACCCAAGCATCAGGAGCTCTCTCAGACCAAATAGCAACCTCAAAACGTCTTTTTTGGTCTCTCCAATGGTGGATATCCACTCAAAATCTGTTGTTGGGGGCCCCCTTCCAACCTTTGTTACCCCAAGCAACTCTCACTACAGATGCCTCCCAAACAGGTTGGGGAGCTCATCTCCAAGACCTCTCCACTCAAGGCACTTGGTCTCCACAGGAGACCACCCTTCATATCAACCTTTTGGAGCTGCGAGCAATTTTCCTTGCTCTCAAGGTCTTTCATACCCTCCTCATCAACATGACAGTCCTTGTTCATACTGACAATCAAGTAGCCATGTTCTACATAAACAAACAAGGAGGGACTGGCTCTCTGTCGCTTTGCAGCGAAGCTCTAAATTGTGGGCCTTCGCCAGAGAGCATCAAATCCATCTCCTGGCAGTATACCTCCCAGGAATCCAAAACTCTTGGGCAGACAGACTCAGTCGAGTTCTGCTTCCACACGAATGGTCCCTGCACATGGATCAGGTACTCAGAATCTTTCAGAAATGGGGAACCCCGGACATAGACCTGTTTGCAAGTCCGTGCAATGCCAAACTTCCCCGGTTCTGTTCCAGAATTCCGTGTCAGGGAGCTCAGGCCAAGGATGCCTTCCTCCTTCATTGTGGTCAGGCCTTCCTGTATGCCTTTCCACCCAGTCCTTTGATTCCCAAGACTCTGTTCAAACTTCAGAGGGATCAAGGATCTATGATCCTCATAGCTCCACGCTGGCCACGCCAAGTGTGGTACCCTCTACTTCTGCATCTCTCCCAGGCACCCTCCCTGGATCTGGGAGCTGCTCCAGACCTTCTGTCTCAAGAGAAGGGGACTTTGTGGCACCCAAACCCCAAGTCCCTTCACCTCAGAGCTTGGTTACTGAAGGCCTAGACCTTCAAGACTTCAATCTTTCTCAATAGGTGAAGGATATCCTCCATGCATCTAGGAAACCTTCCACCAGGCGTTCTTATGCTTTTAAATGGAAAAGATTTTCCATTTGGTGTGCTGAAAAGGGTCTTAACCCTCTAGCACTACCTTTGAATTCTTTACTCGAATATCTCCTGCATCTTTCCAATGCAGGACTTAAAACAAAACAAATTCTGTAAGGGTCCATTTGAGTGCTATTGCAGCATCTCTTCAGCCTATCAATGGACAACCTGTTTCCTCTCATCCTCTTATTGCAAGATTTATGAGAGGTCTAACTTTAACTAAACCTCCCATTCGGCCTCCTCCGGTGGCATGGGACTTAAACGTGGTTCTTGGTCAGCTTATGAAGCCACCCTTTGAACCCTTAGCCACTACCTCCTTGATATTTCTTTCCTGGAAAGGCATTTTCCTTATTGCAATCACTTCTGCTCGCCGCATCAGTGAACTGCAGGCTTTAGTGGCTAATCCACCTTATACAAGGTTCCATCATGATAAGGTAGTCCTTAGGACAAATCCTCACTTTATGCCTAAAGTGGTCTCACCTTTTCATCTTAATCAAGAGGTATATCTACCTGTCTTTTTTCCAGCTCCTCATGCATCCAGTGCAGAGAGGAACCTACATACGTTAAATTGTAAAAGAGCTCTCGCCTTTTACATCCACAGGACACAGCAACATCGAAAGTCTTCTCAGCTTTTTGTTGATTTTGATCCTTCTCATTTAGGACTTCCAGTCTCAAAAAGGACACTGTCCAATTGGATTGCTCAGTGTATATCTTTTGCTTACCAGAGTAAGAACCTTTCTCTGGAAGGCCATGTCACAGCTCACAATGTGAGAGCCATGGCCACATCTATGGCTCATCTTCATTCTGTATCCATCGATCAGATCTGTCGAGCAGCCACCTGGGCCTCGGTTCATACCTTCACAGCCCATTACTGCTTGGACAAGGACTCCCACCGGGATGCCTCGTTTGGTCAGGCTGTCCTCAGACACCTGTTCCATTCTTAAACAACTCCTGCCCACCTTCCCTGAATGGATGCCTGAGATCCATAGGAAGATGAGGAACCCTAGGGGGGGGGATCTCCCCGGCATCTTAGCTAGGGAGTCCCCATATGTGAGGACTTATTCCTGCTTGTTCCTGGAGATAGCACAGTTACTTACCTGTAACAGGTGATCTCTGGGAACAGCAGGAATTAGTCCTCACAACCCACCCACCTCCCCTAGGAGTTGTATCTCTCTCTCTCTCTTTCCTTTCCTCTCTCTATTGTCTCAGCTTTAAACTCGAACTGAGGAGAGTTGGTCAGGAAGGCGGGAAGGCAGCGCGCATGCGCTGTGGGAGGCCCCAAAAGCTTCCTTTCTGGGAAGCTGGGGAGCTTTCCCGCGCAGGCTCCGTCGGTTCCGACGTACCCCATATGTGAGGACTAATTCCTGCTGTTCCCAGAGATCACCTGTTACAGGTAAGTAACTGTGCTTTACTTTCCAATGCCTCAGAAGAAAAGGCTGGCAATCTACTTCCGGTGATACATTGCCAAGAAAACCCAGAGGTAGCTGGGTCGCTATGAGTCAACACTGACTTGATGGCACTAAAAAAAAAAATAATACTAATTTAAAGGTCTGAATCATATCTCCCCTTGCCCCCATCTCCTCCAGAGTGTACATATTTGTCTTCAAGTCTCTTCTCATAAGTCTTCTGACGCAGGCTCCAAATCATTTTGGTTGCCTTCCTCTGAGCCATTTCCAGTTTTTTTAATATCCTTTGCGAGATACGGTCTCCAAAACTGAACACAGTATTCCAAGTGAGGCCTCACCAGTGACTTGTACAGTGGCATTAGTACCTCTTCTTTTCTGCTGGTAATTCCTCTTTGTATGCAACCCAGCATCCTCCTGGCTTTTGCCGCCACCTTGAAATCCTCAGAAATAATCACACCAAGGTCCTTCTCCTGGTCTGTGCACTCCAACCTCTCGCCCCTATCGCATACATTTCCCTTGGATTTCTGCTTCCTAAGTGCATGATACTGCACTTCGCATTAAATCTTAACTGCCAAGCATTAGACCATTCTTCCAGCTTTTGTAGATCTTTCCTCATGTTCTCCAGGACCAAGCAGGAAGTCAGTCCTCACATATGGGTGACGACGGCGCCGACGGAGCCCTCGCGGAGCAATTTTCCCCAGCTTTCAAAGAAAGCCTTTGGGAATTGCAGCGCGCATGCGCGGTCCTCTTCCCGCCCAAGGGTGCCATCTTGCTCAGTCTTCTTTTTTCCGCGGAGCCCTACAGACGTTGTTTGTGAATCCCCGCAGAAAAGTTGATTGATTTCTCTTTTTTCTCTCGGTTTCGACGCCGGTTCTTTTCCTGCCCGGAACCGCGACGCCGGTTGCGAGTCCGTTCTTTATTTTTCAGTTTTTTGTCCTTCGTGACAGATTTCGCGCCTTTTTACTTTTTCATTGGCAGCCCGGTCTTTCGACCTCGCAGGGGCCCTTTTTCCCCCGATGGCTGCCAGCGGGTTTAAAAAGTGTGACCTCTGTAAGAAACTCATGTCTCTTACAGACACACACGACTTCTGCCTCCGCTGCCTCGGACCCGATCATGACCCGATGATCTGTGGTCCGTGTGGCAAAATGTCCTCAAAAGCGTTGAGGAGTCGGCAGCATCAGCGGGAACGTATCTTCTCTGACTCCGGCCGGGCTCGGACCTCGTCAGAGGCTTCGACGTCTCGGGACTCTGGTCCTGAGCATTGTCGAAGTTCCTCTGAAAGGGGGTCTCCTACCCAGGAACATCATCGGAAGAAGAAACCCGCGAGGGCGGGATCGGTGGACGCTCCTGGTTCCTCGAGGGCCAGGTCGCATAGCCCCGATTCCCGTCCCGGGTCCTCGGAGGTGGAGAGGCCTTCCAAATATCCTCGTCTCGAGATGGACTTGCCCGCTCACGTGAGTACTGTTGTCCTCGTAGACTCGCCTCCGAAGGAGCCGACGTCGGGCCCAACGCCGTCGGGGCCCGAGTCGGTGGCTGCTGGGTCTCCTGAGCTCGGACTCAGGTTGACGGCCTTGGAGAGCAGTCTGACTGCCTTCATGGACCAGCAGCGGGCATTGATCGCTGGCCTCGCCGGTGCTTCTGCCCTGACCGCCGGGATGTCGACCTCCAAGTCGACCCCGGAGACCGAGCCGATCCTCGAGCCCATGAGGGCTCGAGTCGATCCTCGGTCGCGGTCTCCTTCGGCCTCCCATTCGGGACCGAGGTCATCGACGCCGACTCCCTCGGCGTCGGGGCGGATGGCATCGATGCCCGCCCGACCGGAGCCGCTCGACGACTCCTCCGAGGAGTCGGCCTGGGAATCCGAGGACGAAGAGTCACCTGGTTCCTTTCGGACTCGGTGTGTCCCATCGGACTCCCTCGAGTCCGAACCTCGGAGACGGTCCCCACCGGAGGATACCCGGTTCTCGGACTTCGTGCGGGATATGGCCAAGGCCTTGGCCTTCCCCGCGGATCCCGAGGAGGAGCCTCGAGTCGAAGAACTCGATGCCCTCCAATATGACTCTCCCCCGAAGGAGGCCTTTATTGTACCGGTTCCTCCGATGCTGGAACGACTTCTCTTCCGCATGTGGGAGAGCCCGGCATCGTCGCCGGTGTTAAGCAAGCAGGTCGATTCCATTTATCGAGTCCGCAAGAGCCCCGGCTTCCAAAAGGCACAACTACCGCACCATTCCATGGTGGTGGAATCGGCCATGCATAGACTTAAGAGTCAAAAAATGCACTCCTCGGTGCCCCCCGGTAGGGAGGCCCGAAGCCTGGATGCCCTCGGTAGGAAGTGTTTCCAGGGCTCTATGCTTGCTTGTCGAGTCCAGACCTACCAGCTCTACATGGGCATGTATCTCCGGGACCTGGCTAAAGAACTAGCCGGGTTTCTCTGCTGGACTCTCCGACGAACCTTTGCAGAGGTTCCAAACCTTGTCAACTGGTATTCGGGAGTGCTCAAAGTTTATCTCTCGAGCAGCCTACGATGGTTTTGAGGCATCGGCTCGAGTAGCCGCAGCCGGCATCGGTGGACGCCGCCAGGCTTGGCTTCAGACGTCCGACCTCGAGCCATGGGTGCAGGACAAGTTGGTCGATGTCCCCTTCAGAGGTGAAAACCTCTTTGGCAAGCCCATGGATGAGAAGGCTGCACAGATGGAGACCGAGACTCTCACCAGGACTCGTCTCTCAAGGAAGACCTCTGCCCCTTTCTGAAAAGAAGAAGGGCTCGGGGAAAAAGCCCTTTTACCCGAGGAAGGCGGCTGCCTATAAATACTACCCTCAGTATCAGGCCTCAGCAGCTCCCCCACAGGGTAAGCAGGCCAAGGGATGGGGTAATGGGTCCCGTAGGCCGCAAGCCCCCAAGCCTGCACCACCGGCCCCTGCTCAGCAGGGTGGGGGTTTTTGACTTCATCAGCATAGCCTCTCCCCCTCAGCTGGTTTCTCTCAGCACAGGAGGCCGGCTGGTCCACTTTGCCCAAAGGTGGTCCAACATCACCACGGATACCTGGGTACTTCACATAGTTCGGAAGGGCTATCTTCTTCACTTTCACCAGGTACCTCCCTCCTACTTTCCAGGGGAGCCTCCGAGACTCCCTCTGCACAGGGACTTACTCCTTCAGGAGTTAGCAAGTCTCCTTCAGGAACAGGCTGTGGAGCCGGTGCCCCACCACCTGAAGGGTCAAGGGTTTTACTCCAGGTACTTTCTGATACCAAAAAGAACAGGAGGCCTCAGACCCATCCTGGACTTGCGAAACCTCAACAAGTTCCTTGCAAAGGAAAAGTTCAAGATGCTTACCCTTGGAATCCTGCTGCCCTACCTCCAGCAGGGCGACTGGCTATGCTCCTTGGATCTAAAGGATGCGTATACTCATATCCTTATTCATCCAGACCACAGACAATATCTCAGGTTTGTTGTGGGAGGAAATCATTACCAGTACAGAGTACTGCCCTTCGGCCTATCCTCCGCCCCCAGGGTGTTCACCAAATGCCTGGCAGTGGTGGCGGCCTATCTAAGACTTCAAGGCCTTTTTGTGTTCCCATACCTGGACGACTGGCTCATCAGAGCCCAGTCTTCCCAAGAGGCCACTCAGGCCACTCATCGCACTGTGACTCTACTCCAGCACTTGGGATTTGTCATAAACTTCGCAAAGTCCACTTTGCTCCCCTCTCAAAATCTCGAATTCATCGGCGCCAGGTTGGACACTCTTCAGGCGCGGGCCTTCCTCCCTCTGGACAGGGCCAAGCGGCTCATGGATCTCGCCAGCCACTTTCACAGCAATGCCCTGGTCTCGGCCAGGCAATTTCTGAGACTGCTCGGCCATATGGCTTCCACGGTCCATGTGACCCCCAATGCCCGCCTGAACATGCGACCTGCTCAATGGTGCCTTCGCACACAATGGCATCAGGCCACTGGGAGCCTGGCGGACTCCATACAGATCTCCGACCAGCTGGTCTCTTCTCTACGATGGTGGCTTCATCTGCCAAACCTAGTATTAGGGGTGACTTTTCAGCCCCCTCCGCATTCTCAGGTCCTCACGACCAATGCTTCTCTCCTGGGTTGGGGAGCACATTGCCGAGGCACGTGTACTCAAGGTCTCTGGACTCCTTGGGAGTCTACTCAGCAGATAAACTTCCTGGAGCTCAGAGCCATCCGCCTAGCGCTCAAAGCATTCTCTCACCTGGTTTCTCACCAGTCGGTGCTGATACAGACAGACAATCAGGTTGCAATGTTCTACGTGAACAAACAAGGCGGAACAGGCTCCTTCCTTCTCTGTCAGGAGGCACAAAAACTATGCTCTTGGGCCGTCCACCACGGCATCTTCCTCAAAGCTGTCTATCTCCCGGGTCAAGAAAATTACATGGCCGACAAGCTCAGCAGGATCCTCCAACCACACGAGTGGAGGCTGGATCCGATGGTGGTTCAGCGGATCTTTCTCAAGTGGGGCCTCCCCACCATGGATCTGTTTGCCAGTCCTCTGAACCGGCAGCTTCCCAGATTCTGCTCTCGACAACTGCATCCTCTCAGAGTAGCGGCGGATGCTTTTCTGATTCCATGGTCCACAGGCCTCTTGTATGCCTTTCCTCCCATGCCGCTGGTGTCTCGGACACTCTTCAAAGTTCTCAGGGACAAAGCCTCGATGATCCTAGTGGCTCCCCGGTGGCCGAGACAACCTTGGTTCCTACTTCTAATGCAGCTGGCGGTGGACACCCCTCTTCCTCTGGGGTTTCAGCCCGACCTCCTGTCACAGGATCAGGGGACTCTCCTGCACCCCAACCTCCGGTCCCTTCATCTGATGGCCTGGCTGCTGAAAGGGTAGTCCTTGCTCCCCTCCGCCTGCCTCCAGATGTGGAAGAGGTCGTCTTGGCCTCCAGGTGGCCCTCCACCCGGATGTCCTACGCTTTTAAGTGGCATCGGTTCTCCGTCTGGTGTGCTCAGCAGTCTCAAGATCCCTTCTCCTGTTCAGCATCAGTGGTCTTGCAGTACTTGCTTTCCCTCTCCAATCTTGGACTTAAGTCCAACTCGGTCAAGGTCCACCTCAGTGCTCTTTCTGCGCATCACATGCCGGTGGATGGCAGACCTCTTTCCAGCCACCCTCTGGTGGCTCGTTTTCTCAGAGGACTCCTTCTCCTTAAACCGCCTTTGCGCCCACCAGCCCCGGACTGGGATCTCAATGTGGTTTTACAGCGGATTACCTGTCCGCCCTTTGAACCTATGGCTACCTGTCCTCTTCGTTTTCTTTCTTGGAAAACATTGTTCTTGGTGGCCCTCACTTCTGCTAGACGCGTTAGTGAGCTGCAGGCCCTGGTGTCTGATCCTCCGTACACTTGGTTCTACAAGAACCGGGTAGTCCTACGGACTCACCCTAAGTTTCTTCCCAAAGTGGTTTCCCCTTTTCACATCAACCAGGAGGTGGTGCTTCCGACCTACTTTCCCAGGCCACACTCCAGCCGAGCTGAAATGGTCCTGCATACCCTGGACTGTAGAAGGGCGTTAACCTTCTACCTTGACCGTACGCGGGAGCACAGAAGGGCTGTTCAGCTCTTCGTCTCTTATGACCCCAATAAGTTGGGGCTCCCTGTCTTCAAGCGTACTCTGTCCATCTGGATTGCTGACTGTATCGCTTGGGCTTACGAGGCAGCCGGCCTCTCGTTGGACAGTCGAGTCACGGCCCATCGTGTTCGGGCGAAGGCTACGTCAGTGGCTTACCTCCGCTCTGTTCCATTGGCAGACATCTGCCAGGCCGCTACTTGGTCTTCAAGCCAGACTTTTGCGGCCCATTACTGCCTGGAGAGGGAGTCCCGCAGGGACAGTGCTTTCGGACAGGCAGTCCTCCGTAACCCCTTCGAGGTATAGGCAACTCCTACCCTCCATCCCGGATGTTGGGCTACCGGTTGGAGACGTATTCAGAGAAGATTCCTTCCTTCCTTCTGGGCTGCTGAGCTTGAGGGAGCTCCTTTTTGTGCTTAGGGTCTCCGGTAGCCTTAAGCTTGGGAGTCCCATATGTGAGGACTGACTTCCTGCTTGGTCCTGGAGAAAGCGTAGGTACTCACCTGTAACAGGTGTTCTCCAGGAGCAGCAGGAATCAGTCCTCACAACCCTCCCTCCTCCCCTTGGAGTTGCAGTTCTATGCTTTCGTTTTTTTGCTAATTCTTTGCTGTCTTTTAGCTATGTCATCAGACTGAGCAAGATGGCACCCTTGGGCGGGAAGAGGACCGCGCATGCGCGCTGCAATTCCCAAAGGCTTTCTTTGAAAGCTGGGGAAAATTGCTCCGCGAGGGCTCCGCCGGCGCCGACGTCACCCATATGTGAGGACTGATTCCTGCTGCTCCTGGAGAACACCTGTTACAGGTGAGTAACTACGCTTTCTCCAGGGAAGTCCACTCTTGCAAATTTTTGTGTCATCTACAAAAAGACAGACTTTTCCATTCAGTCCTTCAGCAATATTACTCACAAATACATTGAACAGTACCGGTCCCAGGACCGAATCCTGGGGCACACTGCTAATCACCTTCCTTTCATCCGAGTGAGTTCAGTTTACCATCACCTGTCATCTTTCAGTCAACCAATTTCTGATCCAATTCACCACCTTGGGACTCATCCCCAAGCTATTGAATTTATTGATGAGCCTTCTATGAGGAACAGTATCAAAGGCTTTGCTTAAATCCAGGTAGATGACATCCATTGCATATCCCTGATCTAGTTCTCTGGTCACCCAGTCAACAAACTCAATCAGATTTGTTTTGCTAGATTTTCCTTTGGTAAAACCATGTTGCCTCAGATCATGCAACCTGTTGGTTTCGAGGAAGTCCACTATTTGCTCTTTCAGGAGTGCCTCCATTACTTTTCCCGCCACCCAGATAAGGCTTACCGGCCTGTAGTTTGTCACTTCTTCCCTGTTTGTGAAGAGGTACCACATCAGCCCTTCTCCAATCTTGAGGAACTTCTCCTGTTTCCAAGGTTCTGTTGAAAACATCCTTTAATGGCCCTGTAAAAACCTCTCTGAGCTCTTTCAGTATCCTGGGATGTATGCCATCCGGTCCCATAGCCTTTGTCCACTTTCAGTTTTGCAAGTTGTAATAACACATCTGTGAATTGTGTGGTATCTACTCCATTCCCATTTTTATATTTCGGAGTGTCAGGTTGTCCTTCTCCAGGATTTTCTTTAGTTAAAAACAGAGCAGAAGTATTTGTTTAGCAATTTCACTTTTTCAATGCCACTTTCCACGAGTCTGTTCCCAGCACTTCTGAGTCCTGCAATTACACCTCTGATTTTCCTCCTCTCTTGAATATACCTGGAGAAAGTTTTGTCGCCACACTTCACATCTTTAGCCATCTTTTCTTCTGCCTTTGATTTTGCTATCTTTATTTCTTGTTGTCTCTGTTTGATCCTGTTTTCCTTTCTGTTTTCCTCTGTTTGCGAGCTTTTGAATTTTGTGAAAGCTGTGTTTTTTGCCTTTATTTGAGCAGCCACTTCTTTGGAGAACCAAATAGGTTTCCTTCTCTTCTTGTTTTTATTTACTTTCCTTACATATGTATCTGTTGCCCCTTTTATTGCCATCTTTAGTTTAGCACATTGCAATTTCACTTCCCTTGTCCCCTCCCACTCTGCCAACTCCTCCTTCAGGTACTTGGCCATTTTACTGAAGTCAGTGTTTTTGAAGTCTAGGACTTTGAGCTTGCTATGATTGGACTGCACCTTGGTTTTTATCTCAAACCACACCGTGTGATGATCGCTGCTGCTGCTCACAGGGGTACCCACCCAGACATTCGACATGCTATCTCCATTGGTGAGCACTAAATCCAGCATCGAATTTTCCCTGGTCGGTTCCATCACCATTTGTCTAAGTAATGCATTTGGAAGGCATCCACAATTTTTTTTCTTCGCTCCAAATTTGCAGAAGGAGTACTCCCATCCACATGGGGTAGATTAAAGTCACTCAATATGATTACTTGCTCCTTTGTGACTGTCTTTCAATATCTATAATCAATTCACTATCTATTTCTTCGGTTTGAGTTGGAGGCCTGTAGACCACACCAGTATAGTGACCGTGCCATCTCCTCTTTCCAACACAATCCATAGTGCTTCTTTTCCCCACACAGTCCATAGTGCTGCTTTTCCCCACGTCCCCTGCATTTCAGTAGCTTTAATATTGCTTTTGACGTATAGGGCTACTTCTCCTCCTTTTCCACCTTCTCTATCTCTTCTGAATAGATAATAGCGAGCTATGGCTATATCCCATTCATGAAATTCATTAAACCATTTTTCTGTAATGGCCACAATGTCCAAGTCCATTTCCATTTCCACCATTAGGGCTTCCAGGTCAGGAACTTTGTTGGCTAAGCTTCAAGCATTTGTGCTCATTGCTTTCTAGCATTTGTTAACTGGCATGCCTGTATTTTGCATTGATTTTGTTCTCCAGACCTCTTCCCACTTGTCATTGATGTGTGGTTTAAAAGTATGGCTGTTTCTAATGTTGTTCTGCTTTTGCCGGGAGTGATGTCCCGAATTTGTCCTTCCCCATTCGTCACCCCCTTTCTCTAGTTTAAATGCCTGTCACATACTGCCTGAGTTTTTCACTCGGGATTCTTTTCCCTGCAACAGTGAGATGATGTCCATCGGCACAGTATAGCCTCTTGTTGATCCGTTTCCCCAGTTGCCTATAAATCTGAATCCTCCTTGTTTGCACCAGGTTTGGAGCCATGTATTAAAGTTGTTTATGCAATGCAGCCTTTCTGCCCCCGTACCAAGAACAGGTAGAACTTCAGAGAATGCTACAGTGTTAACAATGCGCTTGAGTTTCTCCAGGACCAAGCAGGAAGTCAGTCCTCACATATGGGTGACGTCGGCGCCGACGGAGCCCTCGTGCGGAGCATTTCCCCAGCTTTCAAAGAAAGCCTTTGGGAATTGCAGCGCGCATGCGCTGTCCCCTTCCAGCCCAAGGGTGCCATCTTGCTCAGTCTTCTTTTTTCCACGGAGCCCGACGGACGTAGTTCGTTTTTCCCCGAGGAAAAAGTTGATTTTCCCTATTTTTTCTCTTTTTTTCTCCGGTTCGACGCCGGATCCTTTTCCCGCTCGGACCGATACACCGGTATCGAGTCCTTTCTCTCTTTTTCGGTTTTTGTCCTTTGTGACTGGCGTTCACGCCTTTTTTCTTTTTTCCCTGGCAGCCCGGTCTTTTGACCTCGCAGGGGCCCTTTTTCTCCCGATGGCTACCAGCGGGTTTAAGAAGTGTGATCGGTGTAAGAAACTTACATCTCTTACCGACACACATGACTGCTGCCTCCGCTGCCTCGGACCCGATCATGACCCGATGATCTGTGGTCCGTGTGGCAAAATGTGCTCGAAGGTGTTGAGGAGTCGGCAGAACCAAAAGGATAGGATCTTTTCTGACTCCGCGTCTGGATGGGCCCGGACCTCGTCAGAGGCCTCGACGTCTCGGGACTCCGGCCCCGAGCAGCGTCGGGGTTCCTCTGAGCGGGGGTCTCCTTCGCGGGAACATCGCAGGAAGAAGAAACCCGCGAGGGCGGCGTCGGTGGATGCTCCTGGTTCCTCGAGAGCCAGGTCGCATAGCCCCGATAGCCGTCCCGGGTCTTCGGAGTCGGAGAGGCCTGCCAAGCATCCTCGTGTTGAGATGGAGTTTCCTGGACACGTAAGTGCTGTTGTCCTCGTGGACTCTCCTCCGAGGGAGCCGACATTGGGCCCGACACCGTCGGGGCCCGAGTCGGGGGCTGCTTGGTCTCCTGAGCTCAGACTCAGGTTGACGGCCTTGGAGAGCAGCTTCGCTGCCTTCATGGAACAGCAGCGGGCATTGATCGCCTTTCTCACCGGTGCATCTGCCCCGACCACCGGGACATCGACGTCCAAGTCGACCCCGGAGGCCGAGCCGATCCTCGAGTCCATGCGGGCTCGAGTCGATCCCCGGCCACAGTCTCCCTCGGCCTCCCGTTCGGGACCGAGGTCGTCGACGCCGGCCTCGGCGTCGGGGCGGAGGGCATCGGTGCCCGCCCGACCGGAGCCTCTCGATTCCTCCTCCGAGGAGTCGGGCTGGGAGACGGAGGACGAAGAGTCACCCGATACTTTTCGGACTCGGTGTGTCCCATCGGACTCGCCGGAGTCCGAACCTCGGAGACGATCCCCACCGGAGGATACCCGGTTCTCGGACTTCGTGCGGGATATGGCCAAGGCCTTGGCCTTCCCCGCGGATCCTGAGGAGAAGCCTCGAGCCGAGGAGCTCGAGGCCCTCCAGTATGACTCTCCCCCGAAGGAGGCCTTTACTGTTCCGGTTCCTCCGATGCTGGAGCGGCTGCTCTTCCGCATGTGGGAGACCCCGCCCTCGACGCCGGTGTTAAGCAAGCGGGTCGATTCAATCTATCGAGTCCGCAAGAGCCCCGGGTTCCAAAAGGCACAATTACCGCACCACCCCATGGTTGTGGAATCAGCCATGCATCGACTGAAAAGTCAGAAGATGCATTCCTCGGTGCCTCCCAGCCGGGAGGCCCGGAACCTGGATGCCCTCGGTAAGAAGTGCTTCCAGGGCTCTATGCTTGCTTGCCATGTCCAGACTTACCAGCTCTACATGGGCATGTACCTCCGAGACCTGGCAAAGGAGATTGCCGGGTTCTCTGCTGGCCTTTCCGAGGAACCTTTGCAGAGGTTCCAGGCCTTCTCCACTGGTATTTGGGAGTGCTCGAAGTTTATCTCTCGAGCAGCCTACGATGGCTTCGAGGCTTCGGCCCGAGTAGCCGGGGCCGGCATCGGTGCCCGCCGATAGGCTTGTCTACAGTCATCCGACCTGGAGCCATGGGTACAGGACAAGTTGGTCGATGTCCCCTGCCGGGGTGAAAACCTTTTCGGCAAACCCATGGCTGAAAAGGCTGCTGAGCTCGAGACAGAGACTCTCACCAGGACTAGGCTGTCCAGAAAAACCTCTGCCCCTTCTCAGAAAAAGAAGGGCTCTGGAAAAAAGACCTTTTACCCGAGGAAGTCATCTGCCTATAAACAATACCCTCATTATCAGGCCTCTGCAGCTCCCCAACAGGGCCAGCAGGCCAAGGGGCAGGGTCATGGGCCCCATAGGCAGAAGGCCCCCAAGCCACCAACACCGGCCCCTGCTCAGCAGGGTGGGGGTTTTTGACTCAGAAAGCATAGCCTCTTCTCCTCAGCTGGCTTCTCTCAGCACAGGAGGCCGGCTGACCCAGTTTGCCCACAGGTGGTCAGTCGTCACATCAGATACCTGGGTTCTTCATATAGTCCAAAAGGGCTATCTTCTCCATTTTCACCAGGTACCTCCCTCCTATTTTCCAGGGGAGCCTCCAAGACTCCCTCTGCACAGGGACCTACTCCTTCAGGAGTTAGCAAGTCTGCTAAAGGATCAGGCTGTGGAACCGGTGCCCCACCACCTGAGAGGTCACGGCTTTTATTCCAGGTACTTTCTGGTACCAAAAAGAACAGGAGGCCTCAGGCCCATCCTAGACTTGTGCAACCACAGCATGTTCCTGGAGAGGGAAAAGTTCAGGATGCTTACCCTTGGAATCCTGCTGCCCTACCTCCAGCAGGGAGACTGGCTGTGCTCCTTAGATCTAAAGGATGCGTATACTCACATCCTTATTCATCCAGATCACAGACAATATCTCAGGTTTGTTGTGGAGGGAAACCACTATCAGTACAGAGTACTACCGTTTGGCCTGTCCTCCGCTCCCAGGGTGTTCACCAAGTGCCTGGCAGTGGTGGCGGCCTACCTGAGGCTTCAAAGTCTTTTTGTGTTTCCGTACCTGGACGACTGGCTCACAAGGGGCCAATCTTCCCAGGAGACCAATCAAGCCACCCTTCGCACTGTGGCTCTGCTTCAGCACTTGGAGTTTGTCATAAACTTCGCAAAGTTCACTTTGCTCCCGTCCCAGAACTTAGAATTCATAGGAGCAAGTCTAGACACTCTTCAAGCGAAGGCTTTTCTGCCTATGGACAGAGCCCACAGGCTGATGGATCTGGCCAGGCAGTTTCGCTGCAATTCCCTGGTCTCTGCCAGGCAATTCCTGAGACTACTCGGCCATATGGCTTCCACGGTTCATGTCACCCCCAATGCCCGCCTGCACATGCGGCCTGCTCAGTGGCGCCTTCGCACTCAGTGGCATCAGGCCACGGGGAGCCTAGCGGACTCAGTAAAAATATCGGACCTGCTAGTCTCCTCTCTGCAATGGTGGCTTCATCTTCCGAATCTGGTACTCGGAGTGGTTTGTCAGTCCCCTCCGCATTCTCAAGTGCTGACGACAGATGCTTCTCTTCTCAGTTGGGGAGCACATTGCCAAGGGACATGTACTCAGGGTCTCTGGACCCCTTGGGAGGCTGCTCAACAGATAAACTTCCTGGAGCTACGGGCGATACGCCTAGCTCTGAGAGCCTTCTCCCACCTTGCCTCTCACCAGTCTTTACTGGTCCAGACGGACAATCAAGTTGCCATGTTCTACGTGAACAAACAAGGAGGCACAGGCTCCTTCCTTCTATGTCAGGAGGCACAACGGCTGTGCTCTTGGGCTGTCAATAACGGAATCCTCCTCAAAGCTGTCTACCTGGCAGGCAGACTGAGAAGGATCCTGCAACCACACGAATGGAGGTTGAGCCCGTTGGTGGTTCAGCAGGTCTTTCTCAGGTGGGGCCTCCCCACCATGGATCTTTTCGCCAGTCCTCTGAACCGGCAACTCCCGAGATTTTGCTCCAGACAACCGCATCCTCTCAGAGTAGCAGCGGATGCGTTTCTGATCTCGTGGTCCACAGGCCTACTGTATGCGTTCCCTCCCACGCCACTAGTTTCCAGAACGCTGTTCAAAGTCCTCAAGGACGGGGCTTCCTTGATCCTGATAGCCCCCAGGTGGCCGAGGCAACCGTGGTTCCCGCTTCTGCTGCAGCTAGCGGTGGACACCCCTCTTCCTCTGGGGTTTCAACACGATCTCCTGTCTCAGGATCAGGGGACTCTCTTGCACCCCAACCTCCAGTCCCTTCATCTGATGGCCTGGCTGCTGAAAGGGTAGTCCTGGCTCCCCTACTACTGCCTCGAGAGGTGTAAGATGTGGTCTTGGCCTCTAGGCGACAATCCACCAGGAAATCCTACGTTCTTAAGTGTCGTAGATTCTCCGCATGGTGTTCTCAGCACAGCGAGAATCCCTTCTTGTGCTTGGTAGCGGTAGTATTGCAATATTTGCTTTACCTCTCCAATCTGGGCCTTAAGTCTAACTCTGTCAGAGTTCACCTTAGTGCTCTCTCAGCGCACCACTCGCCGGTGGAAGGTAGGCCTCTTTCCAACCACCCTTTGGTGGCTCGTTTCCTCAGAGGCCTTCTTCTGCTTAAGCCTCCCTTACGTCCACCGGCCCCTGAGTGGGATCTGAATGTGGTCTTACAGCGGCTTACTTGTCCGCCTTTTGAACCTATGGCTACCTGCCCTCTCCGTTTTCTCTCCTGGAAAACTTTATTTCTGGTAGCTCTCACCTCTGCTAGGCGAGTGAGTGAACTTCAGGCACTTGTGTCTGATCCTCCTTACACTAGGTTCTACAGGAATAGGGTAGTCTTACGGACTCACCCTAAGTTTCTTCCTAAGGTTGTCTCCCCTTTTCACCTCAATCAGGAGGTGGTTCTTCCGACCTTCTTTCCCAGGCCGCATGCCAGCCGGGCTGAGATGGTCCTGCATACCCTGGACTGTAGGAGGGCGTTGTCCTTCTACCTTGACCGTACGCGGGAGCACCGGAGGGCTGTTCAGCTCTTCGTTTCTTTTGACCCCAATAAGTTGGGGCTTCCTGTCTCCAAGCGTACTTTGTCCATATGGGTCGCTGACTGTATCGCCTGGGCTTATGGGGCAGCCGGCCTCTCGTTGGAGGGTCGAGTCACGGCTCATCGTGTCAGGGCGAAGGCTGCATCAGTGGCTCATCTCCGCTCTGTTCCATTGGCAGACATCTGCCGGGCCGCTACTTGGTCTTCAAGCCAGACTTTTGCGGCCCATTACTGCCTTGAGAGGGAGTCCCGCAGGGACAGTGCTTTCGGACAGGCTGTACTCCATAATCTCTTTGGGGTTTAGGCAACTCCTACCCCCTCCGGCCCTGGTGTTGGGCTACCGGTCAGGGGCGTTCTCAGAGAAGATTCCTTCCTTACGTACTGACGAGCTAGAGGGAGCTCATTTTTTCCGCTTGACGTCTCCGGTAGCCTTAAGCTGGGGAGTCCCATATGTGAGGACTGACTTCCTGCTTGGTCCTGGAGAAAGAGTAGTTACTCACCTGTAACAGGTGTTCTCCAGGAGCAGCCGGAATCAGTCCTCACAACCCTCCCTCCTCCCCTTGGAGTTGCAGTCATATCATTTGTTTTTGCTAATTTTTTGCTGTCTTTTAGCTATGTCTTCAGACTGAGCAAGATGGCACCCTTGGGCGGAAAGGGGACCGCGCATGCGCGCTGCAATTCCCAAAGGCTTTCTTTGAAAGCTGGGGAAATGCTCCACACGAGGGCTCCGTCGGCGCCGACGTCACCCATATGTGAGGACTGATTCCTGCTGCTCCTGGAGAACACCTGTTACAGGTGAGTAACTACTCTTTCTCTCCCAGAGTCTGGAAGTCCCTTTGAACTGCAGAGGCATTGTTTCTAGCCAGGTCTTTTGTACCCAAGTGGATGACATCATCAGTTTTGGAGTATTCACTTTCTGCACTAACTACACCAACAAATTGGTTTGTATGCCTGCTGGCTGAAGAGCCTGGGAGGCATTTCATCATCTTCTCTCCTTTGAACTGTGTTCCCAAGTTGGTGCCTCTGATGATGGATCAATTGCAGAACATACCACCAGTGATGCAGCTCCTCCCAACCCCATTACAGAATATACCAGTGTTGCTGTTCCTCCCAACTCTGTGGCTTGGGAGAGAGAGAAGGATAATGATGGTGGAAGAGGTCTGAACTGTTGCTTCTCCTCCTTCACATTCATCCTGTAGCATGGGAAAACCAGAAGTGGCTGGTCCTAGTGCAACCAGGGGAGATGACCAATAACAGAAGAGTCTGGCAGATGAGCGACTTGGTTATAAAGCGATCAATACATTCTGAGATCATTTTTCAAAAGCTATTTCCTTATCTCACCAGACCAGTCCAGAATTGAGTGGGTTATGCCCCTTTACCAGCAGAGGAATCAGAGACCAAAAGCTTGTGAGTTCTGCCCTATATAAGGTACCATGCAGCCACATGCTCCTCCGTATTTTCTTTCTCCAGCACATGGTATACAGCATTCATCTGGTTTTTATTAGTTGTGATTCCTGTGCCCAATTGGAGAACTAGTTCCCCAGTTGAGTCCTCTCAAGCAGAAGCATCAGTCTTGACCTGGCCCTGGAGAATAGTTGGAGGGTCCAGGACCTGACCTTTCCTTTCCTGTCTCTCTTTTTCTCTCAACCTCCCCCCCCCCCCACCTCCTCTGGCCAGGAAGCTCCCTGGAGGAGTCGAGGTTTGTGGAGAAAGGCAATTTGAGGGGTAGGACCTTCAAAGTAGCCACACCAGCAGAAGGGAGCACCTGCATAAACGTTGGTAGCATAGAGAGGGGGGAGTTAAGTCTGTTTGGTGCATTGGGACCAGCATGAGAGCAGTGGTGCTTTGAGGACTTGGTTTAGCACCATGAGCAGTGCAGGTATGTTTTTTTTATCTGAGGCACTGGAGAAGCACTACCAATGTGGTTCATGTGGCAGCTGTAATGATACTGGAGAAGAGATGGTCTTGAAGCTTGGGGGTGTATTAGGCACAGCTTTCGTTACAGTGGTGGTAGTGCAGAGTCAATCTTGAGGAACTTGGGGAATTACAGTGCCATGGGGCATGGTGGATACTAAGTCAGGAGGGAATTCCTGTGGTTGGCATTGAGGGCTAGGAAAGAGTCAGTGGTAAGTGTTAGGAGTGGCACTTTACGACTCTTGCTGGCACTTGAAATTTCAAAGGAACACACAATCACAGTGTGCCTGTCAATGAGCGAAAAGCACTGCTCTTCACTTAGCAGCCACTAGAGTGACTCTGGTCCATGTAGCCTTATCAAGTCAGCACAAAAGGGATTGCTAATTGCCAAAGTGATGTCTTTTAGCATTATTTATCCATGAAGGTGAAGTTTCTGTGGGCCAGACCAGGGAGGCCAGGGAAGACTTTTATCACATGGTTTCAGTTTCTGAAGGCAGCATGGGAAAGGTAACCATGTTCTTTCGCTCAGGCTGCCTTTAGTCTCCCATGTTTTTACTGAGCAGGCTCCTGCACCTAGGGTCTGAAAAGTAGCAGAGCTGTGTGCGCCAAGGACTACTTCTCCAGCATTTGTGTCCAGAGGGAGATGGGTACAGGTTGGATATTGGGGAGATTGGAGGGGTCGAATCCCCAGGACAGTAACAGCTTGAAAAAGCAGTGCTTAGAGTTGACAGTGTTAGGTCTCACATGGAATAAGGGGGCACTTTGTTACATCCCATTCATTCTGGACTGATCTGGTGAGATGATGCAAAATGCAAAAATGCCTTCGATTCAGGGGCGTTCCAGCAGCTCCTGGGTCGTCTTAGCAGTGTGACCGGAAGTAGCTTGCCAGGCCTTTCTTCCGAGGCAATGGAGGGTTAAGTGACTTGGCCATAGGCATCCCCTAATAAAGAATTTCTATAATTTGGTTTATTCCTATCCTGGTTTGTACCTCGCTTCAGACTGGTCTGGTGTGCTTTCTATCTACAAGGGTCCTCGTGCTTTCCTGTTAGGCTATTTGGGTGTCGTCAATCTGCATATTTTACCTGCAGGGAAAGTGGACACCCTTTGAGGAGAGGTTAGGTCAGGGGAGGCAACAACACACACAGTTTACATTCTAAAATCGATTAGTTCAGTATTCAATTGCTGAAGTCAGCGGTTGTTAAGAATACGAGCCGCAGCAGTTAAATAGAATATGTATACTTAATGCCATATCAATATAGCAATCGGCACTGAATATGCATATAGGGATTATTTTTGAAGTCCTATTCATGCTTTGGACATCTGAAAGCTAACATATAGATGTCTGAAGCATGAAAACATCCCTGGAGCTATTTCAGAAACTGGTCCCATTGACATCCACAGCGCAGGGACATCCAAGTCTGAATGGGGGCTTGCTGTAGGCATATTTAGGGCTCTTGGAAGCACTTGGACATCTACGTCTAATTTCAGAAAAACCTTGCATGTCCTGAGCACATCCAAGTTTATATCTGTTCCAGGGCATGAATAGGCATCTGAAAAGCTCTTATTCTTCCATCCAACACCCTGAGTGCACAGAGAAGAAGGTACCTTAATATACTGCCTATATTTTTACTGATAATAATGAAAGCTGCAGGGAAACTAGTACACTTTTGATTTGGCACACTGATGCACATCCCCGCAAGCAAAATAGTATGCATTCAGCATAGTATAGATGTCCCCAACCCTGATTTTTCTAGTGAAGACTTCTATGTGTCCAATGCAGCTGTCCATTTCGGGTACATCCATATTTCCAAAATCAGGCCAACACACAGACATCCCTGTCCAATTTTCTTTTTGAGGTTTTCCCCTGGACACCTCAGTCTTCATCTGGCTGTCCTTTCTAAATTGCTACTTATAATGCAGTCAATGCTGTTTTAACCTTTCAAACCAATAAAACAAGAGGGCAATCCAAGAAACCAATGATCAGTAGATTGAAAACAAATTGTTGAAAAGGTTTTTGTTGGTTTTTTTCCCATGCCACCTATCATTAAGCTGTGGATTCTGTTGCCAAAGGATATGATCAAGGTGGCTAACATAATAGGATTCAAAAGAGGTTTGGGTAGGTTCCTGGAGAAAAAAAACAATTTAAAACAATATGGAGCTATGGGCGTCAACTCTAAGTCCTCCCATACTTCTAGATCGCCACTTAGTCAAAAGGATAAGCATCGAGCTGAGTCTCCAGTGCAGAAGTAGTAGAAGACATTGATGTCAAGATCATCGACCTCTAGGTCTGCATCGGACACTGAGCATTGGCATCGTTACAGACACTCCTCTCACTCCGAGACAGATCATCCAGCGAAGCAGCCCCAGTGGGAGGCCTCACCTTCCAAAGCTGAAAAGGGGTTCAGGGATGCACTTGCAGTTCAATCCTCAGTGGAGCCCCCGATACCAGCGTTGGGAGTTGTGGCCCACACTGTTATTTCTGGAGCCACTCCTCCTCCGGTACAGATGCTCGATGATTGTGCCATCGCCATCGAAAAGAGCATCACTGCGCTCCTGGCAGTAGTTATACCGATGGCATCGGGTATATCGCAGTTGGCATTGGTTCCACCGACACCGGCGGCCTCGGAGGTACCTCTATACCCTTCAGCAGGCATCGCCTGCGTCGCATAGCTACGTGGACCAACCACTATCGAGGTCTTCGGTGCCACCGCACTTGATACCCTCGACGTCGAAACGCCATTCCTCCAAGCACCGGAGGTATAGAGACTTTCATGGAGATTACTTTGACTTCCTTCCGGACTCTGATTCTGCATGAGAGGCCTCCGATTCCGAATCCATCGATTCCGATACCAACAAGAATGTGCCATCAGATCAGTTGCCCACTTGTGAGCATCAAATGTCTCACCCAAGGACATGTAACATAACATAGTAAAATAGTAAATGACGGCAGATAAAGACCAGTATGATCCAACTAAGTCTGCCCAGCCTGGTGGCAAGAGTAGGTGCACCTGCCGCTTCATGCAGGTCACCCCCTCCCCATGTCTTTGTTTAGGGGTGAACCCACCGCTCCGTGTAGGGCACCCCTGTTTGTTGAAAAATTAGGTAGTTAAGTTTATTTTGATTTTATCCTGTTGCTAGAGGGATCCACTGTGTCTGTCCCCACCACTTCCATCGGGAGGGCATTCCAAGCATCCATCCTGTCAGTGAAAAAGTATTTCCTG
The DNA here is from genome assembly GCA_033557465.1 of Ichthyophis bannanicus. Classification (NCBI taxonomy): domain Eukaryota; kingdom Metazoa; phylum Chordata; class Amphibia; order Gymnophiona; family Ichthyophiidae; genus Ichthyophis; species Ichthyophis bannanicus. The sequence continues at coordinate 526,067,593 of CM066031.1, read as the reverse complement.
ACATTGTCTTTCAGTTTGCCCCCTTGCAGCTTCATGTTATGCCCTCTAGTTTTACAGCTTCCCCGTCTTTGGAAGAGGTTTGTTTGTTTATTAATACTCTTAAGTGTTTAAAGGTCTGAATCATATCTCCCCTATCCCTCCTCTCCTCCAGAGTGTACATATTTAGGTCTTCAAGTCTCTTATCATAAGGCTTCTGATGCAGGCTCCAAATCATTTTGGTCGCCTTCCTCTAAACCGTTTCCAGTCTTTTTACATCCTTTGCGAGATATGGTCTCCAAAACTGAACACAGTATTCCAAGTAAGGCCTCACCAGTGACTTATACAGTGGCATTTGTACCTCTTCCTTTCTCCTGGTAATTCCTCTTTGTATGCAACCCAACATCCTCCTGCTTTTGCCACTGCCTTGTCACACTGTTTTGCCACCTTGAGATCCTCAGAAATAATCACACCAAGGTCCTTCTCCTGGTCCATGCACACCAACCTCTTGCCCCCTATGTTTCTCAAGTGCATGACACTGCACGTCGTCACATTAAATCTTAACTGCCAAGCATTAGACCATTCTTGCAGCTTTTGTAGATCTTTCCTCATGTTATTCACTCCTTCAGGGGAGTCCACTCTTGCAAATTTTTGTCTCATCTGCAAAATGACAGACTTTCCATTCAGTTCTTCAGCAATATCACTCACAAATACATTGAACAGTGCCGGGGCACTCCACTAATCACCCTCATTTCATCCGAGTGAGCTCCATTTACCATCACCTTCTGACATCTGTCAGTCAACCATTTTCTGATCCAGTTTACCACCTTGGGATCCATCCCCAAACTATTGAGTTTATTGATAAGCCTCCTATGAGGAACAGTAACAAAGGCTTTGCTGAAATCCAGGTAGGTGACATCCATCGCATGCCCCTGATCTAGTTCTCTGGTCACCCAGTCAAAGAACTCAATCAGATTTGTTTGGCAGGATCGTCCTTCGGTAAAACCATGTTACCTCGGGTCTTGCATCCTGTTGGTTTTGAGAAAGTTCACTATTCGCTCTTTCAGGAGCGTCTCCATTACTTTTCCTGCCACCGAGGTAAGGCTCTTAGGCCTGTAGTTTGACACTTCTTCCCTGTCACCACTTTTGTGTAGAGGTATGACATCAGCCATTCTCCAGTCCTGAGAAACCTCTCCTGTTTCCAAGAATCTGTTGAAAACGTCCTTTAATGGCCCTGCAAGAACCTCTCTGAACTCTTTCAGTTTCCTGGGCTGTATCCCATCCTGTCCCATGGCCTTGTCCACTTTCAGTTTTACAAGTTGTTCTAACACATCATTTTCTGTGAATGGTATGGTATCTACTTCATTCCCATTTTTATATTTGGGAGTCACAGGTGGTCCTTCTCCAGGATTTTCTTTAGTAAAAACAGAGCAGAAATATTTGTTTAACAATTTCGCTTTTTCAATGTCACTCTCCACAAGTCCATTCCCAGCACTTCTGTGTCCTGCTATTCCACCTCTGATTTTCCTCCTCTCCCGAATATACCTGAAGAAAGTTTTGTTGCCACACTTCACATCATTAGCCATCATTTCCTCTGCCTTTGATTTTGCTTTCCTTATTTCGTTTTTTGTCTCTTTTAGTTTGATCCTGTATTCCTTTCTGTGTTCCTCTTTTTGCAAGCTTTTGAGTTTTGTGAAAGCTGTGGGTTTTGCCTTTATTTGAGTAGCCACTTCTTTGGAGAACCCAAATAGGTTTCCTTCTCCTCTTGTTTTTATTTACTTTCCTTGCATATTTATCTGTTGCCCCTTTTAATTGCCATCTTTAGTTTAGCCCATTGCAGTTCCACTTTCCTTATCCCCTCCCATTCTGCCAACTCCTCCTTCTGGTAGGACTTTGAGCTTGCTATGATTGGACTGCACCTTGGTTTTTATCTCAAACCACATTGTGTGATGATCGCTGCTGTTCACAGGGGCATCCACCCAGAGATTTTATTAGACATGGCGGCTGCCCTGGATGTATCCGTGACTATGGTGTCAGAACCCAGGGCAGAGGAGCTGCACATTCTACAGTATCCATCGGTACCGAAGGAGGCAGCAACTCTCCCGATGCATAACATCTTGAGAAATTTGATGGCTAGGATGTGGGAATCTCCTGTCTCAACTCTTGCTGTCACCAAGAGACTTGATAATCTCCAGGAACAAGCAGGAATGAGTCTTCACATATAGGTATTGTCGGTACCGACGGAGCCTGCGCGGGAACGCTCCCCAGTGTCCAATCAGAAAGCCTTTGGGAGCATCCCACAGCGCCTGTGTGCTGCCTTCCCGCCTTTCCCAACTGTCTCTCCTCAGTTCTTCTTTTTCCGCAGAGCCAGCAGGTCGTGTTCCTGTCACCGCAGAAGAATTTCTTTATTTTTCTTTATTTCTTTTGTGTCGCGTCTGCCTTCTTCGACGCTCTACCGGTACCGCCGGTCTTTGTTCTTTTCTTCTTGTAAAAAAAAAAATCTTTTTTCCGTTTCTTTTTTCTTCAGGTGCACTTGCATTTTGCGCATTAGGCCCAAAACTTTTTTTTCCTTAACATGGAAAAGCCTGCCTCAGGATTTAAGAAATGCACAAAATGTGGCGGTACCATTTCCGTCACCGACACCCATGACTGGTGTCTAAAATGTTTAGGTCCTGACCATTCCATCACACATTGTATGTCCTGTTCTATGATGTCTAAAAGAGGTCGGCAGAACCGAGCTGCCAAGCTCAGTACCCTGTTTCCCTCTGATGCGGCTTCGGTGGCATCGACGTCTTCCAGGGCTGCTTCTTCCTCACATGGATCTCAGGTAACTAAACATAAATCCAGCCGGTCCTCGAAGGGTAGATCTCCTTCTAAGCATCGAGATGCCTCTGGCATTGCCCTCGAGGATCCTGCACCGGCAAAATTACCCCGGCGGGAGGCTTCGGCCTCTAAAGCATCATCATCGGGGTTCCAGGGTGATCTCGATGGCGTGGCCTCGACAGATCTCCTGGTCCCATGCTCTGGGGTACCGGTGGCTTCCACCGGTACCAACTTCCAAGCATTGGCGGCGTCGATGGATCCAGAGGATTCTGTCCATAGAACGCAGTCTGGCGGCTTTCCTTGTGGCATCGACGCCCGTGATACCGCTGCAGACTATCCCACCGGTACCGGCTCTAGCATCGCCATCGGTACCAATCCCGGTACCGGTGGCATCGGCATCGGTGTCCGCTATGCCGGTACTCTGTCCTCTGAAGCCCTCCGGTACCGATACCCCGATACCAGTTATTCCTGATACCAATCCCGGTCGGTAAGGGTATCGGGCTTTGCAAGAGCATCCGGACAGGCGATACTTCGATTCCTCTGAGGACTCAGGATTCTGAAGAGTCGGTCGATGCAGTGATGCTTCTTCCACAGGAGGAGTCCTCTCCTAAACGAAGGATGTCTCCTCCAGAGGACTTGTCTTTTCAAGACTTCATCAAGGAGGTGGCTCGGGGCCTTTCCATCACGGTGGCCCCTGAGACAGAGCCCAGAGCCAAGGAGTTAGATATTTTACAATATCCTAAAACTCCTAAGGAGGCAGCTACCTTGCCTATTCATGAGATTCTGTATGATCTCACGTTGAGGATGTGGGAAGCACCTCTGACCACCTCCCCTCATTCTCGCAGGTTGGATACCATGTATTGTGTCCCTCCTTGTCCTGGTTTCCATAAAACTCAACTTCCTCACCACACTATTGTGGTTGAGTCTGCAATGAGAAAGATTAGAAGTGCCAAAAGACATGCCTCTAATCCTCCAGGACGTGAATGTAGAACTCTGGATGCTTTTGGAAGAAGAGTCTTCCAAGCTTCCATGCTTGCTGCGAGAATTAATTCCTATAGTCTCTACATGGGAATGTTCTTAAAAGAAGTCACTGATCATTTGCAGACTTTAAGTCCTTTCATGTCTGAAGATAAAAGACAGGAATTTCTCACTTGGCTCAAACATGCCCAGGATATCTCCAAATTCTCCAACCGTGCAGCTTTTGACTCCTTTGAATGCGTAAGCAGAGCCTCAGCTATTGCCATAGGTGCACGTAGAATTGCTTGGCTTCAAGCATCTGATTTGGAGATCTGGGTTCAAGATGAATTGGGAAATATCCCTTGTACAGGTGAAAACCTGTTTGGTAAAGATTGGCAAGCAAAAGCCAATCAGATGGATGCTGAAAATTCTGCTTTGGATAGACTATCCAAATCCACAGCTGCTCCTGCTAAGAAAAGGTTATTCAAGAAAGCACCTTTTTCTAAAAAGGGAGGATTCTATCCTGCTTATGGTCAGCGGGCATCTTCTGCAGCTCAGTTCCCTACCAAACATCAGCAATCATCCAAACAGAGCAAAGCAAAGGCTGCTAGGCCTCCTCCAGCCCAGCAACCTCAGCCCCCTCAGGGCCTTTGACTTTCCGCTAGAGAACTTAGCCTTCCTGGCTCTGGAAGGACCAGAGCCCTCCACCATTCCAGGAAGGTTATGTCATTTTGCTCCCAGGTGGGGGCAAATTACAGCAGAGCATTGGACACTCTCCATCATAAGAGAGGGGTACAAACTTCATTTTTCAAGCTTGCCCCCTCTCACAAGAGTGCACCAGTTCAATTCTCCAACCTCCCTCCTCAACCTGTTGGGGCAGGAGGTTGCCACCCTTCTCGACCAGGGGGCAATAGAGGAAGTGCCTCTTCAACAACAGGGCACAGGTTTCTACTCCCCCTATTTTCTTATTCCAAAGAAAACAGGGGGCTTCAGACCCATCTTAGATCTCAGAGAATTGAACAGATTCCAAGTCAAGGAAAAATTCAAAATGATTTCTCTGGGAACTCTGCTACCATACCTTCAGAGTCAGGATTGGCTTTGTTCTCTAGATCTCAAGAATGCGTACACCCATGTTCTCATCCATCCAACTCACAGAAGGTTCCTTCGGTTCCTTTTTCAAGAGAAGCACTATCAATACAGAGTGCTCCCTTTTGGTCTGGCCTCTGCACCAAGGGTGTTCACGAAATGCATGGCAGTGGTAGCTGCTTTTCTGCGCACCCTGGGAATATTCATCTTCCCTTATATGGACGACTGGCTCATTCAAGCTCCCACTCAGTCAGAGGCCAAGAGTTCTCTAACCTGCACAGTGCATATCCTTCAGTATTTAGGGCTGGTAATAAACATCCCAAATTTCAATTTTATCCCTACTCAGTCCCTGGAGTTTATAGGGGCGTTGCTGGATACCACAAGGGCAAGGGCCTATCTCCCCCAGGCCCGTTGCCTTCTCTTGGTGCAGTTAGCTTCTCAAGCAGAGTTGAAGCCCCACTTAACTGCTCGAGAGATGTTACAGTTGCTAGGCCACATGGCATCCACCGTGCATGTGGTACCATATGCTCGCCTTCACATGAGGGCAGCTCAGTGAACTTTATCCACCCAATGGACCCAGGCATTAGACTGCCTGTCAGACAAAATAGCAAACACAAGTCACCTCATTTTGTCCCTCCAGTGGTGGAAGTCCCCTCAAAACCTGTTGCTGGGGGTCCCCCTTTCAGCAGTCTCTACCCCAAACAACTCTCACAACAGATGCTTCTCCAATGGGATGGGGAGCTCATCTGCAAGACCTCTCCACCAAGCGCATCTGGTCCCCACGGGAGAGTTGTCTACATATCAATCTCTTGGAACTCAGAGCAATCTTCCTTGCTCTGCGGGTGTTCCACACCCTGCTCAGCTACAAGATGGTCCTTATCCACACGGACAATCAGGTAGCCATGTTCTTTGTGAACAAGCAGGGAGGAACTGGCTCTTTTGCTTTGCAACGAAGCTTTGTGACTGTGGGCCCTCATCAGAGAGCATCAGATTCATCTTCTGGCAGTTTATCTTCCAGGCGTTCAAAACTCTTGGGCAGACAGGCTCAGTCGAGTTCTGCTTCCACACGAGTGGTCCCTACATGTGGACCACGTGTCCAAGATTTTTCAAATTTGGGGAACCCCGGACATAGACCTCTTTGCAAGTCCGTGGAATGCCAAACTTTCCCGGTTCTGTTCCAGAACTCCAGCTCAGGGAGCTCAGGCAAGGGATGCCTTCCTCCTTCACTGGGGTCAAGATTTCCTCTATGCCTTTCCACCCATTCCCCTAATTCCCAAAACCCTGTTCAAGCTTCAGAGAGACAGAGGCCACATGATTCTCATAGCTCTACATTGGCCACAGCAAGTGTGGTACCCTCTGTTTCTACATCTCTCTCAAGCTCCCTCCCTGGAGTTAGGGTCTGCTCCAGATCTCCTATCTCAAGAGGACGGAAAGTTATGGCATCCCAATCCCCAGTCTCTGCATCTCAGGGCTTGGTTGCTGAAGGCCTAGATCTCCAGGATCTTCATCTTTCTCAACAGGTGAAAGATGTTCTTTATGCTTCCAGAAAACCTTTCACTAGACGTTCTTATGCTTTCAAGTAGAAGAGGTTTACTATCTGGTGTTCTGGGAAGGGTCTTAACCCCCTTGCCATACCTCTGGAATCTTTGCTGGAGTATCTCCTCCATCTGTCTAATGCAGGCCTTAAGACAAATTCAGTAAGGGTCAATTTGAGTGCTATTGCAGCTTCCCTTAAGCCTCTAAATGGACAACCTATTTCCTCTCATCCTCTTGTAGCAAGGTTCATGAGAGGCCTCCTTTTAACAAAGCCTCCCATTAGACCACCTCCGGTGGCATGGGACTTAAACTTGGTTCTTGGTCAGCTTATGAAGCCGCCTTTTGAACCTTTGGCTACCACCTCCTTGAAATACCTTTCTTGGAAGGTCATCTTTCTCATTGCAATCACATCAGCACGTCGTATTAGTGAATTGCAAGCACTCGTAGCTAATCCACCTGGTTCCATCATGACAAGGTAGTCCTTAGGACTCATCCACACTTTATGCCTAAGGTGGTCTCGCCTTTTCACCTCAACCAGGAGGTCTACCTACCTGTCTTTTTTCCAGGACCTCATGCATCAAGTGCAGAGAGGAATCTTCATACCCTGGACTGTAAAAGAGCTCTGGCTTTTTACTTACAGAGGACACAGCAGCTTAGAAAGTCCTCTCAGCTCTTTGTTGCCTTTGATCATTCTCATTTGGGACTTCCAGTCTCCAAGAGAACACTATCTAACTGGATTGCCCAGTGCATTTCTTTCGCCTATCAGAGTAAGAACCTTTCTCTGGAGGGCCATGCCACAGCTCACAGTGTGAGAGCCATGGCAGCCTGAATGGCTCATCTGAACTCTGTGTCGAGCAGCCACTTGGGCCACGGTTCATACCTTCACAGCCCATTACTGCTTGGACAAAGACTCCCGCCGGGATGCCTTGTTTGGTCAGGCTGTTCTCATACACCTTTTCCATACTTAATCAACTCCTACCCACCATCACTGTTCCCTCTAAGCTGTGCGCATGTGCACGCGCACACACCTCACCGAGCGAGCGCACATACTTTATAACAGAGCGCACAAAAATTACGGTTCTGATTCTAATAGAAAACAACACAGACATCTTAAAATTTAAAAGTTGTGATTGTAATTACTAGAAATTTTCCACTTCATTTAGTAATTGCCTATTTTCATTTAATTTGATTAAAAATCAATGTGGTGTACTTACTGTATTCTGACGTGTAGTCAAATTTTAAAGTATATAACTCCGAGTGTCGTTATATGGCACACAAAAATTTAACCTTTCTTCAAAAACTGCACAGCTGATATTTTATGCGCATACAGCCTACAGAAAATTAGAGGGAACATTGCCCACCATCCCTGATGGGATGCCAGAGATCCATGTGGGGAAGTGCAGCCCTGTCCCAGGGACACAAAACTTCTGGGGTCTCTCCCTGGCATCTAAAGCTAGGGAGTCCCCATATGTGAAGACTCATTCCTGCTTGTTCCTGGAGATAGCACAGTTACTTACCTGTAACAGGTGATCTCTGGGAACAGCAGGAATAAGTCTTCACAACCCACCCACCTCCCCTAGGAGTTGTATCTCTCTATCTCTCTTTCCTTTCCCTCTCTCTCTCTCTTTGTCTCAGCTCTAAAACTCAACTGAGGAGAGACAGTTTGGAAAGGCGGGAAGGCAGCACGCAGGCGCTGTGGGATGCTCCCAAAGGCTTTCTGATTGGACGCTGGGGAGCGTTCCCGCGCAGGCTCCGTCGGTACCGATGATACCCATATGTGAAGACTTATTCCTGATGTTCCAAGAGATCACCTGTTACAGGTAAGTAACTGTGCTCTCTTTACAGAGTCCCTCCTTCAGGGTTTCATAAATCTCAACTCCCTCACCACTCTTCGGTAGTGAAGTCTGCCATGAGAAGGATCAAAAGCCAAAAGAACCACTCATTAGTTCTTCCTGGAAGAAAGTCCAGGATCCTTGATGCTTTTGGCAGAAAGGCTTTTCAGGCAACTGTGTTAGTCTCCAGAATAGATTCCTACATGCTATATATGGGCATGTTCCTCAGAGATATCTCGAGGAATTTGGCAGAATTTACTACATTGGAAGAAAGTTGTAATTTAGAAGCTTCCTTTTTTTCTTGTTTCAGTCCGGTTTCAAATCACAATTTCCCCTGAAGAAACCTTTAGGTGAAACGCGTATAAACAGCGCGCTAGTTGGCGTTGGGATTTGCCAGCTACAGATTGTCAAGGATTTGGCAGGCCTCTTTTCGATTATTTATCAAACTTCTTCAGAAAAAGCTAAGTAACAGCTTATTATTTTGAAAGAAGATTGCCAGCCTTGAAAGTAGTTTTATGGACTGCACAAGTTGCACTGTAGTTTGAACAAATATTTTAAAAAAATTAATAGTGGAAGGGATGGTGGTAGGTCGGTGATGTATGCTACAAGGTTTGTTCAGTGAGCGTTAACTTTAGCCGCTGACGGCCCATAATGCTCTGAGACCTTACCCTTCCCAAAAAATTTATTCATTGTATTACAAGACTTTAAATCACATACTTCTTTTCTCACTTTCTACAATAATATTGAGAGTATATTTCTGATTTGATTTGGATTTCCTTATTACTCTCACAAACCATAGACCATTACTCGGGTTAGAATTTACTACCTTACTGCCCCCTGACAGACAGGCAGCTTATCAGGTTTTAGTCGCACATGCCCAAAATACTTCAAAATTTCTAACAAGGGCAACCTTTGATGCCTTTGAGGCCAACAGCAGGGCTGCTGAAGCCTGCATTGGAGCTAGAAGAACAGCCTGGCTTCAGGCATCTGATCTGGAACAATGGGTCCAAGATAAGTTCATCAACATTCCATGCAATAGGGAGAATCTTTTTGGCCAGAGATGGAGAGAAAAAGCAGGTGAGATAAAAACAGATGACCTCATCATGAAGAAGATTTCTAGAAAGACAGCAGATCCTTCTAAAAAGAAGACTGCCACCAAAAAACCCTTCTTCCCAAAGAAGAAATGTTACTATCTACCCTATCACTCCTATTCCTCCTACTCTACTCCACAACAACAGAGACAGCAGGGACAAAAACAACCCAGGAAACTCAAGGTTACCAAGCCACAGCCTGCTCCTAGTACTCAACCAACTCAGAGTTTTTGACTCCTTCCTAAGGAGCATGGCCAATTCTCCCATGACTTTTCCACCTCCTTCCAAGATCCCATGGAGATTAGTCCACTTCGCACACCGCTGGAGAAACATTACCTCAGAACCCTGGACATTACATCTAGTAGTCCAACACAAAAGCACGAAACCACATGATATGTGAGAAACCCAATCCAGAAGTCATTAAGAGAAAAGGACAACCACTTTATTAAAATATCAACAGGGGTATAATAGCCAAACTGACCCGACACAGGCTGTGTTTCAGTTATGCCTTCATCAGGGGTATTCTTGGCATGCTAAAATCATAAAAGATAAATAAAATTAAATATAAAAATAGTAAACCATATCAATTACATAAGTTTGATTAAAAAATAAATTAATACATAAAAACATAATATGAGAAATGTTATAAAACATAAAACTGAACAAATGTGGTGATAATATAATATATGCAGTCTAAAAATAAAATGCATATAAATAACTATGAACATTACAAAATATCCTCATAAATAAAATAAAATTGACATAACTCAAAATTTAAAAAAAAAGACATAAATGTGCAAAGGGTGTGACATGTAAAACTCTGTTACCAGTAACAAGGAGGAAAATTCCTTATTCTATTATAGCCCTTATGTTGTCTTGCAAACTGAAGGGAGAGAGGAAATTTGATCAGTACTATGACTATGCATAAAACAGGAATGATCAACATAGAATCAAAAATACAATTGCTACCCAAACGGTGACCATAAACTCAATATGTAAAATTTTTAAGGGCTACTCATAATTTAAAAGAACCAAAAGTGAATATAATAACTTAATGAAACCATAATGTTAAAACTATGTTAAAAATGCTAGTTCAGTGATAAAACAAGTCAGACAGCAGGTTGTATGATAAGCCCTATATTGGGGTCTAAAAATAACAATAGTAAAAGTATAAAAACATACCTAATATAGAATTATTTTGCAAAGGTCAGTGGACCGAAGCGCTGTCTGCACATCGTGTAGAAATCAACCAAGAAGTCTCAGAACACAAAAAAACACCCACTCTTGCGCTGTGCCTTACATTTACCACCACGGGAAAAATGTCAGCTGACCTCTTCCAGATAGCGATTACCCTTGGGAAAACCTTGGATACCACAATCTCAAAATTTAATCAAACCTACAAAAAGCAGATATATCATGTAAATGAACATCTAACCAATCCAGCAATTTTCCAGCAAGCACCTATGCTGTGCCTTTTAAATGACAGCCGCAGGCAAGTCAGGAAACCTACAATTGTCAAACCGATGAACACAGGATTTCATTACTGTCAATCTCACAGATAAACTAATGTACCTCTCTAAATGGACATGATACCAATTAAGCCGTAGTGTGGTTCACACACATATTGTGCCTTTTAATTACAATCGTGAAAAAATCGGCAGAGCTGCAAAAGTAAAACTGAAAGTGCAAAACCCATTAGGAATCGAACCAACAACTTAACAGATATACCTTTTAAGTAGTAATAATACAAATAAAACAATGTTGTCTGAAGTTACTTCCTGATCTTATGCTATGAACCTCTAGAGTAATGTAAAATAGAGGACAGTTTAATAATCGATGCTTTAATATACCTCACATCTTCAGGGGAGTTTAAATAAAAAAAACAGACTATAAAAACCCACTAATAAGGTACATGAATGAAAGAAAAAATATATAATGATTAGAAAATGTGGGAATTAACAGAAAAATAAAAATAAAACCACAAAAAAACAAAGGCCAAAAACTGGAGTCAGCCCAATAAAAATGACTCAAAAATGGATTACAGTAACCCATTAAAAGCTCAGAAAACCACGGACCCAAAAACTGGATTACAAGTATGTGTAACAACCGCCCATTATAAGGCCCTTAAACATTATAAATAAATACATAAATAAATGAGAATAAATGAATGAACCCATTAAAACTGTACATATTCCGACCCAAAACCTGGAATAAAAATATGTTAAAACAGCCAAACTACAAAAATAACAGACAAATCACTATCTAAATTAAGGCCATTAGGGGCCAATGTATCAAGCATAAAGATATACCGTTGTTCTAACCTCATAATAATCTCCATTAAACCACCTTGTTACAACAGGAGATCCACTCTCTACTAATGCAGGAGGCAAAAGAGTAAGTGCCTCTTTCTGAACAAGGCCTACTCCCGATACTTTCTTATTCCAAAGAAAATTTATTTATTTAGCTGTATTTATATCCCGCTTTTCACCGGGTCAAAGCGGTCAATTGGGGGATACATTTAACACGAGGGGATATGAGACACATACGCTAATACTTACAGGGAACATGGGCAATGGAGGGTTAAGTGGCTTGCCCAAGACCACAAGGAGTGCCTATAGGACTAGAAATCCCAGTCCCTCCAGTCTGAGATTGCTGTCCCCAGGTGGGACTTGAACCCCCGGCCCTCCGGCCTGAAGTACATTGTCCTAACCACTAGACCACCACTCCCTCCAGGCCTATACTAGATCTCCGAAATCTCAACAAATTCCTTGTCAAGGAAAAATTTAAGATGATTTCTCTGAGTACCCTTCTTCATTACCTCCAACCAAATGATTGGCTTTGCTCCTTAGACATAAAGGATGCTTATATTCACATACTCATTTACCCAGGTTACAGAAAGTTCCTCAGATTTGTATTTCAGAACAATCATTACCAATATTGAGTCCTTCCTTTTGGTTTGGCTTCAGCGCCCAAAGTTTTCACAAAGTACCTAGCTGTGGTGGCAGCCTAGCTTTGAACTTTGGGGATCTTTCTGTTCCCCTACTTAGACAATTGGTTGCTAAAGGCAAATACCATTATGGCAGTCACTACTGTCCTCAAACAGACTATCCATGTCCTACAGGAGTTAGGTTTTGTCATAAATTATCCAAAATCGCACCTCACCTCACTCCAACTCAAAACCTAGCGTTTGTAGGAGCTCGACTAGACACAATCCAAGTTCGAGCATTTCTGCCAGACAGACGTGCTTGACTAATGTCCTTGGCATCACAAATCCAACAACAGGAGTCAATCACGGCCAGAACATTCCTTCGCGTCTTAGGCCACATGGCCTCCACAATCCATATGCTCATCTCAACATGAGAATAGCACAATGGACTCTCTCACAGCAGTGGAAACAGTCTACAGAACACCTCTGAAACTCCATCACCATCATCCTTCAGATGAGGTCAGCCCTGCAGTGGTGGAGCAGACCACATAACCTCCTCATAGGGTTACCTTTTCAATAGTCTGCACCACAGTGTACCCTGATGACCAGTGCTTCAAAGCTAGATTGGGAAGCTCACCTAAACAGTCTCACAACCCAGAGCCTATGGATTTCACAAGAGAATCTCCTACACATCAATCTCCTCAAACTAAGAGCAATCTTCAGTACCATCCGGGTCTTCTCTACCCATCTCAGGGGCTGCTCAGTCCTCATTCAGACAGACAACCAGGTGGCCATGTTTTATGTAAACAAACAAGGAGGAATGAGCTCTCTCCCCTTATGCATAGAGGCCATCCGCTTGTGAAACTGGGCAGTCTCTCAGGAGATTCACCTTCATGCAGTGTATCTTCCAGGAACAGAGAATTCGTTACCCGACAAACTGAGTTGCATCTTCTATCCATATGAGTGGAGGCTGGAACCTCAAATAGCTCAACACTTGTTCCAGCTTTGGGGATGCCAATAATTGACCTCTTTGCTTCTCCTGTCAATGCTCAACTACCTCTGTTTTGCTCTAGAATCCCTTCCCCTCACAAAGAGAGCTTGAATGCATTTTTCATTTATTTGGGACAGCATCTCCTCTATGCTTTCCCCCCTCTTCCCCTCATAACAAAGACACTATTCAAATTATGAGCCGACAAGGGAATGATGATCCTCATTGCCCCTTACTGGCCCAAACAACCCTGGTTTCCCCTACTTCAACTTGTTTGGAAACCTCCCCTCAACCTCAGTTACTCTCCCAACCTTCTGTCTCAGGAACAGGGGACCCTCCTGTACCCCAAACTCAAGACACTTCACTTGACGGCCTGGCTGCTGAGTGGGTAGACCTCAAACACCTAGGACTCCAAGAGGAAGTTTTACAGGTTCTCTTGTCTTCTAGAAAAGATTCCACCAGATGCTCTTATGCTTTCGAGTGGCGCAGATTCACCATTTGGTGTTCACAGAAAATACTAGATTCTTACACATGTTCAGTCCTGGATCTACTTCTATACCTGCTCCACTTATCCTCCTCTGGTCCAAAGACCAACTCTATAAGAGTACATTTATGTGCCATTGCGGCCTCTCACCATACATTGGAAAACTGGCCAATCTCGACACATCCCTTGGTGGCTAAACTCATGAGGGGTCTTCTTCTGACTAAACCGCCTCTCTGCCCACCACCCACACTGTGGGATTTAAATGTTGTTCTTGCACAGCTCATGCGCAGTCCTTTTGAACCCATGGCATCAGCCTCTTTGAAGTTATTTTTCTCATTGCAGTCACCTCCGCTCATAGGGTCAGTGAACTTGCAAGCCTTGGTGGACTATACTCCATATATCACATTCCACCATGACAAAATAGTCCTTTGGACACATCATAGGTTCTTACCGAAAGTCGTCACCACCTTCCACCTGAACCAATCCATCTCGCTACCATCGTTCTTTCCAAGGTGTCATACCTCTCCGGCTGAGGCAAAATTGCATATCCTTGATTGTAAGAGAGCATTGGCATTCTCTCTAGACCGTACTAAGGCTCATCGCCAATCCTCTCAGTTATTTGTCTCTCTTGACCAATATCATCTGGGGCTACCAGTCTATAAGAGAACAATTTCAAACTGGCTAGCAGACTGCATATCTTTTACTTACTTGCAAGCTGTGGTCTATCTCTTCAAGACCATATCACTGTCCATAATGTCCGAGTCATGGCTGCCACTATAGATAACATCTGTTCTGTCCCTATTTCTGAAATCTGCCAAGCAACTACCTAGTCTTCACGTCATACCTTCGCAGTGCACTATTGCCTGGACAAGGACTCCAGAAGTGATGCTCAATTCAGTCAATATGTTCTACATAATCTGTTTTTTCAAATTTAGACAACTTGCCCTCTGGGCTACCTCACGAGGGGTGCTCCGAATGAGCTGAGTCTGTTTGATCCTTGCTGCAACCTCTAGTTGTGCCAGGACTCTTCTCTCACTCATCAGTTTGTGGCTATCGAGTCCCATATGTGAAGACTAACTTCCTGCTTGTTCCTGGAGATAGCTTAGTTACTCTCTTGTAACAGGTGATCTCCGGGAACAGCAGGAACCAGTCTTCACAACCCGCCTACCTTCCCTTCAAGTTGTCCTATTTTTTCTTTTTATTATTTTGTCTCCACTATATACCTGACTGAAGAGACTAGGAGCTAAAGTGGGAAGGCAACCACACAGGTGTGGAAGGATGTTTCCAAAGGCTTTCCTATTGGATGCTGGAGTGTTCTCATGCCGGATTCCATCGGTGCTGACGTCACCCATATGTGAAGACTGATTCCTGCTGTTCCTAGCAATCACCTGCTACAGGTGAGTAACTACACTATGTATGTGGGTGAAGTGTTTTATAAACGTTACATATGTTCATGACTCCACCTGTGCTCTGCCCAAACTGTGCCTGGGAATGCCTAGACATGTGTCACATAAAAGTTCATGCTGCCTCTTCACTGTGTGTACTTTAATGCACGTAACCCATGTAGTAGTTTTGTCAGAGGCCTTTTGTGCATGTTAAACAGGAAATATACATGAAAATATTAAGTTACACCCCTAGTGGCTTGAATTAGGTCCATGTTAAATGGATTCCAGAAGGAGTCTTAGTTTGTGGCCCCAGCCAAGATCTGCTATTGTAATGGCTGGACTGAGTTAGAAGAATTTAAAGTGGTGGGCATAAAAATAGCGGTAGTTGAGGATAAAGGTTCACGGTGTTGTAGCATGACAGAGGCCACTTCCAGGTTAACTGGAAGACCAAAAAGGCAGGAGGAAATTACTGGATCTTAAAAAAAAAAAAAAAAAAAAAGTAAAACTCAATGCTTCCCCCACCAGTTCATTAAATGCAGCAGTATAATGTATTTGGCACCACATCTAGTAATTTTCTTGGAAAGTTGCAATGTTATTACAGGTTATGTCCCAGTTTTTTCACATGCTACAGATACATCTCATGCTGTCTCTTGAAATTGACACCTAGGGGTATGTTTACAAAGCAGCGGTAGCGGCCTTCGTGCGATATCGAAGCCGCGGCCCCATTGAATTCAAGGGGGCCGCAGCTCCGATATCGCACAGAGGTTGCTACTGCTGCTTTATCAACATACCCCTTAGTCAAAATTTAAAAGGATTCAGAAGCATGAAATATTCAAAGTTTCATATTATTTTTCTTTCAAATCATAAATTAAAAATGAAGAATAAAATTATAAGCAATATAACACAAATATTCTAGCAAGTTAATGTAGCTACTAGCCCACTTTATTGGACTTGATGTGTTGTGTCAACTTTCTTGGAATTTTACAGTTCAGCATGATTGCTGATATGCCCATGTCTTAAAAGCCAAAATGAAAAATGGGCATACTATAAGCTTTGTCATAATACAACTCCAACAGATTACATGGGAAATACCCTTTAGCACAAAGAAATACAGTTCCAAAAATATACAACCGGGAAATCCCGGACTAACAATAAAGAAATAGGGCAAACAGGCCACGTCAAGGGAAAACAAGGCATACCAAAAGAAATTATCAATACAAGGAAATACAGGATGGATGAAGGGAAACAAAAACAAAAACCCTCCTAATTGCATCTCAGTGAGCTCATTCCTTTTCGGCCCCAACAGATCCTGCAGCTTATCAAGAAATTTCTCCAAATGCAGACATTCCAAAAAGAAAAAGCTATTACTCTGCAAGGTAACAATACACTTGTAGGGGAAATGTGAAAAGAAAGTTGCGCCCAAACCCAAAATCCGTGATTTCAAGGCTAAGGGGTTTGTTCACTTAGCTGCGGTAGCGGCTTCTGTGGCATATCGGAGCCACAGCCCCATTGAATTCAGTGGGGCCGTGGCTCCGATATTGCCCGGAAGTCGCTACCACAGCTAAGTAAACAAACCCCTAAGAATTGCTTCCTACAAAGCTGAGTGTTTCTGAATACATCAGGAAATACACTCAGCTTCTGTCCACAAAAGAGAACCTCTTTGTTTTTAAAAAACAACTTCAAAACCTTGAGCTTGTCGTCCTCCAAAAGAAACATTATCAGCAAAGTGGCTCTTTTTGATATACTAGCTGTGGAATCCTCTAAGAATTGCGTTAAATTTTGACTTTCATTAAATGATAGGATATCAGTATTCTCCTCTCCTAGTACCCCTTTCAGCAGCTTATTAGGCAAATAACATTTTCACAGCGGGATGGCATTGGTTATCAATAAAACCTCTTTAAAATATTTATCCAACAATATTGATGCAGAAAGCAGGTGAGTAATTTGAAAATTTTAAAAACGTAAATTGTTAGCTCTAGAGGAATTCTCAAGAGCTTCCATTTTATAATGAATAGAAAGAGGATCACATATAGACGATAAACTGGTCTGCTGCAGAGACAGTAGCTGGCCCTCCACTCTAGCAAAATAAATTCTCCCACAGCCAATAATCTTGTGTCTGCTTCATGCAACTTTTGAACTGTCTCTTGAGAAAAGAGACAGAGTGAGGCAGCAGTTGTAAGTTTCTTATCTATATGTGTAAAAGCACACCATAAATCCTTCATAGTATTATCATCTGGCTGTGTTAATACCGTCTGCTCATTCCTCTGCAAAACAACAGGCCTCTGAAGAGGACCAGGTTGGAGAGAACCTCAAATACCACAGAAACATCAGATATAATAATGGAGGACAACTGAGTTTTAGGGAATGGGGGAGGAGTCCGTTCTGCAGAACTGATGGATGCCCCCTCTAAGGAGATCTGCATACAGATATATGCGGCAAAATGTTTGTCAAATGGGCAAACCACTCTACCTGCTGCTTGTACAGCAGGATGAGTTTTAATTGCCCTCTTTACTTTGACCTTCTTTTTCCCCATAATAAGAGGAAGAGTCGGGTAACAAACCTCACCTACTCTATCGCAGTACCTGTAGCTGGTCTTCTCACAGTCACCACCAATAAACCTCTGTCAGTGCTCCAAAGGAGCGTGTGCTGTCCCTTTGAGAATGCCCCTTCGAGCTGCTTTTAAGTGCCTTTGGATGAACATAAGAACATAAGATATGCCATACTGGGTCAGACCAAGGTCCATCAAGCCCAGTATCCTGTTTCCAACAGTGGCCCATCTAGGTCATACGTACTGTCGTGCACCGCCCTGGTGGCCAATGGTTGCCAGGGCAGGTGGGACACAAAGTTTTATTATTGAGATAGGAGGGTCCTTTAAGAACCAAGGAGAACTTGGTCTTAGTAGCTCTTAACTCCAATCCTTAAAGAAATCCATGAAAGCAGAGTGGTGGGGTGAAAAAGGCATTTATTCCCTTTACGCATGGGTTCAAAAATGGTTGCAACTGAAAGTAAATGTCCTTAACTTCAGGAATGAAAGAAACTCGGTGCTTAAGGAGAAACTGTTAACCTTCACAGTATTGGTAATGCTCAAAAACAGCTTCCAGCTTGAAGCAACATTTTTCTTTCATTCCTGAAGTTAAGGACATTTACTTTCAGTTGTAACCATTTTTGAACCCATGCGTAAAGGGAATAAAAGCCTTTTTCACCCCACCACTCTGCTTTCATGGATTTCTTTAAGGATTGGAGTTAAGAGCCACTAAGACCAAGTTCTCCTTGGTTCTTAAAGGACCCTCCTATCTCAATAATAAAAATTTGTATCCTGCCAACTACGCCATTTATGTCGTGCACCGCCCTGGTGGCCAATGGTCGCCAGGGCAGGCGGGACACAAAATTTTATTATTGAGATAGGAGGGTCCTTTAAGAACCAAGGAGAACTTGGTCTTAGTGGCTCTTAACTCCAATCCTTAAAGAAATCCATGAAAGCAGAGTGGTGGGGTGAAAAAGGCATTTATTCCCTTTACGCATGGGTTCAAAAATGGTTACAACTGAAAGTAAATGTCCTTAACTTCAGTAATGAAAGAAACTCGGTGCTTAAGGAGAAACTGTTAACCTTCACAGTATTGGTAATGCTCAAAAACAGCTTCCAGCTTGAAGCAACATTTTCCTTATTTCTGCTTAGCAAATTAAAGACAGTCTGAGGACAATACAGGCAGTTCATAAATCTAGCAGAGACTCTATGCTAGAGGAAACACACAACGAGCAATCCATCTCCTCTCCTGATATCTGCTCTGCCAGTTCCACTTGCATCGGCTCTGGAGAAGATATGTCTAGCTCTGTGCCATCAGCTTCTTGGATAATATGTTCTGGAGGTTTATATATCTCCTGAAGTACTTGCCAGTGTCTTGGGCCTAGCCTGGAGCGTTGGCCACGTGTTAAATTAGGAGTAGCTGTGCTTTCTCTTCTCAAAGGTTTTACACTACCTTCAAAATAACTTTTAAAAGGTAAAGCTTTCCTCCTAGGAATGTAATTAGCATACCTTGTATTGCAGCAGCATGAAGACGAAAGGTTTTCTTCTTCCACTTGCTTCCCACAGTCAGAAGGATGGTGCCAATTATTTCTTTGAAAGTTTAATTTACCTTTCAACCTTGGAATCAGTTCCCCTGGAAAGTGCCTGCTTCTGCAACAGCCCACTTCCTGGCTTCCCTGCTCAGCCTGGCTCTGCTTTCCCAACTGATACTCCTTTGGTTCCTGATTGTAATCAGTGTAGGGCTTTCTCCTCTGCCAGCAAACAGCTTTCTCTCCAGCTTGACCCGGTCCTCCCTTAGCTTGAGACGGTTCTTCCTTAGCACGAGGTGAACCTCTCTTAGCCTGGACTGGTTCTCCTTTAGCTCCTGGTGGTTCTCGGTTAGCTCCTTGTGGCCTCCCTTTCCAGTCTTCCTTCCTCTCCTTATAAAGGACTCCTGCCTTTGAGGAATGTGAACTGTTTGTCAGGTGCTGTTGACCAGCTGGGCATGGTCCTTCAGTCTCTCTGAACGTAGTTCTGCTCCCTCTAGCTGGTCCCTGTGGATATTGCACTCTGTGCACATCTTTTCCTTTCTGACAGACAGGTTCTTTTTTCCCATCCTGGCTTCCATCAGCCTTCGCTGCATGACATATCCCCCTTCTTAAAATATTACGGGCTGAGGAACCCTCTTCCATACAGCACGTAATCCGCGACACCGCATTCGTCTGACCCCGCAGCTGTCTTGCTTTATGCTTTAGTCCGGTGTTGTATGCTTGCAATGTCTTAGGGTTGGATATGTGTTTTGTAGACGCCAGCAAAACCAACCGCTCATGCCACGGCCGAAGTATGTTCACATGGTAGACCTGGTTGTGTCCCTTTTTGTCTTGGACTAGATATGAAGCTGGACCGATGGGTTTGATGACCCTATAAGGTCCCTTCCATTGAGCTTCAAATTTTGGAGTCGGACCAGACACTAGGACTATCACCTTCTCCCCCACATTCAGTTGTCTTGGTTTTGTACGTCGGTCATAATATTGTTTTTGCTTTTGTTGGCTCTCTTTCAGTTTCTCTTCGGCCAAACGAGAGGTTCGTTCAAGGCGGGACCTCAGATTCTTCAGAAATTGGGGTATTCCTACTTCATCGCCCACTGGTTCTGTCCATTGTTCGCGCAAGACATCCAGTATACCCCTTGGCGCTCGACCGTACATAAGTTCATAGGGCGAGGTACCTAGGGAACTCTGTGTTCGCTCCCTACTAGCATACAAAATAAAGGGTAGCATAGTATCCCATTCGGATGTTTCTCCATCCAAGGCACGTCTAATCATCTGTTTTATGCTCTGGTTTAATCGCTCAACCATCCCATTGTATTGGGGATGGTAAGCCGCGGTTTTGAGATGGTGAATGCCAAAAGGCATTCCACACCTGTGCCAGGTATCGGGACAAAAAATTGCTGCCCCTGTCAGTCATTACCTCCTGTGGGAATCCCACCTCGCAAAATAGTTTGATCAACTCAGCAGCAATGGACTTCGCCGAAACATTTCTCAAGGGTACCGCCCATGGAAAACGTGTGGCCTGGTCAATGATCACCAGTATATATTGAAATCCTCTTGGCGTTTTTATAAGAGGTCCCACTATATCGATGGCGAGTCTTCTAATTGGTTCTGAAATTACGGGCATCGGTAGCAGAGGTACCTCTGGCGGGCGCACAGGAGTTACCCGTTGACAAGAGGCACAAGACTCGCAGAAGCGGGTGGTTTCTTTAAAAACTCCTGGCCAATAAAATCTAGCCAATATCTGATCAAGGGTGCCTTGTGCTCCCTTGTGACCCCCTACTGGGTGATCATGTGCCAGATGCAGAACCAGATTTTTGAAAGTATTTGGGACCACCAGTTGTTTCCGAATGTTTCCTGTTCGGAGGTCCTTACTTTCTCTGTACAATATATCCTTCTCCATAATTTATAAACTGGATAAAGTGTAGCAGCCCCATGTATACACTTTATTTTAACTTTTCCCTCTGGCTGATAGGGTACAGACTCGCCCTGATCCTTGATCGCAGACCATAATTTTTGAGAAATCATAGTCTGATCAGCGCCAGAGTCTAAAAGTGCCTTTGCATTCACGCCCTGTATTTTCACACTCAGTACAAATCCCTCACGTACCGCTTTCGTGTTCTCCCCCATGAGAACAGTACGTAAGAAACATTCATTCTTCAAATGCCCCTTTTTCCCACATGAAAATTATCTTTTTGAACTTTCTTTTGAGATAGCAGTAACATTTTTCAAACCTTTCCGTAGAGAACGTGAGACACTTTCTGATGTCTGCGCTTCCATACCAACTGCCAGCCTTGGAGTCTCCCCTTTCTGCTGGGTGACCATCTCTGCCTCCAAATAACGCGCTCTCAGCGTAATTGCTTCAGCAGTTGTGTGGCAATTTTGCAGAATAAGAAAGTTCTGTACATTCTTAGGAACTGCCAACATATACTGTTCTAACATTATTTCATCCATTAAAGTACTCACTGTCTTCTCCTCAGGTTTTAACCATTTGGAAGCTAAAATGCTTATCCTATGGCCTAGAGCCTTAGGCGTCTCACCTATCCTGAGACAAGTGGCTCGTAGCATACGGTTGTACAAGAAGGGTGTAAGGCCCAGGCGGTCCCTGATAGCCTTAATCACTTCTTCATAATTGTTGGCCAGAGCAGGGGGCATTGCCCTGTACGTAGACAGTGGTTCCCCTGTAAGGGACGCTGCTAGGCGGATTGCCCACTACTCTTTTGGCCAGGCAGCAGAACGTGCAATTCTATCAAAAGAATCTAAGAAATCGTTCACGTCATCACTGGCACTTAATTTCCCTACTGACAAGGCATTACATGTCCACTGTCCTTCCAGAGGATTACTCCGTCCATCAGACTGTCGCAGCTGCGTGTTGGCCATCTCCAGCGACTCCTTCTGCTGGGCCAACAATGCCTCCATTAGTTGCAGGACAGGTCTCTGCTGTTCTTGAAGGGCCTGTGTCTGGTTCTGGCATGCGAATTCTGCTTGTCGGTCAAATTGTAGAGCCATCCAGGCGCACAGCTCTTTCTGCTCCATGATGCTCCTGGTGCCAGTGTTGTATCAGCTTTGGAACAACCGTTGCTGCCCCACTCTGCAGTTCTCTGCCTTCAGTGCCAGCAACAGGATACTTCCTTCCTCCGATCCAGGTGTCTCCCACTCTGCGTCTTTGCCTTCCGATCCGGTCCTTTGTTGCTCCACTCCGGGTTTTGCCTTCCAGTCCAGTCTTTTGGCTACTCCACTCCGGGTTTTGCCTTCCGGTCCAGTCTTTTGGCTACTCCACTCCGGGTTTTGCCTTCCGGTCCAGTCTTTCGGCTACTCCACTCCGGGTTTTGCCATCCGGTCCTTTGTTGCTCCACTCCGGGTTTTGCCTTCCGGTCCAGTCTTTTGGCTACTCCACTCCGGGTTTTGCCTTCCCGTTTGGTCTTTAGCTGCTCCACTCCGGGTTTTCCCTTTTTTTTTTTTTTTTTAAACCTTGTAGTTATTTTCTCTCTTTTATTTCCTTTTTCAGATGTAAAAACCCCCCAAAAATCCAAAGAACTACGCCATTTATGTCGTGCACCGCCCTGACGGGACACAAAATTTATTATTGAGATAGGAGGGTCCTTTAAGAACCAAGGAGAACTTGGTCTTAGTGGCTCTTAACTCCAATCCTTAAAGAAATCCATGAAAGCAGAGTGGTGGGGTGAAAAAGGCATTTATTCCCTTTACGCATGGGTTCAAAAATGGTTACAACTGAAAGTAAATGTCCTTAACTTCAGTAATGAAAGAAACTCTGTGCTTAAGGAGAAACCTTTAACCTTCACAGTATTGGTAATGCTCAAAAACAGCTTTCAGCTTGAAGCAACATTTTCCTTATATTTCTGCTTAGCAAATTAAAGACAGTCTGAGGACAATACAAGCAGTTCATAAATCTAGCAGAGACTCTATGCTAGAGGAAACACACAACGAGCAATCCATCTCCTCTCCTGATAACTGCTCTGCCAGTTCCACTTGCATCGGCTCTGGAGAAGATATGTCTAGCTCTGTGCCATCAGCTTCTTGGATAATATGTTCTGGAGGTTTATATATCTCCTGAAGTACTTGCCAGTGTCTTGGGCCTAGCCTGGAGCGTTGGCCACGTGTTAAATTAGGAGTAGCTGTGCTTTCTCTTCTCAAAGGTTTTACACTACCTTCAAAAGAACTTTTAAAAGGTAAAGCGTTCCTCCTAGGAATGTAATTAGCATACCTTGTATTGCAGCAGCATGAAGACGAGAGGTTTTCTTCTTCCACTTGCTTCCCACAGTCAGAAGGATGGTGCCAATTATTTCTTTGAAAGTTTAATTTACCTTTCAACCTTGGAATCAGTTCCCCTGGAAAGTGCCTGCTTCTGCAACAGCCCACTTCCTGGCTTCCCTGCTCAGCCTGGCTCTGCTTTCCCAACTGATACTCCTTTGGTTCCTGATTGTAATCAGTGTAGGGCTTTCTCCTCTGCCAGCAAACAGCTTTCTCTCCAGCTTGACCCGGTCCTCCCTTAGCTTGAGACGGTCCTTCCTTAGCTCGAGGTGATCCTCTCTTAGCCTGGACTGGTTCTCCTTTAGCTCCTGGTGGTTCTCGGTTAGCTCCTTGTGGCCTCCCTTTCCAGTCTTCCTTCCTCTCCTTATAAAGGACTCCTGCCTTTGTGGAATGTGAACTGTTTGTCAGGTGCTGTTGACCAGCTGGGCATAGCCCTTCAGTCTCTGAACGTAGTCCTGCTCCCTCTAGCTGGTCCCTGTGGATATTGCACTCTGTGCACATCTTTTCCTTTCTGACAAACAGGTTCTTTTTACCCATCCTGGCTTCCATCAGCCTTCGCTGCATGACAGTACCTAGCAGTTTCCCCAAAAGACACAGGTTCCGCAATGCTTGTACTGGGTCAAGCATTGATATCCTGGGTCCCTTCTTAATAATGGTTTATGGACCTTTCCTCCAGGAACTTGTCCAAACCTTCTTTAAACCCAGCTACACTAACAGTCTTTACTACATCCTCCGGTAACAAATTCCAGAGTTTGATTACACGTTGAGTGAAAAAATATTTTCTTTTATTAGTCTTAAATAGTTTACCCTGTAGCTTCATTGCATGTTCCCTGGTCTTTCTATATTCTGATAACGTAAACAATCAATCTATGTTTACCCGTTCCACTCCGTTCATTAATTTATAGACTTCTATCATATCTTCCCTCAGCCATCTCTTTTCCAGGTTAAAGAGCCCTAACCTTTTTAGCCTTACTTCATAGGAATATCCTTCCATCCCCTTTACCATTTTGGTGGCTCTTCTCTGAACCTTTTCTAATAACGCTATATCCTTTTTAAGATATGGCGACCAGAATTGCACACAATATTCAAGGTGCGGTCTCACCATGGAACGATATAGAGGCATTATAATATCTTTTGTTTTATTTTCCATTCCTTACCTTATGATACCTAGCATTCTATTTGCTCTCTTGGCTGCCGCTGCACACTGGGCCGAGGGTTTTAACATGTTATCCACAATGACGCCTAAATCTTTTTCCTGTGTGGTGGTTCCTAATGTGGAACCTTGCATTGTGTAACCATAGTTTAGGTGTTCTTCCCTAGGTGCATAACTTTGCACTTGTCCACATTAAGTTTCATCTGCCATTTTGATGCCCAGTCTTCCAATTTATCAAGATCCTCTTGCAATTTTCCATAATCCTCTTGGGTTTTAACAATTTTAAATAGTTTTGTGTCATCTGCAAATTTGATAACCTCACTCGTTATTCCATTTTTCAGGTCATTTATGAATATGTCAAAAAGCAGCGGACCCAGCACAGATCCCTGGGGTACACTAGTATTCATCTTTCTCCATTGGGAAATTTGGCCATTTAGCTCAACCCTCTGCATTCTATCTTTTAACCAGTTCCTGATCCACAGTAGTACACTGCCTCCTATCCCATGACTCTTTAGATTTGCCAAAAGTCTCTGATGAGGGACCTTGTCAAAGGCTTTCTGAAAGTCCAGATACACTATATCAACCAACTCACCTTTGTCCACCTGTTTATTCACACCTTCAAAAAAACAAGTTAGTAGGACAAGATCTTCCTTGACTAAAGCCATGTTGGCTGTCTCCCATTAGGCCATGACTATCTACATGCTGAGTAATTTTATTCTTTATGATGGTTTCTACCATTTTTCCCGGTACTGACGTGAGGCTCACCGGTCTGTAGTTTCCCGAATCACCCCTGGAACCCTTTTTAAACATTGGTGTTACATTGGCGATCCGCCAATCTTCAGGTATTAGAGATGATTTTAATGATAGTTCACAGATTACTAGTAGCAGGTCTGCAATCTCATATTTCAGTTCTTTCAACACCCTTGGATGTATACCATCCAGCCCAGGTGATTTGCTTCTCTTCAGTTTATCTGATAGTTGTACTACATCTTCCCGATGTATCGCTTATTCCTTCAATTCTTCCGCACCTTTATATACCACTTCAGTCATGGGTAACATCCCTACATCTTCCTCAGTAAAGACCGAAGCAAAGAATTCATTCAGTCTCTCCGCTGTCGCCTCTTAGTGTCCCTTTAACTCCTCTATCATCTAATGGACCAACAGACTCTCTCACGGGTTTTTTGCTACGAATGGACTTGAAAAAATCTTTATTTCACGTTTTTGCTTCCGCAGCAAGCTTCTTCTCAAATTCTCCCTTTGCCTGCTTTATCAATGCCTTGCATTTGACTTGCCTGTGCTTGTGCTGTTTCCAGGTTTCGCCGTTTGGCTCTTTTTTCCATTTCCTGAAAGATGCTTTTTTGGCAACAACAGCCTCTCTGACCTCACCTTTAAACCATGCGAGCAGTTTTTTAGACTTCCTTCCACTTTTCTTAAAGCGTGGAATACAGCTGGTCTGGGCTTCCAAGATAGTAGTTTTCTACAACACCCAAGCTTTATGTAAGTCTTTAACCTTTGTAACTGCTCCTTTTAGTTTTTTCTTAACTATTTTCCTCATTTTATCATAGTCTCCCTTTCTCCAGGACCAAGCAGGAAGTCAGTCCTCACATATGGGTGACGTCGGCGCCGACAGAGCCCTCGTGCGGAGCATTTCCCCAGCTTTCACAGAAAGCCTTCGGGAATTGCAGCGCGCATGCGCGGTCCCCTTCCTGCCCAAGGGTGCCATCTTGCTCAGTCTTCTTTTTTCCGCGAAGCCCGACGGACGTAGTTCGTTTTTCCCCGAGTGAAAAGTTGATTTTTCTCTATTTTTCTATTTTTCCTCCGGTTCGACGCCGGATCCTTTTCCCGCTCGGACCGATTCGCCGGTATCGAGTTCTTTCTCTCTTTTTTTGGTTTTTATCCTTTGTGACTGGCGTTCGCGCCTTTTTTCTTTTTCCCTGGCAGAGACCGGTCTTTTGACCTAGCAGGGGCCCTTTTTCCCCCGATGGCTGCCAGCGGGTTTAAAAAATGTGATCGGTGTAAGAAACTTATGTCTCTTACCGACACACATGACTGCTGCCTCCATTGCCTCGGACCCGATCATGACCCGATGATCTGCGATCCGTGTGGCAAAATGTCCTCTAAGGCCTTGAGGAGTCGGCAGCACCAGAGGGATAGAAGTTTTTCTGACTCTGCGTCCGGCCGGGCCCAGACCTCGTCAGAGGCCTCGACGTCTCGGGACTCCGGCTCCGAGCAGCGTCGGGGTTCCTCTGAGCGGGGGTCTCCTTCGCGGGAACATGGCAGGAAGAAGAAACCCGCGAGGGCGGCGTCGGTGGACGCTCCTGGTTCCTCGAGGGCCAGGTCGCATAGCCCCGATAGCTGTCCCGGGTCTTCGGAGTCAGAGAGGCCTGCCAAGCATCCTCTTGTCGAGATGGAGTCTCCTGGACACGTAAGTGCTGTTGTCCTCATTGACTCTCCTCCGAGGGAGCCGACGTCGGGCCCGACGCCGTCGGGGCCCGAGTCGGGGGCTGCTGGGTCTCCTGAGCTCGGACTCAGGTTGACAGCCTTGGAGAGCAGCTTCGCTGCCTTCATGGAACAGCAGCGGGCATTGATCGCCGGTCTCACAGGTGCATCTGCCCCGACCACCGGGACCTCGACGTCTAAGTCGACCCTGGAGGCCGAGCTGATCCTCGAGTCCATGCGGGCTCGAGTCGATACTCAGCCACGGTCTCCCTCGACCTCCAGTTCGGGGCTGAGGTCGTCGACACCGACACCCTCGGTGTCGGGGCGGAAGGCATCGGTGCCCGCCCAACTGGAGCCGCTCGATTCCTCCTCCGAGGAGTCGGGCTGGGAGACGGAGGACGAAGAGTCACCCGACACCCATCAGACTCGGTGTGTCCCCTTGGACTCACCCGAGTCCAAACCTCGGAGACGGTCCCCACCGGAGGATACCCGGTTCTCGGATTTCGTGCGGGATATGGCCAAGGCCTTGGCCTTCCCCGTGGAGCTCGAGGCCCTCCAGTATGACTCTCCCCCGAAGGAGGCCTTTACTGTTCCAGTTCCTCCGATGCTGGAGCGGCTACTCTTC
Source organism: Ichthyophis bannanicus (assembly GCA_033557465.1). NCBI lineage: Eukaryota > Metazoa > Chordata > Amphibia > Gymnophiona > Ichthyophiidae > Ichthyophis > Ichthyophis bannanicus. The sequence goes on along the minus strand of CM066031.1, from coordinate 526,039,970 downwards.
CGCATGTGGGAGACCCCGACTTCGACGCCGTTGTTAAGCAAGCGAGTCAATTCCATTTATCGAGTCCGCAAGAGCCCCGGGTTCCAAAAGGCACAATTACCGCACCACTCAATGGTTGTGGAATCGGCCATGCATCGACTGAAAAGTCAGAAGATGCACTCCTTGGTGCCTCCCGGCCGGGAGGCCCGCAACCTGGATGCCCTCGGTAGGAAGTGCTTCCAGGGCTCTATGCTTGCTTGCCGTGTCCAGACCTACCAGCTCTACATTGGCATGTACCTCCGAGACCTGGCAAAGGAGATTGCCGGGTTCTCTGCTGGTCTCTCCGAGGAACCTTTGCAGAGGTTCCAGGCCTTGTCCACCGGTATTCGAGAGTGCTCGAAGTTTATCTCTCGAGCAGCCTATGATGGCTTCGAGGCTTCGGCCTGAGTAGCTGGGGCCGGCATCGGTGCCTGCCGACAGGCTTGGCTACAGTCATCCGACCTCGAGCCATGGGTCCAGGACAAGTTGGTCGATGTCCCCTGCCGTGGTGAAAATCTCTTTGGAAAGCCCATGGCTGAAAAGGCTGCAGAAGTCGAGACCGAGACTCTGACCCGGACTAGGCTTTCCAGGAAAACCTCTGCCCCTTCTCAGAAAAAGAAGGGCTCGGGAAAAAAGTCCTTTTACCCAAGGAAGTCATCGGCCTACAAACAGTACTCTCATCAGGCCTCTGCAGCTCCCCAACAGGGTCAGCAGGCCAAGGGGCAGGGTCAAGGGCCCCGTAGGCCGAAGACCCCCAAGCCACCAACACCGGCCCCTGCTCATCAGGGTGGGTGTTTTTGACTCAAACAAGATAGCCTCTTCTCCTCAGCTGGCTTCTCTCAGCACAGGAGACCGGCTGGCCGGCCCACAGGTGGTCAGCCGTCACATCAGATACCTGGGTCCTTCATATAGTCCAAAGGGGCTATCTTCTCCATTTTCACCAGGTACCTCCCTCCTATTTTCCAGGGGAGCCTCCAAGACTCCCTCTGCACAGGGACCTACTCCTTCAGGAGTTGACAGGTCTATTAAAGGATCAGGCTGTGGAACCGGTGCCCCACCACCTGAGAGGTCAAGGCTTTTATTCCAGGTACTTTCTAGTACCAAAAAGAACAGAAGGCCTCAGACCCATCCTAGACTTGCGAAACCTCAACAAGTTCCTGCAGAGGGAAAAGTTCAAGATGCTTACCCTTGGAATCCTGCTGCCCTACCTCCAGCAGGGAGACTGGCTATGCTCCTTGGATCTAAAGGATGCGAATACTCACATCCTTATCCATCCGGACCACAGACAATATCTCAGGTTTGTTGTGGGAGGAAACCACTATCAGTACAGGGTGCTTCCCTTTGGCTTCTCATCCGCTCCCAGGGTGTTCACCAAGTGCCTGGCAGTGGTGGCGGCCTACCTGAGGCTTCAGAGTCTCTTTGTGTTCCCGTACCTGGACGACTGGCTCATAAGGGGCCAATCTTTCCTGGAGGCCAACCAGGCCATCCTTCGCACTGTGGCTCTGCTTCAGCACTTGGGGTTTGTCATAAACTTTGCAAAGTCACCGACACACACGACTGCTGTCTTCGGTGCCTCGGTCTGGACCACAATCCTGAGACCTGTGGACCATGTGGTAAAATGTCCACCAAGGCGCTTCGAAGTCGTCAGCACCAAAAGGAAAGGCTTTTCTCCGACTCGGCCTCCGGCCGGGCCCGGACCTCGTCTGAGGCCTCGACATCTCGGGAATCTGATCCCAAGCACCGTCGGGGCTCCTCAGACAGGAGGTCCCACGACCGGGAACGAAAGAGGAAGAAGCGGCTTGCGAGGGCGGCGTCGGAGGAGATCCCTGGCTCCTCAAGAGCTAGGTCTCGGACCCCCGATCGCCGTCCCGGGCCCGTGGCACAGGAGAAGCCAACTAAAGTACCTCGAGTGGAGCCGGAGTCTGCTGGACACGTAAGTCCTGTAGTCCTCGTGGACTCTCCTCCCAGAGAGCCGACGTCGGGCCCGGCGCCGCCGGGGCCCGAGTCGGTGGCTGCTGACAGCCTTGGAGTGCAGATTGTCTGCCTTCATGGAGCAGCAGCGGGCGCTGATGGCCAGCCTGTCTGGCGTATCTGCCCCGACCACCGGGACATCGAAGTCGACCCCGGAGACCGAGCCGATACTCGAGACCATAAAGGCTCAAGGTCGACCTTCGTCACGGTCACCCTCGACCTCCCGTTTGGGACCGAGGGCGTCGACGCCGGTGCCTTCGGTGTCGGGGCTGGTGCTTACAGGCCCCGCACGGTCGGACCCCGATTCCTCATCAGACGAGTCCGCCTGGGAGACGGAGGACGAAGAGTCCCCCGACACCTTTCGGACTCGGTGCATCCCGTCGGACTCACCGTAGTCCGAGCCCCGGTGTAGATCCCCCCCGGAGGATACCCGGTTCTCGGAGTTCGTTCGGGATATGGCCACGGCTATCCCTGCGGATCCCGAGGAGGAGCCTCGAGCCGAGGAGCTCGAGGCTCTCTAGTATGACTCTCCTCCGAAGGAGGCCTTTTCTGTTCCGGTTCTTCCGATGCTGGAACGGCTCCTCTTCCGGATGTGGGAGGCCCCGGCCTCAGCGCCGGTTCTAAGCAAGTGAGTCGATTCCATTTATCGACTCCGGAAGAGCCCTTGGTTTCAAAAGACGCAGCTACCACACCATTCCATGGTGGTGGAATTGGCCATGCATCGTCTGAAAAGTCAGAAGAGGCACTCTGCGGTGCCCACTGGCAGGGAGGCCCGGAACCTGGATGGTTTTGGTAGAAAGTGCTTCCAGGGCTCGATGCTTGCTTGCCATGTCCAGTCTTACCAGCTGTACATGGGCGTGTACTTGCGGGACCCTCTGCTGGTCTCTCCGGGGAACCCTTGCAGAGGTTTAAGTCCTTGTCTTCAGGGAAACGGGAATGCTCCAAGTTTGTCCCGCGCTGCCTACGATGGCTTCAAGGCTTCGGCCCGTGTTGCGGCAGCCGGCATCGCAGCTCGATGCCAGGCGTGGTTGCAGTCATCGGACCTCGAGCCATGGTTCAGGACAAGTTGGTCGATGTCCCTTGCCGAGGTGAGAACCTTTTTGGCAAACCCATAACCGAGAAGGCTGCACAGCTCGAAACCGAGCACCTCACGAGGACAAGGCTGTCTAGAAAGACTTCTGCCCCTTCTCACAAGAAGAAGGGCTCGGGTAAGAAGCCCTTTTACCCGAGGAAGGGACCTGCCTACAAACAGTACCCACAGTACCAGGCCTCCCGAACTCCCCCACAGGGTCAGCTGGCCAAGGGGCAAGGGAATGGGCCCCATAGGCAGAGGACCCCCAAGCCTCCGGCCCCTGCTCCCACTCAGCAGGTTGGGGGGTTTTGACTCCTTAGGCATAGCTTCTCCGTCCCTGCTCTCCCAACCCTGCACAGGAGGTCGACTTACCCTGTTTGCCCACAGGTGGCCACTCATCACTGGAGACAGTTGGGTGTTAAGCATCGTCCACAAGGGCTACATGCTACACTTCCAACAGCTACCTCCTCCATACTTTCCAGGAGAGCCTCCAAGGCCTCCCCTGCACACAGCTCTTCTCCTTCAGGAGCTCCAAGGTCTGTTGCGGGACAAGGCGGTGGAGCCTGTGCCTCCCAACCTCCAAGGTCAGGGGTTCTACTCCAGGTATTTTCTCGTACCAAAAAGAACCGGTGGCCTCCGGCCTATTCTCGACCTCAGAAATCTCAACAAGTTCCTAGAGAAAGAAAAGTTCAAGATGCTTACTCTTGGAACACTGCTGCCCTACCTCCAACAGTTAGATTGGCTATGCTCCTTAGATTTAAAGGATGCGTACACTCACATCCTCATTCATCCAGACCACAGAAAGTACCTCAGGTTCATTGTCGGAGGAAACCATTATCAGTACAGAGTACTGCCTTTTGGCCTCACCTCCACTCCCAGGGTCTTTACCAAATGCCTGGCAGTGGTGGCGGCCTACCTGAGAAATCAGGGTATCTTTGTCTTCCCCTATCTGGACGACTGGCTCATCAGGGGTCAGACATGCCAGGAGGCCAGACAAGCCACCTTTCGAACTATTGCTGCTCTTCAAAACCTGGGCTTTGTCATCAACTTTGCAAAGTCCACTTTGCTCCCCTCCCAGAACTTGGAGTTCATAAGGGCAAGGCTGGACTCTCTTCTGGCAAAGGCATTCTTACCAGAAGACAGAGCCCAAAGACTGATAAACTTGGCAAACCCGTTTCTCAGCAGGTCACTGGTCTCCGCCAGGCTCTGCCTGAGGCTTCTTGGCCACATGACTTCGACAGTGCATGTGACCCCCAATGCCCAGCTCCATATGAGGCCTGCACAGTGGTGCTTCAGGACCCAGTGGACACAGGCCACAGGCAGCCTCAGAGACAGAGTAAGGGTGTCCAGACCTTTTCTGAACTCCCTCAGCTGGTGGCTGCACCCACCAAATCTATTGCAAGGGGTGCCTTTTCAGATTCCTGGGTTCACAGTGGTGTTGACTACGGATGCCTCCCTGCAAAGCTAGGGGGCTCATTGTCTGGGCAAGTGCACCCAGGGCCTGTGGTCTCCCTGGGAGGCCGCACAGCAGATCAATCTACTGGAACTCAGGGGTATTCGTTTAGCCCTCAAGACTTTCTCCAAAACACTGGCTCATCAGTCTGTACTAATTCAAACAGACAACCAAGTGGCCATGTTTTAAGTGAACAAGCAGGGCGGAACTGGGTCCAGGCTCCTTTGTCAAGAGGCGCAGGACCTTTGCTTGTTTGCTCTCAGGCACAACATGCTCCTCAAGGCTGTGTATCTACCTGGCCAGGAAAACTACCTGGCAGACAGGTTGAGCAGGATTCTGCAGCCCCACGAATGGCAGCTCCATCCCTTAGTGGTTCAGAAGATATTCCTGAAATGGAGACTTCCAACCATAGATCTGTTTGCCAGTCCATCGAACAGACAACTGCCAAGGTTCTGCTCCAGGCAACCACATCCTCTGTGACTGGCAACCAATGCTTTTCTGATTTCCTGGTCCCAGGGCCTCCTGTATGCGTTTCCTCCCACGCCCTGGTGGCCCGAACCCTGTTCAAAATTCTTCAGGACAAGGCCTCGGTCCTGCTGGTAGCTCCCAGATGGCCGAGACAGCCTTGGTTTCCACTTCTGCTTCAGCTGGCAGTGGATCCCCCACTGCCTCTGGAGTTGCAGCCCGACCTCCTCTCTCAGGATCAGAGGTCCCCTCTGCACCCAAATCTCAGAGCTCTCAATTTGATGGCATGGAGGCTGCAAGGGTAGTTTTGGCTCCCTGGGGCCTACCTCAGGAAGTTGAGGAGGTCGTCCTAGCCTCTAGGAAACAGTCCACTAGAAAACCCTATGCCCTGAAATGGAAGAGGTTTTCTGTGTGGTGTCAGTTACGTACAGAGGATCCTTTCTCCTGTACTGTGCTAGTAGTGCTTCAGTACCTGCTGCACTTATCCATTCAGGGACTTAAGTCCAATTCTGTTTGGGTACTCCTCTCAGATCTAGCAGCTCACCACTCACTGGTGGAAGGACATTCTCTATCGGTTCACCCCTTGGTGTCCAGATTTCTTAGATGCTTGCTCTTGCTAAAGCCTCCAATCCGTCCTCCAGCTCCTGAGTGGGAGTTGAATGTGGTCTTGCAGCAACTGACTCGCCCACCTTTTGAGCCGATGGCTACTTGTCCTCTCCGCTTCCTGTCCTGGAAGACACTCTTCTTGGTAGCCCTTACCTCGGCCAGGAGAGTAAGTGAGCTTCAGGCCCTGGTCTGTGACAGGCCTTACACCCGCTTCTATAGGAACAGGGTAGTCCTTAGGACTCATCCAAAGTTCCTCCCAAAGGTTGTCTCCTCTTTCCACCTCAACCAGGAGGTGGTTCTTCCGACATTCTTCACTAGGCCTCATGCAAGCCAGGCTGAAGCAGTTCTGCATACCCTGGACTGTAGGAGGGCCTTATCCTTCTACCTTGACCATACGCAGGGGCATAGAAGGGCTACTCAGCTCTTTCATATCTTTTGACCCTAATAATTTGGGGTTGGCTGTGTCCAAGCGTACCTTGTCCATTTGGGTGGCTGACTGTATCACCTGGGCTTACAAGGTGACTGACCTTCCTTTGCAGGGTCGGGTCACGGCCCATCGTGTCAGGGCAGTGGCTGCCTCAGTGGCTCATCTCCGCTCTGTACCATTGGTAGACATCTGCAGGGCTGCAACTTGGTCTTCAAGCCAGACTTTTGCAGCCCATTACTGTCTGGAGAGGGAGTCCCGTAGGGACAGTGCTTTTGGCCAGGCAGTACACCGCAATCTCTTTGAGGTTTAGGCAACTCCTGCCCTCCAGCCCTCCGCTGGGCTACCGGTGGAGGTTCTTTCTGTGAAAAGGCTTTCTTTGATGCTGGGACTAGAGGGAGTTCTCTTGTTCAGCCTGGGTTCCTGGTAGCCCAGAGCTAGGGAGTCACGCATATGTGAGGACTGACTTCCTGCTTGGTCCTGGAGAAAGAGTAGTTACTCACCTGTAACAGGTGTTCTCCAGGAGCAGCAGGAATCAGTTCTCACAACCCTCCCTCCTCCCCTGGGAGTTGCAGTTGTACATAGTTTAATTTTTTCATTTTTGTGTGCTGTTTCTTAGCTATGTCATTTGACTGAGCAAGATGGCACCTTTAGGCGGGAAGGGGACCGCGCATGCGTGCCTGCATTCCCAAAGGCTTTCATGGAAAGCTGGGGAAATGCTCCGCAGGGCTCCATCGACGCCGATGTCACCCATATGTGAGGACTGATTCCTGCTGCTCCTGGAGAACACCTGTTACAGGTGAGTAACTACTCTTTCCTTACTATCCCTCCTCCACTAATTAAATCAAAGGCGATCATGCTATGATCACTATTGCCAAGTGGCCCCAACACCCTTATCTCTTGCACTAGATCTGGTGTTCCACTAAGGACTAGGTCTAATATGGCTTCCCCTCTGGTCGGTTCATGAACCAGCTGCTCCAAGAAGCAGTCATTTATGTCATCTAGGAACTTTATCTCCCTAGCATGTCCTGCCGTGACACTGACCCAGTCGATATCAGGGTAATTGAAATCACCCATTATTATTACTGTGCTGTAACTTTTGTTAGCTTCCTTGATTTCTTTGAGCATTTCATCATCCATTTGTTCATTCTGGCCAGGCGGTCGATAGTACACCCCCACTGCCATCGCCTTCCCCGATGTCAGCTGTCGATGGCTGCATTGATGCCTGACTTGGCATGTCCCGGCTCTGTAGCACCCGGTCTTCCCTTCACGGGCTTTGATGTTCCACCCAATGTGCAGCACAGCTCAAGTCAGGGACCTCTGATCTTCCGCCAAATGGGCATACTTAAGAGTGACACAGTGGAGTGTTCCCCTTCCACCTCTGATAGACCCAGACTCATCTGTATGAGGACCTCAGTGGGAAGAGCTGTGGTGAAATTTTCTCAGTCTGGAGACAGGAAATGTGTTGGTTTTGTGTTGAGGGTGGTATATAATGTCTATGGGGAGGATGTAACACTGGCAAGGGTGTGTGCGTGTGTCTGGTATGTCATGAGGGTATAAATGGAATGTGTATGTGTATCATGAGGATGGGTGTGTGCATTTGTGGTGCTGTAAGTGGGTTGTTGGTTTATAAGGGAGGTGTAACTGTTATGTATATTATGTGCTTTGTGTCAGAATGGAGGGGAATTTTGTGTGCATGGTGTATGTTATTGTTAAGGTATGAGGTATATATCTATATATGCATGTGTTTTTCTGTGCAGGGTTGGGGGAGGGAGATATGAGTGTGCACACATTGGTGGAGTATAGGGGGGTCACAATTTCAGTATCTGCTACCCATCCTTTCCATGAATTCGTCCCTTCTCACCAAGTTAGCTGCAATGCATCCAGCACCCTCAGTCTAACCAAATCAGCTCTATTGGGCAGGTTTGAAGGGCCACTCTGGACTGCGATCAGTAATCCTTAGACCCTTGTCAGCCAAGGGAAGGGGGAGATCTTCAGCCACCACTTGGATGGCAGCACCTGCTTACCACTAATCCCCATTCCTCTTTCAACCGTCCTGATCTTTGGGTTGCAGACTTAGGGGTGTATTTACTAAATGGCGGTAGCGGCTTCTGTGCGATATCGGAGCCACGGCCTCATTGAAATCAATAGGGCCGCGGCTCCGATATCGCACAAAAGCCGCTACCGCCATTTAGTAAACAAACCCCCTAGTCTCCCATCCTTCTGCCTCCAACCACTGGATCTTCGGTGGCAGGGCCTGACCACTATTCCCCAACTTTTTTTTTTTTCTCGAGTCCTGTGTTAAGTACTGTCACCTAATGTGAAGCATGCCTAAAAATCACCATACATGAGTCACCATATTTCTTTTAATTATCTCAAAGCTACTAAAATATATTTTGTGGCAGATTATACTCCCAGCCCTAAAATCCACTGTATTGAATGGCAGCTTTGATGTGTTTTTATTGGATTGTTTGGGGAAGGGGGGTAGGGAAGGAGAGGGTTTGTAGTAGTTTTAGCCATGATCATTTATAGTTTTGCTGTATTCCATTTTATTTTCAAAGATGCATGTTCTAGTTCTTTTCTTTCAATCCATGTAAACTTAAAGGCAAGTATATGCTCTCCTTCCATAGATGGATACGTTTGTGAACCCACTACGCAACTCGATGAGGAATGTTTCAAATGTGGTCAAATCCTTTCCAGACAGCTTGACTGAGGGAATGACTAAAATGTCTGACAACATGGGGAGAATGTCTGAAAGACTAGGACAAGATATAAAACACTCATTTGCTAAGGTAAAAAAAGAGCATTAACAATAGATGTATTTGCTACATGGCTTTTTCTTTAATTAAATATGACAAAAGTTAGATTTGGATTTAGCTTTTAACTTCTAACCTATCTAAAAATAATAAGCCAGTAGTTATGACTCCAACATTTAGATTAAATGTGCTGCAGCAATTTATCTAAGTTTCCAAAAACATCCTAATTTACCTTTTAAATGATAGTAAAAGTCACTTTTTCAAAATCAAGCTTATGCTGGAAATTTTATAAAATTGTCAAATTACCTACATTTTCAACATAAATTGAATTCAAGATTTTTTCATAAAGGTCAAATATTAACAAATGATCCATTGCTGAAGCTTCTTTGTTACAATAAAGTGTTTTAAAATAAAAAATTGATCCATTAAATCTGCTATTTTATTTATGTTCCTCATATGAATTACACATCAGTGTGCTGCTTGTAGTCTAAGCTAAAGTTATTTCCTTAGATCTGTTAATGTGCTGCAGAGTAGAAATATAAGCGTTATACATTAAAGAAGAATATTCTATGCATAGTCTCATTAAATGCAATAATGCAGTTGATGGTGACAAAAGCAGTACTGGAATATTAGAAATTATTAAATAAGCACAGGAGATTCTTAGCTCAAAATCAAGTAGGAAAGGAGAAAACATACACTAGATGGGGCTTGTCTTCATCTGCTGTCATTCTGTGTTTTTGTAATCATGTGTTAGATTCAGACATGTACAGAGTCTTGTCAGAATCTTATAAGTTAGTTACAATTTTCCACCAATAGGAACCTGATTTCCCTAGCAGTAATAATGTACAATCCTGGTTAACCATCTCCAGTTCAGTCCTCTACTTCTGGGTTGTGCATCTCCTCCTGCAGTTTGGAGACTGGGCATGTCAAAATCGTGACATCACTGGATATAGCCTGCTGATCTCACCCATCAGTCCCAGTGTATCCAGTCTCAATGCAGCAGGAGGATGTAGTGAACCTGAGTTCTGGGCTCACTAGGAGGAATGGATAAGGAGCATTTTAGTTTAGTTTAAATTTCCATTTTAATTGGCTTTGAAGGCTGAGCCCCCTTTAAGGTGGGAGAGTAAAAAAAAAATTTATTTTTGTGAATAATTCCTATTTAGAGTCTGGCCCTTTAAGTTTGAGGACAGTCCCGCCTATCTGCTATGCCTGTCATTTTGCCTTTAATTTGGTAATTGCCAGTTCGGATCTCTCTCCCTTGGCTGTACGGGAGAGAGCACCGGGACCCGGGCAAACAAGCTTAAGCTGTGTCCAGAGCAGGTTTTGCTTTTCGGAGAGATCTGCACTCTCTAGAGTGCAGCCGGCAAAGCAGCCCTCGCCACAGCCGGTCGCGGCTAGAGGAGCAGTGCTTTATTTGGTAGCAGGAGCTGGCGGTATGACCTTCGGCCCCTCAGGTAAGGCCTGCGGGCTCTGTCGGACTGTGGGTGAGCGTTGCTCGCAGGTCAGTGGTTTTTGGCGCCTTTTTTCATAGATTACAGCGGCGGCCATTTTAGGGCACTGCTGAATCGCGTGGTGTGAACAGCGATCCGCGTGTTGGGTCCGGCAGCAGGCTGCACAGCAGAATAATTATAATTATAATTGAATGGTCAGGTTATTTCACTTTTTTTATTACCTACAGGCTCTTCGTTTGGTTGCCCTTGCTTTCCCTTAAGTTTTTCATTTTGGGTTCACAGTGGCCATTTTAAAGGGGCACGTGTGTGCCACGTGGCTGCCGGTGCGGTCAGCACGGAAATCGGGGCATTGGGAAGCACTGCCCTGGCGATCCTGAGCATTTCCTTGGCTTATTTCCTTATTTGGATCTTATTTATTTTTTATTTATCTTATTTAGCTTATTTTCTTTCCTCCTTATTGTTGGTTGTTTGGAGAAGTCCTGAGGGTTGCAGGTCTCCAAGAGTTGGTCCAGAGGACCCGGGGTCAGGTCCTCTCCGTGTTGGAGGAGGTTGGAGTGTTTATCTTCTGGAAAAAAACGTGATTAGTGTGGCTTGGCCTTATGACGTCATGCCCTCAGTGTGTGGTCTGCAGCACCCGCAGGGGTACGGTGGCTGACTCAGGGGTCTGCTGTGGCTGTGCCACCATGTCTACTAACATGGAGCAGCAAATGAAAGTCAAGGTGACTCCCGAGCCTCAAGAGGTGCCATTTGGGGCAGCAGGGGGGGAGGCTGTGGGGGTCTCGTTGCAAGGTGCTGGCCTGGAAGTCTTGACGGGTCCGTCAGAGGTACTACTGGTCTCAGGATCGGGAACAGATCTTGGGGATTTTTGCCTGGACTTTGTGCCAATTATGCATCAGGCATTTTGTTTACGTCATCAAGGGAAAGTACCGGAGCCCTTGTCTCTGCCTAGTTTTACTCAGCAGTCGGGGGTAGCGGATACCGAGGACGTTGCCCCGAAAGCCTCTAAGAGAGTGAGGACTAGTGAGCTTTCGCCCATTGAGGGAGAGTGGCCTGAAGCCAAGGGGGGGACCTAGATGAGGCTCAGGAGGATTTGGAAGAAGGGGAGATCCAAGAGCCTGAGGATCACGCGAAAATCATTCGTGTCTTCCTTCTCTCCCTCCACTGGCTTCCTATTAAGGTCCGATTTGTGTATAAGTTACTCACTATCACTCATAAGGTCCTCCATACTAACACTCCCCAGTACTTAGCCGATCTTATCTATCTTCAACCCACCCCCCGTCTGCTCCGTTCGGCACATGGCAACCACCTCTTCTTAACAACACACACAACAGCTGTTGAGAGCCTATGAAAGAACCAAAAAGAAATAAAGAAAAAAACCGCTCTCTATATAACACTCTAAATATTTATTATACAAAATTACCAATATCAGAGAAATCAATTCGAAGCATAATGACCTTAGATGGCACAACCCCTCATTTAGTGAATTTCACCATAGGGTTTGATAGACGCTCACATCACCGGTCAAGCCTCCTCCAAATTCCTAACTAAATTCACAAAAATCATACAAATTTTCAAACAACCACTAATTAACCAATGGGATAAATATATCTAAGTAAGTAAATCATTTTTATTAAAAGGACAAAGTAACAAACAGCAGAATACGCCCTGCATGGGCCAACCATATCAAAGCAACAAATCAACAACGGCCCCTGAGAGCACCCTGGGGCAACATGCTATACAGTGCTGTGCAAACAACCAATACACAATATAACGTTGTACAAACAAACTCCACATGCCCCCCCCCACCCACGCTATGAGACCCAAGCAAAGGGCCACAGAGAAAAAAAAAACATGGAAAATCCATAAACCCAGAATACCCCACCTCATCCCCCCCAGCCCACCCCCTCCCCCTCCCCTGCAGCCCCATCCCACAATAATGGCTCCATGGCTCCTTTTATGAACAGCACAGACATCGCACCCAACCACTACTTGCAGCTTCAATTCTCCATCCTCAAGGGGCCCCACACCTTTACAAAACGTTCCCAAGCTCCTCCCGCCAATAGCCGAGCCGTGCGCTGTTCCATGTGCATCAGCTCCCTCACAGCCTGTTCCCACTCCGCTACCCCTGGGACCATATCTCTCAGCCAGTGTCTTAGGAGGCAGAGTTTAACTATAATAAAGCCTTTAGCACAGAGTTGGCGGGCTCCATCTCCAAGGGGTTGCACTCCTTCACAGGAACCAAAAAGGCACCACTCGGGGGACAACACCACAGGTGTCCGTACCCAACCCCCCAACACACGTCCCACCTTAGACCAAAGCCCCTGGACCTGACTACAGGACCAAAAGCGGTGCATGAGACCACCCTTATCCACCTTGCAAAGAGTACAGAGATCTGACGTCGTCAATCCAGCCCGCGCTGCCCAAATGTTATGAACATAGGCACGCCAGAGGAATTTATACTGAAGCTCCTGTAGTTGAATCGATTCAGAAAGAGATTTAATTCCCTGGAATGCCCCCCGCAGACATTCCACTGTAAGCTGGGGCATGCCATCACTACGCCACCTCTCCACCAAACCAAGCAGGCCGTGTAATTGACCCTCAGGCGAAAACACTCTGCGGAGAGCCGCGATGGTAATCTTCCCATCTAAAGCTCCGAACAGCGATAGCATCCCCTCACCATCCAACACACCTGCGCACTCCCGGCGCAGGGCTCCCACGTAATGGCGGGCCTGTAAGTAAAAGTAAAAATCCCGGGATTCCAAGTCATAGCACCCGCGCAAAGAAGCAAACGAGTCCACCACGGCTCCAGTCGGCATACGGAGGTGCCCTACAAAACAAGCACCCCTAGAGGCCCAGGCAGAAGCCACCCGGGTTCCACAGCCTGGCGGAAAGGCCGGATTCCCCCCCAGTGGGAGACAATCCGTCACATGAGGAGCCACCCCACGCCGACGACAGAGGGCCCCCCACACCTTGCGCACGCCGAGCCAAAAGTACGATTGCCTACAGCCCACGGAGAGCTGCCTACCAGACGCGTGGACCACAAATAAGCGATGTTGTGGAGTCGCCATTTCATCAAGAATAGGGAGAGGGACCACCTCCGATGTCCCGTCTATCAGGTCGCGCAGAATACGTGTCCAACAAACTAAATTGTACCACCGAAGCGATAGTAAGCCAGCTCCTCCATCTTCGCGAGGCAGCAACAAGGTGTGTAGCGCAATGCGCGCTCGCCGTCCTTTCCACAAGAACCGCGACAGAAGTCGGCCGATCCGCTCAAGGTCACAGCGCGACAACCATATGGGGAGGTGACGCAACACATAGGCCCAGCGAGGAAACTCCACCATGTTGAACAAAGCTATCCTTCCCTGAAGCGATAGGGGCAACTGCAGCCAAGACTGTAGGCGTCGCGCCAACCCATCAATAAGAAGAGGGACATTCACCTGGTACAATTGGTCTGGCCGTTCAGGAAGGTGAATGCCGAGATAGCGGAGCTGTCCGTCCGCCCAAAGCAGGGGGAACCGACCCGCCCAGCACCGCCGAGAATACCCACCCACATCGAGTCCTAGAGATTTAGCCGTGTTGATTTTCAAACCCGAAAAAGTACCAAAAAGTTCGATCAACTGCAAGGCTCGCGGTAAAGACACCTGCGGGTCCGTAAGGCAAAGCAACATATCGTCTGCAAAGGCGCTGACCTTAAATTCCCCAGCCAGCCAGGGCACCCCCGCCACAGCCCGCTCTCCCATTAGCTGCACCAATAAAGGTTCCAGATGTAGAATAAAAAGAAGGGGCGATAATGGGCACCCTTGACGAGTCCCTCTCTGTAGCACAAATGGTTCCGAGCGGTCCCCCCCCACCATAATGAACGCCCTAGGTTCCGCATACAAAGCGCGGATCCACCTACAAACTGACCCTCAAAGCCAAATCGATGCAGCGCCTCAAACAGATAACTCCAGGAAACCCGATCAAAAGCCTTCTCGGCATCCAGACTAGCAAGTAATAAAGGGCAGCGTTGCTGGAGACAGCGTTCCATACTCAGGAGCACCTGCAATATGTTTTTAGCAGCTACCCTCCCCCGGACAAAGCCCGTCTGATAGGGCCCAATCAATCGAGAGAGAACCTCCTGCGCTCGCGCGGCCAACACCGCTGCGAGGATCTTCATGTCGGCATTAATGAGCGATATAGGTCTATAGGAAGCGGGATCTTCAAGGTTTTTCCCAGCCTTGGGAAGCAGCGTGATGGAGGCTGTCCGCATATCCCGTGGGAATTGGCCTGTCTCCAATGCTTCCGCATATACCGCTCCCAACGTAGGTACCACCTGCCGTTCCACTATTTTATAAAACTCTATACCGTACCCATCGGGACCCGGCGCCCGATGCAGTTTGCCCCCCCGTATCACCCTCTGGATTTCCGGCCCTGAAAGTGGTTGATTTAACATCTCTCGCTCCTGCGGGGTCACTTGAGTCAACGACACACCATGCCAAAACGCCTGCCTATTCTGCAGGTCTTCCCCCTCCGGGGAGTAAAGACGACTATAAAAACGCCGAAAAACCTCGACAATCTCCGTGGGGTCTGTCCTCATTCGACCCTGCTCATCCCGAATCCGCACCACCAAGTGTCTGCCCTGTCGCCCTCGCGCCAACCGCGCAAGCAATTTCCCCGAGCGATTACCAAAACGAAATAATTGATGCCGATAAAACTGTTGATCGAAGACCGCTCGATCCTGTAACAAAGCATTTACCTGGCGCTGAGTTTCAAGATAGCCCTGATAGGCCGCACCACTCCCCGAACAGCATACCGCAGCGCGTTTCTGCGTTTGCAGCACCCGCGTAAGTTGCACCAAGTCAGCATTAACCTTTTTCTGAGCTCGCACTACATAAGCCATCACATGTCCGCGAATCACCGCTTTGCCCGCCTCCCACAATGTAGTCACAGAGGCAACGCTGCCCTCATTGAGCTCCAAATATTCTTGCCAATGAGCCCTGACATACTCCTGAAAATCCTTTCTAAGCCAGAGGTGGCCGGGAAAAGACCATCTTCCCCCCGCTCTGCGGCAACCCGCCCAGTCCAGCGCCACCATCGCATGATCCGACACCACAATTGGACGAATGCCAACCTTCCGTACCTTCCCCAGGTCAACCCGCCGCACCAAAATATAGTCTATACGGGACCACGTCTGGTGTGCTCGAGATAGGTGGGTATAGTCCCGCTCACTCCCATGTAGCAGCCGCCAAATATCAATCAAATCACTGACCTGGCATACATAGTTCACCCCCCGGGATTGCCACCTACCCGGTTTCTCACCGGAGGAGGACTTGTCCAGTGCCGGATCGCTAGGGCAGTTAAAGTCACCGGCCAATACCAGGGACACATTAGGCAAACCGCCAAGCTTACGAGTAATCTGCTCGAAAAAGCCATGCGTATATTGATTGGGGGCATAGATATTACCCAAAATCAGTTCCTCTCCATTCAATTTCACATGTACCCACAAATAGCGCCCAAGGGGATCCAGGTCTTCACTGATAATCTCAACCATAAGGCTCCTATGAAAAAGGAGTGCAACCCCCTTTTTCCGACCGTCAGCTGCTTCCGCAGCACAAACATGACCCACCCATTTCTGCCGCAGTTTAGCATGCTCTCTAGCAGTCAAGTGTGTTTCCTGCAGAAAAGCCACTTGGGCCCGCGCTCTGTGCAGCGCCTGAAGTACCTTTGTACGTTTTATCGGGGTACTTAAACCACCCACATTCCAAGATACAAATCGCAAATCAGAACCCATTAGCCCCCATTGCCCTGCTGAGCACAGACTCGAATCCATAAGTGCAACCAGCGTGCTGAGAGCCGCCCAGCCTCGGCGCTCAGCACCCCGCTCCAGCTTTTCTTCCCCGAAGACACTAATCCAGAGCCACGTAACCCCCTCTCCCAAACCGTGAGACTGCACCCCTACCCTCCCAATCCCTCCTAGGAATCCCCACCCAGCCCAACCCTATCATACCCTCCCCCCAGCCCCCCACCCCCCTGTCCCTTCTTCCCAATACAGTACCCTTACTCTCCCTTGCCCCCCTCCCCCCCTCTATAAAAACACCATGTGAGTAACTCCTGGCCCACCCTGCCAGGCCTGAGACCTATCACCGTGTGCTGCAGGGCCGTCCTGCCCCGAAGCGCCTAATCCCCTAGTAAGGGGACAGAGTTAAAACCCCCATGCAATAATACAACATGAAGCCCGGGGTAAGAAACTCGGCGTCCCAAACATGCACACACACCCCCCTCCCACCCTCCACACACACACCAGGAACCCCCAGTCTCATCAAGACCACACAACCTCCAGCCAAGATAAAAAGAAAGAAAAAAGAACAAGAAGCAAAAAAACCCCTGCCATCCCAAACCGATGCAAACACCCTCCCCAAGCTAACCCCCCATTACTAGACATTCATTCACGCATTCAACAATACAACCACCATGCTGCCTCTGACTCAAAATCTTTCCGAGTCACCCTCAAGCAGAATTTTAAACACAATTAGACAGCAAATAACACTACACTGTCTGGGCAGCGAGTCCGGGCCCGGCCACCCGCAACTCTCAGTCCAGTCCTCTAGCAGCTAGGAAAGTCAATTCGCACTCCCTGTGGTAGCTTCCTGCAACTTGGCCTTCTGTTGTCCACTCTGCTCCAGGTCCGCAAGAAACCGCTTTGCCTCTGCCGCGGTAGCCAGCACCCGTTGTTTCCCCTCATGGTGCACTTTAAGGGTCGCCGGGAAGGCAAGGTTGAAGCGGACATGCTTACTAAAAAGCGCTGCACACACTGGGGAAAACTCTTTCCTTCGCGCCGCCACGGAGGCAGAGTAATCCTGAAAAATCAGCACAGAGTTATTGTCTAAACGCAGGTCCCGCTTCTTGCGGAACGCTTGCATCAGCTGCCACTTATGTTGAAAATTTAATATCTTGGCAATCACTACTCGAGGGCGCTGTCAGAGCTCCCCAATAGGCCCCAGACGATGTGCACGTTCTACTGTTATGTGACCCACAAGGTCTGTAAGGCCCAGCTCATGTGGCAACCAAGTCTCCACGAGGTCTATCAGCATCGCATCTGTTTGTGACTCTGGTATGCCCACAAGCCGAATATTGTTTCTTCTGGACCGATTTTCTAAGTCATCGACTTTTTCCAGCAGCGCGTCCACATGTTTCCGCAGCTGGCTCTCATCCCGTGCATGCTTGCCTTCTTCTTCTTCTTCCTCCAGCGCCGACACCCGGTGTTCCAGCTCCTCCACCCGGTGAGTGCACTCAGTGAGCGCTTCGGTCACAGTTTCCAGTTTGCTGAGGATCAAATCGAACTTAGGTTCAAGCAGCCGAGCCACTTCCCTCGCCAGCTCTTCTGGGCCAGAGTCCACGCTCTCACTCCCCGGCGACCGCGCCACCACCACCGCGGCAACTGGTCCAGCAGCCGCAGAGGGCCCAGCCCGGAGCACCTTCTCCTTCTCTTTCTGCGCTGGAGGAGGCATTTGTACGACGTGCGCTGCAACTCGGGGTAGCCCTAAGGTAACCCCCGGTGTTCCCCGGTATTTTCGTCCAAAGTTCTTGGGGTAGGAAATGAAAATATGCCGCTTAATACAGGACGGTCCCGGAGCGAGCAGAGAGACCTCTCACCCGCTCATGCGTCACGTGGTCTCTCCTATATCTAAATCTAAAAAGAGATATATACACATTCACACAACATTCACAAACAACCAATCTACTTATAAAATGCGTCTGTGGTATAAGTACTGTAGTGGCGCAGAAGAGAGAGAGCCTGAGAAAGAAGGGAGAAATCAGGCATTTTTCTCAGAGAAGAGAAACAAAACCAGAAGTTCAGGGGTTAAAACTCCTGGTTTAGAAAAAAACTCCTCACAGAATACTTGTTGTCAAGGGACACGCCCTAGCTCCCTAGTTACCAGCCCTGCTCACGAGAGACAGCTAGGGGAGGAGCTAGCAAGTAGGAAGGGGAAACACAGATATAAACGCCAGGAATCTGGAGAGAGAGGCAGAAGAGAGAGAGGGAACGGACAAAGAGCAGCAGAGAACTCGAGGAGTCCGGGAAGTGCAGGACGTGCTCAGAGTGCAGGTGTGAGGTACACTGCAAGAGAAAGCAGCCTTAGAGGAAGGTGCTTTGGGAGCCAGACTTCCAGTGAAGGAGAATCTTCTTCTGAGAGAGAGAGAAGAAGGAGGAGTTCCAGTTCTGAGTCCAATGCTGAGGTGAATGGGTCTGAGAGTCCTAGAAGGGAAAGAGGCTCTAGGACAGTGATGGCTAACCTTTTTGAGCCCGAGTGCCCAAACTGCCGCACAAAACCAAAGAATTTCCTCAAAGTGCCAGCACGTCAATTAAACCTCAGCTCAGTTACACATGCAGAACATAGACCATCACCAAACAAGGAATCACAATTTAGAAACAGGAAGGCAATAATTAAACTGGGAACCCCAAAAGCCAAACTTGGAATGTACAACACTGTAGAAATAAAACTATAAATTAATTTCCTCTTGTACCAAACAAAGCACAGACGTTAATGATGCACATTTCCCAGAGGTTTCATATTCCAGTTAATAAATTCAAAATAAAGAGATATCTTTCTACCTTTTGTGCATTTTTTTTCAGTTGCAATTGCTCCAGCCACTTTCTTCTGGTTTCTTCATGTTTTCTGCTAACTCTCCATCGTCTGCTGTCCATTTGTTCTTTCTTCTCTCTTCTAGTCTTTTTTTCCATTCTCTCTCTCTACATCTGCTTTAACATACTAATCTTTCTCCTTTTGCTCTTTCCTCATTCCTATTTCATCCACACAAATTTTACCGCTCCATCCTCAATCCCCACTTACTCTCCCAATACCCGGCCAATTGTAGATTTTTCATTCCTCCCACACAAAATATTTTTCCCCTCTCCATTTTACTCTCCCAGCCCCATCCCATTCTAATCCTCCCCCAACATCAGCTCCCTTCTAGTTCCAGTCTCACCCAGCATCCATTCCTTTCTAGTCCCTGCATCAGCCCATTTCCAGTCCTAGCCCCCATCAACCCATTTCCAGTCCTAGCTCCCCCATCCATTTTCAGTCTGAGTCCCTTCATCAGCTCATTTCCAATCCTAGCCCCCCATCAGCCCATTTCTAGTCATTTCCTAGCCCCATCATCAGCCCATGTCAAATCATAGCTCCCCTCCACTCAGTCCAATTCCAGTCCAAGCCCCCCCCCATGAGCCTACTTCCAGTTCTAGCCCCTCCATGAGTCCATTTCAATTCAAGCCCCCACCACAGCCCATTTCCAATCTTAGCTCCCCCCAACAGCCCATTTCCAGTCCGAGCCTAGCTGCTCCATCAGCCCATTTTCAGTCCTAGCTCCCTTCCCTCACAGCCCATTTCCATTCCAAGCTCCCTCCCCATCAGCTATTTGCAGTTCAAGCCTCCCCTTCCACTCAGCCCATTTCCAGTCATAGCAACCCCCCAACCCATTACCAGTCCTAGCCCCCCATCAACCCACTTCCAGTCCTAAACCCCCATCACCCCATTTTCAGTTTAAGCCCCCCCTATAACCCATTACCAGTCCTAACCCCCCATCACCCCATTTCCAGACATCCCCCATCAGCCCAAAGCCCATTACCAGTCTTAACCCCCCCCATAGCCCATTACCAGTCTTAACCCCCCCATAGCCCATTATCAGTCCTAACCCCCCCATAGCCCATTACCAGTCCTAACCCCCCCATAGCCCATTACCAGTCCTAACCCCCCATCAGCCCACTTCCAGTCTTAACCCCATCCTCCCTTTTTCAGTCTGCCCCCCACAGCCCATTTCCAGTCCTATCCCCCCCCATCAGCCCACAGCCCATTACCAGTCCTAACCACATCAGCCCACCTCAAGTCCTAACCCCTCCCCATCAGTCCATTTCCTGTCCTAGCCCCCCCCCTTAGCCCATTATCAGTCCTAACCCCCCCCATAGCCCATTAGCAGTCCTAACCCCCCATCACCTCATTTCCAGACAGCCCCCATCAGCCCCCAGCCCATTACCAGTCTTTACCCCCCTATATCCCATTAGTATTCTTATGCCCTGCACTAGCCCATTGGGCATTCAGTCCTAGCCCCTCCCCATCAGCCCATTTCCTGTCCTAGCCCCCCCCCCATAGCCCATTATCAGTCCTAACCCCCCATCACCCCATTTCCAGACAGCCCCCATCAGCCCACCGCCCATTAGCAGTCCTACCCCCCCTAGCCCATTAGCAGTCCTACCCCCCCCAGCCCATTAGCAGTCCTACCCCCCCCCCCCCCCATGGCATATTAAAAAAAAAAAAAAAAAGCTGGCTTTGGCTGCTGCCGCTGCCGCGGCAGCGGCAGAATGCAATGTCCCGCGGGGCCCCCTCCGCCCGCTAAGCCCCTCTGCAAGGGCTTTCAGATTCACGAGGGAGAGCTTCTCCCTCGCGTCTCTGTTAAGCCCGCAGGGGCTAATGGGAAATTTCCCATCAGTCCCTCGCGTCTAAAGGGGCTGATGGGAAATTTCCCTTTAGCCCCTGCGGGCTTAACAGAGACGCGAGGGAGACGCTCTCCCTCGCGAATCTGAAAGCCCTTGCAGAGGGGCTTAGCGGGCGGAGGGGGCCCCGCGGGACACTGCACTCTGCCGCTGCCGCGTCCGCGGCAGCAGCCAGAGCCAGCTTTTTCTTTTTTGCGGACCTACCCGCGTGCCAGCTGCAAGGCCTTCGCCTGCCACAGCTGGCACGCGTGCCATAGGTTCGCCATCGCTGCTCTAGGAGCTCAGCAGAATTACCCAAGAGAGGCTTGCAGAGAGTGAAGGAAGCTTCACCCAAAGCTCCGTGGAGAAAGACAAAACCAGCCAGAGGTTTTAAAGCTTATCCAGGGGAATTTCCAAGCCATGTGAGTAACCTGAAACATGCTACAAAATTTTATATGGAACCAGAGCAGTTAGCTGTAGAGCCGGCTAAATCCTTATTTCCTCAGACTAAAGTGAGCAGTGTTAAACCCTCTAACAAACTTGTGAAAGTTAAAGAATTACCTAAGAGTAAAGACATCTCTCAGAGGAAAGGAGAATCTGCTTTAAATAAGGTGTTACAAATCTTAAAAGGTTTAAAGCACGACAATACTGAATTCATGAATAATGCTTCTCTAGCAAACTCAGATGTTGAGAGCATGGAATTTGAATCTTCTATGACACAGGAACCTGACCCTGTTGAAGAAATGGAATGTTCTTTAGTTTTTAGAAAGTAGCTAAAAACTAGAGTGTGTCACGAAGCCAAAGCTAACAGCCGTTCAAAGATGCAGAGCTGAGAGGAATATGCTAATTAGGAGAGCTGTGATTCTCTAAGCTTAACCCCTTCTTTGAAAGACTGCTTGTACAAAGTATAGGGCCTGGCAGATAGCAGGTGAAGAAACCATTGTATGTGAGAAGAGAGAAAACAGTGTGCAGTGAAGTTTTACTTTGTGGGATTACTTGAAGCTGTACATGTTTTAAAAGGCACATTCTGGAGAAGAAGGTTTTTGCACCAAAGTTCTTTTGCTATGATTTTGGTATGAATAAAAACTGTTTGTTTGCTGATAAGCTGAATACAAAGCCTCTTACCGTGTTGTTTTTCTCTGGAAGTTTCCATACCTTATGTTGATATTTGGAACTGTTTAAGAAGTTCCTCTGGCCTAAAGGAATAAAAAATCCTGCGTGCCTATTTTCCCTCTTGGCTTAAGTTATTTCAACTACACAACTACAACTATAGGCATGTGTTAAAATAAATAAAGACTATCATCTTCTCAAAACATATCTCTTCTGCCAGGCCTTCGACCTTCCCACTCCCTCCAGCCATTCATAATCTGTTCACTATGCTCTCTGTCACCAATTACTCAACACTACGGGTTCTCCTCATCCATTATAATCCCTCCTCCCCCCGCTCACCCATTCCCTCCCCGGTGTCTCTTCCCTCAGCGTTTTCGTTTGATTGTTATCTGTCCTTGACTATCTTTCTCCCTTTCTTTTCTATCACTTTCCTATCAATTTAATGGTGTTCCTTTTCCTTCTGTACTTTCCCGCAGCCCAAATTTTCTGTTGTACACCACTTTAATACTCCAGTAATGGGCGGTATATCAAGTGTTGCCAATAAAGAATAAAGAGGAACTGGCAGCACTGATTATAGAGTCCCTTCAAACATTAAATCTCACAGCGGCGCAGGCAACCGATGAAGAGGTGGAAGACCCTATTATTCAAGCGGTGAGACAAGCACAGGTCGTGTTTCCTATTCACCGAGTGGTAGACCGGATGATCCAGGAGGAGTGGGATCTGCCGGAAGCGGGCCTAAGAGGGATCAGGGTGATGAATAGACTCTATCCTTTGGCAGATAAGGACAAGGAGAAGTTCCGGTCTCCGTGGATCGATGTGGCGGTGTCAGCAGTGACAAAGAAAACGACCATACCGGTGGAAGGTAGTGCGACTCTGAAGGATGTGCAGGACCAAAAGGTTGATGGTTTATTGAAGCAATCATTTGAAGCGGACGCTCTGTCGTTGCAGGCTTCCATTTGTGGAGCTTGGGTGGCAAGAGTGTGTCTCAGATGGTCCCAGCGTCTGCGGCAATCGACCCGCCTGCAGCGGGAAGAAATCAGAGAGATGGATAGTCTGGAGTCAGGTTCAGCGTATTTAGCAGACATACATTACGATTTGATTCGGGCGCTGGCTAACAGTATGGCTTCCCTAGTGGCTGCTCGTAGATCTCTGTGGTTGAAGAATTGGGCGGCCGATGGATCATCTAAGTCCCGTCTCAGCAAACTTCCATTTAAAGGGAAGTTGTTGTTTGGCGAAGACTTGGATAAGTTGGTAAAGGATCTCGGGGAGTCCAAGGGTGGAAGACTCCCAGAGGATAGGCCGAAACAAGGAAAGTCCGTTCAGTTTAGGGATTTCCGGAGATTTCGTACTTCTCGTTTAGGTGGATTCCAAAGGGGAAGGTTCGTTTCCCGGGCCCAGGGATTTCGAGGGTTTCGTGAGGCAAATAGAGGTTTCTCCACAAACTCCTCAGCGGCAACTCGAAAGCCACAATGAAAGGAGGCGGGTCCCAGTAGGAAGCCAACCGATAGGCGGGTGACTCTGGGGATTCCCCTTTTATTTATTTATTTTATTTAGTTGTATTTATATCCCGCTTTTCACCGGGTCAAAGCGGCGTTACATATAAAAGGGTGGGGGGAATTTAAGTATAGGGCAGGGCCGTCACCGGGGAGACGACATTGATGATTTAAACATAGGATAGACTTTGGACATGGGACAGAGTTTGGACATGGACAGGTTAGTACAGGTTTGCGTGGACCCACAAAACATCCGATTAGTGGGTGTTAGAAATAATTCGCGAGGGTTATGCGCTGGAGTTGGCGTGGCTGGTGCGGGATTCGTTCGTCATGTCTCCCTGCAGAGATCAACGTAAAACCCTGGCGGTTCACACTACATTAGATCGGCTCTTGCAATTGGGAACAGTTGTGCCGGTGCCGTTGGCAGACTACCGCGGGGTCGATACTCCATTTATTTCGTGGTGCCAAAGAAAGATGGTGCCTCGCGCCCCATATTAGACCTAAAAGGGGTGGATCGGTGTCTACGGGTGCCACATTTCAGGATGGAAACGTTGCGGTCAGTCATTGTGGCAGCGCGACAGGGAGAGTACTTGACTTCCCTCGACCTGATGGAGGCATACTTGCACATTCCCATCAGACTGGCTCATCAAACGTTCTTGAGGTTCGCTCTGCCTTGGGGACATTATCAATTCCAGGCGTTGCCCTTCAACCTGGCGACAGCGCCACAAACTTTCACCAAGATCATGGTGGTGGTAGCGGCGGCATTACGCAAATAAGGAATTCTAGTTCATCCTTACCTCGACGATTGGTTAATTTGAGCCAAGTCCGAGATTGAGAGCGTTCAAGTGACGGACAAAGTGGTAAAGTTCTTGCAGAGTCTCGGCTGGGTGGTCAATCCGACCAAGAGCCATTTGGTACCTTCCCAGGAACTAGAGTATCTGGGGGTGCGGTTCAACACACAGAGAGTACAGGTGTTTCTGCCGGACCGTCGAGTTCAAGCACTGCGGCAATTGGTATGCAAGTTCAGATCCACTCTAGCTCACTCAGCGTGGACTTATCTGCGCATGTTGGGAACAATGGTGGCGACCCTGGAAGCAGTGCCTTGGGCCAGGTTTCATATGCAGCCTTTACAGAGAGCACTGCTGCGCTGTTGGTCTCATCAGTCTGATTCGTTTAACAAACAGCTTCCCTGTCCGCTCAAGGTCAGACAAGCTCTTCGGTGGTGGCTGATTCCGAACTCGCTGAAAGCTGGGATGGCTCTGGAGCAGCCGGAGTGGCTTCCGTTATTGACAGATGCAAGTCTCGCTGGATGGGGAGCCCATTGTGGAGATCGTTTCACGCAAGGCAAATGGTCCAGTCGGGAGAGCTCTTGATCAATCAACCGGCTGTAGTTGAGAGCAAAATTCCGAGCACTTCTGGTGTTCGAGACAACGGTGACAGGTCGGGCAGTGCGGGTGTTGTCAGACAACTCAGCGACGGTAGCCTACATAACCGGCAGGGCGGCACAGGCAGTGCAGCCATGGAAGACGCCCTATTCTCTTGGGTAGAGCGTTGGCTGACTGCGATCTCGGCAGCGCACTTTGCAGGGAAGGACAGTGTCATGACCGATTTTCTCAGCAGGATACGCGTGGATGCCGGGGAGTGGGAGCTGCATCCGGACATTTTTGCTCAGATAGTTTGCAGATGGGGTGTGCCAGTCATGGATTTAATGGCGACCTTCAGGTCGGCAAAAGTCAGTCATTTTTTCAGCAGACGGAGAGAGTGAATGTCGGAGGGCATAGACGCACTGATGCATCCGTGGCCATCGATAGGTCGCCTTTGTCTTCCCTCCGTGGGCGTTAATAGGCCGAGTGCTTCAGCGGATCAAAGCCCATCAGGGGAGAGTTCTGTTGGTGGCCCCCAACTGGCCAAGGCGGCCGTGGTACGCCGATCTCATTCAGCTACTCGACGGAAAGCCTTGGAGGTTGCCGGTGTCGGCAGATCTGTTGGTTCAAGGCCCACTTCGCATGCCTCAGGTGGATCGATTCTCGCTTACGGTTTGGCCATTGAAAGGGTGAAATTAAGGAAAAAGGGTTACTCAGCGGCAGTCATTGCGACCTTTCTAAAGGCCCGTAAACAGTCCATGTCTCTGCAATATGTCCGTGTATGGCGTATATTTGAAGACTGGTGTTCAAGGCGGCAAGTACGGGTGGCTACGGTTTCCGTGCGCTTGGTCTTGAGTTTTCTGCAAGACGGGTTTGATAAGGGTCTTGCAGCCAGTTCGTTGAGAGTCCAGCTGGCAGCTCTTTCGTGCTATAGAGGCAAGGTGCAAGGTGTTGCCCTAGGCACTCATGCTGACGTGTTGCGTTTTCTTAAACCAATAACCAAACTGCGACCATCGCGTAGGGTTCTGGTTCCACCATGGGATCTCAATTTGGTGTTAGCGGCGTTAGCCAAGGCGCCCTTTGAGCAGTTGCACCAGGCCTCGGTGAAGGATTTGACCTTAAAGACTGTTTTTGGTTGCCATTTGTTCGGCAAGGCGCATTTCAGAGTTGCAGGTATTGTCGTGTAGAGAACCATTCCTGTCATTTTCCAAAAAAAGGTGGTGTTGCGACCCGTTCCGTCCTTTTTGCCGAAGGTGGTATCCCCTTTTCACCTGAATCAAACGGTGTCTCTGCCAGTGCTCGGGTCACTGGAGGGGAACGACTGGGACCGATCTCTGCGTCGGTTAGATGTGAAGCGTGTGTTGCGACAATACTTGAAGGTTTCGAAGGTCTTTCGCAGATCGGACCATTTCTTCGTGGTGTTTGGAGGCATCCACAAAGGGAAAGCGGTGGCGAAGGCTTCCATTTCCATCAGCTTATTTGCTGCAAGGTCGGACGGTTCCGTCGGGCTTATGAGCTCATTCTACCAGAGCGCAAGCGACTTCCTGGGTGGAATACAGTTTGGTTCCGCCAGGAGAAATCTGTAGGGCGGCTACCTGGTCGTCCCTTCATACTTTTAGTAGGCACTGCCGCCTCAATGTGGCGGCGGTGAACGATGCCTGTTTCGGGTCGGCGGTGTTACATGCCGGCTGGAATGGTCCCTCCCAATGATTACTGCTCTGTTACATCCCAGAGGTAGAGGACTGAACTGGAAGGAACGATAAGGAAATGGAAATTACACTTACCTGGTAATTGTAGTTCCTTGAGTGAC
The DNA here is from genome assembly GCA_033557465.1 of Ichthyophis bannanicus. Classification (NCBI taxonomy): domain Eukaryota; kingdom Metazoa; phylum Chordata; class Amphibia; order Gymnophiona; family Ichthyophiidae; genus Ichthyophis; species Ichthyophis bannanicus. Next base: position 526,013,530 of record CM066031.1, on the reverse strand, counting down.
GACAGTTCAGTCCTCACCTAGGGAAGAACAACCCAAACTATGGTTACACAATGCAAGGTTCCACATTAGGAACCACCACCCAGGAAAAAGATTTAGGCGTCATTGTGGACAACATGTTAAAACCCTCTGCCCAGTGTGCAGCGGCAGCCAAGAGAACAAATAGAATGCTAGGTATCATAAGGAAAGGAATGGAAAATAAAACAAAAGATATTATAATGCCTCTATATCGTTCCATGGTGAGACCGCACCTTGAATATTGTGTGCAATTCTGGTCGCCGTATCTTAAAAAAGATATAGAGTTATTAGAAAAGGTTCAGAGAAGAGCCACCAAAATGGTAAAGGGGATGGAAGGATACTCTTATGAAGAAAGGCTAAAAAGGTTAGGGCTCTTTAACCTGGAAAAGAGACGGCTGAGGGGAGATATGATAGAAGTCTATAAATTAATGAATGGAGTGGAACGGGTAAACATAGATTGATTGTTTACGTTATCAGAATATAGAAAGACTAGGGGACATGCAATGAAGCTACAGGGTAAACTATTTAAGACTAATAAAAGAAAATATTTTTTCACTCAACGTGTAATCAAACTCTGGAATTTGTTACCTGAGGATGTAGTAAAGGCTGTTAGTGTAGCTGGGTTTAAAAAAGGTTTGGACAAGTTCCTGGAGGAAAGGTCCATAAACCATTATTAAGAAGGGGACCCAGGATATCAATGCTTGACCCAGTACAAGCATTGCGGAACCTGTGTCTTTTGGGGAAACTGCTAGGTACGTATGACCTGGATTGGCCACTGTTGGAAACAGGATACTGGGCTTGATGGACCTTGGTCTGACCCAGTATGGCATATCTTATGTTCTTATGTTCTCATTCCCACCCGGGGTGTTATTGTTCGCAGTGGATGCTGTGTTGGGAGGACGGGCAGATTACCAGTAGATCTGTTTGTGGAATCTAGCCTACTCTGAGTCTCTTCTTTCTTTGTACCTGTTCATTCTTATGCTTTCTTCTTGCTCAGGTTACCAGTAGCTGGGGGAAAGTGTACAACAAACTTCTGCCTGGGGAGGAGGCAGGTTTATATAGTAATGTCTGAGGTTAAGTTAATGTTAACGTTTACATGTTAGCTACTTATTGGTTGCTCCTTTGAGTCTGCTTTGTTAATAGTTCACTGGGACTGATGGGTGAGATCAGCAGGCTGTATCCAATGATGTCATGATTTTGATACACCCAGTCTCCAAGCTGTAGGAGGAGGTGCACAACCCAGAGGTAGAGGACTGAACTGTCGTCACTCAAGGAACTGCAATTACCAGGTAAGTGTAATTTCCATTTTACCCATTCTATGCACTATTCTGCTCATAGTATTGCATAGCATTATTGGCTATTTGACTTATATATAACTTTTAGATTATATGTAATATTTTGCCACATTAATTTTTGATGCTAGGTGCCACCTTTGATACCAAAACCTGATGTAGACCCTGAACACTACCGTGTCTCAGCACAGTTGGATGACAATGTGAGTGTATTATCAAGCAAGGGAGATGGGGGGGGGGGGGTGTTTGGGGGGGGGCTTGATAAAATCTGAATAGCTTAGGTGTCATTGTCTATAAGCACCTGAGTGTCTCCCTCCCTCCAGGGCTTTTAATCCCAACTGTTACAAGAAGCAGGATATAGGTTAGGGAGGAAAATTAGGTTATATGATGTCTGTAATGCATTACTACTAAGCTATTGAATTTGACTGTCAAGTTTTTGATGTCTACCATTAAAAAAAAAACTCTGAATGAGGGTTGGGAGATTGCTCTTTGGTGTCAGGGGAATTGAGAGATGGTGTGGTTAGCACAGGCCCTGGCACCCTTCAAAGATAGTGGGCCTTCCTTGGGGCCCACTTCCTTTCTGTTGCTGCAACCAGGAACAACACAAACTGAAAGTAATCACAGGAGCAGGTTAGTGACTCCTACAATAAATTTTGCTTTGGTAATATACCACACCTTAGTAACTTACTCCTCTCACATGGATAGATTGTATACACATGGTAAATGGCTATTTCAGAATGCAGCAATTTATACATAGAAATGATATGGAGAACACAGTTTTAAATGGGGTATCTTTTGGGCAGTGTTAAGGTGGACCAAAAAAATGATACATGCATTTCCTGTTTTACAATGGGAATATTCGTATAGTTCAAAATATTTCCCATCTGGTTTTGCACCCCCTGCAAAGTACTTGTTTCAGCCAGAACTTGAAATAAGTGATCGAGGAGGTAATTTTTCTTAATCTCTTGGTATTTTGTTTAGCCTTGAAAATGTAAAATTTTATCTTTTCAGGCTTTGTCCCTCAATTGACTGTACTTACAAACATAAGAGTTTGGCTTATGGCTCTTATATGCATAGTTGCCATTGAAAATTGGCACTTCCACATATTAGTTATTTATTTAAAAGGTTTTCTATACCACCTTATCAAACGTTCAAAGCAGTTTACAAAGAACAATTACAGCAACCAGCTTTTACGTAGAACAGGATAATAAAACTTGGAGGATTAGATGGGGTATAAATGCTAATTATAACAGTTGCTAACTATATACAAATACATTGTTACGGTGTGATGAGGTACAGTTTCCTTATGGATCATGTTCTTCTAGGGTGGGACCAAAGTATTCTCGGAAAAGGTGAGCTTTTATGGCTTTCCTAAAATCCAATAGGTCTTTGCACGTGTTGAGGCGCGAAGATCGTTCCATAGCTGGGGAGCGTACAAGGAGAAGACTCTACTGCAGGTGGATTGATTTGCTGTTCTGAAGTTTCATGGGGTCTCCAGGATGTTGTCTGCTCCTCTTCTTGAGCATTTATACATGGAAGCTACAAAGAGATGCTTCTCTTTGCCCATTTAGGTTCTTGAAGTTCATGCTCTCACAGTATGTACCAGCATCTATGTATGTTTGTGGGCATACTTATGCTTTTTTTATAAGAAGCTCTGCATCTGGCGGAGCCTTTTGTAAAATACTATGGGACTTGTGAATGGCCCAACATGGATGTTCCAAGTTTTACTTTAATATCACAGGTCTGCAAAAAAAAATTTTTCGAGGGCTGTTTTGGTTATTCCATGTAATCTTTATGTTTTTTGGTGTGCTGAATCCGAAAATGACCTCCATTTTGTCATAGGACATCACATTTCCTGACAATTTAGGTAACTATGTTAAATAAGGCAATACCTCAAAATAATTGGAAATAGACTTATAAAATTAAAGTTTTATTACAATATTTTCATGATAATCCTTTTTTGAACTGAAATGAGCTCACTTACACACACTAAACTCGATTCTTCTTCCTTGTGAGGCTCCTCTTGGTGCATTTACGCTTGTGAGTAGCATCTGGAATGCCTCTCTGAAGCATCCAACAGTAGTCTGCCATCATTGTAATGCTCCATTTTCCCTGGTATCTCCTTTCCATCTCTTTAATGTCTTGGTGGAATCGTTCACCTTGTTCCTCACTCACAGCTCCCAAATTTTCAGGAAAGTAGTCAAGGTGGGACTGGAGGAAATGCACTTAAAAACTCATCAGGCAACCTAAATCTTGAAATGCTTTCAGCATTCGTCCGACGATCTTTTTGTAGTGAGGATCTTTGTTATTGCCTAAAAATTTCTGTACGACTTCTTTAAATGCAATCCACCCTTCTTTTTGAGGATCCGTCATGGTATTGACAAACTCTTGATCAACTATAAGCCTTCTAATGTCTGGTCCGACGAACACACCTTCCTTCAATTTCGCCTCCGACAGGCCTGGAAACTTGGTGACCAAGTATTTGAAGCATTCTCCATCTCTTGGAAGTGATTTTACGAATTGCTTCATCAATCCCAATTTTATGTGGAGAGGTGGTAGAAGAACTTTATGAGAAGGTACCAAAGTTTCTCGGAGGACATTTTTTTCACCGACTGTTAGCACCCTCGGCTGCCAACTCTTCTTGGTCCAGTGATTTTGTTGGTCTCGACTGTCCCATAGACACAGAAAACAAGGATATTTGATATACTCAGCTTGTTGCCCGAGCAGCATGCACAAGACCTTCAAGTCCCCACACACTTGCCAACCATGGTCTTCATATTTAAGTTTACGAAGAACCAATTCCAAGTTATCGTAGGTTTCCTTCAAGTGTACGGTATGACCTACAGGTATGGAAGCGTAAAAACCGTTGTGGAGTAAAACTGCTTTGAGACTTCTTTTTGAAGAATCTATAAAAAGACACCATTGCTCTGAATCATATTGGATTTTAAAATGACCCATCAGACCTTCGACATCGATGCAGTAAACCAACTTGTCTTCCTGGGCGAAGTACAGAACGAACTCCTTTTCAAGATGTCTGAACCATGAAGATGACACTCCTGGCAACAATAAATTCCTGCTTTTCAGCCTTGATCCGAGTAACTCAGCGGCATCTTTGGGAAGATTCAAGTCTCTTACCAAATCATTCATCTCCTCCTGAGAAAACAATTTTGGTCTTGTATCATCTTCAAAGTCAGAACTTGATTCGTCATCTGGTTCAGGTATGATTTCACCTTCATTGGAGCTAGGTATCTCTTCCAAGGTAGCAGGGGGCTTGGGTACTGGTATATCTGTCAAAACAACAAAAACCCAGTGGAAAAAAACCAATTTTACAAAATAATTTTTTTGTCGGAATGGCAAGCCCAGTAGAGAGGAAAAACACCTCCTACCACCGTGGCCCGTCCTTTTTAATCATTTAAGAAATTAGATTTAAAACAGCTCTTATTCAAAAAAATGGCTGATACTTAGCTGTAGAAGAGAAACAGGCTGTAAGGATGCTGTATTCAACAGTGTGTCAAATGCACGACGTGACACGTTTCGGGGGTATATCCATAAGCCCCCTGCTTCAGGTCAGACCACTGTATATTAACGTTATACAGTGGTCTGACCTGAAGCAGGGGGCTTATGGATATACCCCCGAAACGTGTCACGTCGTGCATTTGACACACTGTTGAGAAACAGGCTGTAAGGACGCTGTATTCTTCTACAGCTAAGTATCAGCCATTTTTTTGAATAAGAGCTGTTTTAAATCTAATTTCTTAAATGATTAAAAAGGACGGGCCACGGTGGTAGGAGGTGCTTTTCCTCTCTACTGGGCTGGCCATTCCGACAAAAAAATTATTTTGTAAAATTGGTTTTTTTCCACTGGGTTTTTGTTGTTTTGCTATTTATTAGAACTCAGAGGGAAGGTTTTTGTGAAATTACTGGTATATCTGTGCCATGGGGGATGGGACGAATTGCCGAGTGAAGATTGGGGTATGAAATGGAATGCTTCCATTTGGAATTAAACCCTTTCACATCGCATGAACAAAAGTAACAGTTGTCACTATGGTTCTTTTGCTCTCGCCATACCATAGGAATCCCATAACGGAAAGATTTTTTCTTACCCTTGAACCAGGTTCGGAGGTCCTCAACACATCGTTTGCACACTTTATGAGGCGCCCAGACTTTGTTGATCTCCAACACGAATTGCAATGAAAAAGTGTGAACAGCCTAGAACCAAGAACCTGATGATGATTCGTGCACAAGTGTGGCATGCAGGAGAGAGCAGCTCTGTGTCTGTACACAAGAAGTCACAGTGCTGGCCACGCCCCCTTGCACTGACCGGAGCTGCTGCTATCTGCCCTGTGTCTCCCTCCCACTGGATTCTTCAGGAAAGATTAACCCCTTCAACCATTAGAAGCACGGACTTAAAACTTGCTTAGCTTATATATATATTGCTGACCATCAGATTTACAGTGCTATATTTTTTTTACATAACTCGGACAACCCCTTTAAGGTTTTTTTGGCATTTTATATCTTAAATTCACTTATGTGAATTAATTAATAGTAATTTGAATTAATTAATAGTAATTTGAAAAAAATTGATAAATTTGAAGACAATTTTGCATGTTGTGGCAAATCATGACGTCTAGGAGTTTTTTCAATATTTTATTTGTTTTCAGCACACCAAAATACATGGAAATTAGATGATAATAATCAAACAGCTTTTTAGTCGAAGACCTGTGTATTCTATGCAAAATGTGCTGCTTCAATTGTGTCAGGATATCTGATGAGATATTTATTTCTAAAATACTGCTGCAGTGAATGTATGGTTTTCCCAAGCATGGTTTCCAGTGTCTTCACAACACCACAAACATTCTGATCTTTCTACACAAGCACATGTCCTCATCATATTCAGAATTAAATGTTCCATCATTGCTTTATTGAAAATAAGACCAAGATAACTATGTGGTTTACAATGAAATAGCAATATAAATATATAGTAATAATTAGCAGTAACTCAAAAGTACATAACAAATAGTAAGCAGGCAATTGTTAGTAAAGGTTCACAGAAATAGAGAATTGAGCAAAGAAAGGGGGAAATAGGAGAGAGAAAATGTGATCTCTGTACCCTGTCCAGGCACTATAAGCCAACTAACCAGGGACGTGTCTAAACTGACATTGGAGCAATGCTGGTCCAGAGGGAGTCAGAATTGCAGATCAACCTGCTGGAACGCAGAGTGATATTTCTAGTCCTTCGAGCCTTACGTCACCACCTACAGCACTGCACGATGCTGATCCAGACCGACAGTCAGGTCGCAATGTTCTGCATGAACAAACGTGGAGGAAAGGGTGGTATCTGCTCTGCCAGGAGATGGTAGCCCTCTGCTCCTACGCCAAATGCAGAGGAATGCTCCTAAGGGTGGTCTACCTCCCAGGTCTGGACAATGCCCTGGCAGACAAACTGAACAGAGTTCTCCAGCCACACGAGTGACACCTGGACCCAGCAGTAGCCCCGTGGCTGTTGCAACTCTGGGGCGTCCCCGTGTTGGACCTGTTTCCCAGCCTGGACAACACACAGTTGCCCTGTTTCTGCTCCTGCAGACCACATCCCTGGCGGGTAGTGGCGGATGCATTTTTTCATCCTATGGACAGAAGACCACCTGTACGTCTTTCCCCCCCCCCCAACACCACTGATAGCCAAGACTATATTCAAGGCTCTGCGCAACAGAGCGTTGCTAGTGCTGAAAGCCCTTCGGAGGCCCAGACAGCCCTGATTCCCACTGCTCCTCTCTCTATCGATAGTACTGCTGATTCCCCTGGGCGAAGCCCCAGGGCTACTCTCACAGGAGCAGGGATCTCTCCTACACCCCAACCTGGGGTCCCTATCACTCACAGCTCAGCTATTGAGAGGGTAGCTCTAGCCCCCTTCAATCTCCTGTAAGACATGGAGAGATACTCCTAGCCTCTCGTAAGGCCTCCACAAGAAGGGCATATGCCTTCAAGTGGTGCTGATTCTCTGTGTCATGCACAGGAAAGCAGGCGAACCCCCTCTGCCCTGTACAGGTTGTACTCCAATATCTGCTTCATCTATTGCAGGCGGCACTGAAGTCCAACTCAGTCAGAGTACGTCTGAGTGCCATTGCAGCGCATCACCATTCTGTCAAGGGAAAATCCCTTTCTGCTCAGCCCCTTGTGTCTCGATTCCTACGGGGCCTCATGTTGTTCAAACCCCCTGCCTGCTCTCTCGACGGAGGAGTGGGATCTTAATGTGGTGCTATAGCAGCTCACTAAGCCTCCGTTAGAGCCTTTGGCCACTTGCCACCTGCGGCACCTTTTTTGAAGGACTACAAAAGGGGTCTGCTATTTCTGGAGAGAGATCTGCAATTGTAAGTATTTACTTCTGGGAATTTTTCTAAATCTTGGGGAAAAAGGAATTCTTTAGATTAAAGCTGATTGTGAACCCAGTGTATTTGTTAAATCAGTTAGGGCCTAGTAGCAGCAAAGAGCTTTCAGTTTAAATTTAAAACACAGAAGAGAGCTTTCTCATTAAATTTAGACCCCAAGACTCCCTCTATCCAATCAAGGACTGTGGGACTCCCCCTGGAAATTTGTCACAGATTACCTTAAAAGCACAGGACAGCGTACTCTGTAGAAGCCAGCTTTTCATAGGTCTTCTTTCTCTCCCTCCTTCCCCAACACCCCCCCCCCTCCCCTGGGATAATTGTAGCTTTATAGCTGCTTAAAACTCTTAAGTGGAGGAGTAGCCTAGTGGTTAGACCACTGGCTTGGTAACCAAGTAACCAGGGTTCAATTCCCACTAGCACTCCTTATGGCCTTGGGCAAGTCACTTAACCCTCCCTTGCCTCGGAAGAAAGGCCTGGCAATCTACTTCCGGTGACACTGCCAAGAAAACCCAGGAGCTTCTGGGTCGCCAGGAGTCAGGACTGACTAGAAGGCACACATTGCATTTGCAAACCTCTTAAAAGGAAAGAAGGTGCCCTATTCACACTCAGGTGCAGCTGTTGATCTTCATCAGACATACATTAAGGACCTGAGATTAATTAAGCTTCAGGTGAGCAAAGGAGGAGAGGCGTGTAGCCTAGTGGTTGGGGCAAGGTACTTCAGGCCGGAAGGTCGGGGGTTCAAATCCCACTAGAGGACAGCAACCTTGGGCTGGAAGGACTGGGGTTTCTAGTCCCACAGATGCTTCTTGTGGTCTTGGGCAAGCCACTTAACCCTCCATTGCCCATGTTCCCTGTAAGTATTAGTGTATGAGTCTCATATCCCCGCATGTTAAATGTATCCCCCACTTGTGTTGTGACCACTTTGATTGAAGGATAAGGCGGTATACAAAAACTGTCTAAATAAATAAAGTACATTAAACATATTAGGTATAGTTTTATTAGTATAAGCATCCCCAGCAACCTTTATTTATTTATTTATTTAACTGTATTTATATCCCGCTTTTCACCGGGTCAAAGCGGCGCTACATTTAAGGGTGGGGCCATCACTGGGTAGGCAACATTGATGATTTCGACATAGGATAGACTTTAGACATGGACAGTATAGTTCAGTTTTCAATTAGGGGTCCCTGATGGGTGATATCAGGGATTGGTGCATTTTCTGGTGGGGATTGCTTCGAAGCATTCTTGGAATAGGATGGTTTTTAGCTGTTTTCTGAAGGACATTGGTTTTTAGCTGTTTTCTGAAGGACATTAGATCGTTGTTGTTTCTGAGGTGGCTTGGTAGAGAATTCCATAGGGATGGAGCATAAAGTTCAAAGGCTCGATTGCATGTCCGTTGAGAGCATTTGGTTCTTTTGTGAGGGACAGTGAGGGAGTTGCTGGAGGCCAATCTGGTGGTTTTTCCATGGGCTGGACGAGACAGCAGAGTGCGGAGCTGTGTGTTCTGTGTTTGGTGGATGGCTTTGTGGGTGAGTAGGATGGATTTGTATTTAGTTCATGCTTCGAAGGGGAGTATGTGCAAGTCTCTTAGGATTGGGGTGATGTGTTCAATGCGGTTCGGAGGGGGTTGGTCTGTGTGGCTGGTAGTCCATGGTAGATTATGTTGCAGTAGTCCAGATGTGGGAGTGTCATAGTTTGCATTACCGTCCTGAAGTCTTGAGGTTCGAGGAGGGGTCTGAGACGTTGCACTGTTTTTGCTTTGTGGAATATAATTCCGGAGGTTTTAGTAATTTGTTGCTTGAGGGTTAGGGCTTGGTCAATGATAATGCCTAGATATCTTATTTGTGGATGTATTTGAATGCGTGTGGTTCCTATGTTAAGGTGTGTGGGCGGTGTAAAGTCTGGGTCTTTTGTCACTATGAGGGCTTCAGTTTTCTTTTTGTTTATGGATAGGTTATTTTCTTGTAGCCAGTCGGTCACTTCGGTGAAACATGCTGATAGATGTATATTTGTTGGATTTGCGGTTGTAACTGGGGCATAGAGCAACCTTTAGTAAGTAAGAACTTAAATATTTAAATGCAACCTTAAAACTAAAATGCAGACAGCAGTCCAGCAGTGAGATGGGGGCTTTCCAGTCTTTTGCACTGAATGTGACATGTATAATTTTCTCCCAGTTCGTGAGGGGTCTTAACGTGTGCACTTGGTGCAAGGAGCTCTCAGGGAAAGAATCCAATCTCTGGAGGCTAGAGTAGCAGACTTGAAGGACATAAGGAAGACAGAGGGGTACGTAGACGAGACCTACAGGGATATAGTCTTGAAGTTCCACCTTCAGTCTGGCAGCAACCCTGTTGCCATGGAGGAGAAAGGTCACTGACAGGAGAGCATCACTCTAGTGTGGCAGGAAGTGATCCTGTAGCTAGGACCTATCCTCCAGGTGATGTAAAACCCTCTCACACCGAGGAAGTTTCTCCAGGGCCATGTGCCCATGAGGGAAGGGTTAGGACAGCCGTTATAGTTGGTGATTCGATCATTAGGCATGTAGATAGTTGGGTGGCTGGTGAACATGAGGATCGCCTGGTAACATGCCTGCCTGGTGCAAAGGTAGCGGACCTCACGCGCCACCTAGACAAAGTCTTAGATAGTGCTGGGGAGGAGTCTGCTATCTTGGTACATGTCGGTACCAATGACATAGGAAAATATGGTAAGGAGGCACTGGAGGCTAAATTTAGGCTTTTAGATAGGAAGTTGAAATCCAGAACTTCCAGGATAGCGTTTTCCGAAATGCTTCCCATTCCACGTCCAGGACCCAAAAAGCAGGCAGAACTCTAGAGTCGCAATGCGTGGATGAGACAATGGTGCAAGGATGAGAGTTTTGGATTTGTTAAGAACTGGGGAACATTCTGGGGAAAGGAGGGGTTCTTCCGAAGGGATGGGCTTCACCTTAGCATGGATGGAACCAGGCTGCTGGCATTAACCTTTTAAAAGGAGAGAGAGCAGCTTTTAAACTAGCTGCTCCTATGGATGTGGGAGACCCCGGCCTCAGTGGCGGTGGTCAGCTGATGCCTCAATGCCATCTACCACATCAAGAGGAATCCAGACTTCCAGAAAGCCCAACTTCCCCACAGTTCCATGGTGGTGAAGTCCTTGATGCAAAAGCTCAAGAGCCAGAAGACTTATTCTTCTGTACCCCCGGGTAGAGAGGCAAGAGCCCTTGATGCCCTGGGGCGTAAGTGTTTCCAGGGGTCCATGCTAGGCTGCTGGATACAAACCTATAAGCTCTACATAGGGATGTATCTTAAGAGCCTCATCCAAGAGCTTGCTGGCTTATCAGCAGAGCTTGCCGGGGAACCCCTGCAACAGTTCCAGACCTTGGTAGCCACCATCCGGGACTGCTCCAAGTTCCTGTTCAAGGCCACCTACGATGGGTTTGAGGCTGCAGCTTGGGCAGCAGCCGCAGGCATTGCTGCTCAGTGCTGGGCCTGGCTGCAGACCTCTGACTTTGAGCAATGGGTTCAGGAAAAACTGCTGGATATTCCCTGCACTGGGGAGAATCTATTTGGAAAACCTATGGCCAACAAGGTGGCTGAGATTAAGGCCAAGGTGGTGACCAGGCAGATGCTCTCAAAGAAAATTTCTACCCTTCGCCTTGAGAAAGCCTCTGGGAGAAGGCCATCTTTCTCGAGGAAAAAGGGCCCTTTCCATCAGTCTCACCACTACCAAGCCTTCCCAAGCCCAGCAGCACCAGGGACCTCTCAGCCCAAGGGCCAGGGACATGGACCCAGGAAGCCAAAGGCGCAGACATGAGCTCTGGCTCAACCTGGTGGGAGCTTTGGACTCCCAGGGTGGGTCCTCCCTCCGCCTGGGAGACCCTCATCAGCCCACAAGGGGCCGCTTGGCACTCTTCACCCACAGGTGGCCTGAGGTCACCTCAGACCAGTGGGCACTCCGGGTGGTGAAGGACTGTTGGCACCTCTGCTTCTAACTACCACTTCTGGGGCATTTTCCAGGAGAGCCAGTGCGACCCCTCCTTCACCAGGCCTTCTTGCTCTCAGAGCTAGCAGGTCTATTAAGGGATAGGGCAGTAGAGCCTGTTTCCCAACACCCCTGGGGCAAGGGCTTCTACTCAAGGTACTTTCTTGTCCCCAAGAGAACCGGGGGTCTCAGGCCCATCCTGGACCTACGAGACCTGAACAAGTTCCCCGTGAGGGAGAAGTTCAAAATGCTCGCCCTTGGGTCACTGTTGCCCTACCTCCACCAGGGAGACTGGCTTTGCCCCTCGGACCTAAAATATGCCTACACACAAATCCTGGTCTGCCCATCTCACCGGCAATACCTGAGATTCATGGTAGGCAGAGGCCATTACAGGGTACTTCCCTTTGGCCTAGTTTCATTGCCAAGAGTGTTCACAAAGTGTCTAGCAGTGGTAGCCATCCATCAGCGCCTACAAGGGGTGTTCGTCTTCCCCTACTTGGACGACTGGCTTATCAAGGACGGCATAACCGCAGAGGCCAGTCAGGGCACAGTATGTACCATCCTCCTCCTGCAGCACCTGGGGTTATTCATCAGCTACCCCACATCACATCTCTTTCTGGTGCAAGACCTAGAGTTCATCAGTGCTCAGCTGGACATGGTGCGGGCCAGAGTCATCCTTCCTCAGGACAGGGCAGAATGCCTCAAACAGCTGGCAGGGGGGAGGTCGAGCACCGCACAATGGTGCTGGCTCGCTTTCTCCTGTGACGCAAGGCCTCCACGGTCCAGGTCACACCTCTAGCCCGCCTGCATATGCAGACAGTCCAGTGGTGCCTATGTTTTCTGTGGACCTAGGCCACGGGCTGACAATGGGACACGGTCAGTCTCCTGTCAGCTGATGAGATCCCTCGATTGGTGGCAGAACCAGGTCGTCCTCTGGGCAAGGATGCCCTTCCAGGTGCCCCCACTGCATTGTACCCTGATCACAGATGCCTCTCTCCAGGGCTGGGGAGCTCACTGCAGAGTTCACCGCACTCAGGGTTGCTGGTCCAGGGAGGAGTCTCTACTACAGATCAACCTCCTGGAACTCTGGGCAGTAGCCCTCGCCCTACGTGTGTTCCACTCCCTCTTGCAGAACAGACCTGTGCTGGTCCAGACAGACAACCAGATCGTAATGTTCTATATAGAAACATAGAAATATGACGACAGAAAAAGACCACATGGCCTATCTAGTCTGTCCTTCCATATCATCCACTACAACAGTCCCCTTTTTTCCTTTAGAAATCCTCTGTGTTTGCCCCATGCTTATTTGAATTTAGATACTGTCCTCATCTCTACCACCTCCACTGGGAGACTATTTCACAGATCCACCACTCTTTCCGTAAACAAATATTTCCGCATATCACTCCTAAATCTATCTTCTTTCACCCTCCTCCCATGTCCCCTCGTAGCAGAGCTTGCTTTCAATTGAAAGAGGCTCTCCTCCTGTGCATTTATGCCACGGAGGTATTTAAATGTCTCAATCATATCACCTCTATCCCGCCTTTCCTCTAAGGTGTACATATTAAGATCCTTAAGTCTCTCCTCATATGCTTTATGATAAAGACCACTAACGATTTTAGTAGCCACCCTCTGTACTAACTCCAGCCTGTTTATATCCTTTTGAAGGTGCGGACTTCAGAATTGCACACAATACTGCAAATGAGGTTGCACCAAAAGACTTATACAGAGGCACTATCACCTCCTTTCTTCTGCTGGCCATTCCCCTCCCTATGCACCCAAGCATCCTTCTAGCTTTTGTTGTCACTTTTTCTACCTGTTTAGCTACTTTAAGATCATCAGACACAATCACACCTAGGTCCCGCTCTTGTTTAGTGGACAAAAGTACTTCACCCCCTATACTATATTGCTTGCTTGGATTGCTGCAGCCCAAATGCATGACCTTGCATTTTTTAGCATTACATCTCAGCTGCCAAATTCTAGACCATTCTTCAAGCTTAACTAGATCCCTTCTCATGTTATCTACACCTTCCTGGGTGTCTACTCTATTGCAGATTTTGGTATCATCTGCAAAGAGGCAAACCTTACCTGACAGCCCTTCCATTATATCACTAACAAAGATGTTAAAAAGAGTCGGACCAAGGACAGATCCCTGGGGCACACCACTGGTAGCTGCCGCCTCCTCAGAGTGAGTTTCATTTACCTGTATCCTTTGTCGCCTCCCACTCAACCAATTTCCAACCTAAGCAGTAACTTTAAGGTCCATCCCTAGGGTGCTCAGTTTGTTTATAAGTCGCCTGTGAGGAGTGGTGTCAAAGGCTTTACTGAAATCTCAATACACCACATCTAGGGCTCTCCCTCGGTCCAACTCCCTGGTCACTCAGTCAAAGAACTCGATCATATTTGTCTGATAAGACCTGCCTCTAGTGAATACATCCTGCCTCGGATCCTGTAATCCACTGGACTCCAGAAACCTCACTATTTTCTCTTTCAGCAGCGTTTCCAATAATTTACTCACCACTGAAGTTAAACTAACCGGCCTGTAGTTTTCAACCACATCCTTACTTACGCTTTTGTGTAAAGGGACCACATGTGCCTCTCTCCACTCCCGACTCCAACGAGGCATTGAAAAGGTCAGTCAATGGAGCTGCTACAACGTCCCCAAGTTCCCTTAGTATTCTAGGGTGTATCCCATCCAGTCCCATTCCTTTGTTTACTTTACATTAAGCTAGTTTCTCACAAACAGAGTCTTCTGAAAATTGTTCAAGATGGCCCTCGCTTCTGTTCTTGTTTGTGTGTGTTATATGAGGGCCTGCTCCTGGTTCTTTATCTGTGAACACAGAACAGAAATATTTGTTAAGCAATTCAGCTTTATCCTAATCAGCTTCTACATATTCCTCCCCTTCACCCTTGAGTCTGACAGTACCACTTTTGCCCTTCCTCTTCTCACTAACATATCTGAAAAATGTCTTATCCCCCCATTTTATTGCATTGGCTATTTCCTCCTCTTTTTGAATCTTTGCTTTCCTGACTACTTTGCTAGCTTCTCTAAGTTTTTCCAATTATAGATGCCTGTCTTCCTCTCTCTGTGATCTCTTGTATTTCATGAAGACCTCCCTCTTTTTCTTCACCTTTTCAGTTACTATTTTCGAAAGCCATAGCAGTCTCCTTTTCCTTTCCTTTATTTACAATTTTAACAAAAAGGTTGATTGCCCTTAAAATATCCCCTTTCAGTTTTGCCCACTGTTTTTCTATATTCCCCAGCTGTTCCCATCCCGCTAATGATTCCCTGAGGTATTGGCCCATCTTGGCAAAGTTAGTTTTCCTAAAGTCTAAGACTCTTGCTTTTGAATGGATTGGTTATGGTTTAGGCACTTGATATACCGCCTTTTACTTGTGCATCAGATCGGTTTACATGTATACTAACAGGTACTTTTTATTCCCTTGTCCCCGAAGGGCTCACAAGCTTAAGTGTACCTGAGGCAATGGAGGGTTAAGGGGCTTGCCCAAGGCCACAAGGAGTGGCCATGGGACTAGAGACCCCAGTCCCTCCAGCCTGAGGTTGCTTGTCCCCATGCGGGAATTGAACCGCCGGCCTAAGGTAACCTGTCCCAACCACTGAGCCACTCCTCCCTAACATCCCTAGTCCTAATACTGAACCACACCATCTGGTGATCACTGGATGCAAAATGATCTCCCACTATAACATCAGAAACACTTTCACCATTGGTAAGCACCAAGTCCAGAATGCCCCTTCACATGTGGGTTCTGTTACCAACTGCCTGAACAGTTCTCCCTATAGAGAATCCAGGATCTCCCTACTTCTAGATGATACTGCAGCTGTAATGTGCCAATCAATATCTGGCATATTAAAATTCCCTATCAGTATCACTATCGGTATCACTTCCCCTTTCCTAGCAATGCTGCGTATGTCTTCAATTAACACGCCATCCACCTCTTCCTCCTGTGAGGGAGGTCTGTATATCACGCCAATGCAAATAGATTTCTCTTTCCCTTTTTCTAGTTTAACCCACAGTGCCTCCTCTTTTCCTTTTAAGCTCTGTAATTCCAAAACTTTAATGTTATTCTTTATATATAGTGCCACTCCTCCTTCCCTTCTTTCTACCCTGTCCTTTCTGAATAAAGTATAGCCTGGTATAGTTACATCCCAGTCATGGTTTTCTGTGAACCGTGTTTCTGTAACTGCCACTAAATCTAAGTCAGCCTCTCCCATTAAAGCTTCAACATCTGGGGTCTTATTTCCCATGCTATGGGCATTTATACACACCGCTTTCCATGTGTTACTCCTTTTACCCATTTCCATAAAGGTATTTAATGTTTCACTTACCTGGGGTCTTTCTTCACCCATCCCCAACAAATCTAGTTTAAAGTCCTTTTCAGTAGATTAGCCAGTCTACTACTGAAGACGTGTTGACCTTTCTTGGACAGATGAACGCCGTCTCTGCTCTGCAACCCTTGGAACAGCATCCCATGGTCCAGAAAACCAAAACGCTCTCAATGACACCATCCACGTAGTGATCCATTCATCTCCAGGATGCGAGCTTCTCTGCCTTGGCTTTTACCCTCAACAGGGAGGATTGAAGAGAACACCACCTGTGAGCCCCTATCTGCTTCACCCTCTGTCCTGGAGTCATGAAGTCACTTTTCATACTCTCAGAGGGATACCTGGCAGTATCATTTGTGCCAACATGGATTAGCAACATTGGGTAATAGTCAGTGGGCTTGATGAGTCTCGGCAAACTCTCCTTAACATCTCGGATTCTGACACCTGGCAGACAGCAAACCTCTCTGGACATCAAGTCTGGTTGGCAGGTGGAAGCCTCAGTACCCCTCAGAAGAGAGTCACCAACCACCCCCTTCGCTTCCTTGTGGTCACTGATTCTGCAACTTTGGGGCACTTGAGCTCTGGTTCTTCCTTTTCCAGGGATGCTTTCACTTCCTCCACTTCCAGGGCTGCATAATGGTTCTTCAGTTCAAGGGCTGGAGAATTTGGATTGGTGATTCTGCAGACCCTGGTGATTTGTGTCCAACCTTCATCATTCTGTAGGCACCCATCTTCTCCTCTGCTGGAGAGCTTGGATGTTGCAAGAAACATCTCATCAATGTACTTCTCACTGTCTTGAATGCTCCTCAGTCTCCCCACCTCCTCTCTGAGTTCCTCCACTTGTTTCCTGAGAGCTTCAGCATGCAGGCATCCTGCACATGAAACCAATCCTGCAACTGGCATTGGGACCTCTGTCTGGACAGAGGCAGAAGCTGTAATGGGGACAACAGCTTTAGCAATACGATTTTTCCAAGCCATTGTTCAGTTTGTGGAGCTTAAGTATCTGTTAAAGCAAAAGTGAGAGATCTACCAGCCAATTTCCCAGCTGTCCTTTCAGAGAAAAAGCAGTTAAATCTCTTTGTGTGTTCAAAATGTGCTGTTCCAAGTCCCTGTGTGTAGTTAATTGAGGAGATGCCCTATAAAGCAATACTACTCACTAGGGATTGGTGGGAGTTGGGGGGTAGGGAGGGAACTAACACCTGATGAGGTGTCAGTAATTTCAAAGAGCTGAGAAAGATACTAAAGCAGAGTTTTAAACCTACCCCACTAAACAAAATATTTCCCCTTTTAAACTTAAAGCACCAAAAAGAATGTAACTTTGTTTTAAAAATGTACCAAAACCCTTTAAGAGCTCCCAGACAGAGCTAGTAATTTAAAAAGCCACAAACTCTTACCTTTGCTTAAAATGTATAGCCCCTGTCAGGGGCGGCCCAAGGGGGGTGCGGGGCCATCTGCGGAGACTCGGTGCGGGGCCTCATTTGCATAAGTGGCCTTATTTGCATACATATTTGCATAATGTTACCATACACTAACTTTTAGTAAACATGTCTCTTAATGAGTGTATGGATAAAGAAAGACTAAAAGATTTCTACATTACTATAATCCAATGCCAACCGCCAGGCACATTAGGAACTACTGCAAACGCTGCCCATTTAGAACCCTTAGCAAACCCTCCGTATCCTGACAGCATTACCAGGACTCACAAAGCACCATACCCTACCTATCAAAAGGCAACACTGCAAATATTAAACCAATACATTTCAGAGAATACTGGGGAAAGAAAACAAGTGGCAATGTCAAATAGGAATTACATAAACAGAATACCTCAGCTCAGTTACACATGCAGAACATAGACCATCACCAAACAAGGAATCACAATTTAGAAACAGGAAGGCAATAATTAAACTGGGAACCCCAAAAGCCAAACTTGGAATGTACAACACTGTAGAAATAAAACTATAAATTAATTTCCTCTTGTACCAAACAAAGCGCAGACGTTAATGATGCACATTTCCCAGAGCTTTCATATTCCAGTTAATAAATTCAAAATAAAGACATATCTTTCTACCTTTTGTGCATTTTTTTTCAGTTGCAATTGCTCCAGCCACTTTCTTCTGGTTTCTTCATGTTTTCTGCTAACTCTCCATCATCTGCTGTCCATTTGTCCTTTCTTCTCTCTTCTAGTTTTTTTTCCATTCTCTCTCTCTCTACATCTGCTTTAACATACTAATCTTTCTCCTTTTGCTCTTTCCTCATTCCTATTTCATCCACACAAATTTTACCCCTACATACTCAATCCCCACTTACTCTCCCAATACCCGGCCAATTGTAGATTTTTCATCCCTCCCACACAAAATATTTTTCCCCTGTCCATTTTACTCTCCCAGCCCCATCCCATTCTAATCCTCCCCCAACATCAGCTCCCTTCTAGTTCCAGTCTTACCCAGCATCCATTCCCTTCTAGTCCCTGCATCAGCCCATTTCCAGTCCTAGCCCCCCATCAGCCCATTTCCAATCCTACCCCCCCCCCCCATCAGCCCATTTCTAGTCATTTCCTAGCCCCACCATCAGCCCATGTCAAATCCTAGCTCCCCTCCACTCAGCCCAATTCCAGTCCAAGCCCCCCCATGAGCCTACTTCCAGTTCTAGCCCCTCCATGAGTCCATTTCAATTCAAGCCCCCACCACAGCCCATTTCCAATCTTAGCTCCCCCCAACAGCCCATTTCCAGTCCTATCCTAGCTGCTCCATCAGCCCATTTTCAGTCCTAGCTCCCTTCCCTCACAGCCCATTTCCATTCCAAGCCCCCTCCCCATCAGCTATTTGCAGTTCAAGCCTCCCCTTCCACTCAGCCCATTTCCAGTCCTAGCAACCCCCCAACCCATTACCAGTCCTAACCCCCCATCAACCCACTTCCAGTCCTAACCCCCATCACCCCATTTTCAGTTTAAGCCCCCCTATAACCCATTACCAGTCCTAACCCCCCATCAGCCCACTTCCAGTCCTAACCCCATCAGCCCATTTCCAGTCAGCCCCCCATAGCCCATTGCCAGTCCTAACCCCCCCAACAGCCCACAGCCCATTACAAGTCCTAACCCCATCAGCCCACCTCAAGTCCTAACCCTTCCCCATCAGCCCATTTCCTGTCCTAGCCCCCCATAGCCCATTATCAGTCCTAACCCCACAATAGCCCATTACCAGTCCTAACCCCCCATCACCTCATTTCCAGACAGCCCCCATCAGCCCACAGCCCATTACCAGTCTTAACCCCCCCATAGCCCATTACCAGTCCTAACCCCCCCATAGCCCATTGCGAGTCCTAACCCCCCCAACAGCCCACAGCCCATTTTACCAGTCCTAACCCCATCAGCCCACCTCAAGTCCTAACCCCTCCCCATCAGCCCATTTCCTGACCTAACCCCCCATAGCCCATTATCAGTCCTAACCCCACCATTAGCCCATTACCAGTCCTAACCCCCCCATCACCTCATTTCCAGACAGCCCCCATCAGCCCACAGCCCATTACCAGTCTTAACCCCCCCATAGCCCATTACCAGACTTAACCCCCCCCCCACAGCCCACAGCCCACCTCAATTCAAGTCCTAACCCCCTCCATAGCCCATTACCAGTCCTAACCCCTCCCCATCGGCTCATGGAAAATTTAAAAAAAAAAAAAAAAGCTGGCTGCTGCCGCTACCGCCACAGCAGCAGCAGAATGGAGTGTCCCGCAGGGCCCCCTCTGCCCAGCTGAGCTCTCCCAGCCCAGCTGAGCCCCTCTGAACCGGCTTTCAGATACGCGAAGGGAGAGTGTCTCCCTCGCGTCTCTGTTAAGTCCGCAGGGGCTGATGGGAAGCAGGGGCTGATGGGAAATTTCCCATCAGCCCCTGCTTCCCATCAGCCCCTGCGGGCTTAACAGAGACGCGAGGGAGACACTCTCCCTTCGCATATCTGAAAGCCGGCGCAGAGGGGCTCAGCCGGGCAGAGGGGGCCCCGCGGGACACTCCATTCTGCTGCTGCCGCGGCGGCAGCAGCCAGTTTTTTTTTTTTTTTTTAATTTTTAAAAAAGCAGAATATTTTTTGCACGGGGCCCCCTGAAACGCGGGGCCCTGTGCAAAAAACATTCTTGCTCAATGGACGGGCCGGCCCTGGCCCCTGTTAGGGGTTCGTACTCCCTCTGCCAGGAGGCTGTAGCCCTCCTTGACTTTTCAGTGCGCAGCAGCATGCTTCTGCGAGCAGTTTACCTCTTGGGCCAGGACAACTATCTGGCAGACACTCAGCAGAGTCCTCCGCCCTCACAAGTGGCATCTCGACCCTGCAGTGGCAAAGAAGCTCTTCTGCCTTCAGAGCTGGCCCGAGATGGACCTCTTTGTCTCTCCCAACAACGCGCAGCTGTCTCACTTCTGCTCCAGGCAGCCGCACCCACAGAGGGTAACGGCAGACGCGTTCCTGATCTCATTGAGGGACTGCTGTATGCATTCCCACCAACTCCCGTGGTCACCAAGACTCTGTTCAAAATTCAGAACGAGAGGGCATCAGTGATACTGATCATCCCCAGGTGGCCCAGGCAATCCTGGTTCCCCCTACTGCTCTTGCTGGCGGCGACACTCCCCGTACCCCTGTGCCAGTGCCTAGACCTTCTGACACAGGAGAAGGGCTCCCTTCTACACCCCAATGTGGGGTCATTGACTCTAACATCCTGGCTGCTGAGAAGGTATCCTTGGTCCCGCTCAACCTACCTCAAGAGACTGAGGAAATCCTGCTAGCCTCCAGGAAGCCCTCCATGAGGAGGGCTTATGCCTTTAAATAGCGCAGGTTTGCTCTGTAGTCAGGGCCGGCCCGTCCATTGAGCGAGAATGTTTTTTGCACAGGGCCCCGCGTTTCAGGGGGCCCCGCGCAAAAAACATTCTTTTGTAAAAGTAAAATTGAAAAAAAAAAGAAAACCTGTCTCCTGCCGCTGTCGGGGCCGCCGCGGCAGAATCGAGCGTGCCGCGGGGCCCCCCTGTACCCGGCACAGCCTCTCCTCCCTGTAGCAGCTCTCTCTTCTGAGCTGCAGTCAGACGCGCCGGCTTGCAGAGCGCGAAGGGAAGAGTTTCCCTTTCGCGACTGTTAGGCCCGCGGGGGCTGATGGGAACTTCCCATCAGCCCCCGCGGGCTTAACAGAGCAGCGAGGGAAAAACTCTTCCCTCGCGCTCTGCAAGCCGGCGCGTCTGACTTCAGCTCCAACTAGAGAGCTGCTACAGGGAGGAGAGGCTGTGCCGGGTACAGGGGGGCCCCGCGGCACGCTCGATTCTGCCGCGGGGGCCCCGACTGGGGCTGGCGACCGGTTTTCTTTTTTTAAAAATTTTCCCTGGGCTGGGCGTTAGGAGTGGTGTGGGGCTGGGCTGGGCTGGGGGTTAGAAGTGCTGCGGGGCTGGGCGGGGCTGGGCTGGGGGGGTGGTGTTAGGAGTAGTGATGGGCTGGGCTGGGCTGGGCGGGGGGGGTGTTAGGAGTAGTGATGGGCTGGGCTGGGCTGGGGGGGGGTTAGGAGTTGTGATGGGCTGGGCTGGGCTGGGCTGGGGGGGGGAGGTGTTAGGAGTAGTGATGGGATGGGCTGGGCTGGCTGGGGGGGGGTTAGGAGTGGTGATGGACACTGGGCTGGTTGGGGGGGTTAGGAGTGGTGATGGGCACTGGGCTGGCTGGGGGGGGTAGGAGTGGTGATGGGCACTGGGCTGGCTGGGGGGGTTAGGAGTGGTGATGGGTGATGGGCTGGGGGGGTTAGTAGTGGTGATTGGCGCTGGTGGGGTTCGGAGTTGTGCTGGG
The DNA here is from genome assembly GCA_033557465.1 of Ichthyophis bannanicus. Taxonomy (NCBI): domain Eukaryota; kingdom Metazoa; phylum Chordata; class Amphibia; order Gymnophiona; family Ichthyophiidae; genus Ichthyophis; species Ichthyophis bannanicus. The sequence goes on along the minus strand of CM066031.1, from coordinate 525,991,725 downwards.
CGCTGGGGAGGGGTTAGGAGTGGTGATGGGCGCTGGGGGGGCTTAAACTAAAAATTAGGTGATGGGGGATTAGGACTGGAAATGGGCTGGTGGGATTAGGACTGGAAGTGGGTTGATGGGGGGTTAGGACTGGTAATGGGCTATGGGAGGGCTTAAACTAAAAATTGAGTGATGGGGGATTAGGACTGGGAGTGGGCTGATGGGGAGGTTAGGACTGGTAATGGGCTATGGGGGGGCTTAAACTGAAAATTGGGTGATGGGGGATTAGGACTGGAAATGGGCTGGTGGGATTAGGACTGGGAGTGGGCTATGGGGGGGCTAGGACTGGTAATGGGTTGGGGGGTTGCTAGGACTGGAAATGGGCTGAGTGGAAGGGGGCTTGAACTGCAAATAGCTGTTGGGGATGGGGCTTGGAATGGAAATGGGCTGAGGGGAAGTGGGGGGCTTGAACTGCAAATAGCTGATGGGAAGGGGGGCTTGGAATGGGCTCTTAGGGGAGGGAGCTAGGACAGGAACTGGGCTGATGGATGGGCTAGGATAGAACTGAGAATTGGGTGTTGGGGGGAGCTAAGATTGGAAATGGGCTGTGGTGGGGGCTTGGATTGAAATGGACTCATGGAGGGGCTAGAACTGGAAGTAGGCTCATGGGGGGCTTGGTTTAGAAATGGGCTGAGTGGAGGGGAGCTAGGATTTAACATGGGCTCATGGTGGGGCTAGGAAAGGACTAGAAATGGGCTGATGGGAGGCTGGTATTGGAAATGAGCTGATGAAGGGACTCGGATAGGACTGGAAATGGATGGGGGAGCTAGGACTGGAAATGGGCTGATGTGGGGACTAGAAGGGAGCGGATACTGGGTGGGGCTGGAACTAGAAGGGGATGGGGCTGGGAGAATGAAATGGAGAGGGGAAAAATATTTTGTGTGGGAGGGAAGAAAAATGTACAATTGGCCGGGTATTGGGAGACTAAGTGGGGATTGAGGATGGAGGGGTAAAATTTGAGTGGATGAAATAGGAATGAGGAAAGAGCAAAAGGAGAAAGATTATTATGTTAAAGCAGATGTAGAGAGAGAATGGAAAAAACTAGAAGAGAAGAAAGGACAAATGGACAGCAGACGATGGAGAGATAGCAGAAGACACAAATAAACCAGAAGAAAGTGGCTGGAACAATTGCAACTGAAAAAAAAATGCACAAAAGGTACAAAGATATCTCTTTATTTTGAATTTATTAACTGGAATATGTCAGCTCTGGGAAATGTGCATCATTAATGTCTGTGCTTTGTTTAGTACAAGAGGAAATTAATTTATAGTTTTATTTCTACATTGTTGTTGTACATTCCAAGTTTGGCTTTTAGGGTTCCCAGTTTAATTATTGTCTTCCTGTTTTTAAATTGTGATTCCTTGTTTGGTGATAGTCTATGTTCTGCATGTGTAACTGAGCTGAGGTATTCTGTTTATGTAATTCCTATTTGACATTGTCACTTGTTCTCTTTCCCCAGTAGGTCATGTATTGTTATTCTCTGAAATGTATTGGTTTAATATTTGCAGTGTTGCCTTTTGATAGGTAGTGTATGGTGCTTTATGAGTCCTGGTAGTGCTGTTGGGATACGGTGGGTTTGCTATGGGTTCTAAATGGGCAGTGTTTGTAGTAGTTCCTAATGTGCCTGGCGGTTGGCACTGGATTATAGTAATGTAGAAATATTTGTCTTTTTTAATCCATACACTCATGAAGAGGCATGTATACTAAAAGTTAGTGTATGGTAACATTATGCAAATATTTATGCAAATGAGGCCCCTTATGCAAATGAGGCCCCGCACCGAGTCTCCGCACATGGCCCCGCACCCCCCTTGGGCCGCCCCTCTCTGTAGTGCACAGATAGGAAGGAGAACCCGTTCTCCTTCCATGTCCAGCTGGTACTCCAGTACCTAGTGTATCTGTCGCTCACAGGGCTGAAATTTAACTCAGTTCAGGTGCATCTGAGCGCCATATTCCTACAGACAAACCCTCAAGTAACCAAAGAGCCAATTGCAGAGTCTTCGCTCTATACGCTCCCACCCTCTGCAATTCTATACCTCCTCAACTAAGAGCCATTCAGTTCACCAGTGAATTCCATAAAAACTAAAGGATTAGAACATTATGGACCAAGCGCAGATTAGGGAATAATGCTCACAGGACTCTGCTACTCACTACAGTACCTCTTTGTAAATAGTTATCTTTAACTTTAATTTGTCAGCATTTAATAATTGTTTACAATATGTTCCTTGTAATGTGCTCTTTGCTGTTCTAGTTACACTGTTTTTGCACTGAGTTATATATAAACCATCTTGACTAGTAGAAAAACTGTATAAAAAAGAAGTTAAATAAAGAGACTGGATTGAAAAGGTAGAAAACTTCTACAGGAAATTCTGTGAACCAAAATTACCTTGAAATCTGTGCTATAAGCCAATAAATTTCTTTTTTTAAAAAGGGGTCATATGATCATGGTCTTTTGCCATACACAAAAGCCTAACTGAAGTCTTTTAACTTGGGGTACCTTTAGTCCTTGGTGTAATACATTGCTATAATGTAAATGTTGTAAGACTAAGTCCTGAATCAGTGTATACAGTGATCTGGAGTCAAAGAAATTGCGGATGGAGCGTAAAACACAAAAACAATAGAAAAAGCTTCTGATTAGAACATTAATCTTCTGGTAAAAGGTTAGTTGATTGTCTAAGATATTCCCCAGAATTTTAGTGCTTTCCTATATAGTAATGGGAATCTCTTTCATAACAGGAGGCATTAGAGAAGGCGATACTATGTCCTGGAGAAGAGGATGGCCTCTGTTCTCCAGGACCAAGCAGGAAGTCAGTCCTCACATATGGGTGACGTCGGCGCCGACGGAGCCCTCGTGCGGTGACATCAGCACCGACGGAGCCCTCGTGCGGAGCATTTCCCCAGCTTTCAAAGAAAGCCTTTGGGAATTGCAGCGCGCATGCGTAGTCCCCTTCCCGCCCAAGGGTGCCATCTTGCTCAGTCTTCTTTTTTCCGCGGAGCCCGACGGACGTAGTTCGTTTTTCGCCGAGGAAAAAGTTGATTTCCCTATTTTTTTGTACTTCTCCTTCGGTTCGACGCCGGATCCTTTTCCCGCCTCGGCCCGATACGCCGGTATCGAGCCCACTCTCTCCTTTTTCGTTTTTTTGTCCTTCGTGACTAGCGTTCGCGCCATTTTTTCTTTTTTCACTGGCAGCCCTGTCTCTTGACCTCGCAGGGGCCCTTTTTCCCCCGATGGCTGCCAGCGGGTTTAAAAAGTGTGATTGGTGTAAGAAACTTATGTCTCTTACCGAGACACACGACTGCTGCCTCCGCTGCCTTGGACCCGATCATGACCCAATGATTTGTGGTCCATGTGGCAAAATGTCCTCGAAGGTGTTGAGGAGTCGGCAGCACCAGAAGGATAGGATCTCCTCTGACTCCGCGTCCGGACGGGCCCGGACCTCGTCAGAGGCCTCGACGTCTTGGGACTCCGGCCCCGAGCAGCGTCGAGGTTCCTCTGAGCGGGGGTCTTCTTCGCGGGAACAGCGCAGGAAGAAGAAACCCACGAGGGCGGCGTTGGTAGAGGCTCCTTGTTCCTCGAGAGCCAGGTCGCATAGCCCCGATGGCCGTCCCGGGTCTTCGGAGTCGGAGAGGCCTGCCAAGCAACCTTGTCTCGAGATGGAGTCTCCTGGACACGTGAGTGCTGTAGTCCTCGTGGACTCCCCTCCAAGGGAGCCGACATCGGGCCCGACGCCGTCGGGGCCCGAGTCGGGGGCTGCTGGGTCTCCTGAGCTAGGACTCAGGTTGACGGCCTTGGAGAGCAGCCTCGCTGCCTTCATGGAACAGCAGCGGGCATTGATCGCCGGTCTCACCGGTGCATCTGCCCCAACCACCGGGACATCGACGTCCAAGTCGACCCCGGAGGCAGAGCCGATCCTCGAGTCCATGCGGGCTCGAGTCGATCCTCGGCCACGGTCTCCCTCGGCCTCCCGTTCGGGACCGAGATCGTCGACGCCGGTACCCTCGGCGTCGGGGCGGAAGGCATCGGTGCCCGCCTGACCGGAGCCGCTCGACACCTCCTCCGAGGAGTCGGGCTGGGAGACGGAGGACGAAGAGTCACCCGACACCTATCGGACTCTGTGTGTCCCATCGGACTCGCCGGAGTCTGAACCTCAGAGACGATCCCCACCGGAGGATACCCGGTTCTCGGACTTCGTGCGGGATATGGCCAAGGCCTTGGCCTTCCCCGCGGATCCCAAGGAGGAGCCTCGAGCCGAGGAGCTCGAGGCCCTCCAGTATGACTCTCCCCCGAAGGAGGCCTTTACTGTACCGGTTCCTCCGATGCTGGAGCGGCTGCTCTTCCGCATGTGGGAGACCCCGGCCTCGACGCCGGTGTTAAGCAAGCGGGTCGATTCCATCTATCGAGTCCGCAAGAGCCCTGGGTTCCAAAAGGCACAATTAACGCACCACTCCATGGTTGTGGAATCGGCCATGCATCGACTGAAAAGTCAGAAGATGCACTCTTTGGTGCCTCCCGGCCGGGAGGCCCGGAACCTGGATGCCCTCAGTAAGAAGTGCTTCCAGGGCTCTATGCTTGCTTGCCGTGTCCAGACATACCAGCTCTACATGGGCATATATCTCCGAGACCTGGCAAAGGAGATTGCCGGGTTCTCTGCTGGTCTCTCCGAGGAACCTTTGCAGAGGTTCCAGGCCTTGTCCACCGGTATTCGAGAGTGCTCGAAGTTTATCTCTCGAGCAGCCTACGATGGCTTCGAGGCTTCGGCTCGAGTAGCCGGGGCCGGCATCGGTGCCTGCCGACAGGCTTGGCTACAGTCATCCGACCTCGAGCCATGGGTACAGCACAAGTTGGTCAATGTCCCCTGCCGAGGTGAAAACCTCTTTGGAAAGCCCATAGCTGAAAAGGCTGCAGAACTCGAGACTGAGACTCTGACCAGGACTAGGCTGTCCAGAAAAACCTCTGCCCCTTCTCAGAAGAAGAAGGGCTCGGGAAAAAAGACCTTTTACCCGAGGAAGTCATCTGCCTATAAACAATACCCTCATTATCAGGCCTCTGCAGCTCCCCAACAGGGTCAGCAGGCCAAGGGGGCAGGGTCATGGGCGCCATAGGCAGAAGGCCCCCAAGCCACCAACACCAGGCCCTGCTCAGCAGGGTGGGGGTTTTTGACTCAGAAAGCATAGCCTCTTCTCCTCAGCTGGCTTCTCTCAGCACAGGAGGCCGGCTGGCCCACTTTGCCCACAGGTGGTCAGCCGTCACATCAAATACCTGGGTGCTTCATATAGTCCAAAAGGGCTATCTTCTCCATTTTCACCAGGTACCTCCCTCCTTATTTTCCAGGGGAGCCTCCAAGACTCCCTCTGCACAGGGACCTACTCCTTCAGCAGTTACCGAGTCTACTAAAGGAACAGGCTGTGGAACCGGTGCCCCACCACCTGAGAGATCACGGCTTTTATTCCAGGTACTTTCTGATACCAAAAAGAACAGGAGGCCTCAGACCCATCCTAGACTTGCGCAACCTCAACAAGTTCCTGGAGAAGGAAAAGTTCAAGATGCTTACCCTTGGAATCCTGCTGCACTACCTCCAGCAGGGAGATTGGCTATGCTCCTTAGATCTCAAGGATGCTTATACTCACATCCTTATTCATCCAGACCACAGACAATATCTCAGATTTGTTGTGGGACGAAACCACTATCAGTACAGAGTACTACCCTTTGGCCTGACCTCCGCTCCCAGGGTGTTCACCAAGTGCCTGGCAGTGGTGGCAGCCTACTTAAGGCTTCAAGGTCTTTTCGTGTTTCCATACCTGGACGACTGGCTCATAAGGGGCCAGTCTTCCCAGGAGGCCAGTCAAGCCACCCTTCGCACTGTGGCTCTGCTTCAGCACTTGGGGTTTGTCATAAACTTCGCAAAGTCCACTTTGCTCCCGTCCCAGAACTTAGAATTCATAGGAGCAAGGCTGGACACTCTTCAGGCGAAGGCTTTTCTGCCAATGGACAGAGCCCACAGGCTGATGGATCTAGCCAGGCAGTTTCACAGCAATTCCCTGGTCTCTGCCAGGCAATTCCTGAGACTACTCAGCCATATGGCTTCCACGGTTTATGTAACCCCCAATGCCCGCCTGCACATGCGGCCTGCTCAGTGGAGCCTTCGCAGTCAGTGGAATCAAGCCACAGGGAGCCTAGCGGACTCAGTAAGAATATGTGACCTGCTCGTCTCCTCTCTGCAATGGTGGTTTCATCTTCCGAATCTGGTACTCGGAGTGGTTTTTCAATCCCCTCTGCATTCTCAAGTGCTGACAGATGCTTCTCTTCTAGGTTGGGGAGCACATTGCCAAGGGACATGTACTCAGGGTCTCTGGACCCCTTGGGAGGCTGCTCAACAGATAAACTTCCTGGACCCACGGGCGATACGCCTAGTTCTGAGAGCCTTCTCCCACCTTGGCTCTCACCAGTCTGTACTAGTCCAGACGGACAATCAAGTTGCCATGTTCTACGTGAACAAACAAGGAGGGACAGGCTCCTTCCTTCTATGTCAGGAGGCACAACGGCTGTGCTCTTGGGCCGTCAATCACGGAATCCTCCTCAAGGCTGTCTACCTCCCAGGTCAAGAAAATTACCTGGCGGACAGACTGAGCAGGATCCAGCAACCACACGAATGGAGATTGAACCTGTTGGTGGTTCAGCAGATCTTTCTCAGGTGGGGCCTCCCCACCATGGATCTTTTCGCCAGTCCTCTGAACCGGCAACTCCCGAGATTCTGCTCCAGACAACCGCATCCTCTCAGAGTATCAGCGGATGCGTTTCTGATCTCATGGTCCACAGGCCTACTGTATGCGTTTCCTCCCACGCCACTAGTGTCCAGAACACTGTTCAAAGTCCTCCGGGACGGGGCCTCAATGATCCTGATAGCCCCCAGGTGGCCGAGGCAACCGTGGTTCCTGTTTCTGCTGCAACTGGCGGTGGACACCCCTCTTCCTCTGGGGTTTCAGCACGATCTCCTGTCTCAGGATCAGGGGACTCTCTTGCACCCCAACCTCCAATCCCTTCATCTGATGGCCTGGCTGCTGAAAGGGTAGTCCTGGCTCCCCTACTACTGCCTCGTGAGGTGGAAGATGTAGTCTTAGCCTCTAGATGGCAATCCACCAGGAAATCCTACGCTCTTAAGTGGCGTAGATTCTCCGCATGGTGTGCTCAGCACAGCGAGAATCCCTTCTCGTGCTTGGTAGCGGTAGTATTGCAATATTTGCTTTACCTCTCCAATCTAGGCCTTAAGTCCAACTCTGTCAGGGTTCACCTCAGTGCTCTCTCAGCGCACCACTCACCGGTGGACGGAAGGCCTCTTTCCCACCACCCTTTGGAGGCTCGTTTTCTCAGAGGCCTCCTTCTGCTTAAGCCTCCTTTGCGTCCACCAGCCCCTGAGTGGGATCTGAATGTGGTCTTACAGCGGATTACTTGTCAGCCCTTTGAACCTATGGCTACCTGCCCTCTCCGTTTTCTCTCCTGGAAAACCTTGTTTTTGGTAGCTCTTACCTCTGCTAGGCGAGTGAGTGAACTGCAGGCACTAGTGTTTGATCCCCCTTACACTAGGTTCTACAGGAATAGGGTAGTCTTATGGACTCACCCTAAGTTTCTTCCTAAGGTTGTCTCCCCTTTTCACCTCAATCAGGAGGTGGTTCTTCCGACCTTCTTTCCCAGGCCGCATGCCAACCGGGCTGAGATGGTCCTGCATACCCTGGACTGTAGGAGGGCGTTGTCCTTCTACCTTGACCGTACGCGGGAGCATCGGAGGGCTGTTTAGCTCTTAATTTCTTTTGACCCCAATAAGTTGGGGTTACCTGTCTCCAAGCGTACTTTGTCCATATGGGTCGCTGACTGTATCGCCTGGGCTTATGGGGCAGCCGGCCTCTCGTTGGAGGGTCGAGTCATGGCTCATCGTGTCAGGGCGAAGGCTGCGTCAGTGGCTCATCTCCGCTCTGTTCCGTTGGCAGACATCTGCCGGGCCGATACTTGGTCTTCAAGCCAGACTTTTGCGGCCCATTACTGCCTTGAGAGGGAGTCTCGCAGGGACAGTGCTTTCGGACAGGCAGTACTCCATAATCTCATTGGGGTTTAGGCAACTCCTACCCTCCGGCCCTGGTGTTGGGCTACCGGTCGGGGGTGTTCTCAGAGAAGATTCCTTCCTTACGTGCTGCCGAGCTAGAGGGAGCTCATTTTTTCGGCTTGAGGTCTCCGGTAGCCTTAAGCTGGGGAGTCCCATATGTGAGGACTGACTTAAGAACATAAGAACATAAGATATGCCATACTGGGTCAGACCAAGGTCCATCAAGCCCAGTATTCTGTTTCCAACAGTGGCCAATCTAGGTCATATGTACCTAGCAGTTTCCCCAAGGGATACAGATTCCACAATGCTTGTATTGGTTCAAGCATTGATATCCTGGGTCCCTTCTTAATAATGGCTTATGGACCTTTCCTCCAGGAACTTGTCCAAACCTTTTTTAAACCCAGCTACACTAACAGCCTTTACTACATCCTCCGGTAACAAATTCCAGAGTTTGATTACACGTTGAGTGAAAAAATATTTTCTTTTATTAGTCTTAAATAGTTTACCCTGTAGCTTCATTGCATGTCCCCTAGTCTTTCTATATTCTGATAAGGTAAACAATCGATCTACGTTTACCCGTTCCACTCCGCTCATTAATTTATAGACTTCTATCATATCTCCCCTCAGCCGTCTCTTTTCCAGGTTAAAGAGCCCTAACCTTTTTAGCCTTTCTTCATAGGAGTATCCTTCCATCCCCTTTACCATTTTGGTGGCTCTTCTCTGAACCTTTTCTAATAACTCTATATCCTTTTTAAGATACGGCGACCAGAATTGCACACAATATTCAAGGTGCGGTCTCACCATGGAACGATATAGAGGCATTATAATATCCTTTGTTTTATTTTCCATTCCTTATCATACCTAGCATTCTATTTGCTCTCTTGGCCGCCGCTGCACACTGGGCCGAGGGTTTTAACATGGTATCCACAATGACGCCTAAATCTTTTTCCTGGGTGGTGGTTCCTAATGTGGAACCTTGCATCGTGTAACCATAGTTTGGGTTGTTCTTCCCTAGGTGCATAACCTTGCACTTGTCCACATTAAATTTCATCTGCCATTTTGATGCCCAGTCTTCCAATTTATCAAGATCCTCTTGCAATTTTCCCCAATCCTCTTGGGTTTTAACAACTTTAAATAGTTTGAGTCATCTGCAAATTTGATAACCTCACTCGTTATTCCACTTTCCAGGTCATTTATGAATATGTCAAAAAGCAGCGGACCCAGCACAGATCCCTGGGGTACACCACTATTCACCTTTCTCCATTGGGAAAATTGGCCATTTAACCCTACCCTCTGCTTTCTATCTTTTAACCAGTTCCTGATCCACAATAGTACACTGCCTCCTATCCCATGACTCTTTAGTTTTGCCAAACGTCTCTCATGAGGGACCTTGTCAAAGGCTTTCTGAAAGTCCAGAAACACAATATCAACCGACTCACCTTTGTCCACCTGATTATTCACTCCTTCAAAAAAGCATAAGATTAGTAAGACAAGATCTTCCTTGTCTAAAGCCATGTTGGCTGTCTCTCATTAGTTCATGACTATCTACATGCTGAGTAATTTTATTCTTTATGATGGTTTCTATCATTTTTCCCGGTATTGACGTCAGGCTCACCGGTCTGTAGTTTCCCGGATCACCCCTGGAACCCTTTTTAAAAATTGGTGTTACATTGGCGATCCTCCAATCTTCGGGTATTAGAGATGATTTTAATGATAGTTCACAGATTACTAATAGCAGGTCTGCAATCTCATATTTCAGTTCTTTCAATACCCTTGGATGTATACCATCCGGCCCAGGTGATTTGCTACTCTTCAGCTTATCTAATAGTTGTAATACATCTTCTCGATGTATCGATATTTCCTTCAATTCTTCTGCACCTTTAAATACCACTTCAGTCATGGGTAACATCCCTACATCTTCCTCAGTAAAGACTGAAGCAAAGAATTTGTTCAGTCTCTCCGCTATCGCCTTGTCTCCTCTTGGTGCTCCTTTAACCCCTTTATCATCTAATGGACCAACTGACTCTCTCACAGTTTTTTTGCTACGAATGTACTTGAAAAGGTCTTTACTTCGCGTTTTTGCTTCTGCAGCAAGCTTCTTCTCAAATTCTCCCTTTGCCCGCCTTATCAATGCCTTGCATTTGACTTGCCAGTGCTTGTGCTGTTTCCAGGTTTCGTCGTTTGGCTCTTTTTTCCATTTCCTGAAAGATGCTTTTTTGGCAACAACAGCCTCTCTGACCTCACCTTTAAACCATGCTGGCAGTTTTTTGGACTTCTTTCCACTTTTCTTAAAGCGTGGAATACAGCTGGTCTGGGCTTCCAAGATAGTATTTTTCAACAACAGCCAAGCCTGATGTACGTCTTTAACCTTTGCAACTGCTCCTTTTAGTTTTTTCTTGACTGTTTTCCTCATTTTATCATAGTCTCCCTTTCGAAAGTTAAAAGGTAGTACTGTGGATTTCCTTACTATCCCTCCTCCACTAATTAAATCAAAGGCGATCATGCTATGATCACTATTGCCAAGTGGCCCCAACAACCTTATCTCTTGCACTAGATCTGGTGTTCCACTAAGGATTAGGTCTAATATGGCTTCCCCTCTGGTCGGTTCATGAACCAGCTGCTCCAAGAAGCAGTCATTTATTTCATCTAGGAACTTTATCTCCCTAGCATGTCCTGACGTGACACTGACCCAGTCGATACCGGGGTAGTTGAAATCACCCATTATTATTACTGTGCTGTAACTTTTGTTAGCTTCCTTGATTTCTTTGAGCATTTCATCATCCATTTGGTCATCTGGCCAGGCGCTCGATAGTACACCCCCACTGCCATTGCCTTCCCCCTTTTACATGGAATTTCAATCCATATAGATTCTACAGCAGATTTTGTTTCCTGCAAAACTTTAATCCTTTCTGACTCAATGCCCTCTCTAACATAGAGAGCAACCCCTCCACCAATTTGATCAGCTCTATCATTACGGTATAGTTTGTACCCAGGTATCACAGTGTCCCACTGGTTGTCGTCCTTCCACCATGTCTCTGATATTCCAATCATATCTAACCTTTAGGACTTCCTGCTTGGTCCTGGAGAAAGAGTAGTTACTCACCTGTAACAGGTGTTCTCCAGGAGCAGCAGGAATCAGTCCTCACAACCCTCCCTCCTCCCCTTGGAGTTGCAGTCATATGATTTATTTTGCTAATTTTTTTGCTGTCTTTTAGCTATGTCATCAGACTGAGCAAGATGGAACCCTGGGGCGGGAAGGGGACCACGCATGCGCACTGCAATTCCCAAAGGCTTTCTTTGAAAGCTGGGGAAATGCTCCGCACGAGGGCTTCGTCGGCACCGACATCACCCATATGTGAGGACTGATTCCTGCTGCTCCTGGAGAACACCTGTTACAGGTGAGTAACTACAATTTTTCTTAGGATTTAGCTTAAATTTAGTTCCGTCGATCCAGTCTATTACTTTAGAAAGCTTCCAGCTGACAGTGTTAACAGCTGTGAAAGAAATATTTCTGCATATTACTCCTGAGTCTGTCCCTTTTTGCCTTCATCCTATACCCCCTCATTGGAGAGCTTTCTTTCAATTAGAAGAGGATATCCTCCTTTGAATTTATGCCACGGAGATATTTAAACATCTCTATCATATCTCCTCTTTTTTGTTTTTCCTCCAAAGTATACAGTCTCCCCCCCATATGCCTATGACACAGCCCACTCACCATTTTGATAGCACTGACTCCATTCTGTTTATATTCTTTTGAAGGTGTGGTCTCCAAATTTACACACACTACTCCAAATGAAGTCTCACCAGAGACTTATACAGACACTATCACCTCCTCCTTCTTGCTGGCCATTTACTCTCTTTATGCCTTCGCCTTTTTCTATCTTTTTAGCCATGTTAAGAATATCAGAAACAATCACCCCCAGGTCCCACTTTTCTTTCTTGGACAGAAGTACTTCACTTCCTATGCTGTACTTGCTCCCTTGGATTTTTGCAGCTTAAATACATGACCTCTGCATTTTTTAGCATTAAATCTCAGCTGCCAAATTCTTAAACAATCTTCAATCTTCCCTCCTCTTGCTATCTATATGTTCCTAAGTGTCTACACTATTACAGATTTTGTTATCATCTGCAAAGAGGCAAACCTTACTCGACAGCCCTTCTGCAATATCGCTTACATCTCTAGGATGCAAGCTTCTCTGCCTCAGCCTTTATCCTCAACAGGCAGGATTGAGAGAACACCATCTGCACACTTATCTGCTTCTAGAGCTATCAAGTCGCTCTTGATGCACTTGGAGGGATACTTAGCATTATCATTTGTACCAACATGGATGCACAGCATTAGATAATAGCTAAGCTAGTCAGCAGGTTGATGAGACTCTGCAAACTATCCATAATGTCTCAGACTTTGGCACCTGGCAGATAGCACAACTCCTGGCACATTAAATTTGGTCAGCAGATGGACACCTCCATACCCTTTAGAAGGGAGTCATCAACCACCAATCACTGATTTCCTGTTTCCTCGTCTCCTTTCTTAAAATTATAACCTCTATTTGGATTCATTTTCTTATCTGTTTCCCTTCATCATTCTAGAATTTTAGCTTTATTTTGATGAATTTGTAACTTCATGTATTTTTTTTTATTTATAGTAAGCCGTTTTGTTTCCTTTTTTGGGCCAAAAGGCAAGTATATCATATTTTTTAATAAACTAATCTAAACTAAGCTATAAGACATTCGCTGAGTCGGAGAGGCCTGCCAAAATACCTCGTACGGAGCTGGAGGTGTCGGACAAGGTAATGCCTGTTGTCCTCGTGGACTCTCCTCCGGGAGAACCGGCGTCAGGAACCGAGCCGGGGGCTTCTGAGCCTTCTGAGCTGGGTCTCAGGTTGGCAACCTTGGAGAGCAGCGTGTCTGCCTTCATGGACCAGCAGCGGGCGCTGATTGCCGGTCTCACCTGTGCATCTGCCCTGACCACGAGGACCTCGACTTCTGAGTCGACCCCGGAGGAAGAGCCGATCCTCGAGTCCATGCGGGCTCGAGTCGATCCTCGCCCAAGGTCTCCCTTGACCTCCCGTTCGGGATCGAGGTTGTCGTCGTTGCCGGGGCCATTGGCGTCGGGATGGACGAGCGTGAAGCCCTCGAGGCCAGAGCCCATTGAGTCCTCCTCGGAGGGCTCAGCTTGGGAGACGGGGGAGGAAGACTTGCCCGATACCCACCAGACCCGATACGTCCCATCGGACTCCCCGAGTTTGGAACCTAGGAGACGGTCACCCCCGGAGGACACCAAGTTCTCGGATTTTGTTAGGGATATGGCCAAGGCTTTGGCTTTCTCTGCAGATGCCGAGGAGGAGCTTCGAGCCAAAGAGCTCGATGCCCTCCAGTATGACTCTCCTCCGAAGGAGGCCCTTACTGTACCGGTGCCTCCGATGCTGGAACGGTTTATGCTCCACATGTTGGGAGTCCCTGGCCTCGGTTCCGGTCCTCCGCAAATGGGTTGATTCCATTTATCAAGTCCATAAGAGCCCTGGGTTCCAAAAGGCACCGCTGCCGCACAACTCCATTGTTGTGGAATCGGCCATGCAAAGGCTCAAGAGCCAAAAGACGCACTTCTCGGTGCCTCCCAGCCAGAAGGCCCAGAACCTTGATGTCCTCGGCAGAAAGTGCTTCCAGGGCTCGATGCTGTCATGCAGTGTCCAGACATACCAGCTGTACATGGGCATGTACTTACGAGACCTGGCAAAGGAGATTGCTGGGTTCTCTGCTGGCCTCTCCGAGGAACCCTTACAGCGCTTCAAGGCCCTGTCCACGGGGATCAGAGAGTGCTCGAAGTTTGTCTCGAGCAGCCTACGACAGCTTCGAGGCTTCAGCCCGGGTAGCCGCAGCCGGCATCGGTGCAAGGCGCCAGGCTTGGCTCATGTCGTCTGACCTCGAGCCATGGGTACAGGACAAGTTGGTCGATGTCCCCTGCCGAGGTGATAACCTCTTCGGCAAACCCATGATTGAAAAGGCTGCTGAACTCGAGTCCAAGTACTTGACCCGGACAAGGCTGTCGAAGAAGACATCTGCTCCTTCTCACAGGAAGAAGGCCTCGGGGAAAAAGCACTTTTACCCGAGGAAGGGACAGGCTTACAGAAACTACCCCACTTACCAGGCCTCCCCAGCAGGGGCAGCAGGCCAGGGGATGGGGGAATGGCCCTCGTAAGCCTCAAACCCCCAAGCCTCCGGCTCCTGCACAGCAGGGAGGGGGTTTTTGACTCCCTCTGCATAGCTTCTCTCCCACCACTGGTTTGGCCTTGCACAGGAGGTTGGCTGTCCCTTTACGCCCACAAGTGGCCAGCCATTACATCCAATACTTGGGTTCTAAGGATAGTCCAAGAGGGCTATCTTCTCCATTTCAGCCAAATGCCTACCTCCTATTCCCCAGGAGAGCATCTCGGACCCCTCTTGCACAGGAACCTCCTCTTGCAGGAGTTGACAGGTCTTCTCAAGGATCAGGCTTTGGAACCGGTGCCCCACCACCTGCAGGGGAAAGGCTTTTACTCCAGGTATTTCCTGATACCAAAAAGACAAGGGGGCCTTCGTCCCATCCTAGACCTGCGAAATCTCAACAGGTTCTCGGTAAAGGAAAAGTTCAAGATGCTTTCACTTGGGATACTTCTGCCCTACCTCCAGCAGGGAGAATGGCTATGCTCCTTGGACCTAAAGGATGCTTACACACACATCCTCATACATCCAGACCACAGACAATACCTCAGGTTTGTGGTCGGAGGAAACTACTTTCAATACAAAGTGCTTCCTTTTGGTCTAGCTTCTGCTCCAAGAGTCTTCACCAAGTGCCTAGCTGTGGTAGCGGCCTTCCTCAGGAGTCAGGGGATCTTTGTGTTCCCTTGCCTAGACGGCTGGCTCATAAGAGGCCAGTCAGCCCAGGAGGCGCACCACGCCACAGCTCGCACAATAGCTTTGCTTCAGCATCTGGGGTTCGTCATCAATCACGCAAAGTCCTCTTTGCTTCCCACCCAGAACTTGGAATTCATAGGGCAAAGCTAGGCACCGTGCAGGCCAGGGCCTACTTGCCACTGGACAGGGCAGACCGCCTGCTGTCTGAGGTGGGCAGGATGAGTCACATACCCCAACTGTCAGCACGGAGGTTCTTACGCCTGCTCGGCCACATGGCCTCCACGGTTCATGTTGTTTGTTTTATTTATTTATTTAAGGTCTCTTCTATACCGCGCTATTTAGTATCAGTGCGGTTTACATAACAACAAGGATTTATACAGTGCAGGCATATGCACTGTATTTACAGAGAACAAGGTAGCATAAACTTGGACAATTCAAGGGTAACTATTTACAGAGAAATACATATTGATCTCCAGGAACAAGCAGGAATGAGTCTTCACATATAGGGTACGTCGGTACCGACGGAGCCTGCACGGGAATGCTCCCCAGCATCCAATCAGAAAGCTTTTGGGAGCATCCTTCACGCCTGCGCGCTGACTTCCCGCCTTTCCCACTGCCTCTCCTCAGTTTTCGTTTTTCCGCGGAGCCGACAGGACATCCTCCTGTCACCGCAGAAGCTTTTTTCTTTAAAATTCTTATTTCCTTGTTTTCTTGTGGTCGCGGCTGTCTTTCCCGCCGATACCGGTACCGCCGGTGCTTTATTCTTTTCTTTTCTAAACTTAGAGAAATTTTTTCTCCTCAGTTTTTGTTTTAAATTTTTGGGCCTACCAGGCCTCTCCAACATGGAGCCTTCTTCCCCTAAGAAGTGCCTTCACTGTGGAAACATAGTTTTCTTTTTATACTCCAATGCTTGGTGTCTAACCTGTTTGGGTCCTGACCCTTTTTTCCCTGATCCATCAGGCTGTATTATTGGGAGAAGACCTTCCCTTTTTCGAGTTTCCCTCGATGCCGTTTTTCCTCCTGAGGTGAGGACACCGGTTTATTCTTCTCTCCAGGATCAGGTAACCCACAAACAGTCTGTTAAGACTAGCCAATTCTTGAAGGGTAAGTCTCATGCCCAGCATGATGATGGCTCCGGCCTTGCCCTCAAGACCCCATTGGCAATAAAACCCCGGCGAGAGTCTTCGAGCTCCAAAGCATTTACGGGGTTTCAGGTTGTTCCTGGGGCTCACCCCTCACAGAACATACCTGAGCCGTGCTCGGGGGTGGTATCCGCTTCGAGCGGTACCGATAACCCGGCACCGGCACCGGTGTCGAGTCTTCCACTCTTCACCAGGGATCGTCATCTGGTGTCCTCGGTACCTTCGGGGCCGATCAATACAACCCAGATTGGCTTTCCTGTATCTCCGCCACGCTCGGGGTTGGTACCGGCTTCGAGCGGTACCGATACCCCAGCATCGGCATCGGTGTTGAGTGTTTCACTCTTCACCTGGGATCGTCATCTGGTATCCTCGGTACCTTCGGGGCCGATCGATACCACCCAGATTGACTTTCCTGTATCTTCGCCATGCTCGGGGTTGGTATCGGCTTCGAGCGGTACCGATACCCCGACATCGGCGCCGGTGTCGAGTGTTCCTCTCTTCACCAGGCATCGTCTTCGGATGTCCTCGGTACCTTCGGAACCGATCGATACGACTCCGATTGACTTTCCTGTATCGGCATCGCCGATACCACCACCAGCGTCGGTACCTTCTAGACATGCATCGATAGACTTGCTCCCTTCGATGCCGAGTCTAGAATCGATATCCAGTCTAGATGACTTGGTACCGACGCGTTTCGGAACCGATCCATATCGTTTCCGACTACGCAGTACCGAGGATATTCACCAAGGTTCTCTAGCTACTTCGGTACCGCTTCAGCAGCCCCCGATTACTGCTTCGATGACATTATCATCTCAGATACCGGTATCGGTATCGATGTCGATTCCTGCAGTTCCATCGGTGCCATCGATCCTTTCTATGCCTAGCTTGGAATCGATACCGGGCACTGACGATGCAGTACTAACTGCCTCGAATCAGAACTGTCAGTATCACTGTCCATCTAGCAGGATTCTTTTTCTGCACCAGTCCAGTATGTCTTCTGGTGCTCAAGCTGCTCCTTCAACCTCAGCTTACCCAGGAATAGTTCCTATTGGAGATCCTTCTTTTCAGAAATTTCTCCTTGACATGGCAACCTTTCTTGCCATTCCTATTCCTGGCTCTACTCTTAACCAAGATCCTGCAGAAAAGGAAAATATAATGCTTCCTTTACATCATTCTTTGCAGGATCTTCTTCTGAGGATGTGGGAATCACCTTTAAAGGTTCCTTCGACTTCTACAGCCATTAATGTTCTGTATCAGGTGCCTCCCTCTCCGGGGTTTCAAAAAAACCAACTTCCACATCATTCCATTGTAGTGGAATCAGCAATGAGGAAGGTAAGAAGCAAGAAGAAGCATTCTTCTTATCCGCCAGGTCGTGCATCTAAAGCACTTGATGCCTTTGGACGTCAAACCTTCCAAACCTCTATGCTGGCTTCAAGAATTATTTCATATATTTTTTATATGAGTCTGACACTTCAGGAGGTCACAGAGAAATTATCTCTTTCGTCCCCTTTTTTGTCAGAGCCTAAGGCCACTGACTATTCCTGGCTTCTTAATCATAGCAGGAATATCTCTTGGTTTCTTTCTCGTGCTTCTCTAGACTCTTTTGAGTCTGTTAGCAGATCCTCTGCTATTGCCATTGGAGCACGTCGTAAAGCCTGGCTGCAAGCTTCAGACTTGAGCAGATGGGTGCAACATACACTGGGTAATTCTCCTTGTACTGGAGAAAATCTCTTCAATAAAGAGGCTTTACGTCAGGTTGCTCATTGCTCCACTGACTTCCCTGGTTCTGGAAACCATCCTAAGCCTTCTTTTTCCCCAGGACGTAGGAAATGTCCTACCAAACCTTCTTTCCCTAAGAAAAGAAGGTTTCACCCTTCTCCTGCCCATCCTCCAGATGTACCCAAGCAAGGGACATCTCATCCTAGTCTGAAGTCTCCAGACTCTAACCAGTCTAATCATAACCAGCAACCATAGGTTCCTGTCTGTTGCAATCTACAGTTAACTTCTTCTTAGCAGAAGTTTATTCTTCAAACTCTACACTGGTTTTTTCTTTTTCAGTATGCTAAGCTGTTAGGATACTTTTGTCCATGGGTTACAGAATTCTCCCCTTCTTACTACTACGAAGGGAGGTTACAACTATCCCATGATAGTTTCTGTCCCCACATGGACATCTTTTCCTTCAGCTGACTTACCATATGGTAAGTCACTTTCCAACCCCCTCTCTTCCAGGGTTTCCCCTGCTTGAGTTGGTACCATACTGAAACACTTCTCTTTCTTTCCAGTGTAGACTTTTTGTTATCCTTCAATGCATGCTCTAAACAACTCATCAGACAGGGACAGGAATATCTCCGCTCCCTTTGTCTGTTTTCTCTCTGTTTTTATACAAGAGAATGCCCTCTGCTGTTTTGTTCAGTTGCTGTGCATGCAGGAGTTCCAGTGATTACTTTAATGCTCATTGCAAGCTACTTTCCACTATCTTGCATAATACTACTCACTGCAGGTTATCTTCTTCTAGCCATATCCTTTCCTAGGATGTGGCAACACACCTGACTTCTGTCAGTTTTATCTTACAATTCTCCTGCACAATGCTCTCTGCAATCTTCAGAGAAGCTTTCTACTATGGGCCCTTGCTACAGAGCATTGAACTTTGTCTCTGGGGGGTTTTCCATATAGTAGAAAAAGCTTATTTATTCATTCCATGGCGTGAATGTCCAAGGAGTTCCCAATCTTGCAGGAATCTACCCCTTTTTTTCCTTACAGCTTGGCATTATGCTTTTCTGCTCCACTTGGACTACGCATACTCTTTTAGTGTACATGATACCCCTGTGTCCCTTGGCTGGGTCATCCTGGTGTCTTAGTCTATGCGTTTTTTTGTCCTTTGGACATGTCAGAGTCCTAAAGTACTCCTGACATGCTCTTGCCAGACTGCTATTATCCTCTGTTTTTTCACGCAACCATACTGGTTATTCCACTGAACTACATTCCTGCACCGCAAAAATAGATTCTCTATATATCTTCAGGTGGTTTTCACCCCCTTATTATTAGATGAATCTTTTCCCATCACATTCCCCATGTGAATGTTTTGTGGGGCTCAGTTGCAGGCATGTATCCTCAGACATATATTCCTGTATGTATATGTCCTATACATACATATTTATGTAATCTGTGTGGGCATAAGTCATGCCTATATATATATATATATATATATATCACACATATCTAGACATATATGCACATATATGTAGATATGTATGTATCTCCATATATATATATATATGCCCATTGGGAGATGTCCATAGGACGCTATGTATTACCTACTATCTCCCTAACTGTCTGTGCTATAAAGCTTTTACCTTCTTAAGGGGTCCAGACAGTCAACTTGCCTATTCTCATACGGCTCAGTAAGTGGGAGCGGTTATACACACAATTACTGCTGTGATGTCAACAGCTTCTATTTTTGTTATAGATCTCCCTGTCTATGAAGTATCAAACTTCAATGTCTTCCTATCTCTTACCAGCTAGGAAAGACAGTGTACATCTTCAGTACTTCTGAGTACACTTCTGTTCTCCTTGGGAATAGGGACTTTTTTCCATACCCCCTCTTCCCTTCAGGACTGGGCTAATTCTCCAGATCGGTCAGTCTTCTTCTTTTAGTCCTCAATGTTAATAACTCTGTACCTAAAAGAGTTTCAGCTTTTTCCCATAAAGCTTTCCATTGAAGACCTGCCGTTCTTCTCCTACCCCAGTTGACACCTGGGTCACCTGCCCATTCCAGGTTTGGAACTTCATCCTCACTGCTGTGAAGTTACCTTGAGGATTCCGCTACTGCATCTACAGTACACTCCATCACAGTTCTACTTCCTACAATCCAGTAGGCAAGCTCTATATTGTACTAGTTCATTAAATATTTTAATGATACTTGACATACATTCTAAAGACTCTTTTTTTCTGTAGTCTTTAGATTCGCTGTTCCTCTACAGCTCTTCTCTATTCAACTCCTACCCCCCATCCCTCAGGGGATGCCGGGGATCCAAGTTTGGGAAATGCCGTCCTGTTCCAGGGATACGCATTTTATGGGATCTCCCCTGGCACCCACAGCTAGGGAGTCTCCATATGTGAAGACTCATTCCTGCTTGTTCCTGGAGATAGCACAGTTACTTACCTGTAACAGGTGATCTCTGGGAACAGCAGGAATTAGTCTTCACAACCCACCCACCTCCCCTAGGAGTTGTATCTATCTATCTCCTTTCCTCTTTCTCTCCTTCTGTCTCAGCTATGAAACTCAACTGAGGAGAGGCAGTGGGAAAGGCGGGAAGTCAGCGCGCAGGCGCGAGGGATGCTCCCAAAAGCTTTCTGATTGGATGCTGGGGAGCATTCCCGTGCAGGCTCCGTCGGTACCGATGTACCCTATATGTGAAGACTAATTCCTGCTGTTCCCAGAGATCACCTGTTACAGGTAAGTAACTGTGCTTTACATGGTGTGAGTATATACAAGTTGCTATTTACACGGTATGCGTCATCAACCATGCTGTTTACAGGTAAGCTTGGTTGATGCTGGCGCCCAGGGGTGTGGGTACCTTATCATGTGTTGTGATGTAGGGCCTGGTTGGGGGGGAGGGTCTGTATGGGCGCTGTCATCTGAGTAGTGCTCGAGGAAGAGGTGGTGCTTCAAAGCCTTTCTAAATTGGGCCAAGTCGGAGATTGCTCATATACTGGGTGGGAGGGCATTCCAGCATCTGGGCGCGTAGAAACTAAAAGTCCTGTTTGTCATTGCCTGTGTGCATTGTGTTGTTTCCCTTGGGATTATTAGGGTGTTGATCGCTGCAGGCCTTCTTGATCTGTTGGGGGATGTAGGATGGATAAGCTCCGCAAGAGAGGTTGAGGAGAGCCTGTTGATGGCCTTGAAGGCCATTAGTAGGGATTTAAACAAGAGTCTGCAATGGATGGGGAGCCAGTGGAGATGTCTCAGGATGGGTGTTACATGGTCCTTCCTGGAAGCACCATAGAGAACTCTGGCCGCCGTGTTCATTGCTAGCTGGAGTGGGTTAAGTGTAGACTGCGGGAGCCCTTGTAGGATTGCATTTGCTTAGTCGAAGTGCAGTATCACCAGCGCTTGGAAGATTGTCCGGTAGTCGTCAGGCTCAAGCAGGGGGCGTAGGTGCCTAAGAGTCCGGATCTTATGGTAAACTGCTCTTACTGTGTTGCTTATGTGGGTCTTCATGTCGAGGCGTTGGTCTAGGGTGACTCCTAGGTAACGGATTGTAGACTTGGTAGTTAGATCTGCTTCTTTGACCTTTAAGGAGGTTGAAGGGGTGAAACTTTGGTTCCTCGTGATGAAGAGGACTTCAGTCTTCTTGTGTTGTATTCAAAGGTTTTGTGTTTGGAGCCAGTCTGATACAGCGTCAAAACAGTTGTCAGTGGGGAGAAGTCTGGCTGGTCGGTTTTGAATGGCATGTAGAGCAGTACATCGTCGGCATAAATCAGGCAGTTGACGTTGAAAAATCGGATGAGGGTACAGATGGGCTGCATGTATATGTTGAACATCAGGGCAGAGAGGGAGGATCCCTGCGGAACTCCTTGCCACTGGTGGAAAGGTTTTGATGTTGTCGCGCCGGATCTTACATGCTGCCATCTTTCCGACAGGTATGATTCGCATCAGCTTAGGGCTGCATCTTGAATACCCTTCTCCTTAAGTCGTACCAGGAGGAGCTCGTGGCTTACTGAGTCGAAGGCAGCGGCTATATCTATAAAGATGAGGGCAAATCCTTGACGTATGTTGTTGATTCCAGTGATTATGTTGTTGAAAAGGGTAGTGAGGAGTGTTTCTACACCGTGAGACTCCCTGAAACCATGTTGCTCCTTTCGCACGCATGCATATGCGGACAGCTCAGTGGGCCCTGCGGGACTAGTGGTCACAGGCCACAGGACGCCTTTCCGACAGAGTGGCAGTATCCAAAACTCTGGTGCAATCCCTGCAGTGGTGGTCTCAATTAGGGAACCTCCTGAGAGGGGTACCGTTCCAACTTCCCGTGCATACTAGGGTGCTCACTACGGATGCCTCCTTGATGGGCTGGGAAGCCCATTGTCAGGGCTCGTGCACTCAGGGTCAGTGGACGCCTCAAGAGGTCACACTCCAGATCAACCTGTTGGAATTCCGGGCCATTCGCTTAGCTCTAAAGGCCTTTGCTCCTGTCCTCTCCAACCAGTCTGTCCGGATGCAGACAGACTACCATGTGGCTATGTTCTATGTGAACAAACAGGGGGGCACAGGATCGCGGATCCTCTGCCAGGAGTCTCTGGACCTCTGTACCTTCGCAGTTCAACACAACATGTCTCTCCATGCAGTTTACCTGCCAAGCCAGGAGAACTGCCTGGCAGACAGGCTGAGCAGAGTTCTTCAACCCCACGAATGGCAACTGAACAGGGAGGTTGCCCAGCAGATCTTCAACCACTGGGGCCTCCCATCCATGGATCTCTTTGCCAGTCCACACAATCGTCAGTTGCCCCGGTTCTGCTCCAGGCAGCCCCACCCCCTCAGGGTGGCTGCCGATGCATTTCTTCTCCCTTGGTCGAGGAGCCTCCTCTATGCTTTTCCACCTACGCCTCTGGTAGCGCGGACTCTCTTCAAGATTCACAGGGACAAGGCCTGGGTGATCCTGGTAGCGCCCAGATGGCCCAGACAGCCTTGGTTCCCACTTCTTTTTCAACTGGCGGTGGAAACCCCTCTTCCCTTGGGGGTACAGCCCGACCTCCTCACTCAGGAGCAGGGTTCCCTAGTGCACCCCAATCCCATATCCCTCCATTTGATGGCCTTGCCCCTCTTCTCTTATCCGAAGGTGTAGAAGAAGTGTTGTTAGCCTCCAGGAGGCCATCCACCAGAAAATCCTACGCTTGTAAATGGCGCATGTTCCAAGTGTGGTGTCACCAACATGCTGTGGAACCCTTCTCATCTCAGATTCCCAAGGTGTTACAGTACCTGCATCATCTCTCTGAGCTGGGCCTCAAGTCTAACTCAGTCAGGGTCCACCTGAGTGCCTTGTCCGCTAACCACTCTCGGCTCACCCCTTGGTAGCCAGGTTTCTCAGGGGCCTGCTCCTGCTGAAACCTCCAATCCGCCCTCTAGCGACGGAGTGGGATCTCAACGTGGTCTTGCAGCAACTTACTTGCCCTCCTTTCGAGCCTATGGCAACTTGCCATCTGCGCTTCCTCTCCTGGAAGGTGCTCTTCCTGGTAGCGCTCACATTGGCTAGGCGTGTGAGTGAGCTGCAGGCTCTAGTGTCAGACAGGCCGTACACACAGTTTTACAAGAATAGGGTAGTGCTCTGCACGCACCCCAAATTCCTCCCGAAAGTGGTTTCCTCGTTTCACCTCTACCAAGAGGTGGTTCGTCCCACCTTCTTTCCATGCCACATACCAACAGGGCAGAGGCAGTTCTGCATACCCTGAACTGTAAGAGGGCGCTTGCCTTCTACCTGGAGTGTACACGGGGACATCGGAGGGCATCTCAGCTCTTCGTCTCGTATGACCCTAGCAAACGGGGTCTACCGGTCTCCAAGCACACGTTATCCACTTGGGTGGCAGACTGCATTGCCTGGGCATACAGGGCAGCTGACCTTCAGCTGCAGGGTCGTATTACGGCCCACTGTGTCAGGGCTAAGGCCGCATCAGTGGCTAATCACTGCTCTTTTCTGTTGGCAGACATCTGCCGGGCCACAACTTGGTCTTCAAGCCAGACTTTTGCAGCCCATTACTGCCTGGAGAGGGAGTCCTGATGGGACAGCGTTTTCGGTCAGGCGGTACTCCAGAATCTATTTGAGATTTAGGCAACTCCGGCCCTCTGGTGTGAGGCTACTGTGGGGATGCATTCTCGGAGAAAGTTCTCTCGCTACTGTTGCGCCTCGCCTAGAGGGAGCCTTTTTTCAGCTATAGGTTCTCTGTAGCCTGTAGCTAGGGAGTCCCATATATGAGGACTGACTTCTTTCTTGCTTCCTGGAAAAAGCGTAGTTACTCACCTGTAACAGGTGTTCTCCAGGGACAGCAGGAATCAGTCCTCACGACCCTCCCTCCTCCCCTGGAGTGGCAGTCCTATTATTGCTTTTTATTATTTTTGCCGTCTTTTTAGCTATGTCATCTGACTGAGCAAGATGGCAGCCTTGGGTGGGAAGGGGACCGCGCATGCGCGAGGCATTCCCAAAGCTTTTCTTTGAAAGCTGGGGAAATTGCTCCACACGAGGGCTCTATCGGCGCCGACGTCACCCATATGTGAGGACTGATTCCTGCTGTCCCTGGAGAACACCTGTTACAGGTGAGTAACTATTCTTTATATGCTAATGATATGCAAATTACAATTCCCATAAAATATACTTAGGCTGAGACGATGGAGTTGTTACATGTCTTAAGTTTCATTGAAGTATGGTGTAAGGAAAACTGTCTGACTAAACTGTAAGAAAACAGAAATTTTAGGATATAGCCATAGAACAATCCCTATAATATATGAGCAAAATGTCTAGTGTGTCCAGTACCAGCCCTAGAATTGGTCCAAAGTGTTGGAGCCCTAGGTGAACCTCAAGCTTTGACCTCCTCTGGCTGTCAAAATCTATTGATACTAAATAGCGCGGTATATAAGAATTTGTAATAATAATAATAATTATTATTATTATTTAGCTTTGAATTGCCTGCTTTTGCTGCCCTCCAATGGTTACTGACCTAGGCAACCATCTACTTTACCTAGTGGCTGGTCCAACCCTGAGTATGTCACAGATGTGTTTATAAACCTAGGAGTGGTTTTAGATGATGCCCTCTCAATTAAGGTTCAGGTTAAAAAGAGTGATTAGAGCTGTTTATTCAAAATGTGTATGTTTCAGAGATCACACAAAACTCCGACTTCATTTTCCCCCCGCGACATCAAGATAGGCACCACAACCATACCCATACAATCAGAAGTGAAATACCTCGGAGTGACAATGGACAAAGAACTTAACCTTCAGTCCCACATCAACAGAACCACCAAAAATGCATACCACAGGATGAGACTAGTACGACGCCTCAAGCCCCTCCTCACTCAGGAACACTTCCGCACAGTTTGTCAAGCACTAATAACCCCAATCCTAGACTTCTGCAACCCAATCTATCTAGGTCTAACGAAACAGACACTAAGACCATTGCAATTGGCACAAAACACTGCAGCACGCATAATTGCTGGCACTACAAGACAAGAATACATCACACCCACCCTAAAAGAGCTCCACTGGCTGCCTATTAGTGCCCGCATTAGATACAAAACAATCATAAACATTTTCAAAATCAAACATCAATCATCAGCTTTCAGCCTACACCCACTCATACAACCAGACAACAGCACAAGACCGAGAAGAAGAGGCACATCCATCCGTGTCAACACACCTAAAGATATCAACAGGGTACGCAAGGACACCGAAAAACGAGCCTTATCAAAGGCGGCACCAACAATCTGGAATGCCCTCCCCGACTAACTGCGTTCAACAACAGACCTTAAGGAGTTCAGGAAACTACTGAAGTCAACCCTCTTCATAGAACACTACGGTGACATTACTTAAACCATGCAACAGGCACCTCAATTCCCCCCACATGTCACTATAATTGTAATTAAGCAAGGAACTCATACCCATAGCATTGTAAATAGCGCACGCTGTAAATAGCACCACAAGAATCAACGTCCAGACACGCTCACGCGCATACACTACTCACTGCATGTACACACTATACACTGTATCTTATTGATTGTTTGCTGTTCAGACCGCCTTGATTGTAGGATAAGGCAGTATAGAAATGCATTTAAATAAATAAAAATTACGTTATATTTCTGCTGAAGTTTTTAGAGCCATGTTAGATTGCTGCATTAGTACTGTCAGGAATAGGCTTTGGTAATGCTGTTTATATTGGCTTACCAAATTCTTCAGATATTCAGCAGCCAGACTGGTGGCTGGATGTCCTGTCATATTACTCCATATTTGGAGAAATTACATTGACTACGTATTGAAGACTAAATTATGTTTAAAATCCTGTTGCTATTCATTAAGATTTTTTTATAAAGAGGCCCCTGATTACTTGAAGTCACTGAATGCTCCTTGCCATCCTACTAATAGATAGTTTAATTTGCAAGGTAAAAATTTGCTAGTTATTCCATTGTGTGCTGCAGCTAAGTTATCTATAACAAGGGCCAGAGAATTTTATTTTATTTATTTTATTTTTATTTAATACTTCTTATATACCGCGCTATTTCTCATCAGTGCGGTTTACGTCGAACATTAAACACTTGGACATACATATTTTGTCCTACGTTTACATAAAACAGGGTTATAACAAGGAGTTAACTGGGGAATCTATATACATATGAGAATTTAGCTTCAAATAAATAACGGGTTGAATCATAACAGGTTTTCTGTTCCTTATCGTTCCTCCAGTCCAGTCCCTCACCGCTGGGTAGTGCACCTCCTTCTGCAGCATGGAGACTGGGCATGTCAGAATTCTGATGCCTCTGGCACATATACCGGTGGCACCTCCCACCAGCTTCCAGTGTGCTCAGTCTCCATGCAGCTGGAGGAGCTAGTGAACCTAGGTGCTGGGCTCACCAGAGGAGCATATAAGCAGCTTTAGTTAGGTTTCGTAGTGAATTCTGGGTTTGGTTTTATCCCTATCCTTTGTTTTGGGTGCATTAATATAAGCATGTTGAAAAAAAAAAAAAGAGGAAGTCAGAGCTGAACAGGGCAGTTGAAGGGGGCAGTTGGAAGAGGATTCCTGCTCTATCTTCAACCCGATCTTTATTTCCTTTGTGCCTTGTTGCACTCCCCTCCTTGTCTGTACGGAGGGGAGTTGTTTCTGTTGCCTACTCTTTGGAATTCCTTGCCATAGGACTTTAGAGATTAATCTAACTTGCAAGATTTTAGGAAAAGTAAAAAAATTTTTATTTTTACAAGCATATGCTTCAGTTCTTTGAAAAGGATTATGTGGTTTTGTCTAAATGTCTTGGTTTATATGCATATTTTTGTTTAGTGTTTAAAAATTGTAATCCACTAAGAATCTGGGATTTTTAAAGATAGGTGTAATAGAAGGCTCATTCAATAAAATAAAATAAACCACTTGGACCTATATGCAGTTCTAAACGCGCTGCAGGCTTTCAGAAATCAAGTTGCCAACAATATTGTGATAATCCAAATAGATAATCAGGTAGTCATGTTCTACCAAAGTAAACATGCTCTGCTTTCCTTTGTCACGAAACTGCCATGGTATGAAACTGGAGTATTTCCTTCAGAATGACCCTAGAGAGAGACAGATTAACTAGTTTGTCTCCTAGCTTCCCACAAATGGTCCCTGGGTTAGGTTATAATAAACAGAACCTTCTTTTTTAGGACATGCCCGAGGTGAGGCTTTTTTGGCAGCTGGCTGGAACAGGAAGATACCAGCCTTGTGTCCTATGAGGAGGTTGGAAAGTACACTAACAGCAAATGCCTAACTAGAGGAGAGACGTATACCTCAGCTGCAAGGACGGCGTTTTTTGGGATTCCGTTACCTGAATAGCGAATAATTCAGCATTTGATACAGGGCCTGTGGCTCGAAACGCGCGCGTCATGCTAATGTTTTTCCTTTAGAGTGACGGAACGACAAAGCTGTGATTGAGAGACTTAAGCTAAGTACCTATTTTATGTTGTTCAAAATTATTGATTGGTGATACAGGACCATAAATAAGAAAAAAGGCAGCTAGCTGTCTGGTGTGGGATAGATGGCAGTGCTATCCCTCCTACAGCTTAGCTTCGACAAAAAATAATATAAAAATAGTGAGGTGATGATTCAGTGATTCTTGATGTTTTGATAACTTCACTAGCCGTCAAGATTTCTTATGAGTATCCTCTCATCTTATAGTGGTGCAAATCTTGATAGTTCTGTAGTCCCTTCTGAGTTATGAGCCAAAACAGATTTGGTTTTTTTTGGGGGGGTTGAAGTTCAAATTTGTTCAGCTTTCACAGTTATACCAAGAAATTCATCTTGTATGAAACAGCATTGAAATACAGAAAATAAACTGGAAAAAAATGTAAAGGAAAATAACTATCAATGCAAACAATCCACAGTTGTGATAAGGAAGGAGAGCACAATTTCAGGAAATCATCACAAAAACAAGAAGAAAATTATATATTTCCACATTCTTTAGGAACAAGCAGAAAGTCTGTCCTCACATATGGGTGACATCGGCACCGATGGAGCCCTCATGGAAGCATCTCCCCAGCTTTCAAAGTAAGCCTTTGGGAGGTGCCACCATGCATACGTGGTACCCTTCCCACCCAAGGGTACCATCTTGCTCAATCTCCCTTTTTACGCCGAGCACTTCAGATGTCTGTCTGTTTTTCCCTGGAAAAAGTTGTGTTTTGTCGACCTGAGTTCAAACTCTCTCTGGTTGTGCACTGGTACTCTTCCTACCACCCGAACCCGCTGCCCCAGCACCGAGTCTCAGTTCCCTTCGTTTTTTCCTTCCTTTTGGCACCTTCACACCCTTTTTTCTCCAGCTCGCAGCACCGTGGGTCTTCGACCTCGCTGGGGTACTTTCTTCCCCCATGGCTACCAGTGACTTTAAGAAATGTGATCGGTGTGCCAAGATAATGTCCCTCACTGACACACATGACTGCTGCCTATGCTGCCTAGGGCTGGACCACGACCCCACAGCTTGCAATCTGTCTAAAAAGATGTCCACCAAGGCCCTTAAGAGCCATCAGCAGCAGCATGATGAGTTCTTCCCGGAGTCCCCAGCTCCAAAGGCCAAGGCCCTCTCTGAAGCCACGGAATCCCATGATGCCACTGTGGACCCCGGTCGATGCCATGGCTCTTCAGAAAGGGGGTCTCCCTCAAGGGAATACAAGAAGAATAAGAAACCCTCAAAAGCAGATCTCTGGACGGCTCTGATGGATCGGGTAAGCCCCAGGCCAGGTCCCACAGTCCTTAACAGCTGTCAGAAAGATCTGAGTGGGAGCGGCCTACCAAGATTGCTTGAAAGGAGTCGACCGCAGATCGGTCTCGGTCGCCAGAGCCTATCCTTGTTGAGGACTCCCTTTCAGGGGAACTGGCACCAGGCCCAAGTTTCTCTGTGCCTGCGCCAATGGCTGCAGTGTCTTCTGGACTCGAATCCAGGATGGCGGCCATGGAGCGCAGTCTGACTGCCTTCATGGACCAGCAGCGGACATTGCTGTCCGGTACTACCGGTTCCTCTGCCCAGACTATCGGGCCCTCGACGTCAATCCTCTGCCTAGGTTCCACTCAGTGGGACTGAGGTCTTCCCCAACTAGCGTTCATGGCACCAGTTGTGGGGCCTCTATGGGACATGGGCAGGGTTCTGGCCCTATGCCCACAAGCTGCCCTCCCTTGAATCTTCCTCCGACTGCTCAGAGTGGTAGACCGAGGATGACGAGTCCCTGGACACCCGATGCCATCGCAATGTCCCCTCAAACTTGCCACCCTCGGAGCCCCGGTGTCGGGCCCTGTCCGAGGACATGGCATTCCTTGACTCCGTGCAGGATATGTCAAAATCCCTCGTATTCCCAATGGAGTCAGAGGAGGACCCTCGGATGGAAGAATTAGAAATCCTTCAGTACGAAGCACTGCCAAGGGAATCACTCACAGTACCCATCCCACCCTTTTTGGAACGGCTAATGCTCCATATGCGGGAGACACCGGCATCGGTGCCAGTGATGAGCAAGCGGCTCGACTCAATGCATCGGGTCCACTGGAGCCCTGGCTTCCAGAAGTCACAGCTGCTGATGCATGGTGGAGTCAGCCATGCATCGGCTCAAGAGCCAGAAGACGCACTTTTCAGTGCCCCCGGGTAGGGAGACTCACACCTTGGATGCCCTCAGCAGAAAATGCTGCCAGGGCTTAATGCTCATCAGCCTGATTCAGGCCTACCAACTGTACATGGGTATGTACCTGAGAGACCTGGTGAAGGAACTCTCCGGGTTCTCGGCTGGGCTCTCTGAGGAACCCCTGCAGTGATTCAGGAAACTGTCCAAGGCCATCTGTGAGTGCTCCAAATTCATGACTCAAGTAGCCTATGACTGCTTCGAATCAGCAACTAGAGTAGCTGTGGCGGGCATCGGTGCCCGACACCAGGCCTAGCTACAGTCTTCCAACCTCAAGCAATGGGTTCAGGACAAATTGCTCGATGTCCCATGTCAAGGGGAGAATCTCTTTGGCAAACCCATGACAGAAAAGGCTGCCGAGTTGGAGTCTGAGTTCATGACGAGGACCAGGCTCCCCAGTGGAAGGGCTCAGGTAAAAAGCCCTTTTACCCGAAGAAAGGGGCTGCTTACAAAAGCTCCCCATATTTTCAGGCCTCCCCTGCAGAGTCAGCAGGCTAAGGGATATGGGCAAGGCCTTCGTAAGCAGAAGGCTCTCAAGCCCCTGGCCCTGGCTCTGACCCAGCCAGGAGGAAGCTTTTGATTCCTTGAACATAGCCGCTCTACCCCAAGGAGGACAGCAGTCCACAGAGAGACGTCTAATCCTGTATGCCCACAGGTGGCAAGCCATCACCACTGATTCCTGGGAATTCCAGGTGGTCAGGGAGGGGTACTTCCTCCACCTATCTCAGACACCTCCTCCTTTCTTCCCGGAGAGCCCCCCAGATCTCCCCTTCACTGGAACCTTCTATTGAAGGAGCTTGCAGACCTTCTTGAGGACAAAGTGGTAGAACCAGTACCCCCATCATCTCAGGGGAAAGGGGTTCTACTCCAGGTATTTCCTTGTGCCTAAAAGAATAGGGGACCTAAGGCCCATCCTAGAGCTGTGCAACCTGAACAAGTTCAAGATGTTCTCCCTTGGAACATTGCTTCCTTATCTCCAGCAGGGAGACTAGCTATGCTCCTTGGATCTGAAGGATGCCTATACCCACATCCATATTCATCCCAGCCACAGGCAGTGCCTTCGCTTCATGGCAGGGGGCGGTTACTACCAGTATAGGGTACTACCCTTTGGCCTGGCCTCCACCCACAGGATCTTCACCAAATGCCTGGCAATAGGAGCTGCCATCCTCCATCTCTAGTAGGTATTTATCTTCCCCTATCTCAACAACTGGCTTATAAAAGAAGGCACGTCCACAGAGGTGCAGCAAGCCATAGCACACACCATCCAGGTCTTGAAACATCTGGGATTCATGATAAACTACCCCAAATCCCACCTCCTCCCGATGCAATGTCTGGAGCTCATAGGAGCAAGGCTGGACTCTCTTCAGGCAAAGGCCTTCCTTCCCCTGGACCGGGCAGACCATCTCAGGGCATTGGCCAGAGATGTACAACACTGTCCCTCAGTGTCAACTCAGCTTCTACTGCGTCTACTCAGACACATGGCCTCGATGGTCCATGTCACCCCAGATGCTCATCTGCACATGAGGGTCGCTCAGTAGTGCCTTTGGGACCGGTGGACATAGGCCACGGACTGTCTCCAAGACAGTCTCAATGACCCGCCAGCTGGCAGAATTTCTGACTTGGTGGCAAAATCCCCGACACCTGCAGGTGGGGATGCCTTTCCAAACCCCCAGCCCTCTAAGGGTCCTCACTTCGGATGCCTCCCTGCTGGGATGGGAAGCCCACTGTGAAGAACTTTGCACCCAGGGCAGCTGGTCTCAAGCTGCCGAGGGCAACCAGCAGATCAACCTCCTGGAGCTTCGGGCAATATATCTGGCTCTTCGAGCATTCTGTCACCGCCTGAGACACAGCCAGTGCTGATCCAAACAATCGGGTGACAATGTTCTATGTGAACAAGCAGGGGGTCATGGGGTCTCGCGCCCTCTGCTGAAAAGCGATGACACTCTGCTCCTACACAATTCAGAAGGGAATACTCCTGCGGGCAGTATAGCTACCAGGCCAGGACAACGCTCTGGCGGACAGACTGAGCAGGGTCCTCCAGCCACAAGAGTGGCAGCTGGACCCCAGAGTAGCCAACCAACTCTTTTGGCTCTGGGGGACCCCATGGATGGGCCTCTTTGCCAGACTGGACAACTACCAGTTGCCTCCCTTCTGTTCCCAGCAGCCCCACCCGTCCTGAGTAGCGGCAGATACGCTCCTCATCCCTTGATTGGACGACCTAATGGTATGCCTTCCCATCCAAGGCACTGATTGACAAAACACTCTTCAAGGCTCTTCGCGATAAACTGTCGCTGATTCTGGTGGCTCCACTGTAGCCCAGGCGACCGTGGTTCCCGCTACTCCTCCATTTGTCAGTGGAGACTCCAATCCTCCCTGGGGAACTCCCTGGGGCAATTGTCTCAGGAGGAGGGCTCTCCTGCACCCCAACCTGAGGTTCCTATCACTGACAGCATGGCTGCTGAAAAGGGTGACCTTAGCCTCTTTCAACTTCTCGGGTGAAGTGGAAGAGATCCTGCTGGCCTCCCGTAAGACCTCTACCAGGAAAGCTTATGCCTTCAAATGGCACAGGTTCTCGTCTGGTGCACAGAGCAGCAGGTGAACCCGTTCTCC
Source organism: Ichthyophis bannanicus (assembly GCA_033557465.1). NCBI lineage: Eukaryota > Metazoa > Chordata > Amphibia > Gymnophiona > Ichthyophiidae > Ichthyophis > Ichthyophis bannanicus. Next base: position 525,959,069 of record CM066031.1, on the reverse strand, counting down.
TGCCCAGTGCAGCTGTAGTACCTTCTTCATCTCTCACAATCCGGGCTCAAATAAAACTCAGAGTGCACCTCAGTGCTCTGGCGGCGCATCACCATCCTGTTTAGGGCAAGCCCCTTTCAATCCAGCCACCCGCTCCTTGAGAGGACTTCTGTTGTCCAAACACCCTGTCCGGCCTCCAGCAATGGAATGGGACCTCAATGTAGTATTGGCGCAGCTCACTTGCCCACCATTTTAGCCTCTAGCTACCTGCCACTTGAGGTACCTCTCATGGAAGGTCATGTTCCTGGTAGCGCTAACCTCCACTCGCATGGTCAGCGAGCTCCAAGCCCTGGTGGCAGAGGCACCATATACCAGATTCTATAAGAACAGGGTCATGCTACATACACATCCCAAGTTCCTTCAGAAGGTGGTATCTCCTTTCCATCTCAACCAGGAAGTGGTGTTACCTACCTTCTTTCCAAGGCCTCATTCCAGCAGGGTGGAGACAGTCCTTCACACCCTGAATTGTAAGAGGGCCCTGTCTTTCTACGTTCAGTGGACCCAGAGCCACCGGAAAGCTGCTCAGGTTTTTGTTTCTTATTACCCCAGTCGGCTGGGGGAAGCGGTGAACAAATGGACACTGTCCACCTGTGTGGCAGACTGCATTACTTTAGCCTATGAACAGACTGGGCTCACACTAGATGGCCGGGTCATGGCTCACAACGTCAGGTTCATAGCAGCCTCTGTGGCAATCCTGCGCTCCGTCCCATTGCTGGACATCTTCTGGACCGCCACCTGGTCTTTAGTCCATACCTTTGCAGATCATTACTGCCTGGAAAGGGAGTCCCAACAGGACATCCGCCTTCGGCCAGGCTGTGTTCCTAGTCTTTTTGGGGTCTAGGCATCTCCAACCCTTTGACCCTTCTGTGTTCAGGCTACCGGAGCATTGGTTTCCATTGGACACACGGGTCTTATTGTAGTCTATATCTGCGGACTCAATTGCTGCTGCTCACGGCTCCCCCTGAGGGTGACAGTGGCCTTTTCTACGGGCTTTCAGTAGCCTGTAGCTTGGGTGTCCCATATGTGAGGACTGACTTCCTGCTTTTTCCTAGAGAAAGCGTAGTTACTCACCTGTAACAGGCGTTCTCCGGGGACAGAAGGAATCAGTCTTCACAACCCTCCCTCCTCCCCTAGGAGTTGCCTCCCTACCTTGTTTTATTTTTACTACCATCCTAGCTATGTCTTCTGATTGTACAAAAATCTGGTGAATATCTCCCTCCAATTAAATAAGTTTTAATCCGATATTCTATGATATGGTAATGTGTTCTCAAACGTATTTCACATTTTTCACTTCATTTCACTATTTTCCCAAATATACTATAATGCTCTTATAATAAGAACCTATGGTCTCAGGCAAAAATTGGCACTGCTCTGGGTGAGTCTCCCTTGAGCTATGTGCTCCAATAGCATCAACGACCATATAAACAAGGTTCCTATGATTGAGTACCACACGTTACAATTTCTCAAAAATCGGACTTATCTTAAGTTTTGATCCAGTTTTGTGAATTGTGCCAATATTGCAATTGCCCCAACGCCACCTCACCGGTATCTATTCCACGTTTCAATTCTTCTTCAGGGGGTATGCAATCTGTGAATCAGCACTGTCCATAAAGAAATGCAAGAACGTTACTACAGAAACAGGTCTCATGTGCTCCATCAGTGGCGAATCTGTACATGCATGATTTTGAACAACGATGGTTGACCATCTCACCCTATAAACATCACCTTATACTGTGGAAGCGTTTTATTGATGATGTGTTTGCCTTGTGGAGGGGATCTGCCACAGAGTTATTGGAGTTCATTAAATGGCTTAATGGAGTGGATCCCCATATAACATTCACACATACGTATCATGAACGGAAGGTGTTTTTTTTAGATGTCGAGGTTCAGAAGAGTTTACAACGTTGGACAACATGGGTCCACAAAAAAACGACCGACAGGAACATGATTCTTCATTACATCAGTCAGCATCCGAAACAGCTTAAGGATAGCTTGCCTCTATCACAATTTATTAGATATCGTCCTAATTGCTCATGTTTAGAAGATTATAAAATGCAAGCGAAGACGTTGACTAAGAACTTTCAATCGAGGGGTTATCCAATTTCAGTGGTAAAAACCGCTTACAAAAGAGCACTTTATAATAATAGGGGGTTATTATTACAACCCTGTAGGGCTAATTCAAATGTAGGGATGGATGAGGATAATATCAATCTGATTACCCGATATTCCCCCTTGAGTGGTTCTATAAAACGCATTCTAAAGAAACATCAAAACGTATTGAGTGCACTTCCTGGTTTACAAAACAAGCATACGCTGTGTGTGGACATGTTCGCCGAATCTTAAAGAGAAGTTGAGCCCCGCGAAATTACGAGGAGCCCAGTTGATAAGTGGCACCGGTGGAGGACACAGAAAGTGTGGTCAATGCACTATATGCTGTATAACTGAAGACACCGATGACTTCACCTATCACGGGAAACACTATGTTTTGCGACATCAAACTTCTTGTGTTACGGACTATATAGTCTACGGCATCAGATGCCCTTGTGGGCTGCTGTATGTTGGTCAGACTGTTCGTCAACTAAAAGTTCGGTTGGGAGAACACCGTAGTCGAATCAACTGTAAAGTGATTGAAGCCCCATTAGTGGCTCATTGTCTGCAATATAAACAAGGATTTCAAGATTTGCGATGCTTTGGACTGGATCGGGTACTGGGAGGCAGTTCCGGCAGATCCAGAGCACAAACTCTTTTACTACGAGAGCAAAAGTGGGTATATAAACTGCAATCAGTTTCTCCGGGAGGTCTCAACAGTATGATTGAATGGAGAGCTTGCCTGTAAAAATTAACTGTTAGTTTTATTCATGATTTAGAAGTTGGTCCGGTAATGTCATTTGTAACAGCGTTTGGGGAGTCTGACGTCATTGGTGAACAACTATTTAACCCCCTTGAGTCAAATTCGAACTCGCATGTGCGGCGTTTTTTGAGAGAGCTGACAAGCCTTGGATAACACGCTGTTGATGGCATAAGCCTATTTTTACAAATAATCCAGTCTAGTTAAGGTATGACCAATTTTTGAATACTCATCTAGTAATGATCTTTAAAGAATAATGTTTCTGTAGTAACGTTCTTGCATTTCTTTATGGACAGTGCTGATTCACAGATTGCATACTCCCTGAAGAAGAATTGAAACGTGGAATAGATACCGGTGAGGTGGCGTTGGGGTAATTGCAATATTGGCACAATTCACAAAACTGGATCAAAACTTAAGATAAGTTCGATTTTTGAGAAATTGTAATGTGTGGTACTCAATCATAGGAACCTTGTTTATATGGTCGTTGATGCTATTGGAGCACATAGCTCAAGGGAGACTCACCCGGAGCAGTGCCAATTTTTGTCTGAGACCATAGGTTCTTATTATAAGAGCATTATAGTATATTTGGGAAAATAGTGAAATGAAGTGAAAAATGTGAAATACGTTTGAGAACACATTACCATATCTTAGAATATCGGATTGAAGCTTATTTAATTGGAGGGAGATATTCACCAGATTTTTGTACAGTCAACACCCTCTGTAAGCAGACCGCCTTAGTCTTTAATGTCTTCTGATTGAGCAAGCTGGCACCTTTGAGCAGGAAGGGGACCACGCATGCCTGGTGGCATCTCCCAAAGGCTTTCTTTAAAAGCTGGGGAGATGCTTCCGCGCAGGCTCTGTCGGCGCCAACGTCACCCATATGTGAGGACTGATTCCTGCTATCCCCGGAGAACACCTGTTACAGGTGAGTAACTATTTATTTATTTATTTATAAATTGCTTATATACCGCACTTTCCCATAGGTTCAAACGCGGTTTACATATAGCAATTTTACGAATGGCATAACAATGGGGATACCTATTCGTATTACATAGAACATTTGTAACTATTTACAGAGAACAGAGTTAACTATATGCATAAAATGGGAACATGTCCCTCGCACTAACCATGTGCAACTATATACAGCGTGTAACTATTAGGTAAAGATGTGAATGGGTCCATCGCTCTGACAGTGTATTGCTATGTACACATGTGAGGTTTTGCTAGTTAACTTTTCTTGTCTAAGGTAAACTGGGTTAGGCTCAAATTGTACTTTGGATTGAGTTGCTATGAGTGTGTAGTAGGTTATTGTCTTCTTGTGTGTCAGTGGTTGTTAAAGGGCCAAAGTGGGTACTGAAGAGGTGTGTTTTAATCCTTTTGCGAAATAGTTTGATGTCATTTATCTGTCTAATATCGTCCAGTAGGTTGTTCCAGAGAGTCGGAGCAATGTGAGAAAATGCTTTGTTCGTAAATTTTTTTGGTGGTTCTATTCTGTTTCTTTTCTTACTACTTTGATTACGATTTGGGGTTTCCCTGGAGATAGAGTATTAAGGAACGATGGTGCTAGGTTGTTGATAAACTTTAAATGTCGTTACCAGAATTTTGTAGCTTATACAGTGATGTATTGGTAGCCAGTGTAGTTGGAAAAGAATAGGGGTAATATGTTGGATGGATCGTGCGTTCAGGATAGTTCTGGCTGCTATATTTTGCACAAGTTGGTGCCTTCTGAGGTTTTGTTTAGAGACACCGTGGAGAACGGTGTTTGCAAAATCAAAGTGGGGTGTGATGATGGCTTTATCTTAGAGATTACATGGTCAGAACCAAATGAAAGGATCTTAATGACAGTGGTTACGTAAACAGGCAGTTCAAATCAGCTCACAAGAACGTTTTGTTAGTGCTGAATCACTAAAGCATTTTGAGATGAAGGCAAGAATAATGTTGTATAAAGTTGAATCGTATTGAGGAAAACATAGGAAATGATTTATTAGGTGTTTTCTCATTCATTTTCTACTTATTGTCTTGTTATTCAGTCCCATAGAGTTTGCAGCAAAAGTGCATATAGATAATTTAATATATTCTAAATGAAAGTAATATTTCAGATTCTAATATGTACTAGGTTATACTAAAGTATATTCTAGACGTTTATCTTCTGTAGTTTTTCTCTATCTTTTGAATTCTACTAGGTGGATGACAATATTCCTCTTAGAGTGATGCTGCTTCTAATGGATGAAGTCTTTGATTTAAAGGAGAGAAATCAGTGGCTACGAAGAAATATCAAAAACTTACTACAGCAACTAATTAGGGCAACACATGGTGATACAATTAATCGGTATGTTTTTGCACTTATGGATCCTTGCATGGGAGTGCTATTGACTCGTATCTGAGAGACACTTATTTATTTAATTAGCTTTTTGATGCCTGTTTTGGCATCAAGTTTAAATCTCTTCCAGGATTTCAGGTGACATGGAAATGTGTGGAATAGATTTACATTGCTCTTTTAGAAGCTAAGCATTTGTCTCTTAATGCTAGCATGAAATATCTGATCTGTGGACTAGCCTTATAAGAGGTATGTTTACTAAAGGTTATAACCCTTTGATTTCTATGGGTGCAGTGGCATTTAACATACATTAATTTCATTAATGTGTGTTAACCTTTAGTAGATGTAGCCCTAAGTTAAACTAGTACAAGTTTTGTTTTCTGGACTAAAAATTGTAATAGTACAAAATATCAGTAGTGTAATATTTCAAATAGGGTTACATGTATATATTAACATACTCTCCAATATAAACACATTGCTAGGACTTTGGCTATCTGTAATGCCCTTGTAACATTTGTCGTATTTGAATAGGACATAAAGCATTAAATAAAATATTTCTCTTGTTTTTATTTAGAAAAATTGTTGATCATGTAGATTGGATGACATCACCTGAGCAAGTGGCTGATTTTGTAAAACGTTTTAGGTATGTTTTAAAGGAATCTTTCTTTCGCTCTTAAAAATTTTGGAATTTTTCCCTGATTAATATAACCCTATTGCATGTATTTAAAACCATTTAGATCTTCATAAACATATTTAATCTTTTCATTTATATTAAAATGAGTTAGTCAGATTCCACAAAATACCTAAACACTACTTTCTTTACTCTTCTTTTGTGTATTCTTAGCTTTCTCCAGGAACAAGCAGGAAGTCAGTCCTCACATATGTGTGAAGTCGGTGCCAACGGAACCCCTGTGCGGAGCATTTCCACAGCTTTCAAAGAAAGCCTTTGGGAATGCAGCGAGCCTGTGCAGTTCCCTTCGTGGCCAAGGGTGTCATCTTGCTCAGTCTTTTCTGCGGAGCCCGACGGACGTGAGTTCGTGTCACCCGGGAAGAGTTGATTTTTTTCTGCAATTATCGCGTTGTCTTATCTGGTTCGACACCGGTTCCCCTTCCCGCCTGGGCTCGGTACACCAGTATCGAGTCCAGAGTTGTGATTTTCGTTTTTTGTCCTTCGTGACTAGCGTTCACGCTCTTTTTGTGTTTTCACTGGCAGCCCGGTCTTTTGACCTTGCAGGAGCCCTTTTTCCCCCGATGGCTGCCAGCGGGTTCATAAAGTGTGATCGGTGCAAGAAACTTATGCCTCTCACCGATACACGTGATTGCTGCCTCCGATGCCTCAGGCCTGACCATGACCCGCTGGCCTGCGGCCTGTGCGGCAAAATGTCGTCGAAGGCGCTTCGGAGCCATCAGCATCAACAAGAGAGAATTTTCCCTGACTCCACGTCCGGCCAGGCCCGAACTTCGTCAGAGGCCTCGACATCTCGGGAGTCCAACCCCGAGCACCGTCGGGGTTCCTCTGAAAGGGAGTCTCCCTCCCGGGAGCACTGAAGGAAGAAAAAGCTCACGAGGGCATCGTCAGTGGAGGCTCCTGGTTCCTCGAGGGCCAGGTCGCGTAGCCCTGACTGCCGCCCCGAGCTCTCGGAGTCGGAGAGGCCTTCCAAGCCACCTCGTATGGAGCCGGAGTCCCCGAGTCACGTAAGTGCAGTTGTCCTCATAGACTCTCCTCTGGGGGAGCCGATGTCGGGCCCCATACCATCGGGGCCCGAGTCGGGGGCTGCTGAGTCTCCTGAGCTTGGACTCAGGTTGACGGCCTTGGAAAGCAGCTTGGCTGCCTTCATGGAACAGCAGTGGGTGCTGATCCATGGTCTGAACGGTGCATCTGCCCCGACCACCGGGACCTCGATGTCCAAGTCAACCCCGGAGACCGAGTCTATCCTCGGTAAAGGTCCCCCTCGACCTTCCGTGTGGGGCCGAGGTCATCGACGCCGATACCCTTGGCGTCGGGGTGAGTGGCACCTAGGCCCACACGGCCGGAGCCGCTTGATTCCTCGGAGTAGGAGTGGGAGATGGACAAGAAGTCCCTGGACACCTTCCGGACCCAGTGCATCCCTTCGGACTCACTGGAGTCCGAATCTCGGAGCTCCCCGGAGGATACCCGGTTCTCGGACTTCGTGAGGGACATGGCCAAGGCCTTGGCCTTCGCTGCAGACGCCGAGAAGAAGCCTCGAGCCGAGGAGCTCGATGCCCTCCAGTATGACTTTCCTCCGAAGGAAGCCTTTTCTGTACCGGTTCCTCCGATGCTGGAACAGCTGCTCTTCCGTATGTGGGAGGCACCGGCCTCGCCGCCGGTTCTTAGCAAATGGGTCGATTCCATTTATCGAGTCTGTAAGAGCCCTGGGTTCCAAAAGGCGCAGCTACCGCACCACTCCATGGTTGTGGAATCGGCCATGCACCATCTGAAGAGTCAGAAGATGCACTCCTCGGTGCCCCCCGGCCGGGAGACCCGGAACCTGGATGCCCTCGGTAGAAAGTGCTTCCAGGGCTCTATGCTGTCTTGCCGTGTCCAGACCTACCAGCTGTACTTGGACATTTACCTACCAGACCTAGCAAAGGAGATTGCCGGGTTCTCAGCTGGCCTCTCCGAGGAACCTTTGCAGAGGTTCAAGGCTTTGTCAACAGGGATTCGAGAGTGCTCGAAGTTTATCTCTCGAGCAGCCTATGATGGCTTCGAGGCTTCGGCCCGGGGAGCCGCAGCCAACATCGGTGCACGCCGTCAGGCCTGGCTACAGTCATCAGACCTGGAGCCATGGGTGCAGGATAAGTTGGTCAATGTCCCTTGCCGAGCTGAAAACCTCTTTGGTATGCCCATGACTGAAAAGGCTGCGGAAATCGAAACTGAGACTCTCACCAGGACGAGGCTGTCCAGGAAGACTTCTGCCCCTTCTCAGAAAAAGAAGGGCTCCGGGAAGAAGCCCTTTTTCCCGAGGAAGGGTGCTGCCTACAAATCCTACCCTCAATATCAGGCCTCTCCAGCTCCCCAACAGGGCCAGCAGGCTAAGGGGCAGGGGCATGGGCCCTGTAGGCAGAAGACCCCCAAGCCGCCAGCTCCGGCTCCTGCACGGCAGGGAGCGGGGTTTTGACTCCCACAGCTGGCTCCACTCAGCACAGGAGGTCGGCTGACCCTGTACACCTACAGGTGGCCAGCCATCACAGGGGATACCTGGGTCCTCAGCATAGTCCAAAAGGGCTACATGCTCCACTTCCACCAGATACCCCCCTCGTACTTTCCAGGGGAGCCTCCAAGACTCCCTCTGCACAGAAACCTCCTCCTTCAGGAGCTGGCAAGTCTTCTAAAGGAACAGGCGGTGGAACCGGTGCCTCACCACCTGGAAGGACAAGGCTTCTACTCCAGGTACTTTCTGTTACCAAAAAGGACAGGAGGCCTCCGGCCTATCCTAGACTTGCGAAACCTAAACAAGTTTCTGGAGAGGGAAAAGTTCAAGATGCTTACCCTTGGGATACTGCTGCCCTACCTCCAGCAGGGAGATTGGCTATGCTCCTTAGACCTAAAGGATGCTTATATCCACATTTTCATCCATCCAGACCATAGACAATATCTCAGATTTGTGGTGGGAGGAAACCATTTTCAGTACAGAGTACTTCCCTTTGGCCTAACCTCTGCCCCCAGGGTTTTCACCAAATGCCTGGTGGTGGTGGTGGCCTATCTCAGAAATCAGGGAATATTTGTCTTCCCATACCTGGACGACTGGCTCATCAGGGGTCAGTCTCTCCAGGAGGCCAGACAAGCCACTCTTCGCACTCTCTCTCTTCTTCAGCATCTGGGCTTCCATTTTGCTCCCCTCACAGAACCTAGAGTTTATAGGGGCAAGATTAGACACCCTGCAGGCAAGAGCTTACTTGCCCGAGGACAGGGCCCACAGGCTGATGGACTTGGCCAGCCAGTTCCAAAGCAATTCTCAGATCTCCGCCAGACACTTCCTGCTGCTCCTGGGTCACATGGCATCCACGGTACATGTGACCCCGAATGCTCGTCTGCACATGCGGGCGGCTCAGTGGCGCCTCAGAACTCAGTGGCACAACCCACAGGTGACCTTCGAGACAGAGTAAAGGTGTCCAAACCGCTCTTGGACTCCTTACAGTGGTGGCTACATCTTCCAAACCTTCCCAGGGGGGTACCCTTTCAGGCCCCAGCACACACAAGAGTGCTGACGACCGATGCTTCCTTAAAGGGCTGGGGTGCACATTGCCAGGGCAGGTGCACTCCAGGCCTCTGGTCTCCTCGGGAGGCCACACAGCAGATCAATCATTTGGAGCTGCGGGCAATCCGCTTGGCTCTACAGACTTTTTCTCATGCCCTCTCTCACCAGGCTGTCTTAGTTCAGACAGACAATCAGGTAGCAATGTTCTATGTGAACAAGCAAGGGGGCACAGAGTCCAAACTCCTTGATCAGGAGGCGCAGGCCCTTTGCTCCTTTGCAGTCAAACAAGGCATGTTTCTCAAAGCAGTTTATCTTCCTGGTCAGGAGAACTTCTTGGCAGACAAACTAAGCAGGATTCTCCTACCACACGAATGGAAGTTGAATCCACTGGTGGTCCAGCAGATCTTTCTACAATGTGGGCTTCCATCCATCGATCTCTTTGCAAGTCCACTGAACCATCAGCTGCCCAGGTTTTGCTCCAGACAACCGCATCCCCTGAGAATGGCAGAAGATGCGTTTCTGATCTCTTGGTCTACGGGCCTCCTGTATGCGTTTCCTCCCACGCCCCTGGTGGCCCGAACTCTGTTCAAGATTCTACGGGAAAAGGCCTCGGTCATTCTGGTAGCCCCCAGATGGCCGAGGCAGCCGTGGTTTCCACTTCTTCTGCAGTTGGCAGTGGAAACTCCATTCCCTCTGGGGTTGCAACCCGATCTCCTGTCTCAGGATCAGGGTTCCTTTCTGCACCTCAATCTCAGATCCCTCAATCTGATGGCCTGGCTGCTGAAAGGATAGTGCTAGCTCCTTACCTCTACCTAGGGAAGTTGAGGAGGTGATCTTGGCCTCGAGGAGGCAATCCACCAGAAAGTCCTATGCCCTCAAGTGGCGCAGGTTCTCAGTGTGGTGTGCTCAACACAATGAAGATCCTTTCTCCTGCCTTGTGCCAGTAGTGCTACAATACCAACTTCACCTGTCAGACCTAGGCCTTAAGTCCAACTCTGTTCGGGTCCACCTCAGTGCTCTTTCAGCACACCACTCACCGGTGGAGGGACAGTCGCTGTCGGTTCACCCCTTGGTGTCCCGCTTCCTCAGAGGCCTGCTTTTGCTCAAGCCTCCGATTCGTCCACCTGCCACTGAGTGGAATTTGAGCGTGGTCTTGCAACAACTTACTCGCCCACTGTTTGAGCCAATGGCTACTTGCCATTTACGCTTCCTTTCTTGGAAGGCGCTCTTCCTGGTAGATCTTACCTCGGCCAGACGTGTAAGTGAACTACAAGCTCTGGTTTCTGATAGACCGTACACACGATTCTATAGGAACAGGGTGGTCCTTCATACTCATCCGAAGTTCCTTCCAAAAGTTGTCTCCTCTTTCCACCTCAACCAGGAGGTGGTTCTTCCGACATTCTTTCCCAGGCCGCATACCAGCTGGGCTGAGAGAGTCTTGCATACTCTGGACTGTAAGAGGGCATTGTCCTTTTACATTGAACGTACGCGGGGGCATCGAAGGGCTACTCAGCTCTTCGTCTCCTTTGACCCTAATTAATTGGGGTTACCTGTCTCCAAGCATACGTTGTCCACCTGGGTAGCAGATTGTATCGCTTGGGCATACAAGGCAGCCGACCTTCCCTTGCAGGGTCGAGTCACGGCCCACCGTGTCAGGGCGAAAGCCGCGTCAGTAGCTCATCTCCGCTCTGTTCCGTTGGCAGACGTATGGCGGGCCGCTACTTGGTCTTCAAGCCAGACTTTTGCAGCCCACTACCTCCTTGAGAGAGAGTCCCGAAGGGACAGTGCTTTCGGACAAGCGGTACTCCATAATCTCTTTGAGGTTTAGGCAACTCCTACCCTCAGGCCCTTGTGTTGGGCTACCGTACGGGGGCGTTTTCAGAGGATATTCTTATCACAGATGCTGAGGCTCTTGAGAGGGAGCCATTTTTTCAGCTTTGGGTTCCCGGTAGCCTAGGGCTGGGGAGTCCCATATGTGAGGACTGACTTCCTGCTTGGTCCTGGAGAAAGAGTAGTTACTCACCTGTAACAGGTGTTCTCCAGGAGCAGCAGGAATCGGTCCTCATGACCCTCCCTCCTCCCCTGGAGTTGCAGTCATATCCTTTATTTTGATTTTTGCTGTCTTTTAGCTATGTCATCAGACTGAGTAAGATGGCACCTTTGGGCGGGAAGGGGACCGCGCAGGCACGCTGCATTCCCAAAGGCTTTCTTGGAAAGCTGGGGAAATGCTCTGCATGGGGGCTCCATCGGTGCCGATGTCCCCCATTTGTGAGGACTGATTCCTGCTGCTCCTGGAGAACACCTGTTACAGGTGAGTAACTACTCTTTCTCCAGGAACAAACAGGAAGTCAGTCCTCACATATGGGTGATGTCGGTGCCGCAGAGCATTTTCCCAGCTTTCAAAGAAAGCTTTTGGGACATGCTACCACGCATGCAAGGGTGCCATCTTGCTCAGTCTCCTTTTTTTCCATAGAGCCCAATCGACGTCTGTCGTTTTTCCCCAGAAAAATCCTTGCTAAATATCCTTAAAATAGTTTCCAGGTTTACGTACTGGTTCCTCTTCCCTCCTTGAGCTGGCGCTGCCACCGGCGCTGTTCTCAGCTATGTTCTCGTCTCCTTTTGTCTTTTTTTTGATTGAGGCTTGCCTCGACCCGTGTTTGTGCCCTTTTTCACCCAGGTGTCATCGACCCCATCCAGGTGTTCCCCACCATATCCCCTGGAGGGTTCAAAAAATGTGACCTCTGCAGTCAAACAGTGTCTGTGACAGATACCCACTACTGCTGCCTGGGCGCAGACCATGATAGCACCTCCTGTGACCTGTGCCTGGTCATGATGCCTAAAACCAATAAAAAGAGGTTGAGAGTTGCAGGAAAAACTGTTCCCCAGGTCTGACTCTGCACTGGCCTCCCTGACGCCGAGCTCCAAGTCCAGCACTTTCTGTGAGGCCTGAGTGTTCTCGGAGTCCCATGGTGGCGGCTCCTCTGAGAAGACCTCGGACCCTGAGAGAGAGAAGAAAAAATCCTCAGTCTGCTGAGGTTGCACTGGAGAAACCCAGTAAAACTGCCCGGAGGGACTCGGCCAGCTCTGAAAAGTGCCCTACCAAGATCCTCGAGGAGGATTCCTCAGCCGGTGGAGACCGTGCGGTTCCTCAAGACCGTAGTCCTCGTTGAGGACACACTAGCGAAGGTGCCGAGCCTGGGCCTGAAGTCCTCTGTGCCCATGCTGAAAGCTGCAGAGCCTTCTGGCTTGGAAACCAGAATGGCGTCCTTGGAGCAGAACATCACTGCTATCCTGGCCCTGCAGCAGGCAATGGTTCATCTGCATCATCTGCCCAGACGACCGGGCCCTTGACTGCAGGGGAGTCCTCCGTCTTTGAGCCAAGCTCTGAGCACCATCAGCCTCAGGTAAGCCCTCTGCGCCGGTTGAGGTCTCTGTCCTCTTCCTCAGGCATCCAGTCCTCCCCCAGCCAGTTTCCGCGATTCGGACCCCAGGTCCTCCAGAGGCCGCTGACCACACTTCCCCAGCCTCAATGTTATGAGTCGCAGGGCCTCGGACTCATCATCACCATTTGACTCCAAGTGGGAGACCGACAATAGGCATCCCCGGAAACCAAGCAGCACCAAGATATTCTCTTGGACCCATCGCCCCTGGCGCCCGGCGCCATTCTTTTCTGGAAGATGTGCAAACTGAGGTGGAGGGAGATTCGTGCACAGAGGAACTGGAGATACTCCAGTATGAGTCTCTACCCAAGGAGACTCTCACGGTGCCTGTGCAGCCGATCCTTGAGCGGCTGCTACTCAGAATGTGGGAGACTCCAGTCTCGGTGCTGGTGGTGATCCTGCGCCTCGACGCCATCTACCGCATCCAGAAGAGATCCGGGTTCCACATGCCCCAACTCCCACATAGCTCCATGGTTGTCAAGTCGACTATGAGGAAACTTATGAGCCAGAAGACCCACTCTTCGGTCCCTCCTGGAAGGGACGCTAGAGCCCTCGATGCCCTCGGGCGCAAGTGTTACCAGGGCTTCATGCTGGGTTACAGGATTCAGGCCTATGAACTGTACATAGGCATCTCCTTAAAGATCCTAACCCAAAAGTTGTCCGGATTTTCAGCGGGGCTAACCGGGATACCCCTCCAGCAGTTCCAATCCCTGACCTCTGGGATCAAGGACTGCTCTAAGTTATTTTCCCAGGTGGCCTATGACGGCTTTGAGTCAGCAGCTCAGGTAGCAGCAGCCGGCATCGGCCCCCGACACCAAGCCTGACTGCAGTCTTCGGTCCTCAAGCAATGGGCCCAAGACAAGCTGCTCAACGTCCCCTGCACTGGGATGAACCTGTTCAGCAAGCCTATGACCGACAAGGCGGCTGAGATAGAGGCCAACGTGGTGACTTAACGGAGGCTTTCCAAGAAGACCTCATCCTTTCCCTGTAAGAAACCATCAGAGAAAAGACCCCTGCTCCTGAGGAAAAACGGGCCCTTTCTGCAGAGTCACTATTGCCAGCCCTTCTCGGGCCAGCAACAGAGTTCTCACCCTAAAAGACAAAGCGATGGGGCTCAGAAGCCAAAGGCACAGAAGCCCCAGCTCTCGCCCAGCTCAGGGGGAGCTTTTGACTCCCAGGCAGGGCCTCCTCTCCCCTGGGAGACCTTCACCAGCCCACAAGGGGCCGCCTGGCACTTTTCGCCCACAGGTGGACCAGTGTCATCTCAGACCAGTGGATACTGCAGGTGGTAAGGGAAAGATGCCTCCTCCATCTACAGCAGGTACCACCCAGGTTCTTTCCAGGAGAGCCGGTGTGACCTCTCCTTCACCAGATCCTTCTGCTCTCAGAGCTCGCAGGTCTGCTCAGGAACAATGCAGTGGAGCCTGTACCCAAGCATATATGAGGAAAAGGCTTCTACTCTAGATCCTTCCTTGTCCCAAAGAGAACTGGAGGCCTCAGGCCCATCCTAGACTTGAGAAACTTAAACAAGTTTCTGGTGAGGGAGAAGTTCAAGATGCTCTCCCTTGGAACACTGCTGCCTTACCTCCATCAGGGAGATTGGCTGTGCTCCTTGGACCTAAAGGATGCGTATATGCACATCCTGATCCACCCTTCCCACAGGCAGTGCCTATGGTTCATGGTGGGAGGAGGGCACTACCAGTACAGGGTGCTACCCTTTGTCTTGGCCTCCTCACCAAGGGTCTTTACCAAATGCCTGGCGGTGGTAACCGCCTACCTGCACCTACAATAGACTTTCATCTTCCCCTACCTGGACGACTGGCTCATCAGGGGCAGTACAGCCTCAGAGGTCAGTCAGATCGCAGAGCATGCAACCCTCCTTCTGCAGCACCTGGGGTTCGTCATCAACTACCCCAAATCCCATCTCTCTCCAGTCCAAAGCCTGGAGTTCATAGATGCTCTGTTGGACATGTTACAGGCCAAGGCCATTCTCCCAAGAGAGAGAGCAAAACGCTTCAGGAAACTGGTAGAAGAGGTACAGCGCTTCTGGTCAGTACTAGCTCATCGTCTTCTCCACCTACTGGGCCATATGGCCTCGATGGGCCACGTCACGCCTTCAGCCCACTTACACATGCAGACAGCCCAGTGGAGCCTATGCTTGCAGTAGACTCAGGCCATGGGACAGGGTCAGGGTTACCAGCCAGCTGGCGGAGTCCCTCCACTGTTGGCAAAACTTGCACCACCTCCAGGCAAGAATGTTGATTTTTCTGCCTGAATTTTATACTCGCCTCCGGTACTGCACTGGTACTCGTCCCGCCACAAGACCTCGCTGTCTCTGCATAGAGTTTGGGTCCCTTTTGTAGTTTTTCATTTTTTGGTGTCTTCGTGCCTTTTTTTCCAACTGGCAGCCCGGCGGGTCTTCAACCTCGCTGGGATACGTTTTTTCCCCCATGGTTGCCAGTGGCTTCAAGAAGTGTGATCAGTGTACCAAAATTATGTCCTTGACTGGCACACACGACTGCTGCCTTTGCTGCTTTGGGCCAGACCACGACCCCACAGCATGCGGTCTCTGCAAAAAAAATGTTCAGTAAGGCCCTCAAGAGCCTCCAGCAGCAGCACGATAAATTTTTCCCCAAGTCCCCGGTACCTCCGAAGGCCATGGTCTCATCTGAAACCATGGCATCTTGGGTGGGGGGATGGGGCCCTACCGAACCCGAGCAGCACTGTAGTTCTTTAGAGAGGGGGTCTCCCTCGAGGGAACCCAAGAAGAGGAAAACCTCGAAGGCGGCATCCCTGGACAGACCCAACAGGCCGGGTATGTCCCGAGCCAGGTTGCGAAATTTGAGGCGCTTGTCCGAGGGATCGGAGAAGGAACAGCCTGCAAAGGTTCCTTGGAAGGACTCAAACTCGGCCCGGCCTCTGTCACCAGATACCATCCTCATCAAGGATTCCTCCTCAGGGGAACCGGGGTCGGGCCCGATTCCCTTGTTGCCCATGCCGATGGTGGCCCTGGAGTGCAGTTTTTGCCTTCAAGGACCAGCAGCTGGCATTGTTGTCCAGCACGACTGGTTCATCCACCCCAACCACTGGGCCCTCAATGTCGAAGATGACCCTGGAGTCTGAGCCGATCCTCGAGACCCTTCAGCCTCAAGTCGATCCTCGGCCAAGGTCTCAATCCGGTTCCCTTGACGGGGCCGTGATCATCCCCAGCTAGTGTGCTTGGTGTCAGCCGTGGGGCCTCGGATGATCACGGGCCAGGATCTTCCCTGGGGACCACAGACCATCCTTCCTTCAAGTCCTCCACGTACTGCTCCGAGTGGGAGATGGAGGATGAGGAGTCTCCTGGCACTTGTCACCACTGCAACGTCCCCTCGGACTCTCCAGCTTCAGAGCCCCAGCGGCGGTCTCCGCCGGAGGGCATGAGGTTCCTGGACTTTGTCAAGGACATGTCCAATGCCCTAACGTTCCCAACAGAATCTGAGGAGGTCCTTCGGGCGGATGAGTTGGAAATCCTCCAGTACGAGGTCCCTCCAAGGGAATCGCTTACAGTATCCATCCTGGAACTGCTGATGCTCAGTATGTGGGAGACACCAGCGTCTGTGCAGGTGGTGAGCAAGTGGCTTGACTCAATGTATCGATTCCGCCAGAGTCTGGACTTCCAGAAATCACAGCTGCCTCACAACTTCATGGTGGTGGAGTCGGCCATGCGTTGACTGAAGAGTCAGAAGATGCACTCTGCGGTGCCCCCCAGCAGGGAGGCACACACCTTGGACACCCTCGGCAGAAAGTATTACAAGGGCTTGATGCTCATCGGCTGAATCCAGGCCTACCAGCTGTACATGGCATGTACTCTGAGAGAGCTTGTCTGTCCAAGGAACCCCTGAGTGCTCCAAGTTCATGTCTCAGGCAGCCTATGATGGCTTCGAGTCGACGGCTCGAGTAGCGTCAGCGAGCATCGGTGCCTAACTCCAGGCTTGGCTAAGTAGTCTGACCTCGAGCAGTGGGTTCAGGACAAATTGGTTGATGTCCCATGCCAAGGAGAGAACCTCTTCGGCAAGCCAATGACCGACAAAGCTGTCGAGCTGGAGACTGAGTTCATGATGAGGACCAGGCTCTCTCAAAAGACCGCTGCCCTTCCCTGTTGGAAGAGTTTGGGTAAAAAGCCCTTCTACCCGAAAAAAGGGGCT
Source organism: Ichthyophis bannanicus (assembly GCA_033557465.1). Lineage (NCBI taxonomy): Eukaryota > Metazoa > Chordata > Amphibia > Gymnophiona > Ichthyophiidae > Ichthyophis > Ichthyophis bannanicus. The sequence continues at coordinate 525,942,018 of CM066031.1, read as the reverse complement.
GCTTACAGAAACTACCCACCTTTTCAAGCCTCCCCAGCATGGTCAGCAGGCCAAGGGACATGGGCATGGCCTTTATAATCAGAAGGCGCCCAAACCCCAGGTGTCGGCCCCGGCCCAGCCGGGGGGGAGGGGGTTTGACTCCTTGGACAAAGCTTCTTTACCCCAATGAGATCAGCAGCCCACAGGGGGTCGTCGGATCCACTATGCCCAAAAATGGCTAACCATCACCACCAATTCCGGGGCACTTTGGATGGTCAAGGAGGGATACCTCCTCCATCTGACTCAAAGACCTCCCCCCTTATTTTCCGGGAGAGCCCCTCAGGTCTCTTCCTTCACCGGGACCTTCTACTGAAGAAGCTTGCAGGCCTTCTCGAGGACAAAGCAATGGAACCAGTGCCCCACCATCTCAAGGGCAAGGGGTTCTACTCCAGGTACTTCCTCTTGCCAAAAATAACAGGAGGCCTAAGGACCATCCTTGACCTGCACAACCTCAACAAGTTCCTGGTGAGGGAGAAGTTCAAGATGCTTTCCCTTGGAACATTGCTGCCTTACCTCCAGCAGGGAGATTGACCATGCTCTTTGGATCTGAAGGATGCCTATACCCACATCCTCATCCACCCCAACCACAGGCAGTACATATGGGGGGGGGGGGGGTCAGACACTACCAATACAGGTTGCTGACTTCGGCTTGGCCTCCACCCCAAGAGTCTTCACAAAATGCCTGGCAGTCATAACTGCCTTCCTCCACCTCCAGGGGGTTTTGTCTTCCCATAGCCGGACGACTGGCTCATAAAGGGAGGCACAGCCTCAGAGGTGCAGCAGGCGACTGCGCATACCATCCAGGTCCTGCAACACTTGGGGTTTTTGATAATCTACTCCAACTCCCACCTCCTTCCGACACAATGTCTGGAGTTCATAGGAGCAAGACTGGACATCCTCCAGGCAAAGGCCTTCCTGCCCAGAGACCATACCGACTGTCTCAGGGCCCTGGCTCTAGATGTACAGCACCACTCCTCGGTACCCACCCGCCTCTCCTGCACCTACTTGGGCACATGGCCTCCACGATCCATGTCACCCCAGATGCCTGCCTCCACATGAGGACCGCGCAGTGGTGCCTCTGGGACCAGTTGGACACAGACCAAGGGGCGCCTCCGTGACAAAGTCTCAGTGACCCGCCAGTTGGCAACCTCTCTAACCTGGTGGCAGACTCCCCAGTACCTCAAGGCGGGGATGCCTTTTCAAGCCCCGAACCCCTTGAGGGTCTTCACACAGATGCCTCCCTGCTCGGCTGTGGAGTTGACTGCGAGGAACTCCACACCCAGGGCAGCTGGTTGCAGGACAAGAGCAACTAGCAGATCAAACTCCTCGAACTACGGGCGATATACTTAGCCCTACAAGCTTTTTGCCACTGCCTATGTCACCAACTAGTGTTGGTCCAGACGGACAACCAGGTGGCGATGTTCTACATGAACAAATAGGGGGGCATGGGGTCTCGTTCCCTCTGCCAAGAGGCAGTGGTCCTCTACTCCTACGCAGTCCATCAGGGTATACTCCTATGGGCAGTATAACTGCCAAGCCAGAACAACTTATTGGTCGACAGATTGAGCAGGCTTCTCCAGCCACACAAGTGGCAGCTGGTCCCAGTGTGACCAACCAGCCCTTCCAACTCTGGAGAGGGGAACCTTTGATGGACCTGTTCGCCAGCCTGGACAACTACCAGTTGCCCCATCCCTCCAGGGCGGTGGCAGATGCGTTCCTTGTTTCATGGTCGGAGGGCCTCATGTATGCCTTCCCTCCCATGCTGCTAATTGCCAAGACACTATTCAGGATCCTCCACGACAAGGTCTCGCTCATCCTGATAGCCCCTTGATGGCCCAGGCAACCATGGTTTGCGCTACTCCTCCTGCTATTGGTAGAGACTCCCATCCCTTTGGGGAACTCTCCAGGGCTCCAGTCTCAGGAGGGGGGCTCTCTTCTGCACCCCAACTTGGGGTCCCTGTCACTGATGGCGTGGCTGCTGAAAGGGTGACCCTAACCCCCTTCAACCTCTCGGGTGAGGTAGAGGAGATCCTGCTGGCCTCTCCTAAGGCTTCCACTAGGAAAGCTTACACTTTCAAATGGCACAGGTTTTCAACTTGGTGTGTGGAGCACGGGACAGACCAGTGGGACTGGTGCTACAGTACCTACTACTACTCAGCACTTATATAGCGCCACGCACGCAGCACTGCACAGCTAACCTACAGGAGGTAGCCAACATATAAGAGACAGTCCCTGCCCGTCAGAGTCATGCTCATCAGAGCTTACAATCTAGTTAAAAGAACACAGTACAGTCATAAGTTAGATCTAAATGCAATACCTTCTCCACCTCTTGCAATCCGGGCCTGAATAAAACTCCATCAGGGTGCACCTCAGTGCCTTGATGGTGCACCACCATCCGGTGGGTGACAAAACCCTCTTGGTCCAGCCACTTCCTAAGGGGTCTGCTCGTTTCGAAGACCCTGGTTTGCCTTCCGGCGTCCAAGTGGTAACTCACTGTGGTTTTGGGGCAGCTCACTCGCCCGTCCTTTGAGCCTCTGGCTACCTGCCACCTGTGATACCTCTCATGGTAGGTGGCATTCCTGGTCACACTCACCTCTGCTCGCAGAGACAGCGAGCTTCAGGCCTTAGTGGCGGAATTGTCATATACCAGGTTCTACAAGAACAGGGTGGTGCTCCACATACACCCTAAATTCTTTCCGAAGGTGGTATCGTCCTTCCACCTCAACCAGGAGGTGGTACTTCCACCTTCTTCCCAAGACCTCACACCAGTAGGGGTGAGACAGTCCTTCACACTCTGGACTGTAAGAGGACCTTGTCCTTCTACATCCAGCGTACTCGGGGCCACCGCAAAACTGTTCAGCTTTTCGTCTCATACTGACCCCAGTCATCTGGGGGAGGCAGTGACCAAACGTACACTACCTTGGTGGACTTTATCGGCCCCCGCCTATAAGCAGACGGGGCTTCTGCTGGAAGATCGTGTCACAGCACACCATGTCAGGGTCATGACAGCCTCTGTGGCAAACTTGCGCTCCGCCCCCATGGTGGACCGCCACCTGGTCTTCAGTCCATATCTTTGCAGCCCATTATTGCCTGGAAGGAGTCCCGACAGGACAGTGCCTTCGGTCAGGCTGTGCTCCATAATCTTTTCCGGGTTTAGGCAACTCCTACCCTCCTACTCTTCTGTGTTCAGGCTACTGGAGTGCTGGTTTCCATCGGACACAGGGGTCCTACTGTAGTCTGTAGCCACGGACTCAAATTGCTGCTGCTCACAACTCCCCTTGAGGGCGGCTGTGTGTTTTCGCTATAGGCTTTCAGTAGCCTGTAACTGGGGAATCTCATATGTGAGGACTGACTTCGGACTTGTTCCTGGAGATAGCGTAGTTACTCACCTGTAACAGGTGTTCTCTGGGGACAGCAGGAATCAGTCCCCACAACCCTCCCTCCTCCCCTTGGAGTTTCTTCTTTACCATTGTTTTTTTTTTTGTCGTCTTTTAGCTATGTCATCAGACTGAGCAAGATGCACCCTTGGGTGGGAAGGGGACCAGGCATGCGTGGTAGCATCTCCTCAAAGGCTTTGTTTGAAAGCTGGGGGGATGCTTCCGCGAGGACTCAGTCTGTGCCAACGTCACCCATATGTGAGGACTGATTCCTGCTGTCCACGGAGAACACTTGTTACAGGTGAGTAACTATGTTTACTCACCTGTAACAGATATTCTCCGGGGACAGCAGGAATCGTTCCTCACAACCCTTCCTCCTCCCCTGGGAGTTGCCTCCCTACCTTGTTTTAGTTTTTACTGCCGTCCTAGCTACATCATCTGACTGAGCAAGATGGCATAATGGGCGGGAAGGGACCATGAGTGCGTGGTAGCATGTCCCAAAAGCTTTCTTTGAAAGCTTGGGAAATGCTCCGCGCTGGCTTCATTGGTGCCAACATCACACTTATGTGAGGACTGATTCCTGCTGTCCCTGGAGAGCACCTGTTACAGTTGAGTAACTACGCCTTCTTGTCTTTCAGTTCATTTTATTTTCTGTGGTTCTATAAGTTTTTGAGATTTTTAACCTTTATTAAGGCCATGCCCCCTTGATAGTTATGTAAATGTCTCTTTCCCTGAGAATATGGTTGAGCAGTTAGTATAGTATTTATACTGTTTGTGTCAGTGTGATTAGCTGCAGGGCCCAGCAGGTATATTGGGCACCCTGGGCACGCCTTCAGCTTTCTCCTTTCCACAAGATTTTGATAATTAAGCAAAACAATCATGATCAATCCAACATCACCTTTCCCATAGCAATCATATAAAACTTTATAATTGGGCATCATACTTTTAATATTTAAAACTTTGCTGTGTATGCATGTTTCTCCAGGACCAAGCAGGAAGTCAGTCCTCACATATGGGTGACATCGACGTCGATGGAGCCCTTGCGGAGCATTTCCCCAGCTTTCTATGAAAGCCTTTGGGAATACTGCATGCATGCGCGGTCCCCTTCCCGCCTAAAGGTGCCATCTTGCTCAGTCTCTCTTTTTCTGTGGAGTACGTCGGACGTCTGTCCTAGTTCACCCGGAAAACGGTTAGATTTTTTCTTGTTATTCCTGCGATTCCTTTCTCGTTTTTTTCTCCGGTTCGATGCCGGTTCCCCTTCTTGCCGGGTTCGGTACATCGGTATCGAGCCCAATCTTATTTTTTTTGTTTTTGCCCTTCGTGGCTGGCGTTCGCGCCCTTTTTTTTTTTCCCTGGAAGGCCAGTCTTATGACCTCGCGGGGGCTTTTTTTTCCCTGATGGCTTCCAGTGGTTTTAAGAAGTGTGATCGGTGCACGACTGCTGCCTGTGGTGCCTCGGTCCTGATCATGATCCTAAGATCTGTGGACCGTGTGGCAAAATGTCCACTAAGGCACTGCAAAGTCGTCAGCACCAAAAGGAAAGGCTTTTCTCTGATTCGGCCTCCGGCCGGGCCCGGACCTCGTCTGAGGCCTCGACGTCTCGGGAGTCTGACCCCGAGCATCGTTGGGGTTCCTCGGACAGGGGGTCACCCGAGCGGGAGCGAAAGAGGAAGAAGCGGCTCGTGAGGACGGCGTCGGAGGAGGTCCCTGACTCCTCGAGGGCTAGGTCTCGGACCCCCGACCGCCGTCCCGGGCCCGAGGAACAGGAGAAGCTGTCAAAAGTGCCTCGTGTGGAGCCGGAGTCTGCTGGACACGTAAGTCCTGTTGTCCTCAAGGACTCTTCTCCCAGGGAGCCGACGTCGGGCCCGGCGCCACCGGGGCCCGAGTCGGTGGCTGCCGAGTCTATTGAGCTGGGTCTCAGGCTGACAGCATTGGAGTGCAGACTCTGCCTTCATGGATCAGCAGCGGGTGCTGATGGCCAGCCTCTCTGGCGCATCTGCCCCGACCACCGGGACATCGACGTCGAAGTCGACCCCGGAGACCGAGCCGATACTCAAGACCATGAAGGCTCGAGGTCGTCCTCGGTCGCGGTCATCCTCGACCTCCCGGTCAGGACCGAGGGCATTGATGCCGGTGCCTTCAGCGTCGGGGCGGGTGCTGCCGGGTCCCGCGTAGTCGGAGCCCGACTCCTCTTCGGACGAGTCCGCCTGGGAGAAGGAGGACGAGGAGTCCCCGATACCTTCAAGACTCGGTGAGTCCCGTCGGACTCACTGCAGTCTGAGCCCCGGAGTAGATCTCCTCTGGAGGATACCCAGTTCTCGGAGTTCGTTCGGGATATGGCCACGGCTTTGGCGATCCCTGCGGACCCCGAGGAGGAGCCTCAAGCCGAAGAGCTCGAGGCCCTCCAGTATGACTCTCCTCCGAAGGAGGCCTTTACTGTGCCGGTTCCTCCGACCCAGATGTGGGAGGCACCGGCCTCGGCGCCGGTTCTAAGCAAGCAGGTCGATTCCATTTATCGACTCCGTAAGAGCCCTGGTTTTCAGAAGGCGCAGCTACCACACCATTCCCTGGTGGTGGAATCGGCCATGCATCGTCTGAAAAGCCAGAAGATGCACTCCGCGGTGCCCCCCGGTCGGGAGGCCCAGAACCTGGATGCGTTTGGTAGAAAGTGCTTCCAGGGCTCGATGCTTGCTTGCCGTGTCCAGTCTTACCAGCTGTACATGGGCATGTACTTGCGGGACCTGGCAAAGGAGCTTGCTGGGTTCTCTGCTGGTCTCTCCGGGGAACCTTTGCAGAGGTTCAAGTCCTTGTCTTCGGGGATCCGGAAATGCTCTAAGTTCATGTCCCGAGCAGCCTACGATGGCTTCGAGGCCTCGGCCAGTGTTGCGTCAGCCGGCATCGCGGCTTGATGCCAGGCATGGCTGCAGTCATCGGATCTCGAGCCATGGGTGCAAGACAAGTTGGTCGATGTCCCTTGCCGAGGTGAGAACCTTTTTGGCAAGCCCATGGCCAAGAAGGCCGCACAGCTCGAGACCGAGCACCTCACGAGGACAAGGCTTTCTAGAAAGACTTCTGCCCCTTCTCATAAAAAGAAGGGCTCGGGTAAGAAGTCCTTTTACCCGAGGAAGGTGTCTGCCTACAAACAGTTCCCACCTTTCAGGCCTCCCCTGCTCCCCCACAGGGTCAGCAGGCCAAGAGGCAGGGACATGGGCCCCGTAGGCAGAAGGCCCCCAAGCCTCTGTTCCTGCTCCCACTCAGCAGGGTGGTTTTTTTTGACTCCCAAGGCATAGCCTCTCCGTCTCTGCTGTCCCATCCCTATACAGGAGGTCGACTAGCCCTGTTTGCCCACCAGTGGCCACCCATTACAGGAGACAATTGAGTCTTAAGCATAGTCCACAAGGGCTACGTGCTTCATTTTCATCAGTTGCCTCCTCCCTACTTCCCAGGAGAGCCTTCAAGGCCTCCTCTGCATACAGCCCTCCTCCTGCAGGAGCTTCAGGGTCTGTTGCGAGACAAGGCGGTGGAGCCTGTGCCTCCCCACCTGCAAGGTCACGGTTTCTACTCCAGGTACTTCCTCGTACCAAAGAGAACAGGGGGCCTCAGGCCTATTCTCGACCTCAGGAATCTCAACAAGTTCTTAGAGAAAGAGAAGTTCAAGATGCTTACTCTTGGAACACTACTGCCCTACCTCCAGCAGGGAGATTGGCTATGCTCTTTAGATCTAAAGGATACGTACACTCACATCCTCATCCATCCAGACCACAGAAAGTACCTCAGGTTCATTGTGGGAGGAAACCATTATCAATACAGAGTGCTGCCCTTCGGCCTCACCTCCGCTCCCAGGGTCTTTACCAAATGCCTGGCAGTTGTGGCGGCCTACTTAAGGAACCAGGGTATCTTTGTCTTCCCCTATCTGGACGACTGGCTCATCAGGGGTCAGACGTGCCAGGAGGCCAGGCAAGCCACCCTCCCAACAATTGCCCTACTTCAACGCCTGGGGTTTGTCATAAACTTTGCAAAGTCCACTTTGCTCCCCTCCCAGAACTTGGAGTTCATAGGGGCAAGGCTAGAATCTTTGCAGGCAAAGGCTTTCTTGCCAGAGGACAGAGCCCAAAGACTGATAAGCTTGGCAAACCAGTTTCTCAGCAGGTCACTGGTCTCCGCCAGGCTCTGCCTGAGGCTTCTCGGCCACATGGCGTCGACAGTACATGTGACTCCCAATGCCAGGCTTCATATGATACCTGCGCAGTGGTGCCTCAGAACTCAGTGGTCACAGGCCACAGGGAGCCTGAGAGACAGAGTAAGGTTGTCCAGACCATTCCTGCACTCCCTACGTTGGTGGCTGCATCCCCCAACTTACTGAAAGGGGTGCCCTTTCAGACACCTGGGTTCACAGTGGTGTTGACCACCGATGCCTCCCTGCAGGGCTGGGGAGCACACTGTCTGGGCAAGTGCACCCAGGGCCTGTGGTCTCCCTGGGAGGCCACGCAGCAAATCAACCTACTGGAACTCCGGGCTATTCGCTTAGCCCTCAAGACTTTTTCTCAAACCCTGGCCCACCAGTCTGTCTTAGTACAAACAGACAGTCAGCCATGTTTTATGTGAACAAACAGGGCGGTATTGGGTCCAGGCTCCTTTCTCAGGAGGCACATGACCTTTGCCTGTTCGCACTCAGGCGCAACATCTTTCTCAAGGCTGTTTATCTTCCTGGCCAGGAAAATTACCTGACAGACAGGTTGAGCAGGATTCTGCAGCCCCACGAATGGCAGCTCCATCCCTTGGTGGTTCAGAAGATTTTCCTAAAATGGGGACTTCCATCCATAGATCTGTTTGCCAGTCCCCTGAACAGACAGCTGCCCAGGTTCTGCTCCAGGCAACCGCATCCTCTGCGGCTAGCAGCGGATGCTTTTCTGATTTCCTGGTCCCAGGGCCTCCTGTATGCGTTTCCTCCCACGCCTCTGGTGGTCCGAATCCCATTCAAGATTCTACAGGACAAGACCTCGGTCCTTCTGGTAGCTCCCAGGTGGCCGAGGCAGCCTTGGTTCCCACTTCTGCTTTAGTTGGCAGTGGACACCCCACTACGTCTGGGGTTGCAGCCCGACCTTCTCTCTCAGGATCAGGGGTCTCTTCTGCACCCCAATCCCAAATCTCTCAATTTGATGGCTTGGAGGCTGCAAGGGTAGTTTTGGCTCCCTGGGGCCTCCCTCTGGAAGTTGAGGAGGTCATCCTGGCCTCTAGAAAGCAGTCCACTAGGAAAACCTATGCCCTGAAATGGAAAAGGTTTTCTGTGTTGGTGTCAGCTGCGTACAGAAGATCCTTTCTCCTGTGCTGTACCAGTGGTGCTTCAGTACCTGCTGCACTTATCCATTCAGGGACTTAAGTCCAATTCTGTTCGGGTCCACCTCTCAGCTCTAGCAGCTCACCACTCACTGGTGGAAGGACACTCCGTCGGTTCACCCCTTGGTGTCCCTGTTCCTCGGGGGTTTGCTCCTGCTCAAGCCTCCTGTCCGGCCTCCAGCTCCTGAGTGGGAGTTGAATGTGGTCTTGCAGCAACTGACTTGCCCACCTTTTGAGCCGATGGCTACTTGTTCTCTCCGCTTCCTTTCCTGGAAGACACTCTTCCTGGTAGCCCTATTCTCGGCCAGGCGAGTGAGTGAGCTTCAGGCCCTGGTCTGTGAAAGGCCTTACACTCGCTTCTATAGGAACAGGGTAGTCCTTAGGACTCATCCAAAGTTCCTTCCAAAGGTTGTCTCCTCTTTCCACCTCAACCAGGAGGTGGTTCTTCCAACATTCTTTTCTAGGCCTCATGCAAGCCAGGCTGAAGCAGTCCTGCATACCCTGGACTGTAGAAGGGCCTTATCCTTTTACCTTGATCGTACGCGGGGCATAGAAGGGCTACTCAGCTCTTCATATCTTTTGACCCTAATAAGTTGGGGTTAGCTGTGTCCAAGCGTACCTTGTCCATTTGGGTGGCTGACTGTATCACTTGGGCTTACAGGGCGGCTGACCTTCCCTTGCAGGTTCGGGTCACAGCCCATCGTGTCAGGGCAATGGCTGCCTCAGTAGCTCATCTCCGCTCTGTACCATTGGCAGACATCTGCAGGGCTGCAACTTGGTCCTCAAGCCAGACCTTTGCGTCCCATTACTGCCTGGAGAGGGAGTCCCGTAGGGACAGTGCTTTTGGCCAGGCAGTACTCCGGAATCTCTTTGAGGTTTAGGCAACTCCTGCCCTCCGTTGGGCTACCGGTGGAGGTTCTTTCAGTGAAAAGCCTTTCTTTGATGCTGGGACTAGAGGGAGTTCTCTTGTTCAGCCTGGGTTCCTGGTAGCCCAGAGCTAGGGAGTCACCCATATGTGAGGACTGACTTCCTGCTTGGTCCTGGAGAAAGTGTAGTTACTCACCTGTAACAGGTGTTCTCCAGGAGCAGCAGGAATCAGTCCTCACAACCGTCCCTCCTCCCCTGGGAGTTGCAGTTGTACATAGTTTATTTTTACTTTTTTGTATGCTGTTTTTTAGCTATGTCGTCAGACTGAGCAAGATGGCACCTTTAGGCGGGAAGGGGACCGCGCATGCGTGCAGTATTCCCAAAGGCTTTCATAGAAAGCTGGGGAAATGCTCCGCAAGGGCTCCATCGACGTCGATGTCACCCATATGTTAAGACTGATTCCTGCTGCTCCTGGAGAACACCTGTTACAGGTGAGTAGCTACTCTGTGCCCACGTTCCCTGCAGGTAGAAGTGTGCACTGATGATTCTTTGAATTTATGCGGCTGTTATAATCTATTATTTTGATTTGACTGCTGCTGACACTCAGAAGCTGCTGCCCTATGCGACTGCCGAGGCTTGCTTGGTGGTTGCCCTGCCCCTGGACAGCTGTTTTTCATTCTAAAAAGTGATTTCAGAGCAGCACCTTAATTTAAACATTCGCAAGTAAGGAAAGCATGCAGAGCTCAATTCATGGAATTCTTTTCAGTCTCTGCATATCAGTGGCATAGCAGGACTGATTTTTTTTTTTTTGGTGAGCCCTGGGATTAGCATAGGTGGGCATGTTGTTAAGTGCCGTCGAGTCAGTGTAGACTCATAGCGACCCTCTAGATAGCTGTTCTAAACTGTATTCAGTTTTTGGTGGCTCATTGTTGATAGTGGCATCCATAGCTGCTGTTATTTTATTAATCCATCTCATTGGCCTTCCTCTTTTGCGTTGTCCTTCAACTTTGCCAAGCATGATGTCTTTCTCTTAATGATCTCTCTCTTTGTGTCCAAAGTATGAAAGTCGTAATCTTGTCATCTGAACTTCTAAAGAAAGCTTTGGTTTATTCTCTAGTACTGACTGGTTTGTTCTTGGGCAGTCCATGGTAAACACAGTATTCTTCGCTAGCACCATAATTCAAAGGCATCAATTTTCTTCCTTTCTATATTTTCACTGTCCAGTTTTCACATCCATAAGATGTTACTGAAAATACCATGTCTTGGACAAGTTGAATCTTTGTATGGAGTGAGACATCTCTGTTCTTGAGAATCCAGTCTAGGTCCTTCATAGCCATTCTGCCAAGAATTCATCGGATTTCTTGACTACATGTCATTTATTTATTATTGATCCAAGCAAGTTAAAGTTGTCCACTATTTCATGTTCTTCTCCATCAACAATGAACTTGTTGATTTTGCCAGTTGTCAGGATCTTTGCCTTATTTTCGTTAAGATGCAGGCCCATTTTAACTGTTCCTTGATCTTGAGAAGCAAATGTTTCAAATCATCTTCACTTTCAGCCATTATTGTGGTATCATCAGCATAGTGAAGGTTGCTGATGAGTCTTCCACCAATCTTCACATCTCTGTCTTCATACAGTCCTGCTTCTCTGAAGATTTGTTCTACATAGAAATGAAACAGGTAGAGGGAAAGTATGAAGCCTTGCACCTTTTCTGATTTTAAACCATTCTGTTTCTCTTTGTTCCGTTTGAACTGTTGCTTCTTGATCAGTGTAAAGGTTGTGCAAGAGAACTATTACCTGTTCTGTTATACCCACGCTTCTTAATGTGGCCTGGAGTTTCTCGTCTTGTATTCAATAAAACACATATAAATATCCTTTTGCTATTCTTTTGTCTTTTCAAGGATCCATCTCACTTTCGTATGATGTCTCTCGTTCTTGCCCTTTCTTGAACCCTGCTTGCACTTTAGGCAGTTCTTGTTCCAGGTATGGTTGTAGTCTTTGCTGGATGATCTTGAGTAGAATCTTGCTGGCATGTGGGATCAGAGTGATTGTATGATAATTTCCCCAGTCGGTCAGATCACCTTTCTTCAGTATTAGTATCAAGGCTGGCCCATCCACTAGGTGAGCTAGGTGGCTGTGGCACACATGTGAGGCGACAATGGCACACATGCTGCTGTGCCCCTCCCCCCCAGCTACCACCGATTCTATTTGGGGGTAGAAGGCGGGCAGCGGCAGTATTTCCAAAAATGGGGGCATTCCAATTCGAAGCTGGAATTGTGTCTTATCATGAGGCATACTACCATTTCATTAGAGGGTAGAGTCGCTTCCCAAGACTGTTTTCCAGGTCACTTATCTTTATGTGGCAATTTGTGGAGGCTTGATGGCACAGGCCTTTCTCCTGTGGTTGGAGTTGCTAGCAGAGGATGATGCTTCAGACAGGATGGAGTCAGTGGTGGTCTTTTTGGTCAATACCATTTATGATCTTATCTGTTTGGAAGGCAAGGACATTGTCATTGCCACAATAGCACAAAGGTGGCTTTAGCTTCAATATTGGCTGGCAGACACATCTTCTAAGTCCTGATTGTCCAAGTTTGCCTTTAAGGGAAAGTTCCTGTTCAGCAAAAACACTGAGAAGCTCATGAAGGATTTGGTGTAGTCCAAGCCTCAGCATCTTCCAGAAGATATGCTCAAAAGGTCCTGGAGGCATGTTCCATTCTCTTCTTCTTAGTCTTCCTCATGTTTTCCTCGCCTCCAGTTCGGGGACACTCGAGACCCCCAGCGGTATTGAGCTTGGCCTCAACTCTTTTATGGAGCCAACAGGCCCAGTGACTCTTCCTCATTGAGGGTTAATCCTTCCTGTCCAGCACAATGATTGTAAGGGGGCCCATTCCGAGATGTCTGTAGAAGGTGGCCATCTCTCCCTTTTTCACCAGGAATGGGCTTGGGTTGCCACCAGTCACTGGGTGCTCAACGTTAATCAGCATGGCTATGTCCTGGAATGCAGGGAACCTATTTTAGAGGCATTCTTGGTCTCTCCTTTTGGTTACAAAACCAAAAAGACCACAGTCCAATTCATCCTGGAGAGGCTGATGTAACTCCAGGCTATTGCGCCTGTATCCCCTGCCCAAAGAAGCAATGGAATATATTCTATCTACTTGTCATGCCTAAAAAGGATGAAACCTTCAGACCAAACTTTGATCTGAAGGGCATCAATGCCTCCCTGAAGATCTGTTACTTCCAGATGGAAATGCTGAGGCCAATTATTCAAGCAGTTTGAGGTAGGGAGTAGCTCTCATCCTTGCACCTGGCAGAAGCTTACTTTCTCATTCCCAATCGGTAAGATTAGCAGCGGTTTCTATGCTGTGCCATTAATCTTTAAAATATGTGAGTCCATTTAGTTGAAAATATTAAAGGCTGAAGAGAAACTCTTAAAATGCACTGTAAAGTGACTGGCAGCCTGGAGTGACTCAGCTGGGGGGGGTCTTTTTTTCCTCAAGTTCCCTTGCAAATGTTTGATAAAACTACAGTCTGTATCTTATTTGTTTTATTACCCTGCCCAACTGGCTGCCTTTATAAGTACTTGTTTGCCTACTGTCACTAAGGCTATTTTTAACTTACCTGAGCAGGAGTTCTAATCCAGCATTGTAAAGCTGAGTTTCTAAATTTACTATTTTGACTGGTTTTGATATAGATTTTCCCAGCCTATTTATTACCTGTTTATATTCTCTTAGATTTGAGTGTGCCCTTAATTCATAGGTGGTCTACTGACCAGGGGCACTTAAATTCCCACCCACCCCACCCCTCACCCTACCCACCCCAGGGTTGCATTGCCTATATAGTCATCATAAAAATTGACATCTGTCCTCCAATTAGATGTAACACCCACCTTTTCTCCTTGTTCTAGAACTGCTTTATAACTATCTTAATCAGTATGTTGTGTATTCAATGCAATGGTTGTGGTGCCTTCATTCTAAGAAGAATCATTTGGAGCCTAAGAATCCACCCTATATGTCTCAAGTTATCTGCCATGCATAAAAAATTGATTCTACTAAGGGAAGAATTAGCTGCAATTAAACACCTCTAGGGTACAAATTGAAAAATAAATCCTCCACCACTCCCATAAAGAATCAAGCAGCCCAGGAGCAAATGGATCACAGTAGCTTCTGGTAGGTTGTGACCTGCAACATGAAGACACCCTTGCCATCAGCAGATATACCCGCATAACACCTTCTCTGCCTTGGGAAATTTGAGGTCCATTTAGTGGAAACTGAAGTGCCCTTAAACAAGAAGATTAATGCCCAATCTACTGATAATGCCTTAAATATGAAGAAGCTGATACAAAAGAGGAAACTACCACTACTTTGAAATTCCATCATCAGAGGCACCAACTTGAGAACACGGTTCAAAGGGGAGAAGATGGTCAAATGCCTCCAAAGCTCTTCAGCCAGCAGGATTACAAAGCAAATTGCTGAGAGAGTGCAGAAAGTGAGTACTCCAAAATCAATGTTATCCACTTGGGTGCAAATAACATGGCTAGAAACAGTGCCTCTAGAGTTCAGAAGAACTTCCAGATGCTGGGAGAGAAACTTAAACCCAATGTTAACACTATAGCATTCTCAGAAGTTTTACCTGTTCTTGGTAAGGGGGCAGAAAGTCTGCATTGCATAATCAACTTTAATACGTGACTCCAAACCTGGTACAAACAAGGATTTAGATATATAGGCAACTGGGGAAATAGATGTATTTAATTTGCAGTGTTTATATACCGCTTTTCACCGGGTCATAGCGGTGTACATTCAAGAATGGTATATATTTCCCTTGTCCCCAAAGGGCTCACAATCTATGTTATGTACCTGAGGCAACGGAGGGATAAGTGGCCTATGTGGTTATGTGGGCAGGCATTTAAACTAGGGAAAGGGGGTGACGGATGAAAAACAAGAAGTTCTGTATGTCACTCCCAGCAAAAAACATAACAGCATTGGAAACAGCTGCAGTATTAACCTACACATCAATGCCAAGAGGAAAGAGGCATGTAAAACAAAATCCATGCAAAATACAGGCAACCCAGTCAACAAATACTGGAAAGCAATGAGCACAAATGCCCGAAGCCTAGCCAACAAAGTTCCTGGAAGCTCTAATGGTGGAAATAGACTTGGACATTGTGGCCATCACAGAAACATGGTTTAACGAGTTACATGAATGGGATATAGCCATAGCTGGCTATAGTCTATTTAGAAGAAACAGAGGATAGAAAAGGAGGATTAGCCTTATATGTCAAAAGCAATATTAAAGCTGCTGAAATGCAGGGGTCGTGGGGAAAAGAAGAAACATTGTGGATTGTATTGGAAAGAGTAGATGGCGCCATCATCCATACTGGTGTAGTCTACAGGCCTCTAACTCAAACTGAAGAAATGGATAGTGAATTGATTATGGATATTGCAAAGATAGCCATGAAGGGGAAAATGATCATATAGGGTGACTTTCATCTACTCGATGTGGATTGGTGTATTTCTTCTGCAAATCTGAAAAGAAGATAAAAAATTGCGGATGCCTTCCAAAATGGATTACTTAGACAAATGTTGATGGAACCAACTAGGGAAAGCTCAATGTTAGCTTTAGTACTCCCCAACGGAGTTAGCGTGTCGAATATCTGGATGGGTGCCCAGGTGAGCAGCAGCAATCATCACATGGTGTGGCTTGAGATAAAAGCCAAGGCAGAGTCCAATCACAGCAAGCTCAAAGTCCTAAACTTCAAAAACACTGACTTCAATAAAATGGCCAAGTGCCTGAAGGAGGAGTTGTCAGGGTAGGAGGAGATAAAGTTAGTGGAATTGCAGTGGTCTAAACTAAAGGAGACAATAAAAGGGGCAACAGATACATATGTAAGGAAAGTAACTAAAAATAAGAGGAAAAGGAAACCAATTTGGTTCTCCAAAGAAGTGGCTGCACAAATAAAGGCAAAAAACCACAGCTTTCACAAAATTCGGAAGTTCACAAATAGAGGAACACAGATAAGAATACAGAATAAAACTAAAAGAGAAATAAAAATAGCAAAATCCAAGGCAGAAGAAAAGATGGCTAAAGATGTGAAGTGTGGCGACAAAACATTTTTCAGTTATATTTGGGAGAGGAGAAAAATCAGACCTGGAATTGCAGTACTCAAAAGTACCAGAAACGGGTTTGTGGAAAGTGACATTGAAAAAGCGAAAATGCTAAACTACGTCTGTTCTATTTTTACTAAAGAAAATCCTGGAGAAGGACCACCTGTGATTGACAAATATACAAATGGGGATGGTGTAGATACGACACCATTCACAGAAGATGATGTGTTAGAACAGCTTGCAAAACTCAGTGGCCAGGGCCATGGGACCGGATGGGATACATCCCAAGATACAGAAAGAGCTCAGAGAGGTTCTTGAAGAGCCGTTAAAGGATGTCTTTAAAAGATCCTTGGAAACAGGAGAACTTCCACAGGACTAGAGAAGGGCTGATGCGATACCTCTTCACTAAAATGGTAATAGGAAAGATGTGAGAAACTACAGGCCAGTAAGCCTTACCTCAGTGGTGGGAAAGTAAAGGAGGCGCCCACTGAAAGAGTGTATAGTGGACTTTCTTGAAACCAACAGATTGCATGATCCGAGGCTACATGGTTTTTGCCAAAGGACAATCTTGCCAAACAAATCTGATTGAGTTCTTTGACTGGGTGACCAGAAAACTAGATCAAGGACATGCGATGGATGTAATCTACCTAGATTTCAGCAAAGCCTTTGATACTGTTCCTCAAAGGAGGCTTATCAGTAAACTAAACAGCTTGGGGATGGGACCCAAGGTGGTGAACTGGATCAGAAATTGGTTGACTGAGAGATGACAGAAGGTGATGGTAAACGGAACTGACTCGACTCGGGTGAAAGGAAGGTGATTAACTGTGTGCTCCAGGGTTCGGTCCTGGGACCAATACTGTTCAATGTATTTGTGAGTGATATTGCTGAAGGACTGAATGAAAAAGTCTGTCTTTTTGCAGATGACATGAAAGTTTGCATCAGAGTGGTCTTCCCTGAGAGAGTGGATAACATGAAGAAAGATCTACAAAAGCTGGAAAAATGTTCTAATGCTTGGCAGTTAAGATTTAATGTGAAGAAGTGCAGTGTTATGCACTTGGGATGCAGAAATCCAAGGGAATTGTATGCTATAGTGCACGGACCAGGAGATGGACCTTGGAGTGATTGTTGCTGAAGATCTCAAGATGGCGAAACATTGTGACAAGGCAGTGGCAAAAGCCAGAAGGATGCTGGGTTGCATACAGAGAGGAATTACCAGCAGAAAGGAAAAGATACTAATGCCACTGTACAAGTTGCTGGTGAGGCCTCACTTGGAATATTGTGTTCAGTTTTTGAGACCATATCTCTTAAAGGATAGAAAAAGACTGGAAACAGTTCAGAGAAAGGCGACCAAAATGATGTGGAGCCTACGACAGAAGACTTATGAGAAGAGACTTGAAGACCTAAATATCTACACTTTGGAGGAGAGGAGAGGGACAGGGGAGATATGATTCAGAACTTTAAATATTTAGAGTATTAAAGAATAAACAAACCTCTTCCAAAGACTGGGAAGCTGTAAAACATGAGGGCATAACATGAAACCGCAAGGGCGTAAACTGAAAGGCATTGTCAGGAAATACTTTTTCACTAAAAGGGTAGTGTATGCTTGGAATGCCCTCCTGATGGAAGTGGTGGAAGCAAATACAGTGACACAATTCAAAATGGCATGGGATAAACACAGTGGATCCCTTTTATAGCAACAGGATAAAATCAAAATAAATATAACTATCTCTTACATCTCAAGAGACAGGGGTGACCTTCGCAGAGTGGTGGGTACACCCCTAAACAAAGACATGGGGAGGGGTGACCTGCACGAAGTGGCAGGTGCACCTACTCTTACTGCCTTGCTGGGCAGACAAGATGGACCATACTGGTCTTTATCTGCCGTCATATACTGTGTTAAACGAAGTGTATTAGTTTAGGATTGGTGACTAGGCAGATTTATCACTGTTACCTCTCATGTATTCATAATTTTGTTTATTTCTTGTTGCATTCTCCCTATATGAGAGGCTAGAGGAGTTAGGCTATATTTATTTGTATTATTTCCTTGGGGTTTATTCTGTTGGCCAGATTATTACTACGTCCATTTCTATTTCTGTTCAAGTTGTACTGCTGGTAATGTATTCTGAAAAATTGCATAAATAAAAAATTAAAAAATCAAAGTGACTGGCAGCTAATGAAAGCCTTTTAAAACTGGTTAAATGTGATCATTTGGTCACAAGCCCAATAAAATATCTGTCACTGTGTTTTGAGTTTGTGTTATCTCTTTAAATGTTTAATTTGCTGAATCCTCAAGCACTCGCAGAAGCATACAATAATAAAAATTTTACAAATAAGGTAAAAACATAACCAAGTTTCTCCAGGACCAAGCAGGAAGTCAGTCCTCACATATGGGTGACGTCGGCGCCGACGGAGCCCTCGCGGAGCAATTTTCCCCAGCTTTCAAAGAAAGCCTTTGGGAATTGCAGCGCGCATGCGCGGTCCTCTTCCCGCCCAAGGGTGCCATCTTGCTCAGTCTTCTTTTTTCTGCGGAGCCCTACAGACGTTGCCTGTGAATCCCCCGCAGAAAAGTTGATTTTTCTCTATTTTCTTTATTTTTCTTCGGTTCGACGCCGGTTCTTTTCCCGCCCAGACTCGCGACGCCGGTTACGAGTCCGTCCGTTATTTTTCGGGTTTTTTTGTCCTTCGTGACAGACTTCGAGCTTTTTTCTTTTCCCTGGCTGCCCGGTCATTCGACCTCGCAGGGGCCCTTTTTCCCCCTATGGCGGCCAGTGGCTTCAAAAAGTGTGAACTCTGTAAGAAACTTATGTCTCTTACAGACACTCACGACTTCTGCCTCCGCTGCCTAGGCCTGGATCATAACTCCATGATCTGCGGGCCATGCGGCAAGATGTCCTCAAAAGCATTGAGGAGTCGGCAGCACCAGCGGGAGCGTATCTTCTCTGACTCCGGCTGGGCTCGGACCTCATCAGAAGCTTCGACGTCTCGGGACTCTGGTCCTGAGCATCGTCGAAGTTCCTCTGAAAGGGGGTCTCCTACCCGGGATCATCATCGGAAGAAGAAACCCGCGAGGGCGGGTTCGGTGGACGCTCCTGGTCCCTCGAGGGCCAGGTCGCATAGCCCCGATTCCCATCCCGGGTCCTTGGAGTCGGAAAGGCTGTCAAAACATCCTCGACTCGAGGAGGACTTGCCCGCTCACGTGAGTACTGTTGTCCTCGTAGACTCACCTCCGAAGGACCCGACGTCGGGCCCGACGCCGTCGGGGCCCGAGTCGGGGGCTGCTGGGTCTCCTGAGCTCGGACTCAGGTTGATGGCCTTGGAGGTCAGCTTGGCTGCCTTCATGGACCAGCAGCGGGCATTGATCGCTGGCCTCGCTGGCGCTTCTGCCCTGACCGCCGGGACGTCGACCTCCAAGTCGACCCCGGAGACCGAGCCGATCCTCGAGTCCATGAGGGCTCGAGTCGATCCTCGGTCGCGGTCTCCTTCGGCCTCCCGTTCGGGACCGAGGTCGTCGACGCCGACTCCCTCGGCATCGGGGCGGATGGCTTCAGTACCCGCCCGACCGGAGCCGGTCGACTCCTCCTCCGAGGAGTCGGCCTGGGAATCTGAGGACGAAGAGTCACCTGGTTCCTTTCAGACTCGGTGTGTCCCATCGGACTCCCCCGAGTCCGAACCTCGGAGACGGTCCCCCCCGGAGGATACCCGGTTCTCGGACTTCGTGAGGGATATGGCCAAAGCCTTGGCCTTCCCTGCGGATCCCGAGGAGGAGCCTCGAGTCGAAGAACTCGATGCCCTCCAATATGACTCTCCCCCGAAGGAGGCCTTTATTGTACCGGTTCCTCCCATGCTGGAACGGCTTCTCTTCCGCATGTGGGAGAGCCCGGCGTCGTCGCCGGTATTGAGCAAGCGGGTCGATTCCATTTATCGAGTCCACAAGAGCCCCGGGTTCCAAAAGGCACAACTACCGCACCATTCCATGGTGGTGGAATCGGCCATGCATAGACTGAAGAGTCAGAAGATGCACTCCTCGGTGCCCCCTGGTAGGGAAGCCCGAAGCCTGGATGCCCTCGGTAGGAAGTGTTTCCAGGGCTCTATGCTTGCTTGTCGAGTCCAGACGTACCAGCTCTACATGGGCATGTATCTCCGAGACCTGGCTAAAGAGATAGCCGGGTTCTCTGCTGGTCTCTCCGATGAACCTTTGCAGAGGTTCCAATCCTTGTCTACTAGTATTCGGGAGTGCTCCAAGTTTATTTCTCGAGCAGCCTATGATGGTTTTGAGGCTTCGGCTCGGGTAGCCGCTGCCGGCATCGGTGGACGCCGCCAGGCTTGGCTCCAGTCGTCCGACCTCGAGCCCTGGGTGCAGGACAAGTTGGTCGATGTCCCCTGCCGAGGTGACAACCTCTTTGGCAAGCCCATGGATGAGAAAGCTGCACAAATCGAGACAGAGACTCTCACCAGAACTCGTCTCTCGAGGAAAACCTCTGCCCCTTCTCAAAAGAAGAAGGCCTCGGGGGAAAAAGCCCTTTTACCCGAGGAAGGCGGCTGCCTATAAATACTACCCTCAGTATCAGGCCTCCCCAGCTCCCCCACAGGGAAAGCAGGCCAAGGGACGGGGTAATGGGTCCCGTAGGCAGCAAGCCCCCAAGCCTGCACCACCGGCCCCTGCTCAGCAGGGTGGGGGTTTTTGACTTTCTCAGCATAGCCTCTCCCCCTCAGCTGGTTTCTCTCAGCACAGGAGGCCGGTTGGTCCACTTTGCCCACAGGTGGTCCAACATCACCACAGATACCTGGGTACTTCAGATAGTTCAAAAGGGCTATCTTCTTCATTTTCACCAGGTACCTCCCTCCTACTTTCCAGGGGAGCCTTCCAGACTCCCTCTGCACAGGGACTTACTCCTTCAGGAGTTAGCAAGTCTTGTTCAGGACCGAGCCGTGGAACCGGTGCCCCACCACCTGAAGGGTCAAGGGTTTTACTCCAGGTACTTCCTGATTCCAAAACGAACAGGGGGCCTCAGACCTATCCTGGACTTGCGAAACCTCAACAAAGTTCCTTGCAAAGGAAAAGTTCAAAATGCTTACCCTTGGAATCCTGCTGCCCTACCTCCAGCAGGGAGACTGGCTATGCTCCTTAGATCTGAAGGATGCGTATACTCATATCCTTATTCATCCAGACCACAGACAATACCTGAGGTTTGTGGTGGACGGCCGCCATTACCAGTACAGAGTACTGCCTTTCGGCCTATCCTCCGCCCCCAGAGTGTTCACCAAATGCCTAGCAGTGGTGGCGGCCTATCTGAGGCTTCAGGGTCTCTTTGTGTTCCCATACCTGGACGACTGGCTCATCAGGGCCCAGTCTGCCCAAGAAGCCACTCAGGCTACTCATCGCACGGTAGCTCTGCTCCAGCACTTGGGATTTGTCATAAACTTCGCAAAGTCCACTTTGCTCCCCTCTCAAGACCTAGAATTCATCGGCGCCAGGTTGGACACTCTTCAAGCGCGGGCCTTCCTGCCCCTAGACAGGGCCCAAAGGCTCATGGATCTCGCCAGCCGCTTTCACAGCAATTCCCTGGTCTCGGCCAGGCAATTTCTGAGACTGCTCGGCCATATGGCTTCCACGGTCCATGTAACCCCCTATGCCCGACTGAACATGCGACCTGCTCAATGGTGCCTTCGCAAACAATGGCATCAGGCCACAGGGAGCCTAGCGGACTCCGTGCAGATCTCCGACCAGCTGGTCTCCTCTCTGCGATGGTGGCTTCACCTGCCAAACCTAGTGCTCGGGGTAATCTTTCAGCCTCCTGCGCATTCTCAGGTCCTGACGACCGATGCTTCTCTCCAGGGCTGGGGAGCACATTGCCAAGGGACTTGTACTCAGGGTCTCTGGACTCCTTGGGAGTCCGCTCAGCAGATCAACTTCCTGGAGCTCAGAGCCATCCGCCTAGCGCTCAAAGCCTTCTCTCACCTGATTTCTCACCAGTCAATACTTGTCCAGACAGACAATCAGGTTGCCATGTTCTACGTGAACAAGCAAGGCGGAACCGGCTCCTTCCTTCTCTGTCAGGAAGCACAGAAGCTCTGCTCTTGGGCCGTCCACCGCAACATCATCCTCAAAGCTGTCTATCTCCCCGGGTCAAGAAAACTACCTGGCAGACAAACTGAGCAGGGTCCTCCAACCGCACGAGTGGAGGTTGGATCCGCTTGTGGTTCAGCGGATCTTTCTACGGTGGGGCCTCCCCACCATGGATCTGTTCGCCAGTCCTCTGAACCGGCAGCTTCCCAGATTCTGCTCTCGACAGCCGCATCCTCTCCGGGTAGCGGCGGATGCTTTTCTGATTCCATGGTCCACAGGCCTCTTGTATGCCTTTCCACCCATGCCTCTGGTGTCTCGGACGCTCTTCAAAGTTCTCAGAGACAAGGCATCGATGATCCTAGTGGCTCCTCGGTGGCCGAGGCAACCTTGGTTCCCGCTTCTGATGCAGCTAGCGGTGGACACCCCTCTTCCTCTGGGGTTTCAGCCCGATCTCCTCTCGCAGGATCGGGGACGCTCCTGCACCCCAACCTCCGGTCCCTTCATCTGATGGCCTGGCTGCTGAAAGGGTAGTCCTTGCTCCTCTCCAGCTGCCTCCAGATGTGGAAGAGGTCGTCTTGGCCTCCAGGAGGCCTTCCACCCGGAAGTCCTACGCTCTTAAGTGGCGTCGGTTCTCCGTCTGGTGTACTCAGCAGTCTCAAGACCCATTCTCCTGTTCGGCATCAGTGGTCTTGCAGTACTTGCTTTCTCTTTCTAATCTTGGCCTCAAGTCCAACTCGGTCAAGGTCCACCTCAGTGCTATTTCTGCGCATCACGTGCCGGTGGATGGTGGACCTCTTTCCAGCCACCCTCTGGTGGCTCGTTTTCTCAGAGGCCTCCTTCTCCTTAAACCACCTTTGCGCCCGCCAGCCCCGAACTGGGATCTCAATGTGGTTTTACAGCGGCTTACCTGTCCGCCTTTTGAGCCTATGGCTACCTGTCCTCTTCGTTTTCTTTCCTGGAAAACCTTGTTCTTGGTGGCCCTCACTTCTGCTAGACGCGTTAGTGAGCTGCAGGCCCTAGTATCTGATCCTCCTTACACTAGGTTCTACAAGAACCGGGTAGTCCTACGGACTCACCCTAAATTTCTTCCCAAAGTGGTTTCCCCTTTTCACATCAACCAGGAGGTGGTACTTCCAACCTACTTTCCCAGGCCTCACTCCAGCCGAGCTGAAATGGTCCTGCATACCCTGGACTGTAGGAGGGCGCTGAACTTCTACCTTGACCGTACGCGGGAGCACCGAAAGGCTGTTCAGCTCTTCATGTCTTATGACCCCAACAAGTTGGGGCTCCCTGTCTCCAAGCGTACTCTGTCCATCTGGATTGCGGACTGCATCGCTTGGGCTTATGAGGCTGCGGGCCTCGTGCTGGAAGGTAGAGTCACCGCTCATCGTGTTCGGGGCGAAGGCTACGTCAGTGGCTTACCTCCGCTCTGTTCCATTGGCAGACATCTGCCGGGCCGCTACTTGGTCTTCAAGCCATACTTTTGCAGCCCATTACTGCCTGGAGAGGGAGTCCCGCAGGGACAGTGCTTTCGGACAGGCAGTCCTCCGTAACCTCTTCGAGGTATAGGCAACTCCTACCCTCCATCCCGGATGTTGGGCTACCGGTTGGAGACGTATTCAGAGAAGATTCCTTCCTTCTGTGCTGCTGAGCTAGAGGGAGCTCATTTTTGTGCTTAGGGTCTCCGGTAGCCTTAAGCTTGGGAGTCCCATATGTGAGGACTGACTTCCTGCTTGGTCCTGGAGAAAGCGTAGTTACTCACCTGTAACAGGTGTTCTCCAGGAGCAGCAGGAATCAGTCCTCACAACCCTCCCTCCTCCCCTTGGAGTTGCAGTTTTATGCTTTCGTTTTTGCTAATTTTTGCTGTCTTTTAGCTATGTCATCTGACTGAGCAAGATGGCACCCTTGGGCGGGAAGAGGACCACGCATGCGCGCTGCAATTCCCAAAGGCTTTCTTTGAAAGCTGGGGAAAATTGCTCCGCGAGGGCTCCGTCGGCGCCGACGTCACCCATATGTGAGGACTGATTCCTGCTGCTCCTGGAGAACACCTGTTACAGGTGAGTAACTACGCTATCCAAAGAAAATAGAGGTATTTATTTTATTTATTTATATTCTCTTATATACTGCGCTATTCTGCATCAGTGTGGTTTACATTGAACAAACTGAAATTACATTGAACAGGGCATTATAACTTGGACATAACTATTTTACAGGGAACATGGGCTATGGAGGGTTAAGTGGCTTGCCCAAGACCACAAGGAGCACCTGTGGGACTAGAAACCCCAGTCCTTCCAGCCCAAGGTTGCTGTCCTCTAGTGGGATTTGAACCACTGACCTTCCGGCCTGAAGTACCTTGCCCCAACCACTAGGCCACTCCTCCACTAAGACCCTTATCCACTCTCTAGTCACCTTCTGTTTTGACTATTGTAACCTACTCCTTGCTGTTCTCCCTCTGAAACATCTCTCACCCCTTCAGTCTGTTCAAAACTCAGCTTCACAGCTTATCTTCCTCCAGTCTTCCTATGCTCATGTAATCCCTCTTCTCAAGTCACTTCACTAGCTCCCTATCCATTTCTGCATCCTGTTCAAATTTGTACTAACCTACAAATGCGTTCATTTTGCGACTCCTCATTACCTTTCCTCTCTCAACTCACCTTACACCCCTTTGTGGAATCTCTGCTCATCTGGCAGATCCCTTTTATCTGTGCCCTTCTCTGCCACTGCCAACATTAGACTTCAAGTCAACATGTCTGGCTCCTTCTCTAGCCCTATTCAAATCTAGACTAAAACTCCACCTCTTCATGGCTGCTTTTGGATCCTGATACTCCTCACTCTCTTGTTCACTACTTACTGTATGTGTATCTTACTATATTCTAGTCCCCAGTTTTGTGATGGTCTTTGTTTTGATTAGATTTTAAGCTCTGATGGGCATGGACTGTGTCTTACATCTATATGTTTAGCACTGCGTATGCCTTGTAGCACTATACAAATAAGTAGTTGTAATGACAGCACCTCCCCAGCAGATTTCCCCTATTGTCCAAACACTGACCTAAATACATAAAAACAAATAATCTTCAGGCAGATATCAATAAGGAAGAGTTCAAATAACCCAGCCTGTACAACTGAAAGATTTTTTCTCCAGGACCAAGCAGGAAGTCAGTCCTCACATATGGGTGTCATCGGCGCCGATGAAGCCCCAGCGGAGCATTTCCCCAGCTTTCTATGAAAGCCTTTGGGAATGCAGGCACGCATGCGCGGTTCCCTTCCCGCCTAAAGGTGCCATCTTACCTCAGTCTCTTTTTTTCCCGAGAAGCCCACCAAATGTGTGTCCAGTTTTCCCGGTTAAAATTAGATTTTTCAGCGATTTTTTGCTCTTTTTCTACCGGTTCGACGCCGGTTCCCCTCCTGCCGGGTTCGGTACACTGGTATCGAGCCCGATTCTTCTTTTTTTGTTTTTGCCCTTTGTGGCTGACGTTCGCGCCCTTTTTTCTCTTTTTCCCTGGAAGGCCGGTCCTTTGACCTCGCGGGGACTCTTTTTTTCCCCGATGGCTTCCAGTGGTTTTAAGAAGTGTGATCGGTGTAAGAAACTAATGTCTCTCACTGACACACACGACTGCTGCCTTCGGTGCCTCGGCCCCGACCACGATCCTAAGTCGTGCGGGGCCTGTGGAAAAATGTCTTCCAAGGCACTACGAAGTCGCCAGCAGCAAAAGGAAAGGCTTTTCTCGGACTCAGCCTCCGGCTGGGCCCGGACCTCATCTGAGGCCTCGACATCTCGGGATTCCAATCCCGAGCGCCGTCGAAGCTCCTCGGACAGGGGGTCCCCCGACCGGGAACGCAAGAGGAAGAAACGGCTCGCGAGGGCGTCGTCGGAAGAGGTCCCTGGCTCCTCGAGGGCCAGGTCTAAGACCCCCGACCGTCGCCCCGGGCCTGTGGAACCGGAGAAGCCTTCCAGAGTTCCTCATGTGGAGCCGGAGTCTGCTGGACACGTAAGCCCCGTAGTCCTCGTAGACTCTCCTCCCAGGGAGCCAACGTCGGGCTCGCCGCTGCCGCCGGGACCCGAGTCAGTGGCTGCTGCATCTCCCGAGCTGAGTCTCAGGATGACAGCCTTGGAGAGCAGAATGTCTGCCTTCATGGAGCAGCAGCGGGCACTGATGGCCAGCCTGTCTGGCGCATCTGCCCCGACCACCGGGACGTCGAAGTCGACCCCGGAGACCGAGCCGATACTCGCGTCCATCGTGGCTCGGAGTCGACCTCGGTCGCGGTCTCCCTCGACCTCCCATTCGGGACCGAGGGCGTCGATGCCGGTGCTTCCGGCGTCAGGGCGGGTGCTCCAGGAACCCGCGGGGTCGGACCCCGACTCTTCCTCGGACGAGTTGGCTTGGGAGACAGAGGACGAGGAGTCTCCTGATACCTTTAAGACTCGGTGCGTCCCTTCAGACTCACCGCAGTCTGAGCCCCGGAGCAGGTTCCCCCCCGGAGGACACCCGGTTCTCGGATTTCGTCCGGGATATGGCCACTGCCTTGGCTATTCTGGCGGATCCCGAGGAAGAGCCTCGAGCTGAAGAGCTCGAGGCGCTGCAGTATGACTCTCCTCCAAAGGAGGCCTTTACTGTCCTGGTTCCTCCGATGCTGGAACGGCTCCTCTTCCGTATGTGGGAGGCACCGGCCTCGGCGCCGGTTCTTAGCAAGCGAGTCGATTCCATCTATCGGCTCCAGAAGAGCCCTGGTTTTCAGAAGGCACAGCTACCACACCATTCCATGGTTGTGGAATCGGCCATGCATCGTCTGAAGAGTAAGAAGATGCACTCCGTGGTGCCTCCTGGCAGGGAGGCCCAAAACCTCAATGGCGTCGGTACAAAGTGTTTTCAGGGCTCGATGCTTGCTTGCCGTGTCCAGTCTTACCAGCTGTACATGGGCATGTACTTGCGGGATCTGGCCAAGGAGTTGGCCATGTTCTCTGCTGGTCTCCCCGGGGAACCCTTGCAGAGATTTAAGTCCTTGTCCTTGGTTGATTCGGGACTGCTCGAAGTTCATGTCCCGCGCTGCCTACGATGGCTTCGAGGCTTCGGCCCGTGTTGCGGCAGCTGGCATCGCGGCTCAACACCAGGCATGGCTGCAGTCATCGGACCTCGAGCCATGGGTTCAGGACAAGTTGGTTGATGTCCCTTGCCGAGGTGAAAACCTTTTTGGCAAGCCCATGACCGAGAAGGCTGCTCAGCTCGAGACCGAGCACCTCACTCGGACAAGGCTGTCGAGGAAGACCTTTGCCCCTTCTCATAAAAAGAAGGGCTCGGGTAAAAAGCCCTTTTACCCGAGGAAGGGCATTGCCTACAAACAGTACCCACAATATCAGGCTGCCCAAGCTGCCCCCCAGGGTCAGCAAGCCAAGGGCCAGGGTAATGGGCCCCATAGGCAGAGGACCCCCAAGCCTCAGGCCCCTGCTACCACTCAGCAGGGTGGGGGTTTTTGACTCCTTGAGCATAGCCTCTCCTCCACTGCTCTCCCAACCCTGCACAGGAGGTCATCTCGCCCTCTTTGCCCACCAGTGGCCCCTTATCACCGGGGACAGTTGGGTGCTGGAGATAGTCCACAAGGGCTATGCCCTTCATTTCCACCAACTACCACCCCCGTACTTTCCAGGGGAGCCTCCAAGGCCTCCTCTGCACACAGACCTTCTCCGTCAGGAACTTCAGGGTTTGTTGGTGGACAGGGCGGTGGAGCCTGTGCCTCCCCACTTGCAAGGTCACGGATTCTACTCCAGGTATTTCCTGGTGCCCAAAAGGACCGGTGGCCTTCGTCCCATTCTGGACCTCAGGAACCTCAACAAGTTCCTAGTGAAAGAAAAGTTCAAGATGCTTACTCTTGGAACCCTTCTGCCCTACCTACAGCAGGGAGATTGGCTATGCTCCTTAGATCTAAAGGATGCGTACACTCACATCCTCATTCATCCAGACCACAGAAAGTACCTGAGGTTCATCGTGGGAGGAAACCATTATCAGTACAGAGTGCTGCCTTTCGGCCTCACCTTCGCTCCCAGAGTCTTCACAAAGTGTCTAGCAGTGGTGGCGGCCTACCTGAGAAATCAGGGCATCTTTGTCTTCCCCTATCTGGACGACTGGCTCATCAGGGGTCAGACAGGTCAGGAGGCCAATCAAGCCACCCTCAGGACCATTGCTCTTCTGCAACGCCTGGGTTTTGTCATAAACTTTGCAAAGTCCACTTTGCTCCCATCCCAGAACTTGGAGTTCATAGGGGCAAGGTTGGACTCTCTCCTGGCAAAGGCATTCTTGCCAGAAAACAGAGCCCAAAGGTTGATGGCCTTGGCAAGTCAGTTTCTCAGCAGGTCCCTGGTCTCCGCCAGACTCTGCCTGAGGCTTCTGGGCCACATGGCTTCGACAGTACATGTGACCCCCAATGCCAGGCTCCATATGAGGCCTGCACAGTGGTGCCTTCGGACTCAGTGGTCACAGGCCACAGGCAGCCTCAGAGACAGGATAAGGGTGTCCAGACCATTTCTGCACTCCCTCAACTGGTGGCTGCACCCACCCAATCTACTGAAAGGGGTGCCTTTTCAGATTCCAGGGTACACAGTAGTGCTGACAACAGATGCCGCCCTGCAAGGCTGGGGAGCTCATTGTCTGGGCCTCTGGTCTCACTGGGAAGCTGCACAGAAGATCAATCTCCTCGAACTCAGAGCTATTCGGTTGGCACTCAAAGCTTTCACACCTACCCTGGCTCACCAGTCTGTCCTGGTTCAGACAGACAACCAAGTTGCCATGTTTTATGTCAACAAACAGGGCGGAACTGGGTCCAGGATCCTTTGTCGAGAGGCTCAGGACCTTTTTATTTTTATTTATTTATTTGGCGTACACTTGTATCCCGCTACTTCCAGCGATCAGCAGCGGTTTTCTATACATAAGGGAGAGGCTGTACAGGCCAGAATTAGAACATACAGTATGATTGCAGGGATGGGTAATTAGCATAGCAACTGGTTACAAGTTTACATTTGATTTGATTGAGAGGAATCTTACATATATACATTTGATTGCATAAGAAGCGGCTTTACATATATACATACTTTACGTCATTAAAGAACACATTTCTTGCGGGTATGATTAGTTTAAGTGGGCATGTTGCTCTAGTAGTATATGACACTCTGATTAGGTTAGGTCTGAAAGAGGTGTGTCTTAAGTTTTTTCCTGAAATCCTTCAGGTCCTTGTTTGCTCTCAGTTCATAGGGCAGTTGGTTCCAGAGTGCTGGAGCAGTAAAGGAGAACGCTCTTTTGGTGGTGGTTGCGTTGCAATTTCTCATGCTATTCGGGACATGTAGGGTGTTGGTATTTGCTGTTCTTCTGCTTCTGCTTTGTTCTTTTGCCCTCAAGCACAACATGCTTTGTTCTTTTGCCCTCAAGCACAACATGCTCCTCAAGGCTGTGTACCTTCCTGGCCAGGACAACTACCTGGCAGACAGGTTAAGCAGGATTCTGCAGCCCCACGAGTGGAGGCTGCATCCTTCGGTAGTTCAGAAGATCTTTCTCAAATGGGGATTTCCTTTGATGGATCTTTTTGCCAGCCCACTCAGCAAGCAACTGCCAAAGTTCTGCTCCAGGCAACCACATCCTTTTCAGATAGCACCGAATGCTTTTCTGATATCTTGGTCTCAGGGCCTCCTCTATGCGTTTCCTCCCACGCCCTTGGTGGCCCGAACCCTGTTCAAGATTCTTCAGGACAAAGCCTCGGTCCTGCTGGTAGCTCCCAGATGGCCGAGACAGCCTTGGTTTCCTCTTCTGCTTCAACTGGCGGTGGATCCTCCACTACCTCTGGGGTTGCAACCTGACCTTCTCACACAAGAACAGGGTTCCCTTCTGCACCCCAATCTCAAGTCTCTCAATTTGATGGCCTGGAGGCTGCAAGGGTAGTCTTGGCTCCCTGGGGCCTGCCTCAGGTGGTTGAGGAGGTTGTCCTAGCCTCTAGGAAACAGTCCACTAGGAAAACCTATGCTCTCAAATGGAAGAGGTTTTCTGTGTGGTGTCAGCTACGTAAAGAAGATCCTTTCTCCTGTACTGTGCCAGTAGTCCTTCAGTACTTTACTGCACTTGTCAAATCAAGGTCTTAAATCCAATTCTGTTTGGGTCCACCTCTCATCTCTAGCAGCTCACCACTCATTGGTAGAGGGGCAGTCACTCTCTGGTCACCCCTTAGTGTCCCGCTTTCTCAGGGGCTTGCTTTTGCTGAAGCCTCCCATCCGTCCTCCTGCCCCTGAGTGGGAGCTGAATGTGGTCTTGCAGCAGCTGACTCGCCCACCTTTTGAGCCGATGGCTACTTGTTCACTACGCTTCCTCTCCTG
The DNA here is from genome assembly GCA_033557465.1 of Ichthyophis bannanicus. Taxonomy (NCBI): domain Eukaryota; kingdom Metazoa; phylum Chordata; class Amphibia; order Gymnophiona; family Ichthyophiidae; genus Ichthyophis; species Ichthyophis bannanicus. Next base: position 525,911,880 of record CM066031.1, on the reverse strand, counting down.
GAAGACTCTCTTCCTAATAGTCCTTACCTCGGCTAGGCGAGTAAGTGAGCTTCAAGCCCTGGTCTGTGACAGGCCTTACACCAGGATTTACAGGAACAGGGTAGTCCTCAGGACTCGTCCAAAGTTCCTCTCTAATGTTGTCTCCTCTTTCCACCTCAATCAGGAGGTGGTTCTTCCAACATTCTTCCCTAGGCCTCATGCTAGCCAGGCTGAAGCAGTCCTGCATACCCTGGACTATAGGAGGGCCTTATCCTTCTACCTTGACCGTACGCAGGGGCATAGACGGGCTACTCAGCTCTTCGTATCTTTTGACCCCAATAAGTTGGGATTAGCTGTGTCCAAGCGTACCTTGTCCATCTGGGTGGCTGACTGTATCACCTGAGCTTACAAGGCGGCTGACCTTCCTTTGCAGGGTAGGATCACGGCCCATCGTGTCAGGGCAATGGCTGCCTCAGTGGCTCATCTCCGCTCTGTGCCCTTGGTAGACATCTGCAGGGCTGCAACTTGGTCTTCAAGCCAGACTTTTGCAGCCCATTACTGCCTGGAGAGGGAGTCCCGTAGGGACAGTGCTTTTGGCCAGGCAGTACTGCGGAATCTCTTTGAGGTTTAGGCAACTCCTGCCCTCTGTTGGGCTACCGGTGGAGGTTGTGTCCTTGAAAAGCCTTTCTTTGCTGCTGAGACTAGAGGGAGTTCTCTTGTTCAGCCTGGGTTCCTCGGTAGCCCAGAGCTAGGGAGTCACCCATATGTGAGGACTGACTTCCTTCTTGGTCCTGGAGAAAGCGTAGTTACTCACCTGTAACAGGTGTTCTCCAGGAGCAGCAGGAATCAGTCCTCACAACCCTCCCTCCTCCCCTTGGAGTAGCAGTTGTACATAGTTTATTTTTTCATTTTTGTGTGCTGTTCTGAGCTATGTCATTTGACTGAGGTAAGATGGCACCTTTAGGCGGGAAGGGAACCGCGCATGCGTGCCTGCATTCCCAAAGGCTTTCATAGAAAGCTGGGGAAATGCTCTGCTGGGGCTTCATCTGCGCCGATGACACCCATATGTGAGGACTGATTCCTGCTGCTCCTGGAGAACACCTGTTACAGGTGAGTAACTACGCTTTCCTGAATCCAAGCTAATTGTGCATCAAAAAAAATTGAATTCTATCAGAGAAGCAAAGCACTCACCAAGACGACTAGAAAGGAAATGGAGACAGCACAAGTCACACAACACTCTGCAACAATACAGAAGTGAACAGCAAATGTACAACAACCTGATCAATGAACACAAGCAACAACACAATACCAACCTTATTATGAAAGCAGCAAATAAACCAAGGGAACTATTCAACATTGTGAAAAAGCTCACTAAAGTTGTTTTGAGCATGATGCCCATCAACTCGTCCCCCAGGTGTATGCAAGCCACTTAATAAACAAGAACACTAATCTAATTCCTGCTCGCCCACCTGCAGCATGCAACCTAAATTGGACTGAACCACAACAAACCTGGGAAAACTTTACTATGCCAACAGCACAGCACATAGAAGACATTGTAAACACACTAAATACAATGACATCCCCATCAGACCCATGCCCAGTGAAGTGGATCAAAGATTCCAAGGATCAGCTAAGCAAGCACATTCACAAAATGGTGATGGAATCGCTACAGCAAGGACACGTGCCACAAGCACTCAAGCAAGCTATGATACGACCCATCCTCAAGAGCACAAGGCTAAGTCCACCGACCCAAAATCATACTGCCCCATATCGAGTCTCATATCAAAGATCGTTGAAAAAGTGATACAAAGACAACTACAGGACCACATCGATATGCATGCCCCATTGGACCCCCAGCAGCATGGTTTCAAACCACAGTACAATGTGAAAACTCTACTCTCATCCCTTTTCAACAATCTGCTGAAAGGCCAGGACAACATAAAAAATGGATTTCTGCTAGTCGTCTTAGACATCTCAGCAGCCTTTAATACAGTCTCCCACTCTATAATCCTTAACCGCCTACAGGAAATTGGGCTGCGTAACAATACAATAAAATGGTTCACATCATATTTAAGTAATAGAACCCAGCAAGTCAAATGCGGACAAAGAAAATCAACACAGTTCACTATCACCCAAGGAATACCACAGGGCTCAGCTGTCTCGTCTTTACTATTCAACATTTACATACAACCAATCTGTGGCATTATTAAAGCCATATGTTGCATTATTACCTATATGCCGACAATATGTTCTATGCACCAATAGGCGCTCTCGCTCCCGATATAGCCCCTATGATACGGTGCCTCGAAGACATGAACACTGGTTCACGGATAATAACCTGAAAGTCAACTTCGACAAAACGGAAGCAATGATCATATCCAGAAATCCTAATTGTAACCCACCACAAGCCATCAGCATCCTAAACCGAACAATACCAATAAAGGACGAGGTGAAATACTTAGGTATCATCCTGGACAAGAATCTAAACTTGCAATCTCATATAAACAAAACCATTGCAAAAGCATACCAATGATTAAAGCTCATCAGGAGACTCCAACCGATCCTCAGCCAAGACCATTTCCGCACCGTATGCCAGGCAGTCGTCACCCCAATACTGGACTACGGAAACTCTCTATACCAAGGTCTACCCAAACAATCTATCCACCCACTCCAACTGGTGCAGAACACTGCAGCCCGCATCATAACGGGTACAACTAAGCACAAATACATCACACCTATACTTTGGCAACTGCACTGGCTACCGATCTCTGCACGGGCAAAATTCAAAGCAACCATAAACATATTCAAGATCATGCACCTATGTACAGCAGATGTCCTCCACAGTTTACTAATCAGGGACACAACCAACCGGCCCAGACGAACAAATGGCAGCAATAGACTCTGCATGCCCACAGGATACCATAAGACAAGACAAGTAACCTCAAACAGAGTTATATCTCTCTTAGCACCGGCCCTCTGGAATTCCTTCCTGGATAAACTACGAGCCCTAAATGACCTCAAAGATTTCCGCAAATCCCTCAAAACCCTCTTATTCAAGGAATCCTATGATCAAGCAGACTAAAGACCCTACTATATTTTTAAATGTGAAGATAAGAGCAAAGCATCTAATGTCATATGTACGTCTTGTCACCCCCTTGTTCAATGTAAACCCATATTGTAATCTCAACCACTTTGATTGAAGGAGAAAGTGATATACAAATCTGGTTAAATAAATTAAATAAATAAAAATTTTGAAAATCCTGCTCACAGTGTTTCAAAAGTCTGCAAAATTCTTCGTGCTTAATTTGTAATTTTTTTGTACCAAATTCTCCCATCAGAATTCTCCCACTACAAGCCTGACACCTCCGACTTTCTCTTTCCACAGAATCAGTCCTCCCAGCTTTCTCAATACTGTTATTAGCTTGAATCTCTTCATTGCTTGATCTCCCTCCCTCTTAGCAGGTTCAACCACAAGCTTTCTTGCTATTCTCACTAGTTCTCCCCTCCCTCCAAGCATTCTTTCAATCTCTGCTCCCCTTTTCTCTCTCACTTCTGGCCAGAAAGACCCCCTAGCACTCTCTCTGTCCTTCCCAGTTCTCTCTTCCCACCTCCACAAGAACCCCAGTTCTCTCTTCCCACCTCCACAAAAACCACAGTTCTTTCTTGTCCCCCCTCCCCCAGTTCTCTCTAACTCCTAGCAAGACCTTTAGTTCTCTGTCCACAAGCTCTTTCCCCACCCCTACCATTGATCTCTCTAAGCAAGAGGCCCATTTCTTTGTTCCCAAGCACTCTCTCTCTCCTCAGGAACAACCGCACCAGGAACTCCCACTAGCTTACTCTGTTCTCTCCTCAGCAAACCTTCAAATTGCATTCTCCCCCCCTCTCCCCAACCTGGGCCAAATCCCTCAATGTGCCCTATGCCTGAGGGACCTCTCATCTTGTTCTCTCCACCCTTGTAGAAGTTAATCCTGTTCTACTCTGCATACATCAGTATTTATTTTTATTTTATTTATTTATTGAAACTTTATTTTTATACCGCCTTTCTACAATTCAAAGCGGTTTACAGATAACCAAGAATCGAAACAAGGCCAAAGGGGCACTCTGTTGTACAGGGAACTGAGCAGTATAACAGTAAAATAAATAGAAACACTGAACTATTTACAGTTTAAGTAAAGTGTGTAAATCTACAAATATTGTGTTGGGACTAATGGTTTGTTAACAGTGTATGTGTAGATTGTTCTTACCGTATTTTACTAGGGCAGTTGGGTCTCTTGAGTCCAAGTTAGTTCTGTATTCTTCTTGGAAGAGACATGTTTTTATTTTTTTTCCGGAATTCGGTCAGGTATGAGCACCCTCTTAGGCCGGGGGGGGGGTGGGATTCCATAATGTGAGGGCCTACAGAGTAAATGCCCAATGCTGTGTTTTGGGCCATCCGTAGTAGATGAAGGGTGTGTTTAGATAAGCAAATAACGTTACAATAATCCAGGGTAGGTGTAATCATAGCCTGGCAGATGGTTCGGAATAGTTCTGGGGTTAATAGAGGTTGGAGTTGTTTCAGAGTTCTTAATTTATTGTAGACAGAGATGGTTCTCTTTATGAGGGATTGAAAGTTCAGCTGTTGGTCTAATATTACGCCCAGGTATTTTACTTCCATTTTTCTTTGAGGTCCACTTTGTCTAGTCTCAGGGTGGACGGTGGAGATAAGGTTGGGTCAGTGATGATGTATAGGGCTTCTGTTTTCTCTTGATTAATGAATAGATGATGTAAGTTAAGCCATTTTCTTATTTCTACGAAGCAGTTTTGTAGGATGGTGATGTCAGGAGATAGAGGGTTATAGGAAGTGAAGAACATTGTCATCAGTATAGATTTGGTATAAGATCTTGTGCTTTCTGAATATTTTACATAAAGTCTGGATGAAGATGTACATCAGAACCAGGTAAAATGGTAGAAACCATTATAAAGAATACAATTACTAAAGTGTAGATAGTCATAGAGATTAAGAGCTTGCCTTATATGACTCTAGTTATCTGCTATGCACAAAGAATTGAGTCCTTTAAGGGAAGAATTAGCTGCAATTAAACACACCACCTCTAGGGTACAAATTGAAAAAAAATCCACCACTGCTCCCACAAAGAATCAAACAACCCAGGAACAAATGGATCACAGTGGGCTCTGGTAGGTTGCGACCGGTAACACTGAGATACCTTCTCCATCAAGAGATATCCCTGCATAATGCCTTCTGTGCCCTGGAAAATGAGAGTGCCCAATTAGTGGAAACTGAAGCACCCTTAAATGAGATGGTTAATGCCCAATCTTCTGATAATGCGCCAAATATGAAGAAAAAAACAGAAAACAGGAAATTATTACTACTTGGAAATTCCATCATCAGAGGCACTAACTTGGGAATACAGCTCAAAGGAGAGAAGATGGTCAAATGCCTCCCAGGCTCTTCAGCCAGCAGGAATACAAATCAAATTGTTGGCATAATTAATTCAGGCGAGAGGGCATAACTCCTTCCGTTCACCGTCCCAAGCCAATCGGGGACACAACTTACATAACTGCTTAAGGAAGGCGCCATCGGGGAGTAGCTCCTCTTCTCCGAAACCTGACTGGATCAGGACTGCAAGCAGGAGGCCATAACTCCTCCCATTCACCATCCAAAGCTAGACAGGGACAAGCCTGCACAGCCTGCACAACTACTTAATGAAGGCTCGCGCCTGAGGGCCCTTTGGCTTAACCCTTAGGCGTGGACCGAACAAATCTAGAAGAAGAAGCTAAATCAGAACACAATGCAACAAATTTTCAACAGTAGTAAGTTAATCCTTACCCAACTGCAAACTAAATTACACTGAGCCTACTCCCTTACGCATTACTGTACGTTTAATGATCGCTGACTTATTACTTAAATCGACATCATTGTACCTATACTTGCAGATAAATCACTGACCACTGCATTGTATATTCTGCTACTACTAATTTGAAAATCTCAAATTTCTCTTGCTAAACAATGGAGATGAAAATGTACTCTATTGTATATTATGTTTTCATAGTATCTTTACTACTATTGTAAGAACATAAGATATGCCATACTGGGTCAGACCACAGTCCATCAAGCCCAGTATTCTGTTTCCAACAGTGGCCAGTCTAGGTCATTATGTACCTAGCAGTTTCTCCAAGGGACACAGGTTCCACAATGCTTGTATTGGGTCAAGCATTAATATCCTGGGTCCCTTCTTAATAATGGTTTATGGACCTTTCCTCCAGGAACTTGTGCAAACCTTTTTTAAACCCAGCTACACTAACAGCCTTTACTACATCCTCCGGTAACAAATTCCAGAGTTTGATTACACGTTGAGTGAAAAAATATTTTCTTTTATTAGTCTTAAATAGTTTACCCTGTAGCTTCATTGCATGTCCCCTAGTCTTTCTATATTCTGATAAGGTAAACAATCGATCTACGTTTACCCGTTCCACTCCGTTCATTAATTTATAGACCTCTATCATATCTCCCCTCAGCCGTCTCTTTTCCAGGTTAAAGAGCCCTAACCTTTTTAGCCTTTCTTCATAGGAATATGCTTCCATCCCCTTTACCATTTTGGTGGCTCTTCTCTGAACCTTTTCTAAAATCGCTATATCCTTTTTAAGATACGGCGACCAGAATTGCACACAATATTCAAGGTGCGGTCTCACCATGGAACGATATAGAGGCATTATAATATCTTTTGTTTTATTTTCCATTCCTTTCCTTATCATAACTAGCGTTCTATTTGCTCTCTTGGCCGCCACCGCACACTGGGCCGAGGGTTTTAACATGGTATCCACAATGACGCCTAAATCTTTTTCCTGGGTGGTGGTTCCTAATGTGGAACCTTGCATCATGTAACCATAGTTTGGGTTGTTCTTCCCTAGGTGCATAACCTTGCACTTGTCCACATTAAATTTCATCTGCCATTTTGATGCCCAGTCTTCCAATTTATCAAGATCCTCTTGCAATTTTCCACAATCCTCTTGGGTTTTACAACTTTAAAGTTTTGTGTCATCTGCAAATTTGATAACCTCACTCATTATTCCACTTTCCAGGTCATTTATGAATATGTCCAAAAGCAGCGAACCCAGCACAGATCCCTGGGGTACACCACTATTCACCTTTCTCCATTGGGAAAATTGGCCATTTAGCCCTACCCTCTGCTTTCTATCTTTTAACCAGTTCCTGATCCACAATAGTACACTGCCTCCTATCCCATGACTCTTTAGTTTTGCCAAAAGTCTCTGATGAGGGACCTTGTCAAAGGCTTTCTGAAAGTCCAGATACACAATATCAGCCGACTCACCTTTGTCCACCTGATTATTCACTCCTTCAAAAAAACATAACAGATTTGTAAGACAAGATCTTCCTTGTCTAAAGCCATGTTGGCTGTCTCCCATTAGGTCATGACTATCTACATGCTGAGTAATTTTATTCTTTATGATGGTTTCTACCATTTTTCCCGGTACTGATGTCAGGCTCACCGGTCTGTAGTTTCCCGGATCACCCCTGGAACCCTTTTTAAAAATTGGTGTTACATTGGTGATCCTCCAATCTTCAGGTATTAAAGATGATTTTAATGATAGTTCACAGATTACTAATAGCAGGTCTGCAGTCTCATTTCAGTTCTTTCAACACCCTTGGATGTATACCATCCGGCCCAGGTGATTTGCTACTCTTCAGTTTATCTAATAGTTGTAATACATCTTCCCGATGTATCCATATTTCCTTCAATTCTTCCGCACCTTTAAATACCACTTCAGTCATGGGTAACATCCCTACATCTTCCTCAGTAAAGACTGAAGCAAAGAATTCATTCAGTCTCTCTGCTATCGCCTTGTCGCCTCTTAGTGCTCCTTTAACCCCTTTATAATCTAATGGACCAACTGACTCTCTCACAGGTTTTTTGCTACGAATGTACTTGAAAATGTCTTTACTTCGCGTTTTTGCTTCCGCAACAAGCTTCTTCTCAAATTTTCCCTTTGCCTGCCTTATCAATGCCTTGCATTTGACTTGCCAGTGCTTGTGCTGTTTCCAGGTTTCGTCGTTTGGCTCTTTTTTCCATTTCCTGAAAGATGCTTTTTTTGGCAACAACGGTCTCTCTGACTTCACCTTTAAACCATGCTGGCAGTTTTTTGGACTTCCTTCCACTTTTCTTAAAGCGTGGAAAACAGCTGGTCTGGGCTTCCAAGATAGTATTTTTCAACAACAGCCAAGCCTGATGTACGTCTTTAACCTTTGCAACTGCTCCTTTTAGTTTTTTCTTAACTGTTTTTTTCTCATTTTATCATAGTCTCCCTTTCGAAAGTTAAAAGGTAGTACTGTGGATTTCCTTACTATCCCTCCTCCACTAATTAAATCAAAGGCGATCATGCTATGATCACTATTGCCAAGTGGCCCCAACAACCTTATCTCTTGCACTAGATCTGGTGTTCCACTACGGACTAGGTCTAATATGGCTTCCCCTCTGGTCGGTTCATGAACCAGCTGCTCCAAGAAGCAGTCATTTATTTCATCTAGGAACTTTATCTCCCTAGCATGTCCTGACGTGACACTGACCCAGTTGATACCGGGGTAATTGAAATCACCCATTATTATTACTGCGCTGTAACTTTTGTTAGCTTCCTTGATTTCTTTGAGCATTTCATCATCCATTTGGTCATTCTGGCCAGGCGCTCGATAGTACACCCCCACTGCCATTGCCTTCCCCCTTTTACATGGAATTTCAATCCATATAGATTCTACAGCAGATTTTGCTTCCTGCAAAACTTTAATCCTTTCTGACTCAATTCCCTCTCTAACATAGAGAACAACCCCTCCACCAATTTGATCAGCTCTATCATTTTGATTATAGTTTGTACCCAGGTATCACAGTGTCCCACTGGTTGTCCTCCTTCCACCATGTCTCTGATATTCCAATCATATCTAACCTTTCATTTAGTGCTATATATTTTAACTCTCCCATCTTATTTTTTAGACTTCTAGCATTTGCATACAAGCATTTTAGAGAATGTATTTTATTCATATTAATTTAGCTATTGTTGGACATGGGTAATTTGGCATCTTTAAACTCTGTCTGCTCCATACTTGAGGGCATTTGGGCTACTTTACTCTTTTGTGGAACCTCTCTGCTTTTGGTAGTATCCTTCAAAGATACATTCTTCCGAACCATCCACTCTTGGGCGACTGTTGGCTTTCCCCTAATATCTAGTTTAAAAGCTGCTCTATCTCCTTTTTAAAGGTTAATGCCAGCAGCCTGGTTCCATCCCGGTTAAGGTGAAGCCCATCCCTTCGGAAGAGCCCCTCCTTTCCCCAGAATGTTCCCCAGTTCCTAACAAATCCAAAACCCTCATCTCTGCACCATTGTCTCATCCACGCATTGAGACTATGGAGTTCTGCCTGCCTTTTGGGTCCTGCGCGTGGAACAGGAAGCATTTCGGAGAATGCTACCCTGGAAGTTCTGGATTTCAACTTCCTACCTAAAAGCCTAAATTTAGCTTCCAGAACCTCCCTTCCACATTTTCCTATGTCATTGGTACCAACATGTACCAAGACAGCAGACTCCTCCCCAGCACTATCTAAGACCTTGTCTAGGTGGCGCGTTGGTCCACTACCTTCGCACCAGGCAGGCATGTTACCAGGCGATCCTCACGTCCACCAGCCACCCAGCTATCTACATGCCTAATGATCGAATCACCAACTATAACGGCTGTCCTAACCCTTCCCTCATGGGCACATGGCCCTGGAGAAATGTCCTCGGTGTGAGAGGGTTTTACATCACCTGGAGGACAGGTCCTAGTTACTTGATCACTTCCTGCCACACCAGGGTGATGCTCTCCTGTCACGTGACCTCTCTTCTCCATGGCAACAGGGATGCTGCCAGACTGGAGGTGGGACTTCAGGACTATATCCCTGTAGGTCTCGTCTATGTACCTCTCTGTCTGTCTTATGCTTTCCAAGTCTGCTACTTTAGCCTCTAGAGAACGGACTCGTTCCCTGAGAGCAAAGAGCTCCTTGCACCTAGTGCACACGTAAGACCTCTCACAAACTGGGAGAAAATCATACATGTGACACTCAATGCAAAAGACTGGAAAGCCCCCATCCCGCTGCTGGACTGCTGTCTGCATCTTAGTTTTAAGTTTGTGTTTAGATCTAAGTTCTTTACTTACTAAGGGTTGCTATGGATATTTATACTAATAAAACTGTACCTAATACGTGTAATATACCTTGTTCACCTGAAGCTTAACTAATCTCAGGTCCTTAGTGTATGACTGATTTGGGTAATGAGCTTCACCTTAGAGCACCTCCTGTCTTTTAAGATGTGTAAGTACCTATAAAGCTATGATTATCCCAGGGGTGGGTGGGTGTGGGGAGGGAGGGAGGGAATTAACACTTATTAAAAGAGGGCTGCTACACAGTACCCTGTCTTGTGCTGCTGAGGTAAGCTATATTCTGATTTGATTTAAATTATAGCTCTAACCTCTTATGAAATTTAAACTACAAGCTCTCTGCTGGGTTCTAAATTTTAACCAGAAAGCTCTCTTCTGTGTTTTAAATTTAAGCTAAAAGTACTTTGCTGACGCTAGGCCGTGAGTGACTATTCAATTTAGACTACAAGCTCTCTGCTGGGTATGAAATGCAACCAGAAAGTTCTCCTCTGTGTTTTAAATTTAAACTTAAACTGCTGCTACTAGACCCTGACTGATTTAACAAAAAATAGTGGGTTCACAGATTAATTAGCTTTAGTACAAAGAATTCCTTTTAGAAAATTACCAGAAGTATATACTCACAGTTGCAGATCTCTCTCCAGAAGTAACAGTCCCTTTTTCTAGTCCTTCTAGTCCTACACTCGCTTACACTCCCTCTCACCACTATCACAATATCCCTATTATAACGCACCCACTACATACTAATCTACCTATCCCATGGCATAAGATTAATGGAGCAACTTCTAGATCAAACAGCAGACCTATCCATATTGCACTTATATGGCAGCCAATACACCACCACAATAGAGAAAACACATGCCATTCCAGCATAAATTGCAGTTTAGTTAATGCAAGATCGGTCAGGAATAAAATCCATGTCTTGATAGATTATATACATGAGCATGTTGATAGATTATATACATGAGCATGAACCAAATATAATGCTCATCACAGAGTCATGGCTCTCAGACACAGACTGTGTGTTACTAAACCAGCTCAGATACCCTCCTTTGAGATATCCCACACCCCAGGCAATTTAAGCATGGAAGGAGGAGTCCTGACCATAATAAGAGGACTTAAATGCAACCATATCGCCCATAAGTGTGGAAAGCCTGGATAGCCTAATAATTGAGACCAAACAATATACGTTCTGCCTCATTTACAGAGCCCCAACCCCGGATACAAACAGTTTAACCAATATCTTGGAAACTGTATGTTCAAGTACTCCACTCAATAAGCAGATAGTGCTCCTGGGTGACTATCCCTGGCAATCATGCAGACTCTTTTCTTAAAGTCATGCAGGATATGTATTTTCAACAGATAGTTCACACGCCCACACAGGAAAAAGGCAATATATTAGACCTAATATTCCTTTGTAATTAATATAACTAATCCTTTGACCTTATCACAATTTGTGCTTTGGTCAGATCATCATATCCTCAAATTCACAATCCCGAAACAGCTCACCATAAACAGACAACATCACAATACCATCACAGCCTTGCTTTAAGCAATTCAGCAAAGACATATTCTTAAAAAAGAACACTGTCACAACTTAATTCTGATTCATATGACTTGGATGAACTGCTAGATAAATGGAATTCTGTTAACAATATAAGAACATAAGATATGCCATACTGGGTCAGACCAAGGTCCATCAAGCCCAGTATCATGTTTCCAACAGTGGCCAAACTAGGGCACAAGTACCTAGCAGTTTCCCCAAAAGACATAGGTTCCACAATGCTTGCAATGGGTCAAGCAGTGGATATTCTGGGTCTCCTTTAATAATGGTTTATGGACCTTTCCTCCAGGAACTTGTCCAAACCTTTTTTAAACCCAGCTACACTAACAGCTTTTACTACATCCTCCGGTAGCAAATTCCAGAGTTTGATTAGGCATTGAGTGAAAAAATATTTTCTCTTATTAGTCTTAAATAGGTTACCCTGTAGATTCATTGCATGCCCCCTAGTCTTTCTATATTTTGATGGTGTAAACAATTGATCTACATTTACCCGTCCCACTCCATTCATTAATTTATAGACCTCTATCATATCTCCCCTCAGCCGTCTCTTTTCAGGTTGAAGAGTGCTAATCTTTTCAGCCTCTCTTCACAGGGGTATCCTTCCATCCCCTTTACCATTTTGGTGGCTCTTCTCTGTACCATTTCTAATAACGCTATATCCTTTTTAAGATATGACGACCAGAATTGCACACAACATTCAAGGTGCGGTCGCACCATGGATTGATACAGAGACATTATAATATCCAAGGATACATTGTTCCGAATCGTGCACTCTTGGGCGACTGTCAGTTTCCCCCTATTATCTAGTTTAAAAGTCGCTCTATCTCCTTTTTAAAGGTTAATGCCAGCAGCCTGGTTCCATCCCGGGGTAGAAGGCAGATATTGGACACATATTGGAGTGGAGGAGTGGCCTAGTGGTTGGGACAAGGTACTTCAGGCCGGAAAGTCGGGGGTTCAAATCCCACTAGAGAACAGCAACCTTGGGCCGGAAGGACTGGGGTTTCTAGTACCACAGGTGCTCCTTGTGGTCTTGGGCAAGCCACTTAACTCTCCATAGCCCATGTTCCCTGTAAAATAGTTATCTCCAAGTTATAATGCCCTGTTCAATGTAATTTCAGTTTGTTCAATGTAAACCGCACTGATGTAGAATAGCGCGGTATATAAGAGAATATAAATAAATAAAATAAATAAATATTGGAGAGTGGAGGACAGATGCTGGACACAACAATGCAGCACCTGCCCCCCCCCCCCCCCCATATCTCAGCCTAACAATCATTCTAACCACTCAAACACCTGGTAATCACAGGAACTTAGAATAATAAAGAGAAGACTAAGAAAATTAGAACAAAAATGGAGGAGAACAAGACTGCCAGAGGATAGGAATAGTTACATGAGCACCCTTCAAGCCTACCAAGACAGCATAAACAAACACAAGAAAGGGAACCAATCCAAATTATTGCTGAAATCCGTAAATCGTCCAAGAGAACTATTTTGGGATTGTGAGATCTCTGACGTGATCTCATAATAGAGGACAACACAATCAGCATCGACCCTCAAGTGTTAGCCAATCACTGCATGAGTAAACTACAATTACAATCAGATACTCCACTATCCCCCTTTCTACTACCCAACATGACCATCCCACTTTGGCAATCGTTTTCACAAATCAGTCTAGAACACCTGGATAAAATCATTATGTCCATTAATACCACCACATCCTCAACCGACCCATGTCCTGTCAGCTGATTAAAATTGTCCCAAATAGAAATGGTGCCATACATACTTAAAATAGTCAACCTTTCACTCTCCTGTGGACACATATGCCTGTAGCATTAAAGGGTGACTTGATTAAACCAATCCTTAAACAGTTTTCTTCGGATAAAACTAACCATAACTAGTACCGCCCTATTTTAGGCCTTCCATTTATGGCAAAAATAATCGAGAAGATAGTCCAAAAACAATTACAAGGCCACTTAGATGACCATCCCCCCCTAGACCCACAACAATATGGTTTTAGACCTTATCATGGAATTGAAACACTCCTCCTGGCCATGTTTGATAACCTCATTGAAGGAATAGCAGGAACTAAACAAGTCTTTGTACTGATTTTCCTTGACATAGCTGCAGCGTTTGACTCCCTTAACCACTCCATCTTACTATCGAGACTGAGGCAACTCAGGATTGATTCCTCTCCCCTCCAGTGGTTTGAATCTTACCTAACAAATCACAACCAGCAGGTAAAAATTGGACAATCCAGATCTAGCAGATATAGCCAACAGCAGGGTATCCCTCAAGGCTCTTCTTTGTCTGCTTTGCTGTTTAACATTTACCTCCAGCCAATCTGTAACATTTTTCGAAAGCACAATGTGCATTACCACATTTACACGGACAATATAATAATGTACCTCCCAATCAATACAGACAGTCCTAACCTCCAGCAAATAATAACATGCATTAATGAAGCCTCAGATCATACAACTTCAAAATAAACTTCAATAAAACTGAGGTACTATTTATCACCAGAAACAAAGACTTCAAACCCCCACCTAAAATTCAAGTCAAAGATGCTACTCTTGAAGTAAAAAACAACAGTGAAATATCTAGGTATCACATTAGATCAAAACCTAACATTCCATATCAACAACACAATCCAAGCCATCTACAGAAAAATAAGAATGTTGCATCATCTAAGGCCCTTACTAGAGCCTTGTGACTTTCATTCAGTCCGCCAAGCCAGGATTTACCCACATATCGACTTTTGCAACAGCATATTACAGGGACTACCTAAGCACACACTGATGCCTTTGCAGATGGCACAGCACACAGCAGCTCATGTAATCTAGAAGGTCCCCAGATCTGAACATATCATTCCTATTATGAGACAGCTACACTGGCTTCTGATACACAGAAGAATCCAGTACAAAATCTTGATTATCACATTTAAACTAATCCCTGACATAGCCCCATCCCACCTTAGATCTCTAATTAACAAGATCCCAAATAACAGACAAAGAAGGGGAATTACTCAAAACTCCTTAGCCTTCCCAACAGAATTCAGAAAGACCAATCAATCAACAAGTAATAGAGCCTTTTTTACTGTGCCCCCACATTATGGAACACCCTTCCAGCTGGAATAAGAAACAGAAAGGACCTATCCACGTTCGGTAAAAAGATTAAGACATTACTCTTTTCAGAGGATTAAGGAACTAAACAAACAGAAAAAGATGTTCTACCAACATAAATAAGGCCCGGATAAAAATGTTTCTATATTCCCACCCAACACACGCACTCATCTGCTGACGCCCATGTAATTACATCAAAAATGTAATGATATAAACCACCCCAAAATCTCACTGTAAATATGTATGGAAATGTGGTTCACTACTAGAATTGTGTTTTTGCTAACTACTGTTCATTATAAATGATGTTCCTTATAAACCGTTTTGATCCTTGGTAAGGCGGTATTAAAAATATTTTTTAAAAACTCTAAATAAATAAATAAATGCAGAAAATGAGCACTCCAAAATTGATGTTATCATCCACTTGGATACAAATGACCTGGCTAGAAACACTGCTTCTACAGTTCAAAGGGACTTCCAGATTCTGGGAAAGAAACTCAAACCCATTGCTAACACTATAGCAGTCTCAGAAGGTTCTACCTGTTCTTGGTAAGGGGGCTGAAAGGCTGCATCGCATAATCAACTTTAATACATACCTCCAAACCTGGTGCAAACAAGAAGGATTTAGATATATATATGCGACTGGGAAAATAGATGGAACAACAAAAGGCTATACTGTGTTGATGGACTACATCTCTCTGTCGCAGGGAAAAGGATCCTAAGTAAAAAAATTCAGGCAGTATGTGGACAGGCATTTAAACTAGGGAAAGGGTGACTGATGGAGAAGAAAATGTTCAGGACGTCACTCCCAGCAAAAATATAATAACATTGGAAACAACAACACTATTAATCCACACATAAATGGCAAGTGGGAAGAGGCATGTAGAACAAAATCAATGCAAAATACAGGCAAGCCAGTCAACAAATGCTGAAAAACAATGAGCACAAATGCTCGAAGCCTAGCCAACAAAGATCCTAACTTGGAAGCCCTAATGGTGGAAATGGACTTGGACATTGCGGCCATTGCAGAAACATGGTTTAATGAGTCACATGAATGGGATATAGCCAAAGCTGGCTGTAATTTATTTAGGAGAGATAGAGAAGGCAGAAAAGGAGGGGGAGTAGCCCTATATGTCAAAAGCAATATTAAAGGTGCCGAAATGCAGGGGACGTGGGGAAAGGAAGAAGCGCTGTGGATTGTGTTGGAAAGAGAAGACAGCACTATAATCCATACTGGTGTAGTCTACAGGTCTCCAACTCAAAAGGAAGAAATTGATAGAGACTTGATTATTGATATTACAAAGGTAGGCATGAAGGGGGAAGAGAACATATTGGGTGACTTTAATCACCCGATGTGGATTGGAGTATTCCTTCTGCAAACCTGGAAAGAAGTAAAAATATTGTGGATGCCTTCCAAGATGCATTGCTTAGACAAATGGTGATTGAACCATACAGGGAAAGTTTGATGCTGGATTTAGTACTCGCCAATGGAGATAGCGTGTCAAATGTCCAGGTGGGTGCCCATGTGAGCAGCAGTGATCATCACTTGGTGTGGTTTGAGATAAGCCAAGGCAGAGTTCAATCGCAGCAAGCTCAAAGTCCTAGATTTCAAAAACGCTAACTTCAGTAAAATAGCCAAGTGCCTGAAGGAGGAGTTGGCAGGGTGGGAGAAGATAAGGGTAGTGGAACTGCAGTGGACTAAACTAAAAGAGGTAATAAAAGGAGCAACAGGTTTCCTTTTCCTTTTGTTTTTATTTACTTTCCTTACATATCTATTTGGTTTGCCAAAGAAGTGGCTACACAAAGGCAAGAAACACAGCTTTCACAAAATGTAGAAGTTCGCAAACGGAAGAACACTGAAAAGAATTCAGGATAAAGCTAAAAGAGACAAAAAGAGAAATAAGGATAGCAAAATCAAAGGCAGAAGAAAAGATGGCTAAAGATCTGAAGCGTGATGACAAAACTTTTTTAAGGTATATTCGGGAAAAGAGGAAGATCAGAGAGAGAATTTCAAGACTCAAAAGTGCCAAGAACAGATTCATGGAAAGTGACATTGAAAAAGCAAAGATGCTAAACAAATACTTCTGTTTTTACTAAAGAAAATCCTGGAGAAGGGGACCATCTGTGATTGACAAATATACAAAAGGGAATGTGTAAATACTACGCCATTCACAGAAGAGGATATGTTTGAACAGCTTGCAAAACTGAAAGTGAACAAGGCCATGGGACCGAATGGGATACATCCCAGGATACTGAAAGAGCTCAGAGAGGTTCTGGAAGGGCCTTTAATAGATCCTTGGAGATGGAGATGTTCCACAGGACTGGAGAAAGGCTGATTTGGTACCTCTTCACAAAAGTGGAAATAAGGAAGAAATGGCAAACTATAGGCCAGTAAACCTTACCTCTGTGGTGGGAAAAGTAATGGAAGCGCTCCTGAAGGAGACAGTAGTGGGCTTTCTCGAAATAGGTTGCATGATCCGCGGCAACATGGTTTTACCAAAGGACAATCAAGACAAACAAATCTGAGTTCTTTGACTGGGTAACCAGAGAACTAAATCAAGGACATGCGATGGACGTGATCTACCTAGATTTCAGCAAAGCCTTTGATACTGTTCCTCATAGGAATGCTCATCAATAAACTGAGCAGCCTGGAGATGGATCCAAGGTGATGAACTGGAACAGAAATTGCTTGACAGACAGAAGGTGATGGTAAACGGAACTCACTCAGATGAAAGGAAGGTGATTAGTGTCGTGCCCCAGGGATCGTTCTTGGGAACTGTACCGTTCAATGTCTGTGAGTAATATTGCTGAAAGACTGAATGGAAAAGTCTGTCTTTTTGCAGATGACACAAAAATTTGCAACAGAGTGGACTTCCCTGAGGGAGTGGATAATATAAGGAAAGATACAAAACCTGTAAGAATAGTCTAATGCTTGGTAGTTAAGATTTAATATGAAGAAGTGCAATGTCATGCACTTGGGATGCAGAAATCCAAGGAAATTGTATGCGATAGGGTGCGAGAGGTTGGTATGCACGGACCAGGAGATGGACCTTGGAGTGATTGTTTCTGAGGATCTCAAGATGGTGAAATATTGTGACAAGGCAGTGACAAAAGCCAGAAGGATGCTGGATTGCATACAGAGAGGATTTACCAGCAGAAAGGAGAAGGTACTAATGCCACTGTACAAGTCGCTGGTGAGGATTCACTTAGAATATTGTGTTCAGTATTGGAGACCATATCTCGCAGAGGATATAAAAAGACTGGAAACTGTTCAGAGGAAGGCAACCAAAATGATTTGGTGCCTGTGCTAGAAGACATATGAGAAGAGACTTGAAGACCTAAATATGTATACTCTAGAGAAGAGGAGGGACAGGGGAGATGTAATACAGACCTTTAAATACTTAAAGGGTATAAATGAACAAACGTTTTTCAAAGCCAGGGAAGCTGCAAAACTAGAGGACAGAACATAGAGCTGCAAGGACGTAAACTGAAAGGCAATGTCAGGAAATACTTTTCCACTGAAAGGGTGCTGATGGTTGGAATGCCCTCAGGTTGGAAGTGGTGAGTGCAATCACAGTGACAGAATTCAAAATGGCATGAGACAGACAGAGTGGATCCCTTTCTAGCAACAGGATATAATCAAAATAGCCTTAACTGTCTCTGCTATCTCAACAAATAAGGGATCACCTGCACGGAGCGGTGGGTACATGCTTAAACAAAGGCATGGGGTGCGGTGACCTGCATAGACTGGCAGGTGCACCTACTCTTGCCAGCTTGCTGGGTAGACTAAATGGACCATGATGGTCTTTATCTGCCGTCATATACTATGTTAATGGGAGAAAGCCAACATGGATTTATCCAAAGAAAGCCTTTTTGTACTAATATGTTATATTTTTTTGAAGGTGTGAATAAACAGGTAGATAAAGATGAGCCAGTCGATATAGCATATCTGGATTTTCAGAAAGCCTTTGACAAGGTCCCTCATGAGAGACTCTTGGTGAAATTAAAAAGTAATGGGATTGGAGGCATGGTACTATTGTGGATCAGGAATTGGTTAAAAGAAAGCAGAGAGGAGAGCTAAATGGCCAATTTTCTCAATGAAGAAAGATGAGTAGTGGAATATACCAGGGTGCTAGTCCTGCTGCTTTTTAACATCATAAATGATCTGAAAATGGGAATAATGAGTGAGGTGATCAAATTTGCAGATAACACAAAATTATTCAAAGTTGTTAAAACACAAGAGGCTTATGAAACATTGCAACAGGATCGTGATAAATTGGAAGGTTGGACATCCAAATGGCAGATGAAATTTAATATGACAAGTGCAAAGTTATGCACTTAGGAAAAAACAGCCCGAACTATGGTTACACGATGCAAGATTCCATATTAGGAGCCCACCACCCAGGAAAAGGATTTAGGCAGCGTCATGGATAATACGTCGAAACCCTCCACCCAGTGTGCAGCCACTGCCAAGAAAGCAAATAGAATGCTAGGAATCATAAGGAAAGGAATGGAGAATAAACCCAAGGATATTTTAATGCTTTTGTATTGTTCAGTGGTGTGACCACACCTTGAATATTGTGTGCAGTTCTGGTCACCACATCTTAAAAAGGATATATCAGAATTAGATATATCCAGAAAAGAACCACCAAAATGGTAAAGGAATAAAAGGATACCTATGAGGAGAGGCTTAAAGGGTTAGGAGTCTTCAACTTAGAAAAGAGTGACGGCTGAGGGATGATATGATAGAGGTCTGCAAGTTAATGAATGAAGTGGAATGGGTAACCGTAGATTGGTTGTTTACTCCTTCAAAAAGTAGAAAGACTAGGGGACACGCAATGAAGTTACAATGTAACTCATTTAAGAGTAATAAGAGAAAATATCTCCAGGAACAAGCACTAATGCAGTCTTCACATATGTTCTCCAGCGTCCAATAGTAAAGCCTTTGGGAGCACTCTACTGCGCCTGCATGCCTGCCTTTCCAACTCCTCTCCTCAGTTATTCGTTTTCCGCAGAGCCAGTAGGATGCATCATTCTGTCACTGTCAAATGTCTCTTTTTTGTGCTCTTCGGGATACTTGGTGCTTCTGCCTTCCTGTCGATGCCAGTTCTGTCAAATCATATACTGGTCCCAATAATTTTTACTTTTTTATTTTAATTTTTATTTCTATTCATTTTCACCATGGTTCTCACTGCTAAACTAGGCCTCCATAAACTTATCTTCAATTTTGAAGACAACTTTTTCAGGCAAGGAAAATCCAGTCATTGGTTTTAAAAAAGTGTTCCAGTACCATTTCGGCCACTGATAAACATGACTGGTATCTAAAATGTTTCGGTCTGAACATCAACCCGATTCTTGTCCTTTGTGACAACAAATGGCAAAGAGAAGCCTCAAATTCTGAGCCAGACAATTTGGATTGTCGTTTGCCTCCGACTGTGTTTCAGTGGCTTCCACTTCAAGGGCATCAATGTCCTATGGGTCTCACGTTTCTTCAAAGTCCAAACACAAAAGTAAGTCATTCTGTAGCCGTTTCCAAATCTTAGGCATCGGCATCGAAGACCAATACTGAGGCCAGGGAAAAGTCCCAGCAAAAGCATCACGACTACCCTAGAGGTGATTCCAATGCAGACCGGCCAGCCAAATGATCCCGGTAGAAAGATCTGTCCTCCAAAGCACAAGTGAGGCATCGACCTCCAGAGAGCTACCTGTTTCATGTTTTGGGACGGTGGCTCAGAGATCTGTAGGTGACTCCACCCAGACATCGGCCATCTCCCTAGACCAGCACATGCTGACTCTCGAGAGGAGTTTGGCAGCACTCCTGTCAGCCTCGTTACCGATAACATTGAGAGCTTCAGTAGTGCAGGCTTCGGCACCGAGCCTACAGCCAGGTGTATCGGGCCCAATGCCAGCCCTCGAACTGGCATTGGTGGAGCACCCGAGGTTGCTTCCTTGGTTGGAATCGGTTGATGTTCCTGGTATCCAACAGACTTGGACTGCCATGGCTGTTGGTTCTGATATCTCTGCTTATTGGTATTGACATCGACCATAGGCTTACACAAAGCATCGAGGTCAAGACCAAGACCTCCGATACTTTGATTTCTTACCAGACACTGAATCAAGTTCTTCAGAATCTGATGGATGGTCATTCGATTCTAGAAAACTTCCCGACATCCCCTCAGACCCTTCACTACCTCAAGAACAGCGTCAGTCCCCACCAATGGATATGCCCTTCCAAGACTTCATATGTGACATGGCAGCAAGGCTCGTCATCACGGTAGCTTCAGTAAAGGAACCGAGGGCGGAGGAATTGGAGATACTCCAGTACCCTCTCACGCCGAAGGAGGCTGCTTCATTACCGGTGCATCATATCCTGCAGGATCATATGCCCCGCATGTGGGAGACCCCGCTCACGGTTCTGCCCGTCAGCAAGAGACTCGATACCATGTACAGAGTACCAGAGTGCCCAGGCTTCCAAAAACCTCAGTTCCCCAACCACTCAAAGATGGTGGTATCTGCAATGCACCAAATAAAGAGCTCAAAGAACCATTCATCCATGTCTCCTGGCAGGAACTCGAGGACACTTGATACCTTTGGGCATCGATGTTTCCAAGCATGCATGTTAGCCTCCAGAATCAACTTTTACATCCTGTACATTGGCATGTTTCTGAAGGATGTCACCAGGGATCTGGAGACGTTCATCCACCTGCTTCCTGAGGATAAGTGGAGTGCATTCCAAACACTCATCAAGCAAGGCCAGAATACTTCTAAGTTTCTTTCCAGGTCTTCTTTTGATGGAGAGCTTTAGCAGTCTGCACTGGGGCTCGCAGAATGGCCTGGTTACAAGCATCAGACCTCGAGCAATGGGTCCAGGATAAGGTGGCCAATATCCCTTGTACTGGGAAAAAACTTTTTGGCAAAGGTTAGGGTGAAAAAGCAGGAGAGATTGAAACAAATGATCTCACCATTAAACACCTTTCCAAGAAAGCAGCTGACTTATCCGAAAGAAAAGCTCTTCCCAAGAAGTCATTTTATTCTAAAAAGGAGAGATACTATCCTCCTTACCCGCCTTCTGCTGCCTATCAACCTCAGCATCCTCAGTAGAGGCAACAGGGTCCTCACCAACCCAAGAAATCCAAGACTGCTAAGTCTCAAACAGTTGTCAGGCATAGCCTGCACCTGTTTTTTGACTCCTCCCCAGCCCCTCCACATAACAGACAGACTTTGTTACAATGCCCACAGGTGGCACCTCATAACATTAGAACAGAGGACACTCCAGATTGTCAAAGGGGTTATCAGTTTTACTTCAAAACCTTGCTCCCTACCAGCTTCATGGGATTATCCCACACAACCTCTTCAAAGCAATCTCTTAAAAGAAGAGATGACCACCCTGTTGTCCCAGGGTGCTATAGAAAGAGTTCCTCCTCCTCAAGAAAAGTTGGGCTTCTACTCTCCATTCCATTCTCATTCCAAAGAAAACAGGAGGCTTCAGGCCCATCTTGGATCTCAGAGACCTAAACAAGTTCATGATCCGAGAAAAATTCTAAATGATTTCACTAGAAACTCTTCTACCATACTTCCAGAGACATACATGCACTTACTGATCCATCCCTTCACAGACAGTATCTGCGCTTCATGTTTCAAGGGCGCCATTATCAATACCAGGTTCTCCCCTTCGGTCTAGCCTCTGCCCCAAGGGTTTTCACAAAATGCATGCCAGTTGTTGCTGCTTACCTACGCACCTTGGGGGTATCCATCTTTCCTTACTTAGACAATTGGCTGATCAGGGGAGACTCCCCTCAAGAGGTAAGACTCTCTCTTTGTCGCACCATCATGGTACTCTAACACCTGGGCTTTGTCATAAACTTCCTAAAGCCCAACCTCACTCCAATCCAAACTCTGGAGTTCATTGGAGTGCTCTTAGACACTCAACAGGCCTGAGTTTTCTGCCCACAGGATCACTGTGCTAACTCATCGAGCTGGCAAGAGGGATACAACAGCAAAGCCAAGTAACAGCTCAAGAGATGCTGCGACTCTTAGGACACATGGCCTCCATGGTCCTTGTTGTCCCCTATGCTCAATTATAGAGGGAGGAGTGGCTCAGTGGTTGGGACAGGTTACCTCAGGCCGGAAGGCCGGGGATTCAATTCCCGCTTGGGGGCAAGAAACTTCAGGCCGGAGGGACTGGGGTCTCTAGTTCCATGGCCACTCCTTGTGGCCTTGGGCAAGCCACTTAACCCTCCATTGCCTCAGGTATACTTAGATTGTGAGCTCTTCGGGGACAAGGGAATAAAAAGTACCTGTTGGTATACATGTAAACTGCACTGTTTCTAAAGAGCGCGGTATAAAAAAGAAATAATAAATAAATAAATAAATTACACATGCAACAAGCACAGTGGACTCTGTTTTAATGGATGCAAGAGAAGGGTCATCTCGGAGACAGAATCTACATCATCCCTCAACTGATCAAGTTCCTTCAGTGGTGGTGTCTCCCATGAAACCTACTCATCGGGTCACCTTTTCAGATGTCTCCACCTCCATGCACCCTGACAACTGATGCTTCTAAACTGAGTTGGGGGGGGGGGGGCACATCAGAATGATCTGACCACACAGAGACTGTGGACACAACAGGAATCTGCACTGCAGATCAACCTGCTAGAACTACAGGCACTGACAAATGTTCAAGTTTTTCAACCTCAACTATCAGGACAATCTGATCTAGTCAGAATGGACATCATTGCCATGTTCTACATAAACAAACAAGGGAACAGGGTCTTGTCCCCTCTGCGAGGAAGCCATTCGCCTATGGTCTTTTGCCATCTCTCACTGCATTCACCTCAGATCGGTGTACCTCCCGGATGAACTCAATGTCTTAGCAGACAGGCTAAGCCAGAGGTCCCCAACGTCGGTCCTCGGGGAACCCCAGGCCAGTCAAGTTTTCAGAGTACCCACAATGAATATGCATGAGATAGATCTGCATGTGCCCGAGGACTGACATGCATGAGATAGATCTGCATGTGCCCGAGGACCGACGTTCAGAACCTCTGGGCTAAGCCATATCCTTTGTCCACACAAATGGATCTTGCATTGAGGCAAAGCTGCTCAGATATTCCAAATGTGTGGGGAACCTCACTCATAGATCTTTTTACCACTCTGCAAAACACACAGCTTACGCTCTTCTGCTCCAGGGTTCCATTGCTACACCAACAAGCCCTGGAAGCCTTCCTTTGGGGACACAGACTACTCTTTTCCTCCCATCCGCTTGATACCCAAGACACTCTTCAAGCTACAGGCCGACAGGGGCTCCATGATTCTCATAGCCCTCTTTTGGCCACATCAACCATGGTTTCCTCTGCTTCTTTGCCTTGCGCAGATTCAGCCACTCAACCTGGGATGTGCACCCGTCCTCCCCTCTCAGGACCATGGGACGCTACTTCATCCCAATCTTCATTCCCTACGCCTGACAGTATGGCTGCTGTAGAGTTAGTACTCGCCGACCTTGACCTACCACAGGCGGTCAAGGATGTCTTCCTTGCATCTTGCAAGGATTCCACCAAGTGATCTTATGCCTTCAAATGGCATAGGTTTGCCCTCTGGTGCTCCCCAAAGGACATTGACCCGTTTCTTGCCGGTGGAGTTGCTGCTACAATATCGCCTCCATTTATCCTTGACAGATCTTAAAACTAACTTAGTGAGAGCTCACCTTAGTGCTTTTGCGGCCTCTCACAGACCAGTGGATGGACAGCCTATCTCCTCACAGCCCTTAGTAGCACGCTTCATGCAGGGTCTCCTCCTGTCCAAACCACCCATTCAACTGCCTCCAGCGGCCTTGGATCTGAAAGTGGTTCTGGCGCAACTTCTAAAGCCACCTTTTGAATCTTTAGCTACCACTTCCCTGAAGTTTCTGTCTTGGAAGGTCATCTTCCTTGTAGCCCTCACTTCAGCTCGCCACATCAGTGAACTACAAGCTGTAGTGGTGGATCCCCCCTATACTCTGTTCCACTATGACAAGATGGTTCTCTGTACCCATCTGCACTTCCTCCCGAAGGTGGTGTCCTCTTTCCATTTAAACTAGTCTGTAATCCTCCCAATTTTCTTCCCTAGACCACATGCATCTCGGGCTGAGGCAGAGCTACACACTTTAGACTGCAAGCGAGCGTTGGCCTACTACTTGGATAAAATTAAAGATCACAGAAAATCCTCTCAATTATTCATTTCCTTTGATCCTAGTCACCTGGGCCTACCAGTGACGAAATGTACTCTATCTAGATGGATAACAGATTGCATTGCTTTTCCTTTTGCACAAGCAGGACTCTCATTGGAGGGTCATACCACTGCTCATAATGTGCGGGCTATGACAGCCTCCATTGCTAATCTCCATTCAGTAACCATTGAGGACATCTGCCTGGCAGCTATCTGGTCCTTCATTCATGCTTTCACCTCACACTACTGTCTGGACAGAGACTTCCATGACAATGTCTTTGGCCAAGCTGTACTCCAGCACCTCTTTGGGACTTAAACTCAACTCCTACCCTCTATCCTGGACTTCTACACAATACAGACTTTAATTGGGGGAGTATCACCACCTGGAATTGAGTTCAATGGCCCACAACTCTTCCAGACTCTTCGGCTACACGTTTTTTTGTCTCAGAGATCACACTGCTCTCCCCACTATACCAGTCTGGTACCTGGGAGCTAGGGAGTCCCATATGTGAAAACTGCATTCCTTCTTGTTCCTGGAGATAGCGTAGTTACTGACCTATAACAGATTATCTCCGGGAACAGCAGGACTCAGTCTTCACAAACCGCCCTCCGTCCCTTAGAGTTGTAGGGTGTTTTTTTATTTTCCCCTTCTCAGCTACAAACTCAACTGAGGAGAGGAGTTGGGAAGGCAGGCACGTAGGTGCAGTGGAGTACTCCCAAAGGATTTCCTATTGGACGCTGAGGACCATTCCAACATGGACTCTGTCTTTGACATTCATCCATATGTGAAGACTGATTCCTGCTCTTCCCGGAGATCACCTGTTACAAGTGAGTAACTATGCTTTTTCACTCAATGTGTAATCAAACTCTGGAATTCGTTACTGGAGGATGTAATAAAAGCTGATAGTGTTGCTGGGTTTAAAAAAGGTTTGGACAAGTTCCTGGAGGAAAGGTCGATAAACCATTATTAAAGAGGTCCCGGGAAATCCGCTGCTTACCTTGGGATAAGCATGGTGGAATCTGTGTATCTTTTTGGGACCTGACAGGTACTTGTGACCCGGATTGGCCACTGTTGGAAACAGGATACTGGGCTTGATGGATCTTGGCCTGACAGAGTTTGGCATTTATGTTCTTACAGCAAAGAGGAGGGGAATGACTGCTCATCGACTTGTGTCGTCGTCCTCTGCAGTTCTGGTCCTGGTTGCTGATTTGGACTGCATGGGACACCATACAGCCAAATAGCTCAGATAGGTGGTCTGGTGCTGGATTGCGGAAGGGGGAGAGGGTGCTGCTTGATGGGCAGTCACTATCCTGTTTACCGCAAGTTGTCAGATATGACTGGCTGGTATGTGGGGCGGGGAAGGGGTGATATTTGCGGTGATGGAAAGAGCAAAGTGATTTTTTTCTCCAGGACCAAGCAGGAAGTCCGTCCTCACATATGGTGACGTCGGCACCAACGCAGCCCTTGTGCGGAGCATTTCCCCAGCTTTCAAAGAAAGCCTTTGGGAATTGCAGCGCGCATGCGCGGTCCCCTTCCCGCCCAAGGATGCCATCTTGCTCGGTCTTCTTTTTTCCGCGGAGCCTGACGGACGTAGTTCGTTTTTCCCCGAGGAAAAAGTTGATTTTCCCTATTTTTTCTCTTTTTTTTCTCTGGTTCGATGCCGGATCCTTTTCCCGCTCGGACCGATACGCCGGTATCGAGTCCTTTCTCTCTTTTTCGGTATTTGTCCTTTGTGACTAGCGTTCGCGCCTTTTTTCTTTTTTTCCCTGGCAGCCCGGTCTTTTGACCTCGCAGGGGCCCTTTTTCCCCCGATGGCTACCAGAAGGTTTAAGAAGTGTGATCGGTGTAAGAAACTTATGTCTCTTACCGACACACATGACTGCTGCCTCCGCTGCCTCGGACCCGATCATGACCCGATGATCTGTGGTCCGTGTGGCAAAATGTCCTCGAAGGCGTTGAGTCGGAAGCACCAAAAGGATAGGATCTTTTCTGACTCCGCGTCCGGACGGGCCCAGACCTCGTCAGAGGCCTCGATGTCTCGGGACTAGGGCCCCGAGCAGCGTCGGGGTTCCTCTGAGCGGGGGTCTCCTTCGCGGGAACATCGCAGGAAGAAGAAACCCGCAAGGGCGGCGTCGGTGGACGCTCCTGGTTCCTCGAGGGCCAGGTCGCATAGCCCCGATAGCCATCCCGGGTCTTCGGAGTCGGAGAGGCCTGCCAAGCATCCTCGTGTCGAGATGGAGTCTCCTGGACACGTAAGTGCTGTTGTCCTCGTGGACTCTCCTCTGAGGGAGCCGACGTCGGGCCCCGAGTCGGGGGCTGCTGGGTCTCCTGAGCTCGGACTCAGGTTGACGGCCTTGGAGAACAGCTTCGCTGCCTTCATGGAACAGCAGCGAGCATTGATCGCCGGTCTCACCGGTGCATCTGCCCCGACCACCGGGACCTCGACGTCCAAGTCGACCCCGGAGGCCGAGCCGATCCTCGAGTCCATGCGGGCTTGAGTCGATCCTCGGCCACGGTCTCCCTCGGCCTCCCATTTGGGACCGAGGTCGTCGACGCTGGCCTCTGCGTCAGGGCGGAGGGCATCGGTGCCCGCCCGACCGGAGCCGCTCGATTCCTCCTCCGAGGAGTCGAGCTGGGAGACGGAGGACAAAGAGTCACCCGATACTTTTCGGACTTGGTGTGTCCCATCGGACTCGCCGGAGTCCGAAACTCGGAGACGATCCCCACCGGAGGATACCCGGTTCTCGGAATTTGTGCGGGATATGGCCAAGGCCTTGGCCTTCCCCGCGGATCCCGAGGAGCTCGAGGCCCTCCAGTATGACTCTCCCCCGAAGGAGGCCTTTACTGTTCCGGTTCCTCTGATGCTGGAGCGGCTGCTCTTCCGCATGTGGGAGACCCCGGCCTCGACGCCGGTGTTAAGCAAGCGGGTCGATTCAATCTATCGAGTCCGCAAGAGCCCCGGGTTCCAAAAGGCACAATTACCGCACCACTCCATGGTTGTGGAATCGGCCATGCATCAACTGAAAAGTCAGAAGATGCACTCCTCGGTGCCTCCCGGCCGGGAGGCCCAGAACCTGGATGCGCTCGGTAAGAAGTGCTTCCAGGGCTCTATGCTTGCTTGCCGTGTCCAGACTTACCAGCTCTACATGGGCATGTACCTCCGAGACCTGGCAAAGGAGATTGCCGGGTTCTCTGCTGGTCTCTCCGAGGAACCTTTGCAGAGGTTCCAGGCCTTGTCCACTGGTATTCGGGAGTGCTCGAAGTTTATCTCTCGAGTAGCCGGGGCCGGCATCGGTGCCCGCCGACACGCTTGGCTACAGTCTTCCGACCTCGAGCCATGGGTACAGGACAAGTTGGTCGATGTCCCCTGCCGGGATGAAAACCTTTTCGGCAAACCCATGGCTGAAAAGGCTGCTGAGCTCGAGACAGAGACTCTCACCAGGACTAGGCTGTCCAGAAAAACCTCTGCCCCTTCTCATAAAAAGAAGGGCTCGGGGAAAAAGACCTTTTACCCGAGGAAGTCATCTGCCTATAAACAATGCCCTCATTATCAGGCCTCTGCAGCTCCCCAACAGGGTCAGCAGGCCAAGGGGCAGGGTCATGGGCCCCGTAGGCAGAAGGCCCCCAAGCCACCAACACCGGCCCCTGCTCAGCAGGGTGGGGGGTTTTGACTCAGAAAGCATAGCCTCTTCTCCTCAGCTGGCTTCTCTCAGCACAGGAGGCCGGCTGGCCCACTTTGCCCACAGGTGGTCAGTCGTCACATCAGATACCTGGGTTCTTCATATAGTCCAAAAGG
Organism: Ichthyophis bannanicus; assembly: GCA_033557465.1. NCBI lineage: Eukaryota > Metazoa > Chordata > Amphibia > Gymnophiona > Ichthyophiidae > Ichthyophis > Ichthyophis bannanicus. Next base: position 525,883,030 of record CM066031.1, on the reverse strand, counting down.
GCTATCTTCTCCATTTTCACCAGGTACCTCCCTCCTATTTTCCAGGGGAGCCTCCAAGACTCCCTCTGCACAGGGACCTACTCCTTCAGGAGTTAGCAATTCTGCTAAAGGATCAGGCTGTGGAACCGGTGCCCCACAACCTGAGAGGTCACGGCTTTTATTCCAGGTACTTTCTGGTACCAAAAAGAACAGGAGGCCTCAGACCCATCCTAGACTTGCGCAACCTCAACAAGTTCCTGGAGAGGGAAAAGTTCAAGATGCTTACCCTTGGAATCCTGCTGCCCTACCTCCAGCAGGGAGACTGGCTATGCTCCTTAGATCTAAAGGATGCGTATACTCACATCCTTATTCATCCAGACCACAGACAATATCTCAGATTTGTTGTGTGGGGAAACCACTATCAGTACAGAGTACTACCCTTTGGCCTGTCCTCCGCTCCCAGGGTGTTCACCAAGTGCCTGCAGTGGTGGCGGCCTACCTGAGGCTTCAAGGTCTTTTTGTGTTTCCGTTCCTGGACGACTGGCTCATAAGGGGCCAATCTTCCCTGGAGACCAGTCAAGCCACCCTTCGCACTGTGGCTCTGCTTCAGCACTTGGGGTTTGTCATAAACTTCGCAAAGTACACTTTGCTCCCGTCCCAGAACTTAGAATTCATAGGAGCCAGACTAGACACTCTTCAAGCGAAGGCTTTTCTGCCTATGGACAGAGCCCACAGGCTGATGGATCTGGCCAGGCAGTTTCGCAGCAATTCCCTGGTCTCTGCCAGGCAATTCCTGAGACTACTCGGCCATATGGTTTCCACGGTTCATGTCACCCCCAATGCCCGCCTGCACATGCGGCCTGCTCAGTGGAGCCTTCGCACTCAGTGGCATCAGGCCACGGGGAGCCTAGCGGACTCAGTAAAAATATCGGACCTGCTAGTCTCCTCTCTGCAATGGTGGCTTCATCTTCCGAATCTGGTACTCGGAGTGGTTTTTCAATCCCCTCCGCATTCTCAAGTGCTGACAACAGATGCTTCTCTTCTCGGTTGGGGAGCACATTGCCAAGGGACATGTACTCAGGGTCTCTGTCCTTGGGAGGCTGCTCAACAGATAAACTTCCTGGAGCTACGGGCGATACGCCTAGCTCTGAGAGCCTTCTCCCACCTCGCCTCTCACCAGTCTGTACTGGTCCAGACGGACAATCAAGTTGCCATGTTCTACATGAACAAACAAGGAGGCACAGGCTCCTTCCTTCTATGTCAGGAGGCACAACGGCTGTGCTCTTGGGCTGTCAATCACGGAATCCTCCTCAAAGCCGTCTACCTCCCAGGTCAAGAAAATTGCCTGGGGGACAGACTGAGCAGGATCCTGCAACCACACGAATGGAGGTTGAACCCGTTGGTGGTTCAGCAGGTCTTCCTCGGGTGGGGCCTCCCCACCATGGATCTTTTCGCCAGTCCTCTGAACCGGCAACTCCCGAGAGTTTGCTCCAGACAACCACATCCTCTCAGAGTAGCAGCGGATGCGTTTCTGATCTCGTGGTCCACAGGCCTACTGTTTGCGTTTCCTCCCACGCCACTAGTGTCCAGAACGCTGTTCAAAGTCCTCAAGGATGGGGCTTCATTGATCCTGATAGTCCCCAGGTGGCCGAGGCAACCGTGGTTCCCGCTTCTGCTGCAGCTAGCGGTGGACACCCCTCTTCCTCTGGGATTTTAACACGATCTCCTGTCTCAGGATCAGGGGACTCTCTTGCACCCCAACCTCCAGTCCCTTCATCTGATGGCCTGGCTGCTGAAAGGGTAGTCCTGGCTCCCCTACTACTGTCTCGAGAGGTGGAAGATGTGGTCTTGGCCTCTAGGCGACAATCCACCAGGAAATCCTATGCTCTTAAGTGGTGTAGATTCTCCTCATGGTGTGCTCAGCACAGCGAGAATCCCTTCTCGTGCTTGGTAGCGGTAGTATTGCAATATTTGCTTTACCTCTCCAATCTGGGCCTTAAGTCTAACTCTGTCAGAGTTCACCTTAGTGCTCTCTCAGCGCACCACTCGCCGGTGGACTGTAGGCCTCTTTCCAATCACCCTTTGGTGGCTCGTTTTCTCAGAGGCCTCCTTCTGCTTAAGCCTCCTTTGCTTCCTCCGGCCCCTGAGTGGGATCTGAATGTGGTCTTACAGCGGATTACTTGTCCGCCTTTTGAACCTATGGCTACCTGCCCTCTCCATTTTCTCTCCTGGAAAGCCTTATTTCTGGTAGCTCTTACTTCTGCTAGGCAAGTGAGTGAACTTCAGGCACTAGTGTGTGATCCTCCTTACACTAGGTTCTACAGGAATAGGGTAGTCTTACGGACTCACCCTAAGTTTCTTCCTAAGGTTGTCTCCCCTTTTCACCTCAATCAGGAGGTGGTTCTTCCGACCTTCTTTCCCAGGCCGCATGCCAGCCGGGCTGAGATGGTCCTGCATACCCTGGACTGTAGGAGGGCGTTGTCCTTCTACCTTTACCGTACGTGGAAGCACCGGAGGGCTGTTCAGCTCTTCGTTTCTTTTGACCCCAATAAGTTGGGGCTTTCTGTCTCCAAGCGTACTTTGTCCATATGGGTCACTGACTGTATCGCCTGGGCTTATGGGGCAGCCGGCCTCTCGTCGGAGGGTTGAGTCACGGCTCATCGTGTCAGGGGGAAGGCTGCGTCAGTGGCTCATCTCCGCTCTGTTCCATTGGCAGACATCTGCCGGGCCGCTACTTGGTCTTCAAGCCAGACTTTTGCGGCCCATTACTGCCTTGAGAGGGAGTCCCGCAGGGACAGTGCTTTCGGACAGGCAGTACTCCATAATCTCTTTGGGGTTTAGGCAACTCCTACCCTCCGGCCCTGGTGTTGGGCTGCCGGTCGGGGGCGTTCTCAGAGAAGATTCCTTCCTTACGTACTGACGAGCTAGAGGGAGCTCCTTTTTTCCACATGAGGTCTCCGGTAGCCTTCAGCTGGGGAGTCCCATATGTGAGGACTGACTTCCTGCTTGGTCCTGGAGAAAGAGTAGTTACTCACCTGTTAACAGGTGTTCTCCAGGAGCAGTAGGAATCAGTCCTCACAACCCTCCCTCCTCCCCTTGGAGTTGCAGTCATATGATTTGTTTTTGCTAATTTTTTTGCTGTCTTTTAGCTATGTCATCAGACTGAGCAAGATGGCACCCTTGGGCGGGAAGGGGACCGCGCATGCGCGCTGCAATTCCCAAAGGCTTTCTTTGAAAGCTGGGGAAATGCTCCGCACGAGGGCTCCGTCGGCGCCGACGTCACCATATGTGAGGACTGATTCCTGCTGCTCCTGGAGAACACCTGTTACAGGTGAGTAACTACTCTTTTCCTCTGGTGTGGGGATGAGGAAAGGAGACAAGCCATGCCAGCTTTCATTGTCTATGCAGAATTCCGTATTCCACAGTAGCAACAGAATTCCTCTTGGAGTAAATTATATTGGACTCCGCATGGGATTTGGAGGGCTATATGGAGAGGTAACCAAGAGAGTCTTTTGGAAGTTGAAAATAGTTTGTCAATCATGGTATTTTTTCACTTGCTGCGGAAGCAAAAACGCGTAATAAAGACTTTTTCAAGTACATTCGTAGCAAAAAACCTGTGAGAGAGTCAGTTGGTCCATTAGATGATAGGGGGATTAAAGGGGCACTAAGAGACGACAAGGTGATAGTGGGGAGACTGAATGAATTCTTTGCTTCGGTCTTTACTGAGGAAGATGTACGGATGTTACCCATGACTGAAGTGGTATTTAAAGGTGTGGAAGAATTGAAGATAATATCGATACATTGGGAAGATCTATTACAACTATTAGATAAACTGAAGAGTAGCAAATCACCTGGGCCGGATGATATACATCCAAAGGTGTTGAAAGAACTGAAATACGTGATTGCAGACCTTCTATTAGTAATCTGTGAACTATCATTAAAATCATCTGTAATACCTGAAGATTGGAGGACGGTGAACGTAACGGCAATTTTTAAAAAGGGTTCTGGGGGTGATCCGGGAAACTACAGACCAGTGAGCCTGATGTCAGTACCGGGAAAAATGGTAGAAACCATCATAAAGAATAAAATTACTCAGCATGTAGATAGTCATGGCCTAATGGGAGACAGCCAACATGGCTTTAGTCAAGGAAGATCTTGTCTTACTAATCTGTTATGTTTTTTTGAAGGTGTGAATAAACAGGTGGACAAAGGTGAGTCGGTTGATATAGTGTATCTGGACTTTCAGAAAGCCTTTGACAAGGTCCCTCATCAGAGACTTTTGGCAAAACTAAAGAGTCATGGGATAGGAGACAGTGTACTATTGTGGATCAGGAACTGTTTAAAAGATAGAAAGCAGAGAGGGTAGGGCTAAATGGCCAATTTTCCCAATGGTGAAAGGTGAATAGTGATGTACCCCAGGGATCTGTGCTGGGTCCGCTGCTTTTTGACATATTCATAAATGACCTGGAAAAGGGAATAATGAGTGAGGTTATCAAATTTGCAGATGACACAAAACTAAAGTTGTTAAAACCCAAGAGGACTGTGGAAAATTGCAAGAGGATCTTGCTAAATTAGAAGACTGGGCATCAAAATGGCAGATGAAATTTAATGTGGACAAGTACAAAGTTATGCACCTAGGGAAGAACAACCCAAACTATGGTTACACGATGCAAGATTCCACATTAGGAACCACCACCTAGGAAAAAGATTTAGGCATCATTGTGGATAACATGTTAAAACCCTCGGCCCAGTGTGCAGCGGCGGCCTAGAGAGCAAATAGAATGTTAAGTATCATAAGGAAAGGAATGGAAAATGAAACAAAGGATATTATAATGGCTCTATATCGTTCCATGGTGAGGCTGCACCTTGAATATTGTGTGTAATTCTGGTCGCCGTATCTTAAAAAGGATATAGCTTTATTAGAAAAGGTTCAGAGAAGAGCCACCAAAATGGTAAAGGGGATGGAAGTATACCCTTATGAAGAAATGCTAAAAAGGTTAGGGCTCTTTAACCTGGAAAAGAGACGGCTGAGGGGAGATATGATAGAAGTCTATAAATTAATGAACGAAGTGGAACGGGTAAACGTAGATCGATTGTTTACGTTATCAGAATATAGAAAGACTAGGGGACATGCAATGAAGCTACAGGGTAAATTATTTAAGACTAATAAAAGAAAATATTTTTTACACTCAACGTGTAATCAAACTTTGGAATTTGTTACCGGAGGATGTAGTAAAGGCTGTTAGTGTAGCTAGGTTTAAAAAAGGTTTGGACAAGTTCCTGGAGGAAAGGTCCATAAACCATTATTAAGAAGGGACCCAGGATATCAATGCTTGACCCAGTACAAGCATTGTAGAACCTGTGTCTTTTGGGGAAACTGCTAGGTACGTATGACCTAGATTAGCCACTGTTGGAAACAGGATATTGGGCTTGATGGACCTTGGTCTGACCCAGTATGGTATATCTTATGTTCTGATAGCACAGATTCTGGCCTACCAAACGTACAAAGCCATGTTCCTCAAAGATGTCATGCTGGACATCAAGGACTTTGCTTCCCTAGTCCCCAAGAACCTCTGTGAGTCCTTTTGATGTCTCGTAGCTTATGGCAAACATTGCTTGAAGTTTATGGGCCAGAGCACTTACGGCATCTTCAAATCTGCCAGTAGGGTAGATCCCTGTGGCAGATGACTTGTTGCAGTCCTCTGACCTGGAGCAGTGGGTCCAGGACAAGATCGCCATTGTCCCCTATCGGTGTGAAAATCTCTTCAGTAAGCCCGTAGAGTAAAAGGCCAAAGAGCTGGAAAAGGAGCAGGTGATCCTCACCAGGTTCTGCAGAAAGACTGCGGATCCCACGCGGAAGAAAGCACCAACTAAGAAGGCTTTCCTCCACGCCCACGGATGTACTTTATGTCCTAGCTGCAAATACAGCCTAACACCCAGGCTTCCCGCTCTCAGGAGAGGGAGAAGACCCTGAAGGCACAGCCCACCCCTCCCCCCCCCCCACCAGCCAAGCTGGGTGGGGTTTTTTGATGGGGTCTTCAGGAGCATAGATCCTTCCACAGATGGGGGGGGGGATGACTTGACTCGTCCGTTCAAGTTGTCTTAGTGCTCTTTTTGCTATGCGTATGTCCTTGGAGTACCATGGTGTGCTGCTGGGTCTTGTGCTGTGTGATTGTTGTGTTCTGGGGGCTGCTGGCTTGGCAGCAGAAGAGATGATGACGTTCCAGTTAGCGATTTGAACATCTATGTCCACTGTGTCGGTGTTGAGGAAAGGTAGGATGTCCTATGTGAATTGGTCTTTGTTGAAGCTTTTGAATCTTCTGGTTGTGGGTGGATTATCGTGAAGTTTCATATGTAAGGACTGACTTCCTGCTTGTTCCCGGAGAAAGCATAGTTACTCACCTTTAACAGGTGTTCTCCAGGGACTGCAGGAATCAATCCTCACAACCCTCCCTCCTCCCCTTGGAGTTGCTCCCTTACCGTCTTTTATTTTGCCGTGTTTTAGTTATGCTATCTGACTGAGCAAGATGGCACCCTTGGGTGGGAAAGGGACCATGCATGTGTGGTAGCATCTCCCAAAGGCTTTCTTTGAAAGCTGGAGGGATGCTTCCACAAGTGCACCATCGGTGCCAACGTCACCCGTATGTGAGGACTGATTCCTGCTGTCCCCGGAGAACACCTGTTGCAGGTGAGTAACTATGCTTTTTGTAGGGTGGTGGGACAGTGGCCGTGAGGAACGTTTGTGGAAGGAGATTTTGAGAGTAGGACAGTTGCACGAGGTAATTTTTTGAGGGTATGGAAATTACAAGATAATAGTTTTTGGGTGTGGAGGCAGTTAGCAAGATGGTTGGGCCAGATACAGGGGACAGCTAGTGAGGTAGGCAGGTTGCAGAAGGTAGTTTTGTGGGAGGATAGTTTGCAGGATGGGGTAGTTGTCATTTTTTAGGAGTGAGGCAGTTTGTGGGGTGATAGGGCAGTTGCAAAGGAAGTTTTTTTAGGTACAGGTGCAGGTTGGGTATGGCAGTTGTGTTGGGGGTATTTTGGAGGGTTGGGAGATTTGCAGGGGTAGGTTTTGGGGGATGGGGGCAGTTTGTGGGTTGGTGGGAAAGTTGTGAGGGTGTATTTTTGAGGGTTTGAGCAGTTGCAGAGGTATAGTTTATGGAATTAGGGCAGTTTGTAAAGTGTTAAAGCAGTTATGGTAGGTTAGGGTGAGGCAGTTGTGTGGGGTTAATATTTTCATGGTAAAGACAATTGGCATATTGGTAGAGCAGTTCTGAGGGGAGTATTTATTTTGATGGAGCAGTGTGTGGGATGCTGGGCAATTGTGAGTGCAGTTTTTGGGGTGGGGCAGTTTGGGGGGTTGTTAAAGTAGAAAACAGAGAGAAAGAGTTTGAAAACTCCATTCTCTATCTACTACTTTTCACTGTATGTAAGTTTCTATGCTACTGAAGTTGGAGCTCCTTCTCCCATGTATTGGGCTATTTTTTTAGGAACTTCTCTGAAATCCTCAGTTTGATTTGGCCCTTTTTCAAACTTGATATCTTTTTGCCAGTTTTTTTTCCCAGTTGCCAAGTTTCATCCTGTTCCATTAAACTTTAATCATCTTGTCCCCAGATAAACGGATGGATAGCCTTTCTGTTGTATAATTCTTTCCAACTTTTCTTGTGTTAGAAAGAAAAAAAGAGAATGGTACCAGACTTCAAAGGTTGAAAGAAGCATTTTATTTTCAATTTAGTGATTAGTATATGGAATACTGTGATCCTAGTAGCTGTATAGCTTCTGGAGTACACTGGAGTTTCTCTAGGCTGAGAGAGGTTTTGTTGGCTCATGTAAAAATTATTGAAAAGTAGTATGTATGAGCTTCTGAGACCACATATTGTAGGTCCTTCATATATATTCCTTTTGGGAAAGGGTGGCAGTAGTACATTGGGCATTTGGAGAAAGGAGATGGTAATGGCATGTCAGGGCTTTTGAGAGAGTATGAGGTGGTGGTGCACTGATCAAGCTGTGATAGGAGAAAGGTGGTAGTCTGACCAGTACTGAGAGAAAAATAGCTGTAGCCTATGCAAGGTCAAGACAAGGAGTAGCAATGGCCCTTGGACAAGAGGAAGAAAGGTGAGGAGAGAAAGAAAATGAAGGGAAAGGAATACAGAGGATGAGTATGGAGGCGTAAAAAGTATTCATTTTTTTCTGTTTTTATTAAGCAGGAGTCTCTCAACATTTTCTCCCAAGGAAATTGCCGGCTAATCCTAGCTCTTAGATTCTTTTCTTCCTTCCTCTAGTATACTGCTTCTTAACCCTCTCTTGGAAACCCACCTAGCCACTCAGGTTCTCAGGGTTACCACAATGAATATACATGAAATAGATGTATATACATTGGTTCTTAGCTATATGTAATTTTCTCATGCATATTCATTGTGGTAATTCTGAAAACCTGATTGGCTAGGGTGTGCCTCCAGGAAAGAATTGAGAAGCACTTCCCTAGTAGACCACCATTAAAACACTCTACCCTTTCTATCCCTGCCAGAAAAGAGTAGCCGCATAGAGTCAGCATACATGCTCACAAGTTCAATTTATTTATTTATTTTTATTTATTTAACATTTTTTATATACCGCTTTTAAGTTATATCAAAGCGATTTACATTGAAGCAGAACATGTATTACATGGAACAGTGTAAAGAACTATATACGAACTGGTTACAACGTTTCAACTATTTACAGTAGATCTTAGCATAGTTGTCTTCTTGTAAGGAGGGGATGTTTTGCAGAGTTTTAAGAATTGTTGTGGGTGCTACTTACATTGTCATAGTGCTCAGTGAAAATGTAGGTCTTTAGGTGTTTTCTGAAGTCAGCGATATCTGAAGTAGCTCTTAGGTGGTATGGGAGTGAGTTCCATAATGATGGTGAATAAAATTCGAATACCCTGTGAAGTAGTCTTTGTGAAGAGGTGGGCGGTATGGTGGCAGTTGAGAGTGTGTTCTGGTGGATCTTCCTCTTCGATCGTGTGTCTGGGACTCTTTTGATTATATCATTGAAGCATTCAGCGGACTGGTTATTATCTTGAATGTCGTCATTATAGCTTTATATTTTATTCTAGAGTGGATGGGAAGCCAGTGGAGTTCTTTTAAGGTGGGAGCACTGTGATCATGCTTCTTGGTTCCTGTAATTAGTCTAGCAGCTGTGTTTTGTGTCAGCCGCAAGGTATGTGTTGTACTTTTGGGTAGACTTTGTAATCCAGCAGTGGAGTGATTATTGCCTGGCAGACAGATCGAAAGTGATTTGGTTCTAGTATGGGTCGTAAGTTCTTCAGAATCTTCATCTTGTAGTCGACTTTAGAGGTGGCTTTGTTGAAGTGAGATTGTAGATTGAGCCTCTGGTCTAGAAGTATCCCCAGATATCTCACCTCATTCTTGATTGGAATTGGATGATTTCCAATTTGTAGATTATTTGGGGGTTGAATGTGGTGTTTCTAGTGATTACGAGGGCTTCGGATTTGTTGTAGTTGATTATTAAGTTGTGCTGTGCCAGCCATTCGGTTATTTCTGTCATGCATGAGGAGATGGGAGAGAAGTCCGGATTCAATATATCTGCTTCCTTCTCAAGAACAGATTTCCTGTTCAGTATGGAAATCCGTTGTTGAGGGAGGACCACCATGGCACCTTTGATCATGTGTTGATTTCAAAGACCTTGCTCTTTGTGGTTATTGCTTCTAGTCACCACTGCCATCAGAAGGGATAGCAAAGTAGTCACTTGCACTAGGCTGCGCAGATGAAGGGGTGTAATAACATTGTCTTTGTAGTTTGCTGTGACCTATTTGGAGTGCAATGTGCTACTTAGTATCAGAAAGCTAAGTCTGGATCGAAGGTCACCAGTCCTCCAGCAGGACAGTGAACCCAACACATACATCCAAAAGTACAAAAGAATGGTTGAAAAGGAAAAAATGGCCTGTTTTAAACTCGCCAGCAATGAGTCCTGATCTCAGTCCAATCGAGAACCTTTGGAAATAGCTGAAATCTGCCATTGGTAAAAGTAATCCTGGAAACATTCATGAGCTGGAACAAATTATAGCTGAAAAGTGGGAGAAACTACCAGCAGACAGATGTTTGAAACTTATAGATGGCTACAAAAAACGTTTGAAGGCTGTCATCGCTGCCAAGGGTTGTGCAACCAAATATTATTGAAGGGTGCCATTAATCTGGTTCAGGTCATATTTTGGGTTTTTTTATTCTCAGAAATGAAACGTAGAAAATGATGGCAGATAAAGGCCACATGGCCTATCTAGTTTTCCCTTCCATATTCACAATAGTCCCCTTTTAACCTTTCGAAATCTTCTGTGTTTGTCCCACACTTTCTTGAATTCAGATACCATCCTCATCTCTACCTCCACTGGGAGACTATTCCACACATCTACCACTCTTTCTGTAAAGAAATATTTCTGCTTATTACTGCTGAGTCTATCTCCTTTCACTTTCATCCTATGTCCCCTCATTGCAGAGCTTGCTTTCAATCGAAAGAGGGCTCTCCTCTTATGCACTTATGCAACAGAGGTATTTAAATGTCTCTATCATATCTCCTCTATCCCACCTTTCCTCTAACATATACATATTAAGATCTGTGCATATGCTTTGCTGAAGACCTCTAACCATCTTAGTAGCCACCCTCTGCCCTGACTCCATGCAGTTTATATCCTTTTGGAGGTGTGGTCTCCAGAACAGCAGGCAGTACTCCAAATGTGGCCGCACCTGATACATATATAGAGGCACTATCACTTCCTTTTTTTCTATTGGCCATTCCTCTCCCTGTGCCACCCAAACATCCTTCTGGCCTTTGCAGTCACCTTTTCTATCTGTTTAGCCACTTTAAGTTATTTATTATTTATTTTATTTATTTACATTCTCTTATATACCGCACTATTCGGCATCAGCGCGGTTCACATCGAACAAATATCTCAGTACAATCAACATGCATGAGTTTACAGATAACAAGGGAAGGAACTTGGATCAAACGGGGAAACTATATACAGACTATTTACAGATGTGGTATAACTAAATAGTAACATGTTACTAGTAACAGGTGCTAGGAATATATTCACTTGTTATATGGAATCAGCCAAGCATGCTATTGAGGTATCATGGGATTGGGTAATTGGGTGAGGTCACAGAGGTCAATAGGTGTGGATGACTCTATAAGGAACTTGTTGAAGAGAAAGAATTTGAGGGCTTTCTTGAATTGTAATAAGCTGTTGATAGCCCGGATGCCAGGGGGTAGTGCATTCCAGCACCTAGGGGCACAAAGGATAAAAGCTCTGTTGGCCGTAGAGGATGCACAGCTTGTAAGGGCCTTAGGGAGCTTTAGGGAGTTGATGGTTGAGGATCTTCTCGCTCTGTTTGGTACAGTAGAGTGAATAAGTTCATCTGAAACAATCAAACCCAGGTCCTGCTTTTCTTTCATAGACAGAAGTACTTCATCCCCTAAACTACTGCTCCCTTAGATTTTTGCAGTCCAAATTCATGACCCTGCATTCTTAGCATTAATTCTCCCAGAATAAGCAGGAAGTCAGTCCTCACTTATGGGTGACGTCGGCACTGACAGAGCCCTTGCAGGAGCATCCGCCCAACTTTCAAAGAAAGCCTTTGGGAGATGCCACCACGCAGGCATGGTCCCCTTCCCACCTAAGGGTGCCATCTTGCTCAATCTCCTTTTTTACATGGAACCCTTCAGATGTTTGTCTGACTTGGAGAGAAAAATCAACTTTTTCCGGGGACAAGTTTCATACTCACCTCCGGTACTCTTCCCGCCTACCAACCTCATTGCCTCGGCGTCGAGTTCAGTCTATTTTTGTAGTTTTTCTTTTCCTGGCGTCTTCATGCCATTTTTCTCCCATTGGCAGCCCAGAGAGTCTTTGACCTCACAGGGGTACTTTGTTCCCCCATGGCTATCAGTTGCTTTAAGAAGTGTGATCGGTGCTCTAAAATTGTCTTTAACAGACACACACGACTGCTGTTTCCACTGCCTTGGACCAGACCATGACCCAGCAGCCTGTAGTCTCTGCAAGAGGATGTCCAGTAAGGCCCTCAAGAGCCACCAGTAGCAGCACGCTAAGTTTTTCCCTGAGTCCCAGGTGCCTCCGAAGGCCAGGGCATCGTCTGAGGCCCCAACATCTCAGGCGAAACCTTCCAAACCCGAGCCTCATCGTGGGTCCACAGAAAGGGGGTCTCCCTCGAGGGAACCCAGGAAGAAGAAACCCTCGAAGGCGGCGTCCTTGGATGGTTCCGACCGGCCGGGTGCTTCCCGGTCCCGCAGTCTGAGACATTCGTCCGAGGTGACAAAGGAGGAGCTGCCTGCAAAGGTTCCCTAGAAGGATCCAACCGTGGATCGGCCTCAATCCCCAGACACCATCCTCGTCAAGGATTCCCCTTCGGGGGAGCCAGTTTCGGGCCCGAGTCCCTCGGTGCCCGCGCCAAAGGCTGTGGAGCCTTCTGGTCAGGTGTCCAGAATGGCGGTCCTGGAGCGCAGTTTGTCTGCCTTCATGGACCAGCAGCGGGCACTGTTGTCTGGCACGACCGGTTCATCTGCCCCGACCCCCGGGTCCTCAATATCCAAGATGTCCCCGGAGGCCGAGCTGATCCTCATGGTCCTTTGGCCTCGAGTTGATCTTCGGCCAAGGTCACAATTTGAGTCTCGCTCGAAGGGACCGCGGTCATCCCTGGCAAGTTTGCCGGGCACCAGCCACAGGGCATCAGGGAACCCGAGGCCCGCGGAGCAGCCCTCCTACGAGTCCTCAATGCAGTACTCCAAGTGGGAGATGGAGGATGAGGAGGCCCCGTTACCCGTAGCCACCGTGATGTCCCATCTGAGTCCCATCTTGGAACCTCGACGGCGGTCCCTGCTTGAGGATATGGGTTTCCTTGATTTTGTCAAGGACATGTCTAAGGCCCTGGCATTCCCGACCAAGTTGGAGGAAGACTGTTAGGCGGATGAGTTGGAAATCCTCCAGTACAAGGCCACTCCGCAGGAATTGCTCACGGTGCCCATCCCTCCCATCCTGTAACGGCTGATGCTCTGAATGTGGGAAACACCAGCTTTGGTGCTGATGGTGAGCAAACGGCTCGACTCGATGTATCGAGTTCGCCAAAGCCCAGGCTTCCAAAAGTCACATCTGCTGCATAACTCTCTATGGTGGTGGAGTCGGCCATGTGTTGGCTGAAAAGCCAGAAGATGCACGCCTCTGTGCCCCCCAGCATGGAGGCCCGCACCCTAGACACCCTCAGCAGAAAGTGCTACCAGGGCTCAATGATCATCAGCCACATCCAGGCCTACCAGCTGTACACAGGCACGTACCTGAGAGACCTGGCTAAGGAACTTGCGGGTTCTCAACTGGTCTCCCCGAGGAACCCTTGCAGGAGTTCAAAAGCCTGGCCAAAGCAGTCCGTGAATGCTCCAAATTCATGTCTCGAGCAGTCTGACTGGTTCAAGTCGGCGGCTCCAGTAGCGGTGGCTGACATCAGTGCACGCCGCCAAGTTTGGCTACAGTCGTCCAACCTCAAGCAGTGGGTTCAGGACAAGTTGGTCGATGTCCCCTGCTAAGAAGAGAACCTCTTTGGCAAACCCATGACCAACAAGGCTGCCGAGCTGGAGACCAAGTTCATGACAAGGACCAGGCTCTCCAAATAGACCACTGCCCTCCCCGACAGAAGGGCTCGGGTAAAAAGTCCTTTTACCCGAGGAAGGGAGCTGCTTACAGAAACTACCCACCTTATCAGGCCTCCCCATCTCCCCAACAGGGTCAGCAGGCCAAGGGATATGGGCATGGCCCGAGTAAGCAGAAGACTCCAAAACCACAGGCACTGGCTCCGGCCCAGCCAAGAGGGGAGTTTCTGACTCCTTGAGCATAGCTTATCTACCCCAAGAAGATCAGCAGCCCACAGGGGGACATCTGGTCCTCTATACCCAGAGTTGGGTGACCATCACCACTGATTCCTGGGCACTTCGGGTAGTCAGGGAGGGTTACTTCCTCCACCTGACTCAGACACCTCCCCCTTATTTCCCAGGAGAGCCCCTCAGGTCTCCCCTCCACCGGCACCACCTTCTGAAGGAGTTGGCAGGTCTTCTCGATGGCAAGGGGTTCTACTCCAGGTACTTCCTTGTGCCAAAAAGGACAGGGGGCCTACGGCCCATCCTCGAGCTGCGCAACCTCAACAAATTCCTGGTGAGGGAGAAGTTTAAGATGCTCTCCCTTGCAACATTGCTGCCCTACCTCCAGCAGGGAGACTGGCTATTCTCTTTAGACCTCAAGGATGCTTATACCCACATCCTCATCCACCCCAACCACAGGCAGTGCCTGCAGTTCGTAGGGGGGGGGGGGCAGACATTTTCAATACAGGGTGCTCCCCTTTGCCTAGCCTCTGCCCCAAGAGTTTTCACAAAATGCCTGGCAGTCATGGCCGCCTTCCTCCGGCTTCAAGGAATTTTTGTCTTTTCCTACCTTGACGACTGGCTCATAAAGGGAAGCACAGCTTCAGAGGTGCAGCAGGCAACTGCGTGCACCATCCAGGTCCTGCAAAACTCGGGGTTTGTGATAAACTACCCCAAGTCCCACCTCCTTCCAACATAATGGATGGAGTTCATTGGACACCCTCCTGTCAGCTCGGTCTCCTTCCTGCTCGGAGACTTGAGCCAACTGTCACAGGGCCCTGGCCCTGGACGTACAGCAACGCTCCTCGGTACCCGCCCTGCTCCTCCTGTGCCTACTTGGGCACATGGCCTCCAGGTCCACATCACCCCAGATGCCCACCTCCACATGAGGGCTGTGCAATGGTGCATCTGGGACCTTTGGACATAGGCCACAGGGCACCTCCGGGACAAAGTCTCTGTGACCTGCCATTTGGCGGACTCTGACGTAGTGGCAGACTCCCCAGTACTTCGAGGCGGGGATGCCTTTTCAAGCCCCGAGCCCCTTGAGGGTCCTCACCACGGATGCCTCCCTGCTTGGCTGGGGAGCCCATTGCGAGGAACTCCGCACCTAGGGCAGCTGGTTGCAGGATGAGAGCAACCAGCAGATCAACCTCCTGGTTCTGCAACACTTGGGGTTTGTCATAAACTACCCCAAGTCTCACCACCTCCCGGCACAGTATCTGGAGTTCATTGGGGCAAAGAGCGACACTCTCCAGTCAAAGGCTTTCTTGCCCAGGGACTGAGCCAATCGTCTCAGGACTCTGGCTCGGGACATACAGTATCGTTCCTCGGTGCCCACCCAGCTTCTCCTGCGCCTCCTTGGGCACATGACCTCCACATGAGTGCAGCGCAGTGGTGTCTCTGGGACCAGTGGTCTCAGGCCACGGGCCGCCTCCATTTGGCAGATTCTCTGGTCTGTTGGCAGTCTCCACAGCATCTCGAGGCGGGCATGCTTTTTTAGGCTCCTTGAGGGTCCTCATCACGGATGCCTCCCTGCTTGGCTGGGGAGCCCATTGTGGAGATCTCTGCACTAAGAGCAACTGGTCACCAGACGAGAGCACCCAGCAGATCAACCTCCTGGAGCTCCGAGCCATACATCTAGCCCTGAGAGTCTTATGTCACCACCTCCATCACCAGCTGGTGCTGGTCCAGATGGACAACCAGGTGGCGATGTTCTACGTGAACAAACAGGGGGACACGGGGTCTTGTACCCTTTGTCAGGAGGCACTGGTCCTCTGCTTGAATGCAATCCAACAGGGTATCCTCCTGCAAGTATTGTACCTGCCAGGCCAGGACAACCTGCTGGCCGACAGGTTCAGCAGAGTCCTTCAGCTGCACGAGTGTCAGCTGGACCCCAGGGTAGCCAGTCGGCTTTTCTGGCTCTGAGAGGAACCCTTGATGGATCTGTTCACCAACCCAGACAACTTTCAGTTGCCCAGCTTCTGCTCCTGGCAGGCCCACCCCTCCAGGGTGGCAGCGGACATGTTCCTGGTCTCATGGTCGGAAGGCCTCATATACGCCTTCCCTCCTACGCCGCTGATTTCCAAGACCTTGTTCAGGACCCTCCCTTTCTCCAGGACCAAGCAGGAAGTCAGTCCTCACATATGGGTGACGTCGGCGCCGACGGAACCCCCGTGCGGAGCATTTCCCCAGCTTTCAAAGAAAGCCTTTGGGAATGCAGCGCGCATGCGCGGTCCCCTTCCCACCCAAGGGTGCCATCTGGCCCAGTCTTCTTTTTTCCGCAGAGCCCGACGGACGTGTGTCTTAGTCACCCGGTTAAAAGTTGATTTTTTCCTTTGAAGATTCGTGGATTTTTGCCGGTTCGACGCTGGTTCCCCTTCCCGCCTGGGCACGGTACACCGGTATCAAGCCCGGAGCTACTTTTTCGGTTTTTCTCCTTTGAGACTAGCGTTCGTGCTTTTTTTCTTTTTCATTGGCAGCCCGGTCTTTTGATCTTGCAGGGCCCTTTTTCCCCCGATGGCTGCCAGCGGGTTCAAGAAGTGTGATCGGTGTAAGAAACTGATGTCTCTCACCGACACACACGACTGCTGCCTCCGGTGCCTCGAGCTCGATCATGACCCGATGATCTGTGGCCCTTGCAGCAAAATGTCCTCTAAGGCACTGAAGAGCCGTCAACATCAACGAGAAACGATCTTCTCTGACTCTGTGTCCAGCCGGGCATCGTCGGGGCTCCTCTGAGCAGGAGTCTCCCTCACGGGAACACAAAAGGAAGAAGAAACCCGCGAAGGCGGCGTCGGTGGACACTCTTGGTCCCTCAAGGACCAGGTCGCATAGCCCCGACAGCCGTCCCGGGTCCTCGGAGTCGAAATGGCCTGCCAAATTGCCTCATGTGGAGCCGGAATCCCCGAGTCACATGAGAGCTGTTTTCCTTGTGGACTCTCCTCCGGGTGAGCCGGCGTCAACCCCGATGCTGTCGGGGGCCGAGTCGGGGGCTGCTGAGTCTCCTGAGCTCGGACTCAGGTTGACAGCCTTGGAGAGCAGCTTGGCTGCCTTCATGGAACAGCAGCGGGTGCTGATCACCGGTCTGACCGGTGCATCTTCCCCGACCACCGGGACCTCGACGTTCAAGGTGTGTTAAGGTGTGTATGCATGCAGTGTTAACATGGGGGAGTGTATGAGTGTGTGGTGGCACTGATTTAGAGGTGAGCTATATACAGAGTGCGCTATGTACAGGGGGATATACACAGGGATATAGAAGGGGGTGGGGGACGGGGGTTTGTTATGGAGCCCGAGGGGCTATTGGGCAGTCTAAGTGGTGTCTCTGTAGTGCTCGATGAAGATCGTAGTTTTGAGCTGTTTCCTGAAGTCCTTGATGTCCATCATCAAACGTAGGTCGTCCGGGAGGGAGTTCCAGAGAGCGGGTGCGGCCAGGGAGAGTGCTCTTCTTGAGGTGTCTTGTACTTTGGTGAATGCTTTGGGTGTATTGATGGAGTCTGAGGTGCCTCTCCTCCTTGGTTGGGTGCTTGTGTCGGGTCTTATGAGTGGCTGTAGGCTGATTGCTGATGTTTTGTGTTTGATTTTAAATATGTTTATTATTGTCTTATATCTGAAACGGGAGCTGATTGGGAGCCAGTGGAGGTGGTTGAGAATGGGGGTGATGTGATCTTGTCTTGATGATCCTGTTATTATGCAGGCTGCAGTGTGTTGTGCCATCTGCAGGGGCCGGAGAGCTTGTTTTGAGAGTCCGAGGTAGATTGGGTTGCAGAAGTCTAAGATGGGGGTGATGAGGGCTTGACAAATGGTGCGGAAGTGATCCTGAGAGAGGATTGGCTTGAGGTGTCTGTACGCATTTTGAGGTATGCGTTTTGGTGGTTTTGTTGATGTGTGACTGTAGGTTTAGTTCTTTGTCGGTCGTCACGCCTAGGTACCTTACTTCGTGCTTTATTGGTATTGTGATGTTGTTCAACTTGATGATGGGTGGTATGGTGAAGATGGTGTTACGGGTGATGGGTAGAGCTTCTGTCTTGTTGTGGTTTATATTTAGGTTGTTTTCTTGAAGCCAGCTCGTCATTTGTTGAAGACAGTATGCTATTTTGGTGTAGTCTCGGCTGTCGAGATTGATAGGGGTGTATATCATGAAGTCGTCTGCGTAGATTGTGTATTGTATCTTGTAGTCTTTACAACTGTGCCACGCATACTCTTAGCATGATGTGTCTTTAAATTCCAGTGGTATATTCTCAAGATCATATTGTGCTGCGTTCATGAGGCCTTGCTCTTTTTCAGCTTTAGCTTGAGTTTGCTGTTGCTGTTGCTGTTGATCTGTACCACAGTCAGTTTCAAGTTTTGTCTTTGTCGATGTTATTGAGCATTTCTATTGTTGACTTCCACAGATGTTGCCAATTTGATTTTTGTACAGTCCATTGGGCGAAGTCTATGTGTACAGTAGCCGCTTATGTTGCTGGAAGAACGTGTTTGAGATGAATAGATTAGTCTTGCAGAACTCCATATTTTCCAACCACTTTGCCTTCTTTGTTGTCAAGTTTTATGTTCCAGTCATCCATGACTATCTGGATATTTTGTTTGCATGTTCTGTCAATTTCCTACTTGTACTTCTTCGTAGAGCTGATAACTTCTTCCTCTTCTGCAGCTGTTGTTGGGATATATATCTGAATAATAGCTGTGTTGATGGATATTCCTCGCAGACTAATAGAAATGTAGCGTTCACTGATTGCATTGTATTTCATTACAGTTCTTTCAAGTTTCTTCTTAATCATAAATGCAGCACCATTTCTTTCTCTTTCATTTCTGGCATAGTATATCATGTGATCATCAGATTCAAAGTGCTTGATGCTGGTCCATTTCAGTTCGCTAACACCCAGCAGATTAAATTGTACATGATTTCCAGGAGCCAAGCAGGAATGTAGTCTTCACATATGGGTGATATCATGTACCGACAGAGCCTGCGCAGGAAGCTCCCCAGCTACTAATAGGAAAGCCTTTGGGAGCGCTCCACTGCTTCTGCGCTACTGCCTTCCCACTCTCCCAACTCCCTCTCCTCAGTTCTTCTTTTTCCACAGAGCCAACAGTTCAAAACCCTGTTACGGAGAAAAGAGCTTAAACTTTCTTTCTAAAACCACTTCTGCCTCTACGCACCGGTATCACTCGATCCCGGTTTAATTTTTATTTTATTATTTCTTTCAAATTCCTTTTCTTTTCTTTTTTCAAAAAACTTTTACCTCAGGGTCTCGTTCCCACCGGGCCTTGCCCACCATCTTCATGATGGAAAAACCCTCAAATGGGTTCAAAAAAAGTGCTCCGGCACCATTTCAGTGACAGACAAACGTGATTGGTGTCTGAAATGCCTTGATCCTGACCATATACCGCAAGATTGCTCCCTCTGTAAACAGATGACAAAGAGGGGCCTAGAGAACCGGGCCAAAAAGTTTGGAGAACTCTTTCCATTGGACTCTGTCAGCAGACTCGACTTCCTCTAGACTCCACAGTGGTTCCCAAACCTGTCCTGGGAGACCCCACAGCCAGACGGGTTTTCAGGGTATCCACAATGAATATGCATGAGAGAGTTCTGCATACAATGGAGGCAGTGTATGCAAATCTCTCTCATGCATATTCATTGCGGTTATCCTGAAAACCCGACTGGCTGTGGGAGTGGAGGAGTGGCCTAGTGGTTGGGGCAAGGTACTTCAGACCGGAAGGTCAGGGGTTCAAATCCCACTAGAGGACAGCAACCTTGGGCCGGAAGGACTGGGGTTTCTAGTCCCACAGGTGCTCCTTGTGGTCTTGGGCAAGCCACTTAACCCTCCATAGCCCATGTTCCATGTAAAATAGTTATCTCCAAGTTATAATGCCCTGTTCAATGTAATTTCAGTTTGTTCAATGTAAACCGCACTGATGCAGAATAGCGCGGTATGTAAGAGAATGTAAATAAAAAATAAATCAATCAATCAAAAGTGGCAAAAAAATTCTTCCATACCTCCAGGAAGGGAATCCAGGAATCTCTATTCCTTTGCCCGCCAATTGTTCCAAGCTC
This sequence comes from Ichthyophis bannanicus, assembly GCA_033557465.1. Taxonomy (NCBI): domain Eukaryota; kingdom Metazoa; phylum Chordata; class Amphibia; order Gymnophiona; family Ichthyophiidae; genus Ichthyophis; species Ichthyophis bannanicus. Next base: position 525,863,088 of record CM066031.1, on the reverse strand, counting down.
AATGCTAGCTAGCAGGATTAATTCTTACATCCTCAAGGAACTCAGTAAGGACTGGGAGGGTTTCCTTCCAGAGGAAAAGAGACCTGCTTTCCAAGCTATACTGGCACATAGTCAAAATGTGTCAAAGTTTGTGAATAGAGCCGTTTTCGATGCCTTTGAGTCCACCAGAAGGCCTTTATCCATCGGCATTGGTGCACGAAGGTTAGCTTGGCTCCAAGCATCAGACCTGGAAAAAGGGATTCAGAATAAACTGGCCAATATCCTCTACGCCAGGGGTCTCAAACACGCGGCCCGCGGGCCGCATGCGGCCTGCAAGACAACTTTGTGCGGCCCGCGAAAGAGAAAAACAAAAAAACCCCAAAACCCTGACTTCTGCCGTTGCCGCCGTGGCAGCGGCAGAATCAATTGTCAAATTAAAAAAAAAAAAGACTTCTGCTGCTCAAGCAGCAATATCACCTGTCCTGCGGCCCCTTCCCCTGTGCCCGGAGATCCGAATCTGCTCATCAGCGGCGTGCTTTTCAAGCCGCGAAGAGTATTCCCCTCTCGCGCGGCTTGAAACCGCGCGAGAGGGGAATACTCTTCGCGGCTTGAAAAGCACGCCGCTGATGAGCAGATTCGGATCTCCGGGCACAGGGGAAGGGGCCGCAGGACAGGTGATATTGCTGCTTGAGCAGCAGAAGTCTTTTTTTTTTAATTTGACAATTGATTCTGCCGCTGCCACGGCGGCAACGGCAGAAGTCAGGGTTTTGGGGTTTTTTTGTTTTTCTCGGGCGGGGGGGGGGTATGACTGGAAATGGGCAGATGGGGGTTAGGACTGGAAGTGGGCTATTGGCAGGGGGGGGGGGTTATGACTGGTAATGGGCTATGGTGGGAGCTAGGACTGGAAATGGGCAGATGGGGGCTAGGACTGGAAGTGGGCTATTGGCAGGGGGGGTTATGACTGGTAATGGGCTATGGTGGGGGCTAGGACTGGAAATGGGCAGATGGGGGTTAGGACTGGAAGTGGGCTATTGGCAGGGGGGTTATGACTGGTAATGGGCTATGGTGGGGGCTAGGACTGGAAATGGGCAGATGGGGGTTAGGACTGGAAGTGGGCTATTGGCAGGGGGGGGTTATGACTGGTAATGGGCTATGGTGGGGGCTAGGACTGAAAATGGGGTGATGGGGGTTAGGACTGGAGGTGGGCTGATTGGGGGGTTAGGACTGGTAATGGCCTATGAGGGGAGGTAAGACTGAAAATGGGGTGATGGGGGATACGACTGCAAGTGGGCTATGGGGGGGACTAGGACTGGTAATGGGCTATGGGGGGGGGGTAAGACTGAAAATGGGGTGATGGGGGGTAAGACTGGAAGTGCGCTATGGGGAGGTTAGGACTGGTAATGGGCTATGGGGGGTCTAGGACTGGTAATGGGCTGGGGGGGTTGCTAGGACTGGAAATGGGCTGAGTGGAAGGGGGGCTTGAACTGCAAATGGCTGATGGGGAGGGGGGCTTGGAATGGAAATGGGCTGTGAGGGGAGGGAGCTAGGATTGGAAATGGGCTGATGGGGGGCTAGGATTGGAAATGGGCTGATGGTGAGGCTAGGATAGGACTGGAAATGGACTGATGCAGGGACTAGAAAGGAGCAGATGCTGGGTGGGGCTGGAACTAGAAGGGAGCTGATGTTGGGGGAGGATTAGAATGGGATGGAGCTGGGAAAGTGAAATGGAGAGGGGAAAAATATTTTGTCTGGAAGAGAAGACAAATCTACAATTGGCCAAGTATTGGGAGAGTAAGTGGGGATTGAGGATGGAGGGGTAAAATTTGAGTGGATGAAATAGGAATGAGGAAAGAGCAAAAGGAGAAAGATTAGTATGTTAAAGCAGATGTAGGGAGAGAGAATGGAAAAAAACTAGAATAGAGAAGAAAGGACAAATGGACAGCAGACGATGGAGATAGCAGAAGACACGAAGAAACCAGAAGTGGCTGGAGCAATTGCAACTGAAAAAAAATGCACAAAAGGTAGAAAAATATCTCTTTATTTTGAATTTATTAACTGGAATATGTCAGCTCTGGGAAATGTGCATCATTAATGTTTGCGCTTTGTTTAGTACAAGAGGAAATTAATTTATAGTTTTATTTCTACAGTGTTGTTGTACATTCCAAGTTTGGCTTTTGGGGTTCCCAGTTTAATTATTGTCTTCCTATTTCTGAATCTTTTAGTCTTTCTTTATCCATACTCATTAAGAGGCATGTTTACTAAAAGTTAGTGTATGGTAACATTATGCAAATATTTATGCAAATGAGGCCCCTTATGCAAATGAGGCCCCACGTCTTATGCGGCCCCCGGGTTACTTTACAAGTCCTCATTTGGCCCTCAAAGCAATTTGAGTTTGAGACCCCTGCTCTACGCTATAGAAAACCTCTTCAGTAAGAACTGGAGGGAGAAGGCTGGAAATGGATGACACGACCCTAAAACGCCTCTCCAGAAAAACTGCTGACCTTTCCAAGAAAAAGGCAGCAGCCAAAAAACCCTTCTACCCTAAGAAGAGAAGGTTCTACCTCTCCTATTTCCAACTGGCTTATCAGACCCAGCAGAAACAACAGGGTCCTAAACAGGCAAAAAAGCCCAGATTAGCCAAGCCACAACCAGCCACCGAAGCACCGGCAGCACCCAGTTTTTGACTCCCACATAGGGAGCACAGCCAATCTTCTCCTGCACATTCAGAAACCTACCACTATTTCAGGGAGACTTTGCCATTTTGCACATCGATGGCACTCTCACCGCAGAACAATGGATTTTATACATAGTTCAGAAATATTACCAACTAAATTTTCAGGAACTTCCCTCTCACTACTTCAGAGGAGATTTCCCCACCCAACCTCCCCTAGATGCCCTGCTCAAGCAGCAAGTCCACAGTCTCTTTTCCCAAGGAGCCATAGAAGCATTCCCTCCAAACCAACTGCCAAAAAGTTTTTACTCCACCTACTTCCTTATCCCAAAGTAGTCAGGAGGCTACAGGCCCATTCTCGACCCCAGGGAGCTAAACAAGTTCCTTGTAAAAGAGAAATTCAAAATTATCTCTCTGGGAGCCCTACTTCCATACCTACAGGAACACGACTGGCTCTGTTCCCTAGACCTCAAAGAGGCCTACACCCACATTCTGATTCATCCAGATTACAAACAGTATCTGTGCTTTACTTGTCAGGGAACCCATTATCAATGCAGGGTCCTTCCCTTCGGTCTTGCTTCTGCACCAAGGGTCTTCACAAAGTGCATGGCCATAGTGGCAGCATATCTTCGAAGCAGCAAAGAAGATTTGATGACACAGTTGTGAACGTTTTACAAAAGAGATTTGATTTCATATGTCACACACGTTCTCCTTTATAGGCATGATTTTCTTGCGCAATTGCACCTGTAGGGGAGGGTCCATCTTTCTGTCCATCCATACAATCTGTTTGCGCATGAACTTACAGATGTGTACAGTTTAATTCCTCTTGGCAGAACAGGAGTGCAAAGCCAATGAGAGGCCTACTGGCAAAAACAGAGCTGAAGTTGCACTAAAAGAGCCAGTGGGAGTCCCCAGTTCCTGCTGACACGGAAAAAGGAGGGCTGCAGTGAGGAGAGCAGCTGATGAAAGTGCCCCTGTCGCACCAGCAGGAAGAGAGGAGCCTAAGGAAAGGAGATAAAGGATAAAAGGGGAGGGGCAGACTTAGGAGGAAAGGGGCGGAGCAAAACCTTATAACGAAAAGAGCAGAACATAAGGCAAGAGTTGGGGCTGGGAGGAAGTAAAGGGGAGAAGCATAAGGGAAGGAGTGGGATTACCAAGGATGAAAGAAGTGAGGGACACAAGAAGGGAAGAAGAGGAGCAGAACATAATGAAAAGGAGAGGATTAGAGGAGGAACATCAAAGCTCGACCCTCCCATTCTGAACATATTTCCCTTATCCACTCCGTAGTCACCTCACACTTAGAGAATTGCAACCTGCTCTTCTCTAATCTCCCCCTATGACTCCTCATTACCTC